>OX244028.2:106648635-107939885 GCA_945859785.2 Tridacna gigas
ATCACATAACTATGGATCCATAACACCCACTTTGTTAAACAACCGACAGAAAGGTAGACTGGTCATTTTGTCTAACAACCGACAGAAATACGAGGTAGACTGGTCATTTTGTCTAACAACTGACAGAAATACGAGGTAGACTGGTCCTTTGACATGTAGAAAATTTACCAAAAGCGAAAAGTTTCGGCCTAGGTCAGCCTGCTCGGACTGCGCAGGCTGACCTGGTCGATACTTTTTTGCAAGTGCATTAAGCCCCCCTATTCACAGAGCAAGGCCCATTTATATTTTGTGGATGTTGACCCTTTCCTTTATATCTAGTAATCGATTAATGAGCCCTGCTTTGGTAAGAGGGGTTTAAATGCATCTTTTTAATTCGCATAATTGTGGATCTATAACATTCATTTTGTCTAACAACCAACTGGATCATGAGATAGAATGTTCCTTTGGACATGCCGAAAATTTACAACTGGCAGGCTGCCAAGGGTCGATAGTGTGTGTGTGTGTGTGTGTGTGTGTGTGTGTGTGTGTGTGTGTGTGTGTGTGTGTGTGTGTGTGTGTGTGTGTGTGTGTGTGTGTGTGTGTGTGTGTGTGTGTGTGTGTGTGTGTGTGTGTGTGTGTGTGTGTGTGTGTGTGTGTGTGTGTGTGTGTGTGTGTGTGTGTGTGTGTGTGTGTGTGTGTGTGTGTGTGTGTGTGTGTGTGTGTGTGTGTGTGTGTGTGTGCGCGCGTGCGCGCGCGCGAGTGCGTGCATTTAACCACCTTTTCTCAGAGCACGCTTCAATTATTTTGTTATCTTTTGTATTTTTTTTTTCCTGTGTGTGTGTGTGTGTGTGTGTGTGTGTGTGTGTGTGTGGATGCATTTAACCACCTTTTCTCAGAGCATGCTTCAATTATTTTTTTATCTTTTGTATGTTACATATATGCATACCCTTATCTGTGACCGGAAGTTGATACTTTGTCGATGTTGACCCTCCCTTTCACATTTATCTTTCTGTCAATAAATCTATACGGATGGAGTTATGGAAGACATGAATTATGGAAGGTAAAGAGGAACTGTTTTCTTTCTTTTCCTCTTTGTTTACCATAATGCTTGCAATTAATTATCTGATCCATTCATTGACAAAGGCGGGGTGGGGTGGTCATATTTATGTATATGAGCCATGCTCTGGCAAAAGGGGACTTACTGCATTTCCATGATCCATGACACCAAGCAAGCCATCACATAATTATGGATCCATAATAGCAACTTTTTTTAAACAACCGATTCAATCATTCGGTGGATAGGTCCTTTGACATACAGAAAATTGACCAGTAGTGGAAAGTTTCGGTCCGCGCAGTCCGCGCAGGCTGACCTGGACCGAAACTTTTCACGACCTGAATCGATACTTTTCGCAGATGCATTAAGCCCCCTTTTAACAGAGCATGGCTCATAAATATATAACATAGGCCTGTTGCTTGATATACCTGGGTTTAAGAAAAAGATATGTTCTGTTCTGTTCTGTTCCGCACACATGTTTGATAAATTAATTGAGTGGTGATTTACGCCACTTTCAACATTATTTCAGTCATATCACGGTGACAGCTCACATATTCATGTATTACCTGGGTTCCACCAGTGCTAGGCTGGGGCTCCGAAGTGTCTTGCCCAAGGACACACCCACGAGAAACTCAGTGGATCCAGTGAGGCACGAACCCGGGGCCTCCAGGTCACGAGTCCTCTACTTTACCACTGAGCCACGCAGGACCCCTCTTTCCGTTCAGTACTTTAACCCTTTACCACCAATGCCGCCTTTTGACGCCCCTGGGAAGGAAGCCTTTTGAAAACATTGTGGGAAAAGGAGAAAATGCTGGTAACCAGCATTTTCTCCTTTTCCCACAATGTTTTCTACCCTATCAAAGAAAAATTGCACCATTTGAGCAACACTGAAATTGTCGTCTGCAAATGCTTTCAATTTGGACGAGGCTAAAATTTTGTTGTCTGGTAAAGGGTTAAATGAATTTAAATTAATCTAAACTCAATATTTTTTTCTATTGGACAGTTACTCTTATCATTCGTATCAAGCTGTTAGATCTGATCGTATAGAATTTCGACTTACCCTCATCACAGCATAGCGTAGCATATTGATGTATTTAATCATTTATTTATTCATTTATAATGAAATTCGGCTCAAATGCATGCAGTTGTCTTTGAAAGAGTAGAAAATATTGCAGGATCAACGAGAAAATGCGGGTGACCGTTTCCAAAACTGGTTTCAAATGCGTTCGTCCTCAGGTTTCTAAAATACAGGATCACGTGAGAAGATGGTGAAGAAAGTTCCTCCTAATTGCAAAAATGTCCAACTCCAATAACTGAGCCATGCTGTGGTAAAAGGGGGCTTAATGCATCTCCGTGATGCATGATACCAAGCAAGTCATCACTGTATTATGGACCCATAAAGTCCATTTTGTCTAACAACGGACCGAATCATGAGGTACACTGGCCCTTTGCCATGCAGAAACTTGACCAACAGCAAAAAGTTTCGAATCAGGTCAGCCTGCGCGGACTGCGAGTTGATACATTTTGCAGATGCATTAAGTCCCCTTTTCACAGGGCGTGGCTCGTATGTTTTGTTTCTTTTTCTTTTTCTTTCAGCAGATCTTGGCCTGGTCACTTTTCCACCACGAAGGGAGAGGTACATAAAATTGGAGGGACCAATAACAAAGCACGGTTTAATTGACTGATTGATTGTATGGTGTTTAACGCCGCTTTCAACATTATTTCAGTTATATCGCGGCGGCCAGTGCACCTATCCATGCTTTCCTTGAGTTTCTTTTACCAGTACTCCGCACAATATTCTTTCCAAGCCACTGGCTGCTTTCCCACATAAACATCGTTGAAACAATGGTCAGCGGTGAGAGATGAATGAATCCTGTTGCAATGACAATCATCAGTCCTCGGAAAGAAATTGGCCAAGCCGGGGATCTAACCAGCGACCTCCTGTTCTCAAGTTCCGTACACTACCGACTGAGCTACGGGGGCTTAAACCAACCGGTTTATCAGAAACAGCAAGCCAACTCAGACTTTTAAGCCAAACGAACTCCAGAGTAAATTTGTAGATCTATCAGAATTAATTGGTTTAACCCTTAGGCTGCTAAACGCGAGTTACTGACCTTTTGCGGACAGTGTTGATCAAGATCAGACTGCACAGAACGTGCAGTCTGATCTTGGATCTACACTATCCGATAAGGAGATTTTTTTCTCCAAAAATTAAGTTTGAAATTTCCTTGTTCCAGTTTTTACTATCGGTTTGAAAATTTCATTTCACTTACTTAGCAGGATAAGGGTTATTACTTATATAGCTGTTCAAATATGGTAGCTGAGCAACAGTTTGCTTCTTTGATTTTTGATCGGAATAGAGATTAACCCTTAAGCTGCTGAGCGCGACTCAAGGACCTTTGGCGGAGAGTGTAGATCAAGATCAGACTGCACAGAACTTGCAGTCTGGTCTTGCATCTACACTGTCCGATAGCGAGATATTTTTACCCAACAAAATAACTTTGAAATAGCAATATTTGGGTTTTTACTATCGACTTGAAAGTTTCACTTAAGTTATTTAGCAGGCTGAGGGTTAAATCAGGCAGTCAAACAAAGAAACAAACGACTGTGGAGTGTGTGGTATTTTAACCCTTATCCTGCTGAATAAAAGAAATGAAACTTTCAAGCCGATAGTATAAGCCCAAAACTTTCCTGTTTCAAAGGGATTTTTGGAGGAAAGATATCTCCTTATCGGACAGTGTAGATCTAAGATCAGACTGCACGTTTTGTGCAGTCTGATCTTGATATAGGCTGTCCGCAAAAGGTCAGTGAGTCGCGATAAGCAGCCTAAGGGTTAAAGTTTATCCTCCATTCCTTTCCTTTCTCAGTAACAGAATGTCTGATCAGTATCAATAAAAATACCACACTTCCTCCCTCCCGAGTCTCTTCCGCTCTCTCCCTTCATTCGTCTCAACTTTTCGCATTCCATCCTACGTTTCCAATCTTCCCTCTCTCCCATTGTAGCTCCCACCGTCTGTTCCCTTTTCCCCTTTCCTCCCTATCTCTCTCCATCCTTCCCTCCGACTTTCTCTTTCTCCCAAACCCTCAGTCATACTTTTCATCTCTCCTATCTAATTCTCTCACCATCACTATTCACTCTCTCTCTCAGCACCATTTCCACAATCCTACCTTTCTTCTATTCCTACATTTTTCATTACCTCTTGTTTCCATGAGTGGAACTCTCCAAGTTAAAGGCGTGTTTAGACTTACAACCGGAACCACGCGAAAACAAAAATCAATGGCTTCATAACTGAAGTACAATCAAAAGCAACCATCTAATGGGGAGGGGGGGGGCACATTTCATTGCGATGACCTGTCAATCAAGTACAATTATTTATACATGTTTTTTTTTTCATTTCTCATTTGTTATTCTAGTATAGGGTGTGTGAACGTTTTGTCTACGTTGCGCCGTGCATGTCCTGATAATATCGCTATGTCTCGCGAGACTTATTTACTTTCTTACCAAATATGCAAAAAAAAAAAGTGCTCGAAGAGAGATAATATCGGACTGGTGATGATATGTTCATATCTCTCTTTTCCCTTGAAAGCATTATATCCTCTCTTTAACCCTTTGCCAATTTAACCCTTTACAGACTACAAAATTTTAGCCTTGTCCATATTGAAAGCATTCTCGACGACAATTTCAATGTGGCTCAAATGGTGCAATTTTCTCTTGATAGAGTAGAAAACATTGTGGGAAAAGGAGAAAATGCTGGTAACCAGCATTTTCTCCTTTTCCCACAATTTTTTCAAAGGCTTCTTTCTCAGGGTCGTAAAAGGTTAGGATTGTGTGGTAAAGAGATAATCCCGTATTTTATACCCCCTGGAGAAGGGGAATATGCCGGTAACCAACATTTTGTCGTTTCCCCACAATATAGTTTACCATTATTAAGACAAATTTCATCATTTGCACCGCATTTAATCTGCTGTCTGCAAATGCTTTCACCCTGTACCACACATTCCCGAGTTTTAACGACCCTAAAGAAGAAGCCTCTTGAAAACATTGTGGGAAAAGGAGAAAATGCTGGTAACCAGCATTTTCTCCGTTTCTCACAATGTTTTCTACCCTACCAAAGACGAATTTCATCATTTAAGCCACATTTAAATGGTCGTCCGCAAATGCTTTGAATTTGGACAAGTCTACATTTTTGTCGTTTGGTAGAGAGTTGAATATGAACGAGTCTAGAATGTTGTCATCTAGAAAAGAATCGGGAGGGTACTATCCTGGGTTCCAGTCCGATCATTATTCCTTTTTTGTATTCATACTTTACTTTGTCATTTTTGGCCAGGAGGGTGCGTACTTAAACGTTTACTAAACAACTGCCAGTTTTAAAGACCCTTAGGATTTAGGCACTGATTCGAAAACGTTGTGGGTAACGGAGAAAATGCTACTTATAGACAGTAACCAGCATTTTCTCATTTACCCACTGTGTTTTCTACGCATCCAGCAACAACTCTCATCATTTGTGCACATGCTTTTCATTTCGACCAGTATAAGTTTTTTGCTGTCTGGTTAAATAAAAGGGGTGGGTGAATCTGACCCTTCCTACGCAAATTCATGTCATCGAAATTTAACTGTTGTTACCTACAATCAAAATTTACCACGGATGGGTTACTTTCCCGGACTATGCTTGACCAACCTATCTCGATGGTAAATAGATAAATATATAGATTAGGACTAAATAGTGTTTTCGCTTACATACTTAGGTATGAGACAAGGTCGATGACCAGAAGGAACCCTCATCTTCGCAAGCCACGGATACTAACTCCAGTTTGTTCGTTACGTACCCTTGGCCGCTCGCCTCTTGACAAATCGAAACTCCCGCTGCGCCACCTATCGAATATCACGAGTTGCGTAACCTTTGATGATGTTATTTCTGACCAATCAAAATGTTCGTAATAAAATTTGTTAGGTTATGCATCAGATATGGCTGCGCTTTCGGATTCATTCACAATTTTCTGAAATTAATCAGACATACGATGATTCGCAATCATTTGGCTGTGGAACCCGTCCTAATATTTCACATAATTGATCATGAACTAAAAAAACTCATTAAATATCGATCGTCTACTCTCTTTAGGCAAATTTTCGTCACAAACACGACAACTTTCGTTTTTGATGGGCGCCGCCATTATTGTTTTCTGTTTCGCGGAAGATTGCTTGTTACGGATGGTTTGATTGGACGCGATGGGTTTTGATCGCATCCAATGAAATGGCGCAGCGGGAGTTTCGATTTTTAAAGAGGCGAGCGGCCAAGGGTACTACCATAGTATCCTTGGCTTGCGAAGATGAAGGAACCCTCTGTTTTGACCCTTTTAAGCTGAATAATCGGGATGAAAAGAATTTTATTTGGTCTGGAAGAAATATATGAGCTATGCTCTGTGAAGAGGGAGCTTAGTGCATCTGCGAAAAGTATCGACCCAGGTCAGCCTGCGCAGTGCGCGCAGGCTGACCTGGGCCGAAACTTTTCGCTATTGGTCAATTTTCTTCATGTCCAAGGACCAGTCTACTTAGTGATTCAGTCGGTTGATAGACAGACTGGATTTTATGAATCCCTCATCACGTGATGTCTTGCTTGGTACCATGCATCACGAAGATGCATCAAGCCTCCTTTTCACAGAGCATGACTCAAATAAAAGAGCCCGCAATTCAATTTCTTTACGGTGTATAAATATGTATGAAAGAGCCAGAATTTTTTCCCGTTCAAATAGTAGCCGATTGGGGGGGGGGGGGGGGGGGGGGGACAATAGAGAGGGCTTGTCAGTTAAGCAGAAACACAGAAGTATTTTTTTCTGGCCTTAACTCTTTACCAAACGACAAAAATGTAGACTTGTCCAAATTGAAAGCATTTGCAGACGACAATTTAAATGTTACTCAATTGATGGAAATTGTCATTGATAGGGTAGAAAACATTGTTGGAAAAGGAGAAAATGCTGGTTACCAGCATTTTCTCCTTTTCCCACAATGTTTTCCAAAGGCCTCTTTCTCTGGGTCGTTAAAAGTCGGGATAGTGTGGTAAAGAGTTAACCTTGAAACTCTGTTACCTGCCGTTCATATCTCATTGATGATAGTTTTCCGGCTATTGCATCATGACAATCTGATTAGCTCCCCTTTGGTAAACTCTTTACCAAACGACAAAATTTTGGACCTGACCAAATTGAAAGCATTTGCAGACGACAATTTAAATGTAGCTAAAAGGATTATTTCTATCTTTGTTAACGTAGAAAGCATTGTGGGAAAAGAAGAAAATGCTGGTTACCGAAATTTTCTCCTTTTCCCACAATGCTTTCAACAGCCGTCTTTTTCAGGGTCGTTAAAACTCGGAATTGTGTGGTAAAGACTTAACTAGTCACCTATTTTTACAACCCTCCGGTAGAAAGCTTAAATTATTTAAAACGTCGCTGAAAACCAATTTGATTAATGCATTTGCAGACAACAAATCAAGAAGTTTGTCTTTGAGAGGGTAGAAAATATTGTGAGAAAAGGGGCAAAATGCTGGTTTCCAGCATTTTCTCTTTTGCCCAAAATGTTTTTAAAATGTCATATTTCTCGTCGCCGTTGGGATTATGTGGTGAAGAGTCAATATTCCGATTTTACCTTTGTCCTCGGAATTTGTGTCACATTTTTTTTCTTCGCCTAATGATTTTGTGATTGATTGTATTGTGTTTAATGCCGTTTTCAACATTATTTCAGTTATATCACGCCGGCCAGTGCACCTATCCATGCTTTCGTGGAGTTTCTTTTACCAGTACTACGCACACTATTCTTTCCAAGCCACTGGTTGTTTTCCCACATAGCCAGCGTCGAAACAATGGTCATCGGTGAGAGAGGAATTAATCCTGTCGCAATGACTATCATCAATCCTCGGAAAGAAATTGGCCAAGCCGGGGATCGAACCAACGACCCTCTGTTCTGAAGTCCTGTACGCTACCAACTGAGCTACGGGGGTCGAACAAGCGACCTCCTGTTCTCAAGTCCTGTACGCTACCGACTGAGCTACCGGTGCTCGGCTTGTCTTCAACCTAAATACGTTATGACGACAAGAATACCAAACTGTGCATTCCTGACGTATTGCCCAAATGCCAATGCTGTTTTTGACCGTAGGGTCGGTGATTATTTACTAAATCATAGGACCTGACATACAACGGTTATCTGCGCATTTCAATATTCTTCAAAGATTAAACATGTCTGCTACATGACGCATCACTTTCCTGTGCAGGATGAAAATAATACGCGGTGCGTAAATTGACGCTAAAATAGCAAGCGGGAATGGCTATAAATAATACATCTCTGAAAAAATCAAGCCACTTTTTCGCTACAAATTTCTTAAAAATATAATAAATTCAAACGGTGAAAATAATTTTATAATAATTATACCACTGTTTAACTGCATATCTCTGTAGACAGTTTCTAAACATAGACATGGAGAAAGCTTATAGGGGCTGTGTTTAAAAAATGGTTAGTGCATAGGTTATATGCTAGCTAACCATGCTTGGATGAATCGTAAAAGGTAGGTTTTAGTGTGTAAACGTATATTTTATTTTGAAATTCGTTGCATTGATTGCCGCCTTGAAAAGTAGTCTGGTTCTGATACCCAGAATGCCCATTTCAGATAGGTATGTAGATTGGTTACCTCCCCTGATACAGCAAGTGTATAGGGATCGGTACAGGCTACTAAAAACGGGCTGAATTCTGCCCGTCTATTTTTAGAACAGCCAAACGCTAGACTAACAGAGATTCAGGGGAGGTCACTCTCACTTCCAGAGCAGAAGATTTTCCGATATTTCTGACCTCTCAAATAAGTGAATTGTATTTTTGGTATCACCTTTTATGTTTATGTCTGCTATTATTCTTTTTAGTTTCGATTACCAATTTCAAATTGTACAAAAAATCGCAATGTTACCTCTACAGCCAAACTGCAAATGTGTATGCTGCTCTGATTGGCTATTCTGTGATATACATGCAGCCCAATGAAAGCAACGACACAATAGCCTTTGCCAGTTGTAATATGTATATCTACAACGGGGACCAGTTCAGTAGGTATGTATTTGAAAAATGCCATCTAGTGGAAGATAATGAGGTTATGTATTTGAAAAAAGCAACCTGGCGAAAGAGAATGGTATCATGTACATGTAGCTTGACAAGAACTTACACGGTACATTTCTTCGCCCGAAGACAAGTACACTGTTTTACCGTTATTAAAATTGTAAAGGTCCTCTTAAAAATGAAAACATGGGTCACAATTTTCTATCGATATCTTTCTCAGAATATTTCCGTCGGCAAACACTTTGTGCATTCACTTTTTTTTTTCAAGGTTTATCAATTCCGTTGGGAGTTTTCATCGACGGATCTGTTCATGTCGTTGCTAAGCGATTAACAAGGGCGCCGCCGATTGGTAGTTCAAAATGGAAACTTCCTTTATACAGGCGAGGTATGATGTATGTAGGGAATCGACCTCGGGTTATCCGTTGATCAAGTCAAGACGCTGGTACGGAATCGGGAATCCCTACAAATTTAGAAACGGAACCGAAACGAAACGAAACGCAGCGAAACGGAACGAAACAAACCAAACCCAATGAAACGAAACGAAACAGAACGAAACGAAACAAAATAGATCAAATTCAGGCAGAAGTGAAACATACATTATTTCTTCGTTTTGAATCATCTTCCTCTTGATTGCAATTAATGCAAAAAAAAAAAGTAAAATTGATAGCAGCTTTACGCAAGATGATCGAACTATTACTTTAAATCTGGATTATTGTTCACTTTGTTTTTTTAAGTAAATCATCATTAAAATGTTCTTCAGTTATAGAGCATCTGTCAGTGACCGCAATTACGTCACTGCCCAGTCGAAGCAGAGGGACAATATGAGGGCCTAGATCATTTTCCCTATTTGCGGGGGGGGGGGGGGGGCATTTAAATAACGACGAGAGGGGTACAATACCCGTAAGCAACACCGCCCACACCATAACTGATCCCAGCCCCCAAAAACGATCGCGTTACAGTACGCAACGGTCAGCATAACGTTCATTCCTGCATCGGAACAATTCTACACGGCCATTAGCTAGAGACAATACAAACCCCGACTCATCAGATAAAAAAAATAATTGTCCGCCAACGCTGTCTTGTCCAGTTTATGTGTCCAAAGGCCAGTTGCTCTCTATAATTGCAATGGCGCCAGAACAGAGCGGACTTACAGGCGACGTCTGTGCAAACTGTCATCAGCTAAACGATTCCAGGGATAACAGCAGCTGTAACTGTTACTCGTAGGTACTGATTCACGATATATTGGTCTTAGGCTCGAGTCGTGACGCGCGGTTTGTAGCTAGCTGTAAGTCTTTTGCACTCCAGGTTTGTGCAAATCGCCGCAGAAGGCTGCTGACTGCTTGTGCGATTGCGCCAACATGAACTGCAACCTCTGTAGTAGGAAGCCCAGCCTCCAGCATACCTACGACTCTTTCTGGTAAATTTTCTTTAAGTCTTGGCATTGATATTTCTGATCAATACGTGGACCGGATATGTCCATCCCTTACATGCACCGAAACTCGAACTTTACCTGAAATAGCCGACAGGTCTTTCAGCTAAGGATTATCTGACCAATTTTGCAAACTATAACGGTTTTAAAAATTACCACACGTGTATACATGACGTATGTATGTACGTCTCAAAGGTAACCTTGAAAATTTTGCTCACACTTTACGAAAGTTTCTTTTATGGTTCAGTATATACAAAAAATCTTTGGAGCCGTGGCAGCTGGGAGATTCGCAGCTGTCATGTGACAAGGGCGTTTATCTTTAATTATAACATGTATTTATCATTTTTAAAACGTGATCATTGTAAGTTCCTTCGATGCTGGGGGGGGGGGGGGGGGGGTGTTCTAGTTTAGTCTGTTCCTGAAGATTCTTAAAGTAACAATAGCTGCCAAAAGTAAACAAAACGTATTAAAATACATTTAACTTTAAATCGTATCGGTTAAAAAGTATGGAAATTACTGTGAAAATGACAATCTGATATTGTACAGTCGGTCCAAGTGTTAGTCGGTGGCAGAGAAATAAATTTCTAAACCAGGTTAAAATTTGCCAGGTCACTCCATCTTTTGCTTACTTTTTGCCTGATTTTTTTTTTTTTTTCCATTTTTATGCCAGCGGCTAACTATTAGACTCGCCACACAATAACAGATTGTCATCCTCAAAATATTTTCCATCCTTTTGATTAGGTATGATTTAAATTTAAATATACTTTAACACAAGTATTGTGTCTTTGGCTGCTATTGGGCCTTTAACTCATAATTTTCACATAGACAGCGATTTAGGATAAGAAGGGCAAATCTTTTCCGCGTTAATTTCAAAATAATCAATACAGTGTCATATTTTTCCTTTCATAGAAAATAATAACCTTACTGCTGTCGTGCGAATAATTAGAATGTTCAGCTGATCACGTTAAATTTTGTGGGAAAAATCATATTTTCCCGGTTATCTTCACTTTTCGACCACATAATTTTCTTCCATTTACATACATTTTAACCCTTAAAGCGCCTTTCATTAATATAGTTGCCTTTGCGGCCAGTGTAGATCAAGATCAGGCTGCACAAAACGTGCAGCCTGATCTTTGATCTGCACTGTCCGCTATGTTAAAACACTACAGGCAAAATGTAGCCATGAATTTGCAATTATATTGGTTTTATTCTAGAATGAAAATGACCATTGGGTTTATTCGGCGCTTTAAGGGTTAAAATAAGCCACTGCCTACCGTCAGGTTCTGTGCGAATGTTCGGATTCATTTATATACATGCTGTACATTTATCGGTAACAAAGTAATGTCTTTGAAACTGAAGATGATTTCTTCTAGACTGAATTTATCTCCCTCTGCTGATGTAGCAATCCACTTCCATTTACATCCCTTGTTGCGGTATAGATCGAGATCTATATGAACCATGCTTTGGCAAATAGGGGCAAATAGGGGCTTAATGCATCTCCGTGATGCATTGTGCTAAGCAAGTCATCACGTAATTATCCCTTTACCACACAATCCCGACTTTTAACGACTCTGAGGAAGAAGCCTTTTGAAAACATTGTGGGAAAAGGAGAAAATGCTGGTAACCAGCATTTTCTCCTTTTCCCACAATGTTTTCTACTGTTCCTAAGACAAATTTCAATTTTTGAGTCACATTTATATTGTCGTCTGCAAAAGCTTTCAATTTGAACTGGTCTAAAATTTTGTCGTTTGGTAAAGAGTTATGGAGCAATAAAACCCTTTTTGTTTCTATCAACCAACGGAATCATGAGGTACACTGGTCCTTCGACATGCAGAAACTTGACTAATAGCTAAAAGTTTCGACAGGTCAGCCTGCGCGGACTGCGCAGGCTGACCTGGGTCGATACATTTTGCAGATGCATTAAGACCAACGACACTAAAGCATGCCTTTCAAAGTTCGGTCGGTACGGACTTTGACCCGGGGCTCGTCGCTTACAGGGCGAGTGCAATGGCTACCCGGACCACTCGACATCCACGCTACCGATTTTCATTGTATGCAAATTTCGAACTTGTCTGTAAATGTTTTGAAATTGGATGTCTAAAAATTGTCGTTTTTGTTGACTGTCAATCCTTTAACCCATAAGGCGCTGGAACCAACTCAAGATATTTTGCGGACAGTGTAGATCAAGATCACACTACACAAAAGGTGAAGTCTGATCTTGGATCTACACTGTCCTGTACTTTTTTATACACGTATATATATTCTAGCCAAGACAACCTTGAAATGATAATATTTTGAGTGTTATTCCTAATTGAAAAGGTCCATTTTGCATTGCGCACCTGTCTGCAAAGGTTTTGAATGGACAGCTGAGTGAACGTTTTGAACATTAACCGGGGTGAGGGGGTAGCTATTGTAAGAGTAGTAACTCTTTAAGTATTTTCTATAAAGACAGTACGGGTTATTTCCCCTGCATCCTTCTCGCAAGCCGGGTTAGGATTTAGAGATAGACCTACGTATCTTTTAAAACGAAAGAATGCTGTACTAGAGCAAAATGTCAAAGAAAGAAATTCTTACTTCATTCCTTTTCAAAACTTGCCGAAAGCTTCACGCACTTACATTATTTCTAGTACGAATTCACCGGCATTATTCTGTAAAAATTACGGGGCGACTGAAAGCATGTGGATTCCCATGTGCCCTGCGGTAAATTGGATGACGTCATGTATTATTGACATGTCGGCCCTGTACATGCGTAAACAAAATTTCAAAGTAAAGAAAACGACAAATGTGAAGCTTTAACAATATGAATGTATTCCTGATACCCTGGACTCGGGTAATATCTCATGTTTGTAAAACAACATCCTCATGTTAGACACCTTACCATGCTGTGTCGAGCAAAGTGAGAATGTTTCTACACGTTACGCATTTTATGCTAATCAGATCCAGTAATCAAAACATGGCGACTACAGTAAGCAAACGGTAGGTGGAATTTATGTCACAAACTTCAAACCAGAATTATGTAACATATAGCTAAATTCTACCGTTAGAAAGTGTGCAGTGGATGAAGCATTTTCGGGGCATTATTTAGACTGAAAGAATTTGCATATGGAAGTGAACTGACTTGCCTTGCGCTGTTGCTCTTTTTTCGCAATGTGGAAAAAAACTATCATTTAACAACCCTGGTGTGACATGTCAATTTGTCATATTTTGCTTAAATCATCGTATCATGTTGCATTTTACTTGTGGTTGACTTCGAAATTTTGAAACCTTCAATTATCCGCTCAAACTGACAAGGATAAGTTGCCGGTCAGTCTCAAGATCCTCGAAACCATGGGTAAAAGGACATTGATTAACTCTTTATCGAACGACAACAAGAAAGACAGGTCCAAATTGAAAACATTTGCAGACGACGAGTTAAATGTGGCCAAAATGATGAAATTTGCCTTGGAAAAAGTAGAACACATCGTGGGAAAAGGAGAAAATGCTGGTTACCAGCATGTTTTGCTTTCCCTACAGTGTTTTCCAAAGCCTTCTTCCTCAGGGTCGTTAAAATTTTGGACTGTGTGGTAAAGGGTTAAAAGGAAAAGTGTCCGTAGGTAGTTCACTTTCACACTATAATAATTTGCGGGAGAGATGAGTATACAATACTGCTGCTAAAGATCTATAAGAAACGGTAATAAGGAGTGATAATAAAGTTCTTTTTCTGTCTTTACCTAAAGACAAATTCTAGAGCTGTGGCAAATGGAAGGTTTTTGCAGACTACAAATCAAATTAAGCCCAAATATGGGGATTGTCATTGACAAAGTGGAATATTTATACATTGTTTCCCATATTTTCACCTTTAATTCTTTACCAAATGACAAAATTTTAGACTAGTCCAAATTCAAGGCATTTGCAGACCACAAAAATAATTTTGACTCAAAAAAATAGAAATTTGTTCTGGGACAGGTAGAAAACATTGTGGGAAATGGAGAAAATGCAGGTTACCAGCATTTTCTCCTTTTCCCACAATGTTTTCAAAAGGCCTCTTTCTCAGGGTCGTTAAAAGTCGGGATTGTGTGGTAATAAAGGGTTAACCCGAGGATGTTTTCTGAAGAGTTTTTCTGTATAGCTGCTAGAATTTAAAAAAGAAAGAGGTTTTTTTAACTCTT
Source organism: Tridacna gigas (assembly GCA_945859785.2). Taxonomy (NCBI): domain Eukaryota; kingdom Metazoa; phylum Mollusca; class Bivalvia; order Cardiida; family Cardiidae; genus Tridacna; species Tridacna gigas. Next base: position 106,663,332 of record OX244028.2, read on the forward strand.
GTGAAAGGTTTTGTACAGATAACTGTCCCCAAAAGGTGATTTTAATTTTTGCTTGGTCACCTCCGGGTACAGAGACGATCATGAAAAAAACAGTTGAAATCTGCACACAGATTTTGTGCACACTTTAAAACTGTCTTATTTTCACAAATAGAGAAGAAAAAACTAGAAGTTGAACATACCTGTTGCTTAAGTATTCAATAATCCTTTGTTTCAAATACAAATATTTTCAATTTAAACGCTAAACATATGAAAAACAGTTTAATTCATTTGTTGCTCAATGTGTGAATGTTTCCCAAAATATACACAAAATGGCCACCAAACACTTTAAGTTTTGTCAGTTCTTTTAGATATTTATGTGCTATGAAAGACTCCTAGGGTTTAGGTAATGAAACCTTTACTAATTTGTCCTTTGTCGTATATGTCACTAAAAATTAATTGTATTTTGCTGCAATACAGAACAGAAAGTCAGTGTAACGCTGTACAAAGCTTTGCTACAAGAAAATTCACAATGGACTTGAGGCCGTGCGGTGCACAGTAAATGTCCAGAGAAGAAAAGAAGCACTGCAAACATCTCATTATTGAGACTAGTGAAAGGTTATGAAATAATAAATGAGGGCAGGCTACATTCTTGGTGCTTTGGCCCAGAATTTGTTCATTTCTTTAACCTTTAACATACTGGACTTGTCCAATTTCAAAGCATTTTCCAAGGACAAATTAAATGTGTGATTTGTCTTTAAAAGAAAAGATGTTGTGGATAAAGGAGAAAATGCTTGTAACCAGTGCTTTCTCCTTTTGCCACAGTGTTTGCAAAAGCTTTCTTTCTCAGGGTCATTAAAACTTGAGAAGTGGTAAAGGGTTAAAGATGATGAAAGTTTAGGCTTGATCAAATGGAAAGGACTAACTGATGAAAAATGATAGTCAAATGATACAGTTTGTACTTAGATGGAGAAAGCATTATGAGGAAAGGGGAGAATGCTGATTGTCCAAAGGATTTTCAAAAGCCTTCTTTCTTGGGTCATGTAAATACAGAGTTATTTGGCTTTCTTCCAGGGAGTCTAGAAAACACAGGGTTTTGTGGTAAAGGGTTAACAATTAGCATGCTTATGGTAATTCTAGATGTTGTTTTTATGACTGCTTGATGAAGATCAGATTGCTTAGTCCGAGCTTAAAGCTTTGAAACCCTTTTAGTTTTACCAAACAAGTTAGTATTGTAACAACCTGGAATACACAGGCTTTTGCAAAAAAAAACATTACGGCAAGAGGAGAATATCCCGGTCTTTGATAAATTCCATAATTAGAGCCACATAATGTTATATGGCATGCAGCACACAAAAAAGGGCCTTCGGACATATGCGTAAAAGTGTGACATCCCAGATCAGCCTGTGCAGTCTGTGACTAATCCGAGATGACACTTCCCATTTTTGTGCAATTTTCTATTTCACGAAAGTCTACTGTATGAAAGACTCTTATGTAGTCGTAAAGTGCCGTCTCGGCTAATCCGAGACGACACCTTACACAAATGTCTGAAGGTCTCATTTCGCATGTTGCAGACCATATATAAGTGGCACTCTGGAAAAAGGGGGTTTAATACATCTTGGTGATTGTGTTAACCCTTTACCACATAATCCCAAGTTTTAACGACCCTGAGAAAGAAGCCTTCTGAAAACATTGTGGGAAAAGGAGAAAATGCTGGTAACCAGCATTTTCTCCTTTTCCAACAATGTTTTCTACTTCCATAGACAAATTTCAATTTTAGATTCACCTTTATTTTGTCGTCTACAAATGCTTTCAATTTGGACTGGTCTAAAATTTTGTCGTTTGGTAAAGAGTTAAACCAAGCAAGTCATCATATGATTGTGGATCCAGAAAGAAATCCATTTTGTCTAACTACCAGCTGAATCATGACGTGCCTTTGTTGAAAGCATTTTGTAGATAACAAATGTGGCCAATAACTGTGACGGAATTTGCGTGTGAAAGGACCAAAGGGATCATTTTGCAAAAACGACAAAATCCATATTTCTAGCATTTTCTCGTTTTCCTACAGTATTTTTTTGTGAAGCTTTCTTCTTGGGGGTCAATAAAAATGGGTTCAGGAGGATTCTTTAGTAAAGGGTTAAGATGACCCCTTGTATTTGGGGTCATGTCAACAAGGTCAGGTTGGATGAAATACCTGTTTTTCAGTGGTCAGTATTATGACCAATCCAGGTAGGATGCAAATTTGGAGGCCCTTTCAACCCTTTACCAAATAATCCTGTGTTGTATCAACCCAGATAAAGAATTGCTTTTTAACCCTTTCCCAACCGATAAATTTTTAGACTGGTTCAATTTGAAAGAGTTTGCAGACAACAATTTTAGATTTGATGAAAATGACAGAAAGTTCTCCAAAAGGGTAGAAAACACTGGGAAAAGGAGAAATTGCTCGCTACGAGCAATTTCTCCTTTTCCCTCAGTGTTTTCAAAAGACTGGTACTGCAGACACGTGAAAACCAGGGCTTGTTTGAGAAAGAGTTAAAAAACATTGATGGAAAATGAGAAAATACTGACCACCAGCATTTTCTCCTTTTCCCACATTGTTATCTACTCTTTCAAAGACCGAGTCCAACATCGAAGCCATATTTTTTTATCTGCAGATACTTCCATTTTGGAAAAACTTGAAACTTTGTCATCCAGTAAAATTAATCTTTAACTCTTTACCAATCCCAGACTTGTCTAAATGAAAGGCATAAATGCAGATAACAATTTTGATTTTTTTTCAAATAATGTAATTTGCCTTCTTGACATCAAAAAGATTGGAGAAAAGGGAGAAAATGATGGTTACCAGCATTTTCTCCTTTTCACACCATGTTTTCAAAATTCTTCTTTCTCAAGGTCGTTAGAAGTGGGTGTTGTGTTGTAACTTTTGTTGCCTCTGCAGCTTGTGTAAATGTGCAATGTTATCTTCTATCTACATTGTCTGCCCTGCTTTTGCCAAGTCCTCGTAGCTCAGTCAATAGCGTACAGGACTTGAGAACAGGTCGCTGCTTTGATCCCCGGCTTGGCCAATTTCTTTCCTTGGATTGATGATAGTCATTGCGACAGGATTCATTCCTCTCTCACCGCTGACCATTGTTTCGACGATGGTTATGTGAGAAAGCAGCCAGTGGCTTGGAAAGAATATTGTGCAGACTACCGGCATAAGAAACTCCAGGAAAGCATGGATAGGTCCACTGGCCGGTGTGATATAACTGAAATAATGTTGAAAACGGCGTTAAACACCATACAATCAATCACCATACAATCACTGCCCTGCTTTCCAGAGACATTCTAAAAATAACCTTGAAATTGCATTTACCTGCAAGACAAGTCAGAGTTTTAAGACCAGGTGAGAGACAGGGTATAAAACATTGTGGAAAAAGTGGAAAGTGCTCCCTCAGAAACCCTAACTTTATTCTCACATTTGTTTCCTTCACTTTCAAAGCCAAATTTCCTAATTTGAGCCAGAATTTATTGTTCATCCGCAAATGCTTTCAACCATCATTTTCTCCTTTTACCACAATGTTTTCTACCCTATCATAAACAAATTCAATCATTTTAACTTAGACACTATTAATTTGTTGTCTGCAAATGCTTTCAATTTGAACAAGTCCAAATATGTGTTGTTTGGTAAAGAGTTTAGATTTTATTGTTCGGTAGAAAGTTAATGTGAAAAAGGTAAGAGGCAGGATTCAGCACTGTGGGATTGAGGTATTAGGTTCAGATTGAATTAATCATTCTTGAATTGACAAGGGACTGTGGTCCTTAAAATTTTACAGAGCACTGGGAACCCAGGCATGCTCTATTAACTCTTTACCAAACGACAACATTTTAGACTCGTCCAAATTGAAAGCATTTGCAGATGACAAAATTAATGTGACTCAAAAATTAAAATTTGTTTTGGGAAGGGAAGAAAACAATTTTGGGAAAAGGAGAAAATGCTGATTACCAGCGTTTTCTCCTTTTCCCACAGTGTTTTCAAAAGGCTTCTTTCTCAGGGTCGCGAAAACCCGGAATTGTTCAGTAAAGGGTTAACTCTTTACCCACAATCTGGACTTTTAACGACCCTAAGAAAGAAAGCTTTGGAAAACATTGTGGGAAAAGGAGAAAATGCTGGTTACCAACATTTTCTCCTTTTCCCACAATGTTTTCTACCCTTTCCAAAGCAAATTTCAATTTTTGAGTTGCATTTATTTTGTCATCTGCATGTGCTTTCAGTTTGGACTAGTCTGAAATTTTGTCGTTTGGTAAAGAGTTAACCTTTAGGCTGCTAAGCACGACTCACTGACCTATTGCAGATGGTGTAGATCAAGATCAGACTGCATAAAATGTACAGTCTGGTCTTTGATCTGCACTGTCTGATAATGAGACATTTTTTCTCCAAAACAGGTTTGAAATAGCATTATTCTGGTCTTTACTATCTGCTTGAAAGTTTCATTTAACTTACTTAGTAGGATGAGGTTTAACCCCTTACCGCACAATGCCGCCTTTTAACGCCCCCGTGAAATAAGCCTTTTGAAAACATCGTGGGAAAAGGAGAAAATGCTGGTAACCAGCATTTTCTCCTTTTCCCACAATGTTTTCTAACCTGTCAAAGGAAAATTGCACCATTTGAGCAACATTGGAATTGTCGTCTGCAAACACTTTCAATTTGGACCAGTCTGAATTTTTCTCGTGTGGTAAAGGGTTAACTCTGTACCACATGAAAAAATTTTAGACCTTTTCAAACCCATAGCATGATATGCAGACACCAAATTTTATATGTATCTATAAAGGTGGAAGTAGTCTTTTAAAGGGTAGAAAGTACAGTGGGAAAAAGAGAAAATGCTGGTAAGCAGCATATTCTCCTTTTCTCACAAAGTTTTCAAAAGTCTAATCTACTAGTGTTGTTAAAACTCGTGATTGTGTGGTAAAGGGTTAACTTTTTACCAAACATCACAGACATTTAACCCTTTACTGTACAATGCAGCCTTTTTAGGACTCTGGGAAAGAAGCCTTTTAAAAACATGGTGGGAAAAGGAGAAAATGCTGGTATCCAGCATTTTCTCCTTTTCCCACAATGTTTTCTACCCTATAAAAGAAAAGTTACATCATTTGAGCCATGTTGACATTGTCGTCTGCACATGCTTTCAATTTGGACAAGGCTAAAATTTTGTCGTATAGTAAAGGGTTAATGAACCTACAAAAGAAGACTTGAAAACATTGTGGGAAAGAGAAATCCTTTCAGTTCGACCAAAATTAATTTGTCATCTGCAAAATTAATGCTTTCACTTTAAATCTTTACCAAACAACATAATTGTCGACTGGTTGAAATTGAAAGCATTTGCAGATGACAAAATAAATGTAACTCATGCATTGAACCTGTTTCAGGAAGGGTAAAAACATTTTGGAAAAAGAGAAAATGCTAGTTACCAGCATTTTCTCCTTTTCCCACAATGTTTTCCAAGGCTTTCTTTTGCAGGGTTGTTAAAAGTCCAGATTGTGTGGTAAAGAGTTAATTAGAAGTCATTAATTTTGTTGTGTGATAAATGATCAAAATATCTTTTTGTCTGCTTTTGTCTCATTGAATTCACTTACAAAATATTTTTGAATTTTTTTTTTCAAATACAAAATTTATAATCTTAACTCTTTACCAAACGACAAATTTTTTAACTCAACCAAATTCAAAGCATTTGCAGATGACAAATCAAATGTGGCTGAAATGATAATTTCAGTCTTTGATAGGATAGAAAACCTTGTGGGAAAAGGAGAAAATGCTGGTAACCAGCATTTTCTCCTTTTCCCACAATGTTTTCAAAAGCCTTCTTCTTTAGGGTCGTTAAAACTCAGGATTGTGTGGTAAAGAGTTAAAAGAGTTAAACCACCTCTACCAAAAGACAAAATTGTGGACTTTTTCAAATGGAAAGCATTTGCAGAAGACATAATAACCATTTACCACACAATCCTGACTCTTAGGGACCCTACAAAAAAAGCTTTGGATACCAGCATTTTTCCTTTTCCCGCAATGTTTTCTTCCCATGGAAAGGACTCTTGAAAACATTCTTGGAAAAGGAGAATATGCTGGTACTGTAACCAGCATTTTCTGGTTTTCCCACAATCTTTTCTACCTTTCAAATAAAAATTTCTTAATTTGTGCAACATTTAGTTTGTTTTTTGCGATTGCTTGCAATTTGGACCAGTCTGAAATCTTGTTGTTTGGTAAAGAGTTAAATGTAGCTCTAATGATAAGATTTGTTGTTTTGGGAAAAGAAGAAAATGCAGTTACATTTTATCTTTCTTCTCCTGCTTCCTGACACATCCCTCGCTGTCTTGGCATGACATATTCTTGGAAGGTTGATCTGTCTGCTATGACACATCACTATCCTATACAGGATAAAAATTAATATGCAGTGCGCATTACTTAAACTCTGCTGCTGAGAAGTAACAAGTGGAAAATAGCAATGAAAAATATGTCTGTGGAGAAATCAAGCCTGTTTTCACTCCAGTTTAATTCAAAATATGATATAATTTCAAATGGGAATCAAAGCGTTGAAAGCACTGGTATAGCATTTGTGAAGGGAGCCGTTGTATGGAATTAATAGTTTGAAAAATAAACAATAATGTACGACGAAAAAGCCCAGACGAACAAGCCCAGGGACGAACTGGTTTTGGGATGAATCTTTGAAAAAAATGTGTGCACTCTGGAGGGCATGTTTTCAGTCAGATCATCGTGAAATTTGACTAGAATGTATGTTTTGATGATATTTGGGCAAAATTTGAAATTGGATCACATTACGTCAAAAAGTAAGTCAGTTTGACAAATCTTAGAAAAACACATTTAAGTCTAATAATTGTATAAACCAGGATGTTATAACTTACTAAATCCTAGATAACTTCTCAGGTGAGTGCTTTAGGTCCAATGGCCCTCTTTTGTAGCCTTTCAGCCACAAGGCTAATCATTTTAACCATTTAAATTGTCTTCTGCAAGTTTTTTTTTTAATTTGGAAATTTTGTTGTTTTGTAAAGAGTGTAAAATGTAGTTGATTTATTTAGCTTATAAGTGTAGTTAATCAGGTAAATATACTACCTATATTAATAGATATAACTTTTGGTAAAATGATTCAAAATCAAAGTGCTGAAAGTTTTTATGGTTTGATGGTGAATAATCAAAGAACTGAAAGTTTTGATTGGAAATAATCAAAGAATTAAAAGTTTTCATAGTTTCATGATAAATAACCAACAAACTGAACATTATGATTGCTTCATTTTAAATAATCAAAGCCCTGAAGCTTCTGATAATTTGAAAGTGCATTTGGGAAGGCTGGGAAAAAAAAGGTTTTTGAAACACCCTGCAGTAGACCCTTTACCAAGCAATCTCCTGTCTTAAAGGCCAAGAAGAAAAAGGCTTTTGAAAAAATTGTAGGAAAAGAGGAAAATGCAGGTCAATTCTCATTTAAATCATTGTCTGCAACTGTTTGTAATATGAACAAGTCTAAACTCCTAAGTAAAGAGTTTATAACATTTTTTCTGCTTCTTTAAGCTGTACACCAGACAACAAAATTTTAGACTTGTCCCAGTTGAAAGCATTTGTGGTTCAAATGATGAGAAGTGTTTTATGGTACCAGTGGGATCGCTGTGTAAAGGGCTATACTGAAAAAAAATTGTGGGAAAATAATAAAAAGCTACTTACCAGCATTTTCTTCTTTTCTCACTATATTTTCCTCCCTTTCACAGTCGAACCTCATAGTGTGAGTCACATTTGTCATCTACAGGAACTTTGAAATGGACAAGTATATTAATTTTGTCATCTTGTAAAGGGCTGTCTCTGTACTATACAGCAAAAATGTCGACACATCCAAAATGAAAGCATTAAGTTTTGCAGCTGACAGGTCAAATGTCAAATAATGGAATTTGTCTTTGAAAAGATAGAAAATATTGGAGGAAAAGGGGAAAATCCTGGTTACTGGCGATTTCTTCTTTTCAGACAATGATTTCAAAAGGCTTCTCTCTGAGGGTTGTTAACTCTAAGGCTGCTAAGTGCGACCGAATGACATTTTGCGGACAGTTTAGATCAAGATCAGATTGCACAGAATGTGCAGTCTGATCTTTGATCTACACTGTCCGATAAGAAGATATTCTTCCCCCAAAAATTCCATTTGAAATAGCAGAATTTGGATTTTTACAATTGGCTTGAAATTTTCATTTCACTTATTCAGCAGGATCAGGCTTAAAACTTGGGATTTTGTGGTAAAGGGTTATTAGGTAAGGACTGTTTTGATTTATATTCTTTCATTGTTTTGCATGTCTTTTATATGGTGCTGTTATAACAATGGACAAGGAAGTAAAAGGCATGAGTTGTCTGCAAGGAAATGAAGAATAGTGTAATTTATGGCTGTTTTACTTTTTTTATTTTTGGATCAGATGTGAAGTTGTAAATTCTGACCCTTTACCAAATAGCCTGGTGTTGTAACCTACTTACAGAAGAAGACCACTGAAAACATTGATGAGAAAAGGAGAAAATGCTGGCAATCAGCTTTTTCTCCTTTTCTCGCTATTTTTTTTACCCCAAAAAAACCAAAATTTCATCATTTAATCCAGGTTAAATTTGCCGCTTCCTTTTAAGCTTTCAATGTGGACCAGTCTGAAATTTTATCCTTTGGAAAAGAATTAACTCTTTACTACACTACACAATTTAACCCATAGAGAGCCGAATAAACCTAGCAGACATTTTCATCCTAGAACTATGACCCAAATAATTGCAATTACATGGTTGCTTTTGTCTACTGTATTTCAGCAAAGTTGACAGTGTAGATCAAAGATCAGGCTGCACGTTCTACACTGGCCGCAAAGGCAACTATTGTGGTAAAAGGCACTTTAAGGGTTAAGACTGGTCCAAATTGAAAGCATTTCCAAATGAAAAATTGAAAGATGCTGAAAAACTGAAATTTGCCTTTTGAAGGGTAGAAGTTATAGTGGGGAAAGGAGGAAATGCTGGTCGTTGGCATTTTCTCCATTTCCTGCAATGTTTTCCGAAGCCTTCTTTATCAAGTTTGTTAAAACTCCGGATTGTATAGTAAACGGTTAACCAAAGGATTCTTTGTTGTTGCAACCCTGAGGTAACAAATGAAATGCTTTTGAAAACAATTTGGAAAAAAGTACAAAATGTTTTCAACACTTTCATAGATAATTCTGTTGTCTGAACCATTATCTTTACTCAACAAAAAGATTTAGCCGTGTCCTTTACAAAACAATCTTGGGTTTTAACAACTCTGGTTAATATGCTCTTTACAAAAACACAGTAAGGAAAAGGAGAAAATGCTTGTAACCACCTAGGATCTGCGTGGCTCAGTGGTAAAGTGTAGGACTCATGACCAGTGAGGCCCCGGGTTTGAGCCTCGCTGGATCCACTGGGGTTTTTGTGGGGGTGTCCGTGGGCAAGACACTTCAGAGCTCTAGCGTAGCAATGATGAAACCCAGGAAACACATGAATATGTGAGCTGTTGCTGTGATATGACTGAAATAATGTTGAAAGCGGTGTAAAACACTATTAACCCTTTACCACACAATCCCGAATTCTAACAATCATGGGGGAGAAAATTTTTGAAAGCATTGTGGGGAAAAAGAAAAAATTCTGGTATTTTCTCCTTTTCTCACAATGTTTACTAATCTTTCCAAAACAAATTTCATTTTTTGATTCACATTTGATTTGTCATCTGCAAATGCTTTTAATTTGGAAAAGTCTACAATTTTGCCGTATGGTAGAGAGTGAAATCAAAATGTAACCAGCGCTTTTTCCTCTTCCCGCAATGCTTTCTGCCTTATGAAGACGAATCATTTGAGTCACATTTGTCATCATTACCAAATGACAAAAGTTTACACTAGTCCAAATTGACAGCATTTGTGGACAGCAAATTAAAGCTGACCCCAATCACAAAATCATGTCCTTAACCCTTTATCACACAATCCTGTGTTTTAATTAATGACCCTGAGAAAGACACCTTTTGAAAACATTGTGGGAAACGAAGAAAATGCCGGTAACCAGCATTTTCTCCTTTACCCACAGTGTTTTCTACCATTTGTAAGAAAAAGATCAGCTTGAGAGTATCTTTTAATCGGTCGTCTGCAAATGCTTTCAGTTCGGGCAAGTCTAAATTATTGTTGTTTGGTAAAGAGTTAATAGGGTACAAAACATTGTGGGAAAAGGAGAAAACGCTGGTTACCAGCATTTTTTCCTTTTCCCTCAATGTTTTTAAAAGCCTTGTTCCTTAGAGTTGTTAAAAGTCAGGATTGTGTGGTAAAGCCTAATTTGTCAACAGATCTGTAAATACTTTCAACAAAGACACAAAGTCTGTTTTTTTTTGTTCCTTTTGTAAAAAGTTAACCTTGTACCACACAATCCCTTTTAACGACCCTGTGAAAACATTGTGAGAAAAGGAGAAAATGCTGGTAACCAGCATTTTCTCCTTTGCCCACAGTGTTTTCTACACTTCCAAGGAGAAATTTCAGTTTTTTGAGTCAAATTTATTTTGTTGTCTGCAAATGCTTTCAATTTGGACAAAGCTAAAATTTTGTCATTTGGTAAAGAGTTAATTAAATGTCAAAGTATGTTTTCTGTTACAAATAATTAAAATTTTCACTTTGTTTATATATGGGAATCGTAAATTTGCGATTTTATGGAGAACATAAACATACAGCCAAAAGGTTGATGAAGACAGCTGATGGGATTTCAAGCCTATTTTGATAATGGAATCTTATAAAATATAAAAAAATTAAGATTTGAGATAGACTGCATATTCTTTTTAGCCTTTTACCACACAATCCTGATTTTTAACAGTCCATAAGAAGAAACGTTAAAGAAAACATTGTGGGAAAAGGAGAAACTGCTGGTAACCAGCATTTTCTCCTTTTCGCACTGTGTTTTCTAGCAACAACAGAAGTCATCTTATAAGGAACATTTAATTTGTGGTCTGCCAATGCTTTCGATTTGAACAAGTCCACGTTCTTGTTGTTTGGTAAGGGTTTAACCCTTCACCACACATTTCCGTGTTTCAAAGACCGTGAGAAACAGGCCTTTTGAAAATATTGTGGGAAATGGAGAAAATGCTGGTAACCAGCATTTTCTCCTTTTCCCACAGTCTTTTCTGTCCTTTAACAAACAAGTCTCACCATATGAACCATATTAGTTTTTCATCTGCAAATGCTTTCAATATGGACAAGTCTACATTTTTATTGTTTTATTAACTCTTTTATTTGGTAAAGAGTTAACCCTCTATTTTAGACTCGTCCAAATTGAAAGCATGTGCAGACAACAAAATAAATGTGACTCAAATATTGAAATTTGCTTTGGGAAGTGTAGAAAAACACCCCTGTGAGGAATTCAAGAAACAGTTCTAGAACAGTTCTTGAACCTAGTTCTTGAATAGTTCATGAACATTAGATGGCCATAATTCTAGAACTGATGTTCAGAAACTAAATTAAGAACTCCTGCGAGGAATTCAAGAAACAGTTCTAGAACAGTTCTTGAACCTAGTTCTTGAATAGTTCATGAACATTAAATGGCCATAATTCTAGAACTGGCCCCGTGCTTATAAAGAAATGTTGAGAACGATCTCATGCTCAGCACAAAACAGTACCCAACGGCTTGAGTTTTGCTCACGGGAGTTTTGAACTCAGACGTTGCTTATAAACGTCGCTTGAGAACGTTCTCAGCTGAGCACAGTACGCACTTAAAACTTCGTGAGCATAAGCGACCAAACTACTAAAAATAGCCGATACCAACAGATTCGGCCCCAAGAAGATTCGACCCATGGCCCATGGCCGACCACGTTTTTAGGAAATATCCGACCCAGATATTCTGGAAATTCGGCCCGAAAATGAGAAGATTTGGTGCAGTTACGTTGCCCAAGTATGATTATGCATAATTTGTCAAGATTTATGGCATATATAGGTTCGGGAAGTGGCACATTTGGTGTAAATAATATAATTATATAGTAAATGATTTGAGGTTTCCCTGAAACAATAAATTACATAACAATAGAAGTTTAAGTATTTCATTATCATTATTTCTACTATTTCATTTTTTAAATGTTTCCAAGACCCCCACCCCCCCACCCCCCACTTTTTAAGAAGTTGTCATTGATTAGGTTTTGTGCCGTGATTGGAGACAGGTGTTGGTGATGAAAGCCAGGTAAAGATGTGATAAAAGCCGTTCTGCAGTATCTCTATCCATTTCCTACCATTTAAATCAATTAACCATCCATGGATATCCTTCTTACTGAACTTCGTTGTTATTTACCAAAACCCCTGTCCCCCTTTATATGAACCTTAGTTGTAGTCACTCACTCAAGTATTTCGTTGGGCATTTAATAGACTTAAAATTGAGAAAGGCTTGAACTGAAGTGTGTTTTGAACAGCATTTCCGATTCTGCCATAAGCAGATGTTGTGGCATGCTGACGCATTGTCACAACTGTTTTTTTTTTTCAAAAACAACAAAACTTGGACATTTTCCAAGATCAAATATGAACAAAAACATGCATAGGTACATAATATAGTTTATTTAGTTTATATTTCAAACATAATCGTTTTATAAACAGTCAGTCCAGACAGGCCTAAATAATTACATGTACGTAAATGTACGCACATGTAGGGGAAAGCCGGGTAAATTCGGATGGTTTTTGCAGCACCTTTGCGGAGGTTCAATTATATGGTATAGTGGTGAAACTCAGACGCAAGTCCACCGTTACTCATTCGGGCTGTCATTTTACTTGCATTTTATTCACAAAATGTCTAGTGAAATATGAGGCAAGATGTTAAGAAAGATTGTTTTTTCAACCTATTGCAAAACGGGTAAATTCGGACGCGATAGGAAAAATACGGACACAAAAGAGGGGAAACCCGGACAATTTAATTATCGCAGGGTAAAATTCGGACAGCTTGAACTTTTGTTTAAAAATCTAAATCATCAATTATAGATTTTCGGAGATGAGATTCGTCAATCTGCGAAATATTCTTTGCTAATCAGTTGATCACTGACATAGAATGTATTGATAAGGATGATTGTTACTAAATCCACTAGTTTGTGATTCCAAGGATTTTCTTTAACAACTTAACAAAACTATAATGAACCTGTATCAACCCTTTTCCAGACAATGGGTTTTGTTATATTTACAGCAGTATGGTTTTTTGGAAGGACCAATTGGAATAAACCCTAGCATTAGCTATCGGATTATACCAGTTTATACGTTGATTGCTGCCAGTCTGAATTTATACCACATCTGAAAAATAGTGGGGGAAACTTGGACAACTTAAAATCTCCTTATTTTCTCATTCTTTGTTTTTTATTTCTGTCTAAAAGTAGTTAAAATTGTTATAATCGTGTTGCTTATTAATTCATCTGTCAACAAACATCAGTTCTATATTAATTGTTTTCATTCATACTATACCTTTTATTGGTTTCAAGAACTGGATCTGCATGAATCCGCCTTGTTTTGAAGTCACCCAACTGTCAAAACGAACGCGTGGGTGAATGACTTTAAGAAACTCCAACTAAGTCACTATCTTCGTGACGTAATTACTTTATGGAATTCCTTAAAAAGGACAGAAAGCCCATTTCAAAGAGGTGATAGTTTAAGGGATTGGTTCTGCTTTTCGTAAAAAAATGTGGATTTTAGACAGCCGTCCGGATTTATACATTTGTCCGAATTTACACGGTTTTCCCCTACATGTAGTATCATAATATCTGAATGGAAATAGGAAAATATCCGAATTGTATAAAAACAAACAAGGAAAGGTACGTAAATGGGCAAAAGTAAGACAGTATCTCGAAATCTTCTCCACTGTTTGCATTGGGTTGAATCGTCCTGCACACAAAAAATAGCATGTTCTAATCGGATGATGTTGACAGCTGATGCTTACGCCGATCCAGCTAGTTTGCCGGATCCTGCAAGAAAAAAAAAAAATTATTCTAGCCCTGAGCAAAAAAAGAGATTCTGGGGGAAAAATTATGGAAGATTTTAGCAGTTTTGACTAAATCACTGCATACACTAACTTCGGTGGTACTTTCTAAGATAAGAAGCCACCCACCTTAAAATGTATTGATAACAGAAGTAGCCACCAACCTTAATAGTATTGATTACATGACAACCAATCAACTTCCGTTTAAAAATAGAATTCTGTTGAGTTCTTGTTTTGAAAATTCCAACTAAATTACCAGCATAAACTGGAAGAACTCCTGTTTTGTCTTTCCAGCTTCGATTTCGATGGGGAAAACGATAAATCTGTTGGCAAAACATCTAAACCAACACCTCTTTTCTTCGTATATATACATTGTTCTGCCGGCGTTCTACTTAAAGCCTAATATAGGCCTGTTCAAACTGTCCTCGACACGAATCATGAATTGCACTGGTCGCTAAATTCCTCTGATACATGTTAGGAGGGACATTTTTTTTCTTTATAAACTGCAGGTGCCCCAGTTTTGAGCAAACCAATGATAAAACTATGCCATCCCTATTCTAAACCGATATCGTTCAAATTCTGTACCGTCACAAGTACGAAACCCCAAAGGGGTAACTTCAATCTTCGAAACAGCGCGGTTTTTGCCTCCTTTCACACCAAATCTGTCTTCTACAGAGGCGAATGCATGCGGCGGCGTTCATTATCACGGAATACAAGACAGGGCAAACTCTCTTGAGTCTAGTTTAGACCATACTCAGCAGAGACTGAGTTTGAGTTTCATGCTCAGGTGAGTACGATCTCAAGCTCAGGATTCTTTATAAGTACAGAATTCTGAGTCGGACTTGGGGTTAAGCAAGAAACCGCTCCTTGAGCATGAGATTGTGTTCAGGAAAGTTTTATAAGCATGGGGCCTGATGTTCAAGAACTAATTCAAGAACTTCCTTTAGAAAGTTCTAGAACAGTTCTTGAACATAGTTTTTGAATAGTTCATGAACATTAAATGGCCATAATTCTAGAACTGATGTTCAAGAACTAATTAAAGAACTTCCTGTGAGGAATTCAAGAAACAGTTCCAGAGCAATTCTTTACTCTAGTTCTTGAAGAGTTCATGAACATTAAATGGCCATTCTAGAACACTGATGTTCAAGAACTTAATCAAGAACTTAAAAAAAAGATCCTTGAACACATTCTTAAACAAATTCTTGAACCTGTAATTCTAGAAGTACAATTTAAGGTTCATGAACAATTCTAGAGCTGGGTTACAGAACTTATCTAGAACAACAATTTTATGATCAAAACTAAAACTTTGGTATCTTCTCACTTATCTGGAGCTATGGACTCTGCATTTCAAGATTCAAGCTGCTATGATCTTTTTCTGGTCAGTGAGTCGCTACAAAAAAAGGACAAGACAACAAACAATACACAAACAATTTACAATTGATGTTTTTGATTGTCATCTCTTTACCAAATGACAATAATCTTATCCTTTGATTGTCATCTCTTTACCAAATGACAATAATCTTATCCTGATCCATACTAAAAAACTTGCAGACATCAAATTAAACACCACTGAAATGATAGGATTTGCCATTGAACGAAGAGCAAATATGTAAAAACAAGAATGCCAGCACCATTTTCTCTTTTTTTATTCAAAATTTGTTTTCAGAATTGTAACAAAACATGTCAGTGAGAAGTGACATATCTGTCAATGTGGTAGTATCCCATAATTGTATCTTATATTTTGATCTTTAAACAGACTTCAAAAAAAATGTAGATCGAGATCTAATGAAATTAAAATCTAATTCAAATGATTGCATAAATGTATTGGGTACAAACAAGACATTTTGAAATTTTCGGTAAAATCGCCAATCTGGAATCACAAACACAAAAAACTCCGGGATGAACTGGTTTGGGGACGAAGGAGCAACGGCAGAGCAACATAAAACAACGGTGGATGAAATATTGGAAAGCATCACGAGATTAGATCTACTTAGAGATATTCTCGATAAGTTGATGTTCTTCATTCTTCTGTTCTGTTGCGGGCTTCCGCAGAAGACACACGCAGAAAACACGAAAATTCAAACGATTCTTACCTGACATTCAAGCATCGTCCATATTTCTTCCATATGAAGTCATCATCCGGGTCTGATTGCGCTTTACAGAACTAGCCAATGAAAACGAACAAGAAGAAATCGACATCCAACCGCAAAAGTGGAGAAGAGCTTGGCCGATATTCTATTCATCTATCGGATTTAAATTGGACAACCGTTGATTGCGTACGTCATGTGAAAAATGCCACCTAGCGGAAGGTAATGTTGAATAACGGATTACCCGAGATTTTCCGGGTGCATGAAAAAAAACAAATTCCACAGGATTTCAACACTTGATGACCGTATTTCACCGAAAAATGACAATTTTTATTGCCGTAGTGATAACTTTTGACCTGAAATGAAATATATTTATGGATGGTATAATTTTATGCTAATTTTCTGGAAAATATCTTTTTATAACAATAATTTGTCAGGGTTTCTTCTAATTCCATTTGAAAAGATTTTTTTTGACATGTTAGCGATAATTACATAATAAATTAGCTGAATGAGTATAGCCATGGCGAAGAATTTACTATTTGATGTGAAATACGGTCATAAGAGGTGAAATATGGTTATCAAGCTGTTTGAAGTGAAATCCGATGTTTCCATGCACCCTTCCGAATGAAAGTAAACATAAACATGTTCCTCCATATTCTCTACGCTTCTTTTTCAGAAAACCGCAAGTTTACGATTTTGTTAACCAGCATGACAATTAAATAAGGGTTAGTAAACTAGTACATCGTAGATCTCTATCTGTTAATATTTATGACGAGATTAATATGAACGAAAATGATAGGCGTAAATAATTTAGGTAGATATATCTACTTTCGGTTTCGTTCTCCAAACTTGTCCTCAAGTGCGAGTTCCCCTGCAAAGTCATACAATTTCTGCTTTTCATTGCAATTTTCTTTTTAATCAATGATACTTATATGATAATATCCAGAAAAAAAAAAAGTTTGCAATAATATCGTCGAGTGACGATGAAACACAAAAGTCCAGGCCAATGAACATTAAAACTTTACATGTTTTTGGATGGTACTAGAAATAAATAAGTCTTATCATTATTTCAGCAGAGTGTAACAAAGGACTTCTGAGTGAAATTGATTGTCCATAATTTCCTTATTGATTGCTTAGGTGAATAAGGTTTTAACCCTAGCCACCTTGAACATAATCACTATTGTTCACTTCACATCTATATTGCAATATTAATAATAAGTCCAACAACAACAAAAAGTTACTATAAACTCATAAAGTTTTCGTTTTTAACTTGTGATTTTTTTCTTGTTTGACTCTTGAAAAATTAGATTTGACCCCTGAAACTTTTGGGTCAGTGGGTCATCTACTCCTGATTTTCCGAGGCTAGCTAAAGTCCTGCTTATTCACCAACTGGACTTATTCAGTTTTGGGCTTGACTTACAATTACATAAGAGACTGCGGCAATGCAGAGATTGCTTGTAACTTAATTTTAGTAGCAAGATAAAAGTCGATAAAGAGCCATTGTGTAAATCATCAGTAGCATATTATGCAATCCCACGTAGATCAAGTGGAAAATGAAGTCGCCATTTTCAAAACATTGTGATGGAAAAAAATTCAAATTATCTGTTTGACTTCAAAAATGTAAATGAGTCTGCAACAGTTACATTACTGCCATTTCACATAAATCAGGGATAATATATGTACACATGTATGATCCCTGCATAAATACACTAGACCTCATGGCTTCTAATGTTTCTGAAAGTTAGCACATGTATGCATCTGAAATATAAACAAGCATCTGAAACCACTTTTATGCAAATTGAAGGAAAGACAACATGCTAATTTTTGCCATTTACAAATTTGCAGCAAAACATACAAGTTTACCAAATTCTAGATTTCCAACCGTTCAAGATCTGGTACAGTTCTAGAACCAGGGTTTGTAGAATTTGGTCAATGTATTAAAAGCAATGTTGTGGAACCATTTATATTGTAGGTCAACTGTTCAAGAACTTTCAGATCAGTTCAAGAACTGGTAGTGTTCTAGAATTAATGTTCTTTCACTTTTGTGCGTTTAGAACCTATGTTCAAGAACCATTTGGGTTTTAGAACCTCAGTTCAGGAACTGTTTTATTAGTTCAAGAACAGGTCTAAAGGTTCAAGAAAGATTCTTGAAAGTTCATGAATTTTCAGATCAGTTCAAGAACTGATGGTTTTCTAGAATTTATGTTCTTTCACATTCTTGCTTTTAGAACCAGTATTCAAGAACTATTTGGGTTCTAGAACCTCAGTTCTTGAACTGTTTTATTGGTTCAAGAACAGTTCTTTAGGTTCAAGAAAGGTTCTTGAATGTTCATGAACTCACCACTTGTTCTTGAACATTTTTCGCAGGGGCATTGCAGGAAAAGGAGAAAATACTGGTTACCAGCATTTTCTTCTTTCCCCACAATGTTTTTAAAAGACTTCTTTCTCAGGGTTTTTAAAAGTCAGGAATTTATAGTAAAGGGTTGAAGGGTAAGAAAGGAGAAACTCCTGGTTACCAGTAACTGTATTGCCCCCTTTTCCATAATGGTTTCAAATGCATTTTTCCTTGGGGGTCAATTGAAACCACAAGCTTGTTTGGTGAAGGGCTAAATGTGGCTCAAATGATAGAGTTTGTCTCTTTTACCTACAATATTTTGAACCTTTCAAAGAATGGATCTTTCCTATCATTTGAACCTTGTAGATTTGTTGTATGCAATTTATGCTCTCAATGTTAGTCTTCTTTCTCAGTGTCATTGACAGTTGGTGTTGTATGGTAAAGGAATAACCCTTGTGATGCTAAATCAATGCAACAGACATTCTCAGTCAGTACTAAAAGACACAGATACAGCATTTCAATTTCAGAACTGTTATTGTAAGTATATCTGGCTGAGAAGTTTCACTCTTTACCAAATGACAGAATTTGAGACTAGTCCAAATTGAAAGCATTTGCAGACGACAAAATAAATGTAGCTGAAAAATTGAAATTTGTATTGGGAAGGGTAGAAAACATTATTGGAAAAGGAGAAAATGCTGGTTACCAGCATTTTCTCCTTTTCCCACAATGTTTTCAAAAGGCTTTTTTCTCAGGGTCGTTAAAACCTGTGATTGTATGGTAAAGAGTTAAACGACCCTGAGCAAGAAGGCTTTTGAAAATGTTGTGGGAAAAGGAGAAAATGCTAGTAACCAGCATTTTCTCCTTTTCCAACAATGTTTTCTACCCTTCCCAAAAGTTATTTAAATTTTGAAGTCAGTTTATTTTGTCGTCTGCAAATGCTTTGAATTTGGACTAGTCTAGAATTTTGGAGTTTGGTAAAGTGTAGGATAAGTTCAAAAATTTGCAGTCCGATAAAGACTTAACTCTTTACCACACAATCCCGACTTTTAACGACCCTAGGAAAGAAGCCTTTTGAAAACATTGTGGGAATAGGAGAAAATGCTGGTAACCAGCATTTTCTCCTTGTCCCACAATGTTTTCTACCCTTACCAAAACAAATTTCAATTTTTCAATCACGTTTATTTTGTCATCTGCAAAATGCTTTCAATTTGGACTAGTCTAAAATTTTGTCATTTGGTAAAGAATTAAGTCAGTTTGTTGGTTTGTATGGTGTTTATCCCTGTTTTCAATATTAATTCAGTTATCTTGTGATGGTTAGTGCACCAAAGCCAGTGCACCTAAACATGTTTTCCCCCCCCCCCCTAGTTTCTTTTACCAGTACGTCACACAATATGATAATCTTCCAAAGTCACTGGCTGTTCTCCAGCATAACGATTGTTGGAACAATTATCAGGCATGTGAGGCAGAAATGAAGCCTGTTGAAATGACCATTGTCAGTCCTTGGAAATAAATTGGGCGAGCTTTGGATTTGAACCAGCAACCCTCTGTTCTCAAGTCCTGTATGATACTGACTGCATTACTTGGCTCGGCAAAGCGTAAAGAGCTAATTAGGCCCTTTTCACTCGCAATTATATTGGCTTACTGTACTTATTGTGTGTGTGTCATGTTTCATGTTCTTAAAGACTTGTGTTGACATCATTTGGAATTGAATTGTTGCTATGGAAACGGTGAACATGACTGGATTAATTATACCATTTCTGGGTTTTGCTGTTACTTTGTGTGATGTTGTAGTAAGCCTTATAGAGTGCTTATTACAGCTTAACCCTTTACCAGACGACAGAATTTTAGCCTTGTCCAAATTGAAAGCATTTGCAGACGACAATTTCATTGTGGCTTAAAATAGTGTAATTTTTCTTTGACAGGTTAGAAAACATTGTTGGAAGAGGAAAAAACATTTTCAAAAGGCTTTTTTCCCAGGGTCACTTAAAGGCAGCATTTTGCAGTAACTGGTTAACCCTTTACCTAACAATCCCGAGAGTTTGTACTCTTTACCTGAAAGACAAATTTTTGGACTCGACCAAACTAAAATCATTTGCAGTTGATGAAATAATTGTAGCTCAATATGATGATTTCTGTCTGATTGGTTTGAAAACATTGTGGGAAAAGGAGAAAATGCTGGTTACTGGAGCATATTCCCCTTTTCCCACAACGTTTTCAAAAGCTGTACAATTTTTCAAAGCTGTCTTTTTCAGAGTTGTCAAAACTTTGGATTGTGTGGTAAAGGGTTAAAACAATTGGAAAGCGCATGCAGACAAAAAATTTAATGTGGGTCATTATCACAGGCATTTGTTTTGTGACGAACTTTGCCATCTATATAATATGTAATATATTACATTATATAGATGGCAAAGTTTGTCACAAAACGAACGCCTGTGGGTCAAATAATGATTTTTGTCTGTAAAAGAATAGAAACCTTTTTCAAAGCCATCTTCTTCAGGATCGTTAAAACACAGGATTGTGTGGTAAAAGGTCAAACAACCCTAAGGAGGAAAGCCTTTGCAATCATTGTGGGGAAAGGAGAAAACGCTGGTAACAACCATATCACACATACTCATATTCCATCATTAAGGCCGCCTTTAAATATGTACCAAACAACAAAACTTTAGACTGAACCAAATTGAAAGCATTCACAGACAACAAAATATGTGTAGCTCAAATGACAATATCGGCCTTTGATAGGATAGAAAACATTGTGGGAAAAGGAGGAAATGCTGGAGACCAGCATTTTCTCCTTTTCCAACAATGTTTTCAGAAACCTTTTTTTTTTTTTTCAGGGTCGTTAAAACTCAGGATTATCTGGTAAAGGGTTAAATTGTGGTCAGCAAATGTTTTGGATTTGGAGAAGAGAAAATGTTTGGCAGCAAATTAATAAATGAAATCATTAACTTTTTACCTGTCTGTATAAAATTTAAGGCTTGTGTGAACTCAGCCTTGTTCGGAATTCATCTCTTCTATGGCAGAAAACATTGTGGTAAAAGGAGAAAATGCTGATGAGCAGCATTTTCTCTTTTCCCCACAATGGTTTAATTTAAACATATTGATTTTACATATATCGAGAAACAAGTTTTTCAACTTATACTAATCTCTTGATTCTGCTTCCTGATGAACCACACTAATACTGGCATTGAATGTGTTGTGAGCCAATTGAACAGTTCAAAAGATGACACCCGCTCCCAGGAATACAAACTCGGGACCCTATGGTTATGAGGTCAACACTGTACCTGATAACCATGGACACTAGGCATCATGGTTTCTTACCTGTGATTAAAGACAAATCCTTCTTTGGGAGCAGACTTGCTGTATTTCTGGATTCGCGAAATTTTGTCGAAAAAATATGTTCATCAAAAAACGACCCTTAGCCCTGACCCTTACCCTAATCCAGACAAATTGTGGCTCAAATCTCCTCTCAGACAGAGCTTTTCATGGCATAAATTTAGAAATTTAGCAATCGGTATTTTAAAACATACATGGATTTTGATAAAACACCCTTTCAACGAAATGTTGTGCACTGTGTATCTCTACCAGACAAGAAAATTCAGGCTTGACCACATTGAAAGCATTTGCCTCTAGGAAAAATTAAATGTGGCTCAAATGATGGGGTTTTACTTCAATGGAGATAAAAGCACTCCAGTTACAGACTTTTATCGGGGAAGAGTTGTTATAAAACAGGAAAGACCGGGTTAAAATGTTGTTTTTGTGGCATTTGTCGAAGACAAATTAACAGTCACTATGAGTTCAATACAGCATTTTGAAAATTATCTATGGTAGTTAGTGCAAAACCAAAGAAAATAAACCTTATTAAGCTCAATTTTTCTAAGACAAATAAGTGTTTCGATTGCACTTGGATATGAAATTGAAAATGATGTATTAAAATAAATTGGATTAGACCATGGATCTTGGAAGTACTTCTTTTTTTATCGAAAATAGCTTCATCCGCTATGGTCTTCTATTGGCATAATGATACACATAAGCTTACCGCCCAGTTCTGTGCTTCTTCGTCCAAAAACCAGTTCGTTCCTGGACTTATTCGTTCCTGGGCTTGTTTGCCTGTACTTGTTTGTCCCACAAGTTTGCACTCTACTCTATAGGATTGTGCACGCCATGACAATGTAGTAGGCTGACTTTCAAGTGAATATTTTGAAACTATTGTTTATTTTTCAAATTATTAATTCCAAACAATGGCTCCCTTGACAAATGCCACACCAGTGCTTTCAACGCTTTGATTACAATGGAGATGAGTCTAAAGTCTTGTCCCCTGGTAAAGAGATTTATGGAAATGTCATCGTTGGATATTCTAACAGGAAATGCCAGTGTAGGAAGCATTCTAATACAGAACACTGTTAATTTAGTCATTGTTCATCTGGCATGTTGATTTACTCAATGTACATGTGGCCTGCTAGCTCAATGGGTAACATACATGTGGCTTAAAAGTCTACTTCAGGTTGCTGGTTCCTGATTGCCAAATCTGCCAAAGGATTGTTGAAAGTTGTTGCTTCAGGTTGATGTGCAGTAGCAGCCATTGGCTTTGAAAGGATGCTGTGGTCATTACCAGTTAACCCCTTAACAATTCTGAGTTTGCATGGCTCTGAAAAAGAAGCCCGTTGTACACAATGAAAACAATGAGGGAAAAGGAGAAAATGCTGGTAACCAGCATTTTCTCCGTTTCCCACAATGTTTTCTACCCAACCACAGACAAATTCCTGAATTTGAGCCACACTTAGAATTTTGTCTGTAAATGCTTTCAATTTCACCAAGTCTACACTTTCGTTGTGCGGTAAAGAGTTAACCCTTTCCCAAACAAGCCCTGGTTTTCACGTGTCTGCAGTACAAGTCTTTTGAAAACACTGTGGGAAAAGGGGAAATTGCTCGTAACGAGCAATTTCTCCTTTTCCTACAGTGTTTTCCACCCTTTTTGAGACCTTTCTGCCATTTTCATCAAATTTAAAATTGTCGTCTGCAAGCTCTTTCAATTTGGACCAGTCCAAAATTTGGCGTTTGGGAAAGGGTTAAAAGAAAAATATGGATATACACACTTGCTGCTAAGATGTGATTGAAATAATATAGAAAAAAACGTGTTGCATTAACACTAAACAAATTAGTCAATATAGATTACAGTGTTCATGAAATGTTCGGCAATCAGGTACTAATCAAAAGGTCACTTATCAGTCTAACCCAATCCTTGCACAATAGAGTATATTGACCCTTGGGAAGTGAATGACCACTGGTCAGTTTATGGTGGTCAGTGTCCTCCTGATACTGGATCATGCTAGACATTGCACAGGAGTTTTAGGTCACCTTCAGGTCAAGTGGAAATTGGCTGGCCTGATCCTTCTACCATACCATGATTATAAGGTGCCCATGTCTGTATGGGCTCCAAAGTTGTTGAGCGTATTGATGATGATAGGGAAGATGATGGTGCTGATGATGATGATGATGATGTGAATTGTAGATGTAGTAGAAGATGGACTTTGTTTCCAATCATTACCGGAATTTAGCCCCATACTCTTTTACCACACAATCCTGGCTTTTTATGATCCTGAGAAAGGAGACTTATGAAATGTTGGAACAGGAGAAAATGCTGGTAACCAGCATTTTCTCCCTCTTCCACAAAGGTTTTCTACCTCTTCCAAAACATTTTTAATTTTTCATTCACATTTATTTTGTTCTCAACAAATGCTTTTAATTTGGACTGTGTGTAAAATTTTTGCTGTTTGATAAAGTGTTAAGGTGTATATGGCTATGTCTGTATGGGCTCCAAGTTGGTGAGAATGATAATGATGATGATGATATTGATGATGATGACGATGATGACAATGATGATAATGATGAAGAAGTGACTAGAAGTAATGGTTAGACTTTGTTTCATTTGATTTCTAGTATTAACCCTGTGATATTTCATTTGTAGTATTAATTTGTGATAGACTGCAAAATTTCAGACTTGCATCCAATTGAAAGCTATTACAAGGGAGACAGTAAATACGGCACAAATGAAGGAATTGGCCTTTTAAGTCTAGAAAACTTCATGGGAAAAAGAGAAATTGTTTGTTACCAGCATTTTGTCCTTTTCCATGCATGTTTTCTGCCCTTTCAAAGAAAAATTTCATTACTTCAGCCGGGTTTGATTTGTCATCTGCTAATGGCTTAAATCAATACTGACTGGTAACAGATTATTTCTTTCCCAAAAGACAAAATTTTAGAATGATCTAAATTGAAAACATTTGCTGATTACAAGATGTATATGACTCAAAAATTAAAATTTTGTTTTTGGAAGGATAGAAACCATTGTGGGAATAGGAGAAAATGTTGGTTAGCAGGCTAACAGCATTTTCTCTTTTTCCCACAATGTTTTCAAAAGGCTTTTTCTTTAGGTAGTTAAAACTTGGAATTATTTGGTAAATGGTTTACCCTTTACTGCACAATGGTGGCTTTTCAGGACTCTGGGAAAGAAGCCTTTTGAAAACAATGTGGGAAAAGGAGAAAATGCTGGTAACCAGCATTTTCTCCTTTTCCCACAATTTTTTCTACCCTATCAAAGAAAACCTGCACCATTTGAGCCACATTGAAATTGTGGTCTGCAAATGCTTTCAGTTTGGACAAGACTAAAATTTTGTCGTCTGGTAAAGGGTAATTATGAATCTAGAAAAATAAACGCAAGAGACTTAGTTAAATGTTATTTCTATGATAAGGATGTTTTTGTTTTCCATAAATAAATATGAAATATGAATGAATGAGCATAAAATAACATGGATCATTTAGTATCAAAAATAACAAATATCTCCTTGGAGGGCTTATCCATTTACCACACAATCCTGAGTTTTAACGACCTTGAAAAAAGAAGTCTTTTGAAGACATTGTGGGAAAATGAGAAAATGCTGGTAACCAGCATTTTCTCCTTGTTCCACAATGTTTTCTACATGATAAAAAACGAAAATCATCATTTGAACTACATTGTTTTTGTCGTCTGCATATGCTTTCAATTCTAAAATTTTGTTGTTTGGTAAAGAGTTAATCTTTTCCAAAGGACAGAATCTTACATTTGTTCCATCATTGAGGGAATTTGCTGGCAACGAATTCAGAAAAGAAGAAAATTCTGGTTACCAGCATTTTCTCATTTTCCCACATTAAAGATTCAAAAGCTGTATTTCTGAAGGTCATTAAAACGTCTGGATCATGTGGTAAAGGGTTAAGTAAGTGAAACAGAGATAGAAAAAGCTGTACCAAATACATTGTAATTTTGTGTCTAACCCTTTACCACACAGTTCCGAGTTTTAGGGACCTCAAGGAAAAAAATGTTTTTAACCCTTTACCACACAATTCCGGGTTTTAACGACCCTGAGCAAGATGCCTTTTGAAAACATTGTGGGAAAAGGAGAAAATGCTGGTAACCAGCATTTTCTCCTTTTCCCACAATGCTTTCTGCCCAATCAAAGACAGAAATCATCATTTCAGTAACATATAAATTGTCGTCTGCAACTGGTTTCAATTTGAGCCAGTCAAAAATTGTGGTTTGGTAAAGACTTAAAACATTGTGGGAATGTGGGAAATGGAGAAAATTTTGGTAACCTGCATTTCTCTGTTTCCTACAGTGTTTTCTACCGTATCAAAGAAAAATTTCCTAAATTGTGCAACATCTATGTTGTTGTCTGCAAATGCTTTCAATTTGGACCAGTCTAAACTTTTCTTGGTTGATAAAGAGTTAAAAGAACATGAGGACACAGGATTTTGAAATCAGTGTGGGAAAATTTTGTCTGGTTGACTGCCTCAGTCATCACACAACTCTTGACCAAACAACATTTTAGACTCATCCAAATTGAAAGCATTTGCAGACAACAAAATTAAAGTAACTCAAAAATTGAAGTTTGTTTTGA
Source organism: Tridacna gigas (assembly GCA_945859785.2). Lineage (NCBI taxonomy): Eukaryota > Metazoa > Mollusca > Bivalvia > Cardiida > Cardiidae > Tridacna > Tridacna gigas. The sequence goes on from OX244028.2 coordinate 106,689,627, forward strand.
GAAAGGTACAGAACATTGTGGGAAAAGGAGAAAATGTTGGTTCCTGGCATTTTCATCTTTTCCTGCAATGTTTTCAAAAGGCTTCTTTCTCAGAGTTGTGAAAACCTGGGATTGTTTGGTAAAGGGATAACCTCCTTTCCTTTCAGCTTAACTCTTTACCACACAATTACGAGTTTTAACGACCCTGAAGAAGAAACCTTTTGAAAACATTATGGGAAAAGGAGAAAATGCTGGTAACCAGCATTTTCTCCTTTTCCCACAATGTTTTCTAACCTTCCTAAAACAATTTCAATTTTTGAGTCACATTTATTTTGTTGTCTGCAAATGCTTTCAGTTTGGACAAGTCTAAAATTTTGTCGTTTGGTAAAGGGTTAATATAATAATAACCATTACAAATTTTCTTATCTTGCGTGTACATGTTTGAGATAAGCGTTTTGTGATGTCATAGGAATGTGACGTCTTTCTGGTAACCAGCATTTTCGTCTTTTCCAAAAATGTTTTCTTCACTTCCTGAAACTTATGATATCGTCATCTCAATGACCTATGCAAATATTTTTAATAATTTACTAAATGAGAAAATTTTGCAAATCCAAGGCATTTTAATGTGGCTGAAATGGAGAAAATTGTCTAAGAGAATGAAGAAAAAGTGATGTGAAAGGAAGAAGATGCTGTTGTTGTTTTTTTTTCAGCATTTTCTCCTTTTCTGTCAATGTTTTCAAAAGCCTTTTCAAAATTAGGGTTATTAAAACTTGAGACTTGTGTGGTAGAGAGTCAACTCGTTATCAGAAGACAAAATTTCGGTCAGAAAACATTGTGAGAAAAGAAGAAAGTACTGGTTACCAGCATGCCTTCAAAAACCCTCCTCACCATCATTAAAACTCAGGATTTTGTAGTATAAAGCTAATTGAGACGAATCTACAATTTTTTCGTCAGGTTAACGATATCCATTTGTGTACTCAATCATATTTATTTAAATATTTCATATTGTCTCCTTGATTGACATTTTTCCTCCATGAAAGTCTGACATCGAGTCTTAACTCTTAAGCCTTTACCACACAATCCCGACTTTGAACAACCCTGAGGAAGAAGCCTTTTGAAAACATTGTGGGAAAGGAGAAAATGCTGGTAACCAGCATTTTCTCCTTTTCCCACAATGTTTTCTACCCATCCCTAAACAAATTTCAGTTTTTCAGTCATGTTTATTTTGTCATCTGCAAATGCTTTCAATTTGGACGGTATAAAATTTTGTCATTTGGTAAAGAGTTAACCGAATGAGAAAATTTTAGACTTGTCCATATTGAAAGCATTTACAGACAACAAAATCAGTTTGACTCAACAGGTGCAATTTGATTTTCGGAGGGTAGAAAACATTGTGGGAAAAGGGGGAAAATATTGTTTACCAGCATTTCTCCTTTTCCCAAAATGTTTTCAAAGGACTTCTTGCTTAGGGTCAATAAAAGTAGGGATTTGTGTTCAAAGGACTTAACTTACCACAGGCCTTTGTTGCTCCATTGGTCTCTAACGGAATGTAACCAGTTTTTCATTAGTCGATCATTGGATGTCTTTACTAAAAATAGCACATTGGTGAATGCCTCTATAACATATTTAATAACATATTTTATAGACGGTATTGAACTGATGCGCCAAAGTGCTATTTTAAGTAACAGTGGCAAATGATCTTACCATCTAGCTATGAAAATTTCAGTGTTCCTGTTATAAATCAATTGAGCTTCAGTGGTCTTTGCTCTTACCACATTTAAATTGTTGACAATTACAAAAATAGATTTCTTTAAGTTTATTGGCAGTGGATTGGATTGGTCACATACCAAACGACAAAACTTTAGAGATGTCCTAGTTGAAAGCATAATTTATGTAGACAACAAAATAAATGTCACTCAAAAATTAAAATATGTTTTTGGAAGGGAAGAAAAAAATCGTGGGGAAAGGAGAGAAAATGCTGGTTACCGGCACCTTCTACTTTCTTACAGTGTTTTTAATAGCCCTTTTCCTATGGGTGGTTAAAGTCAGGATTGTTTGGTAAAGGGTTATATCTTTTCCGTGCTGAATCCAGTTGAGCATGAAATTTTAGTTTTATAAATGTTAACGCTTAACTCTTTACCACACAGTCACGAATGTTAACAACCCAGGGGAGGGGGCCTATTGAAAACAATGTGGGAAAAGGAGAAAATGCTGGTAACCAGCATTTTCTCCTTTTTCCACTATGTTTTTTACCATGTCACAGACAGAAATTATCATTTTAGTAACATTTATTTTGACTTCTGCAAATGCCTTGAATTTGGTCCATTCCAAAATTTTGGCTTTTTGTAAAGAGTGAACCAAACTATTCTGTGTTTTAAGGACTCAAAGGAAGAGAGCTGTTGAAAACATTTGGGAAAAGAAAGTGCAAGTGACCGACATTTTCTTCCTGTCCCACAATGATTTCTTGACTGTAAAAGACAGATGCCATCATTTGAGCCACATTCGGTTTGTCGCCTGCAAATGGTTTATGAAAACTCTGGTGCAGAAGCCTTTTGAAAATATGGTGGGAAAAGAAGAAAATTCAATTAAGATACCAGCATTTTTCTTCTTGTATATATCTGAACAATCGTACTAGCAATACAGACATGTAGACAAGTGCTTGTGTAAATCATACGCTGTTATAATTCTTACAATGCACAATGTCCCTTATCAAGCCTTGGCAATCCCAGTTGGTTGACCCAGAAATACGGCTTACCTGGAAACATGCATAGGAAACAGAAGTGTCCCGATAAATGAGGCTCGACTGTTCTTTCAGTTTGGTCCATTCCAAAATTATATTGCTTGGTAAAGAGTTAACATAATCAAAATTGGTAGTGTAGAAAGAACATCAAAATAACAGCTAGCTTTCAAGGTCTTTGGCCAGAATGTGTTTGAAAAACGAACAGAGTAGATCCAAGATAGGCTGTATGTTTTGTGAAGTCTGATCATGATCTTCAATGGTCATAAATGACACTTATTGTTGTGGCAAGAAATTTTACCATTTTTGACTTAAGATTGGTTTCAGAGGTTTTAAGCATGAAATCTTGTACCTCTACCAAGATTGTTCAAATTTTTGTCGTTGGCTCAAAAATTGGTAATCACCAAAGAATTTATTAAGATGGGGTGTCACAAATTGTTCTCTGTTGAATGAAAAACTGTTTACCACACTATCCCCAGTTTTATCAACCCTGAGGAAATATCCTTTTAAGAACATTATGGGAAAAGGAGAAAATGCTGGTGACCAGCATTTTCTCCTTTTCCTACAATGTTTTCTGTCTTTCCCAAAACAAATTTCAATTTTTGAGTCACATTTGTTTTGTCATCTGCAAATGCTTTCAATTTTATCAAGTCTAAAATTTTGTTGTTAGCTCCACTGGCCGAAGGCCAGCGGGCTTATGTCATGGCCCGGTGTCCGTCGTGCGTCCATCCGTCCGTCCGTGCGTTAACTTTTATTTCAAACATCTTCTTCTCTGAAACTGTCCATCCAATTTTCATGAAACTTCACAGAAATGATCCTGCCATGGTCCTCTTCAGAATTTCTTGAAAGAATTTGATTCCTTCAAAAACTCTGGTTGCCATGGCAACAAAACTGAAAAATATTGGAAATCTTTGAAAATCTTCTTGTCTGAAACCATAAGGCATAGGGCTACCAAATTTGGCATGTAGCTTTATGTAGTGGACCTCTATCAAGTTTCTTCAAATTATAGCCCTGGGGTCAAAATTGGCTCAGCCCCAGGGGTCACAAGTTTTACATAGGGTTATATAGAGAAAACTTTAAAAATCTTCCTGTACCTAGCCATAAGGCCTAGTGCTACCAAATTTTGCATGTTGCTATATCTAGTGGGCCTCTACCAAGCAGTCCAAAATTTTAGCCGTAGGGTCAAAATTGGCCCTGCCGCAGGGGTCACAAGTTTTACATGGGCTTACATAGTGACAACTTAAGAAATCTTCCTGTTTTGATTTTTTTTTTTTTTAGCTCCACTGGCCGAAGGCCAGCGGGCTAATGTCATGGCCGGGTGTCCGTCGTGCGTCCGTCCGTCCGTGCGTCCGTCTGTCCGTGCGTTAACTTTTATTTCAAACATCTTCTTCTCTGAAACTGTCCATCCAATTTTCATGAAACTTCACAGAAATGATCCTGCCATGGTCCTCTTCAGAATTTCTTGAAAGAATTTGATACTTTCAAAAACTCTGGTTGCCATGGCAACAAAACTGAAAAATATTGGAAATCTTTGAAAATCTTCTTGTCTGAAACCATAAGGCATAGGGCTACCAAATTTGGCATGTAGCTTTATGTAGTAGACCTCTATCAAGTTTCTTCAAATTATAGCCCTGGGGTCAAAATTGGCTCTGCCCCAGGGGTCACAAGTTTTACATAGGCTTATATAGAGAAAACTTTAAAAATCTTCCTGTACCTAGCCATAAGGCCTAGAGCTACCAAATTTTGCATGTAGCTATATCTAGTGGGCCTCTACCAAGCGGGCCAAAATTTTAGCCGTGGGGTCAAAATTGGCCCCGCCGCAGGGGTCACAAGTTTTACATGGGCTTACATAGTGACAACTTAACAAATCTTCCTGTTTTGATTTTTTTTTTGAAATTAGCCTTGCATCAGGGGTCTTATGTTTTACAGAGGCTTCATATGGACAAAACTTGAAAATCACCTTATTTATAACCATACAGCATAGACTTGTATTATTTTGGCATGTGGCTTTATCTTGTGGACCTCTACCAGGGTTCAAGTAATTATAGCTCTGGGATCGAAAATGGCTTTGCCCTGCGGGTCTCAACTTTCACATGGGCTTTTACAGAGAAAACTTTGCAAGTCTTCATTTTGAAACCGTTTGGCTCAGAATTGAAATGTTTAGTATTTATGGTTTGTATTTATAAGCCAGTGGAGCGATACAGGGCCATCATGGCCCTCTTGTTTTTGAAATTAGCCTTGCATCAGGGGTCTTATGTTTTACAGAGGCTTCATATGGACAAAACTTGAAAATCACCTTATTTATAATCATACAGCATAACTTGTATTATTTTGGCATGTGGCTTTATCTTGTGGACCTCTACCAGGGTTCAAGTAATTATAGCTCTGGGATCAAAAATGGCTTTGCCTTTTGGGTCTCAACTTTCACATGGGCTTTTACAGAGAAAACTTTGTAAGTCTTCATTTTGAAACCATTTGGCTCAGAATTGAAATGTTTAGTATTTATGGTTTATGTTTATAAGCCAGTGGAGCAATACAGGACCATCATGGCCCTCTTGTTTTGTAAAGATTTAAGGGCCATTCTCTTTGCTGGAAATCTTCTTGTAAAAATACTTGCAGAAATACTCTTAAGTCAGTGTACATTGCTCATTGGTATGACTGATACTGGATTACAGACCTGCTTATATTTATTAAAATTATATTGGCTGCATAATTATTTGTAAGACATAACTTTTTTTGAGCTTAACCTCTTTTCTCTGAAATTTTATTATAAAACAGATTTCTAACAGTTTATTGACTGTCCTTGCCAATTATGTGTATGGCACATGAAATATTTAACAGGTAGTGGAGCACTGTAGAGCCATCATAGCTCTCTTGTTGTATTATTAACACTGTGCCACACATTCCTGACCCATAAGAACATTAGGCTTTTAAAAACATGATGGGAAAAGGAGAAAATGCTGGTTACTTGCGTTTTATCGTATTCCCATGATGTTGTGTATCCTTTAACAGACAAACTCCAGCATTTGAGCTACATTACATTTAACCCTTAGAGTGCCGAATAAACCTGCCAGACATTTTCATCCCAGAAATATGGCCCAAATAATTGCAATTTTATGGTGGCTTTTGTCTACAGTGATTCAGCAAAGCGGACAGTGTAGATCAAAGATCAGGCTGCACGATTTGTGCAGCCTGATCTTGATCTACACTGGCCGCAAATGCAATAAAAGTAGTGAAAGGCACTTTAAGGGTTAATTTGTTGTCTACAAATTCTTTGAATTTGGACAAGTCTAATTTTGTTGTGTAGAGTTAAGGATATAGTTTTGTTATGTAAGACTGTTACATGTACACAGTATTGAGATTGTAGTGTCAAAGCAGTTAAACTCTTCTACCAGACAACAACATTTTAAACTTGTCCATATTCAAAGTAGAAACAGCAGCAGACGCCAAATAAAATTTAGCTAAGGTGTTTGGATTTGACCTTGATAGGATAGAAAACAATGTGGAAAAAGGTGAAAATGTTTCTTACTGGCATTTTTCCCATACCCACCATGCGTTTGATAAGCCTTGTTCTCCAGAATTGTTAAAATACAGTTATATTTGGTGAAGGGTAAACAACCACACACTGAGCTTGCTCTAAGGAATGTTATAAAAAAAAAACTTTTTTTTTTTTCAAACTTTTTCATTTTAACTCTCTATCACACAACAAAATTTTAGACAAGTCCAAATTGAAAGCATTTCCAGACCTGACATAGTAGTTCTGGCACAAGTAATGGAATTTGTCTTTAAAAGGTTAGAAGATATTGTGGGGGAAAAGGAGAAAATGCTGGTTACAAGTACTTATTTTCTCCATTTCAAAGACAATGTCTTACCCCTTTGCCAACCGACAAAGTTTTAGACTCATCCAAATTTGCAGACGACAAAATTAATGTTACGCAAAAATTGAAAATTGTGTTTGGAAGGGTAGAACACATTGTGGGAATAGAAGAAAATGCTGGTTACCAGCATTTTCCTCTTTTCCCGCAATGTTTTCAAGGGCGTTCTTCCTCAGGGTCACAAAAACTGGGGATTGTTTGGTGAAGAGTTAATCTTTCATCAAAAGGCAAAATTTTAGAAAGGTCCAAACTGAGAGCATTTCACAGACCGGAAATCAGATGTGGCCCAAAGACACATAGGATGTGTCTTTGTAAGGGTAGAAAACATTGTCAGAAAAGGATAGAATGCTATTTTACAGCATTTTCTTGTTTTCCCGCAATGTTTTCAAAAGCTTCTTCACCAAGCCCCTGTAGCTCAGTCGGTAGCATACAGAACTTGAGAACAGGAGGTCGCTGGTTCGATCCCTGGCTTGGCCAATTTCTTTCTGAGGATTGATGATAGTCATTGCGACAGGATTCATACCTCTCTCACCGCTGACCATTGTTTCAAGTGTGGTTATGTGGGAAAGCAGCCAGTGGCTTGGAAAGAATATTGTGCGGAGTACTGGTAAAAGAAACTCCAGGAAAGCATGGATAGGTGCACTGGCTGCCGCAATATAACTGAAATAATGTTGAAAACAGCGTTAAACCCCATACAGTCATACAATCAATCAAAAGCCTTCTTCCTCAGAGATGGGATTGTGTAGTAAACTGATAAACGATCCGTAGGAATGAAAGATTTTAAAAACTTTGTGGAAAAAAGAAGATGTTAGTCAGTAGCATTTTTTCCATTTTCCCCAGCATGTATTCTCTGAAGTTGCCTAGGCTCATCCCATCAGCTAAGCCATATTTGTAATTTGCATTAGCTTAATTACAATATAGACAAATCTTATATTTGGTTGTCAGGTAAAGAGTCAACCCTTTACCTCACAATCCAGACTTTTAATTACCTTGAGGAGGAAGGCTTTTAAAAACATTGTGAGGAATGGAGAAAATGATAGTAACCAACACTTTCTCCCTTTCCAATGTGTGTTCAGTGTTTTCTTCTCCTTAGAACAAATCTGGCCATATGGGCCACTATTTAATTGTCATCTGCATTATAAGGCTTTGGATTTTGACAAATCTAAAGTTTTGTTGTCTTGTAAAGAGTTAACCGTTTACCACATAATATCAAGTTTTGACGACTGTGACAAAACAAAGGAGAAAATGCTGATTACCAGCATTTTCTCCTTTTCCCACAATGTTTTCAAATGTTTTCTTTCTAAGGTCATTAAATGTTGTCATAATGTGAGGTAAAGTATTAACCCTTTACTGCACTATGCCAGCTTTTAATGACCCTTGGAAAGAAGCCTGTTGAAAACATTGTGGGAGAGGAAAAAATGCTGGTAACTAGCATTTTCTCTTTTTCCCATAATATTTTCTACCCTGTGACACAAAAATCGCACCATTTGAGCCACATTAAAATTGTCCTCTGCAAATACTTTTAATTTGGACAAGTCTAACATTTTGACATCTGGTAAAGAGTTAACCCTTTACCAAACGACCATAATTTAGACTGGTCCAAATTGAAAGCAGTTGCAGATGACAAAGGTGGCTCAAATGACAAAATTTGTCTTTGATAGAGTAGAAAACATTGTGGGAAAAGGAGAAAATGCTGGTTACCAGCATTTTCTCCTTTTCCCACAATGTTTTCAAAAGGCTTCTTCCTCAGGGTTTTTAAAAGTCGTAGAGAGTAGTTAAAGAGTTAAGTAATGGTTATTCCTGTATGTTATGTAATTGTCATTCACATGGACCATAGAAGCTGCTAACATTGTAAAGCAGCGAGGAATATTTTAGTTGGATAATTGTGAAGCATGTTATTGTGTAAGTTGAGGTGTGACTTGTGTAACAAATGGGATGTTTCTTATACTTTGTAAGTATACTAGGACGAAAAAGAAGCGCCGGGTAACCTATTAAGATAGTTTTAAAGGATATAATGTAATATTACATTATTAATGTCATCGTTAAAAGGGGGTTATTTTTCGCTTAAACAGCATAGAAAATCGATTGAAACTTCACCAACTGGTTCCATACAGATGAAATTTTATACCAAAAATGAATATAATAATGTAATATTACACTATATCCTTTAAAACTATCTTAATAGGTTACCCGGCATTTCTTTTTCGTCCTAGTATAGATTATGGCTGCCAGTCTTGGTGAATGTTTAACTTTTTACCAAACATTTTGGAAGAGTCCAAATTGAAACCGTTTAGTTCTTCCACACAGTCCCAACTTTTAACGACTCGTGAGATAGAAACCTTTTGAATACATTGTGGGAAAAGGAGAAAATGCTGGTAACCAGCATTTTCTCCTTTTCCCACAATGTTTTCTAACCTTCCCAAAACAAATTTCAGTTTTTGAGTTACATTTATTTTGTCGTCTGCAAATACTTTCAGTTTGGACTAGTCTAAAAATCTTGTGTTTGGTAAGGTGCTAATGACGCTAAGAATGATCGAAAGCTTTTGAAAATATTGCGGGGGAAGGAAAATATGCAGGTAACCAGCATTTTCTCCTTTTCCCACCATGTTTTGTGCCTAAGATAGATAACTGTTCCCGAAGGTGATGTTGGTCCAAATAAGAAAAGAAGCACCGTAAATGTCTCATTATTGAGACTAGTTTTCTACCCTATCTTCTTAAACAAATTTCAGTTTTTGAGACACATAATTTTATTTTGTTGTCTGCAAATGCTTTCACTTTGGAATAGTATAAATTTTGTAGTTTGGTAAAGAGTTAACCCTTTACCAGACGACAAAATTTTAGCCTTGCCCAAATTCAAAGCATTTGCAGACGACAATTTCAATATTGCTCAAATGGTACAAGTTTTCTTTGATAGGGTAGAAAACATTGTGGGAAAAGGAGAAAATGCTGGTTACCAGCATTTTCTCCTTTTCCCACAATGTTTTCAAAAGGCTTCTTTCCTAGGGTTGTTAAAAGGCGGCATCTTGCGGTAAAGGGTTAAAGGCCTAAATTTAAACCATACAGTTTAAAAGTTAGGTAATTATTGTAAAGAAGACAACTTATTATTGGATGGTCCAAGTGTTACTCGCTCGCAGAAAAATGAATTTTCAGATCAGGTAAAAAGTGAACAAAAAATAGGGCAACCTGGCAACTTTTAACCTTGTTTATGATTTCAGTTTTCTGCCAGCAACTAGCCGATGGACTGGCTGTACAGTAACAGGTTGCCATCTTCACAATAATTTACATGAGCCACTCTCTGGCAAAAGGGGGCTTAATGCACTTCCGTGATCCATGATACCAAGCAAGTTATCACATACTTGCAGATCCATAAAATCCATTTTGTCTAACAACTGACTGCATCATGAGATAGACTGGTCCTTTGAGATGTAGAAAATTGACTAAAAGCGAAAAGTTTCGGCCTAAAATGAGGTGAGCCTGCGCAGGCAGACCTGGGTCAATACTTTTCGCAGATGCATTAAGCCCCCTTTTCACAGAGCATGGCTCATATCTTTTATTGGTATGATTTGAATATAAATGCATTTTAACACGCACATTGTTTACTATGCAGCTATAGGGCCTAAAGATGATTACATAAATGTTACTCTAAAATTAAAATTTGTTTGTGGAATGGCAGGAAATATTGAGGGGAAGAGGAGAAAATGCATATTCTACTTTTTAGTCCCCTACCGGCGAAGCCGAAGGGGACTTTAGGTTTGCACTCTGTCAGTCCGGCAATTCAGTTTTCCAGACTTTTTTTCTAAACGCTGGTACATATTGAGCTGAGTTTTAGTGTGTAAGTCACCCACCATGACTTACAGATCAAGTTCGACTTTCGTTCCGGTCCACTGGTTTTTCACGGATTTACGGGCCTTGGACTTACAAAATTTCACTGATAAATCAGTTTTCCGGACTTTTTTCCTAAACGCTGGTAGGTATTAATCTCAGATTTGCTGTGTAACTCAACCACCATGACTTACAGATCAAGTTTGACTTTCGTTCCGGTCCACTGGTTTTTCACGGATTTACGGGCCTTGGACTTATAAAAGTTCACTGATAAATCAGTTTTCCGGACTTTTTTTTTTTTCTAATTGCTGGTAGATATTCACCTGACTTTTGCTGTGTAACTCAACCACCTTGACTTACAGATCAAGTTCGACCTTCATTTCGGTCCACTGGTTTTTCACGCATTTACGGACCTCGGACTTACAAAATTTCACTGATAAAACATTTTTCCGCACTTTTTTTCTAAACGCTGCTACATACAGAACTGACTTTCGGTGTGTACATCAACCACCATGACTTACACATCAAGTTCGAGTTTCGTCCCACTCCACTGCTTTTTCACGCATTTACGGGCCTTCAACTTTAAAAATTTCACTGACATGCCAGCGATACATACGGCCGGTAGGGGACTGTGTATTGCTATGCAATACTATCAGAATGCTTGTTTCAGTATGTTTTCTACTCAGGGTTGTTAAAATTCTGGATTGTGTGGTAAAGCCTTTAAAAAGGGGAGGCTACAAAATACACTGTCCTCTGCAAACATAACGAAAATGAATGGTTACTTGAAGTAAAAAGGCGCAAATTTGGCAATCAAATAAAAGGTTGGGAAGGCAGTCTGTTTGTATGTTTCTAGCTCACCTGAGCACAAAGTGCTCAAGGTGAGCTTTTGTGATCATCGTGTGTCGGGTGTCTGCTGGGCGTCGTCCCTCATGTGGTCGTCAATATTTACCTTGTGTGCACTCCAGAGGCCACATTTTCAGTCAGATACTCATGAAACTTGGCCAGAATCTTTGTATTGATGATAATTCTCTGACAAGTTCAAAATTGGGTCATGTTGGGTCAAAAAGTAGGTCATTGGGCTAAATCTTTGAAAACAAGTATGCACACTCTTGTGGCCATATTTTCAGCCCGATACTCTTGAGACTTGGTCAGAATCTTTGTACCAATGATATCTCGGACAAGTTTGAAATTGGGTCATGTTTGGTAAAAATGTAGGTCACAGGGCCACATCTTAGAAAAAACTTGTGTGCACCTAAAAGGAAATATTTTCAGCCTGATACTCATGAAACTTTGTCAGAATGAATGTTTTGATGATGTCTCAGACAAATTGGTCAGAATGTTATGTCTTGATGATATCTTGGACAAGTTCAAAATAGGATCATGTCAGGTCAAAAAGTATGTCGCAGGGCCAAATCTTAGAAAAACCTTGTGTGTAAATAAGAGGTCACATTTTGAGCCCAATAATCATGAAACTTTTTTAGATTGTTTGTCTTGATTCTTGATGATATCTCGCACATGTTTGAAACTGGGTGGTGTCAAGTCAAAAATTAATGTAGGTCACAGGGTCAAATACTAGAAAAATCTTGTGTGCACTCTAGAGGCCACATTTTCACCCAGATACTTATGAAATTAGGTCAGAATTTTTGTCTGGACAACATCTTGGATGAGATTGAAATTGGGTAAAATGTGTCAGGTCAGAAAGTAGGTCTTTGGGCCAAATCTTAGAAAACCTTGTATGCACTTTATAGGCCACATTTTCAGCCTAAAACACATGAAAGTTGGTCAGAATGTTTGCCTTGATGATATCAGGGACAACTTCTAATGTGTATCTTGGACAAGTTTGATATTGGCTCACATCCATTCAAAAAGTAGGTCACAGAGTGAAATCGTAGAAAAATCTTTAGTGCACTTTAGAGGCCACATTTTCAGCTCGATATTCATGAAACTTGTTAAGAATGTTTGTCTTTATGATATAGGGGACAAATTTTAAATTGAGTCATGTTGGGTCAAAAAGTAGGTCCCTTACACTTATTTGTTTTATATCTTCAAACCTAGGATCTCTTCAGCTTAACAACCATAGATGACTTTACCTAGGTGAGCACTTTAGGGCTAATGACCCTCTTGTTATGAGATCAATCATGGAATCATCATACTTACATGAATTTGATCCCACACAGTGTTAATGTACATTGGACATTCCTACAAACTGTTGCAAAATTCAGGAGCAAACCTAAAATTGACTGAAAGGATACATTGAGCATTAAGTCTTTACCAAAGGACAAAGGCTTAGACTTTAACAATTTGAAAGCATTTTGCAGAAAACAAGTTAGATGTGGCTCATATGATAGGACCTGTCTATGAATGGGTAGAAAATATTTCAGGAAAAAAGGTGAAAATGCTGGTTACTAGCATTTTCTTCTTTCCCACAATCTTTTCAAAAGACCTCAGGGTTGTCAAAGCTCATAAATAGTATGGTTAAGAGTTAACTCTTTACCACACAATCCCAACTTTAAATGACCTTGAGGAAGAAACTTTTTGAAAACATTGTGGAAAGGAGAAAATGCTGATAACCAGCATTTTCTCCTTTTCCCACAATGTTTTCTACCATATCAGAGGCAAAATTCTTCATTTGAGTCACATTTAAATTGTCGTCTGCAGATGCTTTCAATTTGGACAAGCCTACACTTTCCTCGTGTGGTAAAGAGTTAAGGAAATACCACTGGTTATTTCTTTGTACATTTTTTCCTTCTTCTTTAACTCTTTACCAAACGACAAAAGTTTAGAATGGTCCAAATTGAAACCTTTTGCAGACAGCAAAATAGATGGGATTGAAAATTGAAATTTGTTATGAGTAGAGTAGAAAACACTCTGGGAAAATGAGAAAATGCTGGTTACTAACATTTTCTCCTTTTCCCACAATTTTTTCAAAAGGCTTCTTTTACAGGGTCATTAAAAGTCGGGATTGTGTGGTAAAGGGTTAACGATGATTTTCAGAAATCAGTAAATCGCCTATCTGTATTCAGTGATGAAAAACCCAAAGTTTGTATACTAGGCTAGGGCTCTGAAATGTAACACCCCCCAAAAAAATCCAGTGGATCCCGTATTTAACTCCTCACCAGATGGCAAAATTTTAGACTGGTCCAAATTGAAAGCATTTGCAGACGACAAACTAGATGTACCTCAAATGATTGAATTTGTTTCTGAGAGGTTAGAAAACATTGTGTAAAAAGGAGAAAATGCTGGTTACCAGCATTTTCTCCTTTTCTCACAATGTTTTTGAAAGGCTTCTTCTTCAGGGTTGTCTGCAGGATTGTGTAGTAAAGGGTTAAATTCAAATCATACCATTTCAAAGTATGGAAATTATTGTGCAGATGACAACCTGTTATTGTACGGTCAGTCCAAGAGTTAATCACTGGCAGAGAAATTAATTTTTGAAATTCGGTTAAAAGTTGCCAGTCCACTCTATCTTTTGTTAACTTTATGCCTTTTTTATGCATTTTTCTGTCAGCGACTAGCACTTGGACCGACCGTACAATAACATTTTGTCATCTTCACAAAATTTCCCATACTTTTAAATGGTATGATTTAAATTTGAATGCATTTTAACATCTGCATTGTTTTTTGGCCACTATGGGGCCTTTAATGTAACCATTGTGCTTATGAGTTAAGTATGTTAACTCTTTCCCAAACAACATTTTAGACTTGTCCAAATTTAAAGCATTTGCAGACAACGTATCAAATGAGGTTCATATCAACAGAATTGATTATGATAAAAACCTTGTGGGAAAAGGAGAAAATGCTGGTTACCAGCATTTTCTCCTTTTCCCATCTTGTTTTCAAAAGCCTCTATTATTATTCATCATGGTCGTTTAAACCTGGGATTGTGTGATTCAGGGTTAAGGACATTTACCATTGTAAAGGGTTGAAATAACTTAATTTAGACATTGTGTAACAGTATAATGAGAGATAGTGTAAATACATAGTTAAACTTTTGATAATGTGGTTTTCCAAAGCTGCTGTAAGCATTACCACACAATGACAAGTTTTAAAGCCTGTGGGAAATTAAGACTTTTGAAAACATCGAGGGAAACGTAGAAAGTGCTGGTAACCAGAATTTTCTCCATTTCCCATGATGTTTTCTAACTTTTTAGAAACAGATGATCATTTGAGCCACATTTAATTTGTCGTCTGCAAATGAAAGTTGATATTCTGAAGGCCCAATAGCAGACAAAGCAATGCCGGTGTAAAATGCATTTAAATTTCAATCATACCATATTTAACTATGGAAAATACTGTGAAGATGACAATCTGTTATAGTATGGTTGGTCCAAATGTTAGTGTTCTGTTGCTGGCAGAAAAATAAATTTTAAGATCAGGCAAAATGTAAACAAAAGATAGAATGACATGGCAGCTTTGGACTTGCGACATTTTGTCGAAAACCATGTTCGTCAAAAACGATCCCTAAACCAAATGGTTTGGCCAATCAAAAGTTCTGTTACTTTCTATACCTGGAGTTTGACCTGTATTTTGAAGTATGGATGGCGAATACAACCCCTGTTCTTTCATGTTTAACCCTTTACCACACAACCAGAACCCCGAGTTTTGACCACCCTGAGAAAGAAGCCTTTAAAAAACAATGTGGGAAAGTAAAAAATGCAGGTAGCCAGCATTTTTTCATCTTTCCACAATGTTTTCTACCCCCCCCCCCAAAAAAAAAATTCAATTTTTAAGTTCCTTTATTTTGTTGTCTGCAAATGCTTTCAATTTGGCTAAGTCTAAAATTCTGTTGTCTGGTAAAGAGTTGAATTGTATTAATCCTGTGTTACACAATGATGGTTATCCGCTACCAATCAAAATTTTGAAATTTTACAGAAAATTAACAAAAACTTGGCAGTAACAGCTCTCAGAAAAAGACCTTTTGAAAGCATCGTGGGAAAAGGAGAAAATGCTTGTAACCAGCATTTTCTCCTTTTCCCACAATGTTCTTTTTTGTTACACCAATCCAACCATATGTCAGCCATTTGTATTTTGTTGGCTGCAAATGCTTTCAGTCTGGACAAGTGTAAAATTTTGTTGTATGGTAAAGATTTTCTGGACAAAATCTGGTTGATGCCTTTTAAACCTTTTACCAAATGATAAAAGTTTGGCATGGACAAAACTGAATTTTCAGCATTTGCAGACAACAAATCAACTGTATTTCAAATGGTGATTTCTGTCTATGATAGGGTAAAAAAACATACAGAGAAAAGGAAAAAATACTGGCTTCCAGCATTTTCTCCTGTTCCCAATAAATTTTTGTTTTCAACTGCCTTCTCTTTCAGGGTCATTAAAACTTGGGATTGTGTGTGAAAGAGTTAACCCTTTACTACACAATGCTGAATTTTAACAACCCTAAGGAGGAAGTACTCTGAAAACATTGTGGGAAAAGGAGAAAATGCTGATCACCAGCATTTTGTCCTTTTCCCACAAGGTTTTGTTCTCTTTCAGATACAAATTTCATCATCTGAGCCACATTGAATCTAATGCTATCAATTAAGACCAGTCTAAAATTTTGTCATTTGGAAAAGAGTTAAATTAATTTATCTGTTTTTGTGTATATGATGTTATTTAACTCTTTACCACACGACAAAATTCTAGACTAGTCAAAATTAAAACCAGTCGCAGACAACAAAATAAATGTGACCCAAAAATTGGAATTTATATTGGGACGAGTAGAAAACATTGTGGGAAAAAGAGAAAATGCTGGTAACCAGCATTTTCTCCTTTTCCCACAATGTTTTCAAAAGCTGTCTTTCTCAGGGTTGTTAAAAATCGCGATTTTGTGGTAAAGGGTCAACACAGTGAAGGAGTTAAATTACAAAGTTTGTCATTTTGCTTTTTCATGTTAATCTTTTACACTTTCCAAAACAATCCCGCGTTTTAACGACCATGAGAAAGATGGTTTTTGAAAACATAATGTGGGAAAATGAGATAATGCTGGTAACCAGCTTTTTCAGACCCCTCAGTATCCATAAATGTTTTTTAGCTTATTCGAGAGAACATCATTTCATTTGTAAAAAGTTTGCAAGTGTGGTGTGCAATTGCCGCAAATCGCGTGTAGACTGAAGTTTGTTGTTTAGGAAAGAGTTAGATAATTATTATTATGGTACATGTCTATTCCCAGTGTTTTGCTATGGATATAGACCTCTTCAGTGTAGAAAGCATTTGAAAAAATGGTGACAGGTGGGGAAAAAATGCGAAAATGAGGATTTTCTAGATTTTTGTCTGTTTTCATAGTTTTTCTGTTCATTTGAAATTTGGTTTGTACACATTTCTTGTTCATTGTAACCCTAATCCTGCTATTAATAAGTTGGATGAAACTTTGAAGCTGATAGTTAAAACTAGAATAATGGTATTTTAACCCTTTCACAAACAAGCT
This sequence comes from Tridacna gigas, assembly GCA_945859785.2. NCBI lineage: Eukaryota > Metazoa > Mollusca > Bivalvia > Cardiida > Cardiidae > Tridacna > Tridacna gigas. The sequence goes on from OX244028.2 coordinate 106,706,458, forward strand.
CTGGTTTTCACGTGTCTGCAGTACAAGTCTTTTGAAAACACTGTGGGAAAAGGAGAAATTGCTCGTAATGAGCAATTTCTCCTTTTCCCACAGTGTTTTCTACCCTTTTTGAGACCTTTCTGCCATTTCCATCCAATTTAGAATTGTCGTCTGCAAACTCTTTCAATTTGGACCAGTCCAAAATCAGTCGTTTGGGAAAGGGTTAAACTTTCCTTTTGGAGAAAAATATCTTGATCCTTATTGGACAGTGTAGATCCAAGATGAGACTCCACATTCTGTGCAGTCTGATCTTGATCTACACTGTCTGCAAAAGGTCAGTGAATTGTGCTTATCAGCCTAAGGGTTAATTGAAGTCTTTTAAATGTTGAGAAATCTAAAAATTTACAAAAGGATTCACTCTTTACGAAAAGATAAAATTTTGGGTTCATCCAAATCGAAAGTATTTGTAGACAACAAAATTAATGCAGCTCAAATGATGACTTCTGTATGTAACAGGGTAGAAAACATTGTGAAAGAGGAGAACATGCTGGTTACTAGCATTTTTGCCTTTTCCAACAATGTTTTCCAAAGCTTCCTTCTTCAGGGTTAATAAAACTGGTGATTATGTCATTGTGTTAAAGGATAAATCACTTATTATCAACCATATTGTTATTACTGACAAACAAAGACAGTAATGGCCATTTCATTGGTGTTTAACTCTTTACCACACAATCCCAACTTTTAGCAACCCTGAGGAAAAAGCCTTAGGAAAATATTGTGGGAAAAAGAGAAAATGCTGGTAACCCGCATTTTCTCTTTTTCCCACATTGTTTTTTACCCTTTCTAACTTGAATTTCAATTTTTGAGCCACATTTATTTCTTGTCTGCAAAATTAATGCTTTGAACTTTTACAACTCTGAAATTTTGTCGTGTGGTAAAGAGTTAATCTTTACTACATGTCAAAATTTTGCTCTCATTCATTTTGAAGGAATTTACAGAAGACAATTCAAATGTTTTTCAGGTGATAGTTTTTGTCTTTAAATAGGTAGAAAACATTGTGGAAAAAGAACAAGATTCTGGTTTCCAGCATTTTCTACTTTTCTCACATTGTTTTCTTCCTCAGAGTCGGTAAAACTCGGGATTCTGTGGCAAAGGGTTAAGTCTTTACTAAACGGTCATGAGTTTTAACGACCCTGTGCAAGAATGCTTTTAACTCATTATCACACAATCCTGACTTTTAAAGACCCCAAGAAAGAAGCCTTTTGAAAACATTGTGGGAAAAGGAGAAAATGCTGGTAACCAGCATTTTCTCCTTTTCCCACAATGTTTTCTACCCAATCTAAGACAAATTTCCATTATTTTAGTCACATTTAAATTGTCGTCTACATTAATGCTTTCAGTTTGGACCAGTCTAAATTTTTCTTGTGGGGTAAAGAGTTAAAAACCTTTTCCCAAAATGTTTTCTAAGCTTTGAGAAACAGATTCAAGCATTTGAGTCAAACTAAATTTGTTGTTTGCAATTGCTTTCAATTTGGACCTGTCATAAATTTTGTTGGCTGGTAAAGGCTGGTTACACTTCTACAAGACAATCACTAGTTTTAACCCTTTACCACACAATTCAGACTTTTAAGGATTCTATTTTTAGGAAGAAGGCTTTTGAAAACATTGCGGGAAAAGGAGAAAATGCTGGTAACCAGTTACCAGCATTTACTCCATTTCCCACAATGTTTTCTACCCGATCAAAAAGAGAAATCATCATTTTAGTAACTTATGATTTGTTGTCTGCAAATGCTTTCAATTTAGACTAGTCCCAAAGTTTGTCGTTTGGTATAGACTTATAACAGCCAAGCCAAGTAGGGCAGTCAGGAGTGTGCAGGACTTGAGACCAAGGGGTTGCTGTTACAAATCCCCAGCTCGCCAAATTTCTTTTCAACGATTGAGATAGTAATTGTGACAGGATTCATTCCTCTTACTAAGGCTGATCATTGTTTTGATGATGAACTGATGGACTTTGTCATGGGGGGGGGGGGGAGGCATTTGATCCCCCCCCCTTCAAATAAAGTTAAAATGGCAAACATGCAAATTTTAGGGGACATTCAGAAAATTTTGGGTTCCAAATTCAAAGAAACATGGGTGTCAGGGAAAACCCTGGTTATGTGGGAAAGCAGACAGTAAAGAATATTGTGCACTGCACTGGTAAAAGAAACTCAGGAAAGAATGGATATTTGTGCACTGGCTGCCCCTAAATAAACAAATATTGTTGAAAATGGAACTAAATACCAAACAAACAAGTTAACAACCCTGACAAATAAGACTTTTGAAAACATTGTGAGAAAATGCCGGTTACCGGCATTTGTTGGCAGAGTCCTTTTCTCAGCACAGTTTTCAAATGCTTTCTTTTTCAAGGTTATTAAAACTCTTAACCCATTACCAGACGACAAAATTTTAACCTTGTCCAAAATTCAAAGCATTTGCAGACGACAATTTTAATATGACTCAAATGGTGCAATTTTTCTTTGATAGGGTAGGAAACATGGTGGGAAAAGGAGAAAATGCTGGTTACCAACATTTTCTCCTTTTCCCACAATGTTTTCAAAAGGCTTCTTTCCCAGGGGCGTTAAAATGCAGCATTGTGCAGTAAAGGGTTAATTATTTGGCATGTAGAATAAAGGGTTTACATTTCATTTATGGATTACCTTATCAGATTTACCCTGTACCACACCATCCCAACTTTCAACAACCCTGAGAAAAAAAGCTTTTGAAAACATTGTAGGAAAAGGAGAAAATGCTGGTAACCAGCATTTTCTCCTTTTCCCACAATGTTTTCTACCCTTCCCAACACAAATTTCAATTATAGAGAATCATTTATTTTGTGGTCTGCACAATGCTTTCAATTTGGAGCAGTCTAAATATTTGACGTTTGGTAAAGAGTTAAATGTATTATATCAGTGTGTATAAATAGTTGGTTGTATTATTGGTATGCAAAATTGTTTTTGTCATGTAGAGAAAATATGACACAAGTTATTGTATTATTTTTGTAGCTTATTTCTGTACACACCTACTAATGTAGACCATTAAAAACCAATCAGTATTAACCAATGGAAAAATTCACTTGCAAATTAGAAATTTATATTCATCTATAATCAGTCTGATGCGGCAAATATTTTGTCAGCCGGAATTATCTGAAGAGGCAGGGGCTTGAGACTAATAAGCAAGGAATCTATGGATACTCGGGCATGTGGGGGGCCGAGCCCTGCAGTGGCGCAGTTGGTAGCGTACAGGATTTGAGACACGGGGTCACTTTTTCTAATTCCCAGCTCAGCTAATTTCTTTTGGAGGATTTATTCCTTTCTCTCCACTGATGATTGTTTCGACAATGATTATGTGGAAAGTAGTGGTGTACCGATAATCGGCAAGTATCGATTAGCCGCGTGTTGGAAGCTCCCAATTTCGATTATCGATTGAACTTTGTCATAATTGATGATCGGCAGGAAGGCTGCACCGTCGGTGGTGTACTGGATTTTATATTCCGGTGTCTGTTACCGGGTTTTATCACTCCTGCAATAACAACAACTCCCTCGATAACAACAACAATCAGCTGAAATACTTAGGTGTCAAATCGTTCAAATAGGCTCCTATATAATTCAATGTAAATTCCGCCAATTCCACACATTGTCACATGTTCCACGACATTGGTTCGCGAATACCATGCTCCAAATGTTTCAGAAACTTCACTAATCCCTTGAATTTCCAACAAATACATCCATCATGACCGATTGGATTTTTCACAAAATTAGGTCAAATGCGTGTACCATGTCTTTTTCCTAACCACCACAAGGCCCACAACCACATCTACTTCACAATTTCCAACATCCACACACAAGAAATAGTCCTGAAAAGAAAGATGTATTTTAGCTCATTCAGCACAAAATACCCTATTTCAAAACATCAGGTGAAAATAATGTGAGAAAAGCAATCCTGCAATGTAGCATGCACTATCAAAAAAAGGTTTCATTTATTTTTTAAGAACTACTTTAGCACCATACGACCCGGAAGTACTTCTCTAGGTGATTTGACACCTAGATGACACCGCAAGTTGGTCAAAATTTCCAAACAAGGCATTCTTACTGATTATTGACCTCAATGTATTAACAAAATGCACTAACTTCAATACACTATATGTTCAGATGCATACAATCTCATTTCAAAAACATTACCCCTAAGCGACAAAATCCTGTGCTTGCAGCTGCAATTAGACATGTTTCAGAACAATACTTCGAATGAAAGATTCTCTGGAAGTAGTCGGTAGATTTTGACAAAACAAAGTGCAGCATGCTTTGGCCAGTCTGTAGTTTCCATTTTACAGCCTTTGGTGGTTCATTGCAGCCATCAAGGTAAAGAAAGAGTCAAAATAGTAACAATTCTTGCATTATTTTGGGGGTCATATCTGACTTTGTCATAAAAAAATAGAGTTCAGAAAACCCAAAGCCACCTTTGTTTGTACTTGAAAGACCATCTACAGTCAATGTACTACAGTTCACAGCAAAATACTGTCATGAGATGCAGTACAGAGCCTCAAATATCACAAGTTATATTAGCAAGGAGAAGAACCAGCTCGGTCTTCTACATAAAACCCAGGTTGTCATGTTGTATCTTCCCCTTAATTGGTATTCTAAGTTGAAAGGGCTCAGATAAAGTCACTCTGTTCAGTATAACTGTGTTGTTACTGAGCTCTAGTGTCATTTAGCTAGTTAAAAACATTGAGGAAGGAACTAATTTCTGTTTGATTTCTTACAAAAACAACGGCAAAAGTGAAATTATGGCAAAAGGAGATCGAAAGCGTGCAAAATCTGGATGCTTTTTTTTAAAATTCGGAATAAAATTTCACCTAAAGGAAAAACAGTTGAATATGTACCTTTGGCAGGCCCAAGTTCTGCTCCTGATGAAAAACAATCAAAGGGAATTAACTCTGAAGACACCAAGAGGCGACAATTGCGACAGGGACTCTGACCAGCAGACGACAGACTGACATCTACATCTGGAAACAGAATTGTGGACATTGACAAAATGCTATCTGCCATAAATGATCTTTATAAAACTCATACTTCTGTGTGGAATAAGTGCAAAAATTTAAATCTTCAAATTTGCAAACAAGTAAAACAAGGCTTGGGTTGGAGGTTCCAGTTTAAGTGACCATTCTATGCACAGTTCTGGTCTTATGGCCAGCAAAATAAGGGTCCCTTGGATCTTTGTATCTAAAATGCCCATAGACCTTGTTTGTGCAGCCCGTCCAAATGATGCACTGTCCATTTTCATGGGGTTTTGAATAACTTTCAAGTTTCTTTTGGCACAATTCAAAGAAATTCTCCATCTGGACAATTTTTAACATTTTTTTAATTTTTTAAATTTCTTAAAATTTATCTAAATTTCAATTTCAACTTCAAAAGTTACTGTGAACAACTTTCGGAAATTGCAGACGACAACTTTCTTCATTTTCAAGACAGGGATACAGTCTACAGGAAAAACCAGACTGGAACCAGTCTATGACTGACACAAATTACAGAATATTTAAAACAATCAATTAAATTTAATATTTAAAATTTAAAAATGACTCACGAACATTGACAGCATGATTCCATCAAATTTTCCATGGTGTAAGCAATTTGTATTCCAAATTTTAAGTCTTTAGCTCCAATACTCGCAGAGAAATAAACAATCAAAAAATTCTGCCAGAATCACTTCTAGGTGTCAAATCACTCAAATAGGCTCCTATATAATTCAATGTAAATTCCGCCAATTCCACACATTGTCACATGTTCCACGACATTCGTTCGCGAATACCATGCTCCGAATGTTTCAGAAACTTCACTAATCCCTTGAATTTCCAACAAATACATCCATCATGACCGATTGGATTTTTCACAAAATTAGGTCAAACGCGTGTGCCATGTCTTTTTCCTAACCACCACAAGGCCCGTAACCACATCTACTTCACAATTTCCAGCATCCACACACAAGAAATAGTCCTGAAAAGAAAGATGGATTTTAGCTCATTCAGCACAAAATACCCTATTTCAAAACATCAGGTGAAAATAATGTGAGAAAAGCAATCCTGCAATGAAGCATGCACTATCAAAAAAAGGTTTCATTTATTTTTTAAGAACTACTTTAGCACCATATGACCCGGAAGTACTTCTCTAGGTGATTTGACACCTTAGTGTTACAAAGCCAACTAGCACAAAGCAGAGGTGGTTAAAAACCAAAAGGTGTATAGAAAGCAGGTGCAAAGGTAAAACTACAAAAAGTCTATCTACAACACAAACAATAGCATAATACATAAATGATACAAGGGTTTACAATGAAACATGCATGTAAGAGCAAATTTATGAGGAACCGATTATAATCAGAAGAATAGAATCGGTAGCAGCAACCAATTCCAACCGATGATCAATTATGATTTCTAACCGATGTCCCATCACTTGTGGAAAGGCAGCCAGTTGCAAGGGAAGAATGTTATACACAAAGTACTGGTAACAGAAACTCCAGGAAAGTAATTTGGATAGCAGTGAATTTTTTACAAATTTGTAACTGTGAGTACCAGTGGAACTCACTAAACAGAAATTTTATGTGTCTTCTGAAAGATTTATGAGTCCCTTGGCTTTATTGAACCATACCATTATGGTTACTGTGAAATATTGAACTAGGAACTTGATTATCTATGTGGTAATAAATTAACTAACTGTATAAGGAAAGCCATTTCTGTTGAAAGTGCCTGATCTTTTTATGGCCAGCATCTGACATGCTCGGCTGGTTTCTTTTTTCACTTTTGGCATCATTTGACTCAACCTTTACCTGATCATGGGCTTGTGCGACAGTGCAGGCCCCATCCTTGTTAACCCTTTACCAAACGACAATTTCTTAGATTTGTCCAAATTCAAAGCATTTGCAGACAACAAAATAAATGTGAATAAATGTTTCAAAAATTGAAACTTGTTTTTGGAAGGAAAGAAAACATTGTGGGAAAGGGAAAAAATGCTGGTTACCAGCATTTTCTCCTTTTCCCACAATGTTTTCAAAGGCCTTCTAACTCGGGTCGTTAAAAGTCGGGATTGTGTGGTAAAGGGTTAAATAGTTCATTGTTTAGTGTGGTAAGTGCGTTTACATTTTTCTTTGCTGGCATCGCTAGTTGATTTGCAGTGATTTCTACTTTCGTTTTTCACTAACCAATGCGATACAGCTGTGTAGACAGCCACTGCTGATTGGTTGAAAATCCCTTAAACGCCCAATGAAAAATCAGTTTGACTTCTGACGACCTGGCACCCAGTTTTCAATATTACTGCAGTGTGTCTCTAAGTTGAAGAAGCTTACCATTCAGCCAGTGTTATAGTAAACAGTCACCAGTGTAAGTTCGCTGGATGAAACACGGAACATCAGGTTTTCTTACAATGGAATTCATTGCCTGAAAAACTTGTGCGTCCAGGGATACACATCTTTCAAAATTTTGCACCCTTGGTGAATTTTATGCAAGATTATTGCAGGACCCGCAGGTAAATGAAACACTGAGATGGGTACAGTGGCCACCACAATATAACTGAAACAATGTTGAAAACGTCATTAAACATCATAAATCAATCAATTTAGGGTGTGGGTTCTATTACTAAAAGTATTAATAAATTTAACTCTTTATCTCGCAATTCCAAGTTTTAACAACCCTGAGGAAGAAGCCTCTTGAAAACATAGCGGGAAAAGAAGAAAATGCTGGAAACCTTTTCCCACGATGTTTCCTTCCCTATCAAAAACAACTTTCATCTGATATTAGCCATATCTAAATTTTTTTCTGCAAATGCTTTCAATTTGGACAAACTTACATTTTGGTCTTGTGGTAAAGGGCTTAACCCTTTACAACACGATCCCGACTTTTAACGACCCTGGGGAAGAAGCCTTTCGAAAACATTGTGGGAAAAGGAGAAAATGCTGGTAATCAGCATTTTCTCCTTTTCCCACAATGTTTTCTACCTTTCCCAAAACAAATTTCAGTTTTTGAGTATCATTTTTGTTGTCTGCAAATGCTTTCAATTAATATTTGGACAATTCTACATTTTTGTCTTATGGTAAAGGGTGAACTCTATACCTAGCAAGCGTTCTTCATCATATTGAAAGCATTTGCAGTCAACAAATTGATTGTGGCCCAAATGTTGTAAATGCCTTGGAAAGGGTAGAAAACTTTTTGGGGAAAAGGAGAAAATGTGGTTACCAGCATTTTCTCCTTTTCCTACATTGTTTTTAAAAGCATCTTTTCCAGGGGTTATTAAAGCTCAGGATTGTTTGGTAAAGGGTCAAAACTAGGTGCACTACAATGCTAGTGATACAACAATGCCAGTGATTTAGAGCTTTGAGCATGCAAATTAGACAAGCTGATTCTCTGGCAACCAGGGTCTGTTTTTACCAACCATTCTTAAAAACATTCTTAATCTTATTCTTCACAATTTTCTTAGTTTGAAAGTAACACAACTTCTGATTGGCTAAACCATTTGGTGAACTCTTCACCAAATGGCAAAATTTTAGACTAGTCCAAATTGAAAGCAGTTGCAGACGACAAAATAATTATGACAGAAAAAATGAAATTTGTCTTGGGAAGGGTAGAAAACATTGCTGGTTACCAGCATTTTCTCCTTTTCCCACAATGTTTTCAAAAGACTGAATTCTCAGGGTTGTTAAAAGTCGGGATTGTGTGGTAAAGAGTTAAGCCAATAAGAAGTTGTGTTACTTTCAAATTTAGAAAATCTTGGAGAATAAGACTAAGAATGTTCCTAAGAATGGTTGGTGAATACGGACCCAGATGTTGTCCAGCTGTTTGGTATCCTGGGATTTATTTATTGGGGGCTAGCCAGCAAGATGCAATATGGCGTGCAACACACGAAAAGGGGCATTCGGACATGTGTGTAAAAGTGTGTCGTCCCAGATCAGCCTGTGCAGTCTGTGACTAATCTGAGACGACACTTTCTGTTTTTGTGTGATTTTTAGCTCCACTGGCCAAAGGCCAGCGGGCTTATGTCATGGCCCGGTGTCCGTCGTGCGTGCGTCCGTCCGTCCAAGCGTGCGTGCGTGCATCCGTCCGTCCGTGCGTAAACTTTTATTTCAAACATCTTCTTCTCTGAAACTACCCATCCAATTTTCATCAAACTTCACAGAAATGATCCTGCCATGGTCCTCTTCAGAATTTCTTGAAAGAATTTGATTCCTTAAAAAACTCTGGTTGCCATGGCAACAAAACTGAAAAATATTGGAAATCTTTAAAAATCTTCTTGTCTGAAACCATAAGGCATAGGGCTACCAAATTTGGCATGTAGCTTTATGTAGTAGACCTCTATCATGTTTCTTGAAATTATAGCCCTGGGGTTAAAATTGGCTCTGCCCCAGGGGTCACAAATTTTACATAGGCTTATATAGAGAAAACTTTAAAAATCTTCTTGTCTGAAACCATAAGGCATAGGGCTACCAAATTTGGAATGTAGCTTTATGTAGTAAACCTCTATCATGTTTCTTGAAATTATAGCCCAGGGGTCAAAATTGGGTCTGCCCCAGGGGTCACAAGTTTTACTTAGGCTTATATAGAGAAAACTTTAAAAATCTTCCTGTCCCTAGCCGTAAGGCCTAGAGCTACCAAATTTTGCATTTAGTTTGATCTAGTTGGGGTCTACCAAAAGTGCCCAAATTATAGTCCTGGGGTCAATTTGGCCTCATGCTGGGGGGGGTGGGGGTTCACAAGATTTACATAGGCTTACATAGGGAAAACTTTTAAATCTTGGTGTACATAGCCATAAGGCTTCAAAATTTCGATTTCTTGTTTTCACGATAAAGTCTGCCTTTGTAGTCAGATATTCATGAAGCTTGCAGTTTATTTATTAAGTCAAGATTTGTGGTCTGATTTTCATGAAACTTGCAGTTTGTTTATCTCATTGATAGCTTGTACCCTATTGATTTTGAAAAAAATCTGACTATCAGTTTGGCAAAAGAAGTTATTTAAAGATCAAAATTTCCTTTTCTTGTTTACACAATAAAATGTATTTGTGGTCCAATTTTCATGAAACTTGCACAGTTGCTTTGTATCATCAACAGCTTGAATCGTATTGATTTTGAAAAAAAATCGACAGTTAGTATGGGGAAAGTAGCCATTTAAATTTGAAAATTTACAATTCTAGTTTACGCGATAATGTTGGCATTTGTGGTTGAATTTTCATGAAACTTGTGTAGTTGCTTAATATTATCAATAGCTTGAACCCTATGGATTTAAAAAAAAAAACATTTAAAAATCAGTATGGGAAAAGGCGCCATTTAAAGTTGAAATTTTTTATTTCTTGTTTATGCAATTAAGTCACATTTTCAATTCAATCTTTTGAAACTTGCAAAGATTATTTGTATAATCAAGGGATTGAACTCTATTAAGAATGAAGAAAATGTAGTCATGGGTTTAGGAAAAGCAGCCATTTGATGACTTAGTATTGTTTAGTCAACGAAGTCCACATTATTTGCCACATTCTTTGAAACGTGCAGGGATTGTTTAAAACAATGAGTACTGAAACCGTATCAAATTTGACTGGATTCCAAACAATTGGTTTTGAGAAATTGTACTTAAGGTTTTTTTTTCACTATGAATTTTGTTCAATTCACCATGCCTACTTTTGCTAACTTAGTGGGTTCTAGCCCAATTGCAACATACCTTCCCCCCATTTTTTTGTGTGTTTTCTTTTTATATCATGAATTCATAGCGTATGCTATAAAAAATAGCACAATCATGCCAGTGGAACGATTCAGGCCCTCAAGGGCCTCTAGTTAGCTCCACTGGCCGAAGGCCAGCGGGCTTATGTCATGGCCCGGTGTCCGTCGTGCGTGCGTGCGTCCGTCCGTCCGTCCGTCCATGCGTTAACTTTTATTTCAAACATCTTCTTCTCTAAAACTACCCATCCAATTTTCATCAAACTTCACAGAAATGATCCTGCCATGGTCCTCTTCAGAATTTCTTGAAAGAATTTGATTCCTTCAAAAACTCTGGTTGCCATGGCAACAAAACTGAAAAATTTTGGAAATCTTTAAAAATCTTCTTGTCTGAAACCATAAGGCATAGGGCTACCAAATTTGGCATGTAGCTTTATGTAGTAGACCTCTATCATGTTTCTTGAAATTATAGCCCTGGGGTCAAAATTGGCTCAGCCCCAGGGGTCACAAGTTTTACATAGGCTTATATAGAGAAAACTTTAAAAATCTTCTTGTCTGAAACCATAAGGCATAGGGCTACCAAATTTGGCATGTAGCTTTATGTAGTAGACCTCTATCATGTTTCTTGAAATTATAGCCCAGGGGTCAAAATTGGCTCTGCCCCAGGGGTCACAAGTTTTACATAGGCTTATATAGAGAAAAGTTTAAAAATCTTCTTGTCTGAAATCATAAGGCATAGGGCTACCAAATTTGGCATGTAGCTTTATGTAGTAGACCTCTATCAAGTTTCTTGAAATTATAGCCCTGGGGTCAAAATTGGCTCTTCCCCAGGGGTCACAAGTTTTACATAGGCTTATATAGAGAAAAGTTTAAAAATCTTCTTGTCTGAAACCATAGGGCATAGGGCTACCAAATTTGGCATTTAGCTTGATCTAGTTGGGGTCTACCAAAAGTGCCCAAAGTATAGTCCTGGGGTCAATTTGGCCTCATACTTGGTGGGGGGGGGGTTTCACAAGATTTACATAGGCTTACATAGGGAAAACTTTTAAATCTTGGTGTACATAGCCATAAGGCTTAGGCTACCAAATTTTGCATATAATTATAGCATTATCTAGTGGACAGTTACAAAGAGGGCCCAAGTTACAGCTCTAGGATCAAGTTTGGCCCTGCACCAGGGGTCACAAGTTTTACATGGGTTTATGGAGTGAAAAGTTCAGAAACCATCTTGTTACCAGCCATAAGGCCAAGAACTCCCACATTTGGCATGTTATTCTTCTAATACATATATTCCCCATTTAGTCAGACTGTAGCCCAGGGGTCAAAGTTTTATAAGGGCTTATATAGTGAAGACTTTTCTTCATGGTTTATATTTATAAGCCAGTGGAGCGATACAGGGCCATCATGGCCCTCTTGTTTTTTCAAAAGCCTTCTTCCTTAGGGTCGTGAAAAAACAAGATTTTTTGTTTGGTAAAGGGTTAATCCTTGTGATGCTAGATAAATAAAATGAAGACTCTCAGTCACTACTAAAGATGGACATATCATAATTTCAAAGCTGTATTTGTCAAAATATTGAGCAGAAAAGCAGACAGTGTAGTTCTAAGATCAATTTGCATGCTTTTGCAATCTGATCTTGATCCATATTGTTTGCATAAACAATGAAATCCAGGTCTTAATTGCTACAAAGGTATGCATCTTTTTCTCTGCAAACAAAATCATTTTGGCGTTTTTCGAGGTCAAAATGTAAATTTCCAAGTTGCAAACAATTTCAGTCATGCTTTGGCATCTTAGCAGACAGTATAGATTCAAGGACAGGCTGCATATCCAGTAGAATCTGATCTGAAGTGCACCTTCCAGAAAAATTCTAATTTAGTCACCACTGGCATTGAAACAGGGTACTCTTTACCAAACAACTCAGTTTTTGACTCGTCCAAATTGAAAGCATTTTGAGATGAGAAATGTGGCTCAATAATGGAATCTTTTGGAGGCAATGATATGAAAAAGAAAGTTGGACTTGGAAAGTTTACTCCTACATTCCCTAGATAATAAACCTGTCAGATCTTTTCTGGACCTAAAATGGCATCTTGGAAGGCAAACCAGGTTCAGTTTACATAGTTTGATAGACAGATGAACTCTTGTAAGCTTCTTCCGAGTCTTGGTGTACCTTTCAGAATGCTCAACTTGCTTTCGTTGCCAATACAATATCAAGACAAATCTTCGCTGCATGTACTTTGGTCTGAGCCCATAATCACCAACCATTCTTGGTAGCATACACTGTACTTGGGTTAATTCTCAAAACCCTGCTGGGATTTCAGTAGTTAGTGTATCTGACGACGTGACCTTGTGAGTGCAGGTTTGACACCCAGATGAGGCAAACTTTCTTTCAGGAGATTTTTGGCCTCTCACATCTGATGCATGTGAGAAAAGTAGTTATTAACTTGGAAAGAAAGTTGTGTCGGTGCTGGTGTTAGAAAGCCAGGAAAGACATGCATAGGTGTAATGACTGTCATCATATGACATAATTAAGCTGTTAAAACAGCGTTAAACTCCAATACTAACAAACAAATGCACCATGCTATGTGAAAAAGGGGCTTAACCCTTTACCGCACAGTGACGCCTTTTAACGACCCTGAGAAAGAAGCCTTTTGAAAACATTGTTGGAAAAGGAGAAAATGCTGGTAACCAGTATTTTCTCCTTTTCCCACAGTGTTTTCTACCCTGTTAAGAGAAAATTGTACCATTTGATCCACAATGAAATTGTCGTCTGCAAATGCTTTCAATTTTGACAAAGCTAAAACTTTGTCGTCTGGTAAAGGGTTGATGCTTCTATGGAAAATATCGACCCAGGTCAGCCTGTGAAAGACCTGTCTACCTCATGATCAAGTGGGTTGTGAAAAGAGTGGCTATTATGGAGCCATGATTATGTGATAGCTTGATTGGTATAATGCATTAAGGAGTTGGATTAAGCCCCCTTTTGTCAGAGCATGACTCAAATCTATTTCTCAAGAGTTTTCAAAATTTCAAAGTAACACAACTTCTGATTGGCCAAATGAGACTTTTCCAAATTGAACACATTCTATTGACAACATCGTAATTGTGGTTCTTACTGATCACATTTTGTCCTTCATAGCCTATCAAACATTGAGGGTAAAGGAGAAATTGCTGGTTACCAGCATTTTCTCCTTTTCCCACAATGTTTTCAAAAGCCTGTTTTCTCAGGGGTGTTAAAATGAATCGGTGTTTGATAAAGGTTCCGGGTCCGTATTCACCAACCATTCTTAAGAACATTCTTGGTCTTGTTCTTCAAAATTTTCCAAATTTGAAAGTAACACACCTTCTGATTGGCTAAACCATATGGTTTAGCCAATCAGAAGTTGTGTTACTTTCAAACTTGGAAAATCTTGAAGAATAAGTCTTAGAACGTTCTTAAGAATGGTTGGTGAATACGGACCTGGGTCTTTACAAAGTGACACAATTTTAGACTTGTCCAAATTAAGAAAAAAACATTTGCAGAAGACAAACATTAAGGATTGTTTGGTAAAGGTTTAACTTGTTACCAAACGACAAAACTTTAACCTTTTCCCAAACGACAAATTTTGGACTGGTCCAAATTGAAAGCGTTTGCAGACGACAATTTTAAATTTGATGAAAATGGCAGAAAGGTCTCAAAATGGGTAGAAAACACTGTGGGAAAAAGAGAAATTGCTCGTTATAAGCAATTTCTCCTTTTCCCACAGTGTTTTCAAAAGACTTGTGCTGCAGACACGTGAAAATCAGGGCTTGTTTGGGAAAGGGTTAAGCTATTCCAAATTGAAAGCATTTGCAGACGACAACATAAATCTGACTAAAAAATTGAAATTTGTTTTTGGAAGGGTAGGAAACATTGTGGGAAAAGGAGAAAATGCAGATTACCAGCATCTTCTCCTTTTCCCACCATGTTTTCAAAGGGCTTCTTCCTCAGGGTCGTTAAAAGTCGGGATTGTGTGGTAAAGGTTTCAATGAATGTTGAAGACACTATGCTCGTCATATTGATTTTTGTCTCTAAGAAAAAGAACATGTGCTGATCTGTCTTCTGCAGAATTCTCCAGATATTGTTTTATGGAGAATTTCCGAAATTATAACATTTTGCATAACTATAACACCTCCATGTTATAGTTAGGGATGGTGAAATGCGCTCAGTGGTCAACATGTGGAATTTGAAACTTGGTGGCTTAGAGTTCGATCCTCACTGGAAGCTCTGAGCTTTTCGTGGAAATGGCCTGGAGAACAAGACTTTAGAGCCCTAGTCTTGTACTGTTGAAACAGACGTGTGAGCCATGCTCTGGCAAAAAGGGGCTTAATGCATCTCGGTAACACATGCCAATCGAACCATCATATACATGTAATTATGGATCCATAATGGCCGCTTTTTTTCACAAGTGACTCAATCATGAGGTAGATTATAGTGCTTGGACATACATAAAATTGACCAATAGCGAAAAGTTTTGGCCCTGGTCACTTTTGGCAGATGCGTTAACTCTTTACCACACAATCCCGACTTACAATGACCCTAAGAAAGAGGCCTTTTGAAAACATTGTGAGAAAACGAGAAAATGCTTCTCGTTTTCCCCGAATGTTTTCTACCCTGCCCAAAACAAATTTCAATTTTTCAGTCACATTTATTTTGTCATCTGCAAATGTTTTCAATTTGGACCAGTCTTAAATTTTGTCGTTTGGTAAAGAGTTGTGCCCCACTTTCAAAGAGCATGGTTTATGTATATTGACTGATTCCTTGATTGTATGATGTCACTGTTTAAACATTAAGTTAGATGTTGGCGGCTAGTGCACCTATCCATGTTTTCCTGGAGTCTCTGTTACCGGTACTTAGCACAATATTCTTTCCAAGGTACTGGCTGCTTTCCCACTTGTTGTTGGGTTTACTCAGTGCTCTAAGGGTTAAGCCTTTATGACACAGTCCCGACTTTTAATGACCATGAGAAAGAAGCCTTTTGAAAAACTGGTAACCAGCATTTTCTCCTTTTGCCACAATGTTTTTTATCCTTCGCAAAACAAACCTCAAGTCCTCAGTCATTTTTTTTTTTTTGTTGCCTGCAAATGGACTTGGACTTGTCTGAAATTTTGTTGTTTGGTAAAGAGTTAACTTTTTACCTCTTTACCAAACGACAAAATTTTAGACTAGTCCAAATTAAAAGCATTTGCAGACGTCAAAATTAAATGTGATTCAAAAATTGAAATTTGTTTTGGGAAGGGTAGAAAACATTGTGGGAAAAGGAGAAAATGCTGGTTACCAGCATTTTCTCCTTTTTCCACAATGTTTTTAAAAGGCTTCTTTCTCAGGGTCGTGAAAACCCCGGATTGTTTGGTAAAGGGTTTAAAGAGTATTTTCTTATTTATTTTCAGTTTGTGATGTAGTCTGACCCAGAAGCAGGATTAAACTTACCTCCTAGATGTAGTATGTCTGAGTCTCGGGGCTCAGCACCCTTTAGCTTAGGCCAGATAGATAGAAAACAGTCGCTCGCGTAAGTTATTGTTGTTTTGTTTATTAACCATTTACCAGACGACAAAATTTTAGCCTTGTCCAAACTAAAAGCATTTGCAGACAACAATTTCATTATGGCTCAAATGGTGCTATTTTAGGGGAGAAAACATTGTGGGAAAAGGAGAAAATGCTGGTTACCAGCATTTTCTCCTTTTTATACGCCCGTCGAAGACGGGACGTATTATGGGATCACCCGTGGCAGGCGGGCGGGCGGGCGGCGTCCAGTTCTTTGTCCGGAGCATATCTCCAAAACTATACTACCTACGGTTATGAAATTTCATGAGTGGATAGATCTCATCAAGGGGGAGTGCAGTGCACAGGAATCATAACTCTTGCTTCCTTAATTTTTGAGTTATTGCCCTTTCTTGTTTTTCATACTTGAATTTTGTCCGGTGAATATCTCCAATACTATACTACCTAGGGTTATGAAATTTCATGAGTGGATAGATCTCATCAAGTGGGAGTGCAGTGCACAGGAATCATAACTCTTGCTTCCTTAATTTTTGAGTTACTGCCCTTTCTTGTTTTTCATACTTGAATTTTGTCCGGTGAATATCTCCAATACTATACTACCTACGGTTATGAAATTTCATGAGTGGATAGATCTCATCAAGGGGGAGTGCAGTGCACAGGAATCATAACTCTTGCTTCCTTAATTTTTGAGTTATTGCCCTTTGTTTTTCATACTTGAATTTTGTCCGGTGAATATCTCCAATACTATACTACCTACGGTTATGAAATTTCATGAGTGGATAGATCTCATCAAGGGGGAGTGCAGTGCACAGGAATCATAACTCTTGCTTCCTTAATTTTTGAGTTATTGCCCTTTCTTGTTTTTCATACTTGAATTTTGTCCGGTGAATATCTCCAATACTATACTACCTAGGGTTATGAAATTTCATGAGTGGATAGATCTCATCAAGGGGGAGTGCAGTGCACAGGAATCATAACTCTTGCTTCCTTAATTTTTGAGTTATTGCCCTTTGTTGTTTTTCATACTTGAATTTTGTCCGGAGCATATCTCCAAAACTATAGTACCTACGGTTATGAAATTTCATGCATGGATAGATCTCATCAAGGGGGAGTGCAGTGCACAGGAATCATAACTCTTGCTTCCTTAATTTTTCAGTTATTGTCCTTGCTTGTTTTTCATACTTGAATTTTGTCCGGTGAATATCTCCAATACCATACTACCTACAGTTATGAAATTTCATGTCTGCATACATCTCATTAAGGGGGAGTGCAGTGCACAGGAATCATAACTCTTGCTTAATTTTTGACTTATTGCTCTTTCTTTATTTTGAAACTTTAATTTTGTCCAGTGCATATCTTCAGAACTATACTAGCTAAGGATATGAAATTTCATGCGTGGATACATTCCATCAACGGGAAGTGCTGTGCATATAAATTTCAACTCTTGCTTGCTTAATTTTTCAGTTATTGCCCTTTCTTGTTTTTTTTTCGAACTTGAATTTTGTATGATGCATATCTCTCAAACTATACTACCTCGGGTTATGAAATTTTAGGGCTGGATACATCTCATCAAGGGGTAGTGCAGTGCACATGAAATATAAATTGCTTATTTTTTATGCACCCTTTCAAGACAGGATGTATTATGGGATCAGCCATGGCCTACAGGCATCCAGGTAGCATAACTTACACATCTTAAAACCTATTAACTTTAAATTTGACAGTTGTGTTTGTTGTAATCATATGGGGTGCAGTGTACACAAAGAATAAATCTTCCTTCCATATGAGTAATTGCCCTTTCTTCTTTTTCATACTTAAATTTTGTCAGCAGCATATCTCTCTTACTACACTACCTATGTATATGAAATTTCAGTGATGCATACATCTCAGATTATTAGAAACATAACTATTGCTTCCTTAACTTTTTCTTATTGTCCTTAGTCATTTTTCAGGCTTAAATTCAACACTATCGTATCTATGGATATCAACATAAAGTGTATAAACAAGAGTTCCGTCAACACAAATACACTGCCATTATCTTCAATCAACAGTAAAAAAAATATTCAACACTACTATTTTTCTATACCTCCCCTTTATCATTATTATGCCCCAACTTTACAACTTGGGGTAAGACGGGCGTATCTTGCGACAATTTGCCGCTCTTGTTCCACAATGTTTTCAAAAGGCTTCTTTCTCAGGGTTGTCAAAAGGCATCATGGTGCAGTAAAGGGTTAAACTGTGCTTCCACGGAAGAACCACTTTGAGCCATCTTCACTGACCATTCTACAGGTTTTTCCCTTGGCTTTTACATTCAGAGATCATTCGACAAACAACCTCTTCCCCCCCCTTTTTTTTTTTTTCAAATACATGAGTAAGCTGTTGTGCTCTGGCAAAAGGGGGTTCCATGCATCTGTGATGCATTATACCAGGCAAGTCATCACATACTGGTAATAATTATGGATTCGTAAAATCCATTCTCTCTAACAAGTGACTGAACCAGGAGGTAGAATGGTCCTTTGACAAACAGAAAATTTAACAATAGCAAAATGTTTTGATCCAGGTCAGTCTGCACAGACTGCGCAGGCTGACCTTGGTTGATAGTTTTTGCAGATGCATTAAACCCCCTTTTCACAGAGTATGATTCATGTATATCCCTTTACCACACAATCCGGACTTAACGACCCTGAGGAAAAAGCCTTTTGAAAACATTGTGGGAAAAGGAGAAAATGCTGGTAACCAGCATTTTCTTCTTTTCCCACAATGTTTTCTACTCTTCCTAAAATAAATTTCAAGTTTTGAGAAACATTTATTTTGTTGTCTGCAAAAGCTTTCTATTTGGACTGGTCTAAAATTTTGTCATTTGGTAAAGAGTCATAACAAGTATGAAATTATGGACAAGTCTATGATTTCATCTCTAGCAGAGAGAACTTGTTCTTCCAGAATCAGTTTGATACACTGTCTCACTAGTGTGATCATATTAATTATTTATTAACCTTTTATTTACCCTTTACAAAACAGTCCTGTGTTTTCACAACCCACAGGAAGATGGCTTATGAAAACTAAGTGAAAAACAGAGAAGTTTGTTACCAGAATTATCTCCTCTTACCCAATTTTTTTGGGGGCTTTTTCAATGACAAATCCATTCTTATGAACGACACTTAATACCGATATCTTCAAATACTTTGAATTTGGACAAGTCTAATATTTTGTCTTCTGCTACAGAGTTAAATGTCCAAAACTAATATGACTAGAAGTAAAATCAATAGAATGGATGTGGTACAGCTGGTTTGATACAACACAATTTCTGTCATACTGTTAGTCTGGATTACCTGCCCCTACCACTACATTATCGGGTCAGGCAAAGCGCAATAATGGCAGCCTCTTTTTCTACTGCGACATACTTCCCTGTTTTCCCAGTTTCATGTGATCCAGTTTGATCAGTTAATAAAATGAGATCAATTTTGTACAAAAAATACATTACCGAATCTAAAATGTGCTGTTGGGGAACGGTTTAAATATAAATTCGACTATGAATCATTTTAAAAGTAGCCCTGTTTTCAGACATTATATAGGTCCATTGACATTTTGGATACTTACAGCATTTCTGGTATGTAGTTTTTCTCGCTAAATAAGAACGACATGTAGAAAAACTCACTCCCATGACTTTATTGCAATCGATCAGTTTTGAATTCAGCCTATGATCCGATTGGATCATGTGAAATAACAACATCCCGTCTCCTCTGCATATTACCAATGGGGGCCGCCATTATTGCACTTTGCCTGACATACTCTTGTAGTACGGAGGGGTACCAGACTATCATATTGTCAGCTTGATTCTGTGGTGTTTTACACTACTTTCAACATTATTTCATTCATATCATGGTGACAGCTCACATATTCATGTATTTCCTGGGTTTCACCAGTGCTAGGCCAGGGCAAGTCATGCTGAATGATTAAACTGGTACCCGTTGTATCTCCCGTAACCGTCCGATAGACAACAGGCAACACCCGATTTATCGAGGGCAGCTATTGGTTTTCATACATACAAAACCCACCAATGAGACAGCTCGTAACAGAATGCCATAATTTCTGTTTTAAAATAACTGAAAAATGTTCCTTTTTTGGCTAAGACTTTCATGACAGACAATATTTTTTCTGACCACGATTAATCTATCAAAATCGCTAAGAAATCTATTATTTATTGATAAGTTCCATATATCTCTTTGCATAAATTACATCAAAATTTAAATTTCCAAGTCTCTTGTTACCTCACGAAATCCCGAACCGGGCAGAAACTCGACTTGTAAGCATTGGGTGTGACCTGTTGTTGATACGAAGATCGATAACAGACTGCCAGTTTAGCTAAATGATGAGCCCCAGGTCTTCTCTCTGTTTTTAGTGGACAGTCAATGTCGTGTAAAGAACATGTAACTTACTGATGCATTGTAGAGAGGGATGGGTTTTGGGATGGATCAGTTACTGTGTGGGGAGAAATCTCACACTGGGTGAATTCTTACCTTCATTTTCTCGTTTTCCCACAATGTTTTCAAAAGCTTTTTCTTTCAGGGTCATTAAAACTTGGGACTGAGTGGTAAAGGGTCAAATTACCACTCCTTGTACTAAAGGCAATTATTGCTGTTTAGTGTAGGGATAAAATTAGTAAAGAGTTTACTCTTTTACCACACAGAAAATTTTTGACTTGTCAAAATGGAAGCTTATGCCGACGACAACATAGTTGTGACTCAAAAATAGAAATTTACCTTCCGAAGGGTAGAAAACATTTTGGGAAAAGGAGAAAATGCTGGTTACCAGCATTTTTTCCTTTTCCCAGAATGTTTTCAAAAGGCTTCTTGCTCAGGTTCCTTAAAACTCAGGATTTTGTGGTAAAGGGTTAATTTTTAATATGTGGTCTGCAAAATTAATGCTTTCAAGCTGGAAAAATCTTAGACAAACCTTGGCAATCTAGTAAAGGAGTAACCCTTAAAATGCCTTTCATGACTACAGGTACCTTTATGGCAAGTGTAGATCAAGATCAGATGGCACAAAATGTGTAGTCTGATCCGTGATCTATATTGTCTTCTTTTATAAAACACTGAATATGATACTTCATTCATCTCACTACCACATGGAAAAAAATGTAGAATGGTCCAGATTGAAAGCATTTGCAAACATAAATTTGAATGTGATTCAAATGAGGAAATTTGTCTTTGCTAGGATTGAAAACATTGTGTGAAAAGGAGAAAATGCTGGTTATCAGCATTTTCTCCTTTTCCCACATTTTCAAAAGGCCTGTTCTCCAGGGTCATTTAAGTCGGGATTGTGTGGTAAAGGGTTAATTAGGTCTTATTTCTAGGCTGAAAATGTCTGTTGGGCTTTTTAGGCACTCTAATGGTAAACGAAACTCAGTGACAAATGTAGCAATACTGTTAATCCTTTACTTCACAATCCCGAGTTTAACAACCCTGGTCATTCAGACTTTTGAAAACATTGTGGGAAAAAGAGAAAATGCTGATAACCAGCATTTTCTCCTTTGCCCACAATGTTTTAAAACCTATCAGGAAGAATTATAATCATTTGAGCCCCATTCAGTTTGTTGTCTGCAAATGCTTTGAATTGGAACCAGTCCAAAATTTTGTCATTGGGTAAAGAGTTAACCCGACTTTTAAGGACCCTAAAGAGGAGGCTTTTTGAAAACATTGTGGGAAAAGGAGAGAATGCTATTGACCATTCTCCATTTCCCACAAGGTTTTCTGTCCTTTTACAGACAAATCTCACCATATGAGCCATATCTAATTTGTCGTCTGCAAATGAATTCAATTTGGACAAGAGTAAAATTTGTCATGTGGTAAAGAGTTAAGCTTAATAATCTGTCAATGTTGTTGAAAAAATTGTTTTCTAGAGATTAGAGAAAGGAGAGATAAGGAGTCAACAAACAGGAGATATGAAGGAAGAGATTAGTTTACATATTGTATGTGCATAGAACCTGTTTAATGTGTTATCGCATGGCCTTGGATTGTGTTTATATACCGAGGCATGCTAACTGGTCATGAGAAAAGAGTTACTTCCCTTTATTATACAATTTGTTGAATATGCCTGTGAAGGTGTATATACCCACCTGATAGTTTTTCCAATACTCAGCCCAGTAAAGTGTTTTGAGGTTATTTAAAACCTCAAGGCTCCTAAGTGGGACTGAAGGACCTTTTGGGGACAATGTATACCAAGATCAGACTGTATAGAACATGCAGTCTGATCTGGGATCTACACTGTTGGATAAGGAATTATCTTTCACGGAAAAATACCTTTGAAATAGCAGAATTTGGGTGTTGGCTTCATTTTCAGATCACTTCAGTTACTTTGGACGATAAGGGTTAACCATATAAATTGGTGTGGTATTTTGATATTTTGTTGATTTATGAAAAGTGTTTGAATGGTCAAATTAACCCTTTACCACAAGACGAAAGTATAGACTTGTCCAAATTGAAAGCATTTGCAGACGAAAATATTAAATGTGGCTCAAATGATGGAATTTATCTTTGATAGGGTAGAAAATATTTTGGGTAAAGGAGGAAATGCTGGTTACCAGCATTTTCTCCTTTTTAGCTCACCTGAGCACAAAGTGCTCAGGATGAGCTATTGTGATCACTCACCGTCCGTCGGCATCCGGCGTCCGTCCGTCCATCCGTCCACATTTTTTTGTTTACGCTCTAGCATCTACAAATATTAACCAATCAGCACCAAGCTTGGTCAAAATGTATATGACCATAAGATCTGGGATGAGTTCGATTATGGGTGTAATCGGACCAGAACGACTGGAGTTTTTTGCCCTTGAATTAGAAAAATTGCTATATTTGACTTTGTTTACACTCTAGCATCTACAAATAATAACCAATCAGCACCAAACTTGGTCAAAATGTATATGACCATAAGATCTGGGATGAGTTCGATTGTGGGTGTAATCGGACCAGAATGACTGGAGTTATTTGCCCTTGAATTAGAAAAATTGCTATATTTGACTTTGTTTACACTCTAGCATCTACAGATAATAACCAATCAACACCAAACTTGGTCAAAATGTATATGACCATAAGATCTCGAATGAGTTCGATTATGGGTGTAATTGGACCAGAATGACTGGAGTTATTTGCCCTTGAATTAGAAAAATTGCTATATTTGACTTTGTTTACACTCTAGCATCTACAGATAATAACCAATCAACACCAAACTTGGTCAAAATGTATATGACCATAAGATCTCGAATGAGTTCGATTATGGGTGTAATCGGACCAGAACGACTGGAGTTATTTGCCCTTGAATTAGAAAAATTGCTATGTTTGACTTTGTTTACACTCTAGCATCTACAAATATTAACCAATCAGCACTAAACTTGGTCAAAATGTATATGACCATAAGATCTGGGATGAGTTCGATTATGGGTGTAATCGGACCAGAACGACTGGAGTTATTTGCCCTTGAATTAGAAAAATTGCTATGTTTGACTTTGTTTACACTCTAGCATCTACAAATATTAACCAATCAGCACTAAACTTGGTCAAAATGTATATGACCATAAGATCTGGGATGAGTTCGATTATGGGTGTAATCGGACCAGAACGACTGGAGTTATTTGCCCTTGAATTAAAAAAATTGCTATATTTGACTTTGTTTACACTCTAGCATCTACAAATAATAACCAATCAGCACCAAACTTGGTCTAAATATATATGACCATAAGATCTCGAATGAGTTTGATTGTAGGTCTAATAGGACCAGTTATTGCTGTGTCATTGAAAAAGGGGGCATGACGTATATTTTCATTGTGGACCAATATCTCTTTAACTACAGGACAAAATGTCATGAAACTTCATCTTCTTATTGTTTATTGCAAGCCACAGACAATAGTTATTTGTTTTTATTTCATGAAACACCATGTCATGAAAAAAGGGGGCTAAATGTTTAATTTCGTCATGGACCAATGACCATCTGTTTGTCCATCTTGCAGGACAGATATCTTCTAAAATCCTTGACAAAAATTAATAGAAATTCATGCAGGTGTTCCTAATGATGTCTGCTGATATTTATTGTTTTTTTTTTTTTTTTCTTTTTTGATATCAAATACTGTCTCATAGGAAAAAGGGGCTTCATGTATATTTCTGTTAAGGATCAATATACATGTATCTTCAACTCAAAATCCTGGACAAAAATTTGTGAAACTTCATACATGTGTTCCTTATGATAGTCCGCCAATATCATTAGTTTAGCTTTTTAGCTCACCTGAGCACATAGTGCTCAGGGTGAGCTATTGTGATCGATCGTTGTCCGGTGTCCGTCCGTCCGTGTGTCCGTCCGTCCGTGAACAATTACTTAAAAAATCTTCTCCTCTGAAACCGCCCAACAGATTTCAATGAAACTTCACAGAAATGATCCTTAGGTGATGCACTTTCAGAATACTTCAAAGATTTGAATTCCATGAAGAACTCTGATTGCCATGGCAACCGAGAGAAAAAACTTTAAAAATCTTCTTGTCCCAAACCGTAAGGGCTAGAGCTTTCATATTTGGCATGTAGCATCAT
Organism: Tridacna gigas; assembly: GCA_945859785.2. NCBI lineage: Eukaryota > Metazoa > Mollusca > Bivalvia > Cardiida > Cardiidae > Tridacna > Tridacna gigas. The sequence continues at coordinate 106,731,229 of OX244028.2, forward strand.
CTAATAGCCTTCTACCAAAATACTTCAAATTATGGCGCTGTTGCTGAAATTGGCCCTATGTTGTGGGTTCTCGGATTTCACATAGAGATAAAGAGGGAAATCTTTAAAAATCTTCTTGTTTACACTCTAGCATCTACAAATATTGACCAATCAGTACCAAACTTGGCCACAATGTATATGCCCATAAGGTCTCGGATGAGTTCGATTTTGGATCAAATCCAATCAGAACATCAGGAGTTATTTGCCCTTGAATTTGCAAAAATTACTGAATCTGACTTTGTTTACACTCTAGCATCTACAAATATTACTCAATCAGCACCAAACATTGTCAAAGTGTGTGTGATCATAAGATCTCGGATTAGTCCAATTATGGATCTAATCGGGCCAGAACTGTCTGAGTTGTCTGCCCTTGAATTAGAAAATTTGCCATATTTGACTTTGTTTACACTCTAGCATCTGCAAATATTGACCAATCAGTACCAAACTTGGTCAAAATATATATTCCCATAAGGTCTCAGAAGAGTTCAGTTATGGGTCAAATTGAACCAGAACATCCAGAGTTATTTGCCCTTGAATTGGACAAAATTTCCATATTTGACTTTGTTTACACTCTAGCATCTACAAATATATACCAATCAGTACCAAACTTGGTAAAAATTTATATGACCATAAGATCTTGGATGGGTTTTGATTATGGGTCTTATTAGACCCAAACAACATGAGTTATTTGCCCTTCAATTAGAGTTGCTGTATTTGACTTGGTTTACTCTGTAGCATCTACATGTATATATAATGCAAACTGAAAAATCTTTATGTTTAAACCCAAAATGCCTAGAGCTATGATACTTTGCATGAAGCATCACCTTGTGGACGTCAAGAAATTTTGCACACAAGATGCCCCTGGGATCATTACAGGTCCAGCCGCGGGGCTTAGACATTTGTACTTAGGTATCTTTCGTGCAATTATAAGAAAATTTTCTGGGTAACCAAAGGCCTAGACCTCTGTTAAAGTTGTGAGTTGTCTCTCTTTCCTGTACTGCTTAGTACTCAGGTGAGCGATATAGGACCATCATGGTCCTCTTGTTCCACAATTATTTCAGTAGGGTTCTTTCTCAGGTTGTTAAAAATCAGGATTGCATGGTAAAGGGTTGATGTGAATTTTTTGTAATTTTATGGATTCGGGTATGGTTCATTATCAACGTTTCTGTCCTATCCTTTATTTATGAAATATAATATTGAAAGATTATGAGATGGGCAACAGATTTTTGTGAACGTGCAATTTCTCCATTTCCTTCAGTTGTATGCAAATTAATCCCAAGCTTCAAAGCAAATCAAATGTTAAAATTTTGGACTGGACCAAATTGAATGCATTTGCAGACAATAAAAATAATGTGACATACAGTTAAAGCGATGGTTTCTGTCTTTGACAAGGTAGAAAACATTGTTAGGAAAGGAGCAAATGCTGGTTACCAGCATTTTCTCCTTTTCCAACAGTGTTTTCAAAATCCTTTTCTTTCAGGGTTGCTAAACTAACTTGTGTGGTAAAGAGTTAACCTTTTACCACAAAATCATGACTTAACCATTTCCCGCATAATGCCGCCTTTTTAACGACTTAGGGAAAGAAGCCTTTTGAAAACATTATGTGTAAAGGAGAAAATGCTGCTTACGAGCATTTTCTCCTTTTCACACAATGTTTTCTACCCTATCAAAGAAAAATTGCACCATTTTAGCCACAGTGAAATAGTTGTCTGCCAATGCTTTCAGTTAGGACAAGGCTAAAATTTTGTTGTTTGGTTAAGGGTTTAAATAACCCTTAGGAAAAGGTTTTTGAAAACAAAATGGCCTTGAAACATCCTTTGAGTTAGAATGAGCCATTTTCAACAGTGTTTCATTTATAATAGAGCGGCCAGTATGCTTTCCTAGAGTTCTGTTTACCAGTACTTCGCACAATATTCTTTCCAAGCCGCTGGCTACCTTCCCAGAAAAATAAGGTCTAAAGAATGTTCAGTGGTGAGAGAGGAATGAATCCTGTCACAATGATTCCCATCAATTCTCCAAAAGAAATTGGCCATGCTTGGGTTCGAACCATCAACCCCTTATTTAAAGCCACATACATCTGTAACTGGACTCACAGGATCAGCAAAAAGATAACTCACTACAAAATAAAGATGGCTTATGACATCATTTAAGTAGGAAGTTTACAGAAATAGGTAAATCCTTAATAAAACGACAAAATTTTTGACTGGGTCAAACCAAAAGCAGACGACAAAACAAATGTAAGTCAAAATTTTAACTTTGTTTTGGGAAAGGTAGAAAACATTGTGGGAAAAATGGAAAATGCTGGTTACCAGCATTTTATCCTTTTCCCACAATGTTTTCAAAATTCTTCTGTTCCAGGGTCGTTAAAAGTTGGGATTGTGTGTTAAGGGGTAAATGAGTGATTGCTTGTTACAGATGATTTATCCACTTTTCTCATCATGTTTTGTAAATTATAAGAGACAAGTTCTATCATAATTATGAGCCACACTGTAGTTGTCATCTGCAAACCCTTATTTTTTCATCTGGTTATTCCTCTACCACACAATCCGGATTTTTTACGACCCTGAGGGGGAAGCCTTTTGAAAACATTGTAGGAAAGGGAGAAAATGCTGGGATCATTTTCTCCTTTTCCAACAATCTCTTCTACCCTTTGAATGACAAGTTTCATGCTCTAAGTGATATATTTTTTGTCGTCTGCAAATGCTCTCAATTCGGTTGAGTCCAAAATTTTGTTCTGGTAAAGAGTTAAGAGTTAAAGTCCTTTACCACAGCCGTACAAGTATTAAAGACCTTGAGGAAGAGGGCCTTCGAAAACATTGTGGGAAAGGAAAAAATGCTGGTAACCAGCATTTTCTCCTTTTCCAACAATGTTTCTTATTTTTTCTACAACAAAACTAATAATTTGATCCATATTTAATTTGTCCTCTGCTAATATTTTCAATACTGCGATGATGATAAAAATTTTGACGTCTGGTAAAGAGTTAATATATGTAATTAGAAAACACAGCAGGAAGGTTGACAAATATTATTTTTGATGATTTCATGAATTCACAGAGACCGTGAATGGTTTTAGGTATGGATGTAATTAACCCTTTACCAAACAATCCCGAGTTGTAACGACACTGAAAGAGAAGGCTTTTGAAAACGTGGGAACAGAAGAAAATGCTGGTAACCAGCATTTTCTCCTTTTCCCACAATGTTTTCTACCCTATCAAATACAGAAATGACCTTTGAACCCTTTACCACACAATGCCTGCTTTTAACGACCCTGAGAAAGAAGGCTTTTGAAAATATTGTGGGAAAAGGAGAAAATGCTGGTAACAAGCATTTTCTCCTGTTCCCACAATGTTTTCTACCTTATGAAAGACAAATTTTAAGACATATTTGAATTTTCATCTGCAAAAGCTTTCAATATAGACTAGGCTAAAATTTTGACATCTGGTAAACAGTTAACCCTTTGCCACACAGTCCCGACTTTTAACGACCCTGAGGAAAAAGCCTTTTGAAAACATTGTGGGAAAAGGAGAAAATGCTGGTAACCAGCATTTTCTCCTTTTTCCACAATGTTTTCTTCCTTATCAAAGATAAATTCCATCATTTGAGCCATACTGAAATTTTCTTCTGCAAATGCTTTCAATTTGGATATGTCTACATTTTTGTCGTGTGGTAAAGAGTTAAACAACACTAAATTTGTCGTCTGCAAATGCTTCGGTTCTGTCCAAATTTCTGTCATGTTTTTGAGTTAAGTTAATTTTTTCGTCTGCAAATGCTTTCATTATTCGGACAAGGCTAAAATTTTGTCATATGATAAAGAGTCAAATCAAGGTGTTATTCCGGTAAAGGGTCAACCATGTACCACAAAATCCCAAGTTTTAATGACCCTGGAAGAGAAGGCTTTTGGAAACATGGGAAAAAGAGAAAATAATGGTAACTAGCATGTTCTCCTTTTTTCCACAGTGTTTTTTCTACCTGATCAAAGACAGGAATTGCCACTGGGGCAACAGTTAAACGTTTTCTGCAAAATTAATGCTTTCACATCTAAAGTTTTGTCTTTTATAAAGGGTTAACTAAACTGATAAATGAAACATTTACTATTAATTTCTTCGTTGATTTGACACTTTTTCCTGTCTTTGCCAGGAACCAGCATTTTTCTTCTTTACCCACAATGTTTTGTTCTCTATCAGTAATAAATCCTTACCACACAATCCTGAGGTTTAATCTTTACCAAACGACAAAATTTTAGTCTAGGCGAAATTGAAAGCATTTGCAGATGACAAAATACAGGTTACTCAAAAATTGAAAATGTGGGAAAAGGAGAAAATGCTGATTACCAGCACAATGTTTTTCCCACAATGTTTTCAAAAGCATTCTTTCTCAGGGTTGTTAAAAGTCGGGATTGTGTGGTATAGAGTTAAACGCCACTGAGGGAATATCCTTTTGAAAACCTTCTGGGACAAGGAGAAAATGCTGGTAACCAGCATTTTCTCCTTTTCCCACAAGGTTTTCTATACTTTCAAAGACAATTACCAACATTTGAGCTACTTTTGATTTCTCATCTGCAAATACTTTGAATTTGAACCAGTCTAAAATATTTTCATTGGTAAAGAAAGGGTTGATTAACTCTTTACCAAACGACAAAATTTTAGACTGGTCGAAATTGAAAGCATTTGCAGACGACAAATTAAAGGTAGTCCAAATGATGAAATCTGCCCTTGATAGGTTAGAAAACATTGTGGGAAAAGGAGAAAATGCTGGTTACTAGCATTTTCTCCTTTTCCCACAATGTTTTCAAAAGGCTTTTTCCTGAGGATCGTTAAAAGTCGGGATTGTCTGGTAAAGGATTAACTCTACACCAAACGAGAAATTTGTGGACAGGACCAAATTCAAAGTATTTGCAGACCACGAATGTTGCTAAAATGAGGATTTCTGTCATTGATAGAGAAGAAAATATTGTGGGGAAAAAAAGGAAGAAATACTGGTAACCAGCCTTTTTTCCTTTTTCCTATGATGTTTTCCATGCTTTTGAAGACCAAATTTATACTGCCCTTTTACACAGTTGATGTGTCTTCTGTAAATGCTTTCAAATTGGACAAGTCTTAACCCTTTCCCAAACGACAAATTTTAGATTGTTTCGAATTGAAAGACAACAAATTTTAAAGTGGTATAGATGAACTTATGGTTTTTAACAGGGTAGAAAACATGGTGGGAAAAGGAAAAAATGCTGTTTACAAGCATTTTCTCCATTTCCCACTATGACAGACCTCTTTTTCAGGATTGTCAAAACCTGGGGTTGTTTGGTAAAGAGTTAAATTTTGGTAACCAGGATTTTCTGCTTTTCCAGGCATGATGTTTCAATGCTTTTGAAGAGCAAATTAATACTCTCATTCGAGTGATTTTTTAATTGTCCCCTGTAACTGCCTTAAAAGTTGGAAAAGTCTAAATTTTTGTTGTTTGTTAACTCTTTACCAAAGGTCAAAATTTTAGACTAGTCCAAATTGAAAGCATTTGCAGACGACAAATTAAATGCGACTTAAGAATTGAAATTTGCTATGGGACGGGTAGAAAACATTGTGGGAAAAGGAGAAAATGCTGGTTACCAGCATTTTCTCCTTTTCCCACCATGTTTTCAAAAGGATTCCTTTTTAGGGTCGCTAAAAGTCGGGATTGTGTGGCAAAGAGTTATAGAGTGAAATATTGAATTCTGAGTCCCAGTGCATGAGGAAGCTTTTCAGGTGTGATAAAAAGGTTTTTCTAAGTTTATGACAAGCATTTGAAAGATAAATTAAGTCTTTTACTCTTTACTAGATCACAAAATTTTATATTAAGTCTTTTACTCTTTACTAGATCACAAAATTTTATATTAAGTCTTTTACTCTTTACTAGATCACAAAATTTTATATTAAGTCTTTTACTCTTTACTAGATCACAAAATTTTCTACTTGCCCCACTGAAAGCAGTAATTTGGCAGATGTTAAATTAAGTGTGACTCAAATGTTGAGATTTGTCAAGGATAATGGGTAGAAAACATTGTGGGAAAAGGAGAAAATGCTGTATTTAAAAAACCCGTACCACACAATACCATCCAGCATTTTCTCCTTTTCCCACGTTTTCAAAAGCTCCTTTGATAAGACTTGGTGAGAAATAAATTACGTAGAAAAGGGTTGAAGGTTTCATTTGAAAGGTTTTTGAGGAATTTACAAGTTACATTGGAGTTCCACAGTGCATTCTATAATGTTTGCACCTGAAGGAAAAAAAACTGTTAACTCTTTACCACCCCAAAAAAAGTTTAGACCAGTCCAAATTGAAAGTGTTTGCAGACGATGTATAAAATGACTTTGAGATTGTTGAAATCACAGTAGGAAAAGAAGAAAATGCTGGTAAAACTTGGGATTTTGGTTCCCAGTTTTCTTATTTTCCTAGAATGTTTTCCAAAGCTTTCATTGTCAAGGTCGTTTAAACTCAGAATTGCGTGGTACCAGGTTTTTGAAAACACTGTGGGGAAAGGAAAAGATGCCTGAATGTCTTCTGCCCTGTCACAGACAATCTTGTAATTTGATTCCACATTTAATTTGACGTGGCAAATCTTCTCAGTTTGGTCAACTCCTAAAATTTAACCCATAACAATGCACTCAGGACTTTTATAGATCTCGGGGGAAAATTGCTTTTGCAAAAATTGGAGAAAATGCTGGCAACTTTTTCATTTTTTGAGCCACACTTATTTTGTTGTCTGCAAATGTTTTCAATTTGGACATGTCTTAAGTTTTGTGGTTTGCTTACAGGTTAATTAACTGTTTACACAGACTTCAAAGTTTCAGATTCTTCCATATAAGATTAGCTTTTGCAGACAACAGAATTGATTGTGCCTAGCTCATAATTATTAGCAAATTTTCCTTTGAAAGGGTAAAAAACATTGTGGGAAAAAGAGTAAAGCTGGTAACCAGCATTTTCTTCTTTTCCCACCATGTTTTCAAAACTCTTATTTCTCAGGGTCATTAAAACACAAAATTGCTTGGTAAACACTTTACCCTTTACCTGAGTTCTTGAGGATTTGAAATTGAAACCCTCTGGTCAGACGACAAATTCAAAAGTGGTACAAATCAACCCAAGTTCTTTGATAGGATAAATATGATAAAAAAGACATTGTGGGAAAAGGAGAAAATGGTGGTTACCAGCATTTTTGCCTTTTCCAACAAGATTTTCAAAAGCCTTCTTCCTCAAGGTGCTAAAACTCTGGACTGTGTGGTAAAGGGTTATCTCTGTAACACTACGTAGAAACATTAATATGCACTGAAGAAAAACTTTGCCAGAAAAATGTTTGTACAGACAACATTAAGCCTTTACCATACAACAAAATTTTGGACTGGTCCAAATTGAAAGCATTAGCAGATGACAAATTACATGTGGCTGAAATTCTGAGATTTGTCTGTGAAAGGTTAGAAAACAGTGTGGGAAAAGGAGAAAATGCTGGTTACCAGCATTTTCTCCTTTTCTCACAATGTTTCCAAAGACCTCTTTCCCAGGGTAGTTAAAAGGCATCATTGTGTGGTAAAGGGTTAAAGAGAGAAAAAAAAGAAGCAATTCCTTGTAACAAGCAAGTACTTTTTTTCCCACAGTGCTTATGAAAGCTGTCTACTAAAAGGGTCGTCAAAAAGTCATATTTTTTGCAAAACCTGGTAAAATGGTATCATGTAATCATTAGTAATTCTTAGCGATGAATCTGTGTCTTATATTTCACGACCAATGAAAATTTGTGGTTTATAATCGTGAAGCTTCATGATAAATGAGACGAAATTTGTAATCAGATATAAAATACTTGTTTTTAGTTCGACTTTGTTTTTGAAGAAAACCTGAGGTTACATTGTAGCCCTGTTATCTATTGTGGTTGTTGTCATTTTCCAGCGAAAAATTTTGACAATTGTTTTTACAATAATCTTTGTTATTACCTTAGATATTTACTTCAGATTTAGGCTAATGTTCACTATCAATATGGGAACCATTTAACTCTGTACCACACAATCCCGACTTTTAACAACCCTGGCAAAGAAGCCTTTTGAAAACATCGTGGGAAAAGAAGAAAATGCTGGTAACCAGCATTTTCTCCTTTTCCCACAATGTTTTCTACCCTATCCAGGGCAAATTCCATCACTTGAACAACGGTTAAATTGTAATCTGCAAATGCTTTTAATCTGGACAAGTCTTTATTTTGTTTGTGTGGTAAAGAGTTAACCCTTTACCACACAATCCAGACTTTTAATGACCCTATGCAAAGACATCTTTTGAAAATATTGTGGGAAAAGGAGAAAATGCTGGTAACCAGCATTTTCTCCTTTTCCCACAATGTTTTCTACCCTCTCCAAAACAAATTTCAACTTATTAGTCACATTTTATTCTGTTGTCTCTGTATACCTTCAATTTACACCAGTCTAAAATTTTGTTGTTTGGCAAATAACCGGGAACCCTTTACCACACAATCCAGACTTTTAACGACCCTGAGAAAGAAAGCTTTTGAAAAAACTGTTGGAAAAGGAGAAAATGCTGGTAAGCAGCATTTTCTCCTTTTCCCACAATGTTTTCTGCCCGCTCCAAAACAAATTTCAACGTATTAGTCACATTTTATTCTGTTGTCTTTCAATTTACACCAGTCTAAAATTTTTTTGTTTGGCAAATAACCGGTAACCCTTTACCACACATTCCAGACTTTTAACGACCCTGAGAAAGAAAGCTTTTGAAAAAACTGTTGGAAAAGGAGAAAATGCTGGTAAGCAGCATTTTCTCCTTTTCCCACAATGTTTTCTACCCTCTCCAAAACAAATTTCAACTTATTAGTCACATTTTATTCTGTTGTCTTTCAATTTACACCAGTCTAAAATTTTGTTGTTTGGCAAATAACCGGTAACCCTTTACCACACAATCCAGACTTTTAACGACCCTGAGAAAGAAAGCTTTTGAAAACACTGCGGGAAAAGGAGAAAATGCTGGTAAGCACCATTTTCTCCTTTTCCCACAATGTTTTTGCTATCCTCTCAAAAACAAATTTTCAACTTAAGTCACATTTATTCTGTTGTCTGCATATACTTTCACTGTAGACCAGTCTAAAATTTTGTCATTTGGTAAAATAAAGACAGGTAACTCTCAACATTTTTTTTTTTGACACAGCATGCCCCTTTTTAGCATGAAGTACTCCAGATGAGCTTTTGTGATTGTGCCGTGTCTGTCATGGGTTGTCAGCTTTTACTTTTTGCTCTAGACTGACATTTTGAGTCCGATACTCATTAATCCTTTACCACACAATCCCGAGTTTTAACGACCTTGAGGAAGACCTGGCCTTTTGAAAACATTGTGGGAAAAGGAGAAAAATGCTGGTAACCAGCATTTTCTCCTTTTCCCATAATGTTTTTTACCATATCAGAGACAGAAATAATAAATTAAACAGAAATTAATTTGTCATCTGTAATATGCTTTCAATTTGGTCAAGTCCTAAATTTTGTCGTTTGGTAAAGAGTTAAACATTGTCAGAATGTTTATCTTGATAATATATGTCAGATGAGTTAAAAAATTAGTCACATTGGATCAAAAACTAGGTCACCGGTCAAATCTTTGAAAAACCTTGTGTACACTGTAGAGGCCACATTTCTGGCCAATACTGGTACTCATGAAATTTGGTCAGAATGTTTGGCTTGATGATATTTCAGAAGAGTTCGAAAATTGGTCATGTCTGGTCAAAAAGTAGGTCACTAGGTCAAATCTCTGAAAAAACCTTGTGTACATTGTATTGGCAACATTTTCAGTCCAATACTCATGAAAATTGGTTAGAATGTTTGCCTTAATAATACCTTGGACGAGATCGAAGATGGGTCATGTCTGGCCCTTGTACGCAAACTTGGTGAACATGGCTCTAAATGTGCGTGCCACAAAATCGTATTTGTGCAATTAGCTTTACCAGACAACAGGTTTTAGACTACTCCAAAATGAAAGTATTTGCTTTACAAAGTAAATGTGGCTCAAATGATTAAATTTGTCATTGAAAGGATACAAAACATTGTGGGGAATAGCAGATGCTGGTAATCTGCATTTTCTGCTATTCCTTACAATGTTTTCAGAAGCCTTGTTCCCAAGGGTAAATGTTTTTGCCAGAGAATTGTATTTGTGCAATGAAATTGTGCAAAGTCTGTAATATTAAAAAGGCATGCATCTGTCATTGCAGTTTACTTTGTTTGGGGTAACATGTAATGCTGGTTACCAGCATTTTCTCCTTTTTCCCACAGTGTTTTCAGAAGCCTTTTTTCCTCAGGGTAAAATGTTGTATGCCAGATAATTATATTTTTGCGATGAAACTGTGCATGTCTGAAATAACAAAAGGGCATCTGTGACTTCAGTTTACTATGTTTGGGGTAACATGTTGGCTTAACAAACCAGAACAATTTATCGCCCTGTCTCACGCTTTGCCACACAATCATGAGTTTTAACGACCCTGCAGAAGTCTTTTAAAAACATTGTGGGAAAAGGAGAAAATGCTGGTTATAAAAGCAGAAAATGCTGATAACCAGCATGTTCTCCTTTTCCACAATGTTTTGTACTTTATCAGGGTCTGGCTTCATCATTGGACCAAAATGAATTTGTCGTTTGCAACAGCCTTTGAATTTGGACAAGTCAAAAATTTTGTTGTTTGGTAAAGAGTTAACCAAACGACAACATTTGAGACTGGTCCAAATTTAAAGCAATAGCAGACAACAATTTAAATACATGCACACATGTTGCTCAAATGATCACATTTGGCTCTCATAGGGTAGAAAACACTATTAGAAAAGCAGAAAATGATGAGTAACAGCCACCATTTTCTCCTTTTCTTGCAATGTTTTCAAAGCCATATTCCTAAGTGTCGTTAAAACATGGCATTTTTTGGTAAAGGGTTGAATAGTCCAATACCCCTCTTTACCTTTGATGATTCATGTAATTCAAAAATGTTAGACTCTACCAAACTCAACCACCTATCTGTGAACTGTCAAAGAAAACTTTGTGTGTCATGTCAAGTCCAAAACTAGGTCACTGGGACAACTACCGTAATGTCCCGTATTATCACTCCCCTCCTACTTAATGCTCCCCCCAGGTTTTTTCTGACTAAAAATAAGCTTACCAGATGGCCAATACATTGTTAACGTTGAAAAAATCAGCTGGAATTCACTTACGGCATCGACACAATCCTAATTACTTCAAAATTCAATGTCACTATCTCCTGATTATCAGAATATTCATACACTTCCGATTACATTTTAAACTTCTGGTAACACAAAGTGTTAACTAACTTAGAAAAACTTTAAGAAAGTGAAAGTTTCTATGGAAGACCAGTGTCACAAATTAATTGTGAATGCAATTGAAAATCCAAATGATCAGCGATAAAATTGATATTCTGCATTAAATACAATGGGGTTCTCAAATGGCAATCACTTCAGTTGGCACTGATTAACTCTTTACCACACAATCCCGACTTTTAACGACCCTGAGAAAGAAGCCTTTTGAAAACATTGTGGGAAAAGGAGAAAATGCTGGTAACCAGCATTTTCTCCTTTTCCCATAATGTTTTCTACCCTTCCCAAAACAAGTTTTACTTTTTCATTTGCATTTATTTTGTCGTCTGCCAATGCTTTCAATTTGGACCAGTCTAAAATTTTGTTGTGTGTTAAAGAGTTAAAACCCTGACTGCAATGTTATTGTTGTCCTTGGAAAATTCTTTTTCATTTTACCTCTATTAATTGTGCCCCCCCTTCCGTTCGAAAAATGTAATGCCCCTGGGGGGGGGCATTAAAAAAAAAGACAATACGGTATTAGAAAAGCATGTGTACATTGAGGCCATACCTTCAGTCAAATGCTCATGAAAATTGTTGGGAATGTTTGTTTTGATGTTATCCCAGAAAAGATTATTCATTAAAAAAGGGTCAGGTTGGGTCAAAAAGTACATCACTGGGACAAATATAAAAAAAAAACCTTCTGTACCCTGTAGAGGCCTCATTTTCAATCTGATGCTGGTGAAAGTTAGTCAGAATGTTTGTCCTGATGATATCTCAAATGAGCCTAAAAAATGGGCCATGTCAGTAAAAAAAGTATGTCACTCAGATTAAAATCTTAGAAAAAACCTTGTGGATACTCTCTCTAGATGCTATATTTCAGTCCAGTACTCACGAATACTGATGAGTCTTTGAGAATGTTTTTCTTGAGGGTGTCTTAAACCTTATCCTGCTAATAAGTGAAATGAAACTTGCAGGCCAATAGTAATAACCAAGATTTTGCTATTTTGGGGGGAAAGATGTCTCCTTACTCGACAGTGTACCTGGTACAAGATCAGACCACACATTCTGTTGAAGATCAGACTACATGTTCTGTGCAGTCTGATCTTGATCTACATTGTCTGCTAAAGGTCTGTTAGTCATACGTAGCAGCCTAAGGGTTAAAGAAGCTTGAATTAGGTCTCACATAATTGGTTCAAAAGGTAGGTCATTGGGACAAATCTCAGCAAAACCATGTGTACCTTCTAGAAGCTAAGTTTTTCAGTGGAAAACTCATGAAAGTTGGTCTGAATATTTGTCTTGATGATATCTCAAAAGAGACTGAAAATGGGTCATGTCAGGTCAAAAAAGTAGGTTACTTGGATACCTATTAGAAAAATATGTTGTACTATCTAGAGGCCACATTTTCTGTCCATTTTCTATTGTAGCTCATGAAATTTGGTTGGAATGTGTGTCCGACGATGATGGCAACTCTGAAGAGGGAAAATGAGTCATGTTGGGCCAAAAAGGCTCAGGTGAGTGACTCTCGAGACCATCATGGCCCTCTTGTCTCTTTCCTCACGCCCCCCGCCCCCCCCCCCCCCAAAATGTTTCCAAAGGCTTCTTTCTTAGGGTTGTTAAAACTCAGGAATGTGTGGTAAATGGTCAACCCTTTAGGTTTTAACATGCAGAAGAAGCCTTTTGAAAACATTGTGAGAATCTTTTCATTTGTCGTCTGCAAATGCTTTGAATTTGGACAAGTCCAACATTTTGTCGTTTAGTAAAGAGTTAACCCTTAAAGTGCCTTTCGTGACTATAGTTGCCTTTGCAGCCTGTGTAGATCAAGATCAGCCTACAAAAAACATGCAGCTTGAATTTTGATCTATACTGTCTGCTTTGTTGAAACACCGTAGACAAAAGCAAACATGAAATTGCAGTTTTTGGGCCGTATTTCAAAGATGAAATCGTCTGATAGGTTTTTTGGCACTTTAAGGCTTAAGTTATTTCTTATTTTCTAAACCAAATGGTTCAGCCAAGCAAGTAAAGCAATCCGATGTTATGTTACTCTCTACATCTGGAGTAAAACTAAGAATGTAATGGTGAATATGACACAGACTTCAGGTTATGTGTAGTCTGATCTTGATCTACTTTGTTTGATTTGTTTTGGTTAGTATTGGACTTTAACACCATTGTAACAGGTCAGGTCATATCTTGGCTGTCAGTGATGCACCCATGTGTTTCCTGGCTTTCTCACACCAGTACTGACACAACTTTCTTTCCAAAGCCACTCACTACTTTTCTCACATGCATCCGAGGTGAGAGGCGAAAATTCACTGGAAAGAAAGTTTGCCTTAATTTGGTATCAAACTCGCAACCACCAGGTAACGAGTCAGATTCGCTAACCACTGAGCTAGCTACCAGGGCGGGTGATCTTGATCTACATTGTCTGCAAAAGTGCCTGAAGTCATGCCTAATAGCCTGTTAGTTGAAACATTTAAAAAATTACAATCCTCAGGTGTATTCCGATCAAGATTTGAGGAATGTTACAAAAGGTGTAATAATTATAACTATTAGGTGCAAAACACGTTGTCTCTCTGTCATAAATACAAACCAAAATCTGCAGTCATCATAATGAGACAGTGACATGAAATACTATACGAATATTTTGTGTGTATTCACCTTTTCCAGTCTTCACACCCTTCGGCGACCAGACGACAGGTACAACTTGCAGCATTCTGAAAATTGACCTTTCACAACGTCTGTGACTTTGAAGATTTTTTAAATGAATCCTAATAGATCCAGAGATAAAGTGTCAGAAAATTAAAATGCAACATACTCTAGTTTTGAATTTTAATGAAAGGGGGAAACGTAAAGAAACAGGCGACAAATTAGATAAAAGTTAGGGTCTAAACCCTCAACTATCTAAATATAGAAGGGATACACGTTTTCAGTAGTGGGAAACGACAGGGATACTTTGAATTTAAAGCTGATTTTTTCGTCAGTACATATAACGCACAAAATCATACAGAATATAACAGAGATCAAACTGTACTCTGTCTGTGCATTCTAATGTGAAACTACGTCGTACAAAAAAGCAACAACAGTAGTACCTTGAATGGTAGAGAACAGCGTAAAGTTTTAAACGTGTCGTCTTCTATGCGGATATCTACTATTGATTACAAGTTTCATGTATTCGCATGGAGTAAAACCGGTGTGTGTACAATGTTGGACTTTGCTGTTAGGCAAGCGCTTCTGCAATACGGCCCGTCTAACTAGACTTGTGTTTTTGGGCTGAAACTGTAACAAATTCTGGTTCGTTCTAGGCCTTGACAGTTGGATTTTAAGGTGCTTCAGTGTTTGAAATTTTAGATTGAAGTGTTTTTGTTCGAATTGTTTGGAATTTAAAACGGATTTAGGTGAAAAATTGAGAGGTGGATTTTAGTGGAGTGGTCAACACATTACAGGACGAATAATTCAACCAAAACATTGACCCCGACTTTTAGTGGTAACTGACCGGTCAGTATAGAATTCTGCTTCTTGTAAAGTTCTCTCTAAAATTGTAAGATTATTTCAGATGTATTTTTTGCGCTCTGAAATAATGCTATCACAGCGTTTGGCTCGGTCTCTACGCTTGCTTTTTATTCAATAACGGTGCGCAATTTACCAAGCAGTCGGTTGTTCCTCTAAGTTCGTACAGGCCCTTGTTTTACGGCATGATTTTCTTAATTTGTCATTTCATAATGCAAATTAATTCTGTACCAGACGACAAATTTTCGATTCGTCCAAGTTAAAAGCCATTGCAGACGACAAATTAAGTGTGTCTCGGATGATGGGAATTGTCTTTGAAAGTGTAGATAACATTGTGAGAAAAGGAGAAAATGCTGATTTTTAGCATTTTCTTCTTTTCCAACAGTGTTTCTAGAAGCCTTCTCTAATTTTGTGAAGGGTTAAAGTTGATGTATTTTGAAACGACAAAATTTTAGACTGGTTCAAATTGAAAGCATTTGCAAATGACAAAATAGGGGTGATTCAAAAATTAAAATATGATTTGGGAAGGGTAGAAAACATTGTGGGAAAAGGAGAAAATGCTGGTTACCCACATTTTCTCCTTTTCCCACAATGTTTTCGAAAGCTTTCTATCTCAGGGTCGTTAAAATTCAGGATTGCATGGTAAAGGGTTAATTTGTGACTCCACATTATTGTTATCAACCATAAGGTTTTGTATTTATCATTAGATGTAATAAGATTGTTGCACATGAATGAAAATGGTTATTCAAGTTAATTTATATAGATCTATGCAATGACCGGGGGAGGGGGCAGCTGTCAAATGCAACGCTCGAACATGTTAGGTGCAGTTCTCTCTTTTTAACTCTTTCCCAGATGACAGAATTTTAGACTGGTCAAAATTCAAAGCATTTGCAGACGACAAATTCAGTGTGGATCAAACAGTGTAAGTTGTTTTTGAAAGGGTAGAAAACATTGTGGGAAAAGAAGGAAATGGTGGTGACCAGTATTTTTTCCTTTTCACACACTTTTTTTCAAACAACTTTTGTTATGAGGGTCATTACAATTACCTACCATAAGGAAGAAGACTTTTGGAAAACATTTTAGCCATTTTGGTGGCCAGTATATTCTCCTTTTCCCATAATGTTTTCTACTCTTGTCATATGTTGAGATACATTGAATATGTTTGCAAAGTCTTCTAATTTTGACCATAACTCTAAAATTCTGTCATTTCGTAAAGAATTATAAAAGAAAATAATTCCCAGCAAAAATTATATCTAATTAGGCCCCCTTTTACTCCTTACAACATGAAATATATACTTGTCCAAATTGAAAGCATTTGCACACGACAAATGAAGCTCAAAAATTTGTGTTTGATAGGGTAGAAAACATTGTGGGAAAAGGAGAAAATGCTGGATACCAGCATTTTCTCTTTTTTCTGCGATGTTTTCAAAAGGCTTCATTCTTAGGGTCGTCAAAACTTGTCATTGTGTGGTAAAGGGTTAAATATTAACCCTTCATCACACAATCCTGACTTTTAACCCTTTTCTACACAATCCCATGTTTTAATGACCCTAAGAAAAAGGACTTGTGATAATCAGCATTTTCTCCTCTCACAATGTTTCCTACCCCTTCAGACAGATTTCAATATTTGTGCTGCATTTAATTTGTCATCTGCAAATGCTTTCAATTTGGAACACAAATACTTTCAATTTGGAACGGTCTAAAATTTGTTTGTTTGTTAAAGAGTTAACAAACCTGAGGAAGAAGCTTAATGATAACATTGTGGGAATGGAGAAATTGATATATACCAGCATTTACTCCTGTTTCAGCATTTTTTTCTACTCAAGGAAAGGCAAGTTTCATCCTTTCAGCCACCTTTGATTTGTTGTCTGCCAATGCTTTAAATTTGGACAAGTCCAGAATTTTGCCATTTAGTAAAGAGCTAAAAGAATTAACAAAAAAAAAATTAATTCACAGCAAAAATGTGTAAAGAAGCCCCTTCAAATATTAATTGGTGTACCAGCAACTGCAATTATTTGAGCCATGACCAATTAAAATTGACTTCCTTTAACTCTTTAACTAACAACAAAAATGTAGACTTGTCCAAATTGATGGCATTTGCAGGCAAAAATTAAAATGTGGTTCACATGATTGAATTTGTCTTTGATAGGGTAGAAAACATTGTGGGAAAAGGAGAAAATGCTGTTAACCTTTTCTCCCTAAGTTTTCGAAATCCTTCTTTCTCAGGATCCTTAAAACTTGTGGTAAAGGGTTAATCCCTTACCAAACATTCCTGAGTTTAACTCTTTACCACTAGAACAAAATTTTGGACTTTTCCAAATCCAAAGCATCTGCACATGAAAAATTTAAGTTGGCTCAGATAATGGGAGTACTTTTTAAAAATTACAGAAAACATTGTGGGAAAAGGAGAGAAGGCTGATTGCAAGCATTTTCTCCTTTTCACACAATGTTTTCAAAAGGCCTCTATGTTGAGGTTGTTAACTCTTGTGATTGTGTCTTGAAGAGTTATCAACCATGAGGGAAAAGGCTTTTGAAAAAGAAAAGCTTCTGTGAGAAAAGGAGAAAATGCTGTCAGCCAGCATTTTCTACTGTTCTAACACTGTTTTTATCCTTTCAGAAATGTCCATCATTTGATCCAAATTCAGTTTGTAGACAGCAAATGAATGCTGTGAATTTGCACAAGTCCTTGTTTATGAATGTTGTTTGGTAAAGACTTTTACCACACAATCCCGAGTTTTAACGACCCTGAGAAAGAAGCCTTTTGAAAACATTGTGGGAAAAGGAGAAAATGCTGGTAACCAGCATTTTCTCCTTTTCCCCGCAATGTTTTCTACCCTTCCCAAAACAAAGTTCAATTTTTGAGCCACATTTATTTTGTCGTCTGCAAATGTTTTGAATTTGGACGACTCCAAGTTTTTGTCGTTTGGTAAAGAGTTAAACCTTTAACTTGCAATCCCTAGTGTTAATAACCGTAATAACCCTAAATGAGAAGGCTTTTTTAAAACACTGAGGAAAAAGAACATAATTGTGGTAACCAGCATTTTCTTCTTTTCCAAAAACAAATTCTAATTTTGCAATCACATTATTTTCTTGCCTGCACATGCTTTAACCCCTGAGCTGCCTAGTGTGACTCAGCAACCTTTTGCAGACAGTGTAGATAAAGATCAGACTGCACAGAATGTGCAGTCTGATCTTGATTCTACACTGTCCGATAAGGAGATTTGTTCTCCAAAAAAATTAGTTTGAAATAGCATTATTCAGTTTTTACTATGTCTTGGAAAGTTTTATTTAACATATGTAGCAGGAGAAGAGTTCATTTGAACAAAATCTGTGTTTTTGCGGCTTTGTAAAGATTCCATAATTGCCTATTAGCACAAATTTAAATTGTTGGACCGTTGACCACACTGCCCCATGGTTTAGTCGAGTCTTTAAAACTGGGGATGGTGTGATAAAGTGTTGAAATAAGTCCCTGAAGTAAAAAAACTAAAGAAGTTGATCAAGGGAATCATTCTCATTTGTTTTATAAAACCATTTTTTTTTTAAATGGCCACAGGTGGTAAACTGTACATAATTACGGTATGATAATATTCAAGCAAGGAAAAATGACTTCTAGGTCATGATATTTCTTGTATTGTTAAGTTCAAATATCAACGCCCGACTTATAGCTCCTTTCGCAAGTGTAACTTTCTGATCTTTTGAGCCACAGTATTTAACCATTGGCCAAGCCTCGGTAGCTTAGTCAGTGGCGTACTGGACTTGAGAACAGGAGGTCACTGGTTGGATCCCGGCTTGGCCAATTTCTTTTGGAGAATTGATGATAGTCATCGCGACAGGATTCATTTTTCTCTCACCGCTGACCATTGTTACAACGATGGTTATGTGGGAAAGCAGTTAGTGGCTTGGAAAGAATATTGTGCGGATTACTGGTAAAAGAAACTCTTGGAAAGCATGGATATGTGTACCGAGTGGCCACCATGATATACCGGTAAGTTACCGGTATATCATGGCGGCCACTCAGTGCACCTATCCACCTACCGGCGGTAACTGAAATAATGTTGAAAACGGTGTTAAACACCATACAATCAATCAGTTTAACCCTTTACCACACACTTCTGACTAATAATGACGTTGAGAAAGAAGACTTTTGAAAACATTGCGAGAAAAGGAGAAAATGCTGGAAACCAGCATTTTCTCCCTTTCCCACAATGTTTTTTACCCTATCAGAGACAACATTCACAATTTTAGCAGGATTAAGATTGGCTTCGACAGAATGCTTTGAATTTGGACAAGTCTAAAATTTTGATGTGTGTTAAATATTACCTTTTTCCACTATTTGTTCAAATGCCCCTTTCCTCAGAGTTTTGAAAACCCAGGATTGGCAAAGTGCTAAAATGCAGTGACGTATTCAAGTCAGCCAGGCTCCAAGGCAACCAGATGACATTACTTTTTAGACTCCTCCACACTTATTACTTTCCCACATGACAAGATTTTGGGCTTGTCCAAATTCAAAGCATTTGCAGACGATAATTTTAACCCTTAAAGCGCCTTTCACGACTATAGTTGCATTTGCGGCCAGTGTAGATCAAGATCAGGCTGCACAAAACGTGCAGCCTGATCTTTGATCTACACTGTCTGCTTTGATGAATCACTGTAGACAAAAGCAGCCATGAAATTGCAATTATTTGAGTCATATTTCAAGGATTAAAATGTCTGGCAGGTTTATTCGTCACTCTAAGGGTTAATGTGTGTAACATTTCGATATTTCACTGTGGAAAGGTAGAAACATTGTGGGAACGAGAGAATATGCTGCTTAACAGGATTTTGTGCTTTTCATACAATGTTTTCAACCAGAACAAAGGCAATTTTAGCTGTATTTGATCTGTCATCAGTTTCTGTAATCACTATCAATATGGAACAGACCTACAATTTCGTTCATACTTAATCTAATTTTTGCAGATCACAATTTTAATGTGGTTTACATTACGGTAATTTAGAAAGTGATCATTAATTTTGGTTTAACTCTTTACCAAACGGTGAAATTTTAGACCTGTCCAAATGGAAAGCATTTTGCAGACAACAATTCAAACATGGCTCTAATGATGGAATGTGTTTTTGATAGGGTAGAAAACATAGTTGGAAAAGGAGAAAATGCTGGTTACCAGCATTTTCTCCTCTTCCAACTAATTCAGAGCTCCAGATTGAGGGAGTGACTTTGATTTCAAAATTGAAAATATTATCGTCTCATTGATACGATTCTAATGAGTACCCAAAACATCTGGTTTGAAGTGATCGATTGATTGTATGGTGTTTAACGCCGTTTTCAACATTATTTCAGTTATATCGCGGCGGCCAGTGCACCTATCCATGCTTTCCTGGAGTTTCTTTTACCAGTACTCTGCACAATATTCTTTCCAAGCCACTGGCTGCTTTCCCACATAACCATCGTCGAAACAATGGTCAGCGGTGAGAGAGGAATGCATCTTGTCGCAATGACTATCATCAATCCTCGGAAAGAAATTGGCCAAGCTGGGGATCGAACTAGTGACCTCCTGTTCTCAAGTCCTGTATGCTACCGTCTGGTTTGAAAGAGAAATAATAAATTTAGAATACCATCACTCCCTCTTGTCTGGCCAATATGTATTCAAAAGCCCTGGCCCATTATGTAAGGGTTGTTAAAATTCTGGATTGTCTGGAAATGAGTTAACTCTTTACTGAATGACAAAATTTTAGACTGGTCTTAACCCTTAGGCTGCTTATCGCGACTCGCTTACCTTTTGCGGACAGCATAGATCAAGATCAGACTGCACCGTGCAGTCTGATCTTTGATCTACACTGTCCGATGAGGAGATGTCTTCCCTCTAAAAATTCCCTTGAAACAGGAAAGTTTTGGCCTTATACTATCGGCTTGAAAGTTTCATTTCTTTTATTCAGCAGGATAAGGGTTAATTGAAACCATTTGCAGACAACAAATTAAATGTTGCACAAATTATGAAATCTGTCCTTGAAAGGGTAGAAAACTTCGGGATGGAGAGAGAAATGCTGGTTGCCAGCATTTTCTCCTTTTCCCGCTATGTTTTTAAAAATCTTTCTCTTCTTGGGTCATTAAAACATGGAATAGTGTGGTAAAGGGTTAAATTTTTGGTGAAGAAATGGGTAATGCAGGAAAGGATAGTTCAAAAATTATTTGTTTTTGATGAGATGACCAGATGGTTCATTTTCCAAACTAGTATACATGTTTTATGACGGGGGGGGGGTGACAGGACAAATTACTCTCAACCCTTTAGTACACAATCCTGAGTTTCAACAGCCCAGAGGATAGAGGCTTTTGAAAACATTGTGGGAAAAGGAGAAAATACTGGTAACCAGCACCCCCTCTTTTTTACACAACGTTTTCTACCCTTCCCAAAGCATATTTCAGTTTTTGAGTCACATTTATTTTGTTGTCTGAAAATGCTTTCAAATCAGACTGGTCCAATTTGTTCTTTAGTAAAAATTTAACTCTTTACCACAGAGCGAAATTTAAAACTGGTCTGAATCGAAAGCATTTAAAATCAGACTGGTCCAAAATTTTTTTCTTAGGTGCTAAATGATTTAACTATTAACCCAGGTACAACGAAATTTAAGACAGGTCTGAATCGAAAGCATTTAAAATCAGACTGGTCCAAAATTTTGTTGTTTGGTAAAGAGTTATCTGTATCACACAACCAAATTAAAGACTGGTCCGAATTGAAAGCATTTGAAATCAGACTGGTCCAAAATTTGTTGTTTGGTAAAGAGTTACCGGTAACTCTTTACCAAACAACCAAATTTAACTCTTTACCGCACAATCCCGACTTTTAGCGACCCTGAGGAAGAAGGCTTTTGAAAACATTGTGGGAAAAGGAGAAAATGCTGTTAACCAGCATTTTCTTCTTTGCCCACAATGTTTTCTAACCTTCCTAAAACAAGTTTCAATTTTTCAGTCACACTTATTTTGTAATCTGCAAATGCTTTCAATTTATTCCAGTCTAAAATTTTGTCGTTTGGTGAAGAGTTAAGACTGGTCCAAAATGAAAGCACTTGCAGATGACATTAAAGATGTGGCAGAAGTTACGGGATTTTGTCTGTGAAAGGTTAAATAACATTGTGGGAAAAGGAAAAACTGCTGGTTATCCGTATTTTCTCCTTTTTCCATAATGTTTTCAAAGGCTTTCTATATCAGCATTGTTATAAATCGGGATTATGTGCGAAAGGGATAAACTCTTTACCACACTACAAAACAAGCTATTTTAGACGACAAATTAAATGTTGCTCAAAGCTCAAATGGTGCAGTTTCTTTTTTACTGGGTAGAAAGCAATGGGGGGGAAAGGAGAAAATGCTGATTGCCAGCATTTTCTCTTTTTCCTAAAATGTTTTCTAAAAGCTCTTTCCTCAGGGTTGTCAAAACTCAGGATTGTGTGGAAAAGGGTTTAACTATCAGATGATAAAATTTTAGTCCTGTCCAAAATTGGAAGCATTAGCAGGCAGGAAGTCAACTCTTTCCCAAAAGACAATATTTTAGATCGGTCCAAATTGAAAGCATTAGCAGACGCCAAAAATAAATTTGACTGAAAAACTGAAATTTCTTTTGGTTGAGTAGAAAACATGGTTACCAGCATTTTCTCCTTTTCCCACATTGTTTTCAAAGGGCTTCATCCTCATAGTCGTTAAAAGTCGGGATTGTGTCATAAAGGGTTAAATGTGGTTTAAATTGTAGGAATTGTTCCTGAAAGATTGAAAAACATTGTGAGGAAATTAGAAAAGTGCTAGTTACCAGCCTTTTCTCCTTTTTCCCCCACAATGTTTTAAAAGCCGTCTTGATTCTCCAAGTCCAGCCCCGGTAGCTCAGTCGGTAGTGTACACTACTTGAGAACAGGACGTTGTTATTTCGATCCCTGGCTCAGCCAATTTCTTTCCGAGGATTGATGATAGTCACTGCGATAGGATTCATTCCTCTCTCACCGCAGACAACAAATTAAACTTGACTCAGTAATGAAATTTTGTCTTTGACTGGATAGAAAACTTTGTGAGAAAAGGAGAAAATACTGGTTACCAGCATTTTCCCTCAATGTTTTCTTACCGTTCCAAGACAAATCCAATTATTCAGCTACCATAAAGTCAATTTGTTGTCTGCAAGTGGTTTCAATACAAGTCTAGAATTTTGTTTTCTGGTAAAGAATTACAGAAAACATGAAAGAGTTGGATTATTTTGCTTGCAAAGACAGAAACATGAGTAATCTTCTAAAAATAGAAGTAAGCTTATGTCACATTGTGACTACTGTGTGCATTATCACTAATCCGAAATCCAAGTAGGTTATGCATTGAGACTATAATATTATGAGCTTCAAATATTCCTTCAACCTATGTTGTAGGTACTTAATCATGATTGTCTCCTAGAGACGATCTAGATGAGTAGAACTATTATGCTAGGTTTTTAACCCTTTACCACATAATCCAGACTTTTAACAACACTTAGGAAAAAAGCTTTTGAAAACATTGTAGCAAAAGGAGAAAATGCTGGTAACCAGCATATTTTTCCTTTTCCCACAATGTTTTCTATACTATGAAAGAGAGAAATCATCATTATAGCCACATTTAATTTGTTGTCTGCAAATGCTTTCAATTTGGTCCAGTCCAAAATTTTGTCGTTTGGTAAAGAGTTAAACCTTAAGGGAAAACTTGACAATAGAATTCTAGAAAAGGGTAGAAAAGATTGTGAGAAAAGGAGAAAATACTACTTACTTACATTTTCTCCTTTCCATCCAGTATTCTCTATAAACTTCTTCTGTAAGGTAATTAAGGTCCTGCATGGCTCTGTGGTAAGGTATGGGACTTGTAACCTGGAATTCCAGGTTTGGAGCCTCACTGGACGCACTGGGGTTGTCCTCAGAGTGCCTTTTGCAACAAGCTTCAGAGCTCTAGCTGTCACTGTGATATGACTAGAACAGTGTTGAAAGCAGCATAAAACATTTAAATCAATCAAACATACAGCTGTTAGAAGATGGGATTGTTTTGAAGAGAGATCTTTGTAGACCATTTTTATCTGTCATGTTATTTCATGAAAAAACTTGTCTGCTTGTACCCCTGCATTTTACCCCAAAATCCTACGTTTTTATGACCCTGAGGAAACTCTCTTGAAAAGATTCTGGGAAATGGTGGAAAATGCTGGTAACTAGCAATGATTTGTCCTCAAAATGCTAGAAAACATTGTGAGAAAAGGAGAAAATGCTTGTTTTCAAATGCCTTTTAATCTGGGGTTGTTAGGAAGAGAGACTCTTTGGTAAAGGGTCAAACAGACTTTCATCGGTCATGTATTTTCATGAAGAAAAAAAAGAATGCCTGCCCATTTTAAAAGTTGATTGAAAGCATTGTGAGAGAAAGGCTAGATCCATACCATGTTCAAATTAAAAGTATTGGCAGACAACATTATAAATAATAGGATGTCTCTTCTTAACCCTTTACCACACGGCAAAGTTTTAGACCTGTCCAAATTGAAAGCATTTGCAGATGACAATTTCACTGTGGCTCAAATCATGTGTTTTTTCTTTGATAGGGTAGAAAACATTGTGGGAAAAGGAGAAAATGCTGGTTACCAGCATTTCCTCCTTTGCCCACAATGTTTTTAAAAGTCCTTTTTCTCAGGGTTGTTAAAGTAGTCATTTTGTGGTAAAGGGTCAAGGGTAAAAAATATTAGGGTAGAAAATATTGGACAACAAGAAATGCTGGTTACCTGCATTTTTTTCTTTTTCCACAATGATTTCAAAAGCTTTTTTCTCTTCCCGCCTGGGTAGCTCAGTGTTCAGCGTATCTGACTTGTGACATGGTGGTTGTGAATTCCACACCCAATTGAGGCAAACTTACTTTCGGGCGGTTTTTCGCCCCTCACCTCTTATTCATGTGGGAAAAGTAGTCAGTGACTTGGAAAGAAAGTTGGGTCAGTACTGGTGTGAGAAAGCCATCAAACACATGCGTAGGTGCACTGACCGCCATGATAGGACCTTAGTTGTTAAAACTGCGTTAAATTCCAATACAAGCAAAGCTTTTTTGTTCAGGGTTCTTGAGGCTTGGATAAAGGGTGAAGTAGATAGTTCTGTATTGATTTTCACTTTGCTTGCAGTGATCCTTAGCTCTTCCTCCATTCTAACATTCAGTCAATGGCCATAAATATTTCATCAGTTTCCAAACCCCCGTTGACTTACATATATGGAGGATATTTGGTTTTTAGCTCCACTGGCCGAAGGCCAGCGGGCTTATGTCATGGCCCGGTGTCTGTCGTGCGTCCGTGCGTGCGTCCGTCCGTCCGTTAACTTTTATTTCAAACATCTTCTTCTCTGAAACTACCCATCCAATTTTCATGAAACTTCACAGAAATGATCCGGCCATGGTCCTCTTCAGAATTTCTTGAAAGAATTTGATTCCTTCAAAAACTCTGGTTGCCATGGCAACAAAACTGAAAAATATTGGAAATCTTTAAAAATCTTCTTGTCTGAAACCATAAGGCATAGGGTTACCAAATTTGGCATGTAGCTTTATGTAGTAGACCTCTATCATGTTTCTTGAAATTATAGCCCAGGGGTCACAAGTTTTACATAGGCTTATATAGAGAAAAATTTAAAAATCTTCTTGTCTGAAACCATGAGGCATAGGGCTACCAAATTTGGCATGTAGCTTTATGTAGTAAACCTCTATCATGTTTCTTGAAATTACAGCCCTGGGGTCAAAATTGGCTCTGCCCCAGGGGTCACAAGTTTTACATAGGCTTATATAGAGAAAACTTTAAAAATCTTCCTGTACCTAGCCATAAGGCCTAGAGCTACCAAATTTTGCACTTAGCTTGATCTAGTTGGGGTCTACCAAAAGTGCCCAAATTATAGTCCTGGGGTCAATTTGGCCTCATGCTTGAGGGGGAGGGGGGTTTCACAAGATTTACATAGGCTTACATAGGGAAAACTTTTAAATCTTGGTGTACATAGCCATAAGGCTTAGGCTACCAAAGTTTGCATAATTATAGCATTATCTAGTGGACAACTACAAAGAGGGCCCAAGTTACAGCCCTAGGATCAAGTTTGGCCCTGCACCAGGCGTCGCTAGTTTTACATGGGTTTATGGAGTGAAAAGTTCAGAAACCGTCTTGTTACTGGCCATAAGGCCAAGAACTCCCAAATTTGGCATGTTATTCTTCTAATACACATATTCCCCATTTAGTTCAACTAGCCCTGGGGTCAAAGTTTTATAAGGGCTTATATAGTGAAGACTTCTCTTCATGGTTTATATTTATAAGCCAGTGGAGCGATACAGGGCCATCATGGCCCTCTTGTTTTTTTTCTGTAACAGATCAAAATTTATTTCGTCTAGTAAAAATATTACCAATGATGTTCACGAGATGGAATGAATTTTAATCTTTTATGAAAAAAACTAATATTCTATTTATTTCATGCTTCGAACCCCTTTTTTTTGGGGACTTTCATCAAAATCCAGTACAGTTGTTTTCAGTAATTCCCTGTGGTGAACCCGCTGCCCCCCCATAACAATGCATTACAATTTTACATAAAGCGCGAGAAACAAAGGGTAAATGCGCGTAAATTACGTCATTTTTCCCTCTGTTTGAATGGCATGCACTTTTTACCTCGGTAACTAGTGCATGGAAACTACTTTCTCTGCCTTCAATTGAAGAGTTGGGAAATAAGCAATTTGTATTTTTCACTGATCATAATTATAAAATATCAGATCATAATCCACCATTATTTCTTGATAAAGTACCGAAAAGCATGAAATACTGGTATACTCGTATATACTTATTACTTCATTGTGGATAAAGCTATCATTATGAAACTTACATGAAAAGAAGGAAAATAAATTTGACTTTGAAGTAGACAGATGTAATATGATCAAGATTGAATACAATACAGTATTATCAAGATCTAGCTGTTTAACCCTTTCCCAGACGACAAATTTTGGACTGGTCCAGATTGAAAGAGTTTGCAGATGACAATTTTAAATTTGATGAAAATGGCAGAAAGGTCTCAAAAAGGGTAGAAAACACTGTGGGAAAAGGAGAAATTGCTCGTTATGAGCAATTTCTCCTTTTCCCACAGTGTTTTCAAAAGACTTGTACTGCAGACACGTGAAAACCAGGGCTTGTTTGGGAGAGTTAACTCTTTACCACACAGTCCCGATTTTTAACGACACCGGGGAAGAACCATTTTGAAAACATTTCGGGGAAAAAAGAGAAAATGCTGGTAACCAACATTTTCTGAATTTCTCCTTTTCTCACATTGTTTAAGGCTCTTTTGGTGTCAGGTTTTATCCAGTGGACCCTCGTCTGTGCAGGCTGAACTGGGCCAGAACTTTTCACTATTGGTCAGTTATTTGTATCTCAAAGGACCAGTCTACCTTATGATACAGATTAACTCTTTACCAAACAATCCTGTGTTTTCACGTCCCTGGGGAAGAGGCCTTTTGAAAACATTGTGGGAAAAGGAGAAAATGCTGGTAACCAGCATTTTCTCCTTTTTCCACAATGTTTTCTACCCAGTCAAAAAACCTTAAGTTCATTTGTACCACTTTCAAATTTGTCGTCTGCAGATGCTTTGAGTTTGGAAGTGGCTAAAATTTGTTGTTTGGGAAAGGGTTAAGGATGTTGGACAAAATGGATTTTATGGGTCCATATTTATGTGATGAATTGTTCGCTATCATGGATCATAGAGATGCATTAAGCCCCCTATCGCCAGAGTGTGACTCAAATACATGCAAGTCGATGGGAATTTGTAACTTAAGGAAATACTTATGGCAACTGACTGTATTTTAACCTGCATGCTGCCAAATGAACTTGATAGACATTACAGAAATAAGACCCAGTAGTCTTAACCCTTTCCCAAACAACAAATTTTGGACTGGTCCAAATTGAAAGAGTTTGCAGACGACAATTTTAAATTTGATGAAAATGGCAGGAAGTTCTCAAAAAGGGTAGAAAACACTGTGGGAAAAGGAGAAATTGCTCATTACGAGCAAGTTCTCCTTTTCCCACAGTGTTTTCTAAAGACTTGTACTGCAGACACGTGAAAACCAGGGCTTGTTTGGGAAAGGGTTAATATCAATTTGACAAAGTCGCTGTTGTCCAGAAAGTCTAAGCGAAATGGATGGTGTAAATCGGCTACATTTAATTTCAGGCTTTCAATTTTGTCCAGTCCAAAACTTTGTTGTGTGGTAAAGGGTTAATTTGTTGTCTGCAAATGCGTTCAATTTGGAAAAGTCTTACTGGTAGAACCCAGGAAATACATAAATATGTGATCTTTCACAGTGATATGACTGCGATAATGTTAAAACACAATCCAGTTGGAAAAGTCTAAAATTTTGTCATCTGAAAATAGTTATTGGTCAGTTTTGGGCTCTAAAACCCCTTTTCTAAACAGTCTTGTGTTTTGACAACTCTGGAGAAGAAAGCTTTTGATTATCGTGTGGGAAAAACACACTCCTTGTTTTTTGACTCTTTACCAAACGTCAAAATTTTAGACTAGTCTGAATTGAAAGCATTTGCAGACGACAAAATAAATGTGACCTGAAAATTGAAATTTGTTTTGGGAAGGATAGAAAACATTGTCGGAAAAGGAGGAAATGCTGGTTACCAGCATTTTCTCCTTTTCCCACAATGTTTTCAAAAGGCCTCTTTATCAGGGTCGCTAAAACTCGGGATTGTGTGGTAAAGGGTTAATGAAAGAGAGAGAATTCTTTGAAGCATGTTTACCCTTTACCACACAATCCCGAGGTTTAACAACCCTGAGAAAGAAGCTTTTTGAAAACATTGTGGGAAAAGGAGAAAATGCTGGGAACCAGCATTTTCTCCTTTTCCCACAATGTTTTCTACCCTATCAAAGACAACTTCCATTATTTGAACCACGTTTTAATTGTCGTCTGCAAATACTTTCAATTTGGACAAGTCTGCATTTTTGCCGTGTGGTAAAGAGTTAATTAGTAAATGAACAAAATTACTCTATTTTCATGAACCAATGCTATAACTCTGATTGTTAACCCTTTACCAAACCATTCCAAGTTTCAACTAGCATTTTCACCTTTTCTTATGATGTTTTCTGGCCTTTCAAACACAAATGCCATCATCGGCGCCACATTTTATTTGTCGTCTGCAAATTCTTTCAATTTGGACTGGTACAAAATTTGTCTTTTGGTACAGAGTTAAATACAGGAAAGCTTTTCTCTCTCCAGACAGCATAATTTTAGACTGGTTTAAATTCAAAGCACTTACAGATGACAAATGTGTCTCAACTGATGGAATTTGTCCCGGAAAGAAAAGAAAACATGGGAAATGGAGAAATGCTGGTTCCTTTTACCAGCATTTTTTTTCCATTTCCCACAACAATTTCACACATCTCTTGTCTGCAGTGTTGTAAAACATTGGGTTGGGTGGTAAACTTTTTACCAAACAACAAGATTTTAGACTAGTCCAGATTCAAAGCATTTGCAAACATAATAAACGAAACTCAAAAATAGAAATTTGTTGTAGATAAGGTGGTAAAAATTGTGAGAAAAGGAGAAAATGATGGTAACCAGCTTTATCCTTTTTCCACAATGTTTTCAAAAGCTTTCTTTCAGGGTCGGTAAAAGTCAGAATCGTGTGGTAAGAATTATACGAGATGCATGTTACTATGATGTTAGTTCATTGCAAACTGATACAGCAGTGTTGACCTCAGAAAGTATTCCAATGCATACAATATTCACTCCCTTAACTCTTTATAACATGACAAAATTTTAAGACTTTTTAGACTTACAAGCTGTTTCAGACAGACTTGAAGTGGCTCAAATGATAGGATTTGTGTCTGAAAAGGTAGAAAACCAGAGTTTTCTCCTTTTCCCAAAATATTTTGTACTTGTTCAAGTTTCATCGTGAAGCCATTTTATATTATGTCATCTGCCAATGCTTTCAGTTTGGACAAGTCTAAAATTTGTAGTCTGGTAGAGAGTTAATTTACCTGTGTGGTGCAAAGGCCTTTGGAGTCTGACAAACTTCCTTCTGTAAAAAGAAATTATTTATGTGAGACAAGGTGTCAGATTCTATTACCTGTTACTCATGAACCCCATTATATGCCATATTTGACCAGAATCTAACTGGTCAAAACTATTTTTCAGCATCCAGCCTTTTCAAATCTGATATTCAAGTTTTATTGACCAATCAGATCCTTTCAATTTAGTTAGTTTGATATTAAAATTTCCATCTCACAGTGGGAAGAGAAATATTTGTCCACCTCCAAAATTTCGACTTTCATATTACTCCCTAATATCAAACCATAAATTTTGTTCCATTTTATGTATCGGATTGAAGGTATTAAAATCTTCTCAGAACATATTAATACAAGTAACAACTTTTACCATTCAAGTTAAAAAGTAAGTTAACTCTTTACCACACAATCACAGGTTGAAAAGACCCTGAAGAGGAAGCCTTTTGAAAACATTGTGGGAAAAGGAGAAAATGCTGGTAACCAGCATTTTCTCCTTTTCCCACAATGTTTTCTAACCTTTCCAAAACAAATTTCAATTTTTGAATTATATTTATGCTGTCATCTGCAAATGCTTTCAATTTAGGCAAGTCTGAAATTTTGTCGTTTGGTAAAGGGTTAAAAAAATATTGACTCTTGGTAGTGTGGGGCAGGTAATACGGTCTGATGGTTGGATGGATACCTTACCTTGTTAGGTCATAGAGTAAGCTTGTCAGAAACCGAGCCTGTGTCGTAGTGCTAAATAGATGAAATGGATATTCATGCACAGTCAATGTGAAAGGTGCAGATACTGGTGTTTTCGTGTTAGAATGTCTTGCAAAATGGAGGATAGTGTAGATTCAGTATCGGACTGCATATTATGCGTAGTCTTAGTTTTATACTGTCTATGTAAGTAACTTAACCCGTAACTCTTTGCCAAACAACAAAATTTTAGACTAGTCCAAATTGAAAGCATTTGCACAGACGACAAAATAAATGTGACTGGAAATTTGTTTTGGGAAAGGTAGAAGACATAGTGGGAAATGGAGAAAATGGTGGTTATCACTTATCAGCATTTTCTCCTTTTCCCATAATGTTTTCAAAAGTTCTTTTTCTCAGGGTTGTTTAAAGTTGGGATTGTGTGGTAAAGAGTTAAAATACGAGATTACAAAATTTTAGCCTTGTCCAAACTGATAACATTTTGCAGGCGACAAAGTTGGCTCAGATGATGATTTCTTTCTTTGATAGTGTAGAAAACATTGTTACCAGCATTTTCTCCTTTTCCCACAGTGTTTTCAAAAGCCTTCTTTTTCAGGGTCGTTAAAACTCAGGATTGTGTGGTCAGATAATAAAGATTTGACTTTAACTCTTTACCACACAACCAGGCGTTTTAACAACTTGAAAAAAGAAGCTCTCGAACACATTGTAGGAAAAGGGGAAAATGCTGGTAACCAGCATTTTCTCCTTTTCGTACCATGTTTTCCATCCTTTCAAATATTCAAAGACAAATCCAATCATTTTAGTGACATTTGAGTTGTCATCTGCAAATGATTTCATTTTGACGACTCCATATTTTTGCCGTTTGGGGAAAAAGTTACCTTTAGCCAGGCTCAACTTGCATTTTGAAGCCCTTTAGCATTAGTGCGTAGTATATTAACTATCTCTTTACGAAACGACAAAACTGTAGACTTGTCCAAATTGAAAGCACTTGCAGACGACAATTTTTACATGGCTCAAATAATGGAAGTTTTCTTGAATAGGGTAGAAACCATTTTGGGAAAAGGAGAAAATGCTGGTTACCAGCATCTTCTCCTTTTCTCAAAATGTTTTCAAAAGGCTTCTTTCTAAGGGTCATTAAAAGTCCGCATTATGTGGTAAAGAGCTATTTAGGTTTTAGTGGTAAAGCAATCTGGAAACAGGAAACCAGCTTCAAACAATTGAAAAACCACTTACCAAACTTAGGTTTCATTACGTTACTTTGAAAACCTTTTACCAAGCAATCCAGTGTTTTTAACCCTTTCCCAAACGACAAATTTTGGACTGGTCCAAATTGAAAGAGTTTGCAGACGACAATTTTAAATCTGATGAAAATGGCAGAAAGTTATCAAAAAGGGTAGAAAACACTGTGGGAAAAGGAGAAACTGCTCGTTACAAGCAATTTCTTCTTTTCCCACAGCGTTTTCAAAAGACTTGTACTGCAGACACATGAAAACCAGGGCTTGTTTGGGAAAGGGTTAAAGAACCTTGGGGAAGGAAGCCCTTTGAAAATATTGTGGAAAGAGGAGAAAATGAGTGATAACTTATCCCTTGTTGCAAAACAGGAGCTATCAGTATCAAAGGAGGATGGCTTTTGAAAATATTGTGGGAAAAGGAGGAAATTCTGATAACCAGCATTTTCTCCTTTTACCACAATGTTTTCCACCCTATCATAGAACTTAGGCTCAATTGTACCAATTTCAAATTTGTCTTCTGTAGATGTTTTGATTTTAGAAGAGTAAAATTTGTCATTTGGTAAAAGGTTAATGCAGACTGCACTTGACAATATTAACTCCTCACCAATTAACAAAATTTTAGACTTGTCCCAATTGAAAGAGTTTGCAGATGAAAAATTTAACATGGCTCAAAAAGTAGAATTTGCCTTTGGAAGGGTAGAAAACATTGTGGGAAAAGCTGGAAATGGTGGCTACCAGCATTTTCTGCTTAGCCCACACTGTTTTCAAAAGC
Source organism: Tridacna gigas (assembly GCA_945859785.2). Taxonomy (NCBI): domain Eukaryota; kingdom Metazoa; phylum Mollusca; class Bivalvia; order Cardiida; family Cardiidae; genus Tridacna; species Tridacna gigas. Next base: position 106,763,787 of record OX244028.2, read on the forward strand.
CTACCACCCCAGGATTGCCAAGCCTTGGTAGCTCAGTCGGTAGCATACAGGACATAAGAACAGGAGGTTGCTGGTTTGATCCCCGGCTCAGCCAATTTTTCTCTGAGGATTGATGATTGTCATTGCAACAGGATTTATCCCTCTCTCACATCTGACCATTGTTTTGATGGTGGTTATGTGGGAAAGCAGCCAGTGGCTTGGAAAGAATATTGTGCGGAGTACTGTTAAAAGAAATTCCAGGAAAGCATAGATAGGAGCACTGGCTGCAGCGATATAGCTGAAGCATTGTTGAAAACTGCATTAAACAGCATACAATCAATAAACCACCTCGGGATCATCGAAACTTGGGATCATGTGGTAAAGGGTCAGTACCTGCAGGAGACCGATAGTTGGTCAATTTATGTGGCTCAGTGGTAAAGTCTGGGACTCGTTACCTCGAGGCCATTAGTTCAAGCTTTATTGGAAGCACTGGGGGTTTGTTTTTGTGTCCTTTGGCAAGATTTGGAGTCCTACTCTAGTGCTGTTGCAGAGATAGGACTGAAATATTGTTGAAAGTGTCGTAAAACAGCAATCATTCAGTCAGTCAACTAACCAACCCAATCCAACCTAACCCTGTAAACCCAAATACACACACCCCAGCCCCCATTCCCAAATTCTAACCCTGAACCCAATCCATTATATTTAACAAGGATGATTTCAAAGCTGTGAACTGCAGATTTGTTTCATGTAGTACTGGTAATTACTTAAACATTGCCGAACAATTACATGTGTGAGAAAATTCCCTGAGATGAAAGGCTTTTGAAAACATTGTTAGAAAAGAAGAAAATACTGGTAAACAGCATTTTCTTCATTTCCCACAATGTTTTACATCTTTTCAGAATGAAAGCCTATTGTTTGAGCCAAATTATGTTTGTTGTCTATAAGTGCTCTCAAATTCATCAGTTGGTAAAGGAGAGATGTAATGTAATTATTATGGAATGCACCAGACTTGGATGTTAAAGTCGTAAAATGCATTACATATCTGCATATGGGAACCTCGCTGGGGGCTGGTTCAACTCTTTGAGAAGGCTTTTGAAAACAATGTGGGAAAAGGAGAAAATGCTGGTTCCCACAATGTTTTCTACCCTATCAAAGATAGAAATAGTTATTTGTGGTATATGTAATTAGTTGTCTACAAAATGCTTTCAATTTATTGAGTCCATAGTTAACCTTTTACCAAACGTCAAAATTTTAGACCACTCCAAATTGAAAGCTTTTGCAGACGACAAAATAAATGTGACTCAAAATTTGAAATTTGTCATGGGAAGAGAAGAAAATACTGTGGGAAAAGGAGAAAATGCTGGTTACCAGCATTTTCTCCTTTTCCCACAATGTTTTCAAAAATCCCCCTCAGGGTCGTTAAAAGTCGGGATTGTGTGGTAAAGGGTTGAGTCATTTGGTAAAGAGCTACCCTTTATTAAAATAACCTGATTGTAACCAACCTCTTGGAAAAAAGCCTTTGAAAGCATTGTTGAAAAAGGAGGAAATGCTGGTTACCAGCATTTTTGCCTTTTTCCCAAATCTTTTTAATGTTTTCTACCCGTCCAAAAGCAAGCTTCAGGTTTTGAGTCACATTTGTCGTCTGCAAATACTTATGATTCAGACCAGGCTAGAATGCTTTCGTTTGGTAAAGAGTTACCTCTTTTTCCCAGAGGACAAAATTCTAGAGTTCTGAATAGTTAACTCTTTACCACATAACAAAATTTTAGACTTATCCAAATTAAAAGCATTTGCAGACGGCAAAATTAATGTGTCAAAAATGGAATTTGTTTTGGAAAGGGTAAGAAAACATTGTGGGAAAGGAGAAAATGCTGGTTACCAGCATTTTCTCCTTTTCACACAATGTTTTCAAAAGGCGTCTTTTTCAGGGTTGTGAAAATCCGGGATTGTGTGGTAAAGGGTTAAAGCATAAATTTTAAAGACACCAATTCAAATGTGGTTCAAACGGTGAAAATTGTCTTTGAAAGGATAGAAAACATTGTTTGAAAAGGAAAGAAATGGCAATTTCTCCGATTTCCACAATGTTTTCAAAAGCCCCCCCATCCACAAGATCAATAAAATTCAGGATTGACTGGTGCAGGCGAAATTATACCAGATGACGTAAGTCTCGATTTCAGATTAAAATGAAGGAATAAATTATGCTCATTGAACAGACAGAAAAAAATACTCTTTCTAGCATTAGATTGAAGATCAGACAGTGTGTTTTGTTCAGTCTGATCTTGATCTACACCGTCCTTAGCTAAATTTACTGCAGTTGTGGTCAGTTCATTCAGGTTTAACTCTTTACCACCCAATCCTGACTTTTAACAACCCTGAGAAAGAAAGCTTTTGAAAACATTATTGAAAAGGAGAAAATGCTGGTACCCTTCCCAAATCAAATTTTAATTTTTGAATCACCTTTATTTTGTCATCTGCAAATATGTTCAATTTGGACAATTCTAAAATTTTGTAGTTTGGTGAATGGAGAGTTAACTCTTTCCCAAATGACAAATTTTGGACTGGTCCAAATTAAAAGAGTTTGCAGATGACAATTTTAAATTTGATGAAAATGGCAGAAAGTTATCAAAAAGGGTAGAAAAACGTGGGAAAAGGAGAAATTGCTCGTTATGAGCAATTTCTCCTTTTCCCACAGTGTTTTCAAAAGACTTGTAATGCAGACACGTGAAAACCAGGGCTTGTTTCGGAAAGGGTTAAGGTTGGTTTTGGGAAATGAAGTGTCACAAAATTTTAGAGTCTACTGAAATCATTTACAGACAACATATCAAATGTAGCTCAGATTACCAGATTTGTTTTTGAGGGGGTAGAATATATTGTTTGAAAAGGAGAAAAGGAGCGTGTCCTCCGTTCACTACAATGTATTGGAAAGACATCTCTGTGAGTGTTGAAGAAAGATTGGGATACTTTGGTAAAGGGTTACATTAAGTATGTCAGTGGGTTAGTGGTACAACCTGCCTAATGTAATTAGTGGTTAGAGACTGGGGCTCCAGATATACTGCATGTTTTATACTCAAAAAGAAATGGTCCAGTTTACTATTTACCAAACTGTCCGAGGTTTTCATGACCCTGGGAAAGAAGCCCTTAGAAAACATTGTGGGAAAAGGAGAAAATGCTGGTAACCAGCATTTTCTCCTTTTCCCACATTGTTTTCTACTCTTTCCAACACAGATTTCAATTTTTGAGTCACATTTATTTTCTCGTCTGCAAAAGCTTTCAATATGGACTGGTCTACAATTTTGTCACTTGGTAAAGGGTTGACTCTATATCAAACAACAATATTTTAGACTCATCCAAATTTAAAGCATTTGCAGACAACAAAATAAATGTAACCCAAACATTGAAATTTGTTTTGGGAAGGGCAGAAAACATTGTGGGAAAAGGAGAAAATGCTGGTTACCAGCATTTCCTCCTTTTCTCACAATGTTTTTTTTAAAGCTTTCCTTTTCAGGGTCATTAAAACTGGTTGGGATTGTGTGGTAAAGAGTTAAACCTCTCACTTGGTAAACATTTCATTATCAGTTTATATTATTATGCTTGGGATAACGGGTTTAAAATCATGTATCGTGAAAAGATGATTAATAAACCCAACTCGATATTTTTTATATTATCTCATCATGGTTTATGGTTTTAAACATGTGTTCCCAAAAAACAAACAATAATATTAACTGTTAATGAAAGGTTTATTGAGTTGGAGTTACAACAGTTAGAGCTGGGAATAAACCAAACATGTATTTTCATTCTAGAAATAAGACCTTAACTCTTTACCAAACAACAAATTTTCAGACTAGTCCAAATTGAAAGCATTTGCAGACGACAAATTAAAGGTGGCCAGAATGATGAGATTTGGCATTGATAGGTTAGAAAACATTGTGGGAAAAGGAGAAAATGCTGGTACCAGGCCTCTTTCTCAGGGTCATTAATAGTCAGGCTTGTGTGGTAAAGGGTTAACCCTTTACCACACAATCCTGAGTTGTAACAACTCTGAAGAAGAAGGCTTTTGAAAACATTGTGGGAAAAAGGTCTAGAATTTGCTCAATTTCCCACAATGTTTTCTGCTCTATCAAAGACAGAAGTAAACATTTGAGCTACATTCCAGTTGTCTGCAAATGGTTGCAGTTCGGTCACACACACAGTTTGGTGTTTGGTAAAGAGTTAACAAGAGCAATGCTAAGTATACTCTCGTCCAGAATGGCTGAGCAATGTGGACAGTGTAGGTCAAAGATAAGACTGCATATTTCGTGCAGTTAGATCTTGAACTACAATGCCCACAAAGGCAACTTTAGTAGTGAAAGGCACTTTGAGGATGAAGCATGTTGTAAATTTTTTTTGATATATTGCATTACACCTTGAAATCATGTTATACTAAGTTTCAACCACTTCCCCCTAACCCTTTACCATACAATGCCGACTTATAACGACCCTGAGGAAGAAGCCTTTTGAAAATTTTTGGGGAAAGGAGAAAATGCTGGTAAACAGCATTTTCTCCTTTTCCCACAATGTTTTCTACCCTCCTAAAAACAAATTTTAATCTTTGATTTACATACATTTTATTGTCTGCAAATGCTTTCAGTCTGGACTTGTCTAATATTTTGTCATATGGTAAAGGGTTAAAAGTTATTGGATTTGACAGTGGATAGTGGCAGACAGAGCCTAGTAGCACAGCCAGTGGCACACAGGACGTTAGACCAGGGGGTCGCTGGTTCAAATCTCCAGCTGGGCCAATTTTTTTTCCGAGGATTGATGATGGTCATTGTGACAGGATTCGTTCCTCTCCTACTGCTGATCATTGTTACAACAATGATTATGTGAGAAAGCAGCCAGTGGCTAGGGAAGGATATTTTTGGAAGTAATGCTGATAGAAATGGTTAAATTGATATTCTGTGCCTTCGAAAGAAAAGAGAACAAACTGAGAAAAGGAAAGAATGCTTGTACCAACATTTTCTCCTTGTCCCATAATGTCTCCTCCAAGGTTGTGAAAACATGGGTTTGTTCGGTACAGAGTTAACCCTTTACCGCACAATGACGCCTTTTGACGCCCCTGGGAAAGAAGCCTTTTGAAAACATTGTGGGAAAAGGAGACAATGCTGGTAACCAGCATTTTCTCCTTTTCTCACAATGTTTTCTACCCTATCAAAGAAAAATTGCACCATTTTAGCCAAATTGAAATTGTCGTCTGCAAATGCTTTCAATTTGGAGAAGGCTAAAATTTTGTCGTCTGGTAAAGGGTTAATGATTGCCGAAGTGATGGAATTTGTCCCTGGTGGGATAGAAGTCATCGTGGAAAAAGGGGGAGAATACATGTACACTGGTTGCCAGCATTCTGTCTTGTTTCATCACGTTTTATTCACCTTTTTCCTCAGGGTTGTTCAAAAACGTGATTGTTCAGTACTCGGTTATGGTTTGATAAATTGATAATAAATTTATCTGAGGAAAGTTTGATGATATTTCAAAGGTTACTATAGATTTATAAATCTCTGTTAACTCTTAGGCTGCTAAGCGCGAATCACTGACCTTTTGTGGACAGTGTGGATCAAGATCAGACTGCACAGAAGGTGCAGTCTGATCTTGGATCTACACTGTCCGATATGGAGGTATTTTTCACAAAAATTAAGTTTGAAATGGCGTTATTCAGTTTTACTATCAGCTTGAAAGTTTCATTTAACTTACACAGCAGGATAAGGGTTAATAAACCTACATGAACAGTACTGAAATAAATTTGATGCAAGTCAAATTTATTTTAGTCCTTCACACTATTATGAGGAAGTCTTTTTGCATGCTTTTTTGTGTTAAAAAACATGAAATTTTAAGCCTGTACCAAACAACAAAATTTTAAACTGGTCCAATTTGAAAGCATTTGCAGAGGACACAAATTAAATGCGGCTCTGGTAATAGAATATTTCTCTGAAAGGTAAAGAAAACGTGGGAGAAAAAGAGAAAATGCTGGTTACCAGCAGTTAAAATCTTTCTTGTCCTACAATGTGTTCAAAAGGCTTCTTCCTCAGGATCATTAATCCTGAGAGTTGTCGGGTTTTTCAAGCGTAATGGTTAACCCTTTACCACACAATGAAATTGTAGACTTCAACAGATTGAAAGCATTTGCAGACGACAATTTAAATGTGGCTCAAATGGTCATATTTGTTCTTTGATAGGGTAGAAAACACTGTGGTGAAAGGAGAAAATGCTGGTAACCAGCATTTTCTCCTTTTCTCAAAACATATCGAAAGCTTTCTTTCTCAGGGTCATAACAATTCGCGATTGTGTAGTGAAGGGTTATTGTACAAATATGGCTTTTGACTCTGTGCCAGTCAAGACCCTGTTTTTAGTTTAGCTGAGCACAAAGTGCTCAGTTGAGCTTTTGTGATTGTGCTGCGTCCATCGTACCTTGTGTATTGTCCTTCTTGCATTGTCTGGGCTTCAACAATTACCTTGTGTGCAATCTAGAAACTGCATTTTCAGTCTGATATACTTATGAAACCTAATCAGAATGTTTGTATTGATGAAATATCGGCCAAGTTTAGAATTGGGTCATGTCAGGTGATAATGTAGGTCACTGGGCCAAATCTTAAAAAAAGCTTGTGTGCACTCTACAAAAGCCAAATTTTAAGCCTGATACTCAAGAAACTTGTTGCAAGGTAGATGAAGGATTTTTTTGAAAAATGAAAAAAGGAGAAAATGCTAGTAACTGGCCTTTTCTCCTTTTTCCACAATATGTCTGGATGAAATATCATACAAGTTTGAAATTGGGTCTTGTTAGGTCTGTAGAGGACACATTTCCAGCCTGATACTCATGAAACTTTGACAAAATGTTTGTCTTGATGACAAGTTCGAAATTTGGCCATGTCCGATCAAAAGGTAGGTCACTTTCATTCATTTGTTTTACATCATTAAAGCCAGGATCTCTTCAGCTTCATCAACTGTGGATGATTTTACTCAGGTGAGCGCTTTAGGGCCAATAGCCCTCTTGTTTCCTTTTTCCACAGTGTTTGCTACCCTATCATAGACACCTTCCCCAATTAAGCCACCCTTACTCTTAGAGCACCAATCATTGCTCTGCGGCCAGTGTAGATCAAGATTTGACTGCACAAAGCGTGCAGTGGTTGCAGTCTGATCTTGACCTACACAGTCTGCTTTGCTGAAAGAAAGACAAAAGGAACCTTGAAATTGAAATTATTTGGGTCTCATAAATTTCTAAGCCAAAAAGTGTATGGGTTTATTGGGTGCTCCTGGGGTTAATTCGGCATATGCTTTGTTTTTATAATGATGACAAACTAAATGTGGCTGAATTGATCGAATTTCTATTTGATTGGGTGGAGAACATTGTGGGAAAAGGGGAAAATGCATAATGCCAGCATTTTCTGTTTTCCCCCACAATGTTTCCTTAGGGCTGTTAAAGGTCGGGATTGTGTGGTAAAGGGTCAGAAAGGCTTTCGAAAATATTGGGGGGGGGGGGAAAGAAGAAAATTCTGATGACCAGCCTTTCCTCCTTTTCCCTCCATGTTTTCAAAAGTTTTCTTCATGGGAGTCAATGAAATGCACATTTTCTTGGTAAAGGGTTTACTCTTTACCACACTACCCCGAGTTTTAATGACCCTTGGAGAGAAAGCTTTTGAAAAAATTATGGGAAAAGGAGAAAATGCTAGTAACCAGCATTTTCTCCTTTTTCCACAATGTTTTCTACCTTATCAAAGGCAAAAATCATCATTTGAACATCATTTAATTTGTCGTCTGCAAATGCTTTCACTTTTGTCCAGTTCAAAATTTCGTGGTTTGGTAAAGTGTTAAATACCAAACAAGCAGACTATTATCATGTATAAAAGAGAAAAGGTTGAGATAGAATGGACTCGGAAAAGGTTTGGTGGGAAGTTGGGGGAAATATTCCACATGTTGCTGTTGTTTGCCGCATTAGAATTGGCCTTTGTCCAAAATGTAGTGTTTTGTAGCAGAATAATGCAATGGCAAAACAGATGCAGTTTGTTAGCAAATCTTGGCTTGTAGTCAGTGAATAATCAGTTTACCCTTACTGTGAGAATGATGACTTTGCATGCTCAAAACTGTTTAAAGTGTGGAGTGGGATGTGAATGCATAGAAAATGTAGTCAGATTGTGGATGAGCACTTTCGAATGCATTTTAAGATTGCCCAAAATGGCAAACAACTGCATTGACAGTCATAAATTTTCACTGTAATTATCTATTCATTAATATTTTAGATAACCCATAACTAAAACAGTCTGTGTTGTAAAGACCAATAATCAGGTTAGCTTTTGAAAACATTGTGGTGGAAGGAGAAAATAGGGGCATTTTCCAGTATTTTCTCCTTTTCTTAGAATGTTTTTAGAAAGCAGTTCTATCACTTGAGCCACATTATGTGGTCTGCAAATTTTTTCAGGTTGGACAAGTCTGAAATTTTGTCATTCGGTAAGGGATTAGTATGGTCTTCACTTTTTGCTGTAAATATGTATTCATTAATATGTTGTAAACACATTGCATATTAACTCCTTACCACACAACAAAAATGTAGACTTGTCCAAATTGAAAGCATTTGCAGACAACATTTTTAACATGGTCAAATGATGAAATTTTTCTTTAAAATTGGGTAGAAAACACTGGGGGAAGTTAACCCCTAACCACATAATCCAGACCTTTAATGACCCTGAAATAGAAGCCTTTTGAAAACATTGTGGGTAAAGGAGGAAATCCAGGTAACCATCAATTTCTGCTTTTCCAACAATGTTTTCCACCCATCCCAAAACAAATTTGAATTTTCAAGCTGGGTTTATTTTGTCGTCTACAGATGCTTTCAATTTGAACTAGTCTAAAATTTTGTCGTTTGGTCAAGGCTTGAATAAAACTTTGAAGGCGATAGTAACAACCAGATAATTGGTATTTCAACCTTTTTTTTCCTGCCTGATCTTGATCTACATTATCGGCAAAAGGTCTGTGGGGAATGTTAACTGCCTAAGGGTTAACTCTTTACCACACAATCCCAACTTTTAATGACCCTGCAAAAGAAGGCTTTTGAAAACATTGTGGGAAAAGGAGAAAATGCTGGTAACCAGCATTTTCTCCTTTTCCCACAATGTTTTCTACCCTATCAGAGAGAGAAATCCTGATTTTAACGCCATTTACTTTGTTGTCTGCAAATGCTTTCAATTTCGTCGGCCCTAAAATGTTGTCATTTAGTAAAGAGTTAAAGCAAGTTTAACCCTTTACCACACAATCCCGACTTTTAATGACCCCATGAAAGAAGCCTTTTTGAAAACATTGTGGGAAAAGGACAAAATGCTGGTAACCAGCATTTTCTCCTTTTCCCACAATGTTTTCTATCCTTTCCAAAACAACTTTCAATTTTTCAGTCATGTTTATTTTGTCACCTGTAAATGCTTTGAATTTGGACCAGTCTAAAATTTTGTTATGTGGTAAAGAATTAACCCTTTACCAAACAACAAAATTTCAGACTGGTCCAAATTGAAAGCATTTGCGGATGACGAATTAAAGGTAGCCTAAAATCTTAGAAAAACCTTGTATGCATTCTATAGGCAATATTTTCAGTCTGAGACTCACTGAATTTGATCAGAATGTTTGTCTTGATGATAACTTTGACAGGTTTGAAATTGGGCCACATCTGGTCAAAAAGTAGGTCACTAACACTCATGTGTTTGCATCATCACAATTAACTTTTCAACTTTATCAATCCAAGATGACTTTACACAGGTGAGCACTTAAGGGCCAATGGCTCTCTTGTTTAAGTAAAAGGATTAACTTTTTACCAAATGGCAAAATTTTAGACTTGTTCAAATTGAAGGCATTAATTTGCAGACAACAAAATTAGCGTGATTCAAAAATTGAAGTTTGTTTTGGGAGGAGTAGAAAACATTGTGGGAAAAAGAGAAAATGCATTTCCTCCTTTTCCCATAATGTTTTTAAAAGGCATCTGTCTCAGGGTCGTGAAAATTCAGGATTGTTTGGTAGAAAGGTTAACCCTTTACCACACAATCCCAACTTTTAACGACCCTGAAGAAGGCGCCTTTTGAAAACATTGTGGGAAAAGGATAAAATGCTGGTAACCAGCATTTTCTTCTTTTTCCACAATGTTTTCTACTCTTCCAAAACTAAATTTCAGTTTTTGATTTACACTTATTTTGTCATCTGCAAAAGCTTTCAAGTTGGACTGGTCTAAAATTTTGTTGCTTGGTAAAGAGTTAATTCAGCATTCTAAGGCATAAGCAGTGTGTGAGATAATGGTTTTATCACTATAATAGCAAGGTACTTTGCCATGCTTGAACTCCTAAAATGATAATAAACTGGTTATTGTGAAAAGTTGTTATTCGGAAATTGAACCAGCATTTCCCTTTAGAGTGCTTAACTCAACCATAAGTAAATTTTTCTGACAGTATAGATCAAGACCAGACTGCACAGGACATGGAGCTTGATCTTTGATCAGCATGGTCAACAATTTGGTCTGATATTGAACTACGTAAAAAATAAGAAACCTTTGGAATTTATCCGATCTAAAGTATTATGAGCCATTCTTTGTGAAAAGGGGGTTTTAATGTGTCTGCAAAAAGTATCAACCCATGTTGGCCTGTGCAAGCAACAGTCATATGAAGGATAGAAAACGTTGTGGGAAAAGAAGAAAACGCTGCTTACCAGCATTTTCTTCTTTTTCTACAACTTTTTCAAGAGGAGTCTTCCTCAGGATTGTTTAAGTCGGGATAATGTGTGGTGAAGAGTTAACTCTTTACCAAATGACAAAATGTTAGATTTGTCCAAATCGAAAGCGTTTGCAGACGACAAAATACATGTGACTGAAAAATCGATATTTGTTTCAGGAAGGGTATGGAAACATTGTGGGAAAAAGAGAAAATGCTGGTTACCAGCATTTTCTCGTTTTCCCACAATGTTTTCAAAAGCCTTCTTCCTCAAGGTCGTTAAAAGTGGGGATTGTGTGGTGAAGAGTTAAACAGTAGTTGGCTAAAATTCTTGTTGTAAATGCTGTTGCTAGGCAAGGAGATGAGGGGAGGCCCTTGGCAGATCTTAACACTTTACCACACAATCCTGAGTTTTTAACAACCTAGAGGAAAATGCAGTTTGAAAATATAGTGGGTAAAAGGAGAAAATGCTGGTAACCAGCATTTTCTTCTTTTCCCGCAATATTTTCTTCCCTTCCAAAGGTGAATTTTTATTTTTGATTCACAGTTACTTGGTCGTCTGCAAAAGCTTTGAATTTGGGCAAGTCTAATTTTGTCTTTTAGTAAAGGGTTAACCTATTTTGTTGCCCAACCGGGATTGAATTACTTATGCAGCTGGTATAGATAGCGATCAGACTGCACAGAATCTGCAGTCTGATCTTTGATCTATGCTGTCTGCCTCTCTGCTATAGGTACTCGTACAAGAAATTGCTGTAACTCTTTATCACACAATCCTGACTTTTAACGACCCTGAGGAAGAAAGCTTTTGAAAACATTGTGGGAAAAGGAGAAAATGCTGGTAACCAGCATTTTCTCCTTTTCACACAATGTTTTCGATCCTTCCTAAACCAAATTTCAATTTTTCAGCCACATCTATTATATTGTCTGCAAATGCTTTCAATTTGGACTAGTCTAAAATTTTGTCGTTTAGTAAAGAGTTAACCCCCTTACCAAACAATCCCCAGATTTTTAACAACCCTGCAGATAACGTTGTTTGAAAAACATTGTGGAAAAGGATGAAATATTTGTAAGTACCAATTTCTTCTTTTTCCGCAAGGTTTTCAATCCTTCAAAGACAAATTCAGTGTGAGCAACACCTGATATTTCATCTGTAGATGCTTTCACAATGAACCAGTCTAAAATTTTGTTGTGAGGTAAATGGTTAAAATTATAAAATTGCATCTGTAGCACTGGTTGGGAATGTTTCAGCTCAAGGGGCCAAGCCCCCGTAGCTCAGTCGGTAGCGTACAGGACTTGAGAACAGGAAGTCGCAGGTTCGATCCCCGGCTTGACCAATTTGTTTCCGAGGATTGATGATAGTCATTGCAACAGGATTCATTCCGCTCTCACCGCTGACCATTGTTTCAACGATGGTTATGTGGGAAAGCAGCCAGTGGCTTGGAAAGAATATTGTGCGGAGTACTGTTGAAAGAAAATCCAGAAAAGCATGGATAGGTGCACTGGCCGCCGCGATATAATTGAAATAATGTTGAAAACGGCGTTAAACACCATACAATCAATCAATACAATCAATCAGTTCAAGGGTTAACCCTTTACCAAACAACAAAGCATTTAAAAATTATATCTTAACTCTTTACCATACGACACAGGACTGAACCTAATTGAAAGCATTTGCAAATGACAAATGTTACTAAACTGACAATTTCTGTCTTTGATAGGGTAGAAAACATTGTGGGAAAAGGAGAAAATGCTGGTTTCCAGCATTTTCTCCTTTTCCCTCAATGTTTTCAAAAGGATTCTTCCTGAAGGTCGTTAAAATTATTGTGTGGTAGAGTTAAAAAAAAAAAAAATTGTAGAGGACAAAATTTAATACATACTGTCACATGGGATGAAATTTGTCTTTTAAACGCTATGAAGAAAATATTGAGAGAACAGGAAAAAGTGCTGGTTACCGGCATTTTCTCATTTTCCCACAGTGTTGTCAAGCAAAGCCCTGGAGCACAGGTAGTACTATACAGGACTTGGAACTAAGAGGTCACTGGTTCAAATCTCCAGCTTGGCAAATTTCTCTGAGGACTGATGATGGTCATTGAAACAGGATTCATCAGTCTCTCACAGATGATCATGGTTTTCTAAGAAATGCTGTGTTTTAATGACCCGGAGTGAAAAGGGCTCTTGAAAACATTACGGGTAGAAGAGAAAATCTTTTAGAAGCATTTTACCACAGGGTCTTAACTCTGTACCACACAATCCCGACTTTTAACGACCCTGAGAATTCAGTCTTTTGAAAACATTGTGGGAAAAGGAGAAAATGCTGGTAATCAGCATTTTCTCCTTTTCCCACAATGTTTTCTACCCTTCCCAAGAAAAATTTCATTTTTTTCGTCACATTTATTTTGTCGTCTGCAACTGCTTTCAATTTGGACTAGTCTAGAATTTTGTCGTTTGGTAAAGAGTTAACCTTTATCCTGCTAAGTTAGTGAAATGACATTTTCAACCCAATAGTCAAAACCTGAATAATGCTATTTCAAACTTCAATGTTTTGGGAAAAACATATCTCCTTATCGGACATTGTAGATCCAAGATCAGACTGCACTTTCTGTGCAGTCTTATCTTGGATCTACATTGTTCGCCAAAGGTCAGTGAGTCACGCTTAGCAGCCTAAGGGTTAAAAGATTAAAATTGTTTGGTAAAGGGTATTGATGTCAAAAGAGCATTATACAGAAATAACTGCTTATCGAAAGCTTGTTATCGACGTTTTCACTCATGTGCAACATCGGCAGTTGATTTGCCGATTCAAGCAGGTAAATAAATTTGTCTCAAGATTTGATATAACTCTTCACAACACAATGCCGACTTTTAAAGACCCTGAGAAAGTAAGCTTAACCCTTTACGGTACGACAAAATTTTGGACCAGACCAAATTGAAAGCATTTGCAGACGACAAATTAAATGTAACTTAAATAATTATTTCTGTCTTCATCAGGGTAGAAAACATTGTGGGAAAAGGAGAAAATGCTTGTTACCAGCATTTTCCCCCTTTCCAACAATACTTTCAAAAGGCTTCTTTTCTAGGGTCGTCAAAAGGCGGCATTGTATGGTAAAGGGTTAAGAAAACATTATGGGAAAAGTTAACTCTTAACCAAACAACAAAATGTTGGCCTTGCCTAAATTAAAAGCATTTGTAGATGACATATGGCTCAAATGGTGCAATTTTTCTTTGATAGGGTAGAAAACATTGTGGGAAAAGGAGAAAATGCTGGTTACCAGTATTTTTTCCTTTTCCCACAATGTTTTCAAAAGGCTTCTTTTCCAGGGGCGTCAAAAGGCGGGATTGTGTGGTAAAGGGTTAAAGCAGTGTGTTGCTGTTTACAGGATAGTCTCTCACATAACTTTTTTCCAATGAAGAAAAGAAGTTAAAAATTTCAGTGGAGAGGGGTCCTTCAGGAAAATTTGGATCCATTTTCAAAGAAACATGGGTTCAGGAAAATTCAGGCCTGAATATCAGAACTTGTAGAAATGTTTAACCTCTTACCACACAATCCCAACTTTTAACAACCCTGAGGAAGAAGGCTTGTGAAAACATTGTGGGAAAAGGAGAAAATGCTGGTAACCAGCATTTTCTCATTTTCCCACAATGTTTTCTACCCTATCAAGGTCAAATTTCGTCATTTTGGCCAGCTTTAACTCTTTACCACACAATCCCGACTTTTAAGGACCTTGAGAAAGAAACCTTTTGAAAACATTGTGGGAAAAGGAGAAAATGCTGGTAAACAGCATTTTCTCCTTTTCCCACAATGTTTTGTACCCTTCCTAAAACAAGTTTCAATTTTTGAGTCGCATTTATTTTGTCGTCTGGAAATGCTTTCAATTTGAACCAGCCTAAAATTTTGTCATTTGGTAAAGAGTTAATTTGTCATCTGCAAATATTTTCAGTTTGGAACAGTCTGAAATTTTGCCGTATGGTTAAGGGTTAACCCTTTACCTCACGGCACAAATTTAGACTTGTCCTTGTTGAAAGTAATTGCAGACAACACATGATCAGCTGCAGTAAACATCTAACCGTGTTGAGCAAACCAGAAAGACATTTTCAGTCTGTAAGTAAGCCATGTGCAATTTTAAGGTTGTTTTTTCCAATAGTGTTTGAGCTAAGAGGGCAGTATAGAACAAAATTCAGACTGCATGTTTTGTGCAGTTTGATCTTAATCTACACTGGCAGCAAAAGCATCTGTATTAGTGAAAGGCTCCTTTGGGGTTTGAATGTGGTTTGCATTGGTAGGGCTTCTCTTTATAAGGGAGGAAAACATTGTGGGAAAAGGACTCCTTTTCCCTACAATGTTTTCAAAAGCCATCACTCTTAAAACCGTTTAAACATGGGTTTGTGTGGTAAAGGGTCAATGGAAAGATCAGGGCAGGTTCTGCACAGTCTGATCTTGGATGCATACTGCCCACAAAATTAACGTAAGTAATGTTCTTCCAGCTTACCCCATTGACTGTTAGGCTGTTGTTAGACAGTACTATGGTACTATGACCTGATACAAATGACCTCAACAAAAACAGACTTGAGGGAAATGATATGATTATTATTTGAATGATTTGAAAACACTGTGGGAAAAGGAGCAAATATTTGTAGAAACCAATTCTGTTTTCAAAACATGTTTACTATAGAGGCAGTTTAACAGTTTTATGTGTTCGGTGATTACCCTTAGAGACTTTTCTATCATATAAAACCCAACAGACATTTTTAGTCCTAAAGTAAGACCTAGATAAGTGCAATTTCAAGGTCACTTTTTCGAGGGTATCTCTGCAAAGAGGACAGTGTAGGTCAAAGATCAGACTGCATGCTCTCTTCAGTCTGATCTTGATCGATACTGGCCACCGATAAGCAACTGCATTTGTAATAGGTGCTGAAAGGTATAACACTAATACACAATACTTTAGGTACTTTGAATACCTTTAGACTGGTTGTTACACATGTACAGACTGTGACCTTATAATAACCCCTGGTCAAAGTGTAATGACCAGGACACAGTTTAGATTATTCGGACAAGGTAATTTCAAAGGGCTCCTGATGAAGTGAAAAAAAAATTGGGAGTAAAGGGGATTTTGGATGGCTAAATTTTTGCTATTTTTCTTTTCAAGAACAACTGTGAATGGCGGTGCAATTTTGTATGTGCATTAGATTTATGGTGGATAGATTTTTGCATTTTACAGTGAAAATTTTTGGTGGATAGATTTTTGCATTTTACAGTGAAAATTTTTGGAGTTTTCAGGAGCCATACAATTTGTTTTTCATTTTCAGACTTCAAAATGGGAATAATGTACTTGTGATATTTACAATGTACATGTTTAACACCTACATTGATGGACTGTGTTGTAAAGTGTTAAAACCCACAGTAAACTGTTGTAGATTTCCAACTTGTACAAAGAAATTGCAAGATACGGCATTTGAAGTAAACACTCGGCTATGCCACGACCACTCGTCTTCATACCTTACTGTAGGTAGAAAAGAGGGCTTGTTGTAGTGGCCTATATTTTATACTGGTTGTTATTTCCAGGCATGATCTGAAGTAAATTTTGAATATAAATTTTGTTTGTGTATATTAATCCTTTACCACACAATCCCGACTTTTAACGACCCCGAGGAAAAAGCCTTTTGAAAACATTGTGGGAAAAGGAGAAAATGCTGGTAACCAGCATTTTCTCCTATTCTTACAATTTTTTCTGCCTTTCCCAAAACAAATTTTAGTTTTTGAGTCACATTTATTTTGTCGTCTGCAAAATGCTTTCAATTTGGGATGGCCCAAAATTTTGTCATTTGGTAAAGGGTAACGTGTGTAAGGCAAAGTATGTTTTTCTGTCACAAGGGGAGATAGAAAATGGTGAAACCTGAATAAGTGATCAGCTGCAGTAAACATCTAACCGTTTCAAACATCTACCGGTTTCATACTTTTTACTCTGTAGCAGATGACAGAAAAAAAAAAAGAAAAATTACTCTAATGACTGGATTTGTTTCTGACTGTGACGAAACTATGGTGGGCTAAGGAGACAATACTGGTTACCAGCATTTACTGCCTTTCCCTAAATGTTTTCTTCCTGAAGGTTGTTAAAACACTGGATTATTTGGTAAAGGATAAAGAAACAAGACTTTTTATGTATAATTTTTCTGTAGAATACCCATATTAACTGTGTGGGACAGATTTCTAGATATGTCCAAATTTGCAGACGATAAATTACACATAGATCAAAAGATGATTCCTATTCTGTAAATGGTTGAAAATGTGTGAAAAGGAGAAAAGTTTGGTTACCAGCAGTATCTCCTCTTCCTCCTCCCACCACACACACACTGTTTTCCTGTAAGGCTTCTCTTTCATGGTTGATAAACACCAAACGACGAAATTTTAGACTTGTCCAATTTGAAAGCATTTTGTAGACAACAAAATAAATGTGACTCAAAAATTGAAATTTGCTTTGGAAAGGATAGACAACATTGGCAGGTAAAGGAGAAAATGCTGGATACCAACATTTTCCCCTGTTTCCACAATGTTTTCGAAAGCTTTCTTTCTTCCTTAAGGTAAGGATTGTTTGGTAAAGGGCTTAAGGAAACAGGCTTTTTAAATTTTTGTTACCAACTGGTTACCAGCATTTTCTCCTTTTGCTGTAATGTTTTCAAAAGACTTCTTTCTCAGAGCAATAAAACTCAGAATTAAGTGGTAACAGGTTTAGAAGGGAGGATATTGTAAACAGTTTTGTGGAAAAGGAGAAAGTACCTGTTACAACAATCAGTGATTGTTGTATTTCCATGCTGCTGACTTGTTTTGACAATGGTTATGTGGGAAAGCAGCAGATGGCCGGGAAAGAATATGGTGTGGAGCACTGGTAAAATAAACACTAGGAAGGCATGGATAGGTGCACTGGCCGCCATGATAATACTGAAATAATGTTGAAAACGGCATTACACACCATACAATCAGTCAATCAATAATTATGGACTAGATCTAGTCTAAAATTTTTTGGGTTGGCAAAAAGTTAACTCTTTATCCAACTACAAAATGTTGGACCTTTCCAAATTAAAATCATTTACCTAGTTCATTGTAGTCATTGGAAGGATGGGATATGTTTTGGGACGGTAGATTATAAGTGTGGAAAAGGAGGGACCAGCATTTTCTCCTGTTTTGGAAATCTCTTCACGTAGCTCCAGATAGAGGGAGTGATTTTGATTTCAAAATTGAAAATATGAATAACTCTCCACTAAACCCTATGTTATGGGCACTCATTAGAATCGTCTTGATGAGACGATTCTAATGAGCACCCACAACATAGGGTTTGGAAGAGAAATCATGGATTTAGAATGCCATCACTCCCTCTTATCTGGAGCTCTATTTTCAGGAGTCTTCTTCCCCATAAAAGTTAGATTGTTTGGTAAATTAACCCTTAAAGTGCATTTCACTTATTTAGTTGCCTTTTTGGCCAGTGTAGATAGGGATCAGACTGCACAGAATGACTGCAGTCTGATCTTCGATCTACACTGCCGAGCTGAAGTATTGCTGAAGACCAGCACAACCATGAAATTGCTATTATTTAGGTCTTACATCAAGACCGAAAGTGTCTGTCAGGTTCATTTGGGCTCTAAGGCTTAACTCTTTACTGCACAACCCTGAGTTTCAACGACCCTAACAAAAAAGTCTGTAGAAAACATTTAGGGAAAAGGAGAAACCAGCATTTTCTTTTCTTCCCACAACGTTTTCTACCCTATCAGAGACAAGTTCCATCATTTGAGTCACAATTAATTTGGTGTCTGCAAATACTTTCAATTTTAACCCTTGGGCTGCTAAGTGCAACTGACTGACCTTTTGCAGACAGTGTAGATCAAGACCAGACTGCACAAAACATACAGTCCAATCTTTGGTCTACACTGTCCAGTACTGTAATTTCTTTCCAGTGAAATCAACTTTGAAATCTCAATATTTGGGTTTTTGCTATTGAGTGGAACATTTTAGACATGCTCAAATTCAAAGCATTTGCAGACAGCAATTTAAATCTGGCTCAAATGATAAAATTTGTCTGTGATGGGGTAGAAAACATAGTGGGAAAAGGAGAAAATGCTGGTAACCAGCATTTTCTTCTTTTCCCACAATGTTTTCAAAAGGCTTTTTCTTCAGGGTTGTTAAAACCTGTGACTGTGTGGTAAAGGGTTAAGGGTTAACAAGTCTACAATTTTGTTGTTTGGTGAAGGGTTAATCATGGTGGTTTCTCAAGTATTGTGCAGAAGGTAATATAAAGGTATATGGATGGGCTTCTGAAGTGTAGCTTTTGTAATGGAAAATTAGATTGGGGATAACAAAGGCATTCCTAACTCTTTACCAAACGACAAAATGTTTGACATGCCCAAATTGAAAGAATATGCAGACGAGAAAATAAAATGTGACTAAAATGTTAAAATTTGTACTGGGAAGGATTGAAACATTGTGGGACAAGGAGAAAATGCTCGTTACCAGCATTTTCTCCCTTTCCCACAATGTTTTCGAAAACTTTCTTTCTCAGGGTAGTTAAAAGTCGGAATTGTGCGGAAAAGGGTTTACTCTTTACCAAACAACAAAATTTTAGACTGGTTGAAATTGAAAGCATTTGCAGACGACAAAATAAATGCAAATTTAAAATTTAAATTCGTTTTTGGAAGGGTAGTAAACACTGTGGGAAAAGGAGAAAATGCTGGTTACCAGCATTTTCTCCTTTTCCCACAATGTTTTTAAAAGGTGTCTATCTCAGGGTCGTTAAAAATTGGAATTGTGTGGAAATGGGTTAAGGCAATTAAATTTCAATGCTTAGAGCTATATATACAGCTTTAGCAGACAGCATAGATCAAGACTAGACTAGACAAGTTATAGAATCTGACCTTGGATAAATTTGGGTAGAAAGCATTGTGAGAAAAGTTTCCTACGATGTTTTCAAAAGCTTCTTTCCTATGGGTTGTCAAGACATGGGATTGTTTGGTAAATGGTTAAACCCTTTACCAAACAATCCCAAGTTTTAATGACCCTGGAAGAGAAGGCTAATATGAAAACATTGTGGGAAAAGGAGAAAATGATGGTAACCTGCATTTTTTTCTTTTTTCTACAGTGTTTTCTATGTTGTCAAGGACAGAAATCTTCATTTGAGATACATTTAATTTGTCGTCTGTTAAAGCTTCGAATTTGGTCAAGTCCAAAATTCTTTCAGGTAAGAGTTAACCCTTTCCCAAACAAGCCCTGGTTTTCACGTGTCTGCAGTACATGTCTTTTGAAAACACTGTGGGAAAAGGAGAAATTGCTCATAATGAGCAATTTCTCCTTTTCCCACAGTGTTTTCTACCCTTTTTGAGACCTTTCTGCCGTTTTCATCAAATTTAAAATTGTCGTCTGCAAACTCTTTCAATTTGGACTAGTCCAAAATTTGTCATTTGGGAAAGGGTTTACTCCTTACCACGAAAAAATTTCAGACGGGTCCAAATTGAAAGCATTTGCAGACAACAAATTCAGTGTGGCACAAATGATGGAATCTGTCTTTAATAGAGTAGAAAACATTGTGGAAACAGGAGAAAATGCTGGTTGCCAGCATTTTCTCCTTTTTCCACAATGTTTTCAAAAGATTTCTTTTCCAGGGTCGTTAAAACTCGGGATTGTGTGTGGTATAGGGTTAAAGAAATGGAGTGATGTAGGTAACATATTGGGCACATCATTACACGACCAATGGGTTATGGATTACAGTGAGCAATATATCTTTTTACCACAAAGTTTTCATTGGCTGCCCTCTTCAGAGCTTTTGAGAGTTGGATTTATTTGACAATTGATTAAATTTTAAATGACTAAATAACTGGTGGAAAAGTCATGGACCTTAGATGACCCTACCTTGCAATGGTCACGGACAGCGCCATCTGCAAAGGTACAAGAATTGTGTCCTACAACCCTTTATCCTACAATATATTAACATTTATAATTAATTCTACCAAAGATGTCCTCCTTTGCATCTGGGAAAAGTATTGATTCAGGTCAGCCTGCGCAGTCCGCACAGGCTGACCTGGGCCGAAACTTTTCGCTATTGGTCGCTTTCCTGCATGTCCAAGGAGCAGTTGACCTCATGATTCAGTCTATTGTTAGACAAAATTGATTGTATGGTTCCATGATCATGTGATGAGTTACTTGGTATCTTGTATGACGGAGATGCATTAAGCCCCCCTTTTGCCATAGCATGGCTCATTTTTGATTAGCTCTCTACCAAAGATGTCGTCCTTTTCCTACAATGCTTTCTACCTTTTCAAAGACCAAGATCATTTGGATTTGTTCTGTACATAATTACGCTTTCAATTTGGACAAGTCTATAATTTTATATTGTAGCAGCGGGTTAACTCTTTACCACACAATCCCGACTTTTAACAACCCTGAGAAAGAAGTGTTTTGAAAACATTGAGGGGAAAAAGAGAAAATGCTGGTAACCAGCATTTTCTCCTTTTCCCACAATGTTTTCTGCCCTTCCCAGAACAAATTTCATTTTTTCAGTCACATTTATTTTGTCGTCTGCAGATGCTTTCAATTTGGACAAGTCTAGAATTTTGTCATGTAGCAGAGGGTTAGCACTGTACTAGACAACATAATTTTACAGAATGTTAAGTTAACTCTTTACCAAACTACAAAATTTTAGATTCGTCGTAATTGAAAGCTTCTGCAGAAGACAAATAATATGTGGGTTAAATTGTGGAATTATCTCTGAAAGAGTTGAAAACGTGGTGGGAAAAGGGGAAAGTGGTTACCAGCATTTTCTCCTTTCCCCACCATGTTTTCAAAATCCTTCTTTCCCAGGGTCGTTAAAACTCCAGGTCATGTGGTCAAGAGTTAAAAGACGATTGCCAAAAGAATAGGAAACATTGTGGGAAAGAGGAGAAAATGCTGGTTACCAAAGTTTTTTCCTTATAAATGGTATAAACACCGACTTGCCTTGTAAAGAGTTGACCCTTTCCGAAACGATAAATTTTAGACTGGTCCAAATTGAAAGAGTTTGCAGACGACAATTTTAAATTTGATAAAAATGGCAGAAAGTTCTCAAAAAGGGTAGAAAACACTGTGGGAAAAGGAGAAATTGCTCGTTACGAGCAATTTCCCCTTTTCCCACAGTGTTTTCAAAAGACTTGTACTGCAGACACGTGAAAACCAGGGCTTGTTTTGGAAAGGGTTAGCCATTTACCTAACAACCCAGACTTTTTAACAACCCTGTGGTAGAAGGCTTTCAAAAACATCATGGGGAAAAGTAGAAATGCTGGTAAGCAGCATTTTCTCATTTTCCTACAGTGTTTCTTACCCTTTCTTAGACAAATTTCATGTTTTGAGTAACAAAACACAAATGCGATATTCCCACAATGTTTTCAAAAGCCTTCTCCATGCGGGTCGTTCTATGGCCACATGTATTATGTAAACATACAGATAAAAATCAACTGAACTTTATCCTTAACTCTTTACCACACAACAAAATTTTAGCCTAGTCCAAACTGAAAGCATTTGCAGACGACAAATTAGATGTGGCTCAGATGATTGGATTTGTTTTGGAATGGTAAGAAAACATTGTGGGAAAAGGAGAAAATGCTGGCATGTGTATCTGCATTTTCTCCTTTTCCGCCAATGTTGTCAAAAGCCTCTATCCTCATGGTCGTTAGAACTCGGGATTATGTGGTAAAGGGTTAAAAATTTAGATCAAACTTTTGAAAAATATTGTGACAGATTGTTGGGAGGGTTTTCCCCACTAACAAGTAAATTCGTCTACAGATATGGGTAAGATCAGACTGTTTGGTGTTTGCAGTCACATCTCTGTGTGTTAACTAAGCTGAAACAGCTTAATTCGACTGTGATATTTTGGTCTAACGGTAACCTTTCACTCTTTAGCGGATGAAAAATTTTAGACTAGTCCAAACTGAAAGCGTTTGCAGATGACAGATCAAATGTGGCACAAAAATTGAAATTTGATTTGGAAAGGGTAGAAAACATTGTGAGAAAAGGAGAAAATGGTGATTACCAGCATTTTCTCCTTTTCCCACAATTTTTTCAAAAGGCATTTGCTTCAGGGTTGTTAGAAGCTTGGATTTTATGGTGAAGGGTTAACTCAGAACCAGATGAAAAAAATTCAGATTTGTACAAATTGAAAGCAAATTTTGCAGACGACAAATTAAATGTAGTTCTGATGACAAGATTTGTTTCTGGTTGTGTAGAAAACATTGTGGAAAAGGAGAAAATGCTGGCAAGCAGCATTTTCTTCTTTTCCCACAGTGTTTTCATAAGCCCTTTTCATCAGGGTCATTTGAACTGGGGAATTATTGGTGATGGCTTAACACTTTACCAAACAACTAAATTTTGGACCTGTCCAAATCGAACAATTTTGCAGCCCACAAATTCAATTTTATTCAAATGATCTAATTGGAAGGGTAGAAAGTATAGAGGGTAATGGAGAAAATGCTGGTTACCACTGATTTTTCCTTTTTCCATAACATTTTGAATTTAAACCCTTTACCTCTTACCACACAATCCCAGGTTTTAACTTAAGAAAGAAGCCTTTTGAAAACATTGTGGGAAAAGGAGAAAATGCTGGTAACCAGCATTTTCTCTCTTTCCCACCATGTTTTCTACCCTCAAAAACAAATTTCAGTTTTTCAGCCTCGTTTATTATGTCGTCTGTAACTGCTTTCAATTTGGACTGGTCTTATACTTGTCGTTTGGTAGAGAGTTACCAGACCACCTTGTGTGATAAGGACACCAAGAAAAACAGCTTTTAAAAACATTATGGGAGAAGGAGAAAATGCTTTCTGAAACCCCCTTTCTCACTGTTGTTACAACTCAGAATTGTATGATGAAGGTTCATACATAACCAGCATTTTTCTCGTATTATGAATTCTATTAGACGCCTCGATTACCAATGCTAATGAATTTCAATTTTTCCCTATTTTTAGAAACAAGTGCATCAATGAGCGCCGAAGACGTGACCAAGAGAACTACTACTTTGAGGAGTTGGCGGAAATAATCTCAGCAAGTATTACGGATATGTCGAGCTCGTTCTCCGTCAAACCCGAGAAGTGTGCTATTTTACAGGAGACTGTCAAACAAATTAAACAGCTCAAGCAAAGTATGTATTTAGCCCATTTAACCCCCACTTACGAAGATATCCTGTGTTTTAATGACACTGAAGAAGTAACCTTTTGAAAACATTGTGGGGAAAAGGAGAAAATGCTGGTAACCAGCATTTTCTCTCTTTCCCACAATGTTTTCTACCCTTCCATAGATAGAAATCGTTATTAGCTCAGCTGTTTTTGAAGAAAACGTTGCATCATTGTCTAGTCCTGGCATCATCGTCTACGTTATGCAAAAGCTTTGGCATTTCATAATATCTCTATTATTGCTGAAGATATTTACCTCCGTAAATAAGTTGTTCACTATCAAAAGGGGAACCCATACAACAGGGGCACGTAACTATTAAAGTATTTTTCCAAAAATTATGCCCCTTTGCACTGAAAAATCAAGCAACTGCAGCAGAGAGTTTGTACCTGCATGTGGTACCCTTGTTAAAGTTACTTTTTATTTGTCCTTTGCAAATGCTTAACCCAGTACCAGTTGACCACACAATGTCAAGTTTTAACGCCCCCTGGAAATTAGACATCAGACTTTTGAAAACATCGTGGGAAAAGGAGAAAATGTTGGTTACCAGCCTTTTCTCTTTTTCCCACAGTGTTTTCTAACCTTTCAGAAACAATTCCAATAATTTGAGCAATATTTAATTTGTCCTCTGCAAATACTTTAAATTTGGACAAGTGTAGAATTTTGTTATTTAGTTAACCCTTTACCACACAATCCTGACTTTTAACGACTCTGAGAAAGAGGTCTTTTGAAAACATTGTGGGAAAAGGAGATAATGCTGGTAACCAGCATTTTCTTTTTTTCCCACAATGTTTTCTACCCTTCCAAAGACAAATTTCAGTTTCTGAGTCACATTTGTTTTGTCGTCTGCAAACTCTTTAAATTTGGACAAGTCTAAAGTATTGTTGTTTGGTAGAGAGTTAAGACTTAAATACAAAAGAGACTTTATCTTGCTGCAGAAGTTATCTTTGGAAAACACTGTGGTAAAAGGAGTAATTGCTTTTTGTACCTCATCATTCCTTTTATGACATTAACTCTTTACCATACAGCAAAATTTTACATGAACATTGTTTATTTGGCATGGAAAGTGCGATGTGAAAAGTACAGGTAAAAGAAATGCCAGAATAGCATGGATCTATAGGTGCACTGGTTGCCACAATATGTTGTACATACTGTTGAAAAAGGCATTGGATAACTAACAATCATTTTGTTCCCAGTAAATGTTGTTGAAAGCTGTCTTCTTTTAACCCTTTACCACACAATGTTGACCTCAATAAAGAGCGAGTCTGAAAACATTGTGGGAAAATGAGAAAATTCAGGTAACCAGCATTTTCTCCTTTGCTAACAATGTTTTCTACATTTCACAACCTAAAAGCGTAATTCCAGTCGCATTTAAATTGTTGTCTGCAAAGGCTTTCAGTTTGAACGACCCCAGATTTTTGTAGTTTTGTAAAGAGTTAACTCTGTACCACATAACAAAATATTAGACCAGTCTAAATTGAAAGCATTTGCAGACGACAAAATAAATGTGACTCAAAAATTGAAATTTGTTTTGGGAAGGATAGAAAACATTGTGGGAAAATGATAAAATACTGGTTACCAGCATTTCCTCCTTTTCCTGAAACGTTTTTAAAAGGCTTCTTTCTCAGGGTTGTTAAAAGTTGGGATTGAGTGGTAAAGTGTTAGCCTTTTACCACATAATCATGACTTTTAACGACCCTGAAAGAGAAGGCTTTTGAAAACATTGTGGAAAAAGGAGAAAATGCTGGTAATTAGCATTTTCTCCTTTTCCCACGATGTTTTCTACTCTATCAAAGATAGTGCCATTTTAGAAACGTTTAATTTGTCGTCTGCATTTGCTTTGAATTTGGTCGGTGTAAAAAATTTGTTTTTGGTAAAGAGTTACAAGGGCCCGTGTTGTATTTGTATGTTAGTGGGTTTACCCTCTTTGAGCAGTCTGGATTCTGAGCTGTTATCTAAATGTCAAATTGTTGCAATATTTGATCCTGTAGCTACAATCACCTTTGCCTCTGCCGTGCCGGGTTAAGGGGGGGGGGGGGGGGGGGGGGGGGGCTCATGGAAATGAGCCATGCTCTGGCAAAAGGGGGTTAAATGCATTTCTGAGCTATATTAAATCAAGTATGTCATCACATAATTATGGATCCACAAAATCTTTTGTGTCTAACAAATCGTCTGAAACATGATGTCAACTGGTCCTTTTACACGCAGAAAACGGACCAATAGCAAAGCTTTTCGAACCAGGTCAGCCTGGCAAAAGGGGAACTAATGCATCTCTGTAATGCATTAAACCAAGCAAGTCATGACATAATTATGGATCCATCGTGTCCAACAACCATTTGAATCATGAGGTAGACTGGTCCTTTTACCTGCAGAAAATTGACCAATAGCAAAACATTTTGACCCTGGTCAGCCTGTGCGGATTGGCTGGCCTGGGTCGATACTTTTCGCAGATTCAATTTAAGCCCCATAATACAGAGCATGGCTAAAAATTTTTGGCAAATGGAAAAATTGTTCTTTGAAAGCAATATTCCCATTTTTAGCTCACCTGAGCACGAAGTGCTCATGGTGAGCTATTGTGATCGTGCTGTGTCCGTCGTCCATCGTCAACTTTTTACCTTGGCCACATTTTCAGTCCAATCCTCATGAAACTTGGTCAGAATGTTTGTCTTGATAAAATCTCGGACGAGTTTGAAATTGGGTCATGTGGGGTCAAAAACTAGGTAACTAGGTCAGATCTTCAAAAAACCTTGTGTACGCTCTAGAGGCCACATTTTCAGTCAGATACTTGTGAAATTTCGTCAGAAAGTTTGTCTTGATAAAATCTTGGACGAGCTCGAAATTGGGTCATGTGGGGTCAAAATCTAGGTCACTAGGTCAAATCTTCGAAAAACCTTCTGTACGCTCTAGAGGCCACATTTTCAGTCAGATACTCATGAAACTTGGTCACAATGTTTGTCTTGATAAAATCTTGGGCGAGTACGAAATTGGGTCATGTGGGGTCAAAAACTAGGTCACTAGGTCAAATCTTTGAAAAACATTGTGTATGCTCTAGACGCCACATTTTCAGTCGGATCCTCATGAAACTTGGTCAGAATGTTTTTCTTGATAAAATCTTTGACGAGTTCAAAATTGGGTCTTGTTGAGTCAAAAACTAGGTCACTAGGTCAAATCTTCGAAAAACCTTGTGTACACTCTAGAGGCCACATTTTCAGTCAGATACTTGTGAAATTTGGTCAGAATGTTTGTCTTGGTAAAATCTCAGACGAGTTCAAAATTGGGTCATGTGGGGTCAAAAACAAGGTCACTAGGTCAGATCTTCGAAAAACCTTGTGTACGCTGTAGAGGCCACATTTTCAGTCAGATACTTGTCAAATTTGGTCAGAATGTTTGTCTTGATACAATCTGAGACGTGTTCAAAATTGGGTCATGTTGGGTCAAAAACTAGGTTACTAGGTCAAATCTTAGAAAAACATCGTGTACACTTTAGAGGCCACATTTTCAGGTCAGTCCTCCTGAAACTTGGTCAGAATGTTTGTCTTGATAAAATCTGGGATGAGTTCGAAATTGGGTCTTGTGGGGTCAAAAACTAGGTCACTAGGTCAAATCTTCGCAAAACCTTGGGTGTGCTCTAGAGGCCACATTTTCAGTCAGATACTTGTCAGATTTGGTCAGAATGTTTGTCTTGATAAAATCTCGGACGAGTTCGAAATTGGGTCATGTGGGGTAAAAAACTAGTTCACTAGGTCAGATCTTCAAAAAACCTTGTGTACGCTCTAGAGGCCACATTTTCAGTCAAATACTTATGAAACTTGGTCAGAATGTTTGTCTTGATAAAATCTCACACGAGTTCGAAATCGGGTCATGTGGTGTCAAAAACTAGGTCACTAGGTCAAATCTTCGAAAAAACCTTGTGTACGCTATAGAGGCCACATTTTCAGTCAGATACTTGTGAAATTTGGTCAGAATGTTTGGCCTATTGACTCAGGTGAGCGATCCAGGGCCATAATGGCCCTCTTGTTCTTCTTGATTTCTCTTTATACTTGATTTATTTCATATATACACCCCCACCTACGAAGTAGGGGGGAGGGGGTATGCTGATTACTCCATATCTGTCCATCCGTCTGTCTGTACATCAATCCGTCCATCTTTTTGTTTTTGTGCTCCAACTCAAAATCCGTTTGATCTGGGACCCTGAAACTTCATACAACTGTTGCTCATGACCCAAGGAGGTGCCCTATTGTTTTTGAGTCACATGGGTCAAGGGTCAAGGTCATAGGTGAACTTTGTTTGAAAATTGTTTCCGTGCTCCAACTCAGAAACCATTTGACCTAACAATCTGAAACTTTATACAAGTGTTACTCAATGCCGTAAGGAAGTGCCCTATTGTTTTATGGTGGCATGGGTCAAGGTCACGGGTGAACCCTGTTTCAAAATCATTTTTTTCCTCAAAAGCCATTTCACCTAGGACCATGAAACTTTTTACAAGTATTGCTCATGACCCAAGGAGGTGCCCTATAGTTTTTTGGTGGCATAGGACAAAGAAGGTAAAGGTTACGGGTGAACTTTGTTTTGAAAATCATTTTCGTTCTCTCATTGTGCTGATTCAGTGACAAGGTGCTGGTGGAGGTTATTTGTCCGCTTTGCGACAGTTCATTTTTACCTCTTTCTGGTTGCTTTTTTCATTTTTTTTTTTGGTTTTGATTTTATATATATTTTGCCTTAACTCTGAACCAAACAGCAAAATTTTAGACTAGTCTGAATTGAAAACATTTGCAGATGACAAGTGTGTTTCAAATGAATGGAATTGTTTCTGAGAGGATAGAAAACTTAGTGGGAAATGGAGAAAATGCTAAATGCCAGGATTTTCTCCCTTTCCTACAGTGTTTGTATTAGGCTTTTTCCTAAGGGTTATTACAACATAGGATTTGTAAAGGGTCAAAAATCCTTTAAATCTGCTTCAAAAACATTCATTTGGTTTTATGATCCAAAAGAAAAATTCCCATAGTAATATTGTTGAAGGAAAAGTGCCCATAGGAATATTGTTATGGAAAAATGGAAATGCTATTTTCTATAACCTGTTACCACAAAATCCCAAAATCCTTTGGGCAAAAAGGTTTTGAAAACATTTTTAGAGAAAGCATTTTCTCCATTTCCCACAATGTTTTTCCACCCTTTGTTAGATTCCATCCATAGTTTGTTGTCTTCAAAAGCTCTCAATACGGATGCATCTAAAATAATGTCATCTGGTACAGAGCTAGCGCCCCTCCCCCACCTCATTTTCCCCACAACCACACATACCAACCACCGCCATCCCCCACACACCATCTTTCTATGGGTACTTAAGTTTTAAAAAGAACCCTGTTATTCAGTATGGTAGAGAGTGAGTTGGCCTGAAGAATAACAACTGTCGGACACCTGCCCTCAACCTCATACCAAAACATTAGACTCGGCTGAATTCAAAGCAGTTGCAGAGGACAAATTCATTGTGGCTCAAATAACAAGACTTGTCTCTAAAAGGGTCAAGAACATTAAGGGGAAAAAGAGGAAATGCTGGCTACTAGATTTTCTTGTTTTCCCGCAATATTTTCGATAGTCTATATCAGAGCTCCAGATAGAGGGTTGTGATTTTGATTTCAAAATTGAAAATATTAATCACTCTCCACTAAACCCTATGTTATGGGTACTCAGTAGAATCGTCTCTTCGAGACGATTCTAATGAGTACCCACAACATAGGGTTTGGAAGAGAAATAATGGATTTAGAATTCTATCACTCCTTTTTATCTGGAGGTCTGCTTTATGTTCAGGGTTGGTAAAACATGGGATTGTTTGGTAAAGAAATCAAGTCTCTACCTTGCCTAACTTTGCCTAACTTTACTACAAATGGAAATCATTAACTCTGTACCACACAATCCCAAGTTTAACAACCCTGAGGAAGAAAGCTTTTGAGAACATTGTGGGAAAAGGAGAAAATGCTGGTGACTGGCATTTTCTCTATTTCCCATGTTTTTTACCTTATAAGAGAACTTCAGCTCATTTGTATCGATTTCAAAATTGTCTCTGCAAATCTTTTCAATTTAGAGGAACATAGTATTTTTCCCTTGGGAACAAGTTAACCCTTTACCACACAATCCCGAGTTTTAACAACCCTGAGAAAGAAGGCTTTTGAAAACCTTGTGGGAAAGGAGAAAATGCTGGTAACTAGCATTTTCTTTTCCCAGAATGTTTTCTACCCTATCCAAGACAGACATGATCAATTAAGCATCATTTAATTTTTCGTCTGCAAATGCTTTCAGTTTGGTCCAGTCTAAAATGTTGTTGTTTGGTAAAGGGTTAAGGGAAAGGATTGGGTTCAGAATCCTTTGCCTTATAATCCCAAGTTTTAACAGTCCTAAAACGGGGCATATGAAAACATTGTGAGGGAAAAAGGAGGAAATGCCGGTAACCAGCATTTTCACCATTTCCTCCCACATTGTTTTTTCTACTCTATCAAAGATAGAGATCATCATTTGAGCTACATTTTTATTTGTCATAGACAAGTGCTTTCGATTTGATTGAGTTTAAAATTTTATTGTTTGGTAAGGGTTTAAGGGTCTAACTTGGTTGATGAGGAAACCTGGGAAGGGGGTCATTGTGTTTCAGTCCCACATTTTTGAGGTCACAAAAAGGCTATTTGGGAGAGGGTCAAATTAAGGTCAAACCAGGGTCACTTGCCCTGTGTAGGACAGTTATACCATCTCAATGTCACCCTAGATGCATTGATTACATGTTACTGTAGCCCTTTATAAAGTTACCTCCCTTTTTCAGGATTCCCACTGGATAAAGGCTTTTGAAATCACTGAAATTATTTGGAAAAAGGAGAAAAAGATGGAAACAATAATTTCCTTGCTTTAACCATAATGTTTTCTACCTTTTCAAGGACAAATTCCATAATTTTACTCTGTGTCCAGCTACAAACTTTTAGATTTGTCCATATTGAAAAGATTTGTAGGTGACATAATAATTATATAGAGGATATTTGTATTTTTCGGTGAAAGATCGAAATTTAATTCATCAAGTGAACATCATCGGTAATATTTTCATGAGTGGTGCAGCCACGAGTTAAAATGTTACCGATGATGTTCACAAGATGAACTAAATTTTGATATTTCCCCCCCCCCCCCCCCCCCCCAAATAAAAAATATTCTATTTATTTCATGCTTCTAACCCCTATTTTTCGGGGACTTTCATCAAAATCCAGAATAGTAGTTTTCGGTAATGCCCCATTGCATATCCCCCTCACATAACAATGTGTTAAAATATTATATAAAGTGTGAGAAACGTAGCGTAAATTACATCATGTTTCCCTCCATTTGAATGGCAGGCGCTGTTTTCTTAGGCAACTAGAGTGCTGGAACTACTGTTTCTGCCTTCAATTAGAGTTAGAAAATATAAAATTGGTATTTTCACTGGTCATAACCATGAAATATCAAACCATAATCCACCATTATTTCTCGATAAACTACCGAAAAGCATGAAATATTAGGTGGTTCATAGTGTGGCTAAGATGATGGGATTTATCTGTAACCCTTTACCACACAATCCCAAGTTTTAATGACCCTGAGAAAGAATGCTTTTGAAAACATTGTGGGAAAAGGAGAAAATGCTGGTAACCAGCATTTTCTCCTTTTGCCACAATGTTTTTTGCCCATCCCACAACAAATTTCAATTTTTCAGTCACATCTATTTTGTCGTCTGCAAATGCTTTCAATTTGGACCAAGATGAAATTTTGTCATTTGGTAAAGGGTTAAAAGGGTAGAACACACTGCTGAAAAAGGAGAAAATGGCTGGAAACCAGCATTTTCTCCTTTTCCCTCAATGTTTTCAAAAGCTTCCTCTCTCAGGTTCATTTAACCCTATCCAACACAATCTCGAGTTTTAATGACCGTGATGAAAAAAACCTTTTGAAAACATTGTAGGAAAAGGAGAAAATGCTGGTAACCAGCGTTTCTGCCTTTCCCACAATATTTTCAAGAGCTTTCTTTCTCAAGGTTGTTGAAACTCAAGGTTGTGTGGCAAAGGGTAAAGGGCCTTGAGGAAGAAGAGATTGAAAAGATTGTTCGAGAAAGAGAAAATACTGAGACTGCAGGGGCCAAGGCCTATGGGTACGGCCCTCTTGCACTTGGGGTTGTAGAGATGTTGACTGGTAAAGGGTAAATCAATAGGGAAAGGTTCATCAAATGCTTTTTTACCCCTATTTTTCTGGGGGTGGGGGGGTGGGGGGGTATAACTTAACTCTTTACCAAACAACAAAATTTTAGACTAGTCCAAATTGAAAGCATTTGCAGACGACAAAACCAATGTGACTGAAAAATTAAAATTTGTTTTGGGAAGGGTAGAAAAAAATGTGGGAAAGGGAGAAAATGCTGGTACCAGCATTTTCTCCTTTTCCCACAATGTTTTTAAAAGGATTTGTTCTCAGGGTCTTTAAAAGTCGGGTTTTTGAGGTAAAGAGTTAAATCTATTCAGTTAACCTGACATAACTTCAACTCTCTACCACACAATCCCGAGTTTTAACAACCTTAAAGTGTAAGACTTTTGAAAGTATTTTGGGAAAAGGAGCATTTTCTCCCTTTTCACTATGTTTTCTAACCTTTCAAAGATAAATTCCATCATTGGAACATTATTTGAATTGTCATCTGCAAGTGCTTTGAATTTGGACTAGTCTAAAATTTTGTTGTTTGGTAAAGAGTAAAACTGGTAGAAGGCACATCATTTTCATGATATTTGCAGGTACTACAAGTGGTGGAGATACAGCCGTGCAGCAAAGCCAAGTGTCATCCAGTAAACCAAACATTTTAGCAGAAGACTTTTTGGGTCCCTTATTACTAGAGGTAAGAGCACAATCTTGCTTGTAGTGCTTTTTTTTTTTAACCCTTTACCACATGATCTCAACATGTAACGACCCTGGTAGAGTAGACTTTCGAAAACATTGTGAGAATCATCATTTTAGCATTATTTCATTTGTCATCTGCAAACACTTTCAATTTGGACAATCCTGAAATTTGGTTGTTTGGTAAACAGAAAAAAACAATTTTTAGCTCCACTGGCCAAACTGCCAAAGGCCAGCTGGCTTATGTTATGGCCTTGTGTCCGTCCGTGCGTGCGTGCATCAGTGTGTGCGTGCATTAACCTTTATTTCAAACATCTTCTTCTCTGGAACTACTCATTGGATTTTAAGGAAACTTCACAGAAATGATCCTGGCATGGCCCGCTTCAGAAACTCTTCAAAGAATATGATTCCTATCAAAACTGTGGTTGCCATGGCAACAAAACTGAAAAATATTGGAAATCTTTAAATATCTTCTTGTCCAAAATCATAGGGCCTAGGGTTACCAAATTTGGCATGTACCTTCATCGAATGGACCTCTACAAAAACTCTTCAAATTATAGCCCCGGGGGTCAAAATTGGCCCTGCCCCAGGGGTAGATAGGTTTATATAGTGAAAATTTCAAATATTTTCTTGTTCTAAACCATATGGCCCAGAGCTACCAAATTTAGCATCTAGCTTCATCTAATGGACTTCAACAAAAATCCTTCATGTTATAAGTTCAGGGTCAAAATTGGCCCCGCCCCATGGGTCAAAGACCGAAAAATATTGAAATTTTTTAATATTCTTCTTAACTGAAATCATAAGGCCTAGGGATACCAAATTTGGCATGTAGCTTCACCAAATAGACCTTCACAAAAACCATTCAAGTTATAGCCCTGTGGTCAAAATTGGCCGTGCCCCAGGGGTCACAAGTTTTAAATAGGTTTCTATAGTGAAAACCTTAAAATATCTTCTTGTCCTAAAACCATATGGCCTAGGGCTATTAAGTTTTGCATGTAACTTCATCTAATGGACTTTTAAAAATTGGCCCAGCCAGAGGGATCACAAGTTTTACATAGGTTTATATAGTGAAAGCTTCAAATATCTTTTTGTCCTAAACCATTGGACCTAAAGATACCAAATTTGGCATGTAGCTTTGTCTAATAGTTCTCTACAAAAACTCTTCAAATTATAGCCCGGAGGTCAGAATTTGCCCTGCCTCAGAGGTCAAGTTTTATATAGCTTTATATCGTGAATTTTTTTTTATATCTTCTTGTCATAAACCATATGGCCCAGGGCTACTAAATTCTGCATGTAGCTTCAACTAATGGACCTCTACAAAAAACTGTGGTCAAAACTGGCCCTAACCTGCAGGTCACAAGTTTTACATAAGCTTATACAGTGAAAACTTTAAAAGTCTTCTTGTCCTAAACCATATGGTCTTATACCAATTATAGCCCCAGTGTCAAAACTGGTCCAGTGGAGTGATACAGGGCCATCATGGCCCTCTGGTGTTGTAAGATCTCATTCGGCATACCTCGGGTGATCCGGTGATCAAATCCCTCGGCTGTATCACGTAGCTTGATATGCACCTACACGGTACATTCCGCACATCTCTGGAAGCACACCGCTTTACCTTTATTGAAATTGTAAGGCTCCTCTTTAGAAAGAATGCACAAGTAAATTTTCTATCGCTATCTTTCTAAGAGTATTTCAGTCGGCAGACAGTTTGAACATTCAATTTTTAGCGTGGTTTATCAATTTCGTTAGGAGCTTTCATCGACAGATCGATAGAAGTGAATAACTTCACAGTGGTTGTTCACAGTGGTTGCTAAGCGATCTACAGGGGTGCCGCCATGTTTAAGATCATGCGATTGGTAGTTCAAAATGGAAGCCTCCCTTTTACAGACGAGGTTAGATGTAGGTACGGAATCAGCCGAGTTGTGACGAGTGATAAGATCTGTGGGGGAAGAGATTTTTTCTGTAGATAGAATGTCATGGGTTCAAGTCATAGCCTTATAAATACAGTAAATTAACCCTTTAACAAAAAAGTAGGAGTCGTAACTTTCCTTATTTTCTCCAAAGAATGATGTCATTGTAGACTTCTAACAGATCACCGTTTCTGTGTTTACCAGTTATGGATCACTTACCTGTTAGGCAGTGGAGCAATGCAGAACCATCATGGCTCTTTCGTTAGCTTGGCTAGTTTCAACGGAAACATCAAGGTATTGTCATAGCCATGTTGTCATCATCATGCAAAAACTTTGACATTTTATAATATCTCTCCCATTACGGAAAGATATTTACTTCAAACTTGGACTCGTTGTTAACTGTCAAAAGGGGAACCCATACAACAGGGGCAGGTAACCATCAAAGTGTTCTTGACATAGTTTTGTCCTTTTTTCAACATAGAATTTTCAAAAAGTTTGACATTTTATAATATATCAGTTATTACTGAAGATATTTACTTCAAATTTAGACAAGATGTTAACTTTCAAAAGGGAAACCCATACAACAGGTGCAGGTAACCATCAAAATGATTTTGACATATTTATGCCCCCTTTTTCTACTTGAATTTTTAGCTCACCTGAGCACGAAGTGCTCAGGGTGAGCTATTGTGATCACTCACCGTCCGTCGGCGTCCGTCGTCCGTCCGTCCGTCCGTTCACATTTTTTTGTTTACACTCTAGCATCTACAAATATCAACCAATCAGCACCAAACTTGGTCAAAATATATATGACTATAAGATCTCGGATGAGTTCGATTATGGGTGTAATCGGACCAGAACGACTGGAGTTATTTGCCCTTGAATTAGAAAAATTGCTATATTTGACTTTGTTTACACTCTAGCATCTACAAATATTAACCAATCGGCACCAAACTTGGTCAAAATGTATATGACCATAAGATCTCAGATGAGTTCGATCATGGGTGTAATCAGACCAGAACGACTGGAGTTATTTGCCCTTGAATTAGAAAAATTGCTATATTTGACTTTGTTTACACTCTAGCATCTACAAATATTTACCAATCAGCACCAAACTTGGTCAAAATATATATGACCATAAGATCTCGGATGAGTTTGATTATGGGTGTAATCGGACCAGAACGACTCGAGTTATTTGCCCTTGAATTAGAAAAATTGCTATGTTTGACTTTGTTTACACTCTAGCATCTACAAATATTAAACAATCAGCACCAAACTTGGTCAAAATGTATATGACCATAAGATCTCGGATGAGTTCGATTATGGGTTTAATCGGACCAGAACGACTGGAGTTATTTGCCCTTGAATTAGAAAAATTGCTATATTTGACTTTGTTTACACTCTAGCATCTACAAATATTAACCAATCGGCACTAAACTTGGTCTAAATATATATGACCATAAGATCTTGAATGAGTTCAATTATGTGTCTAATCAGACCAGAACGACTGGAGTTATTTGCCCTTGAATTAAAAAATTGCTCCATTTGACTTTGTTTACACTCTAGCATCTACAAATTTAAACCAATCAGCACCAAACTTAGTCAATATTACATATGACCGTAAGATCTCGAATGAGTTTGATTGTAGGTCTAATAGGACCAGTTATTGCTGTGTCATGGAAAAAGGGGGCTTGACGTATATTTTCATTGTGGACCAATATCTCTTTAACTACAGGACAAAATGTCATGAAACTTCATCTTTTTATTGTTTATTGCAAGCCACAGACAATAGTTATTTGTTTTTATTTAATGAAACGCCATGTCATGAAAAAAGGGGGCTAAATGTTTAATTTCGTCATTGACCAATGACCATCTGTTTGTCCATCTTTCAGGACAGATATCTTCTAAAATCCTTGACAAAAACTAATAGAAATTCATACAGGTGTTCCTAATGATGTCTGCTGATATTTATTGGTTTTTTTTTTCCTTTTTGATATCAAATACTGTCTCATAGGAAAAAGGGGCTTCATGTATATTTCTGTTAAGGATCAATATACACGTATCTTCAACTCAAAATCCTGGACAAAAATTTGTGAAACTTCATTCGTGTGTTCCTTATGATAGTCCGCCAATATCATTAGTTTAGTTTTTTTGATTAAATGTTGTGTCATGGAAAAAGCGGGGGCTTCACATATATTTTCATTATGGATTAATTTCTCTTTAACTACAGGACAAAATGTTATGAAACTTCATCTTTATGTTGTTTATCACAAGCCACAGACAATAGTTAGGCCTATATGTTAGCTCACCTGAGCACGAAGTGCTGGGTGAGGTATTGTGATTCGTCGTTGTCCAGCGTCCGTCTTTCCACAATTCCTTTAAACATCTCCTCCTAAACCAATCATGTTGAAACTTGACAGGTATATTCCTTGGGTGAAGTTCTACCAAAGTTGTTAAAAGAATTGAATTAACCCTTTAACTCCAGGAGTCACAATTTTGGGCAAAATTGTATATAGAGCAAACTTTAAAAATGTTTTTGTCTGAAACTAGAAGGCCTAGAGCTTTGATATTTGGTATGTGGCATTTCCTTGTGGACTTCTACCAATTTTGTTCAGATGATGCCCCTGGGTCAAAACAGGACATAAAGGTATACAGAATGAACTTTAAAAGTCTTGTCCTACTTAACCCTTTACCACACAATCCCAAGTTTTAACGCCTGTGAGAAATAAGGCTCTTGAAAATATTGTGGGAAAAAGAGGAAATACTTGTAACCAGCATGTTTTCCTTTTTCCACAATGTTTTCCACCCGACCAAAATCAAATTTAAATTTTTGAGTCATTTATTTTGTTGTCAGGAAATGGTTTGAATTTGGACAAGTCTTAACCCTTTAAGTGCCTTTCACTACTATAGTTGCCTTTGTGTCTAGTGTAGATCAAGATCAGACTGCACGAAATGTGTAGTCCGATCATTGATCTATACTGTCTGCTTTGTTGAAACACTGCAGACAAAAGGCACCCACGCAGTTGTTATCATCTTGGACTCATTCTGGAATGAAAATGGCCTTTGGGTTTAAGGATTAAATTTTGTTGTTTGTTAATGATTTGAGCCAAGCCTGTTAGCTCATTACCTACAGGGCTAGCTATGCAGGGATGTCAAATTTAAATCTCAGTTGGGCCAAGCACTCAGGTAACCAGCATTTTTTTAACTTTTTCCGCAATGTTCTCTACCCATCCCAGATCTAAGTTCATTTTTTGAGACAAATTTATTTTGTTGTCTGCAAATGCTTTGAATTATAGACCAGTCTAAAATTTTTGTTTGGTAAAGAGATAAAGATAGACCAAGTAATATGCATTTCAAGACTGTGTTGTAGGCAATACTATCTTGCAGAATATAAGGCATATATATCCAAGATCCAACTGCAGTCTGATCTTTATCTACACTGTCTGATAAAACATCCTGTCTTGTGTACCCCTAGCCTTGGTTCCCACCTGATCATTTTTAGCTCCACTGGCCAAAGGCCAGCGAGCTATTGTCATGGCGTTGTGTCCGTCGTCCGTCCGTTCGTCCGTGCGTGCGTCCGTAAACTTTTTCTTTAAAAAACTTCTCCTCAGAAACTATTGACTGGATTTTTACCAAATTTCACAGGAATGTTCCTTTGGTGGTCCTCTTTCAAATTCCTTCAAATAATTGTGTTCCGTGAAGAATTCTGGTTGCCATGGCAACCAAAGTAAAAAACCTTTAAAAATCTTCTTCTCCCAAACCGCTATTTGGATAGCATTATTATTTTGCAGAAATGTTCCTTAGATACAGGTTTACAGAATTCCTTTAAAAAAAAATGATCTGTCAAAAAACATGGCTTTTATGGGAGACTCATTTTCCTTTTATGGTATAAAGTAAAATCTTTGAAAAATTTCTTCTCTAAAACTATTGATTGGATTTCATTGTTGTTTTGCAGGTAAGTTCCTATGGTGGTTGTCTGCCAAATTGTTTCTATGGTGGTTGTATACCAAATTCCTTTTAAAAAAATGATACACCTAAAAACACATTTTTTTATAGACAAGGCTTATATTTCAAAAAAATGTTCTTCTCCAAAACTATTTATTGTGTTAGTTTTATCGACTAACAAAGAAAAAGGAAGAAAATTGGATTGACTTGACCTAGTCAGGGCTGTCCTATTTAAGCCCACACATTTTCCTTGGTATTAAGATCACAATTTACTCCAATGATATGCTATTAGTTAGTAGTAGTAATAAAATATCACTGGCCATAAATAAGATAAAAGCTTGAGCACCTTTCACAACTTGAGCTTTTCAATTTTGCCTTATTACTAAGCCTGAGTAACCATGCCAAGATAAAAAAGAAAAAGTATTTTAATAACAAAACCCCCATGTTGTAGGTACTTTATAGTCCTTTTGATATAGAACAAGAGAACCTCTGCACTTTTAATTTTTATTAGTTCTGGTAAAGGTTTGTTGACCTACTAATGAGTAAATGCAGAGTGGACAGAAGGGGTGTAAATCCTGGTGACCTGGTACACAGTGGGACCTCACAAGTTTTTTCCATACCTTTTTTCTTCAGTGAGCTAAAATGCAGGATTGAATGGTAATTGTTAAAAACTTCTTTTCGCCATTATAGAAATATCAGGCCTGTGGAGCGATACAGGTGCTCAAGCGCCTCTAGTTTCCTTTTATCTATTCAGGATGGATGGATGCAGTTTAAATTTGACATGAAGCACCCTTTTTCCATGACACAGCAATAAATTCCAAAACCCTGACAATATGCGCTAGGTCACTTGATGTGTGAAAATTTAATCCAAATCTGTTGAGATATGTCCAGTAATCAAAGAGATATTGGTGAAAAATGAAATATAACATGAAGACCCCTTTTTCCATGATGCAGCTATAAATTGCAGAACCTTGACAATATGCGCTAGGTCACATGATGAGAAACATTCTGTGAAAACTTTTGAAAACATTGTGGGAAGAGGAGAAAATGCTGGTAACCAGCATTTTCTCCTTTTTTCCACAAAGTTTTCTACCCTGTCAAAGAAATATTGTGTCACTTGAGCCAATATGAAAATGTTGTCTGCAAATACTTTCAATTTGGACAGATCTAAAATTTTGCCATGTGGTAAAGGGTTAAAGGCTTTGACAGCATTTTTCTCTCTGGCTGTTAGGATGTATCTTTGAACATTGTGTTCATTGTATTTTGAGTTCATTTTTGTTCATTCATTTAACTCTGTAGTACAGATTTTATCTTGTAAATCTTAGAAGTCATTATAATTTTTGGGCATATACTCCACCATGAATTGAAGTACCATTTGAAAGATCTGTTCAGGTAGGGCCAAGGTCAGTGTCGCATTTGAAGGTCAAATTTTTGTAAGCTGGACGCATTGAAAGGTTGGTGCAAGACTATTGCAAGTGTAAATACATTGTTTATGTGTTTACAATAGCAATTACCCATGAACATGTCCCTGGACAACCACTGTAGTTGTTGGTGTATTTAACAACATTATAATACTAACCTGTATAGAAAGTCTTGAATCGGCAAACAGTCTCTACTAAGTTTGTTCAAATCAGGCAACTTTTTGCCACACACCAAAAGGCCTAGGGCTTTGTTATTATTCCTTCAAAACTC
The DNA here is from genome assembly GCA_945859785.2 of Tridacna gigas. NCBI lineage: Eukaryota > Metazoa > Mollusca > Bivalvia > Cardiida > Cardiidae > Tridacna > Tridacna gigas. The sequence goes on from OX244028.2 coordinate 106,804,055, forward strand.
CGTTTTGGAGGTATATAGGAGTCAGCTTGTCGGTCCATCCATCCATCCATCCATCAGTCTTTCTGTAGCGTTTTCTTGTCAGAGCTAGTTCTCAACAACTACAGGACAGATTTCATTCAAATTTTAGAGAGACTCGGTGCCAAGCAAGAATGTGCATATTATATTTTGGTGACAGTTCATTGAATTTTTACAAAGTTATTTTCCTTTGATGAAATTTCTTGTTCTCCCTATTTTTCAACAACTATTGGACAAATATCATTCAAACTTCTCACAAATATTTATATAACCTGGTTTGGTTAAGAAAGATTATCTTCTTGTCTAAACCAAGAAGACCTAGAGCTTTGACCTTGCACTTCGATATTTGGTATTTATCTTCATTGTAGACCTTTACTGCTTGGTACTCAGGTGAGCGATATAGGACCATCATGGTCCTCTTGTTCAATAAAAGCAACTGCAGCCCAGTGTTGGCACCCGCATGCAGTGCTCTTGTTCTGTATAGCACCATCCTGTACCTGATTTACAGATCAGCCCTAGATTTATGTTGACAAGTAGTATTTTACAAGGAGGCTTTTAAAGTCCTTTGCTACAAAATTGTTTCAGAAGATAATAATTTAAGAAATAATGATGATGTGACATAAGAAATGTATTACTGATTGAAAAAAATAATGTTGATGTGACATAAGGCATGGAATTACAGGTGTAAGAAATAATGTTGAAATGTATTATTAACCCTTTCCCAAACGACAACTTTTGGACTGGTCCAAACTGAAAGAGTTTGCAGATGACAATTTTAAATTTGATGAAAATGGTGGAAAGGTCTCAAAAAGGGTAAAAAACACTGTGGGAAAAGGAGAAATTGCTCGCTACAAGCAATTTCTCCTTTTCGCACAGTGTTTTCAAAAGACTTGTACTGCAGACACGTGAAAACCAGGGCTTGTTTGGGAAAGGGTTAATAAACGAAATAATGTTGACGTGACATAAAACATGGTATTACTAATAAACGAAATAATGTTGATGTAATGAGAAGCTCTGTTTTACCGAAGACAATTTCTTTTAAATTATATAACAACCATTTTCATTCATACCCCACCCCTGCTTTCCCAGTGTTTCTAGCTATACATGTACATATTAAAATGCCGAGAAAGAATACAGGCATCAAAATCATCATTCAGCACTGCTTTATTGTAATATCAGTATGTTTTGAAATTTAAGCCAGTAAATCAAAAAGTGTGAAAAAGTACAGTGACTCATAACAAAGAACTCTTACTTGTCACCAAGGTTTCTTTGCTGTTTCATGATCACGATTATTATCAGAGTACTTTTTTTCCTGTATGTGCATGGCTTGTAATTGCTTCATCCTTTGCCAGACAATCTCGACTTTTAACTCTTTACCAAACAACAAAATTTTTGTCTTGTCCAAATCGAAAGCATTTGCAGACGACAAAATCAGTGCAACTGAGACAATGAAATTTGTTTTGGGATGCACAGAAAGCATTGTGGGGAAAAAGGGAGAAAATGCTGGTTACCTTAATTTTCTCCTTTTCCCACAATGTTTTCAGAAGCTTTCTTTCTCAGGGTCGTAAAAAGTCGAGATTGTGTGGTAAAGAGTTAAAGACCGGTGGAAAAATCCATTTTCTCCTTTTCCCAAAATGTTTTCTGTTCTTTCAAAGATCATAGTACGCCCATTATTTGAGGCATATTGTATATATCATCTGCAACTCACTTGAACTCTTCACCAAATGACAAAATTTTAGACTCGTCTAGATTGAAAGCATTTGCAGATGACAAAATAAATGGGACTCAAAAAGTGAAATTTGCCTTGGGAAGGGTAGAAAACATTGTGGGAAAAGGAGAAAATGCTGGTTACCAGCAAAATGCTTCTTTCACAGTGTTGTGAAAACCCAGGATTGTTTGGTAAAGGGTTAATATTTTGTCGTTTGGTATAGGGTTAGGGTGTTAATTGGCTCATTTCCTGTGGCAAAGTGATGAACTTGAATGCTCACTTGTATTTTTGTGATGCTTATAATGTTATAATGACGGAGTAATATAATATTTTGTCATGATTTCTGCAATTAACCCTTTACCAGACGACAAAATTCTAGCCTTGTCCATATTGAAAGCATTTGCAGACGTAATTTCAGTGTGGCTCAAATGGTGCAACTTTTCTTTGATAGGGTAGAAAACATTGTGGGAAAAGGAGAAAATGCTGGTAACCAGCATTTTCTCCTTTTCCCACAATGTTTTCAAAAGGCTTCTTTTCCAGGGGCGTCAAAAGGTGTCATTGTGCGGTAAAGGGTTAAGAAACAAGCTTTTAACTCTTCACCACATGACTAAAGTTTAGACTTGTCCAAATTGAAAGTAAGGGAGCCTGGCAGGGACTTGAAATCATGGGGTTGCTTGTTGGAATCCCCAGCATGGCCAAGTTCTCTCCAAGGACTGTCAATAGTCATTGCAACTGGATTTATTCCTCTCTTACCACTTACCACTTTTTCAATGATGGTTTTGTGGAAAAGCCAGTGGCTTTCAAAGAATATAGTGCTAAGTCCTGGTAAAAGAAACCCCAGAAAGGCATGGATGGGTGCACTGGCCATAGGGATATTATTGAAATAATGCCGAAAATGGCATTAAACACCGAAGAAACAAACCAAATTGAGTGTACTGGTGTTAGGAAGGGCAATACAAGTTCCACTGCGCATGCAATTGGTTAATCGTATGTAAACAAAATTTTAGACTTGTCAAATAAAAGTTGAATTAATTCTTTCCAAAATGACAAATTTTAGACTTTGTCAAATTCAAAACATCTGCAGATGACAAGTTCAAAGTTGGTACTAATGAGCTTAAGCTGTCTGACAGGGTAGAAAACATTGTTGGAAAAGGAGAAAATGCTCAGGTTACCAGCATTTTCTCCTTTTCCCACAATGTTTTCATAAACTTTCTTTCCCAGGGCCATGAAAACCCAGGATTGTTTGGTAAAGGGTTAAGCATTATGCAGACGACAAATTTAAATGTAACACAGGCATAGTGGAATAGTCATTAGATTTAACCCTTTACTGCACAATGACGCCTTTTGACGCCCCTGGAAAAGAGGCCTATTGAAAACATTGTGGGAAAAGGAGAAAATGCTGGTAACCAGCATTTTCTCCTTTTCCCTCAATGTTTTCTACCCTATCAAAGAAAAGTTGCACCATTTGAGCCACATTGAAATTGTCGTCTGCAAATGCTTTCAGTTTGGACAATGCTAAAATTTTGTCGTCTGGTAAAGGGTTAATTTGCATTAAAATTTGAAGTCATGTCTCTTGGAGAATCAAAACACAAGACTTGTGGTACAACTGTTTTATAATGAATGGCTGACAACTGATCCAGAAATTTAGATGAAGCTATTTAACCCTATACCGCACAACGACGCCTTTTGACGCCCCTGGAAAAGAAGCCTTTTGAAAACATTGTGGGAAAAGGAGAAAATGCTGGTAACCAGCATTTTCTCCTTTTCCCACAATGTTTTCTACCCAATCAAAGAAAAATTGCACCAATTTAGCCAAATTGAAATTGTCGTCTGCAAATGCTTTCAATTTGGAGAAGGCTAAAATTTTGTCATCTTGTAAAGGGTTAACCCTTTCCCAAACGACAAATTTTGGACTGGTCCAAATTGAAAGAGTTTGCAGACGACAATTTTCAATTTGATGAAAATGACAGAAACTTCTCAGATAGGATAGAAAACACTGTGGGAAAAGGAGAAATTGCTCGTAACGAGCAATTTCTCCTTTTCCCACAGTGTTTTCAAAAGACTTGTACTGCAGAAACGTGAAAACCAGGGCTTGTTTGGGAAAGGGTTAACCCTTTACCACACAATCCTGAGTTTTCACAACTCTGAGATAGAGGCCTTTTGAAAACCTTGTGGGAAAAGGAGAAAATGCTGGTAACCAGCATTTTCTCCTTTTCCCACAATGTTTTCTATTGTCCCCAGGATAAACTTCAATTTTTGAGTCACATTTACTTTGTCATCTGCAAATGTTTTGAATTTGGACAAGTCTAAAATTTTGTCGTTTGGTAAAGAGTTAACCCTTTACCAAACATCCCGTATTTTCACATCCCTAAGGAAGAGGCCTTTTGAAAACCTTGTAGGAAAAGGATTAAATGCTGGTAACCAGCATTTTCTCCTTTTCCCACAATGTTTTCTACCCTGTCAAAAAACCTTAAGTTCAATTGTACCACTTTCAAATTTGTCGTCTGCAGACGCTTTCAATTTGGAAGGGGCTAAAAACTGTCGTTTGGTAAAGAGTTAAGCCTTTACCAAATAACCCATGTTAGGAAGGCTTTTGAAAACATCGTAGGAAAAGGAGAAAATGCTGGTAAGCAGAAATTTCTCCTTTTCCCACAATGTTTTCTTCTTTTCAGTAGACAAATTTCAATATTTGAGTCGCATTTCTTTTGTTGTCTGTAAATGCTTTCATTTTGGACAAGTCTAAAAAATCTTTGTTTGGTAAACATTTATGGGCCCTTGTACATATTTTTAAAGGTTTTGACTGTGTTGCATGCAGGCATAGCTCAGTGGGATGTGGCTTAAATCTCTTTACCAAACGACCAAATTGGAAACATTTGCTGACGAAAAATGACACCTGAGTCAAGCAAAGGGATTTGTCTTTAAAAGGGTAGAAAAGATTGTGAGATTAAGAGAAAATCCTGTTTACCTGTGTATGAGCATGTTTTTCCTTTTCCCACAATGTTTTCTAAAGGTTTCTCAGTCAGAATTGTTAAAAGTCTTGTTTGTGTGGTAAGGGTTAAAAAAACATTGTGTCTCTATTATAAGGGCACTGTTACATACTTTTAAATAATCGAGCCAAGTTGCATGCAGGCACGGCTCAATGGGATGCGGCTTCACTCTTCACCAAACAACAAAATTTCGGCCTTGTCCAAATAAAACGCATTTGCAGACAACAATTAAATGCAACTCAAGACGTTAAATTTGTCTTTCATAGAGTAGAAAACATTGCGGGAAAAGGAGAAAATGCTGGTTACCAGCATTTTCTCCTTTTCCAACAATGTTTTCAAAAGGCTTGTTCCTGAGGTTCGATAAAAGTCGGGTTGTGTGGTAAAGAGTTAAATCTTAACCGAACAAAATTTTAGACTTATCCAAATTGAAAGCATTTGCAGACGATAAATGTGACTCAAACAATGGGATTTGTCTTTGAGAGGGTTATGTGGGAAAGCAGCCAGTGGCTTGAAAAGAATATTGTGCAGAGCACTGGTAAAAAGAAACTCCAGCGAAGCATGGATAGCTGCACTGGCCGCCGCGATATATCTGAAATAATGTTGAAAACAGCATTAAACACCATACAATCAATCAACTTTGAGAGGGTAGAAAACATTGTGGGATTTAGAGAAAATGTGGGTAACCAGCATTTTCTCCAATCCCCATAATGTTTTCTAAAGCTTTCTTGGTCAGGGTTGTTAAAAGTCTGATTTGTGTGGTAAAGGGTTAAAAAAATTGTCTCTATTATTAGGGCACTATTACATACTTTTAAACAATTGAGCTGAGTTGCATGCAGGCACAGCTCAGAGGGGTCTGGATAAACTCTTTACCAAACGACAAAATTTTCCAAGACTTCCAAATTGAAAACATTTGCAGACGACAAGTTAACCTTTTCCGAGGCACAATGCCGCCTTTTGACGCCCCTGGGAAAGAAGCCTTTTGAAAACGTGGGAAAAGGAGAAAAATGCTGGTAACCAGCATTTTCTCCTTTTCCCACAATGTTTTCTACCCAATCAAAGAAAAATTGCACCATTTGAGCCACATTGAAATTGTGATCTTCAAATGCTTTCAATTTGGACAAGGCTAAAATTCTGTCATCTGGTAAAGGTTTAACTGTGACTCCAACAATCTGGGAATTGTTTTTTAAAGTGTAAAAAAATATTGTGGGAAAAACAGAAAATGCTGGTTACCAGCAGTTTAACTCTTTACCACACAATCCTGACTTTTAACGACTCTGAGAAAGAGGTCTTTTGAAAACATTGTGGAAAAAGGAGAAAATGCTGGTCACCAGCATTTTCTGCTTTTCCCACAATGTTTTCTACTCTTCCCAAAACAAATTTCAGTTTTTGAGCACGTTTATTTTGTCGTCTGCAAATGCTTTCAATTCGGACAGGTCTAAAATTTTGTCGCTTGGTAAAGAGTTCACCTTTGCTCTAGTGTGGTTAAAACTAACAGTTGTGGCGTAAGGAGTTAACTCCTTACTGCACAACAGTATTTTAGATTTGTCCAGAATGAAAACGGAAGGAAATTTGAACAGAATCAGAACAACTCGATGTGGCATTCGGAGGGTAGAATAATGCAATTTTGAATTCTTTTGTGCGAAAGATTGTGATGATACCGAGTGATGTAATGGTGGGTCAGAGATGATTTGAATACAAGATAGGTTTGTGCGAGCCAGACTATTGAATAGTCGCCCTCTTTTGAATACGGAATGAACAGTGAATATTGACAACAGTCGGAGTGTTTTTGTCGATTGTTGGTCGCTATTATCTCTTAACCCTTTACCAAACAATCTTGTGTTTGGAGGACTCCGGGGGAAAAAGGCTTTGAAAATATTGCTGTGTAAGGAGAAAATACTGTACTGGTAACTAGTATTTTCTCCTTTTACCACAATGTTTTCTACCCTGTCACAGACAAATTTATTCAATTTGAGGAACATGAAATTTATTGCCTGTGCTTTCAAGCCTACTATGTTTTCATTGTGTGTCAGTGTGGCCCTTATGATGAGATTTTGTCCCTGGAAGTGTAGAAAACGGTGTAAGACAAGGAGAAAATGCTGAACAGCTTTAACTCTTTAATACCACACTACAAAATATTAGTCTGGTCCAAATTGAAAGCATGCACAAATTATAATTTAAATATAGCTCAATCAATGATATTTTTCTTTGAAAGTAGACAACATCGTAGGAAAAGGAGAAAAAGCTGGTAACCAGCAATTCTCTTTTCACACAATGCTTTCAATAGTCTTCTTTCTTAAAGTCGTTAAAACTCAGGATTGTGAGGCAAAGAGTTTCAGATGGTAAAATTATTTAAGGCTCCATATTGAAAACACATGCAAACAACAGGGTACATGTGGCTCAAATTGTGGAATTTGCTTTCGAAATGATAGAAAATAATGTAGATAAAGGAGAAAATGCTGGTCACCAGCATTTTCTCTTTTTTCTCCCTTTTTTTTTTAACCCTTTCCCAAACGACAAATTTTGGACTGGCCCAAATTGACAGAGTTTGCAGATGACAATTTTAAATCTGATGAAAATGGCAGAAAGGTCTAAAAAAGGGTAGAAAACACTGTGGGAAAAGGAGAAACTGCTCGTAACAAGCAGTTTCTCCTTTTCCCACAGTGTTTTCTACCCTTTTTTAGACCTTTCTGCCATTTTCATCAGATTTAAAATTGTCATCTGCAAACTCTGTCAATTTGGGCCAGTCGATACCGACTGAGCTACGGGGGCTTGGCAACGACCCCAGGAAGAAGCCTTTTGAAAACATTGTGAGAAAAGGAGAAAATGCTGGTAACCAGTATTTTCTCCTTTTCTCACAATGTTTTCTACTTATCAAAGAAAAATTGCACCATTTGAGCCACATTGAAATTGTTGTCTGCAAATGATTTCAATTTGAACAAGCCTAAAATTTTTGCCATCAGGTAAAGGATTAATGAGTGCTTATAATGTTTAGCCCTTTCAGAGAAGGACATTTCAAAGTCATCTGCTGCAACTGTTTGAGAAAGTAATGATTTTAATAAAGTGCAACTCTCCAGACACACAGAAACAGGCTTGCACTATAAAACAACATGAAAGCAGACAATTGGAATCAAATACAAAGTGAAACATGGAAGAAAGGGGAATACAGATGAGCCATTCAAAAGGGGGTTTAACCCTTTACCAAACAATCCCAGGTTTTCATGACCCTAGGAAAGAATGCTTTTGAAAACATTGTGGGAAAAGAAGAAAATGCTGGTAACCAGCATTTTCTCCTTTTCCCACAATGTTTTTGGCTCTATCACAGAGCTTAACTCTTTACCACACAATCCTGACTTTTAACGACCCTGGACCCTGGGAAAGAAGCCTTTAGAAAACGTTGTGGGAAAAGGAGAAAATGCTGGTAACCATCATTTTCTCCTTTTCCCACAATGTTTTCTACCCTTCCCAAAACAATTTTTTAATCACATTTATTTTGTTGTCTGAACGTGCTTTCAGTTTGGTGCAGTCTAAAATTTTGTCGTTTGGTAAAGAGTTAAGCCCGTTTGTTCCAAAGTTGAATTTGGCATCTGCAAATGCTTTGAAATTGGACTAGTCTAAAATGTTGTCGTGTGGTTAAGAGTTAACTCTTTCACTACTAATGACGACTTGACTACCTTTTGCGGACAGCATAGATCAAGATCAGACTGCACATTCTGTGCAGTCTGATCTTGATCTATGCTGTCCGCTACTCTATTTTTAAACTATGATGAATGTTGTTTTAAATGGCAGTGGAAATCTATTTTTAGAGCTCGGAAAAAACATGTAATTTCTGGAGTTAGTCGTGAAAGAGTTAACCCTTTCCCAAACAAGCCCTGGTTTTCACGTGTCTGCAGTACAAGTCTTTTGAAAACACTGTGGGAAAAGGAGAAATTGCGCGTAACGAGCAATTTCTCCTTTTCCCACAGTGTTTTCTACCCTTTTGTAAACTTCCTGCTATTTTCATCAAATTTAAAATTGTTGTCTGCAAACTCTTCCAATTTGGACCAGTCCAAAATTTGTGGTTTGGGAAAGAGTTAATACATTTCCCTGATGCATTATAACAAGCTAGTCATGATGTATGTAATAAAGGTTCCATCAAATCCATTTTGTCTAACAACAGATCTGATCGTCGGGTGCACTGGTCCTTTGACATGCAGAAAATTAACCAGTAGGAAGCAATTTCGACCCATAATTGTCAGCCTGCATGGATTGCGCAGGGTGGCATGGTTCGATACCTTTTGCAGATGCATGAAGCCCCTTTTTCACAGAGCATGGCTCAAATATTTTAACAAACCTGTAGAAAGATTTCAGAGCATTATCAATTTGGTACAAGTTAAACCTTTACCAGACAATTCCGACTTCCACGACCCTGACAAGGAAAGCTGCTAAAAACGTTGTGCTGGTAACCGGCATTTTCTCCTTTTCCCACAGTATTTTTAACCCTTCTGTAAAGAAAGATTCAGTTTTTGAGTCACATTTATTTTGTCATCTGCAATATTGGATCTGGACAAGTCTAAAATTTTGTAGCTTGGTAAAGTATTAACTCTTTACCAAAGGACAGAAATTTAGACAGGTCCAAATTGAAAGCATTTGCAGAGGACAGATTTAATGTAGCTCAGATCAGGATGATCTCTGTCTTTTATAGGATAGAAAACCTAGTGGGAAAAGGGGAAAGTGCTGGTTACCAGCATTTTCTCCTTTTCCCACGATGTTTTCAGAGGCCTTCTTCAGGGTTGTTAAAACTTGTTATTGTGTGGTAAAGGGTTAACTCTTCACCAGGCAACAAAACTCTAGAATAGTCCAAATTGAGGACGTTTATTTTACAGGAGACAAATGAAAGATGGCTCAGATTATGAAGTTTTTCTGTGATAGTGTGGAAAACATTGCAGGAAAAAGGAGAAAATGCTGGTTACCAGCATTTTCTCCTTTTCCCACAATGTTTTCAAAAGCCTGTAATGTCTTAGTTGGCAAAAAAGTCTGGATTGTATTGTAAAAGTTTATATTTTTCTGTCTAAAAGAGCTTTCTCTTTTTGAGTTACAAAATTTCAGACATGGAAATGGAAAGCACTGCAGACGACAATATTAATGTGACTCAAATGATGGCATTTTCTCCTTTATCCACATTATTTTAACTCATTACCACACAATCCTTACTTTTAACCCTGACAAAGAAAGCTTTTCAAAACATTGTGGAAAAAGGAGAAAATAATGGTCTCTAGCTTTTTTCCCCTCTTTTCCCACAATTTTTTCCACCCTTCCCTAAACAAAGTCCAGTTTAGAGTCATTGTCTATTTTATCGTCTGCAAATGCTTTCAGTTTGGACTAGTCTAAAATTTTGTTGATTATTAAAGGGTTAATAGGGCTTTTTTCTCCAAGGTCATAAATTCACTTGATTGTTTTGTAAAGGGTTAAACCAATCTACAGGGGGAAAAAGGAGAAAAAACTTGAAGTAACAGTGGACTGGTCTTCTGTAAAATTTGGTGCCATGATTATCAGTCATGCTGTACACTGTCTGAACATGCAGATGCCATGATGAAGTTTTCCCTTCAGTTACCAGCATTTTCTTCTTTTTCCTCAATGTTTTTTAACACCTTGTTTCCCCAGAGTTGCTAAAAACACCGGATCATTTGGTAAAGAGTCGAAACAATCTGCAGGGAAAAAAATTCATAGAAACAGACTGGTCCTCTGTAAAATTACAGCCATGATAATCAATATTACTGTACACAGTCTGAACATGCAGACGCCATGGTGAAGTTATCCCTCCAGTGGCTGAATCAATATTCATATTGTAGATACAAGCAAACAGCTGTATATCAGCTGATCAACTTTTGCCCGCCTCTCCTCCTAGAAATCTTTTCCAGACAACAAAATAAAAGACTTGTCTGTATGTAACAAGTTAACTCTACCAAACTACAAAATTTTAGGCCAGTCCAAATTGAAGGCATTTGCGGACAAAAATATAAATGTGATGTAAAAAACGAAATTTGTTTTGGGAAGGGTAGAAAACATTGTGGGGAAAGGAGAAAATGCTGGTTACCAGCATTTTCTCCTTTTCCCACAATGATTTGAAAAGGTTTCCTCCTCAAGGTCATTAAAACTCGGGATTGCATGGTAAAGGGTTAAGACTAAAAGGTTTTCAAATTAAGTGTGACTCACATGATAGAATTTCCTTTTTTAAAGAGTGGAAAACATTGTGGAAAAAGGAGAAAATGATCGTTAACCAGCATTTTCTCCCTTTTCTAGCAATGTTTTCTTAAGTATTTTTCAATGTTGTGAAAACACAGAATTGCTCGGTAAAGAGTTATGTTTACCATTTTTGCCATGCTTCTCACCTTCTATAAAAAAAAATATTTAAATTTAGCACCTGTTTTCCTGAACCTTTAACCCTTAACTCTTTACCAAACGACAAAATGTTAGACTAGTCCAAATTGAAAGCAGTTGTAGACAACAAAATAAATGTGACTGAAAAAATGAAATTTGTTTTAGGAAGGGTAGAAAGCATTGTGGGAAAAGGAGAAAATGCTGGTTACCAGCATTTTCTCCTTTTCCCCCATAATGTTTTCAAAAGGCTTCTTTCTCAGGGTCATCAAAAGTCGGGATTGTGTGGTAATGAGATAATTGATATGATTAGCAGACTTGCTAGGATTTGACTCAAATATTTTTGAAAGTTGCTTTAAGGCTAAATTAACCCTTTACCACACAATCCCAAGTTTTGACAACCCTGGGGAAAGAGACTTTTGACATCATTGTGGGAAAATGAGGAAATGCTGGTAACCAGCATTTTCTCCTTTTCCCACTATATTGTCTACCATTTCAAAGGCAGAACTGATCTTTTGAGCTACATAAAATTTGTCGTCTACAGACACTTTCAATTTGGACAGATCTTAACCTTTAGGCTACGGAGCGTGATCCACTGACCTTTTGCGAATAGTGTAGATCAAGAATGTGCAGTCAGATCTTGGATCTACCTTGTCCAATAAGGAGATATTTTTCTCCAAAAAATAAGTTTGTTACAACATTGTTTGAGTATTTACTTTTGGGTTGAATGTTTCATTTAAGCTACATAGCAGGATAAGTGTTAAATATGGTGTTTTGTATAAGAGTTAACCCTTTACCACACAATCCCTACTTTTAACGACCCCGAGGAAGAAGCCTTTTGAAAACATTGTGGGAAAAGGAGAAAATGCTGGTAACCAGCATTTTCTCCTTTTCCCACAATGTTTTCTACTCTTCCGAAAACAAATTTCAATTTTTGATTCACATTTATTTTGTCGTCTGCAAATGCTTTAATTTGGACTAGTCTAAAATTTTGTTGTTTTGTATGAGAGTTAAGACCTGGATAAGTGATTTGTTGCCGACTTGAGTGATGAGACTCACTATATTGTTGAAAGTGACCTAAAACCATGCTTTGTTCTATGTTTCAGGCACTGGACGGGTTTTTGTTTGTGGTGAACTGTCAGGGGAAGGTGGAGTTTGTTTCTGATAATGTGACACAGTTTCTCAAATACACGCAGGTAAGGACGAAACAAAATGCTTTCGCAAAAACAGAAAAAGTCCCTAAATTGGCTACTCCAATGGTTGACCAAAATTGCAGATGAAAAAGTAAATGTGGCTAACTGTTAATGTACATGTATCACGGTGTAGGACCGGAAGTGTACAGTGTTTGAGATTGTATGTCACTTGCGAGTCTGTACAGTGGCGAAATGTCACTTGATTCTTGAAAATTGAGTTTACACGGTAAGTGAAGTTAATGTTTTTTCGTTTATTTTTGTAATTAATTGAAATCTTTCCATCCACTTGTACTTTTGATATATATTAAACATACCAGGCACCTGATCGTGCGATGCGCAACCTCCTTATAGCAATAAGAATGTCTTGATCAGCTTGACATGAGAAATTGAAATGATTTTCGACTACAAAAAATACCAGAATTTTCGCTTTAGCGCACACGAAAGAGTTCTTTCTACGATATAAAGGTCTGACCGTGTTTATGCTTCTTCTCTTCATCAACAAGTTCCAAGTTGTGACCTTAAAAGCGATGAAAATGATGAAGTTCCTGTATGTTTACTACACAATTTTGTACAGTCACTTGAAAACCAATATTTTAGGTTTGTACTGACACTTGATACGACTTTGTACGGTCACTTGAATCCGTTCTCAAAATTATTTTGTTCTTGCATAAGGAATTTTGACACTTTACAACAAAATCTTGTTTGCTTTGATCCCGTATTTTGACCTACATGATGGAAACAGAGAAATGAAATCGACATATAAAGTATTATTGCTTTTGTGTTGTGTCCTCTGGCTGAAAATGGATTATATTTCAATTGTGGCTTCATACGCTTTAAACACAGAAAAAGATTAGCCAGCGTAGAATACAAATTGAAGATACTACTAATGTGTACCAATTTTTAAAGTGGATAGAGATTATGATGATGCATTTCGTGTCACAAACATTCAACTATGCCAACTGTTGACTGGCATCATAGGTTTGGTTTCTTGATTTTGTGGTGATATTAGGAGCTAATTTATAGCACCATGATGTAGTAGAAAAAGAAATACTTCCCTTGCAAGAGCTTAAACAATCTAAAAAAATCCATATTAAATCTGATTTTTGGCTCTATGTCATTATTACCCCACCGATTCCAAAATGATAATGGCACTTTTATTTGATTTAATTATTTTGGGGGTTTATTTTTTTCTTTCTCATTTGGTGCTGCATTAAATAGATAAGTTTTAATAAGGCTGTGTCGTCTGCTCATGGTAGAATTTGACAAAGTGTTGCATAGTAAGCAGCGACTGGTGGGAACAAGATAGGGCTAGGCGGATACGCAGATAGGCCTTGTATATTTCAGTACATGTAGTTTTGACAAATTAGGATATCTGCAATGCCACATTTATATTATCCCTAGTTATGGCCTTAGTAGCAATAAAATGTGGCTGAAAATAATTATTCTGTTTTTGTCCCTATACCACATTTTGACTTCTATTGAAACAACTTTTTACGCCCCTAAAGCTGATATCTTCAAAAGTAGATATGGCTCGTAATTTATGTTGACTTCATATCATCCTATTATGTTTGATGCCACTGAAAAAAGCATATTTTTACTTTGCTATAAGTATGCGTCATGTGTAGGCCTAACTTGTACAGAAGTTAGGTAAGTCTAAAATATTTTGACTTTGGACAAGTCCAACGTTTTGTCGTGTGGTAAAGAGTTGAAGCGTTGACGTGAAGCATTCTTGTACTAGACAAATCACGTCATGAGCACGACGTAATTGATAATTTACCATTAACTGCCTTTGGTAAAAAACTGACAACTTCCTTTTTTGAAGAATTGTCATTCCATATTCACAGGGTATATTCTAGACGTGTAGGCATATCCAATTTATGGATAACATACTATAATTTTTTACCACACACAGTCAATACAGTCTACAGTCAGTGACACAAACAAGTTGGCTTCTTTACAAAAGAAGCCAGGAGAAGTCAGCATCAATCTTTTCAAATACTTTATTGGCTTTTAATATCAATATATTTTGGTATATGTAAACAAACAAGCAAAAAAGCCGCCGCATAGAAGCATCTTATGCTTTACATGGCGGTCATTTGACCTTCTTCCTGCGTGGGCAAGTTGCATGATCTTGTCCAGCGGTCTTCTTTCTCTCTTTTTTATTAAACAAAATTCTTCTTATTTTTTCTTCTGCCTAGATATATTTGCTTAATGAAAAATTACAATTACTATAGAGGTCATTTGCAACCATGGCAAATATAATATAACAAATCTTTACTAAAATTAGTCATATAAAAATAAACCTCGTCTATTCTGTGTTTCGGTTTTTTGATTTTGCTTTATTTACAAAACCATGACGAAACAGACTGTGTATTAGAACAATTTCCCAAGAAAAATGGATTTAATCAGCAAATTCTGCAGCAGTCTGCATTTTAAACTCACCACTACTGGAGAGGTCTGATGATCTCGTAAAATAAATGAACATGACCACACGTTATTTAATATTGGGATACTGTCGCGTGACACCATTTCTTACCTTAAATTCCGATTAATTAGCGTCATATTACTAACAGAATCTTATACCAAGGTCATTTTTTTTAAAATTTATGAAACTCGCCAAGGGCTCGCTTCATGAGTTTCATATGTATGAATTGAGCACTCGTGTAAAATCCTTTATTTTCTGATGTTCATCTAAGTTTGAACGACACTGGGTCGCGTGCAAAGTTTAGTTTTAGTTTAGTTTAAACATATTTATTTTACATTGATTGAGAAACAAGTTCATAAAACTTGAACTAATCTCTCTCGATTCTGCTTCCTGGGAACTACACCAGTACTCGCACCGAATGTGTGGGCCAATGAAAAATCCCAAAGTTGACATCCACTCCCGGGTATCGATCTCAGGACCTTTAGGTTATAAGGCCAACGCTCTACCTCACGACCACGGACACCACCAAAGTAAATGCAGCCCAAGGGGCTTCGTGTATTCTTTGCTAGCGACCCGGTGTCGCTCATTCTTCGACAAAAATCTAGGCCCAGTTGTTTAAAGCATCGTTACCTTCATGAGTTCGTTTTAGTTTCAGTTGGCTTACTGTTTGAGCGAAACCCATATCAAATACCCTGATATGCTATGCTGAAAAGAAAAAGCTCCTCGAATTTTTTTCAGCCCAGATATCACAGTATATGCGTATAAAACTTCACATTTCGTTGACAAACAACGTCATGGTTCTACGTTTAAATCACAGAAAAAGTTGAAAGATTTGTTTGTTTGAGCAGCTTAACATCGTGAACTCTGTCAAAGTGAAATTAGATTCTCGGGATCAATTGTTTATACTGGCCATTGTTTTGATGATGGTTTTGTGAGAAAGCAGCCAGTGGCTTGGAAAGAATATTGTGCGAGTACTGATAAAAGAGAAACCAGGAAATCATGGACAGGTGCACTGGCCGCCGCGTTTTCATTTCTCCGCGATATAACTGAAATGGTGTGGAAAACGGTGCTAAATAATCAATCAATTAGGTGTTCTCATGCATAAACAAAGCTTTGCGATCTATATCAAAGCGCGCTTTTATGCAGCAGGGTACAAGACAGTATTAGTCAGTTACAGAACTTGAAACTTGCTCCTATTTCCTTGGTACATTATCTTGCTGTGATTTTCAGTGTCTAATAAAGTAATCGAATATTATAGCAAGTACAACCAACATTTCAGGGAGCATCTGTCAAATCAATCTACTTTAAAGTAGGTCAAACAAGTCAGAGTCTCATATCACTTCAAATAAACAACTTTCTGTCGAATTTCCCTTTTCATTCTTCGTAATAAAAGACATGCTCTTCAAGTCACTGTACAAAATAAAATATTGCAGATCTCAAGCGACTGTACAACAGCTTATCAAGTGACTGTACAAATTCCTTTTGTCGACATGCCATTTTAAACGAACGATTATGAGGATTGTAGTCGATTTTGTCACCAAACCTTTACATGTTTTCAAAAAAAAGTGAATAAAGAAAATATCTATACATTTTCCGTTCAGCAAAAAAGCTTTTAAGGATGGTTAATCAAACAAAATACCTCGTTGTTTTGAGGCAAAATCATCTGTATTTCAGTATGGTTACATGATCAAGGCATCCCCATTCCTCCAAGAAAGATTTACAGAGCACATGGGTGTTCCTGATACGGTCTATAATTAACAAACAAAAAACTGGATATGAAGGTTTTACAATATCTATCAAAATAAATGAAAAATCACCAGCTTGACTTACCGTGTCATAGCAGTTTACAACGACCAAGTGACATTTCGCCACTGTACAGACTCCCAAGTGACATACAATCTCAAACACTGTACACTTCCGGTCCTACACTGTGTGTATTAAATATTGTGAAAAAAAGGAGATAACACATGTTACCAGCATTTTCTTATTTTTCTACAAAATTTTTTGAAAGGCTTGTTCCGTAGGGTCCTCGAAACATGGAAATGTTCGGTTAAGGGTTAACCCCTAACCACACAATCAAGAGTTTTGACTACCCAGTGGAAGACTTTGGAATACATTGTGGGAAATGTACACACAACAACAATGCAAACTTTGTCCAAATTGGAAGCGGACGACAAAACTTGTCCAAACTGAAAACATTTACAGATGAGAATTTAGATATGGCTCAAATGATAGAATTTGTCTTTAATAGGGTAGAAAACATTGTGGAAAATTGAGAAAAAGCTGCTTACCAGAATTTTCTCCTTTCCCTGCAATG
This sequence comes from Tridacna gigas, assembly GCA_945859785.2. Lineage (NCBI taxonomy): Eukaryota > Metazoa > Mollusca > Bivalvia > Cardiida > Cardiidae > Tridacna > Tridacna gigas. Next base: position 106,821,054 of record OX244028.2, read on the forward strand.
TTTTCAAAAAGCTTCTTCCTTGGGGTGGTTAATTAGCTTGGGATGGTGTTGTAAAGGGTTAGATAATTAACTGCAAGTCGTAACTAAGATTTAATTTACTATCAGAGGAAGGGACAAACTCGGAATTTGCTCATTACCAAATGATAAAATGTGGGCCTTGTCTAAATTAAAAGCATTTGCAGACAATAAATTAGAAGTAACTCAAAACAGGAAATTTGTCTTTCGTAGACTAGAAAACAGCGGGAAAAGGAGAGAATGCTGGTAACCAGCATTTTCTCCTTTTCCCACAAAATTTTCAAAAGTCTTCTTCCTCAGGGTCGTAAAAAGTTGGGATTGTGTGGTAAAGAGTTAACTCTTTACCAGTTAACTCTTTAATAAACGAAAAAATTTTAGGCTGGTCCAAATTTAAAGCATTTGCAGACAACAAATAAAAGGTGGCCCATATGATGATATTTGTCCTTGATAGGATAGAAAACATTGTAGGAAAAGGAGAAAATGCTGGTAAAGAGTTAAAGGCATTTCCTTCCAACAAGAACTTTTCTGTCATCTTTTTGCAGTGGAACTCTTCTTTCAAAACATTGTGGTAAAAGGAGAAATTGTCCATGAAGAGCCAATTCAAGATGGGGGTTATATAAAATTTGGAGATGCCTTGTTCCTTTGAAATGAGCAAAAAATGTTCTTTTCAAAGAAAAAAACCACATGAATGGAAAACAAAGGAAATCTTTTAACTCGAAACCCAATGAAATTTTTTTAGACCAATGTCAAAGTTAAACCCTTTGCCACACAATCCAGACCCTGAGGAACAAAACCATTTGAAAACATGGTGGGAAAAGGAGCAAATGCTGGTTACCAGCATTTTCACCTTTTCCCACTATGTTTTCCACTCTTACGAAAAACAGGTTCTAATGTTTGAGTCAAATTTATTTTGTCACCTGCAAATGCTTTGGATTTGGACAAGTTTAAAATTCTGTCAACCGGTAGAGTCAACTCTTTCCCATACAATCCCGACTTTTGACGACCCTGGAAAACATTGTGGTAAGCAGTATTTTCCCCTTTCCCATGGTGTTTTCTACCTTACTGAGGGCAGAAATCACCATCATAGCTTCATATAAGATGGTGTCTGCAAATGCTTTCAATTTGGTCCAGTCCAAAATTTGGTGATTTGGTAAAGGGTTTAAACAATAATTGCAGACTGGAAAATTAACCCTTTCCCAAACAAGCCCAGGTTTTCACGTGTCTGCAGTACAAGTCTTTTGAAAACACTGTGGGAAAAGGAGAAATTGCTCGTAATGAGCAATTTCTCTTTTTCCGACAGTGTTTTCTACTCTTTTTGAGAACTTTCTGCCATTTTCATCATAAAAAATTGTTGTCTGCAAACTCTTTCAATTTGGACCAGTTCAAAATTTGTTGTTTGGGAAAGGGTTAAGGTGGAGAAAAATACAAGATTTGTCTTTCAAAAGATATAAAACATTGTGGGAAAAGAAGAAGATTCTGTTTACTAGAATTTTATGCCACAATGTTTTCAAAAGCCCATTTCTGCAGTTTGTTTAAACTCGACTCTTTTTTTAGTAAAGGATTAAAAGGAAATTTGCTTTTTATTCTGATATGGGAAAAGTTTTCCCAGAAAATGTTGCATGGCTTGACAGGAAGTAATCTTGAAATCTGATGCCGTGAACACCTCACATTTTCTCCGACACGATATCAATCAGCTGCAATCTCCTGAACGACACTGATTCCATTTGGATAAAACTCTAGCAAACATTTACATGAGTTGGCAGAAAATGGATGTTTTTTTTCCTTTTGAAAATCTGTGTTTCAAAAGAGCTTGCCAATCTCAATCTCTTTTGCCAACTGACAAAATCTTAGGTCCAAATTGAAAGCATTTGCAGATGACAAATTTGGCTGAAATAGTAAGATTTGTCAATAACTTAGAGGACGTGTTTGCTAATCTTCTTCCTTAAGGTGATTAACCCTTTACCACACAATCCCGAGTTTTAATGATCCTGAAGATAAAGGCTTTTGAATTCATTGTGGGAAAAGGAGAAAATGATGGTAATCAGCATTTTCTTCCTTTCGCACAATGTTTTCTACCCAAGCAAAGACGGAAATCGTTGTTTGAGCTTAATTTAAGTTGTCCTCTGCAAATGCTTTTGATTTGGTTGAGTACAAAACATTATCGTTTGGTAAAGAGTTAAAACATAGAACTGAGTGGTAAAGGGCTGAAGAATTTGTTTGGAATATTTCATGTTTGTTTCTTGCATCCTGACAGAAAAATAATGGTAAAGGGAGGTAATAGAATTGAATTTCTATCTCTGTACAAATGATGCCATGCAGACATGTACGCCTCCAAGACAGGAATGTCATGCAAATGAGGCTCGTTGTATAATGATTTAAAGATTTCGTTCACGCATCTAACTTGTTCTAGTGTTGGAAGAATGGGATTTCTTTTTTTTATTATCTTTTTGAGAATCTTTGGCTCCAGGAAATTTCCTTAACCCTTTACCACACAATCTCGAGTTTTAACAACCCTGAGGAAAAAGCGTTATGAAAACATTGTGGGAAAGGGAGAAAATGCTGGGTACCAGCATTTGCTCCTTTTCCCACAATATTTTCTAACTTTTCAGAAACAAATCCAACCGTTTGAGCTACATGTAATTTGTCGTCTGCATGTGCAATTTGGACCAGTCTACATTTTTGTCGTTTGGTAAAGAGTTAGAATTATTTTTAAAAAAGCCAGGTGGAAAGAGACTGGAGTATCAGGCTTTGAAAACTTATACTTGATAGCTCTTTCCAGTTATTAACTCCTTACCAAACAACAAAATTTTAGAATAGTCCAAAATTGAAAGCGATTGCAGACGACAAAGAAAATGTGACTGAAAAGTCAAAATTTGTTTTGGGAAGGGTAGAAAACATTGTGGGAAAAGGAGAAAGTGCTGGTTAACAGCATTGTCTCCTTTTCCCTCAGTGTTTTCAAAAGGCTTCTTTGTCTGGGTCGTTAAAAGTCAGCATTGTGTGGTTAAGAGTTAACTCTTTACCACACAATCCCGACTTTTAACAACCCTAAGGAAGAAGCCTTTTGAAAACATTGTGGGAAAAGGAGAAAATGCTGGTAACCAGCATTTTCTCCTTTCCCACAATGTTTTCTACTCTAAGGCAAATTCCATTATTTGAGTCAAATTTAAATTGTCGTCTGCAAATGCTTTCAATTTGGACTAGTCAGAATTTTTCTCGTGTGGTAAAGAGTTAAGGCTGCACCACACAATTCCACCTTGTAGCTACACTGAGGAATAAGTCTTTTGAAAACGTTGTGGGGAAGGAAGAATATGCTGGTTACCAGCATTTTCTCCTTTTCCCACAATGTTTTCTACTATTCCTGATACAAATCTCATCATTTTTGCCACATTTGTTATCTGCCTATGCTTACAATTTGTAACAGTTTACAATTTTGTTGTTTGGAAAAGAGTTAAAATCCAAAGTTACATATTACCACCATTAGATCACTTTTAACCCTTTACCAGACGACAAAATTTTAGCCTTGTCGAAATTGAAAGCATTTGCAGACGACAATTTCAATGTGGCTCAAATGGTGCAACTTTTCTGAGATAGGGTAGAAAACATTGTGGGAAAAGGCAGAAAATGCTGGTTACCAGCATTTTCTCCTTTTCCCACAATGTTTTCAAAAGGCGTCTTTCCCAGGGGCGTCAAAAGGCGGCATTGTACAGTAAAGGGTTAAAACATATTTCCTTAACCCTTTACTACATAACCCAGAGTTTTAATGGCCCTGGCAGAGAAGGCTTTTGAAAACATTGTGGGAATAGGAGAAAATGCTGTTAGATAGCATTTTCTCCTTTTCCCACAATGTTTACTTCCCTTCAAATAACAAATTTCAATTTCTGAGTGCTATTTACTTAGTTGTCTGCAAATGCTTTCAATTTGGACAAGTCCATGATTTTATCAACTTGCAAAGCTGTTTCTTTCAGAATATCTGACTAAGAAGTGGACATTGTCAGTCTATGACAAGACTATACCTTCTTTGCAATCTGATCTTGATCTACACCGTCGTCACAAGTAACTTAGCCCAGGATCAGCTCTGACGGTAAAGAGAGGAAGATGGAGAAGGGAAACTTCTTTTGTCTCTTGTTGTTGCATGGATTCATTTATCAAACTCTAATTTCTTGTTGGTTATCCATATCTGATATTTTAAAAACATTGCAGCAGAAGGAGAGAGTGTTCATATTAATAATGAACAGTTTCTCTGATTAACCCAATTATTAGTGGTCTGCAGAAGGCATTGCATTGTCCCGTGCTTTATGTAATGATTATTAATAGTGCTGATATTTCTATGCCTCTGGTATTCTGATTAATAGAAAAGAGTTGATATATCCGTGCCTCTTGTAGTCTTAGTATGTCATGGTAAAGTGTTGATTCTTGTTTGCTTCAGGATGATCTAATTGGGAAAAGTGTGTACAATATCATCCATGTAGGTGACCATGCACAATTCAGTAACAGTCTTCTGCCTATGTCTGTCAGTAAGTATTGTCATTTTTTTTTTCCAACAAAAGAAAAAAGATGAGAAGCTTTTGAAAATGGCATAGATCTAGATCAAGCTGTCCAGAATACACAGTCTGATCTTACATCTGCACCGTCTGTTACTTTCATTCAAAGTAAAGGCCAGAAAATGACCTTATTTATATTAGTAATGTACTGAATGATAAAAGTGCAACTTGTTTTCTTGGCAGCAAAAATGTTAAAGCTTCGGTCTACCTCATGATTTAGATGGCTGCTACACAAAACGGATTTAACCCTTTACCACACAATCCCGACTTTTAACGACCTTGAGAAAGAAGCCTTTTGAAAACATGGTGGGAAAAGGAGAAAATGCTGGTAACCAGCATTTTCTCCTTTTCCCACAATGTTTTATGCCCTCCCAAAGAGAGAAATCATCATTGGAGAGGTCATCAGACCTCTCCAACAGTGGTGAGTTTAAAAGACAGACTGCCTCAGAAATTGCTACCCAACTCCATGCTTTTCTGCAAAATGGTTCTGATACACAGTCTGTTTCGTCATGGTTTTATAAATAAACCGAAATCAAAAAACTGAAATAGGAAATAGACGTGTTTTGTTTTTATATGATGGATTTCAAGAAGGATTTGTTATATTGATTTGATTGCAAATAACCTTTCCAGTAGTTGTAATTTTTCATTAAACAAACAAAGCTACACACACAAAAAAAGAATTTCGTTAAAAAAGAGAACACTGCGGGAAAAGATCACGCGACTTGAAAACGTGGGAAGAAGGTCACGTGTCTGCCATGTAGTGTATAAAAGGTTTCTCCTTTTTACACAGCAACAATCAAATAATGCCTTACTTTATTGTGTACATGTACCAAAATATATTGAAATTAAAAGCAATAAGCTATTTGAAAACATTGACGCTGACCTCTCCTGGCTTCTTTTTTTAAAGAAGCCAACTTGTTTTAGCAACATTTAATTTGTCGTCTGCAAATGCTTCCAATTTGGTGCAGTCCAAAATTTTGTCGTTTGGTAAAGAGTTAATGGATCTGTTATGATGACTTGCTGAGAAACACTGAGATACATTAAACCAGTCTGTGCATACTGACTTGGGTCAAAACCTTGTGCTATTGGTCAGTTTTTTGCATGTTAACCTTTTACCAGACGACAAAATTTTAGCCTTCTCCAAATTGAAAGCGTTTGCAGATCACAATTTCAGTTTGGCTAAAATGGTGCAATGTTTCTTTGATAGGGTAGAAAACACTGTGGGAAAAGAAGAAAATGCTGGTTACCAGCATTTTTCTCCTTTTCCCACAATGTTTTCAAAAGGCTTCTTTCCCAGGGGCGTCAAAAGGCGTCATTGTGCGGTAAGGGATTAAAGGACCACTCTACCTGATGATTTAGTTGCTATACAGAATGGATTTTTATGGGTCCATAATTATATGATGACTTGCTTTTTATAATGCATCATGGAGGTGCATTTAACCCCCTTTTGCCAGAGCTCTGCTCAAATCTTTCTATAATGTTGTCTTTTCCTTTTTACAGGCAGTGGAATCAACTGGACAGAAAATTTAAGTGGAAAAGGAAAGACATTTAATTGTAGACTACTCATTAAACCCCCATGTAAGTAGAATCTGGGAACACATTTACAATTTACTGTATGAGATAAATTTTAGACTAATCCAAGTCGAAAACATTAATTTGCAGACGAATAGTACAATGTGTCTCCATTGATGGGAATTGCATTTGAATAGGGTAGAAAACATGGTAGGAATAGGAAAAAATGCTGGTTAACAGTGTTTTCTCCTGTTCCCACAGTGTTTTCAAAAGCCTTATTCCTAATGTTCTTAACCCTTTACCACACAATCCCTAGTTTTAACGACCCAGAGAGAGAAGCCTTTTGAAAGCATTGTGGGAAAAGAAGAAAATGCTGGTAACCAGCATTTTCTTCTTTTCCCACAATGTTTTCTACCCTTCCCAAAACAAGTTTAATTTTTCATTCAAATTTATTTTGTCGTCTGCAAATGCTTTCAATTTGGACCAGCCTAAAATTCTGTCGTTTGGTAAAGAGTAAAACTCCTACTCCACAAGGTCCTTAATTCTTTGTTTGGCAAAGGGTTACATTTTTTCCAAATGACAGAATGTTTCACTTGTCCAAATGAACAGCGTTTGCAGATGACAAAGTAAATGTGACTCAAAAATTTAAATTTGCTTTCGGTATAGTAGAAAACATTGGGAAAAGGAGAAAAAGCTGGTTACCAGCATTTTCTTCTTTTACCACAATGGTTTCAAAAGCTTTCTTTCTCTTGAGTTGTTAAAAGTCAGGATTGTGTGGTAAAAGGCCAAGACTTGTAGCCAGCGGCAGATGTGTTTTGTTTTGCCTTGCAGTAGCTCACTTTTTAAAAATATTGCAGCAAAAGGAGAATTTACTCATATTGACATATTCAAATCTAGTTTTCTTGCTTTTGCCTTTTCAATTAATTTTTTCAAAACCCTTTTTATTATGTTCTTAAAATGTATCTGGTTGTCTGATAAACTGTTATGTAGAAAACAAGTACGAAAGATAGAGTTCAAAGTTTAATTACAACACCACTCTCAAGTTGTTATTAACTCTTTACCATCGACAAAGTTTTAGGCTCATCCATATCGAATGCATTTACAGATGATAAATTACATGTTGTCTGAGAGGTAGAGATTTGTCTCTAGGTAAGAAAACATTGAGAGAAAAGAACAAAAATATGGTTGCTAGCATTTACTCTTTTTCTCGGGAAGGTCTCTAGACCCTTTACAACACAATCACAAAGTATAAAGACCCTGAAAAAGACGCCTTTGAAAATATTGTGGAAAAATGAAAAAAACTAGCATTTTCTGATTTTTCCATGATGTTCAAAGACAAAGGCCATGATTTCAGCCACATTTAATGTAATCCGCAAAATTTTTAATGCTTTCAATTTGGACCAAGGACCAGTCTAAAATTTTGTCATTTGGTACAGAGTTAAGGCTTTTTCCTCAGGGTCATGGAAACTAAGTTAGTTTCTCTCTCAACCTCTTGATTATTTAGACTTGCATTAACTCTTTACCAAACGACAAAATTTTGGACAGTCCCAAATTGAAAGCATTTTGCAGACGACAAATGTTGCTAAAATTGTGATTTCTATCTTTGATAGGGCAGAAAACATTGTTGGAAAAGGAGAAAATGCTGGTTACCCGCATTTTCTCCTTTTCCTACAATGTTTTCAAATGCTTTCTTTTTCAGGGTCATTTGATGTCAGGATTGTGTGGTAAAGGGTTAACCCTGGTGTAGCCAATTCTGTGTGAAGACTGGCTTGAGGAAGATGGCTTTTGAAAACATTGTGGTAAAAGAAGAAAAGGCTGATAAACATGCATGAATCGAAACCATTCAGAGAAAAAATACTGAGAAATGTTTGAATTTGTTAGGCTTTTGGATTCTATTTTCATGAACTGTGAAGGAAACCTTTTGAAGGTTCTAAGAAGTATTCATCATTTGTCTCACTATTCTGATAGATGGCCCTGGTTGAGGCAAACTTTCTATTTGGCGATATTTTGCCTCTCACTTGTGATGCATGTGAGAAAACTAGTCGGTGACTTTGGAAAGAAAGTTGTGTCAGTACAGGTGTGAGAAAGCCAGGAAACACATGGGTGTGTCACTGACAGCCATGATACGACCTGAGCTGTTAAAATGGCGTTAAACTCCACTACAAACAAACAAACAAACAAATCTGATAGATGTCAGATGCAGATGTGTTTTTCCATTTATACCTTGTGTTTTGTGACCAGTATTGTTTACAAAAATCGTTGCAAATCTGTGCAAACCACCGGCTGCTTTTTCATGTAAAACATAATTGTCACAGTATGTAATTTGTAGTAAGGAGGGAATGAATCCCATTGTTATGATTTGTATTTAGTGGGAAGAATTACAGTGTATCCAAAAGCTGAATGTGCGACTCCAGATAGTGAAAATACATAATAATGATCAGAGCTCCAGACAGACGGAGTGATTTTGATTTCAAAATTGAAAATATTAATTATTCTCCTCTAAACCCTATGTTATGAGTACTCATTAGAATCGTCTCATGGAAGAGAAATAATGGATTTAGAATATCATCACTCCCTCTTATCCGGAGCTCTGATAAATGATGATGATGATGACAGTTAGTGGATGATGATGATAATGACGATGCTTTTATATTGTAGGTGATGATGACGATCTCGAGGCGAAACAAACCTATGTATCCCAGTATGAAACCATGCAGATATCATCTAGTCTTCATCCCGACTCATTCACAGATAATGCGGAAACTTCAGGTTTGCAAATATTAATCCTGAGGCTGCTAAGTGTGACTGGGCGCTTTTGCGTGCAGTGTAGATGAAGATCAGATTGCACAAAACATGCCATCTGATCTTGGATCTAAACTGTCCAACACCGATACCTTTTTTCTGGTGAAATCAACTTTGTCATTGCAATGCTTGTGTTTTTATAATGGAGGGGAAATTTCCGTTTCAAAAACAGTCCAAATATTTTTATTTCAAGGGCATTTTGGCCAGATTATGTAATGAAATAGAAGACGGTGTAGATCTAAGATCAGACTGCACATAACATGCACTGTGATCTTGATCTACACTGTCTGCAAATGCAGCTTAACCTCAATCCAGGGCTTTAGGAGTCAGTCATCTACAAAACAGTCCTGTCTTTTACGTCCCTTTGGAAAAAAAAAAAGGCTTTTTAAAACATTGTAGAAAAAGGAGAAAATGCTGGTTACCACCATTTTCTCCCTCTCCAACAAGGTTACCTGAGCTTTCAAAGGAAAATTCCTGTATTAAGCTGCAGTTAACTTGTTGTCTGCAAATCTTTCAGTTTGGACAAGACTAAAATTTTGTGATGTGATAATGAATGAACCAATTTCTAAGCAATTTTATTTTTCTGTGACCTTCTACAAGAAATGGGGGAGGGGAACGGAGCGAGAGAGAAGGAGAAATAATTTGTTACCAGCTTGTAAAAAGTTTTTGTTCTTGGGTCAAATCAGCTGAACTTGAAATTTCAGAGTTGTATTAACCTGTTCCCAAACAAGCCCTGGTTTTCACGTGTCTGCAGTACAAGTCTTTTGAAAACACTGCGGGAAAAGGAGAAATTGCTCGTAACGAGCAATTTCTCCTTTTCCCACAGTGTTTTCTACCCATTTTGAGACCTTTCTGCCATTTTCATCAAATTTAAAATTGTCGTCTGCAAACTCTTTCAATTTGGACCAGTCCAAAATTTGTCGTTTGGGAAAGGGTTAATGCAACTTCGTATACCTCAAAGTATATGAGCCATGCTCAGTGAAAAGGGGGCTTAATGCATCTGCAAAAAATACCGCCCAAGGTCAGCCTGGGCAGTCCTGAAACTTTTTGCTATTGGTCAATTTTCTGAAAGTACAAGGACCAGTCTACCTCATGATCAGTCAGTTGTTATCTGATCACTTGCTTGGTACCATGCATCACAGAGATGCATTAAGCCCCTTTTTACCAGAGCATGGCTCATAGCTTTGTAGCTTTGTGAGCTTCTTTTGCCTTCTCTTGGTATACAGCTTTGCCATTGATGATAGTTTTTACGACAGGATACATTCTTCTCGCACACGTGATCATTGTTTTGGGAATATAAGTGTGGAAAAACAGCCAGTATTTTAAAAGAATGTTTTGCAAAGTACTGGAATAAAGAATCTCCATGAAAACATGCATAGGTGCACTGGCCACCACAAACTAACTGAAATAATGTTGAAAGTAGTGTTTAAGGGCAAGCAAACAAACATATGCCACAAACTTTGTTTCTGCAGGCAGCTGCTGACTTTCATTGATCTCTTGTGTTTCAGACTCCAATAACCCCAGTCTAGTGTGCGTAGCACGAAGACTGCCCCTCGTAGAAAAGACGAAAGCAATGCTCGGTGTAGAACAGTTTACTACAAAACAGGATCTAAATGGCAAAATAATTGGTTGTGATATAAGGTAGGTGGGATTTGACCCCTACAGCTATAGTAGTAAAATAGATATGAGCCACACTCTGTGAAAAGGGGGCTTAATGCATCTGCGAAAAGTATCGACCCAGGTCAGCCTGCAACCCTAGGCTGACCTAGGCCAACGCTTTTTGCTATTTGTCAATCTCTGCATGTCCAGGGACCAGTATACCTCATGATTCAGTCAACTGTTATACATTAAGGATTTAATTGTTCCATCATTATGTGATGATTTGCTTGTTGTCATGGATCACGTAGATGCATTCAGTCCCCTTTTGCCAGAGCATGGCTCATATTTGTTGGCTTGAAAATGCAGAGTTGTTGCAGTTCCTCGGCCATTTTTGGGTGCATTACTAAACAAAAGAATGAACAATATAGGTCTGCATGTTTGGCTGCATTGAAGGGAGGGACAAAAGGGGGGGGTGTCCGAGGGGGCGGGGGGCATGGCTTAGCTTCAACTGTCATAAGGGAGAAGGCTTCTGAAAACATTTTGGGTAGAGAAGAAAATGCTTGATATCAACATTTTCTCCTTTGCCCACATTGTTTACTACCCTTCTAAGACAAATCACAGTACTGAAACCACTTTGATTTGTCATATGTGGATACTTTCAAAATGAAAGAGTCACTACTTTTAGAGTTATGGCCCTTTAATAACTCCATACCTAAAGACTAATTGCAGGGCTGCCTCAGATCCAAAGTTTTCACAGAGAGCAAAATAAATGTGGCAAAGGTGATGAAAATTTTTCTTTAAAGGTTAAAAAACAATGTGGGAAAAGGAGAAAATGCTGGTTACCGGCATTTTCTCATTTTCCCACAATGTTTTCAGAAGCTGTCTTTCTTATGGTTGTTTAACTCTTTACCACACAATCCCGAAGGAAGAAACCTTTTGAAAACATTGTGAGAAAATGAGAAAATGCTGGTAACCGGTATTCTCTCCTTTTCCAACAATGTTTTCTACCATATCAAAGGCAAAGTTCCTTATTTGAGTCACATTTAAATCGCCGTCTCCATGTGCTGTCAACTTTGACTGGTCCAGATTTTCCTCGTGTGGTAAAGAGTTAAACTCAGGAATGTGTGGTAAGCTATCAAGGGAGCCATAAAACAACATTCATTCTTTAACCCTTTACCACACAATGCCGCCTTTTAACAACCCTGGGAAAGAAGGCTTTTGAAAACATTGTGGGAAAAGGAGAAAATGCTGGTAACCAGTATTTTCTCCTTTTCCCACAATGTTTTCTACCCTATCAAGAGAAAATTGCACCATTTGAGCTATATTGAAATTGTCTTCTGCAAATGCTTTCAATTCGGACAAGGGTAAAATTTTGTCGTCTGGTAAAGGGTTAATGAACATTTTCAGCTCTTTCCGAAACATATCTTCTGATATAGAAGCTATATTGACTCCAGACTCCAAGTACAGATAGATCAAATTATGCAAATGCTGTTAGTTTGGACAGGTCATAACCCTATATGAGACAGGTCTGTGTTTTTACAACCTGTAGAAAACCTTTTAACCCTTCAATGCAAAGTGCCACCTCTTAATGACCCCGGGAAAGAAGCCTTATGAAAACATTGTGGGAAAAGGAGAAAATGCTGGTAACCAGCATTTTCTCCTTTTCCCACAATGTTTTCTACCCTATCAAAGAAAAATTGCACCATTTGAGCCACATTGACATTGTTGTCTGCAAATGCTTTCAATTTGGACAAGGCTTAAATTTTGACATCTGGTAAAGGGTTAAAAACATTTTTGGGAATGAAGAAATTCCTCGTAACCAGCATTTTCTCCTTTGCCCACAATCTTTTTCGCCCCGTCAAAGACAGCTCTCATCATTTGAGCCACGGTAAGTTGTCGTATGTACATGCTTTCGATTTGGAGGAGTCTAAATTTTTGTTGTTTGGCAAAGAGTAAGATAAACCATCTGGTAAAGAGCTAAAATCTGAGACTAGTCCGTATTGAAAGAGAACAAATTAGATATTAAATCAATAATTGAAATGGGTTTTGGGAAGGGTTCGTTAAAAGTTGGGTTTGTGTGGTAAGGAGCTAACTCTTTACCACACAACAAAATTTTAGCCTGGTCCAAATTGAAAGCCTCTGCAGATGAAACATTTTACATTACCCAAAACATAAAATTTGTCTTTCAAAGGGTAGAAAACATTGTGGAAAAAGAAGGAAATGCTGGTTACCAGCATTTTCTTCTTTTCCATCAAAGTTTTCAAAAGGCTCATTCCTGAGAGTCATTAAAACATGGGATTGTGTGGCAAATTGTTAATTTGTAGGAGACTAAAATTTGTTGGTCTGATACGGAGTTAATTTGTAATTTTACTCCACAGTGGTATAGCTGCAGGAAGATTCAACTTACCAGATTTTGTTGGTCAGAATATTCAAGACTTTTGTCATGCTAATGATGTGCAACAGATTTCTAAACACCTACAGGAAGGTAAAATATGTTTGCTTCTTTATTTGTTTGTTTGATATGTAATTTCATTTTCATTGTTGTATATGGTGGTGGTCTGTGCTTTCCTGGAGTTTCTTTTTAACTGTACTTTGCTCTATATTCTGTTCTTGCTTCTTTCTCACTTAACCATCGCCAAAACAACAATCATTAATCCTCTGAAAAGACGCCCAGCCGGGTAGCTCAGTGGTTAGCACGTCTGACTCATGACCTGGTTGTTGCAAGTTTGATACCTGGTTAAGGTAAACGTTCTTACTGGCGATTTTTTGCCTCTCACCACTGATGCATGTGAGAAAAGTAGTCAGTGGCTTGGAAAGAAATTTGTGTCAGGACTGGTGTGAGAAAGCCAGGAAACACATGTGTGGGTGCACTGACTTCTGTGATAGGAGCTAAGCTGTTTAACAGGCAGTAAACTCCCAATACAAGCAAAGGAATCTGAAAAGAATCGACTGAGATGGGGATTCGAGCCGGCAACTCCTGGTTTCATGCTTTAAATGTTACTGACTGTCCTATCCGGTTGGGCTTGGTCATTTTATTGTCATCACCTTGTGATATGCAGGGTTTTCATTTAAAGCCGATTGCCGATCACAAACATCGGTTGAAATCAGCCTTTAATCGGTTGTTTTTGCTGGATCTTTGAAAAATCGATCGCGTTGTTTATATCGAAAATATTTCACGCGTTGGTAACTGTACTGCGACACCAGTTCAATTTTACCTCAAACCAGAAACAATTGATTTATAAATGTTAGGCAGTCATTCATTGGATACTTCCATCCAATTATCCAATCGTAGGCGAAGATACGTTTCTCCGATCTCCATTTGGTAATCATGGACGCCAAAGCCTATGTGGCCCCCTTGACCCCCCGGCCTGTTGTTTTTGTCAATTAATCTGTTGCTTCATTCCAAAATGAAAACCCTGGATATGGGTTGTCTGTGTCATCATCATTTACAAAAGCCTCAATATTTTCTGCTATCTCTGTTATTATTTAACTCTTTACCACACAACAAAGTTTTAGACTTGTCCAAATTGAAAGCATTTGCAGACGACAAAATAAATGTGACTCAAAAATTGAAATATGAGTTGGGAAGGTTAGAAAACATTGTCGGAAATGGAGAAAATGCTGGTTACCCGCATTTTCTCCTTTTCCCACAATGTTTTCAAAAGGCTTTCAGGGTGGTTAAAACAAGTGATTGTGTGGTAAAGGGTTAAGATAATGTCCTAAAGTCTTTTGCCAGTGAGGTTTTATATCAGTTTACAATTTCAAAGTACATTTTGCCAGTTGTACTGGTTTGTAAATATTCATGGTGTATCATGACTTGACCCTTTACCACACAATCACAAGTCTTAACAACCCAGAGGAAGAAAGCTTTTGGAAACATTGTGGGAAAAGGAGAAAATGCTGGAAACCAGCATTTTCTCCTTTTCCAACAATGTTTTCTGTCTACAAACAGATCTTACTTTTTGAGTCACATTTATGTTGTGGTCTGCAGATGATTTCAATTTAGATAAGTCTTCAGTTTTGTCATTCCATAAAGAGTTGAGGTGCCTTAATGTAGAAAACTCAGAAAAGAGGAGACAATGCTGGTAGGAGGGGCATTTTTTGTTAACCTGTGACAGTTCCAGAGCTGAACAGTGAGCCAGGCTGGGTAGCTAAGTGGTTAGCATATCTGACCTGTGACCTTAAGGTTGTGGGTTCGATACATAGTTGGAGCAAACTTTCCTTTCAGCAATTTTTTGCCTATCACCTCTGATACATGTGAGATAAGTAGTTAGTGGCTTGGAAGGAAAGTTGTGTCAGTAATGATATGAAAAAGCCAGGAAACACATGCGTAAGTGCACTGACAGTAGTGATACGACCAAAGCTTTTAAAACAGCATTAAACTTCCAATACAAACAAAGCAGAACAGTGAAGATCTAGGCACAATACACTAGGATTTGAGTTTCGTTTTTTGTCATTTCAGTTGTAAATCATGGACATAACACAAGTGCTGTGTACCGATTTAAACTACAGGAGAAACGTTACGTGTTTGTACAGACGAAGAGCAGCTTATTTCAGAACCGGGTCAATGGCAACGCAGAGTTCATTATGTCGGTCCATTCCATCATTAGGTAAAGGATTATGTTTGATAGTTTCATACATAGAGTTGTTTGACTCTTCACCAAGCAACAAAATTTTGGACTTTACCAAATTGAAAGCATTCGCAGACCGCAAATTAACCCTTTTCCAAACAAGCCCTGGTTTTCACATGTCTGCAGTATAAGTCTTTTGAAAACACTGTGGGAAAAGGAGAAATTGCTCATAATGAGCAATTTCTCCTTTTCCCACAGTGTTTTCTACCCTTTTTGAGACCTTTCTGCCATTTTCATCAAATTTAAAATTGTCGTCTGCAAACTCTTTCAATTTGGACCAGTCCAAAATTTGTCGTTTGGGAAAGGGTTAAATGTTGCTCAAATGATGATTCCTGTCTTTGATCAGGTAGAAAACATTGTGAGAAAAGGAGAAAATGCTAGTTACCAGCATTTTCTCCTTTTCCCACAATGTCTTCAAAAGCGTTCTCTTTTAGGGTTGTCAAAACTAAGGATTGTGTGGAAAGGGATTAACACTTTACCAAACAATCAAATAAAAAACATTCTTCATACCAATATACAGAAAGCTCTTTTAGTCTTTATTTGAGCAGGAGAGCTTAGTCGGTAGTGAACATGGCTAAAACCTGGAAGGGGGGGGGGGCGTAGCTGGTTTGGATCCTCAGCTGGGCCAGTTTCTTTCTGAGGATTGATGACAGTTATTGAGACAGGATTCATTTCTCTCTCACTCTCTCATCATGGATCACTGTCTGGTTGTTGGTTATTTGGGATAGCAGCCATTGGCTTGGGAAGATTTTGTGGGAAGTACTGGTGAAAGGAAATCCAGGAAAGTATGGATAGGAGCACTGGCTACTGCAATATAATTGAAATAATATTGAAAACAGCATTCACTCTTAAACACACAACAAAATTTAAGACCAGTCCACTTTCAAAGCATTTGCAGACAACAAATTATGGGAAAAGAAGAAAATTCAGGTTGCCAGAATTTCACCTTTTCCCAGATGTTTTTAAAAGGGTTCTTTCTTTGGATTGTTAAAACTCGGGATGGTATGGTAAAGTAAATCTTGTTGTCTTTCAGGGAATGTGACACTGAAGATGAGAAAGGCTCTGCCTCCACAAGTCTTATGAAGGCAATTATTGGTCCAAGTATTAACCAGAACCAATCAAAAGTGGGCACAGCTATCTCTAGTGTAAACACCTCTATTGCAAACATGGCTCTTGTTGGGAATGCCATGTTATCACAGATGACCTCTGGAAACTTTCATTCATTAAATGATAATCTTAGTGACGAACTTTTACGTGAAACAAGTGCATGGGACACTCAATTGTCAGACTCAAATTTGAGCGGATTCGATGCGGAAAATAACAATAATAATGTGAACTTTAACTTTCAGAACACTAGTATTTCATCCACTCCTACCTCATTTTCAAGTCCAAGTTGGACAAACAGTAGTGTGTCAAATTTAGAGAAAGTTCAGCAGTTACAGCGAAGTCTGTCCACCTCCTCTGCACTTCAAAATCCCACAAGTGCCACGATGGCTGCCACCATGGCTGCCTTCGTTTATAAGAGACCCGCGTCTCTTTCTCAGTATCCTCAGCGGAGTTCTAGTCTGGATCATGGACATGGGCAAAATACAGGTCAAGGGCAGAGGAGCCCTGGGTATTCACAGAGCCCAGGATCGAGAAGTGGTGGATTTCAGTTGCCTAATCAGCGAGGCCCACCAAGCGTCAACAGGAGAAGCCCAGCTGCCTCCCCGAACCCTCATGGACAAGGGAATTTTAACATACCTTTTCCAAGGACCCCCTCCCCCATGTTGTCCCCCTCTCCTGGTGAGTTATCTTGGAAGTTCTTACTCAACTCGTCTTTTCTATTGGACATTAATGTTCTGTAACTACTCAAGGAATTAATTCTTGGAAGTTTTTAACTCTTTACCAAACGACATAATTTTAGACTGGTCCAAATTGAAAGCACTTGCAGACCACAAATTAAACATGACTGAAAAACAGAAATTTGTCTTGGAAAGAGTGTAAAACATTGTGGGAAAAGGAGAAAATGCTGGGGTAACAAGCACTTTCTCCTTTTCCCTCACTGGTTTCAAAAGTCTTTTTCATCAGAGTCATTAAAACTCGGGACTGTGTGATAAAGGGTTAAAAACATTTTGGGAACGGGAGAAAATGCTTGTATCCAACAATTTCCCTGACTACTGTTAACCCTTTAACTCTTTACCACAGGGCAAAATTTTAACCAGGTCCAAATTGAAGGTGTTTGCAGATGACAAATTTTTTTACCTTGAATGCTTTTGATATGGATAAACCCTTAGATTGCCAAGAAAAATAACAAAGAAACATTTTCAGACTTGGAATAAGACATAAGTAAATGCAAGGCAATACATATGAGCCATGCTCTGTGAAAAGGGGGCTTGATGCATCTGCGAAAAGTATCGATCCAGGTCAGCCTGCGCAGTCCGCGCAGGCTGACCTGGGCCGAGACTTTTAGCTAATGATCAATTTTCTGTATGTCTAGGGACAGTCTCCCTCATTTAGTGGGTTGTTACAGAAAACAGATTTCATGGATGTATGATACTGTGATGACTTGCTCGGTGTCATGCATCACGGAGGTGCATTAAGCCCCCGTTTTCACAGAGCATGGTGCATATTGTAACATGCGATGAAACATACATACACTTTAAGGAGACTGAATCTAAACAACAAAGCAGCGTATAGGAACATCCAACATCGCCTTTCGCTGTTAAAGCCAAACTTTCTGACTCGCTTGGTAAAGTTATGTGCATCTTGTATTTTTATTTGCCTTTTTTTTCTTCTGAATCATGTTGTATCTAAACATTCTAAAGTCAGTGCCGAGTTTTATTACCACATTATACGAATAAATTTCACAAATGCCACACACACAAAAAAAGCCAGAAGACCCGCAGTGTGACGTAACTTTACACCAAGATAACGCTCTAGCTCACAAAGCCACATTTGTACAGGAAACTTGCGCACATGTTTAGCATGTAGGAATCAAGAATGAATGAGTGCATAGAATTCAGAGGAGGTTATTTTCAATAACAGTAAACATTCCAAGTTCATTTTTATAACAGTATTCTGATACAGGCACTGGTCCAGTTCTTTCAGATCACCCCTCGTATATCTTTGTGAGAAAAAGGTAAAATGCTGATTACCAGCATCATCTCCTTTTCCCACAATGTTTTTTACCCTTTCATAGAACTACAGTTCTGGTACAAATTTTAACATGGTCATCTGCAGTTACTTAAAATTTGGAATAGTTGACAATTTGTTGTTTGGAAGAGGCCTTTTGATAACATTGTGAGACAAGGAAAAAATGCTGGTAACCAGCATATTTTCCTTTTCTCACAATCTTTTCTTCTCTAATACAGACAAATTCAATCAGTTGAGCTACATTTGAATTGTCTTCTGCAGATGCTTTCAATTTTGCCAAGTCAACATTTTTGTTGTTAGGTACAGAGTTATGAAAAAGTTTATTCAGTAAATTATTATATCTTTACCCAATGACAGCATTTTTATCCCTTCTCCACTCAATGCAGACTTTAAACTCTTTACTACACAATCCTGACTTTGAACAACCCTGGGAAAGAAAGCTTTTGAAAACATGGTTGGAAAAGAAAAATGCTGGTAACTAGCATTTTCTCCTTTTTCCACACTGTTTCCTACCCTGTCAAGTACAAATTCCATCATTTCAGCCACATTTAATTTGTAATCTGCAAATTCTTTGAATTTGGATCAGTCTGTGTATTTGTTGTTTGGTAAAGGATAAACAACTGTAAGAGAGAAGGCATTCAAAAACATTGTTGGTAAAGGATTTTCTCCTTTTCCAACAATGGTTTCTATACTTTCCAAGGCAAAACCTATCATTTTAGAAACATTTGATTGGCCATCTGCAAGTGATTTCAATTTTGGCAAGTCCAAAATTTTGTTTGGTAAAGAGTTGATATAGATAGCATCCAGTGACGATGTATTAACTCTTTACCAAACGACAAATTTTTGAGCCTTGTCCAAATTGAGAGCATTTGCAGACAACAAAGTAAATGTGGCTAAAAAATCAAAATTTCTCTTGGGAAGTGTAGAAAACATTGTGGGAAAAGGAGAAAATGCTGGTCTCCTTTTCCCACAAAGTTTTCAAAAAGCTTCTTTTGCATAGTCGTTAAAAGTCGGGAATGTGTGGTAAAGGGTTAAAATGTTGCTGTACAGATGGAATTTGGATTGGGAAATAGGAGAAAATACCAGTGGCAGTATTTTCGCGAGCCTTTTTCCACTATGTCATTAAAATACAGGATTGGTTGTGTTTGGAAAAAAGGTCACCCTATGTCATGTGATATTTTTGAATGAATCAAAATATTAGACATATTACTTGATGAAATATTTTAATTTCCAATTAACATTCTACCATCTTTTACAGGTCTGAATAACTCCAGTTGGGGTCACCAGCCTCTGATCTCACAGACTGGTTCCAGTCTTCATTTAAGTCATCAGACTGGATTTGAGAACCAGTCAGGAATGTCTGCTCAGGACAGACTGTTTCAGCAAATCAATGGCCTGGAAAATTTAGTGGGTGGGGAGAAGAAAGTGAATCGTTCTGGAAAACTTTGTCAATTATTGACCCAGCATAGCCCTCCCACAAGCTCACAAAAATCAGCTCCGGGAACGCCCAAATCAGCAAGAAGCAGGCATAATAGTCGCCAAGGCATAATGGAAATGTCGCCAATGGACAGCAGGCAGTCTCCACAACCTGGACCTGGAACAAGTCCGCCAGAAAAACCTCAGAGTACTTCAAACGATGATGGGGAGCATGTGGTTCAGACGGAGAGTAAGGATGCTAATCGTTTATTGAAAACCCTCCTAAGTCAGCCGGACGAGGAATATGAGGAGCCATTCCGACATAAGATAAAGAAAGAGGAATCTGCTGAGGCACAGGCCGTTCAACAGAAAGAAGCAAGCAGCGTGGAGATGGAGAAGAATGAAGCGGAAGCTAAAAAGCCAAACAACATTCTTCTCAAGGTAAATTCCAGCTCTTGACCGGATGACAAAACTTTGGAATTGCCCAATATGGAAGCAATTCAGACCACAAATTCTTTGAAAGAGTGGAGAGCATTGCGAGAAAAGGATGAAAATGCTGGTTAGGCTGGCTACTAGCATTTATCCTTTTTCAACTTGTTTTCAAAAACATTGTTCTTCAGCGTTTTTAACACATGGGGTCATTTGGTGAAGGTTTATTTAACCCTTTAACCCCCAATTCTGAGTTGGACCCTGAGAAAGGTGTCTTTTGAAAACACTGTGGGAAAAGGAGAAAATGCTGGTAACCAGCATTTTCTCCTTTTCCCACAAAGTTTTCTACCCTATCAATGGCAAATTTCATCATTTGAACCACATTTGTCATCTGCAAATGCTTTCAATTTCGACAAGACCAAATTTTATTGTTTGGTGAAGGGTAAATCCATTAACTCTTTTCAAAACATTCTAGTGTTTTAACAACCCTAGGAAATGAGCCCTTTGAAAACACTGTGGGAAAAGGAGAAAATGCTGGTTACCAGCAATTTCTCTGGTTCCAAAACTGTTTCTTAAGGATTCTTCCTCAGGGTTGTTAAATTTCAGGAAAATGCGGTAAAGGTTTAATGTAAGGTTTAACGGTTGAACACACTATGCAAAGTTTTAATGATCCTGTTGTAGAGGGCTTTTATAAATTGTGGGAAAGCAGAAAATGCTGGTAACCAGCATTTTTCTCCTTTACTCACAGTGTTTTCAACCCCATTTGAAGGCAATTTCCATCTTTTGAGCCACATTCAATTTATCGTCTGCAAATGTTTTCAATTTAGACAAGTTGAAAATTTTGTCATGTGATCAAGAGTTAAAAAGCAAGCTGAAATTACATGAATAGGAAAAAAATCTTTTTGAAAGAAGATAGGAAGATCTTAGGGATAACCAGCTATGTGAGAACCACATATTTTTCTTTTATCATAATGATAGAGGGTTGCCTTTCATGTTGTATGGGGAATTATACCTTTAACAAATAGTCTGGTGCTTTTTTTGACCCTCAGGTTGAAAACCTTTGAAAATAATGTGAAAAAAGGAAAGACTTTTGGCAACCAGCATTTTATCTTCCCCACATTTTCTATACTTTTAACCTTTTACCAGCCAGTCACAACTTTGGACGACACTCAAGAGTAAAGCTTTGGAAAATTTGGGAAAAGGGATGCAATGCTGGTAACCAGCATTATGCATTGCTGATAACCAGCATTTTCTCCTTTCCCAACAATGTTTTTTCTGTCCTTATAAAGACAAATTCCATTATTTGAACCATATTTTATTTGCGATCTGCAAGTCTAAATTTTTGACATTTGGTGGTAAAGGGTGAAGAGTTGGCCATATTGAAAGTTTTTTGTATATGACAAATTGAATTTGATGCCAATGATCCAACTTTTGAATGGCTGGAAAACGCTGAAGAAGAAGGAGCTTATCAGTTTTTTCCTATCACTAGTTTTTCAGTTGGTCTAAAATAAATTGCCTGAGAACACACACAAAAAAATTCTATACTTGTACATATTGAAGGCATTTGCAGCTGAAAAATAAAACATAGCTTAGTTAAATTGGATTAGATCATGAAAGAATAGAAAACATAGTGGGAAAAGGAGAAAATACTGGTTACCGGCATTTTCTCCTTTTCCCACAATGTTTTCATAAGGTTTCTTTCCCTGGGTCATTCACTCTCAGGACTGTTTGGTAAAGGTTTAATTTTTTTAAAATTTCAGCAATTGTTAAGCACAGATGATGACGCTTACTTCAAAGAAGCCAAGAAGGAAGGTTTAACACAGATTGAGAATAGCTCGCTGATCCCCAAGTTACTGGACGATTCAAAGAAAGATAGTTGTAGATCAGCTCCAGCTGTGAGTGTGTTACTATGTTTTACCCAATTATTGCACAAATATAACATTTTATTGGCTTGGAGCCTGGCCGGGTAGCTCAGTGGTTAGGGAATCTGACTCTTGATGTGGTGTTGGTGAGTTTGATACCCGGTTGAGGCTAACTTTCTTCCAGGCAATTTTTCGCCTCTCATCTCTGATGCATGTGAGTAAAGTAGTGACTTGGGAAGAAAGTTGAGTCAGTACTAGTTTGAGAAAGCCACGAAAAGCATGACTACCATTATATGACCTTAGCTGTTAGAAATGACTTTAAAATCCAATTCAGTCAATCAATCATGTTATTAGCTTGGCTGTTTTAGAAATAAACATCGAGTTATTGTCATAGCCCTGTGGTCATCTGTCTCATGCAAAAACCTTGACATTCTTCATATTCCTGTTATTACTGAAGATATTTACTTCAAACTCAGACTAGTTGTTAACTATCAAAAGTGGAACCCATACTACAAGGGTAGGTAACTATCAAAGTATTTTTGACACAGTTATACCTCTTTTTAGCTCACCTGAGCACAAAGTGCTCAAGGTGAGCTTTTGTGATTGTGCTGTATCTGTCGTGCGTCGTATGGCGTCAACAATTACCTTGTGTGCACCCTAGAGGCTACATTTTCAATCGTATACTCATGAATCTTGGTCAGAATGTATGTCTTGATAATATCTTGGACAAGTTCGAAATTGGGTCATGTCAGGTCAAAAAGTAGGTCACTGGGCCAAATCTCAGAAAAATCTTGTGTGCCCTCTAGAGGCCACATTTTCTGCCTGAAGCTTATGGAACTTGTCAGAAGGTGTGTCTTCATGATATCTTGGACAAGTTCAAAATTGGGTCATGTTGGGTCAAAAAGTAGCTCACAGGGCTAAATCTTAGAAAAACCTTGAGTGCACTGTAGAGGCCACATTTTTAGCCAGAAACACATAAAAGTTGGTCAGAATGTTTGTCTTGATAATATCTAGGAGAAGTTCGAAATTGGGTCATGTCGGGTCAAAAAGTAGGTCACCGGGCTAAATCTTAGAAAAACCTTGTGTGCACTCTAGAGGCCACATTTTCAGCCTGATTCTCATGAAAGTTGGGTAGAATGTATGTCTTGATAATATCTTGGACAAGTTCGAAATTGGGTCATGTCGGGTCAAAAAGTAGGTCACTGGGCTAAATCTTAGATAAACCTTATGTGCACTTTAGAGGCCACATTTTCAGCCTTATACTGATAAAGATTGGTCAAAATGTTTATCTGGTTGATATCTTAGACAAGTTTGAAAGTGGGTCATGTCGGGGCAATAAGTAGGTCACAAGGTCAAATCTTAGATAAACTTTTTGTGCATTCTAGAGGCCACATTTTCTGCCTGATTCTCATGAAACTTGGCCAGAAAGTTTGCCTTTATGATACCTTGGATAAGTTTCAAAGTGGATCACATTAAGTAGGTCACTGGACCAAATCTTAGAAAAACCCTGTGTGCACAGTAGAGGCCACATTGTCAGTCTGATACCCATGAAACTTGGTCAGAATATTTGTGGACAAGTTTGGAATTTAGTCACATTGGTTCAAAAAGTAGGTCACTTACACTCATGTGTTTTACATCATTAAAACCAGGATCTCTTCAGCTTTATTAATTGTAGATGACTTTACTCAGGTGAGCGCTTTAGGGCCAATGGCCCTCTTGTTTTACTTAAAATTTTCGCTGAAAATCAAGCAACTACAGCCAAGCATGGGCAGCCTCATGCGGATGCTCTTGTCTTCCTTGCATCTGGGGTACTTGGTGGTATGGTGTAGGACTCATAACCCGGGAGGCCCTGGGTTTGTGCCTGGCTGGAAGCACTGTTTTTTTTTCATGGGAGTGTCCTTGGGCCAGACACTTCACAGCCCTAACCTAGTACCAGTGATACCCAGGACATATATGAACATGTGAGCTGTTGGCCTGATATGACTTGAATAATGTTGAAAGAGGCATAATAAACAATTCAGTCTTCCTTGCAGCTAATATCTTTTGAAAAAAATTTGGCAAGGAACTGTTGCTTGTATGAGGTAATAGCTTCTTTTGCCACAATATTTTCTTTACTTTTGATATCTTTAATTTTCTTTTCTTCAAATGTTTTATTGTTGTTCTGTAATTCTCCATTTTTTTTTTTAATGGCCATATGGGAAAATGGGGGCTTTTACGGACACTATTGATCAAGATCAGACTGCACAGAACATGCAGTTTGATAATTGGATCTGTGTGGTCGACTTGTTTATTTAACTCTATACCAAACGACAAAAATTTTGACTGGTCCAAATTGAAAGCAGTTGCAGACGACAAAATATGTGCGACTGAAAAATTGGAAATTGTTTTGAGAAGGATAGAAAACATTGTGGGAAAAGGAGAAAATGCTGGTTACCAGCATTTTCTTCTTTTCCCACAATGTTTTCAAAAGGCTTCTTTCTCAGGGTCGTTAAAAGTCGGGATTGTGTGGTAAAGAGTTAAACCTTTAAGATAAAATCTGAGTTACAGTGGAGTGTATTCTCATCAGTCAGAAGAGATTGAGTTTATAATCGAGTCATGCTCTGTGAAAGGAGGGTTTGATGCACCTGCAAAAAGTATCAATCCAAGTCAGCCTGCGCAGTCTGCACAGGCTGACCTGGGTCAAAATGTTTTGCTTTTGGTAAATTTTCTGCTTGTCCAAGGACAAGGCTGAAATGGGATTCAGTGGGTTGTCAGCCAAAATGGTTTTTATGGATCCATAACTCTGTGATGACCTACTTGGTATAATGGATCATGGAAATGCATTAGACCCCCTTTTGCCAGAGCATGGTTTAATTGTATATGCAGCAGAAAGAGCTGGGAAATTAATACATCTGAAAACTATAGTAGCAGTTAAATAAGAATATCTAATAGCGCACGATGTGCTTTTTCAGTCAATGTAAATCCAAGATCAGATTGTTCATGGTATGCAGCCTGATCTTGGATTCATACATTCCAACATTTTGTAAAATATTGTAACCTCTACAGACTGGAGATTGTAATGTTTTAACCCTAAGGTCTCCAAGTAAACCCAACAGACATTGCAAATCTAGAAATGAGGCTCTAATTAATGCATTATCAAGGTATATTTTGTCTAGAATGTCTTAGCAAAGCTGATTGTGTAGATCAGTGATTAGACTGCAATTTTTTAGCAGTCTGATCTTGATCTATACTGGCCACAAAAGCAACTCTACTTGTGAAAGGCTTTTTAAGGGTTGATCTGTACAACACACTGATAGGAATGGGACATTTATTTCACTGTTTAAACTCTGTCAGATAAGACTGGTAGCCAGTATTTTCTCCTTTTTCGACAATGTTTTCAAAAGCATCTTTCCATAGGAGCTTTGGCCGAAAAACCTGTAAAAAAATTTATACTATGTTTCAGGAGAGTACAAGTGCTGACTTGGACCACAGACAGCGTCACAGGTCTGAGCCCCAAGAACCACAGTCGACCACAAGTCATTCACTTCCCATGCCGCCATTATCATCACCTTTGAACTCTCCGACAGCCCCTAGCTTCAGTTTATCACAGTCAAATGTTGATACCTCATTGTTGAAAGGGATGTTTAATGTTAGTGCAAATACCTCAGTCAATCTACAGCTTAGTGGCGCAAACAATTTATTCAGTGGTGGAAACATAAGTAACGCTGTGTTTACGAGTGGAACCAATGTTTCCACAAGTCGCTTGTTAAGTGTGAGTAGTTCTAGCGACATGAGTGTGAATACAAGTACTAAAGATAAAAGCATCGATAAACTGCTACATATGTTGTGGGAAGGTGAAAATGGTAGTAGTGACGAACGTGAAACGGTTAAAAGTCATTTAGATAATTTTAAACGCAAGCATGACTTAATAGAAGCTGTGAGTGATTCGGAAAATTTGACACTACAAAGTAGTACCACAACAACAGCTTCTAGTAAACTATCACGTGAAAATGCACTTCTTAGCCAGCTGTTGTCAAAACGGTCAGGGGATGAGGTGGAATTTGTCGTGAGTACGCGGAGTATACAACCATCAGGTGTCCCACAGTCAAGGTATCCGCCAAACTTAGCCTCAAAACTTTTAAAAGTGAATCCATCATCAGCAAGTTTGAGTGTGCAAGACAATAATAAACGACAAAGAACAAATGATGGGGTGCCTGGTCCGTCAACATTAGAACGGGCCCTGATCTCGGCACAGAAAATTGACAACTTGTTGCCGAGCAGTTCCCCAGTGGATCCAGGTAGTTCCGGTTTCAGTCAGAACTCGAATTCAGGTTTCAGTAATATAAGTAGTGATATATCTAGTTCACAGTTCAAGGAGCAGTATTCAGAGTTACAGAACATGCTGAAATCTGTGTCCGAGGACTCCTCGGTTGCCACAGAGGTTAACCTTGATGACAATACAGACCATGTTCTCGCTCAAATCCTACAGCAAGCTGACGATTTAGAGCGGGATGTTTTGTCGTACAGATCTCTTTCAGGTTCAAATAGTGCCGCTGGCAATCAAAGTTCACAGAAATCATCTCAGGATTCAGGGAATAGTTTAGTTAGTGCTCAAAATTCGGGTTTGGTGCCTGGCATGGTAAACAGGAACTTTAATCAGAGTAATACTGGTTCCACTTCTCTTGGAACTACTTCAACTCCACCTGTTGATATCATTAAACAATTGTGGGATGAATCTATTGATATAGACTCTCTACTAGGGAGCAGTAATTCATTAATAGGGACAAATGATTCCAAGATGGATATGAATGACCAGCTAGCAATCGATGCCATACAGAAACAATTAATGACAGAATTACCAGGTCAAAATATCTCAGGAACTCCTCCTACAAATGGATCAATGCCACCAGTGCAAAATAATATGAATAGACAAAGGATCTTGCAGGTTGGTTTAACTGACCAGCAGGGTCCAATGACTGGTCCCCCAATGCAGCAGACGACGGGTATGATGGGAAACCAGACGGGTCAGCTGACTGGTATGAATGGTCAGTTTGCACAGAGTTCAGTGCGGCAGGCCCTGTCCTCGCAAGTAAGGGGTTTGCAACAGCAGGGCTATGTTCCCAATCCTCATTCACAGAATTTCCCCTCACAGGGCCCCAGATTGCCACATCCTCAAGGTGAGAAACCCTTTTCCAGATGGGAGGGGATATATTAATCCTTTACCAAACAACCCGGTGTTTTATCAACCCTGAAGAAGGTTTTTAAAACATTGTGGAAAAAAGAGAAAATGCTGGTAACCAGCATTTTCTTCTTTTCATACAATGTTTTCTACCCTGTCGATTGAGTCCAGATATTGGTTGTTTGGTAAAGAGTAAAAAAGAAGCAAAAGTTAAATAGTTATAAATAGCAGATAATTCATGATTTAATTACAGAATCTCGAAAGGAAGTCATGAAATTTGAAAAAAATAATGCAGTAAACTGCGCAATAATATTCAGGGGATTTAACCCTTTACCAGACAATACCTGGTTTTCACAACCCTGGGAAAGAAGACTTTTGAAAACATTGTGGGAAAAGGAGAAAATGCTGGTAATCAGCATTTTCTCCTTTTCCCACAATATTTTCTACCCTATTGGAGGGCTTAAGCTCATTTGTACCAATTTTGATTTTGTCGTCTGCAGAAGTTTTGAATTTGAAAGAGTCTGAAATTTGCAGTTTGGGAAAGGGTTAACCATTTACCAGAGGACAAAATTTTAGTCCTGTCCAAATTGAAAGCATTTGCAGACGACATTTTCAGTGTGGCTCAAATGGTGCAATTTTTCTTTGATTGGGTAGAAAACATTGTGGGAAAAGGAGAAAAAGCTGGTTACCAGCATGTTCTCCTTTCCAGGTAATGTTTTCAAAAGGCTTCTTTCCCAGGGTCATTAAAAAGCGGCATTATGCAGTAAAGCATTAACTCTTTACCAAACAACAAAATTTTAGACTTGTCAGAATTCAAAGCATTTGCAGACGACAATATCAGTGTGACTGAAACATTAAAATTTGTTTTGGGAAAGGTAGAAAACATTGCGGGAAAAGGAGAAAATGCTGGTTACCAGCATTTTCTCCTTTTCCCACAATGTTTTCTAAAGGCTTCTTTCTCAGGGTCTTTAAAAGTCGGGATTGTGTGGTAAAGGGTTAACTCTTTACCAAACCACAAAATTTTAGACTGGTCCAAATTGAAAGCATTTGCAGACGATAAAATAAAGGTGATTTAAAAATTAAAAATTGATTTGGGAAGGGTAGAAAACGTGGGAAAAGGAGAAAAGGCTTGTTACCAGCATTTTCTCCTTTTCCCACGTTTTCAAAAGGCTTCCTTCTCAGGGTCGTTTAAAGTCGGGAATATGTGGTAAAGAGTTAAGAGAAAAAAAAATATTGTTTTGACAACCCTAACAAAACCACCCATTTAAAAAAAAAAGATTTGGTAACCAGCATTTTCTGCTTTGCCCACAATGTTTTCTACCATTTCACAAACAAATCTCATCATTTGAGCCAAATTTAGTTTGCTGTCTGCAAATATGTTCAACTTGGATGAGTCTGAAATTTTGTCCTCTGGTGAAGAGTTAACTCTGTACCGCAAAAATTATGATTTTTAACAACCCTGAAGGAGATGACTTTTGAAGAAGAGTTGGAAAAAAAAAAAAGTAGTAACCAGCATTTTCTCCTTTTTCCACAATGACTGTATCTTTCAGTCACATATTTTTTTTTTCATCTGCAAATGCTTTCAGTTTGGACAAGTCTCAAATTTTTGTTTGTTTGGTAAAGAGTGAGGTGTCATTTCACCTGAAACATAGTAGAGTTACATAAAGCTGGAAAATATTTATTAACTCTTAGAAGGCCAGATAAACCTATCAGACATTTTCACCGTAGAAATGTGACCCAAATAATTGCAGTTTCATGGTTGCTTTTGTCTACAGTGATTCAGCAAAGCGGACAGTGTAGATCAAAGATCAGGCTGCACGTTTTGTGCAGCCTGATCTTGATCTACACTGGCGGCAAAAGCAACTCGTCGTGAAAGGCGCTATAAGGGTAAACACTTTACCAAGCAACAAAATTTTGAACCAGACCAAATTGGAAGCATTTGTGGATGACAACTGTGGCTCTGATAGTGATTTTTGTATTTGATAGGAAAGAAAACTATGGGAATTTTCTCCTTTTCCTACAAGGTTTCCTGTCCTTCCACTTATAAATTTCAGTGTTTGAATCACATTAATTTTTTTGTCTGCAAATGCTTTTAATTTTGACAAGTCTAGGATTTTGTTATTTTGAAAAGAGATAAGAAAGAAAACCCATGTTGTGGGTCATCATGAGATCCAATTTATACGACTGTTTCTGTATTTCAGGACCACTAGGAAGTGCCTTACCATCACCAACACAGAGGCCTATGTTTCCTAATCCCAATCCTAATTCAACAGCACAGCAGGTTAGTATTTGGTTGGTTGGTTGGTTCTTTGGGTGGGTGGGTGGATTAATCAATTGGTTGGTTGGCCAGTTGATTGGTTAGTTGGTTGATTTGTCAGTTGGTTGGTAGATGGGTGGATGGATGGATGGATATGTGGTTGGATGGGTGGTTTGTTGGTTGGTGTTTTACACCACTTCCAACATTATTTCAGCCATATTACGGTGACAGCTCACATACCCTGTGTACGGTATGTCCTGGGTTTCACCAGTATTAGGCTAGGGCTCTGAAGTGTCTTGCCAAAGGATACTCCTTTGAAAAAACCAGTGCTTCCAGTGCGGCTTGAACACTCGGCCATCAGATTACGAGTCCTGCATTTTACCACTGATTAAAACAGCACCCTGGCAGATTCCTCAGTTAAAGGCATCATTTGAGCCACTTTGGTTTTGTTGTCTGGAAATGCTTTGACCTTGGTCAAATCTGAAGTTCTGTCAAGAGGTAAACAAAAATTGACATATTCTTATGTCTCTGTCATTATTAAAGATACTTACTTCAAACTTGGACTAGTTTTTGGCCAAAAAAAGGACAGGTAACCTGCAAAATATTTTTGACACAGTTACGCCCCTATTGCAATTTGGAATAATCACATTAAAAGCAATCACAGCCTAGTGTTGGTGCTTACATGTGTGCTGTTGTTGTTGTTTTTGTTTATTCATTGTAGTTAACTGTTAACCCAACAATGGTGTGTTTCAACAACTCTGAGGTAGAATGCAATTGAAAACGATGAGGGAAAAAAAGAGTATGTTTTCTACATTTTCCACACACAAATTTCATCTTGAATTTGTTGTCTGCAAATGCTTTCAGTCTGGACCATTCTAAAATTTTTGACGTTTGGTAAAGAATTAACCTATTACCACACAATCGCGAGGTTTAAGGAAGAATCCTTTTGAAAACATTGTTGTAAAAGGAGAAAATGCTGGTAAGCAGCATTTTCTCCTTTTCCCACAATGTTTTTTACCCCACCTAAAACAAATTTCAATGTTTGGATCACATTCATCTTGTCGTCTGCAAATGTTTTCAATTTGGACATGTCCAAAATTTTGTTGTTGGTAAAGAGTTAAGTTTGTGTTTTTGTGTTTCAAGGTAAGACAATCATTATTGCAACAACAGAGGATGAAGCAAATGAGAGAAAGAGACAAGCAGAGGCTACAACAGCAGGACAGACAGAAAATGTTGCAGCAACAAAGGCCATTTGGAGGTCAACAGTTTCCAGGGCAACGCTTTCCTCCAGTATGTAACACCTCATTATTTGCAAAATATTTTGAGCCATGCTGTTTGAAAAGGGAGTTTAATGCATCTGCAAAAAATTTCAACCAATGTCAGCTTGCACTGTCTTCCCAGGTTGACATGGGTCAAAACTTTTTGCTTTTTCAGTTTTTGTCAATTTTCTGCATATCTACGAACCATTCTACCACATAATACAGTCAGATGTTAGACAAAATGGATTTCGAGGATACATAATCTTACGAACACGAAAGTCCGCAACAAATGTATAGCTAAAATCTAAACTGCTCCGGCTGGGATTTGGCAACTATCCTCGTTTGTCGAGGTTTAACCCTTTACCACACAATCCCGAGTTTTAATGACCCCGAGGAAGAAGCCTTTTGAAAACATTGTGGGGAAAAAGGAGAAAATGCTGGTAACCAGCATTTTCTTCTTTTCCCACAATGTTTTCTACCCATTTACAATTTACACCATTTGATTCACATTTCAATTGTCATCTGCAAATGCTTTCAATTTGGACCAGTCTTCATTTTTGTCGTTTGGTAAAGCATTAAAAGACCCAATTCACTAACCCCTGAGCTAAAGAGAATTCTCCCTAACACAGTTGTCAGGTATTGATTTATACAGGAAGAAGCTATGCCGTAAGGAAGGAGTGATCTCCCATAACAATAATTATGTGTTGACTTGCTTGGAGTAGCTCAGTAGCAAACAACCTAAGTTTTGGACTTGACCAAATTGTAAGCAGTTGCAGACAACAAATTAAATGTAGCTCCAGAAAATGCTGGGTACAAGGTATCTTTTTTGGTAAAAGATGAAGTCACTTCCGTACTATTTAATACCAGCTAAAAATATAACTAGGACAAAGGAGAGGGATTTAGAGTAGAGGAAAAGACACTTTTGGGAAATGAATGGAAAATGTTACGGGAAAAGGAACTATTGCCTGTTGTTCTGTTTTCCCACAGTGTTTCAAAAACAGAGAGCTATGGAGGTGTAAAAGTTTAAAAGTTGTATGTCAGTTAACTTTTTACCAAACACCAAAGAACTGGACGCTCTCAAATTGAAAGCATTTGTAGATGACGGTTCATGTATGTTTGAAAGGATGATTGCTGTTTATGAAAGGGAAAGAAACATTGTGGGTAAAGGAGAAAATGCTGATAACCAGCATTTTCTCGTTTTCCCACATTGTTTTCAAAAGGCCTACCCCTGAGGATCGTTAAAACTGCAAATAGTTTGTTAAATAGTTAAAAGATTCAGAGATGTTTATCCTATAAAACAAAAGAGAACATGAAACTGCTTGTAATGCACCTCATTTGGAACAACCATGCTGTTTAACTTTAACCAGACAACAAAATTTAAGACTACCTTATTGAAAGTGTCTGTAGACAAGAAACACGGCCACGTTTGCCGGCTACTAGATAATTCTGACATTTAATGACCCTGGGGATGGAGGCTTTTGAAAACATTGTTGCAAGGGGAGAAATTCCCTTTCTCATGTTTTCTATCCTATCAAGGACGAATTTCATGTTTTCGGTTTCATTTAACTTGTTGTCTGCAAATGCTTTCAATTTGGACAAGGCTAAAATTTTGTCGTCTGGTAAAGAATTAATGGGATGGTTGGTTTTGATTTCAAAACTGAACATTTGTTGCAAAACTTTCTTCAGGATAATCTTGCAATGGGAAGTGGTGGAGGGATAGTGCCATTCCCAGAGAATCTTGCAGAATTAATGAACAGTGGATCAGCACCTAATGTTACACTTCAGGTATGTTTGAACATTGTCATGTCAACACTTTTCACACATTGCCCTCCGAGAACAGTTTTCTGTAATCAAGTTAGCCATGTTTTATGTTTAAAACAAGTATCCTGCCATACAGAGACATAACAGTTTATTTATCCCTTTACCACACAATCCCTACTTCTAATGTCCCTAAGGAAGAAGCCTTTTTGAAAACATTGTTGGGGAAAAAGGAGAAAATGCTGGTAACCATCATGTTCTCCTTTTCCCACAATATTTTCCACCCTTTCAAATACAAATCCCATCAGTTTAGCCATACTAAATTTGTTGCCTGTAAGTGCTTTCAATTTGATGAAGTCTAAAATTTTGTCATTTGTTAAAGAGCTTTACAAAGAAAATAATTTTGTTTTTTTTTGTATACTGGAGTCAGCTTATTCTGTCCCATCATCTTCTCATTGATCTGTTTCCTTGTGCAGAGTTACATTTGTGTTGCAAATTTCTTCTTTGTTTTGTACTGTCAGGGTATTAAATCTCTCTATTTGCAGAAACTGTAGTTAAAGATGCAAAAGACAAACTTATTAGACTCATCCAAATTTAAAGCATTTGCAGACAACAAATCAAATTTGGCTCATAAATGAAATTAAGATTAGAAAATATTGTGTGAAGAGGAGAAAATTATGGTTACCGACATTTTCTTCTTTTTCACCAATGTTTTTGAGAGCCAACTTTCTCAGGGTTGTTGGAACACATTGTTTCTTTGTTGGGTAAATGGTTAAGCCTTGAAGAAATAACACCTCCTCCAAACTTAATCAGCTAGTATTCAGCATTTTCTCCATTTCCCCACAATGTTTTCTACTGTTCTAACTCTGTACCAAATGACAAAATTTTAGACTGGTCCAAATTCAAACTATTTGCAACAACAAAATAAATGTGACTGAAAAATTGAAAATTGTTTTGGAAAGGGAAGAAAACATTGTGGGCAAAGGAGAAAATGCTGGTTACCAGCATTTTCTCCTTTTCCCACAATGGTTTCACAAAGCTCCTTCCACAGGGTTGTATTGAGACTAACGAGTACCTACAACATAGGGTTTGGAGAAGAAAAAAAAAATGTTTTTAATTGGATGAAAATTCTACTCCTCCATCATATCTGGGGTCCTGCGTGGCTCTGTGGTAAAGTGTAGGACTTGTGACCTGGAGGTCCAGTTTCAAGCCTCACTCAATCCACTGGTGTTTTGTGGGAGTGTCCTTGGGCAAGACACTTCAGAGCCCTAGCCTAGTGCTGGTGAAACCAAGGAAATACATGAATATGTGAGCTGTCGCCGTGATATGACTGAAATATTGTTGAAAGTGACATAAAACACCGCTCAGTCAATCAATCCATTTTATCTATCTTATGCTTCCCTTCATTACAGAGAAACCAGATCCCTGGCCCCATGTCCCCAAGATTTGCTCAAGGCATTCAGCAGCCCCCACAGAGCCCAAATATGGGCTCCCTGATGCCACCCAGTTCACAAGTGTCACCTAACTTTTCCCCCTCACAACAACAACAGCAACAACAACAACAGCAGTGGAACATGAGGCAGGGACAAAGTAATATGAGCCTTACAAATCAGGTCAGTTCTTTCAACTCTTTCAGCTGAGCCCCGATAGCTCTGTCAGTAGCGTACAGGACTTGAGAACAGGGGTCGCTGGTTCAGTCCCCGGCTCGGCCAATTTCTTTCCGAGGATTGATGATAGTCATTGCGATACATTCCTCTCTCATCACTGACCATTGTTTCGACAATGGTTATGTGGGATAGCAGCTAGTGGCTTGGAAAGAATATTGTGTGTAGTACTGGTAAAAGAAATGACATATACAGGGCTCGAGCCAAAGGGGCCACTGTTTAGATTCCCTAGCTCTGCTTATTTCTTTCCGAAGATTGCGTAGAGTCATTGCAGCAGGATTCATTCCTCTCTTAACATTGCTTATTTTTTGGACTGTTGGTCAGTGGAATGGGAAGAATATTGTTTGATTTTTTAGAATAGATTTCACGAAAGCATGCATAATTGCTCTGGCCACCATAGTGTAACTGTAGTAATGTTTAAACTGGCTTTAAACTCTATACAAACAACCTCTACCACACAACAAGCTATTAGACTGGCCCAAATTGATAGCACTTTCTCCTTTTCCCACAATGTTTTCAAGAGGCTTCTTTCTCAGGTTCGTTATAAATCAGGACTGTGTGGTATATGGGTTAATTGAAAACAGTTGCAGACGATTAAATGATTTGGCTCAAATGTTAGTAAATCTTTTTGGAAAGGATATAACTCTTTACCAGATGACAAAACTTTAGACTGGTCCAAACTGAAAGCAATTGCAGATGACAAATATTTATTAAATGGTAAGGTAAGTCTGTGATAGGATAGAAAGCATTGTGGGAAAAGGAGAAAATGCTGGTGCCCAGCATATTCTACTTTTCCAATATTGTTTTCAAAAGCCTTTCTTCCAGTCATGAAAAGTCAGGATAGGTTGATTAAGGTTTAAAACATCTGTGGAGAAAGAGAAAATTTTGGGTCCACTGAAAGATGTCATAAGGTGACTATTTTAAATAATTGATTGTGTTAATAGTGAGTTCCATTGCTTTCTGTTACAGACCCAAGCCCAATATAATCGCCACAGATCTCTGTCAGGGGGAACCATGCAGACCAATCCTCAGCGGTTCCCATTCTCTGATTCACAGTTTGCAGGGACACAGCCAATGGCTGGAATGTTTGGCTCCCAGCAACAACCACAGCAACAACAAATGTTTCAACAAAATAGGGGGAACCAGCTTCAGCGTCAAATGAGCATGCCAGGTTTGTTATCTTGGCTTTTTCAGCATGGCTACATATATCCTTATAAATTTTAGACATATTCTTGATTTTATACCAAACTGATTAAGTGTTTGTGTATTCTGGCTGGTATATGTAGATAAGGTGAAAGAAGATGTAAAAGCTCAAAATAATTTCCGTTATTTGAAATTGATATTAAGAAAAATACCCGAGAACTTTTTATCCACCATAGGTCGGGGATCGCCAAGAGCATCACAAAGCCCATTCCCCAGCTCGGATCCCTTGCTGATGTCGCCACACAATATTTCACCCAATTCAATGAGGGGAACTGGCAATCAACAACAAATCAGTCCATCCTATAGTCAGCCAGGAGGAATGCCGAGTGGTTACGGACAGTCGTCAATAACCTCGCCTACGAGTTCAATTACCCCTCCACAGTACTCGCAGAACCAAAGACTTATGGATATTGATCTGTCGTCTCTTTTTGACAAGTAAGTGTACTTTGCCATAGTCCTTTAGTAGATATGTCCAAATTAAAAATGTTTGCAGACCTCATACTAACTGTTGTACAAAATAATGGGATTTGTCCTTGAAAGGGTAGAGAACAGAAAAGGAGAAAATGGTGGTAACAAGCATTTTTCGCTTTTCCCACAATGTTTTCAAAAGCTTCCTTTTTTAGAGTCCTTAAAACGTGGGTGACTTAGGAATTGCTTGTTATTTTTTGTTCCTTTTCCGGTGAGTTTTCTAAGAGCAGTATAATGCAGGAGAAGGCTGGTGCTTGTAGGTTGCAAGACAAGAAAAGTTATCTGCAAGTGCTACTTCTTGTTGTTTTAATGTGCAACAACATCAAAGATCATTTATCAAAATGAAATTCTGTGTGTAGTTTTAAAATCCAATTTCATTGGCTGTAATAGTTGCATCCCAGCCAATCAGATTGCTGGTCCTGGAATTTCAAATCGGAATTGAAAATAACCCTTTATCAGATGTTAATATTTAAGAGCGATCCAAACAGAAAGTACTTGCGGATATTAAATAAAATTCGGCTACATGGTGAGATTTTTTGTGATATACTGGAAAACATTGTGGAAAAAGGAGAAAATGCTGGTCACTAGCATTTTCTCCTTTTCCAAGATTGTTTTCAAAAGTGTTCTTCTTCAGGGACGTTGAGGATCCTGCGTGGCTCAGTGGTAAATTGTAGGACACGAGACCTGGAGGCCCTGGTTTGAGTGTCACTGGATCCATTGTGTTTTTCTCGGGAGTGTCCTTTGGCAAGACACTTCAGATCCCTGGCCTAGTACCGGAACCCAGGAAATACATGAATTTGTGAGCTGTCGCTGTGATATGACTGAAATAATGTTGAAAGTGGTGTGAAAAACTGTTCAATCAATCAATCAGTGTCAGGCTTGTTAACAATTGGGATTTTGTAGTTAAGGGTAAAGATAGTTAATTTATATGGTTCACTTGTCATAATACTTTCAGTAGCAAAAAGCCACCAGATGTGCCCTTAAGTGTGAACACGCCAGCCTCCAATCATTTTGTTAAGCGGGAGATACGTAATCTTTGTAATGCACGTACAGACCGCCAGCTTAAGGCACAAATGTTGCCACCACAACTGTCACCACAGTATGTTCATCAACAACAACAACCGCAACCAATGGACCAAGAATCATCGGAGCTTCCCTTGGATATCCTCGAACAAAGTAAGACAACAAAATATTTGTCCTGAAAGGGTTAGGCTGCTATGTGTAATTTGGTGCTTATTTGCTGACAGTGTAGATCAAGATCAGACTGCATAGAACGTCAGATATGGTGAGACTTTTCTGGTGGATAAGAATCTTGAAATTGCAATACCAGTACATGTATTTGTGTTTTTACTTCTGGATAGGAATTTGAACTTATTTAACCCTTTACCAAACAATCCTGGGTTTTTAAGACCCAGAGGAAAAAGCTTTTTGAAAACATTGAGGGAAAAGGACTCTTTACCAAATGACAAAATTTTAGACCAGTCCAAATTGAAAGCTTTTGCAGACAGATGACAAAATAAATGTGACTCAATGATTGACATTCGTTTTGGAAAGAGTAGAAAACATTGTGGGAAAAGGAGAAAATGCTGGTTACCAGCATTTTGTCCCTTTTCCATAATGTTTTTTGTACTTTCAGAAACAAATTTAATCATTTGAAATGCATTAGATTTGTCATCTGCAATTGCTTTTAATTGTGACGAGTCTGAAATATTGTCATTTGGTAAAGAGTTAACAGTTTTAAAATCCAGTAGTGGTACTTTGAGATGGTTGATAAATCTTGCTTTGGAACCCTCCACTCTTAACGACCCTGAGGAAGAAGCCTTTTGAAAACATTGTGGTTAACCAGCATTTTCTCCTTTTCCCACAATGTTTTCTACTCTTTCAAAAACAAATTTCAATGTTTGGATCACATTTATTTTGTCGTCTGCAAAAGCTTTCAATTTGGACAGGTCTAAAATTTTGTCGTTTGGTAAAGAGTTAAGGGTAAACATTATCAGAAGTATTCTTTCCATGTATTTTTTTCATCTCTCCACTTATTCAGGTATAGTGTTCACAGCAGGACATGGACTTGTTCACATAATTTTCTTCATCCATTGTAGTTAATGAAATGAGTCAAGAACATGGAAGCAGTCTACAGACTCAAGATTATAAAGAAGAGCTGGTATTACCAAAGAAAAGAGAGGAAGCCAAGTCCCGCTATGAGACCTTGCAAGCCCTAGCAAGCTCATGTATGTATCATCACAGCTTTGTATTGAAAATTTAGGAGCATTCCCTATACATATGAGCCATGCTCTGTGAAAAGGGAGTTTAATGCATCTGCAAAAAAGTATCGACCCAGGTCAGCCTGTGCAGTCTACGCAGGCTGACCTGAGTTGAACCTTTTTGCTATTGGTAAATTTTCTGTATGTTCAAGGAACATTCTACTTCACGAACCAGTCGCTTTTAACCCTTTCCCAAACAAGCCCTGGTTTTCACGTGTCTGCAGTACAAGTCTTTTGAAAACACTGAGGGAAAAGGAGAAATTGCTCGTAACGAGCAATTTCTCCTTTTCCCACAGTGTTTTCTACCCATTTTGAGAACTTTCTGCCATTTTCATCAAATTTAAAATTGTCGTCTGCATACTCTTCCAATTTGGACCAGTCCAAAATTTGTCGTTTGGGAAAGGGTTAAGAAAAGTTACATTTTGTGGATCCATTGTTATGTGAAGACTTGTTTGGTATAATGCAACATGGTGATGCCTTAACCTCCCTTTTGTCAGAGCATGAGCATATACCTTTGGACGCTTTACAAAAGAATTGAGCCTTTACAACACTGTGAAAGAAGGCTATTGAAAACATGGTAGGTGAAATTAAGAGTATCCTAAGGTGTGATTGTTTGTGCAATTGTGGGAAAAGCAGAAAATGCCAGTAACCAGCACATTCTCCTTTTTCCTTGGTGTTTTCTACCATTTCAAAGACTTTTCCCATCATTTGAGCCATTTTTAACCCTTTACTGCACAATGACGCCTTTTGACACCCCTGGGAAAGAAGCCTTTTGAAAACATTGTGGGAAAAGGAGAAAATGCTGGTAACCAGCATTTTCTCCTTTTCCCACAACGTTTTCTACCCTATCAAAGAAAAGTTGTACCATTTGAGCCACATTGAAATTGTTGTCTGCAAATGCTTTCAATTTGGACAAGGCTATAATTTTGTCACGTGGTAAAGGGTTAACCAGTTGTTTGCATCTGCTTTGGCCTAGTTTAAAAGGTTGTCGTTTGATAAAAAGTTAGAAACAGTTCAAGGAATTTAGAATAAGTTATCAGCCAGAAGTATCAGACTGTTTCTGAAAGATTGCCTTGGTACGGTATATCAACTTGTATTTTTGTGTGATTTTGAAGGTTACAAGCTAACACTGTCTCGCTGATATTGAAAATGTAAGGTATTTTCTGTGGTCAAAAAGGAATCATATATATGTTACAAAGAATTCATGGCAAAGTACCGCATTGTTGATGAAGGATCAAATACTGGTTATCAGTATTTTCCCCTTTTCACACAAAGTTTTCAATAGCCTTCTTTTAGGGAAGTAAAATGGCTTTGCTGTGAAATAGGGGTATTGTTCTGTAAAAAGTAAAGGTTTGGATTGAATTGTATTTAACAGCTGACAAGGACGAAAAAGCCACTAATTTATTCCGTAAGCAGCTAACAGCCCAGCAGCAGCAGAAACTGCGACTGGCTGCATCGGCGGAGAAACTAGGCGGAGGTTTTGTCGAGCCAAAACATGTGAATGTTGTACAGAATGAGCCAAGGGTATGTTTTCATCCTATCCCCAGGAGTTAAACCCTAAACAGTTTCCTGGAAAATCCCAAGTTTTGATGACCCTAAAGAATATAACCTCTGAAAACAATGTGGGAAAAGGAGAAAATGCTGGTAACCAGCATTTTCTCCTTTTTCCACAATGTTTTCTATCCGTTCAGAGACAAGCTTTATCAGTTCGATTTGAATGATCCTAAAGAATATGACTTTTGAAAACATTGTCAAGGTTTAATGACACTAAAGAATATGACTTTGAAAAAATTATGGGTAAAATAAAAGATGCTGGTAAACAGAACTCTCCTTTTCTGTTTGTTCAAAGACATTTTGCCACATTTCATTTGTCATCTGCCAATGCTCTCAAATTGGAAAAGTCTAAAACTTGTTTTCTTGTAAAGAGTAATGGTGAAGAGTAGACTTTTTACCACCCAATAGAATTTTAGACTGGACCAAATTGAAAGCTGTTGCAGACAACAAATTAAATGTAGCTCACAAGACTTACTTCTATCGTTGATGGGGTAGAAAAGATTGCAGGAAAAGGAGAAAATGCTGTTTATCAGCATTTTTTTTGTTTTTTTCATTTCCCATAGTGTTTTCAAAAGCTGTCTTGCTTAGGGTTATTAAGGCTCAGAATTGTGTAGTAAAAGATCAACCAAACAATCGTGTTTTTTTTTCTCGGAGGCTTTCTTCCCCGAAGTCTTTGAACACTTTACAAAACAACAAAGGTTAAGACTGGCCCAAATAGAAACCTTTGTCAGACTTTGAATTAACCCTTTACCACACAATCCCGACTTTTAACGACCCTGAGAAAGAAGCCTTTTGAAAACATTGTGGGAAAAGGAGAAAATGCTGATAACCAGCATTTTCTCTTTTTCCCACAATGTTTTCTATCCTTCCTAAGACAAATTTCAATTTTTCAGTCACATTTATTTTGTGGTTTGCAAATGCTTTCAATTTGGAGTGGTCCAAAATTTTGTCGTGTGGTAAAGAGTTAAACTTGTCTCAAATGATGGAACTTGTCCCAGAAAAGTAGAAAGCATGGTGGCAAAAAGAGAAATTCTGGTTACCAGCATTTTCTCCTTTTTCCCCCACAATGTTTTCAAAAGCCTTCTTGCTTAGGATTGTTTAGTAAAGGGTTAAACGTGATTGTAGAGGAAAGGATCTATTTCCACCGCAGGGGATAGCATTTGATAACAATTTTGGAAAAAAAAAGGAAGTTGCTTCTTACAAAGATTTACTCTGCTCTTTGCAACATTGCTCACCATGTCATTCCCTTGCCTAGTAGTGCAGCCAGTATTGTGAAGGACATGAAACCAGGGGTTGCCTGTTTGAATCCCTAGATTAGCGAATTTCCTCTGGAGTATTGATAGTTATTGCGATAGGATTCATTCCTCCCTCACTAGTGATTGTCGATTGGCAGATAGAAATGTGGAAAAGCACTCAGTGGGTCTGGAAGAATATTGTGTGAACTACTGGTAAAAGAAACGCCAGGAAAGCTTTGATAGTTGCAATTGGGGCTTTGATGTAAATGAAATGATGTTGAAAGATGCCCCTAAAACAGTACAAAGTATCAAATGTATGATTATCATTAGAAAAAGACAAACAAAAAAAAAGAATGGCCTTAAAATCAAATTGTCATGGTAACAGATTACCTTTCAAAATAGAAATTAAATACGCAAACACTATTTTGTTTCAGCTCTTTTTTCCACAGTGTTTTCAAAGGTTCTTTTTCTTGGGGGTCATTCAAACTCGGGATTGTGTGGTAAATCATTCTCTCTTTTTCTTTTTAGGTTCCAGTTGAAGAGATTAAACCAGCCAATCAGAAAGACAGTTTGTTACAACAATTACTCTCCGATTGATGATAGCGTTGCTTTAGGATTTTGTCGGATCTACCTGTGTATCTGTTTACTAACCGAGCCAGTACTAACGTAAAACGGAAATTCTGCTCAATTTTCATCTTTTTTTTTTTTGTCTTATTTTATTGTTGGATGCTACAAGTTAAGTTGTCTATTACTGAAAGATCAGGATTTTCTTTTACGCTCATTTTTGGATGGAACAAGTTTTCTCCAAATTAATTTGGAAAAAATTGAAGATTTTCATTCGGATAATATTTCTGCAAGTTCTGAATACGAGGTAAAAAGTGTAGTGGGCATGCTAAAGAGTACTGGGAACTGCTGCTTCACTGACTCTCCGGGACTACCTCGTTTAAACTGAATTTACCAGGTAAAGATTTAGTAACCCTTAATCTGTTGCAGACGGCGTAGATCAAGATCAGACTGCACAGAATGTGCAGTCTGATCTTGGATCTACACTATCCAATAGGAAGATATTTCTCCTCCAAAAATACCTTTGAAATAGAGAAATTTGGGTTTTTACTATCGGTTGGAAAGTTTTGTTTGTTTTATTTAGCAGGGTTAGGGTTAATCCTTTACCACAATCCCTACTTTTAACGACCCTGAGAAAGAAAGCTTTTGAAAACATTGTGAGAAAAGGATGAAATGCCAGTAACCAGCATTTTCCCCTTTTCCCACAATGTTTTCTACCTGTGTCGACACAAATTTCAATTTTTGAGTCACATTTATTCTGCATCTGCAAATGTTTTGAACTTGGACAAGTCTGAATTTTTGTTGTTTGGTAAAGAGTGAAGAAGAATCGAAACAAGTATGACTTTAACCCTTTCCCAAACGACAAATTTTGCACTGGTCCAAATTGAAAGAGTTTGCAGACGATAATTTTAAATGTGATAAAAATGGCAGAAAGGTCTCAAAACGGGTAGAAAACACTGTGGGAAAAGGAGAAATTTGCTCGTTATGAGCAGTTTCTCCTTTTCCCACAGTGTTTTCAAAAGACTTGTACTGCAGACATGTGAAAACCAGGGCTTGTTTGGGAAAGCGTTAACTTGCTTTATGTTTACTCTTTATCAAACCTTAGGAAGAAGGCTCATATTATTCAGTACAGAGCTTACACTTTCCAGCTTACTTTTTTCGAAATGAGAAAATTTTAGACATCTAATTTTTTAAAGTATTTGCAGACAACCAATGAAGTGTGGCTCAAATGAAAAGGATTGCCTTTGATATCATTTTCT
Source organism: Tridacna gigas (assembly GCA_945859785.2). NCBI lineage: Eukaryota > Metazoa > Mollusca > Bivalvia > Cardiida > Cardiidae > Tridacna > Tridacna gigas. The sequence goes on from OX244028.2 coordinate 106,863,636, forward strand.
CCTTTTCCCACAAAGTTTTTATAAGCCTTCTTCCTTAGAGTTATCAAAACTTTTGATTGTTTGTTAAAGAGTTAAACAAGTTGGCAGAAGAAGACAGCAAGTTATCCTTGTATAAAATAATCCACATTAGCTAAGTATGGGTACATGTAAAAACATTGTGTTAACAGGAGAAACTGCTTGCTACAAGCAATTTCTCATTTTACAGCAATATTTTCCATGACCATAAAAGTTGTCTGATGGGGGTAATTATGCCATGTTGTGGTTAGTTTAGATCTTTATTGATCTCAAAATATGTAAATCATAAAAAAACTGTTCACTTCCACTAATCTTGAGTATCATTCACAAACTGTTCATTGCTACATTTTTGAAACATTTGTGCCACTGTTTATAGCTTGCTTTGTTCATTAGTATACAGTTCTTTTGCCATCTTCCCTAGGATGATGATGTGAAATTATTATGAAAATCGGCACCAGTGCATGAGTGGCAAAGTTCAGTCTCTACTTACTTTACTATTGAAAAATTTGTAATCTATGGTCTTTGAAGAAACAGAACAAATAATATGAAAACTACTTGTACATCTACAGCCTTACATTCTGGGCAACACAGTTAATTTTGCCACCCCTCTAGTGTTTGGCAAATTTTCTTACCTGATAACTGTTGTCTTGTTCCAAAATCAGTCAGAAAATGATGAAATTAATGACCTTTTATTTTGGTCATGGGATTTGAAATGTATTTCCGTGTACCATTCTGTGCTGTTTTAGTTGTGAATGGACAGACAAGGATGAGATGTACATATTAAATAAGACAGAGGAATTATGGGACAGTTGAAAACAACAGCAAAACTGGATTGTCTCCACCCACTTTAAATTTGGAGACATCTCAGCCTCAGTGGAAACCTGGATATTTCAAAACTACTTTGAACCATGGGATACCTCAACCCTGATGGAATTCTGGGATATATTCAACTCTTTACCAGACTACAAAATTTTAGACCAGTCCAAGTTAAAAGCATTTGCAGATGACAAATTAACTTTGCCTCAGAATATGAAATTTGTTTCTGAAAGACTAGGAAACATTGTGGAAAAAGGGAAAAAATGCTGCTTATTAGCATTTTCTCCCATGCCCATGTTTTAAAAGCATTCTTTTTCAGGGTTGTTAACTTGGGGTTGTGTGGTAAAGAGTTACATACAGTGGAATTGTGGGATGTGATTGTACTGCAAATAAGATCCTCCATTGTGCTTTATATAAATATAATTATATGTATAGTTTATATATACACATAAATATGATGTCACTTTTGCTCATCTCTTTATAAGGCAAGATACTTTCACCCATATTGAAAAGATTTTTAGATGAGAAATTATCGTTGCTAGGTGATGGAAGTTGCCTTTGTTGCATCCCTTGTGGTCTGAACTCTTTACCACACGACAAAGTTTTAGGCCCATCCAAATTGAAGGCATTTGCATACGACAATTTCAATGGGACTCGAATGATGCGATTTGTCTTCGATAGGGTAGAAAACATTGTGGGAAAAGGAGAAAATGCTGGTTACCAGCATTTTCTCCTTTTTCCCCCAATGTTTTCAGAAGGCTTCAACATCAGGGTCGTTAAAAGTCGGGATTGTGTGGTAAAGGGTTAAAAACATTCAAACGTTTGGTAAAGGCTTAAAATACGCATGTAAGCTTCCATTAAATTTTACATTTGTCCAAATTGAAATTGCTTGCATACGACCAACATACTCAAATCAGAGCTCCAGATAGAGGGAGTGATTTTGATCGAGACGATTCTAATGAGTACCCACAACATAGGGTTTGGAAGAGAAATACGGATTTAGAATACTATCTTTCCCTCTTATCTGGGGGTCTGACTCGAATGATAGGAATTGTCTTTGTACAGGGTAAAAGAAAAACATTGTGAGAAATGGACAAAATAATTCTTACCTGTATTTTATCTTTTTCCAAAAAAATGTTTTTTAAAGGGCTTCTTCTGTTTGGTTGTTAAAACACGGGATAGTATGGTAAAGTGGTAAAACATTAAGACAAATACATAAATTTCTTATTTTTAGCAAAATTTCCATTTATCAATATTTCTTGGTTTTCTGGATTAGAAATTTTTTTTCTTTCCACTGAGGATGTTTTTCTTTAGCTGCCTTACATTTTCCTTGAACTTCATATAACTCTCAGAGCCCTGAATAAACAGAACACTTTTTTAGGCAGTACTTGGCTGGTACTTGACTGCAGCCTGGCCATGGCAGTTCTGTCACACACATTCTCCCCCTTCAGCTTGCTCGCTGTCAGCCTTCTCCCCCTGCCCTCTCTCTCTCCCTTCTCCCCCAGCTCTTCCCCCCCCCCCCGAGGCAATCTTTCCAATGATTTTTCACCACTCACCTCTAACATATTTGAGAAAAGTAGTAAATGACTTAGACAGAAAATAGTCATATCAATTCTGGTGTGAGAAAGCCATGAAACACATGTGTAGATGCACTGACCACCATGATATGCCTGTCCCCCTTCCTCCCTCCCTCCCTCCCTCTCTCTCTGTCTCTCTCTCTCTTTCTCTCAACCATTTGAAAAATAAGAGCTTCCTCCCTCTCTGATTTTTATTTACACCTCAAATTGATTGTCATTATTTGTTGTTAAAGATAGCTGATTTTAAAATTGTTATAACTCAGTTGAAGACTCTAAGCCAAGCTTTTTTTTTCAATATAATTGATTTAGTCATTTACTTTGATTGTAAATGTTAGTTGGAAAGGTTGAACCCAAATAAATCTGAAGTCAAGGCAACAGGATTTTTTTAATCCTGTACCACACAATGATGCCATTTGATGACCCTGGGGAAGATGCTTTTTGAAAACATTGTGGGAAAAAGAGAAAATGCTGGTAACCAGCATTTTCTCCTTTTCCCACAATGTTTTCTACCTTATCTAAGAAAAATTGCACCATTTGAGCCACACTTAAATCATCGTCTGCAAAATGCTTTCAATTTAGACAAGGCTATAATTTTTTCATCTGGTAAAGGGTTAACCCTGTACCACACAATCCTGACTTTAAACGTCCCTGAGGGAAAAAAAAAAAAAAAAAAAAGATTTAAAAACATTTTGGGAAAAGAGAAAATCCTGGCAACCAGCTTTTTCTCTATTACACAGTATTTTCAAAAGACTTCTTCTTCAGGGTATTGTATGGTAAAGGGTTCGCCAAACAACAAATTATTGAGACATATACAGATTAAAAGCATTTGTAGACGATAAGTCAGTGTGCTTCAAATGACTGAATTTATCTCTAAAAGATTAAGAAATTGTGAAAAGGGTTTTCCTTTTCCATAATGTTTTCATCAACCATGGTCTTCAGGGTTCTGAAAACGGGGGACTGTTTGGGAATGGGTTAATATATTACCTCATTAAACTCTTTACCAAATGACAAAATTCCTGACTATCCCAAATGAAAAGCATTTGCAGGCAAAAAATTTCTGTCTTTGAAAAGGTAGAAAAGGTTGCGGGAAAAGGAGAAAATGCTAGTTACCAGTATTTCCGCCTTTTCCCATGTTTTCTAAAGGCTTCTTTCTCCAGTTCGTCAAAACTCAGAATTTTGTGGTAAAGGGTTAAAACTGCATGTTGTATCAAGAGAAAGCAATTTTAACTTTTTACCAAACAATGAAAATTTAGACCTAGCGAAAATCAAAACTTTTGCAGACGATAAATAAAATGTATCTCAAATGATTTCTGTCTTTAAAAGGATAGAAAGACATTGTAGGAAGCATTAATCAGCATTTTCTGGTCTTCCCGCAATGTTGTCAAAAGCTTCACTTACTCAGGGTTTTTTGAATGCAGGACTGTGTGGAAGAGGGTTAAATGCAAGCTGATTAAATTTTTTTGCATGTTTTAAGTCTTTTTAATGGGATGAAAAGTCATTTAACCCTTTACCACCAATCCAGAGTTTTAATATGAAAGAAGGCTTTTGAAAATATGGCTGGAAAAGAAGAAAATGATGGTTACTAGCATTTCTTCATTTTCCCACAATGTTTTCTACCCAATTACAGCCCAAAAGCATTATTTCAGCTGCATTTAATTTGTCGTTTGCAAATGCTTTCAATTTGGACAGCTCCAAATTCTTGTCGTTTGGTAAAGGGCTAATCATGGGTGTTGTATAGACTGCCACAGGATTCAGTGATACCTCTGTTTGATTGGTCAAATTAGTCACATGCCACATTTGTAATGGAATAGTGTAAGAAAAATTGATAGATCTGTAAAAGAAGGCTTATTATGGGTTCTTTTTATCCCTTTACCACACAATCATGAGTTTCAACAACCCAGAAGAGGAAGGCTTTTGAAAGTATTGTAGGAAAAGGAGAAAATGCTGGTAACTAGCATTTTGTCCTTTTCCCACAATGTTTTCTACCCTATCAAAAACTATCATTTGAGCTACATTTAAATTGTCTGCAAATGCTTTCAGTTTGGTCGAGCTCAAAATTTTGTCTTTTGGTAAAGAGTTAAAGGAAAGGTATCAGTTCTACCTCAAACTGTCGGCATGTAAACTTTGTACCACTGATCCCTAGTTTTAATGACCCTGAGGAAGAGTGCCTGTAAAAAACCATTGTTGGAATAGGAGGAAATGCTGGTAACCAGCATTTTCTCATTTTTAACTCGGCTGTTTTCAAAGAAAAGATCAAGGTACTGTCAGAGCCCTGGCTTCATGTGTGTCTCCAATGGAAAACTTTGACATTTTATCATGTCTCTATTATGACTGAGGATATATGCTTCATACTTGGACAAGTTGTTAATTATCAAAAAGGGGAACCTATAAAACAAGGGCAGGTAACCATCAAAGTATTTTTGACAAAGTTATGCCCATTTTTTAACTTAGAATTTTCACTGAAAGTCAAGCAGCCGAGTGTTGGCACCCACATGGGGTGCTCCTGTTTCTTCAATGACTTCTAGCCATTCAAAGTAAAATACTGTTATCTGAGCGACATTAATTTTGTCATTTGCGAGTGCCTTTGATATAGGAGAGTCTGAAATTTTGTCATCTTTTAACTCTTTACCATACAGGAAAATTTCAGACTTGTCCAAATTGAAAGTATTTGCAGATGACAAATGAAAATAATTGTTACTCAAAAATTGAAATCTGGTTTTGGTTTGGGCAGAAAACATGGTTGAAAGAGGAAGAAATGCTAGTTATTAGCATTTTCTCGTTTTCCTTTATGGTTTCAAAAAACGTCTTTCACGGGGTCATTGAAACCCGTGATTGTGTTACAGGGAAAAAGAATTGACAAGGTTGGGAATGTGTAAATTAAGTTGTTTTCTTTTCACTCAATGGAAAATTTGTAGAAAGGAATGCTGGTTGTACAGTTTGTAAGTAAGCCTATCTGAACTGTAAATTGTAAATAGGCTTCAAAGTATATAGCTACAAGTATTTTATGTTAAACAAACAGTGTTACTCAGGAAGAAAATATATCATGAATTCTCATTGGTTTAAAAAAAGGACGAAAACATGTATATTTCATCATGTGACTTAAGGATATTTTTAGAACAGAAAAAAAGAGAGATATCCAAATATATTATATATTTTTTCATGTTAAATCATGTAGATGGTTTAGCCTTGCCTTCACACTATAGATTAAATCTTTATCAAATGTCAAAAGTTTAGATAGATTAAATCTTTATCAAATGTCAAAAGTTTAGACTTTCCAAACGACAGAATTAATGTAACTGATAAATTGAAATTTGTTTTTGGAAGGGTAGTAAACATTGTAGGAAAAGGAGATTATCCTGATTACCAGCTTTATGCTCTTTCAAAGATAAATCATATAATTTCCCACCGCATTATTTTGTAAATATCTGCAATTGCTTTCAGTTTGGAATAGCTTAACCCTTTACCATGCAATCCCGAGTTTTAATGACCCCACTGAAATGGAGTCTTGAAAACATTGTGGGAAAAGGAGAAAATGTTGGTAAACCAGCATTTTCTCCTTTTCCCACAAGGCTTTCTACCGTTCAAAATTCAAAAATTCCAAATTTGTGCAATATTTAGTTTGTCATCTGCAAATGTTTTCAATTTGAACCAGTCTAAAATTTTGTCGTTTGGGATTTAAATATTTTATTGTTTGTGGTAAAGAATGATCACTGGGTTTATAGTTCCACTGTTCAAAGGCCAACAAGCATTTGTCATGGCATTTAACTCTTAGCCATGTAATCCCGCTGTTAACGTCCCCAAAGGGAAGGGGCTTTTGAAACCTTTTGTTAGAAAAGGAAAAAATGTTGGTGACTAGCATTTTCTCCTTTTCTGACAATATTTTCTAACTTTTCAAGAACAAATCTGATAATCTGGGCTACAGTTTTTCTGTCATGTACAAATGAGCCAAGCTCTGGCAAAAGGGGACATAATGCATGTCCCTGATGTGTTGTACCAAGCAAGCCATCATATAACCATAGGTCAATAAAATCCATTTTGTGTAACAAAAGGCTGAATCTGGGAGTACACTGGTCTTTTGTCATACAGAAAATTGATCAATAGCAAAATGTTTCGGCCCAGGTCAGCCTGCGCAGTCCGCACAGGCTGACATGGGTTGATACTTTTTGGAGATGCATTTAGCCCCCTTTTCTCAGAGCATGGCTCAACTGCTTTTGATTTGGACAAGTCCAAAATTTTGTTCTCAGGTAAGGGGGAAATTTGTGGCCAATGTAAACAGCATGCTTTTATAACTTGAGGTGTACTACTAATGAAATGGGCATAACTTACCTCTATGCCAGATGTTAGACTTATCCAAATTGAAATAGTTTGCAGATGGAAAAAATAAATGTGACTCAAATGATGAGGTTTTCTACAAATCATTTGGGAAAACAACCTTGTAAAATACTGGTGATAGTGTGAATTGAGATTTCATCTGTTATCAAACAGTCCCAATTTTTTTACGACCCTGAGGCCTGAGGTTTCTGGGAACTATGTGTATAAAAGGGAAATTTGGTAACCAGCATCGCCTCCTTTTCTCACCATGTTTTAATTTCCCCTGTTCATTGATACAATGGACAGATTGTATCATTTCATTTTAGCTCCGTTAACCACACAGTCCTAAGTTTTAATGACCCTGAAGAAGAAAGTTTCATAAAACATTGTGAAAAATGCAGATAATACTGGTAACTAGCAATTTCTCTGTTTCTTACAATATTTTCTACCCTACCTGGGAGAACTTCTGCATATTCATATCAAAATTATTGTCTGCAGATGCTTTTAATGTAGAAGAAGTTTGAAATTTGTCGTATGAGAAAGAGTTAATTTGTTATCTGCAAATTCTTTCAGTTAGGACAATTTAAAATTTTGTGGTCTTAAAAAAAGACAATACATGAATAATATTTGAAATCATTGTGGCAAAAGAAGAATATTTTGTTGGAAGTGCTTTTCCTGTTGCTTCCATGTTTTCAAAAGTAGGCTAGTGCTGGTGATACGGAGTTTAACTCTTTACCACACAATCCCGACTTTTCACGACCCTGGGAGAGAAGCCTTTTGAAAACATTGTCGGAAAAGGAGAAAATGCTGGTAACCAGCATTTTCTCCTTTTCCCACAGTGTTTTCTACCCTTTTTTAAAACAAATTTCAATTCTTGAGTTCTACTTAATTTGTCATCAGAAAATGCTTTCAATTTGGACCGGCCTAAAATCTTGCCGTGTGGTAAAGAGTTAACCCTTTTACCACTGTCACGATTTTTAACAACTGTAAAAAAAGCCTTACAAAAAATTGTGTGAGAAGGAAAAATGCTGCTTACCATGTTTTCTACAGTATCATAGGTCAAAACAGTTACTTGATCTACATCTAATTTGTCTGCAAATGCTTTCAATAAGGACAAGTCTAAAATTTTGTTGTCTGGTAAAGAGTTAACGCTTAATGGTCATGGTTTCAAAACCTCTGAGATTCAGTTGTTATGTAGGGTTGTGTATTTCTGAAATAAGGCAAAGCATGAATTATTCATTTATGCTGTTCTAGATTTAGTTTTGTTACTTGTTTCTCTTGCAGTAGTTTGGTATTTAGCCTTCTGCTGCAAGGAGAGGTATTTTTTATGTAGAATAGGTGAAATGAAACACCTGCTCATAATAAGCAATACATTTTATGTTTCATAGAAAAGTAGGTTTTGCCTGCATATTTAATCTTTACCAGACAGTCCCGACTTATAACGACTTGATGAAAAAGGCCTTTGAAAACATTTTAGGAAAAGAAGAAAATGCAGGTTACCAGCATTTTCTTCTTTTCCAACAATGATTTCTTTTAATTTCAGAAAAATTTAATGTTTTGAGTAACATTTGTCTTCTGCAAATGCTCTTAAATTTTGTCATCTGATAAAGTGGTAAGTTTACAATTTTTTTTTTTTTTCCAAGAGGAAAATTTGGTGCATTTTTAGTATGGATGGTTTTTAAAAAATCACCCAGGAATTTTCATGGCCCTGTCGTCTTCTAGAATGTTGTCGTTGTCATGGTAGAACTTTGATATTTTCTCATTTATCTCTTAATACTAAAGATATTTACTTCAAATTTGGGCTACTTGTTAACTGTTGTAAAGGGAACCCACACCAAAAAGGCAGATAACCCTCAAAGTACTTTTTTTACCAAAGTTTTTCAGCTTTAAGTGTTATCAGGGTAAACACTGAAAAAGCATGGCAGCGGAGCATTGGCACTTCCATGAAGTGCTCTTGGTTTTCTTGGGATGTTCAAAACATTTCCAACAAATAGTTTTTTCTTTTCTTTTTATTTTTGATGTAGGTACTCTTTCCCCCCCCCAGTCAGTTTTTTTTTTTTTTTTTTTTTATTTTCCACAAGTATTTTGTTATTAAACTAATTTTGAATGCCCGTCATGTTTTATTAATGATTTGCATATTGAAGTTTTAAACATCTTTTAAAACATTTCTATTAACTCTGTACCAAACGATAAAAATTTTGACTAGACCTGATTGAAAAAAAAAAGCAGATGTGAAATTAATTGATGCTAAAATGACGATTTCTGTCTGTGATAGGGTAGAAAACTTTGTGGGAAAAGGAGAAAGTGCTAGTTACCAGCATTTTCTCCTTTCCCCACGATGTTTTCTAAAGCCTTCTTTTTCAGGGTTGTTAAAATTCAGGATTGTGTGGTAAAGGGTTAATTGTTTACCAAACAGTGGAATTCTACACTTGTATGAATTAAAAGCATTTGCAAACTACAAATCAAAAGTTGGCTCAAAATATGGGATTTGATACTGAAGCAGTAGAATACATCCTTAGGAGAAAATAGTGGTCACTAGTATTTTGTCCTTTCCCAAGCATGTTTTCAACAGCCGTCTTCCTTAACTCTTTTCCATATGACAAATTTTTTAGACTGGTTGAAATTGAAGGTGACAAAATAAACATGACTCAAAAGTTGAGATTTGTTTTGGGAAGGGTAGTAAACATTGTGGTAAAAGGTTATAATGCTGGTTATCATCATTTTCTCATTTTTACATAATGTTTTCAAAAGGCCTCTTCCCCAGGGTTGTTAAAATCTCGAGATTGTGTGGTAAAGGGTTAAAAATCAGGATTGTTAAATATGGATAACCGAGATGGATTTACTTGTTACCAAACAGCCCTGTGTTTTATTGACCCTGGGGAAAAAGGCATATGAAGACATTGTGGAGAAAATGCTGGGAACCATTTCCAGACAAATCTCAACAGTCAAGTCTTTGCATATGCTTCTTATTTGGACTAGTCTAAAATTTTGTTGTCTGGTATAGAGTTGTGATACATGTGTGAGGTGCAAAAACACTATGTTGGCAAAAGGAGGAACAGTTGATGTTTGAAAAATTTGTCCTTTGCCACTGTGTTGTAATGTAAATGTGTTCTTTTAAGATGAAATTTTGTATGCATGATAGCGTGAGAAGCACAAAAATTTTTGAGAATGAAATTCTGAGTCATTCATAAATAGGGCAATAAGTATCTATCTCAATAAGATTTTCTCAGTGATTAACTCTTTACCACACAATTCCGAATTAACGACCCTGCGGAAGAAGCCTTTTGAAAACATTGAGGGAAAAGGAGAAAATGCTGTAACCAGCATTTTCTCCTTTTCCCACAACGTTTTCTATCCTGTCTCAACTTAAGCTCAATTTAATTAATTTTGAATTTGGATGTTTTGAATTTGGGAGATTCTAAAATTTGTTGTGTGGGAAAGGGTTAATCTGTTACCGCTTTGCCAAACGACAAAAATTTTAAACTTGTCCAAATTCAAAGCTGTTGCAGGTGAAGGGTGGCTCAGTTGATAAAACCTGACTGTAAAAGGGTAGAAAACAATGTGGGAAAAGGAGAAAATGCTGGTTACCAGCATTTTCTCCCTTACTCAAAATGTTTTCAAAAGGCTTCTTCCCCAGGGTTGTTAAAACTTGGGATTGTGTGGTAAAGGGTTAATGATACATTATGATAAGTACATGTAAATGTTTGTACTTGGTGTTAGAAAAACATCATTTACCATGGCGTAAGAAGTATGCTAGCATGCTTCACCATGTTACAAGGTATAAACTAAGGTATTTTACCATGTTGTCAGATCTATAGTGCCATGTTTTACCATGGTACAAGATGTATACTGACATGTTTAACCATGGTACAAGATGTATAGTGACATGTTTTACCATGGTACAAGATGTAAAGTGACATGTTTTACCATGGTACAAGATGTATACCGACATGTTTTACCTTGGTACAAGATGTATACTGACATGTTTTACCATGGTACAATATGTATACTGACATGTTTAACCATACTGACATGTTTTACCATGTTACCAGAAGTATAATATTAAAGAAGTATAATGTTAAAGATCAATACAGGCATGCCTTACCATGCTATAAGAAGTATTCTAGCATCTTCACAACGGAACCAGAAGTATATGAGCCATGCTCTGTGAAATGGGGCTTAATGCATCTGTAACCAATTGACCCAGGTCAGCCAGCGCAGACTCTGCCCAGGCTGACCTGGGCAGAAACTTTTCACTATTGGTCAATTTTTTGTAAGTCAAAGGACCTTTCTACCTCATGATCAAGTTGGTTGTTTTTAAAAAAAAAAATGGCTATTGTGGATCCATAATTATGTGATGGCTTGACAGGTATCACACATCACGGAGATGCATTAAGCCTCCTTTTGCAAGAGCATGGGTCACCCTTTTTTTATTCCATGGTATAAGATGTATGCTAGAAAGTTTTACCACGGTACAAGAAGTATACTGGCATGTTTTAACTTGATATAACAATCGTGTTTTAACATTGCTTGACTATTTCCTTACCATGGACATCGCATGCTGCACAAACCCCAAGGAAGGAGTTTTTTAAAACAATGTTGAGAAGAGGTTTCTGTCCTTTTTCCACCATATTTTCTACGTTTTCAAAAGCAGGTCCCAAAGCAGTGCCAATAATTTCCAGTGTCATTATAAATTGACATCTGCAAAATGTTCAGTGTTTACAAGTGGAAAGTTTTGTTGGCTGGTTTACTCTATACAAGATGAAAATAATGTAGACTGGTTTAACCCTTTCCCAAACGACAAATTTTGGACTGGTCCAAATTGAAAGAGTTTGCAGACGACAATTTTAAATTTGTTGAAAATGGCAGATAGTTTTCAAAAAGGCTACAAAACACTGTGGGAAAAGGAGAAATTGCTCGTTATGAGCAATTTCTCCTTTTCCCACAGTGTTTTCAAAAGACTTGTACTGCTGACACATGAAAACAGGGCTTGTTTGGGAAAGGGTTAAAGTGAAAGTGTTTGCAGACAAAAAATTAGATGTCAATCAAAACAAGAACTTGTCTTTCAAAGAATAGAAAACATAGTGTGAAAAGGAGAAAATGCTGGTTACCAGCATTTTCTCCTTTCCCCAGTCCCCCCAGTGTTTTTGAAAGCCTTTTTCATTTGGGTCATTAAAACTCTAGGTTGTTTGGGAAAGGGTTGAGAGTAAATTCTTAGTTCATTTTCGAATTTTGACGGTCATACTATTGAACCTTGAGTAATGGACTCATTGTTTTTAGATAAATTTTTATTTCTGAATTTTATTTTTGAACTTTTAGGAATGCGGAAAATAATCTTAACCCTTTCCCAAACAAGCCCTGGTTCTCACGTGTCTGCACTACAAGTCTTTTAAAAACACTGTGGGAAAAGGAGAAATTGCTCGTAACAAGCAATTTCTCCTTTTTCCACAGTGTTTTCTACCCTTTTTGAGAACTTTCTGCCATTTTCATCAAATTTAAAATTGTCATCTGCAAACTCTTTCAATTTGGACCAGTCTAAAACTTACCGTTTGGAAAAGGGTTAAATATACTTGTAACTATGAAATTCAAAATACCTTAGAAATCAACCAACTATTCTCCACACACACCACAGACTTTTAACAACTCTAAGGAAAAAGCTTTGGGAAATATTGTGAAAAAAGGAGAATATGCTGATAACCAGGATTTTATCCCTTTCCCACAATGTTTTCTAACCTATGAAAGACAGATTTCATGTTTTGAAAAACATTAGGTTGTCGTCTGCACTATATCATTTCAGGCTGAAGTGCTCCTATCTAGTTGTTCCTAGATTTTTTTCCACCAATTTGGAAAAGGGTAAATTTCTTTGTTTGGTAAAGAGTTAAGTAACCAGGGCTGTCATTGGATATGGAAAAGTGGTACAACCATCATGGCATGTCTCCTGCATTCCCAAGTGACAAAGATAAGGGGGTTTTCAGGGGACCTCCTTTGAGAAAATTTTGGAAATAACTCTCTAGAAGGAATTCTAATGCATTTTTAGACCAGTTTTGCTTCTGAAAAAACACAGAATGACAAATAAAAAACATGCTACAGCCTGTACCATATTCAAACAAAAAAGTAGTCAGGCCATGGCTGGACCAGCCGGACCATCAACGATCGCCTTGGTAATTCTTCTATCAGGCAAACAAATTTTAGACTTGTCTTCAGTGAATATATTTGCAGATGACAAATTAAAATGTGGTTTATATGATGAAATTTGTCTCAGGAAGCTTTGAAATCATTGCTTGAAAAGGAGAAAATGCTGGTTACCAGCATTTTCTACATCTCCAACAATGTTTCGATACACCATCTACATCAGGGTTGTCACAAATTAACCCTTTACCATACAATGCCGCCTTTTGACGCCCCAGAGAAAGAAGCCTTTTGAAAACATTGTGGGAAAAGGAGCAAATGCTGGAAACCAGCATTTTCTCCTTTTCCCACAATGTTTTCTACCCTATCTAAGAAAAGTTGCACCATTTGAGCCACATTGAAATTGTCGTCTGCAAACGCTTTCAATTTGGACAAGGCTAAAATTTTGTCATCTGGTAAAGGGTTCAGATTGTATGATGTGAGGAGTGAAGAGCTGAAAGAATTGACTCTGTTGAAAAGGTCTGAAAGAATTGACTCAGTTGAAAAGGTCTGAAAGAATTGACTCTGTTGAAAAGGTCTATCTATTGGGTTTATTTTTTGCCATTGTGGCAATTACTGGTATGACTTCCTATGTTTGAGGGAATAAATATTTGGGGGAAAGGAGTAATTGATTGTAAAAAGCAATTTTTCCAATCTGAGTATTTTTCCTTTACTTCAAATGTATCCCTGATTTTTGTCACTTTGATTTGTGTGAAATTAGCCTGTAGTACTTTAAATACAAAGCTATTAACATGTTTTAACTTTTTACCAAACAATCCCATGTTTTAAGATCCCTAGGGCAAAGAATGTTTGAAAACAATGTGGTAGAAGGAGAAAATGCTGGTAACAAGCCTTTTTTTCGTTTTCCTTTTGTTCTCGACCCTTTTAAAGACAATTCCTTTCACTGGGATCACACTGAATTTGGTGTCTGGAAATGCCTTTTATTTGGACTAGTCTGACATTTAGTTGTTTGGAAAAATGTTAAGGCGCTTATGTGGCTTCTGAAAACAGAAAAAGCATTTTCACTCACTCATCCATATTTCATTGTTGATATTTTACAGTGTTTTTGTTGACGATATATTTGTACATAGATGATTATTGCACTATAAGAGATAATTGTTTTTGGCTTTTGTTATATTTCATTGTAAATAGATGTCAGAGAGAACACTCATCAAGGTCTGTATAATGTGGTACAGTCAGATATCGTTGCTCTTACAAATAAAATCATCTATATGGACAAACGTTGTGTTTTGCTTTTTTCTTTCTACTCACTTGGAAAACAAAGGCGGGTACAAGTTTTAGCTCATCTTGAGACCGAGTCATCAAGGTGAACTTTTGTGAATGAGGTGTTTCTGGCATTTGGTGTCTGTTGAGCATCATCAACAATTACCTTGTGTTCACTCTGGAGGCCACATTTTCAGTCAGACACTCAGGAAACTTGGTCAGAATGTCTTCAAAAATTTCTCAGTTTGAAACTGGGTCACATGAGGTAAAAAATTAGGTCACTGGGCCAAATCTTAGATAAACGTCGGCAAATTCCAGAAAGATGATCACTGGTGGGAGTCTGCACCCACAATGTACCACTTTTGAAATATCCAAGGGGTGTTTTGTGCTATTTTTAACACCATTTCAGGCTGTAAAGCTCCTATCCAATTGTTCCTAGATTTTTTTTTCCACCAGTACAAAGTACAACTCTCTCTCTACGAGCCACAGGCTTCTGTACCATTCATACAGTGAAACGAAGTTTTGACAAGAGAGATTAACCCTTTACCATGCAATTCTGACTTAACGACCCTGAGGAAGAGATCTTTTGAAAAAAATTGTGGAAAAAGAAGAAAATGCTGGTAACCAGCATTTTCTGCTTTTTCCCCACCATGTTTTCTAAACTACTAGTATCAATGACAAATTTTGTCATTTCGGCCACCTTCATTTTGTCATCTACAAATGTTTTTTATTTGGACCAGTTTAAAGTTTGGGACAGGTTAAAAGAATGCCTTTGCAATGACAATCACGATCCATGAAAAGAGTTTTGGCAAGCTAGGAATTTATCCCTTTACCACACAATCCCATGTTTTAACAATCCTGAGGAAATAGCCTTTTGAAAACTTTGTGGGAAAAGGAGAAAATGCTGGTGACCAGCATTTTCTCTTCTTTCTGCAATGTTTTCTAACCTGTCAAAAACTTTAAGCTCATTTGTACCACTTTCAAACTTGTCATCTGCCGTATCTTTCAATTTAGAAGCGTCTAAATTTCACCATTAGGGAAAGGGTTAATTCATGATCCCCTTAATGGAAAGAGCTGTATGTTACTGAGCTATCATACTCCAAAACAATGAGATGCTAATTAATTCATTTACCGAATGATGAAATTTTAGAATTGTCTATACTAAAAGTCCTTGCAAACAGCAAATGTGGCTCACATTATGAATTTGTTAAAATCTGTGAAAGGGTAGAAAATATTGTGGGAAAAGGAGAAATTACTGGCTATCATGCATTTTCTCCTTTTCCAACAATGTTTTCAAAAGGCTCGATTGTCAGGGTTTTTAAAACTTGGGATTGTGTTGTGTAAAGCATTAACAAACAATTTATCAATTGACAAGGCGTTACACAGGTCGGAGTGGATTCTGAAATAAGTATCAACTGTTGGACAGACAGACAGACAGACTACCTTGACTGAACCTGCTTGTTGTAGCAGCCACGACAAAAATGCACAGTTAATAAGCAAAATTCTCCCATGTTTTATTTCGAAAGTGGCAATAAATAAATAATATCAGAAAAAAACTCAAAATATTGGATACTCGAAAACAAAAAAAAAAACATCATGTTAATTGTGAAGAAGCACTAACAATTGGAATTAGTTTTCACAAAAGATACGCTCGACGGCAATTCAGTCATGCTTTGTGAAAAGAGGATTTAATGCCTCTACATAAAGTATCAACCCATGTCAGTCTGCACAATTCATGCAGGCTGATATCTTAACTCTCTCTTAACTCTTTAGCACTCAATCCCGACTTTTAACAACCCTGTAACAGAAGCCTTTTGAAAACATTGTGGGAAAAGGAGAAAATGCTGGTAACCAGCATTTTCTCCTTTTCTCACAATGTTTTCTACCCTTTCCAAAACAAATCTCAAATTTTCAGTCACATTTATTTTGTCGTCTGCAAATGATTTGAATTTGCACCAGTCTAAAATTTTGTTGTGTGGTAAAGAATTAAGGGTTCTGCATGTCAAAGGTCCATTCTACCTCATGATTCAGTCTGTTGTAAAGAAAAATGAATTTCAGGGATAAATCATGGAGATGCATTAAATCCCCTTTTACCATAGCATGGCTCAATTAAAACACTCACTCAAACAAATCTACTTTCTATGAACCCTTTACCAAACTAGAGCTATCACTGAATGTGACTTAATACCCCCGCCAGCACTTTGACAGAAAAAAAAGTGTCAAGTTCAAGGGGAGATAATTCCTCAACCAGGGGGAGTTGACACTTGAAAATTATGTCTTGCAAATCTTCAATATATGTGCAAAGTTTCAATGCAATTGAAGGAAAACTGTAGGAGGAGTTCACGACACAAAATTGCTAGTATTTTGTACACAGACAGACACACGGACGGACAGACAAGCTGATTCCAGTATACCCCCGAAAAACATTTGTTTTGCAGGGGTATAACAACAAAATTTTAGACTGGACCAAATTGAAAGCATTTGCAGACGACAAATTAAGTGTAGCTTAAAGAGTGATTTATGTACTGGATAGGGTAGAAAACATTGTGGGAAAAGGAGAAAATGCTGGTTACCAGCATTTTCTCCTTTTCCCACAATGTTTTCAAAAGGCCTCTTTCTCAGGGTCATTCAAAGTCTGGATTGTGTGTTGAAGGGTTAACGCTTTACCACACAATCCCGACTTTTAACGACCCTAAGGAAAAAGCCTTTTGAAAACATTGTGGGATATGGAGAAAATGCTGGTAACCAGCATTTTCTCCTTTTCCCACAATGTTTTCTACTCTACCAAAGACAAATTTCATCATTTAAGCCACATTTAAATTGTCGTCTGCAAGTGCTTTGAATTTGGACAAGTCTACATTTTTGTCGTTTGGTAAAGAGTTAAAGAGAAAAATCCCATCATTTGAGCCATATTTGTCTCTTACAAATGCTTTGAATAAGGACAGGTCCTTGCTTAACCCTTTCCCGCACAATGTCACATTTTAACGACCATGGGAAAGAAGCCTTTTGAAAACATTGTGGGAAAAAGAGAAAATGCTGGTAACCAGCATTTTCTCCTTTGCCCACAATGTTTTCTACCCTATCAAAGAAGAATTGCCCACACTGACATTGTCATCTGCAAATGCTTTCAATTTAAATAAGGCTAAATTTTGTCGTCCGGTAAAGGGTTAAAGAATTTGCAGAGGTAATAAATGTGGCTAAAAAAAGACTGGATTTCTCTGTAAAAGGGTGGAAAACATTGTGAGAAAAGGAGAAAATGCTTATTTCCCACAAATTCTGCAAGAGCCTTCTCCATCAGTATTGTTAACCCTGTACCATACAATCCAGAGTTTAAAAGACCCCGACAGAGAAGCCTTTTGAAAACGTGGAAAAGGGAGAAAATGCTGGTAACCAGAATTTTCTCCTTTTCCTACAATGTTTTCTACCCTTTCGAAGACATATCCAGTTACATGAGCGGCATCAAATTTGTCATCTTCAAATGCTCTGAATATGGGAAAGGCTAAAACATTTGTCTGTTACAGTTTCTCCCTTTACCACACAATCCCAACTCAATGACCCTGATGAAAAAGCCCTTTGAAAACATTGTGGCAAAAGGAGAAAATGCTGGTAACCAACATTTTTTCCTTTTCACACGTTTTCTACTCTATGAAAGACCAATTTCATGTTTTGTGTTACATCTAATTCGTAGTCTGAATATGCTTTCATTTTGGACAAGTCCAAAATTATGTTGTTTGACAACTCCTAGGCTCTTTCAGATTGAAAGCTTCCGCAGATGACAAAGTCTAAACAGATACACATGAACCAAAATTCTTTGATAGCGTAGGAGACTTTGTGGGAAAAGAGGAAAATGCTAAATACTTTCATTTTGGACAAGTCCAAAATTTTGTTGCTTGGTAAAGAGTTAATGCTTTATCAAAGAACAAATCCTAGGCTCTTCCAAATTGAAAGCTTCTGCAGATAACAAAGTTGAAAGTGATACAAATGAACCCATATTCTTTGATAGCGTAGAAAACATTGTAGTAAAACAAGAAAATGCTGCTTACCACCATTTTCTCCTTTTTTTCAACACTGTTTTCAAAAGCCTTCTTCCTCAGGGTAGATAAAACTTGGAATTGTGTGGCAAAAGATTAAGTGATCAGATTAACTTCTTTACCAGAAGACAGTTTTAGCCTTGGACAAATTAAAAGCATTATCAGACGACAAGATAAATGTTACTCACAACAAAATTTGTCTTTCATATGGTAGAAAACATTGTTGTAAAAGGAGAAAATGCTGGTTACCAGCATTTTCTCCTTTTCCCACAATGTTTTCTAAAGCCTTCTTTCTCAGGGTTGTTAAAAGTCGGCAATGTGCTGTAAAGGCTTAAAAAAATTATGACAATGTTCACTAGATAACTGTATTATCTATACTTCCTATATCAAGTGTTGTAGACTCTTTTTGTTCTGTGCTGCCCTTTTCTGATACCTGTAAAATACAATAAAGTAAAAACCAAATCGTGATTTGTCTTTGAAAGGGTAGAAAACATTCCAGGAAAAGAAGAAAATGCTGGTGACCTTTTCTGACAATGTTTTCAAAAATCTTCCTCCTCAAGGTTGTTTAAAATTCAAGACTGTGTGGTAAAGACTTAACCCTTTACCACACAATCCCAACTTTTGACGACCCTAAGGAAGAAACCTTTTGAAAACATTGTGGGAAAAGGAGAAAATGCTGGTAACCAGCACTTTCGCCTTTTCCCCACAATGTTTTTTATCCTATCTGAGACAAATCCCCCCCCCCCCCCTTTAAGTCATGTTTGATTTGTTGTCTGCAATTGCTTTGAATTTGGACAAGTCTAAAATTTTGTCATTTGGTAAAGAGTTGAGCCATATTTATTTGTCATCTGCAAATTGCGGGTTTAACGCAAAACAGTTGTAACTCTGTTTTTTTACCAAAAATGACTTTTTGACATTTTTGGAATGTAAATCTTCTAATACATAATCCCTAAAAATATTTTCCACAAATTCCAACTACTGACAGAGAAAATCTAATTATGTCAAAAGGTTGTATCTCAAATCCACAAATTTTCTTCATGCAAAACGGTTGTAACTGAGTTACAACCATTTTGCCTGAAGAAAGTCTGAAAGTAATAAGCAAGTTGTGATGAGTTACTTCCTACATTATGTCACTGATGAAATAAATTCAGTTTCATGACAAGATAAAGATTAAACATCATTATTGATTTTCTGAGGTGTATGGAAGCTGGTAGGAAGGAGCTAAAAGACATGCAGACCCTTTGGATTTCTAATTAGATCCTCTAAAGTTCACAATTTATCTTTGTGCAAAATGGTTGTAACTCAATTAGAATTAAATGTTATTAACTTTAACACATAGAATATGGCATCTTCTACAACTTACTAGTAATGCTTAAACAAAACACATTTTTTGGATGGTATACTGGAGCATGTCTGTCCATTTATCTGCCCATGTGTTAGAATGAACATACACATTTTGCGCACAAATTTAGTGTTGCTTTCATTACGTTGAAATAATACACATATACAAAAAATATAGACCAGAAATTGTCGATGTTTGAGTCACAGCTTTCGGATATAGCACTTCAGTTGTTCAAGAACTGTTTTTCATGTAAAAAAGACATACAAAGATAGGACAGGATGCAGCAAAATCAACAGATCATTATTACGAGTGCTTGTCACAAACAGCCTTATAAAGTAAATGTTGTGACCATTAAAATACTTTCTTAAAATTAAAACACTAGAAGGTCAAATCAAGAAGTGTAACTGTAATACTGAATTGGAGAAGAATTCTTAGAAAGATAGTGAGGCCTCAGAAAAATGGGGAAAATGAGAAATGAGAAATTGTTAAAAGTAATTTTCTTGTATGAGAATGTTTTCAAATGATGTATACATATACTTGAAAGACGTTAAGATTGATTGACTGATTGATTGTATGGAGTTTAATGCCAATTTTCAACATTATTTCAGTTATATCACACTGGTCGGTGCACATATCCATGCTTTCCCTGGAGTTTCTTTTACCAGTACTACGCACAATATTCTTTCCAAGCCACTGGCTGCTTTCACACATAACCATTGTTAAAACAATGATCATCAATCCTTAGAAAGAAATTGGCCAAGTAGGAGATCAAACCAGCAACCCCCTGTTCTTAAGTCCTGCATGCCACCGACTGAGCTACTGGGGTTTAGCAAAAGATGTGAAGAGGGATATGTAATAGAGAAAACATTGAAAAAAATTTATGGTAATTATTCTTCGTGAAAATCTAAATCATACCATGATGATGCCCTGGTATTGCAGTTTTACCAGTCAGAGTCATTCATGTGTCAAGGTAAAGGTTTAGCTATGTATTTATTTACCTTCATTAACAGTGAAATATTATCAGTATTACAATTGCATGCAACCAGATTTTGTTTCACACAATTTTGACAAAATTTTTCACACAAAAAAAGTGTTTACTCATTTCCAAAGTTGGAATTTGGACTAATATATAGACAGGAGTAGGGTCATGTACAAAAAAAGAAGGTCCCAGTGCTTTATATTTTTCTGTACAGTTCCTGATCTCATTTGTCACATAAATGCTATTATTATGGAACAAAGGATAAAACACTGTCCAATCATGTTTAACACATGTAGTTAATTGAATGGATGGCTCAGTTGATAGAGTAGCTCAATTATGGTTGCAAGTCCAAACCCCAGCTATGGTAGTACATTGTTGTGATACTCTGATGGGTTTTTACCTAGACTAAGAGTGAACAGTTATGTTATTATGATTTTTCCTAACAAAATATCAATGTTATTAAGGAGAAACAAAACTTTACGTCCAATCCTTATGTTTTATTCATCTCTATGAATAGTTCATTAACAAATTTCCATGGCCAAAATATATATATATGGGCATGTAATTAATGACATTAACAGGACAACATTCAAATTTAGTAGACCTAGGTCTAGCGGTGTAACAAATGAAGATCTTTAAAAATTTTCCATTGTTCTTCTCTTGAGCAGTAACAAAAATCTGCAAACAACTGATTCTGGGACAGTGAACTGCTTTGAAAAAGCCTTATCCAAAGGGTCACTTTTGCCAAGTTTGACCAAAATTGAATGAGTCGTAGGTGGAAGATGTCAGTTTAACTTCTGCAAGGGTGCAAAATGCTGTTTTATGGTAATGCAGAATTGAAGCAATAAAAATGTACATGAGCAGACTTTTGCAGTGGGTCATGGTTAGTCATGCAACATCCATCAATACAATCTGTCCATAACCTGTCGTCAACAAGTACTAAAGACATCTTTTCCTCCAACATTTCTGGGCTATTTTCAATCAAACCTTACACATATTTGGTCCTTTTTCCAAATTTATTCAAATAGTGCTGAGATCTAGCAGAAATAAGTCACAGGAAGCAAATAATAGATTCAAAAATTGAAATTTTCATAGATCTTCCCAAAAACAGAAGGGATACTTGTACTCAAACTACATGGTCATGCGTACATGTGCAGAGTTCCTAGCCCCATAGAAAAAAACTGCTGGATCATTTAGACAGTGTTACCTGGTGAATATGGTAACCATTGTCAAAGATAGAAAGGGGAAAAAAAAAATGGAGATCAAAAAGTTTCCCAAACAGAAAGCTAGCGCTGAAACTTGGCATGAATGACAAGTGCTAAGTTGTGGTACAAGGGTTGTTCTTGAAAATGATGGCATAGGCTGTAATTTTACCCACATTTTAATAGGTCAAACGTTGGCTTCTGTGTTTCATTGTTTTACAAGAATAATTCAATAGAATTTGTTTGAAATTGAAAGGCTTGGGTGATTATATGGGCATTGCCTAGCTGCAGTCAATCATATTTAAGCAAACAATGTCCCTTTAGTGGTGGCCACAGCCAGGGATCATTCACTAACTTTTACATAGTGTTATTATGTGAAAAAAAAAGATATTCTGGTTTTTAATCTTTACACCTAGAAACAATGATATTTGCTATGTTTCATTACTTAACAGATCTTTGCGCATGCTCATATTGTTACCCTGTGGCATTGTCCATTGGGTTTTATGTTTTACATGTATGGTGTTGCTGAAGGGAAACTATATGCTTAAAAGCCCTGATATATGGAAATCAGTAATATGAAACATTAGTAACCTATACCAAGGTTTTTGAAATTTTAGTTATGGGCTTTAAAAGCTGCCCAGCCTTCATTTGGGGTCACATGCTTCACATAGAGCTATATATCATAGGCATTCTTGCCTAAAAATGCAAGGCTTAGAGCTGTATTTTGTATGCTTTTTGACCTAAAGCACTTCTATCACACTATTTCAGAGACCTGGCCTGAAGTTAAAGATAGCCAATCCTTGAAAATCAGATAGTTGATTGGGTTTTAATTATGTCAAAGTGAAAAATATACAAAAATCTTCTTCTTCCAAACTTACAGACATAGAGCTTTGATATTAGGTATATACAAGTTGGCTTCTTTAAAAAAGAAGCCAGGAGAGGTCGGCATCAATGTTTTCAAATAGTTTATTAGCTTTTGATTTCAATATATTTTGGTAGATGTAAACAAACAAGTTAGGAATTAAATGAATGAGAAAGAAAAAAAACATCTTTTTTTTTTCAATTTTGCTGGTGTAAAGGCACAAAACAGTACATGTTCCACATTGTTATAATATTCTAGGAATTGTAGGCCATATACTATTAACATGCTCAGAAATGCATTTTTTTTTTTTTCAAAATTCAAGCACACAAAACTTAAGATGATGACCCATTTGGCTCTTTTTCAAAAGGAACAAACCTCTAATGAATGTTTGTAATGTGTGCTCAGATAAGCCAAAATATTTTTGGAAAGGAGAAATCGTTCAAATAAAATTTGATACGATATGCTAATTCCACTGAATATGCAAGAATCTTACCTGATGACAATAAATAAAGGGAGATTCGCGTACATAATACTAGTACCAGACATGTTAAAAATAAATGTAACATTTTTTAATCCAAACAGCAATTTTGGACTGTCCCAAACAGAAAAAGCATGCAGACGACAATTCAAACTTTGATAATTAATGTGGAAGATGGTGCTTTGATGCGATGGAAACCATTGTGACAAAGGGAGAAACTGCAGTGACTAGCAGCTTCTCCTCTTCCCACAATATTTTGAAAAGTTGTCTGCTGCAGACATATAAAATGAAGAGGTTATTTGTCTAAACGTTAAAAATTTAAGAAAGTAGATAAATGAGCCATGCTCTGAGAAAAGGGCACTTAATGCATCTGCAAAAAGTATCGACCCATGTCAGCCTGCGCAATCCGCCCGAAACCAAAGGTCCACAGACTCTTTTGAGGTATGGGGTACGTTGGGCGATGAGGCAGGACTTTTTTTCCGCTCATAAGTTGATTTTCACGGGCTTCTCGGAATCCCGCATAATAGAGGCAACTCTGTGTGTTATTTCATCAAATCTATATCATTATAAATCCATAGAATTTTTGTATAAAACTGAGAAAAATGCAAGAGTCTAGTCAGTTTTGAAAAATAGAACTTGAAAAGATACTGATCAACCTATTTATATCTATTTGTGGGGTACGAGTTCTCCAGAGAACTCGTGCTTTCGAGATAAGGGTACGAGTTCTCAAGGGTACGAATTCTCCAAATAGTATCAAGTCACGTGATCTTTTCCCGCGGTGTTGTTTCTCTTTTTTTTAACGAAATTTGTTTCTCTTTGCTCAGATTTATTTGTTTTATGAAAAATTGCATTTATTGGAGAGATCATTTACAATCAATATAGTGTAATAAATCTTTTTGGAAATCTGTCATATAAAAAAAAAACGTGTATTTCCTATTTCAGTTTTTTGATTTCGGTTTGTTTATAAAACCATGACGAAATAGACTGTGTATCAGAACAATTTCGCAAAAACAAATGGATTTAGACAGCGATTTCTGTGGCAGTCTGCCTTTTAAACTCACCACTGTTGGAGAGGTCTGATGACCTCTCCAATAAAGTCATCCAGTAAATTTTCTTGAAGTGAGTTAAAACCTGTTTTAAGTGTATAGTTACAGTTTCTGGGGTTAAAAAAATGCTCCTTTCATAATTTTGCAAAAATAAACATTAGATCCTGATGTTTTGGGCACGCGATTTCAGGGCAATGATGGCCCTCTATCATGTTTATTCATTTCAAAAGCAGATTTTCTTTGCCATACTCATTTAAAATAGAGAATTAAGCTTTAAAAACTTACATTATTGGCAGATACATATTTTCCACAAAAATAATGCCTTTCAAAGCAAAATTGAGGTTTTTTCAAGTGAGTTACAGCTGTTTTGCATAACCTTTTTTCTTCACTTTTCCAAATTTTTAACCGCAAAAGGGTTGTAACTCAATCTTTTGCAAATATCTCATTTTTGAAAATTCTTTTCCCAATTATATTATTAGTATATTTAATGTAAAGATAAAAAGAATTTAAAAAGGACTGTTTTCAAACAAAACTACCTTCCATTGAAAAAATAATCAGTTTTTTCCTTCTCCTGTAAAATATTGAAAAAGTGAGTTACAACCGTTTTGCATTAAACCTACGAAATGCTTTTAATATGGATAAAAGTCAATCTATTAAAGTGTTAAATATAAACAAATGACAAAATTTAAGACTTGTTCATAATGTCCAAATTGAAAGCATTTGCAGACGAGATATCAAATGAGGGTCGTAACATGGGATTTTTCTTTAATTAGACTGAAAATGTTGTGGTAATCAGCATTTTCTTCTTTTACCACAATATTTTCTACCCTGTCCGAGACAAGTTCATCATTTAGCATATACTTTATCTGTTCGGCAACAACTTTCAATTTGGACGAGTGTTTGTTAGAGAGTTAACTATCACTTATCTTTAACTCTTTACCAAACGACAAAATTTCAGACTAGTCCAAACTGAAAACATTTGCAGACGACAAAATAAATGTGATTGAAAATTTGGAATTTGTTTTGGGAAAGGTAGAAAACATTTTGGGAAAAGGAGAAAATGCTGGTTACCAGCATTTTCTCCTTTTCCCACAATGTTTTCTACAGGCTTCTTTCTCAGGGTCATTAAAAGTCGGGATTGCGTGGTAAAGGGTTAAGGAATTACAGCCTTACAGTGCCATCATGGCCTGTGTTTTTGGTTTACTCAATACCAAGTACATAAAACAGATACCTTTGCAGATCAGTGTAGAGACTATTTTTGAATTATACTGACACCACTAAGGAATACAAGCATGTGTTTGTAACATTAGTAAGCAACTGTATCTTTTTCCGCATTGTTTACAAAAACCACCCTTTCCCCATCAGTGTAGAACACTGAGGAAAAGGAGTGTGTGCTTGTAACATTAAGAAGCAACTGCCCCCTTTTTCCACAATGCTTGCCAGGCCTGGTAGCCTTGTCAGCAGCGTACTGGACTTGAAACCAGGGGGTTGCTGGTTTGAATCTCTAGCTCGGCCAATTTCTTTTCAAAAATTGACGATAGTCATTGCGACAGGACTCATTTCTCTCTCTTGGCTGATCATTATTTCAACAATGGTTATGTGGGAAAGCAGCCAGTGGCTTGGTAAAAATATTGTACACATTAAAGGTTGAATGAAACTTCAGAAAAGTATGGATTGAAAGAAATCAGGGGTGACTAACCTTGTGTACAAACTGAGCAATGGCTTCATAATAACCTGGACAAAGATATGTCTCGTTGTGGGTCCCACCTTCGAAAGGCACTAAAAGTTTCTGTTTACTTCCTGAGAGCTTGAAGAAATGAAAAAAAAACTAGAATAACTATCACTAAAGGTGATAAATACCCCCGCCCCTATATTTCATGTCACAGGGGCAGTAACTCTGCAATGTCAATTTAGGGGCAATAACTCTGTAATCATTAGGCCAACACTCATGAAATTTGTGCTTTGCACATCTACTGCTCCTGGTGAATATCATGACAAATATCAAGTGAATAAGACTTAAACTGAAGGAATAGTTCTCTGGACAAGAAGTTTTGAGTAAATTCAGGGGTAATTAATTTGGCAAACATTTGAGAAAAATGCATCTTGAACCTCTACTGCTCCTGGTGAATATTTATGCAAAGTATCAATTTAACTGGACACAAAACTAAATGAGTGTAAAAAAGTGCAGACCATGATCTGATAATATGTCTGAGACACAGCGGCTGGTCTGGATCCAAACTTGTTGCAAATGTCCAAAGGTGCCTTTTTGCATAATGTTGGCCAACTATACATATGACAGAAAAGACCTCCTTAAAGTGAATCAGACAGAAACTGTAGGAGGAGTTGTCCGGACAAGCATTTTTAAGTCAAATCAGGGGCAATAACTCAGTAATTCTTGATGGAATTTTTACAAAATGTGTGTCTTACACATCTACAGCTCATAATGAACACTTCTGCCACGTTTAAAGTGAATCAGACAGAAACTGTAGGAGGAGTTGTCCGGACAAGCATTTTTAAGTCAAATCAGGGGCAATAACTCAGTAATTCTTGATGGAATTTTTACAAAATGTGTGTCTTGCACATCTACAGCTCATAATGAACACTTCTGCCAAGTTTAAAGTGAATCAGACAGAAACTGTAGGAGGAGTTGTCCGGACAAGCATTTTTAAGTCAAATCAGGGGCAATAACTCAGTAATTCTTGATGGAATTTTTACAAAATGTGTGTCTTGCACATCTACAGCTCCTACTGAACACTTATGCCAAGTTTAAAGTGAATCAGACAGAAACTGTAGGAGGAGTTGTCCGGACAAGCATTTTTAAGTCAAATCAGGGGCAATAACTCAGTAATTCTTGATGGAATTTTTACAAAATGTATGTCTTGCATATCTACAGCTCCTAATGAACACTTATGCCAAGTTTAAAGTGAATCAGACAGAAACTGTAGGAGGAGTTGTCCGGACAAGCATTTTTAAGTCAAATCAGGGGCAATAACTCAGTAATTCTTGATGGAATTTTTACAAAATGTGTGTCTTACACATCTACAGCTCCTAATGAACACTTCTGCTAAGTTTAAAGTGAATCAGACAGAAACTGTAGGAGGAGTTGTCCGGACAAGCATTTTTAAGTCAAATCAGGGGCAATAACTCAGTAATTCTTGATGGAATTTTTACAAAATGTGTGTCTTGCACATCTACAGCTCCTAATGAACACTTATGCCAAGTTTAAAGTGAATCAGACAGAAACTGTAGGAGGAGTTGTCCGGACAAGCATTTTTAAGTCAAATCAGGGGCAATAACTCAGTAATTCTTGATGGAACTTTTACAAAATGTGTGTCTTGCACATCTACAGCTCCTAATGAACACTTCTGCCAAGTTTAAAGTGAATCAGACAGAAACTGTAGGAGGAGTTGTCCGGACAAACAATTTTAAGTCAAATCAGGGGCAATAACTCAGTAATTCTTGATGGAATTTTTACAAAATGTGTGTCTTGCACATCTACAACTCCAAATGGACACTTCTGCCAAGTATAAAGCGAATCGGACTGAAATTGTAGGAGGAGTTGTCCGGACAAGCATTTTAAATGTGAATCAGGGGCAATAACTCATTAATTCTTCATAGAATTTTCACGAAAGTTGCGTCTTGCACATCTACAACTCCTAATGAACACTTATGCCAAGTTTAAAGTGAATCAGACAGAAACTGTAGGAGGAGTTGTCCGGACAAGCATTTTTAAGTCAAATCAGGGGCAATAACTCAGTAATTCTTGATGGAATTTTTACAAAATGTGTGTCTTGCACATCTACAGCTCCTAATGAACACTTCTGCCAAGTTTAAAATGAATCAGACAGAAACTGTGGGAGGAGTTGTCCGGACAAGCATTTTTAAGTCAAATCAGGGGCAATAACTCAGTAATTCTTGATGGAACTTTTACAAAATGTGTGTCTTGCACATCTACAGCTCCTAATGAACACTTCTGCCAAGTTTAAAGTGAATCAGACAGAAACTGTAGGAGGAGTTGTCCGGACAAGCATTTTTAAGTCAAATCAGGGGCAATAACTCAGTAATTCTTGATGGAATTTTTACAAAATGTGTGTCTTGCACATCTACAGCTCATAATGAACACTTCTGCCAAGTTTAAAGTGAATCAGACAGAAACTGTAGGAGGAGTTGTCTGGACAAGCATTTTTAAGTCAAATCAGGGGCAATAACTCAGTAATTCTTGATGGAATTTTTACAAAATGTGTGTCTTACACATCTACAGCTCATAATGAACACTTCTGCCACGTTTAAAGTGAATCAGACAGAAACTGTAGGAGGAGTTGTCCGGACAAGCATTTTTAAGTCAAATCAGGGGCAATAACTCAGTAATTCTTGATGGAATTTTTACAAAATGTGTGTCTTGCACATCTACAGCTCCTAATGAACACTTCTGCCAAGTTTAAAGTGAATCAGACAGAAACTGTAGGAGGAGTTGTCCGGACAAGCATTTTTAAGTCAAATCAGGGGCAATAACTCAGTAATTCTTGATGGAATTTTTACAAAATGTGTGTCTTGCACATCTACAGCTCATAATGAACACTTCTGCCACGTTTAAAGTGAATCAGACAGAAACTGTAGGAGGAGTTGTCTGGACAAGCATTTTTAAGTCAAATCAGGGGCAATAACTCAGTAATTCTTGATGGAATTTTTACAAAATGTGTGTCTTACACATCTACAGCTCATAATGAACACTTCTGCCACGTTTAAAGTGAATCAGACAGAAACTGTAGGAGGAGTTGTCCGGACAAGCATTTTTAAGTCAAATCAGGGGCAATAACTCAGTAATTCTTGATGGAATTTTTACAAAATGTGTGTCTTGCACATCTACAGCTCCTAATGAACACTTCTGCCAAGTTTAAAGTGAATCAGACAGAAACTGTAGGAGGAGTTGTCCGGACAAGCATTTTTAAGTCAAATCAGGGGCAATAACTCAGTAATTCTTGATGGAATTTTTACAAAATGTGTGTCTTGCACATCTACAGCTCCTACTGAACACTTATGCCAAGTTTAAAGTGAATCAGACAGAAACTGTAGGAGGAGTTGTCCGGACAAGCATTTTTAAGTCAAATCAGGGGCAATAACTCAGTAATTCTTGATGGAATTTTTACAAAATGTATGTCTTGCATATCTACAGCTCCTAATGAACACTTATGCCAAGTTTAAAGTGAATCAGACAGAAACTGTAGGAGGAGTTGTCCGGACAAGCATTTTTAAGTCAAATCAGGGGCAATAACTCAGTAATTCTTGATGGAATTTTTACAAAATGTGTGTCTTACACATCTACAGCTCCTAATGAACACTTCTGCTAAGTTTAAAGTGAATCAGACAGAAACTGTAGGAGGAGTTGTCCGGACAAGCATTTTTAAGTCAAATCAGGGGCAATAACTCAGTAATTCTTGATGGAATTTTTACAAAATGTGTGTCTTGCACATCTACAGCTCCTAATGAACACTTATGCCAAGTTTAAAGTGAATCAGACAGAAACTGTAGGAGGAGTTGTCCGGACAAGCATTTTTAAGTCAAATCAGGGGCAATAACTCAGTAATTCTTGATGGAACTTTTACAAAATGTGTGTCTTGCACATCTACAGCTCCTAATGAACACTTCTGCCAAGTTTAAAGTGAATCAGACAGAAACTGTAGGAGGAGTTGTCCGGACAAACAATTTTAAGTCAAATCAGGGGCAATAACTCAGTAATTCTTGATGGAATTTTTACAAAATGTGTGTCTTGCACATCTACAGCTCCTAATGAACACTTCTGCCAAGTTTAAAGTGAATCAGACAGAAACTGTAGGAGGAGTTGTCCGGACAAGCAATTTTAAGTCAAATCAGGGGCAATAACTCAGTAATTCTTGATGGAATTTTTACAAAATGTGTGTCTTGCACATCTACAGCTCCTAATGAACACTTCTGCCAAGTTTAACGTGAATCAGACAGAAACTGTAGGAGGAGTTGTCCTGACAAGATTTTGCAGACAGACCGACCGCCCGACCGACCGACAGGCTGATTCCAGTATACCCCCCACAAACTTCGTTTGCGGGGGTATAAAAATCCAGTAAAAAATTTTTTTGATTTCCTTTACATAGATATCTGCAAAGGAACAACTAATCCAGAGTTTTAAAAACCCTGGAGGAAAAAAGGCTTTTGAAAACACTGTGGGAAAAGGAGAAAATGCTGGTTACCAGCATTTTTTACTTTTCCAACAATGTTTTCTACCTTTTCAGAGACAAATCCAATCATTTGAGCTACATTAAATTTATCATCTGCAAAAATTTCCAGTTTTGCTGATTTGGGAGAGGGTTAATGATGATTACCCTTTCCTAAAGCATAATTTCTCCTTTGGAACAATTGTTTTCATAATAGTATGCAGCAAGACAAGGTAATTGTCTTTCAGT
The DNA here is from genome assembly GCA_945859785.2 of Tridacna gigas. NCBI lineage: Eukaryota > Metazoa > Mollusca > Bivalvia > Cardiida > Cardiidae > Tridacna > Tridacna gigas. The sequence goes on from OX244028.2 coordinate 106,894,121, forward strand.
CCTACTTTCGTTTATCTTATATTTTGGCAAAATAAAAAAATGTTTTTACCAAACTACAACATTTTAGTTGATTGACTGTATGGTGTTTCACACTGTTTTCAACATTATTTCAGTTATATCGCGGCAGCCAGTGCACCTATCCATGCTTTCCTGGAATTTCTTTTACTCCGCACAATATTCTTTCCAAGCCACTGGCTGCTTTCCCACATAGCCATTGTCGAAACAATGGTCAGCGCCGGGAAAGGAATGAATCCTGTCGCAATGGCTATCATCAATCCTCGGAAAGAAATTGGCCAAGCCGGGGATCGAACCAGCAACCTCCTGTTCTCAAGTTCTGTACGCTACCAACTGAGCTACAGGCTCGGCGCACAACATTTTAGACTAGTCCACACTAAAAGGATTTGTGGACCACAAATCAAATGTAACTCATAACATGAAATTTTTCTGTCATAGAGTAGAGAATGTTATGGGAAAAGGAGAAGATGCTGGTTACCAGCATTTTATCCTTTTCCCACAATATTTTCAAAAACCTTCTTCAGGGTTGTTAAAAGTCTTCACTGTGTGGGAAAGGGATTTAAAACAAGAGAGCCCTTTATCCCTAACTAAATCAACTTGACACTTTACCAAACAATCCCGAGTTTAAATGACCCTGAGGAAAGAATGTTTTTGAAACCATTGTTGGCAAAGGAGAAAATGCTGGCAACCAGCATTTTCTACTTTTCCAACAGTTTTTTCTATCCTTTAAATGTTAAATCCCATCATCTGAGCCATGGATGTTGTCTGCAAATGCTTTTAATTTGGACAAGTCTGAATGCATGTTGTTTCCTGGCTAACAGTTAACCCTTTCCCACACAATACTGACTTTTAACGACCCTGAAAAAGAAGCCTTTTGAAACATCGTGGGAAAAGGAGAAAATGCTGGTAACCAGCATTTTCTCCCTTTTCCCACAATGTTTTCTAATCTTCCAAAAACATATTTCAATTTTTGGTTCACATTTATTTTGTAGTCTGTAAAAGCTTTCTATTTGGACTGGTCTAAAATTTTGTCGTTTGGTATAGAGTTAACTTTTTCAGCCAGGAAAATAACCTGAAACTGTGTTTCTGAAAGGTGTTTTTACAAGAACATTTCACAAAATAACAAGAGTAAATCCACAATCAAACTGAACATTCTGTGCAGCCTGATTTTGATATACATTGCCTACAAATAAACATGTTCCACTTTGACAGCTTGTTACCAGCATTTTCTCCTTTTCCCACAATGTTTCCAAAATGCTTTCATCTTCAGGGTCGTTACAAATCAGGATTGCACAGGGTTAATCAAACATTAACCCATTAGACTAAAACTTCAAAGGACTTGCATTATTTTTCCACAATGTTTTCAAAAGACTTTCTTCTTCAGGGGTGTTAAAAGTTTGGATCATTTGCCCATCAGACTAAAAATACAGAAGACTTACATTGTGCAATGTCGACATCATACAAGGCGGGATTAATTCATCATTTTCGCCTGATAAAAACAGTGTAGGAATGGTAATCTTCACTATCCTATAGTCGGACATATACTGTAAAGAGAGGAAAGACATAAAAAGCTAATACCTTGAAATAACAAAAGCTGCAAAAAGTAAACAAAGAACGGGTGTTAAAATGCATTTAACCCTTTACCACACAATCCCGACTTTTAACGACCCTGAGAAAGAAGCCTTTAGAAAACATTGTGGGAAAAGGAGAAAATACTGGTAACAGCATTTTCTCCTTTTCCCACAATGTTTTCTACCTTTCCAAGAACAAATTTCAATCTTTTGATTTAGTCGTCTGCAAATGCTTTGAATTTGGATCAGTCTAAAATTTTGTTGTTTGGTAAAGAGTTAATTTCAAATCATACCATTCATCAGTATGGACATTATTGTGAAGATGACAATCTGTTATTGTACAGTCCATCCAAGTTTTAGTCGCTTGCAGTGAAATTAATTTCGAAACTAGGTCAAATGCTGTCAGGTCACTCTATCTTTTGTTTACTTTTTGCTTGATTTTGAATATCATTTTTCTGCCAGCGACTTGCGCTTGGATTGACCACACAATAACAGATTGTCATCTTCACAATATTGTCCATACTTTTATAAACATTTTTTTCCTACTTTTCTCTTTTTTCTTTAAAGATGATTTGCCACTTATCACCTTACTAAATTCAGTGATAAATCATTTTTGAAGTTCGATAGGATTAACTCTTTACCACACAATCCCGAGTTTTAAAGACCCTTAAAGAGAAGGCTTTGGAAAACATTGTGGGAAAAGGAGAAAATGCTGGTAACCAGTATTTTCTCCTTTTCCCACAATGTTTTCTATCCTATCCAATACATAAATCACCATGTAAGCTACATTTAATATGTCGTCTTCAAATGCTTTCAATTTGGTCCAGTCAAAAATCTTGTCGTTTGGTAAAGAGTTAAATAAAATCTGAAGTGCTCCCTATAAATGTTTCCGTAATGAGAATTTTTTCAAACAACTACTTAACTGTCGCATAAATAAAGGGATTTGTCTTTGAAGGGGTACAATACAATACAATACAATACATGGGTAAAGGAGAAAATGCCTGTTACCAGCATCTTCTCCTTTTCCAATGATAATCTGAAATGCCCTCTTCCCCATGGCTGTTACAACAGAGAATTAACAAACAATCCCATGTATAAGCAACCCTGTGGAAGAAAGCCTTAGAAAACATAGGTACAAAAAGAGAAAATGTGGGTGTCAAGTATCTTTTTTCCTTTTCTCACAATGTTTTCTACCCTTCTCACAATGTTTTCTAACCTTACAAAGACAGATCCTGTTATTTCAGCCATAAGCAATTTGTCCTCTGCAAAAGTTTTAATTTTGCTGTTAGGTAAAGAGTTACTCAAAATTCCTGATATAATCAGTTTATACAATAATAATGGCTTGTGAGAATATGGTAACCGTTTCATACATTACAATAGCTCCATTTGTTATTATGTACTTCTCGATGTATTGATTAAATCTTGTTCATAAGCACATTTTGTGTATAAAATTGTAACAATTTTCAACTATCTTTCTCTCAACCACCTCCTTCCCCCATCTCTCTCTGTTCTGTCTATCTGCACTTTCATATCGCTCTCTTTCTCTCTCTCTCTTCTTTGTCATCTGTTTGGTTCAGTCCAAACTTTTGTTGGATGGTAGAAATAAACCCTCTTTTACAAAGCAGGGCTCAAAAGTAATATTTGTCTGTATTGGTTGACATGATTTAACCGAGACATCTGCATACTTTGGTAAGGCTGGTCTTCCCTCTAGTTACTCGACTCATTACCAGACAACAAAATTATACACATGTCCAATTTGAAAGCAATTGCAGACAACAGTTTAACCCTTTACCACACAATCCCGAGTTTTAACAACCCTGAGAATGAGGCCTTTTGAAAACATTGTGGGAAAAGGAGAAAATGCTGGTAACCAGCATTTTCTCCTTTTCCCACAATGTTTTCTACCTTATCCAAAACAAATTTCAATTTTTGGGTCACATTTATTTTGTCGTCTGCAAATGCTTTCAATTCTGACTGGTCTAAAATTTTGTCGTTTGGTAAAGAGTTAACTGTCTTTATATTCTTCAATATCTCACCTTATTTTTAAAACAAAAGTTAGGCAAATAATCTATCACTTTCAGATGAAACAAGCTCCTAGCTACATCAGGTAAGTTTGTAAAAGTGTTCTCAAGAATCATTCCTGCTATCACACTTTGGTTACAAGGTTCCGATGCCAGTTTTATGGACACAGCACCGCCTAGCGAAGATCCATATATGTATATTCTCCGCTGATTAACATCTTTTCTGTCCCTCAGCCAGGCGAAAGCTGCATCTGCATCCTTGTACAACCCTGCTCATAAAAAAAAAAATGAAATTAAAATTTAACCCTCTACCACATGGCAAAATTTTAGACTGGGCCATTTTAATCCTTTCCCAAACAAGCCCTGTTTTTCACGTGTCTGCAGCACAAGTCTTTTGAAAACACTGTGGGAAAAGGAGAAATTGCTCGTAACGAGCAATTTCTCCTTTTTCCACAGTGTTTCCTACCCTTAATGAGAACTTTCTACCATTTTCATCAAATTTAATATTGTCGTCTGCAAACTCTTTCAATTTGGACCAGTCCAAATTTTGTCGTTTGGGAAAGGGTTAAAGAAATTTACAGACGACAATTCAAATGTTTTTCAAATTATAGTATTTGGCCTTGAATAGGTAGAAAACATCGTGGGGAAAAGAAGAAAACGCTGGTTACCAGCATTTTCTTCTTTTCCCACAATTTTTCAAAAGCCTTTTTTCTCAGAGTTGTTAGAACTCGAAGGTTAACTCTTTACTCTTTAGCAGATGACAAACTCATAGACTGATCGAAATTGACAGCAATTGCTGACAGCAGTTTTGCTTTGGCTTAAGTTATAAGTCCTTGAAAGGGTAGAAAACATTGTAGGAAACACTTTATCTCCTTTTTCTGTGATGCTTTTAAAGGGCCTTGTACTTCAAGGTTATTAAAACATGGGATTGTCTGGTGAAAAGTTAGCACCATCAAAGCTTTAATCCTTTACCACACAATCCCGACTTTTAACAACCCTGAGAAAGAAGCCTTTTGAAAACATTGTGAGAAAAGGAGAAAATGCTGGAAACCAGCATTTTCTCTTTTCCCACAATGTTTTCTAACCTTTCAGAAACAAATGCAATCATTTCAGCCACATTTAATTTGTTGTCTGCAAATGCTTTCAATTTGGACCAGTCCGAAATATTGTTGTTTGGTAAAGAGGTAATTGGTATTGTTGTGAGAGGCACTTTAGCACTTAATCTTTTACCACACAATCCTGATTTTAATGACCCTAAGGATGAAGGCTTTTGAAAACCTTGAAGGAAGAGGAGAAAATGTTGGTAACCAACATTATCTCCCTTATCAAGAATGTTCTCTATCCTATCAAAGACAGAAATCATTTTAACAACGTCTAACCTGCAAATGCTTTTAATTTGGTCTAGTCCAAAATTTGGTTGTTTGGTGTAGAGTTAAAAAGATATTTAAAAGAAGTTGTATTTGAAAGGGAAGAAAACATTGTAGGAAAAGGAGAAAATGCTACCGGTACCAGTTTTTTGTCCCTTTCCCATGATATTTTCAAAAGAGGTCATTGAAACTTTGGATCATTTTTAGTAAATGGTTCAATTTTGAAAGCGAAATCAGACAGACAGAAAAGTTCTATTCTTGCTTCTCGAAAGCAAAGCACAAACTCATAATGTTTACCACACCAGAAAACCGGAAGGTGTGCTGCGTGAACAATATAAAATGTTTTTATGTAGAAAGGTATTGCAAGGTTGAGTCTGATCAATAGTTTAACCCTTTACCAAACAATCCCGACTTTTAACGACCCTGCGAAAGAAGCCTTTTGAAAACCTTGTGGGAAAAGGAGAAAATGCTGGTAACCAGCATTTTCTCCTTTTCCCACAATGTTTTCTATCATTTCCAAAACAAATTTCAATTTTTCAGGCACGTTCATTTTGTAGTCTGCAAATGGTTTGAATTTGGACCAGTTTCAAATTTTGCTCATGTGGTAAAGAGTTAAATGTAAGAATGAAAACAAACACACCACGGGAGTTGATTGATCAATATCTAGGTAGATGAGTACCTATGAGGACAGTGCTTCAATAAACTATGTGGATTGACCCAAATTATTTGGATTATATATACACACATAGTTGCAATCTGTGCTCTACCAAAAGGTATGAAATGCCGTAAAGTTATGCAAATATTCCCTCAAATTGTAAAGATATGCAGTTAAGTGAATCTTGTTTTCAGATTGGATGCATGCAAATTTCATGCATATGCTGTTTAATACAAGGTAGCCCAGTTCTTTTTCTTTGGCTATTTATAGAATACACTTTTTGTATGCTTCCACTCAAGAGTGGTATAATGAGTAAAAAAAATATTCTGAATTCATCAATACTTTATAATAATCATTAACCCGTAATTCTTTACCAAATGACAAAATTCAGACTGGTCCAAATTGAAAGCATTTGCAGACCACAAAATAAATGCGAATCAAAAACTGAACTTTGTTTTGGAAACATTAGAAAACAGTGTAGGAAAAGGAGAAAACGCTGATGCAATGTTTTCTAAAGCCTTTTTCTCTCAGGGTCATTAAAAGTTGGCATTGTTTGGTACAGAGTCAAACAAACATTTCTTTTGAATCTTAAGCAGTCACAGGCCCACAAATAGCCCCCTATCTGTTGCCTCGTCACTGGATCAGGAGAAAATTATTAATTTCATTTTTAAGTTCAAAAATTCCCATGTTAAAAGGATTTAACTCTTTACCAAACAACAAAATTTTAGACTTGTCCAAATTCAAAGTATTTGCAGACCACAAAGTAAATGTAATTGAAAAACTGAAATTTATTTTGGGAAGGATAGAAAACATTGTGGTAAAAGGAGAAAATGCTGGTTACCAGCATTTTCTCCTTTTCCCACAAAGTTTTCAAAAGGCCTCTTTTTAAGGGTCATTAAAAGTCAGGATTGTGTGGTAAAGGGTTAATCAAAATTTCAGTCCAACTGGCTAAGAAATGTACGAGGAGAAGCAGCCACAACATGCCGTCTACTGACAGAAGGACAAACAACCCTTCACTATGTGGTGGTGGGAAATATAATGATTTACTCCCATGAAATATAACGATTTACTGCCATGTACAAATAATACAACATGGGGAAATGTTCAAAAATACAATATACAATAATGGATAGGTGCTAAACTCTTTACAAAACAACAAAATTGTAGACTTGTCCAAATTGAAATCATTTGCAGACAACAAATCAAATGTGGCTCAAGTAAGGGCACTAGCCTTTAATTTGTGTCCTGCTAAATAAGTGAAATGAAATTTTCAAGCAGACAGTAAATACCCATATTTTGCCATTTCAAAGGTATTTTTGAGGAAAGATATCTCCTCATCAGACAGTGTAGATTCATGACCAGACGGCACATTCTGTGCAGTCAGATCTTGATCTACACTGTCCACAAGGTCAGTGAGACTTAGTAGCTAAGATACTAAAAGAGTACAAAACATTGTGGGAAAAGAAGAAAATGCTGGTTACAAGCATTTTCTTCTTTTCCCTCAATGTCTTCAAAAGCCTTCTTCCTCAGGGTTGTTAAAACCTAGGATTGTGTGGTAAAGGGTTAATAAGCCCAACTCAAAATGAGGGAAGGAAAACAAAAAATGATTTCTATATATCAATGAAAATATTATAGAGAGAAGGTTCTCAGAATCACAACAAAGACAGTGTATATTATCACAGACAGACTGATACAAACCTGACTCCGACGGAGATCCCCCACTCTTCCCATAGCCCCGGTATTCTGGCATCACAACATTACAACGACACATGTTATACAAATAATATGCTATAACCAACCTGAAAGTTTAAATGAAGATTGTTGATCCTCCATGTACCTCTCACAATTTTGACTGCCTTTGCGGCCAGTGTAGATTAAGATCAGAATGCATTAACCCTTTCCAAAATGACAAATTTTGGACTGGTCCAAATTGAAAGAGTTGGCAGACAATAACTTTAAATTTGATGAAAATGGCAGAAAGTTATCAAAAAGGGTAGAAAACACTGTGGGAAAAGGAGAAATTGCTCATTACCAGCAATTTCTCCTTTTCCCACAGTGTTTTCAAAAGACTTGTACTACAGACACGTGAAAACCAGGGCTTGTTTGGGAAAGGGTTAAACATGCAGCCTGATCTTTAATCTACAATGTCAAACATGTTGAGACATTCTTGACAAGGGTAATCTTCAAATTGCTATTATTTGGGTCTTATTTCTAGGAATGAAAATGTCTGTTAGGTTTATTTGGTGCTTTAACTCTTTCCCAAATGACAAATTTTAGACTCTTCCAAAGTGTTAAGAGACAATAAATTTGAAGTTGGTGCAAATGAGCTGAAGTTCTCTGATAGGATAGAAAACACTGTGGGAAAAGGGGAAATTGCTTGTAACAAGCAATTTCTCCTTTTCCCATAATGCTTTAAAAGGCTTTTTTTCCTTAGGATCGTTAAAACCTGGGATTATTTGGTAAAGGGTTAAAAGTTAACCATTTACTATGTTTTATCTCTTTAACAAACGATAAAATTTTAGACTGGTCCAAATTGAAAGCATATGCAGACGACATATCAGATTTACCTTAAATGACAGTAATTGTCTTTGAATGTGTAGAAAACTTTGTGGGAAAAGGAGAAAATGCTGGTTACCAGCATTTTCTCCTTTTCCCTCAAGGTTTTCAAAAGACTTTTTCCTCAGGGTTGTTAAAACTCCGGATTTTTGGTAAAGAGTTAATGACTCTAGGGAGGATGCCTTTTGAAATCTTTGCTGGATAAGGAAAACATGCAAGTAACTAACTTTTTCTCCTTTTCAACCAATTCAGTTCAATTGGACCACTTACAGATTTGTCCTCTGCATATGCTCTCAATCTAGAGTCTAAGATTTGTTGCTGAAGAAAAACTTAACCGTTTACAAAACAATTCAGGTTGTGGCAAATTGACAAAATGCTGGTAACCAGCATTTTCTCATTTTCCCACACTATTTACTACCCTTTCAAAGACATATTTCATCATTCGAGACACATTTAGCTTGTCATAAGTTAATGTTTTCAATTCTGACATGTCTAAAAATTTCTGTTTGGTAGAGAGTTAATTTGACCTAGATTTAACACAGTACCACCTGTTGACTCAATTGTCTTGCAGCACACCACTTTTGAAAACATTGTCACATAAGGAGACATAACTCAATTAGATCCACTAGTCATGAGCATTTTTTTCTTTTTGACACAATGTTTTCATATCAAATTTATGTATGTACTGAACCTCCATTTATGTTAATTATAAATCCATATTTCACTTTATATTTGAAAGATCTGTGTAATGTTTGAATGACTAACTGAATTGTTTTACACTGCTTTTAGAATACATTGTATATCATGGCAGCAGCATACTTGTTCATGTGTGTCCTCAGTTTTATGGGGATGTATGCCAGGTCTCTGAAGTGTCTTGCCCAAGGACACTGCAGCAGTTTGGGACTGATTTATCTATTTTACACACAGCTGATGGGACTAACTCTAAGCAGCTGAGTATGTGCAAATTCACTACATCATAAACTCTCAAATCAATGAGAACAAGTTTAGCTACTTTTGTGCTTAGTGCAGATCAAGATCCGTCTGCACAGATTGTAGAGTCTGATCTTAGGCCTATGCTGTCTATCATTTTTCTGTCATCAAGTTAACCCTTTACCATACAATCTCAAGTTTTAACGACCTCCATAAAGAAGCCTTTGAAAACATTGTGGGAAAACAAGAAAATGCTGGTAACCAGCATTTTCTCCTTTTCCCACAATGTTTTCTGTCCTTTTACAAACAAATCTTGCAATATGAGCCATATCTAATTTGTCATCTGCAAATGCTTTTAATTTGGACAAGTGTAAAATTTTTTCGTGTGGTAGAGGTTTAAGAGTCGAGAGTGATCTTACCTATGACCAATATTCCCCGCATTTCCATGAAACATAAGGATTGTGGGATAGCTTGCAGACTGTTGATGTTTGATAAAGTACATGTTGAGAGATACACCATCAGCTGTTTTCACAAATACATTCTCATAAGGCAACTGGAATTTTGCTGGAGATTCCACGTAGATCCTTGAGTTTGGCGGTTGTTGTGGATAATATAGGAACATATCTTGTGCATAGTAAAATATACCTGGAAAACACAGTTAGTTAGCATTATATGGCATGCAACACACGAAAAAGGGGCCTTCGGACACATGGGTAAAAGTGTGTGTAGCCTGTGCAGTCTGTGACTAATCCAAGATGACACTTCCCGTTTTTGTGCGATTTTCTGTTTCATGAAAGTCTTCTGTATGAAAAAATCTTATGTACTCGTACAGTGCCGTCTCGGATTAGCCACTTTACCCAAATGTCCGAAGGTCTCATTTCGCATGTTGCAGGCCATATAATATACATATTACAAAATTAAATCTTTTTTATGTCACCTATCAATAAGACTAAAATGGCTCCATGTATGGCAACTTAGTTATCAGGTACATGTATCTGACTAAATCCTACTAAATTAAATGTTCATATAATCTTCTGTATCTAATTTTGCCATTTTATCAGGGGAAATTACTCTCTGGGTAAATGATGTTAAAAAGTGTTGTTTCATAAAAGCTGAAATCCCTATGTACCAAATGCAGGAGTGGCAGAGGTTTCTGTTAAACACAAGCAGAGCTCCAGATAAGAGGGAGTGATGATATTCTAAATCTATTATTTCTCATCCAAACCCTGTGTGTGGGTACTCATTAGAATCGTCTCGATAAGACAATTCTAATGAGTACCCATAACATAGGGTTTAGTGGACAATAATTAATTTTTCAATTTTGAAATCAAAATCACTCCCTCTATCTGGAGCTCTGACAAGGTCAATAAAAGGGACATGCACTGAAAACTGACTGGAGATTTGATACAACGTAAGTAAAAAGAGATTATGCAGTGTACTGTTTGTCACACCTTTGCCTGGCTTTAATTGTGTCTGACAGCTGTTTATATCCATCAGAATAAATACAAAATTAATTACAACCTTATGGGTGTACTCAGACAATTTTAAAGAAAATATATCTGAGAAATATTCAAGGTAAACATTTTCTCCAGCCCAAGTAGGCCTTTTATGCGTATTAACTGTGACATCCCCCCATTAAGCCTTTACCACACAATCCTGAGTTTTAACGACACTGACAAAAAGTTAAAATTAAATGTGGCTGCAATGATGGAATTTGTATCTGAAAGGAGTAGAAAACATTGTGGGAAAAGGAGAAAGTGCTGGTTACCAGCATTTTCTCCTCTTCCTACAACGCTTTCAAAATGCTCCTTCCTCAGGGTTGTTAAATGTTGGGATTGTGTGGTAAAGAGTTAAACACGTCAGTTGATTCAGTACTCAGAGATATAGCCAGTCATACGACTATTACATCTTGATCTTCGATAATATTTCATTTGGACCATAAGCTTAACTGACAAGAAAACAAGCCACTGTAGGGCATAATTAAAAGTGGGTGTATGACATTTCTTCGATAGAGGTTAGGTTAAAAAGCATTTTAGTCGACAGGTCATTATGATCAACACTGACAAATGGTGGACAAGACACTTTGACTAAACATTATTTAGTCTAATTTTGGTCAAAAGTTTTCGTCGAAGTTAACATCATGCAAATTTATGGCAAGAGTGGGAGGGTTTTTTTTTTCCTATTTTGTTGGATGGTGCCTTTCACAGAAGATTCAACTGGGAAGTATCTCAGCATTTTTGCACAAAGATCCTGTGAAAGCTCATGATTGATTACTGAGGATGGCAAATTATAGGACTGTGACGAGGACACTTTAATTTTGTTCACTTGATTGCTGTATAGCTGTAGCTGCAGTGTCAGGGCCATGATCAGATTCACAATAAATGTCTTCTGTCCATCATCAGCCGACCTTTACACTTCTGATTTTCGCATCTCCAATATTCTTGATCACCTTGTTTTCTATCCAATATGTACCGTCGTACCCACAGGGTGCCCAATCACGTACTGCAGTACGTAATTCACATGTAAATTCTACTCCGCGCATACAATTTTTGTGGTTACGTGCACACACTGTCAAAAGTATGCACGTACAAAAAGGAAAGTAATTCCGTAAACTGCACGTACAAATTAGATGCCATTTCATATTGCATGCCAAACAAACAAAACAAAAGTAGTTTTCCTCCTAAGTTGGTACCACATTTTGTCCTCAACACAGAGTAGGTTACCAAATATTTTCACTATATATATTTTGCGGCTCCCTCGTCTGTGTGAATAATTTTCGCTAAGATTTTTTTAAGGTGTCAAAATCTACCACGTGTACAGGAAATCTGGTAATTAATTTTCAATGAGAAATTAAAATCATTATATTACGATGCGCAGTTATTGTTAAAAACACATTTTTTTGCCATATGAAAGCTGAAAAATCAAGCTGCAAATTAAAAATGTAATTTTCGTATGTATGGCGTCTGCTGTTAAATTATTTTACAGAGTGAAGATGGCCTTTATTTCACAGAGTCAGAGTTTGAGCTTACAATGAGCCAATCTGCCTGCTCCTCTATGATTTTAAAATAGATAGATCTACGAACATCATCTTGGACAACTAGCATTAGTCTGTCTATGCTTTCTTTTTAAAGCAGTTTTAATATACTTAACAACTTTGAGAAACGAATAAAGGTGAAAAATCTTCCGTAAAGGCAGTCGATTATCAAAACTTATGGCCTTGTTCGGCTTCTAAACCCTGACCGCTGTTGCGAAGTATGTGCATACCCTGGAAACACATGATGCATCCATATAATCAACAAATGCACAATTTAATAATTTAATTTAGATCCTATTCATTATGGTGAAGGGGCTAGGGTGTTAAAATTCATTTATTAAACCGAAACAGCCCAAAGTTACTCTGTACCCAGCATGCCCACTGGGTTTTCAATTTGGGGGTACATGCACCTTCCAGGTTTTGAATTCGGGGTACAGAGAGAAAATTGGGGGTACACTGTACCCCCTAGGTTTTGAATTGGGGGTACAAAGAAAAATTAGGGGGTACAGAGTAACTTTGGGCTGTTTCAGTTTTATTAATGAACTTTAACACCCTAGCTCCTTTACCATAATGAATGGGATCTTAATTAAATTTGTAAATTGTGCATTTGGTAATTATATGGATGCATCATATGTCTCCAGGGCATGTACATACTTAGATATAATCACAACAGCGGTCAGGGTTTAAAAGCCGAACACGGCCAAGAGTTTTGATAATCGACCGCCTTTAATTATGGAGGATTTTTCACCTTTATTCCTTCTCAAAGTTGCTAAGTACATTAGAACTGCTTTAAAAAGGAAGCGTAGACAGATTGATGCTTGTTGTTCAAGATGATGTTCGTAGATCTGGCTATATTAAAATCACAGAGGAGCAGGCCGAGGAGCAGGCCGATTGGTTCAGTGTAAGGTCAAACTCTGTCAAATAAAGGCCATGCTGTGTTAGGGCAAAATAAAACCAAAGGTGTAATGGTAGAATCACTTGTGTAAACCTACCTTTCTCAGATCTTCATGCTGTAAAATATTTTAACAGCTTTTGTTGTGATGAAATTTTTTCTGCAGCAGACGCCATACATACGAAAATTACACGTTTAATTTGCGGCTCGATTTCTCATCTTTCATATGCCAAAAACTGTGTTTTTAACGATAACTGTGCATCATAATATTATTAAATGATTTTAATTTCTCAATGAAAATTAATTACCAGATTTCCTGTACACGTGGTAGATTTTGACACCTTAAAAAATCGTAGCGAAAATTGTTTAGACAGACGAGGGAGCCGCAAAATATATATAGTGAAAATATTTGGTAACCCGGTCTATGATGAGGACAAAGCGTGGTACCCATTTACGAGGAAAACTACTTTCGTTTTGTTTGTTTGGCATGCAATACGAAATGTTATCTAATTTGTAGCAGTGTACGTAATTACTTTCCTTTTTGTGCGTGCATGCTTCTGACAGTGCGTGCATATACGTAAGCACAAACAATTTGTACGCGCTGAGTAGAATTTATACATGAATTACGTACTGCAGTACGTGATTGGGCACCCTGTGTACCCCCAAATTTTTCTTTTTACCCCCAATTCAAAACCTATGGGGTATAGTGTACCCCCAATTTTTTCTTTGTACTCCCAATTCAAAACCTGGAGGGTGCATGTACCCCCAAATTGAAAACCCAGTGGACATGCTGTAACAATATCCCAAATACCATAGTATGTCTTTTCTTCTGGTACTATGGTACAACTCCATTTTGTAAGACCACAAGATTTAATAAACTCCTACATCTATCGCAAACTAGACAAAAAACACGTTAGAATAGAATAAGGGCAATGGAAAACTAAACGAACACATGAAAACAACTCAGATTACTGATGATTATTTATTTCAATTCAACTGAGTAGCTTGGCTCAAAGTCTCATTGTCTGGCGAGATCATAATTAGCGCAAAAAACTTTTGACCATTTGTTTCACCTTTGAAAAAAAGTCGCCTAATTGGTTATTCGACAAAATGGCAGTCTGACAATAAACTGTCAACCCAGGGCTCGCGCTGGCGATCGCCACTTGAGCCATTGGCGACAATTTTGAATAAGTGGCTCAAAATAAATGATAATGGCTCAAAGTGTGGCTCCAACTGTTTCACAGTATCAATTTACCTGTTTTCCTTTTCTACTGTTAAAAATGCCCATAACAAGCGTGTGAAAGCTGTCTCGGTGAGATACGCAAAAATCAATAATCGTCTGCTCTAGACTGGTTCGCACACGTGTGTACTAAATACACCGTATACAGTACTACATTACACAAGTAAAATCTTTAACCTGTCCAGCGGGTCAGCTATTGTCTGCATACATGTTTATCAAACTTAATTGTGATATATATAACCCTTGATTACGATTGCAGCTTGACTTTAATTGGACACTTATTATGAAGCAATTATTCTATTAATTGATCCCGATTATGGTTAATCTCGTATGAAGGATGACAGTTTGCGCTGACAAATCTTTTGGCGATTGCTTCGATGATGTCGGAAAATTTCGGGATGGTTTTTGATCTGTTAATTTGAAGATAAGTTTACTTAATTCATTTGATTACTTCTTTAATCAGTGTTAATTATCAGAATTATGAAATTCCAAACAAGTGCATCAAAATGAATATCTATATAAAATGAGAGATTTGCAGGGTCAGGTTGTCAATTCTCAGAATGGCTTCGAAACGCTCATTGGATTTAAGTGATACTCCACCTTCTAAAAAACCTAAATTAATGTCAGTGAATTCACCATGTAGACAATTTCAGGAATAATGACATTTCAATTTTGTCAGTTTAACCCATTACCACACAACCCCTACTTTTGACAACCATGAGAAAGAAGCCTTTAGAAAACATTGTGGGAAAAGGAGAAAATGCTGGTAACCAGCATTTTCTCCTGCTCCCAGAATGTTTTCTACCCTTCACAAAACAAATTTCAAATTTTCAGTCACTTTTATTTTGTCGTCTGCAAATGCTTTGAATTTGGACCAATCTAAAATTTTGTCAATTGGTAAGGAGTTAAGGGAAGAAAAATTTAAAAACAACTTATTTGATATGACATGATATGATTACATTAGTATAAGTATAAATAGTAATTTACACTTGTCAATTTAAGGAGAAGAAATGTTTTAAAACCTGTAACTTATTCTTTTCCCAAACAAGCCCTGGTTTTTACTACCCTGAGATAGAAGCCTTCTGAAAACAGTGTGAGAAAGGAGAAAATGCTGGTAATCAGCTTTTTCTCTTTTTCCCACAATGTTTTCTAACCTGCTGGAAACAATTTTCAATTTTTGAGTCACATTAATTTTGTTGTGTGCAAGTGCTTCCAATATCCATGGACAAGTCTATAATTATGTTGTTTGGTAAAGAGTTAAATGATTGCATGAATTGTAGTATCTTGATTTAATGAAAGAATAAAAGAAGAAACATGATAATGACAATGTTTTTTTTATTTGTCCAACAAAAAATAGCTATTAGACACATCATGTATGCTGCATTGTGCCAAAGAAAATAATGGTTCTTTTCAGCATTATCTCCTGTATGGCACCAATGTTTTATAAAGTGTCACATGCAAAAGCGTGGTATCTTTAAAGAAAATTCTTTGGCCCAAAAAAAAAGCAATTGGCTCAAGTGGTACCAAAGTGGCTCAAGATTTTTCAAAGTGGCACAAAGAGTGGCTCAGAAGTTTTTTGAGCCAGTGCTAGCCCTGCAACCAAACCATCTTTTGACCAACTGTCTTTACGCAAAATGTCCATATATTTCAATTTACGTGTGTTTTAACCATATTCTGCAAGTGTGCAAGGAAAAGGGAATCCTTTATGAAAGAAACACGTACCGAATATAGAAATCATCAAGAACAGAAATGTTATAGCTCCCCCATAAAACCAGTAAACGAGCAACAGTACAAGGCACGCTGATGTACTTAATTTCCAGAATCTAGCCACAATCATTGAAAACAACCGACAGAGTATTTTGCATGTTCTCAAAGCAGCTGACATCCCCATCGTTTCCACATTCAAACTAGAAGAGTCTTTTTCTGATTGCGGAACTGGCTCGTAATTGCCTCTTGGCATAATGTGTTCAGAAAACAGAAGCAAGTGATGTTCGCATAAGGCTAACAATTCACAAGAGGAGGCAATGACATTCAGATCTTGTTTTCTTCCGTTAAATGTTTGATGCTGTCGGCCATATTGGAAGCTACCGGTGTCAACATAGATATTCTCCCCAAATATTAGTCCCAGTCAAAACATTTGGTCACTCGACATCCGGTCAATCTCGCACCAGCAGCAAAGAACCAGTAGGTGCAAACTTCACGAAAGGTCGACACCCCATATCAAGTAAGACTAATGAATTATGCACTTGTGTTAGCCTTATATTTGCGTGGGTGAAACTAATTTTCGGACTAGATGAGAGGGGTTGATAGGTATGATATTACTGGTTTGAAGAAGATTGATACCCATGGAAATTCGGTGAAATGCAAAAAGTGGAGAAGATTCGGACCCAAGAAGATTCGGTCCGTGTAGGAGAAGATTCGGCCTCAATTGTAGATTATGTTAATTGTATTTATATTATTGTTTCCACGTATTGTTATGTAAAAGTTGCAAATTCGCCTTCAAAGAAATTGAAAATTGAATGAATGAAACTGCATTTTTCATAGTTAGAGAGTAATTATGCAGATCTGGTCATATAAAAAAAATGTAGACTTTTTTTCTTACTGCTATTTAGATATTTTGATTATTATTTGAATCATTTATCTGGATTGACTATTTATGAAACGACTTTTGTTGAAATATAAAAAGTATGTGTCGTGTATTTTACATGTTCGAGTGTGTGTTGTAGTTCATGTTTGATCTTTGGTAATGTCTGACACCTTTATCTGGCTTTGTAACCAACACCATTCGGAAAACGAAATGAAACAATAAATTGCTTACTCAGATGTACTTATCTGATTAAATTTTCTCAACACACTGGCAATCATAGAAGGGATGCACTTAAGGGCACAGGCTACCTGTCACTTAGACTGGCCAGCTTGCAGCAGTCCCAGTTACCTGCTTCCGGATTTCTGTGATCAACCTGGGCATTTCATAACACTGCCTAGCTTTACAACGCATGCGCTAAAATGATGTATGAGCTTTCCACAACTCTCGAAGAGAGAGTGATATCTGTGGATAATCATGTGCGGCACGTGGACATCATTTGGCGCCAGCCATGTTTTTTTTCATTTGTTCAGTCAACTTTGACAGAAAAATCAATAAAATGTACATGGCAAATTTCACATATGCAGGAGGAACTGGTTGTGAAATGGAATTGCTTTGGAAGTTGGTTTCGTACATGTATGTATATAATATCATGAACTCTTAACCCTTTACCGCACAGTGCTGCCTTTTCACGCCCCCTGAGAAAGAAGCCTTTTGAAAACATTGTGGGAAAAGGAGAAAATGCTGGAAACCAGCATTTTCTCCATTTCCCACAATGTTTTCTACCCTATCTAAGAAAAGTTGCACCATTTGAGCCACATTGAAATTTTCATCTGCAAATGCTTTCAATTTGGACAAGGTTAAAATTTTGTCATCTGGTAAAGGGTTAACTCTTTACCAAACAACAAAACTTTAGACTGGTCCAAATTGAAAGCATTTGCAGACAACAAAGTAAATGTGACTGAAAAATTGAAATTTGTCTTCGGTAGGATAGAAAACATTGTGTGAAAAGGAGAAAATGCTGGTTACCAGCATTTTCTCCTTTTCCCACAATGTTTTAAAAAGGCTTCTTTCTCAGGGTCGTTAAAAGTCAGCATTTGTGTGGTAAAGGGTTAAAACTGGACAACAAAGTTTCAAACAACATTAAATATAGATTAAATCATGGTATTTGTCCTAAAAAGGGACATGAAAAAAGGAGAAAATGCCGGTTATGCTTGTCTTGCCTCGAAAAGGGTTTTAAGAAATACATCTTAACTCTTTACTTTACCACAAAACTGCAGACATCCAAATTCAGAGCATTTACAGACAGTAGTTTAAATGTGACTGAAATGATGGAATATGTCTTTGAAAAGGAAGAAAACGTGGGAAAAGGACAAAATGCTAGTTACCAGCATTTTCAAAAGCCTTATCTCTCAGGGTTGTCAAAACATGGTAAAGGCTTAACCCTTTACCACACCGGGTTTTAACGACCCTGAAGAAGAAGGTTTTTGAAAGCATTGTGGTAAAAGGAGAAAATGCTGGTAACCAGCATTTTCTCCTTCTCCCACAATGTTTTCTGCCCAATCAAATACAGAAATCATCCTTTGAGCTACATTTATTTTTTTTTTGTCTGCAAATGCTTTCAGTTTGGTCAAAGCCAAAATACTGTAGTTTGGTAAAAAGTTTAAGAGAGTGCATTTGGGACACAAGCATGGCCCTTGGATCAGTTGAGTGCTCAAGGTAAGCTCTTTTGCATTGTCTGCATGTGTTGTTAACTTGTACCAGGTGTGTACTCTATACAGGCCACATTTTCATAATCTGCAGACCTCCAGATAAAAGGGAGTTATAGTATTCCAAATCCATTATTTCTCTTCCAAACCCTGTGTTGTGGGTACTCATTAGAATCATCTTGGTGAGACGATTCTAATGAGTACCCATAACATAGGATTTAGTGTAGAGTGATTAATATTTTCAATTTTGAAATCAAAATCACTCCCTCTATCTGGAGCTCTGGCCTGGTAGCCTGCCATACTTCATAACATAATGGCAGGGGCAGGTAATTCAGAGTAACATTTTCAGTGCATTGCTCATGAAACTAAATCAGAATGTTTGTTGTCATAAAATCTTGGACCTGTGAAAAACGTGTACATGTATACTCAGGTGAAAAAGTGCATCGATGTCCCTAGGTCAAATTTAACTCTGTACCAGGCAACAGAATTTTACACTTGTTCAAATTGAAAATATTTGCAGAAAGGAAGTTGAATATTACTCAAAACATGAAATTTGTGTTCCAAAGGGTAGCAAACATTGTAGGAAAAGGAGAAAATACTGGTTACCAGCATTTTCTCTTTTTCCCAAAATGTTTTCAAAAGCTTTTTTCTTGAAGATTGTCCAAAGTCGGTATTGTATGGTAATGAATTAACTCTTTACCACACAATCCCAACCTTTAACAACCCCGAGAAAGATCGTTCTTGAAAACATTTTGAGACAGGAGAAAAATTAATGCTGGTAACCAGCATTTTGTTCTTTCCCACACTGTTTTCTACCACTCCAGAAACAAATCTTCTCTTTTGAGACACATTTATTTTATCGTCTGCAAATCCTTTCAATTTGGACAAGTATGAAATTTTGTTGTTTGGTAAAGAGTTAAGAAAATTCTTGTGTACACTGTAGAGGCCAGATTTTCAGTCCCAAGGTACAGACAAACCTTGTGTACTTTTTAGAGGCCTCATTTGTCATTGATATGTTCATGAAATTTGGTCAGAATGTTTGTCTTTTTAAGGTCTCTAGCAGTTTGAAAATAAATTTTTCGGGTCTAAAGGTCAGTCACTAGGTCAAAGGTTAGAAAAAACCTTGTGTACACTCCAGAGTCCACATCCTAACTCTGGTCATTTTAACCCCTAAAAGTCGGGATTGTGCGGTACAGGATTAAGTGGAAGTTTTCATTTCATTTATTCAGTAGGATAGGAGTTAAGTTGGACTTGTTTAACTCTTTACCAAACGACAAAGTTTCCACGTTTTCAAAAGTCCTTTTCCTTGGGGGTCGTTAACACTCGGGATTGTGTGGTAAAGGCTATGAAGGTTAACCCTTTACCAAACAATCCCATATTTTAACAACCGTTAAGAAGTAGGCTTTTGAAAACACTGTGGGAAAAGGAGAAATTGCTGGTAACCAGCATTTTCTCCTTTTTCCACAATGTTTTCTACCCTTTCAAAGACAATTTACATCATGAAGGGGCTTTTGTTCACCAGTTAGATTTTCAGCTCACCTGAGCACAAAGTGCTCATGGTGAGCTTATGTGGTCATGCTGTGTCTGTCATGCGTCGTCCATCGTCAACTTTTTACCTTGTGTACGCTCTAGAGGCCACATTTTCAGTCCGGTCCTCATGAAACTTGGTCAGAATGTTTGTCTTGATAAAATCTCGGATGAGTTCGAAATTGGGTCATGTGGGGTCAAAAACTAGGTCACTAGGTCAAATCGTAGAAGAACCTTGTGTGGGCTCTAGAGGCCACATTTTGAGTCAGATACTTGTGAAACTTGGTCAGAATGTTTGTCTTGATAAAATCTCTGACAAGTTCGATATTGGGTCAAAAAAACTAGGTCACTAGGTCAAATCTTAGAAAAACCTTGTGTGCGCTCTGTAGGCCATATTTTCAGTCTGATACTCATGAAACTTGGTCAGAATGTTTGTCTTGAGAAAAACTCGGATGAGGTCAAAATTGGGTCATGTGGGGTCAAAAACTAGGTCACTAGGTCAAATTAAAGAACTACCTTGTGGCTACTCTAGAGGCTACATTTTTCGCTCAATAGACTTAAAAATTGGTCAGAATGTTTTTAGCTCACCTGAGCACAAAGTGCTCATGGTGAGCTAATGTGATCGTTCTGTGTCAGTCGTCAACTTCTTACCTTGTGTACGCTCTATAGGCCACATTTTCAGTCCGATACTCATAAAACTTGTTCAGAATGTTTGCCTCAATGATATCTTGGACAAGTTTGAAAATGGGTTATCACCAGTCAAAAGCTAGGTCACTAGGACAAATCTTAGAAAAATCTTGTGTACACTTTAGAGGCCACATTTTCTGTCCAATACTCCTGAAAGTTGGTCGGAATGTTTGTCTTAATGATATCTTAGATGAGGTCTAAAACTATGTCACCAGGTCAAATTTTTGAAAAACCTTGTGTACGCTCTAGAGACAACATTTTCAGTCCAATACTCTTGAAAGTCTGAATGTTTGCCTTGATAATATCTCGGAGGAGTTCGAAAATGGGCCATGTGGGGTCAAAAACTAGGTCACTAGGTCAAATCTTAGAAAAACCCTGTGTACACTTTAGAGGCCACATTTTCAGTCAGATACTTGTGAAACTTGGTCAGAATGTTTGTCTTGATAAAATCTCGGACGTGTTTGAAATTGGGTCAATTGGGGTTAAAAACTAGGTCACTAGGTCAAATCTTAGAAGAACCTTGTATGCACTCTAGAGGCCACATTTTGAGTCAGATACTTGTGAAACTTGGTCAGAATGTTTGTCTTGATAAAATCTCGGACGTGTTCAAAATTGGGTCATGTGGGGTTAAAAACTAGGTCACTAGGTCAAATCTTAGAAGAACCTTGTATGCACTCTAGAGGCCACATTTTGAGTCAGATACTTGTGAAACTTGGTCAGAATATTTATCTTGATAAAATCTCAGACATATTTGTAATTGGGTCATGTGGGGTCAAAAACTAGGTCACTAGGTCAAATGTTAGAAAAACCTTGTGTGCGCTCTAGAGGCCACATTTTCAGTCAGATACTTGTGAAACTTGGTCAGAATATTTGTCTTGATAAAATTTCAGATGAGTTCAAAATTGGGTTATGTGGGATCAAAAAAAACTAGGTCACTAGGTCAAATCTTAGATAAACCTTGTGTGCGCTCTGTAGGCCGTATTTTCAGTCAGATACTTATGAAACTTGGTCAGAATGTTTGTCTTTATAAAAACTCGGATGACGTCAAAATTGGGTCATGTGGGGTCAAAAACTAGGTCACTAGGTCAAAACTTAGAAAAACCTTGTGTGGGCTGTAGAGGCCACATTTTAAGTCAGATACTTGTGAAACTTGGTCAGAATGTTTGTCTTGATAAAATCTTGGACGAGTATGAAATTGGGTCATGTGGGTTCAAAAACTAGGTCACTAGGTCAAATCTTAGAAAAACCTTGTGACGCTCTATAGGCCAGATTTTCAGTCCCATACTAATGAAACTAAGTCAGAAGCTTTGTCTTGATAGTATCTTTGAAGAGTTTGAAACTGGGTCACCTCAGTTCAAAAACTAGGTCACTAATGAAACTAAGTCAGAATCTTTGTCTTGATAGTATCTTTGAAGAGTTTGAAACTGGGTCACCTCAGTTTAAAAACTAGGTCACCAGGTCAAATCTTAAGAAAGCCTTGTGTGCGCTCTAGAGGATACATTTTCAGTCTGATACTCATGAAACGTGGTCAGAATGTTTGTCTTGATAAAAAATAGGATGAGTTCGAAATGATGTCGCCAAGCCCCCGTAGATCAGTCGGTAGCATACAGGACTTGAGAACAGGAGGTCACTGGTTCGATCCCCGACTTGGCCAATTTCTTTCTGAGGATTGATGATAGTCATTGCGACAGGATTCATTCCTCTCTCACCGCAGACCATTGTTTTGACAATGGTTATGTGGGAAAGCAGCCAGTGGCTTGGAAAGAATATTGTGCGAAGTACTGGTAAAAGAAACTCCAGGAAAGCATGGATAGGTGCACTGGCTGCCATAATATAACTGAAATAATGTTGAAAACGGCATTAAACACCATACGATCAATCAATCAATTTAAATGGTGTCATGTGGGGTCAGAAACTAGGTCACTAGGTCAAATTAAAGAAATACCTTGTGGGCACTCAAGAAGCCACGTTTTTCGCTCAATTGACTTGAAAATTGGTCAGAATGTTTGTCTTAATTTGTGGGCACTCTAGAGGCCACATTTTTTGCTCAATTGACTTGAAAATTGGTCAGAATATTTGTCTTGATTAAATCTCGGATAAGTTTGAAATTGGGTCACCTGGGTTCGCAAACTAGGTCAGTCGGTCGAATCAAAGAAATACCATGTGGACATTCCAGAGGCCACATTGTTAGCTCAATTGACTTGAAAATTGGTCAGGATGTTTGTCTTCATTAAATCTTGGACGAGTTGGGGTCATAAACTAGGTCACTAGGTCAAATGAAGAAATACCTTGTGGGCACTCTAGAGGCCACATTTATTGCTCAATTGACTCGAAAATCTGTCAGAATGTTTGTCTTGATGAAATCTTGGATAACTTTAAAATTGGGTCACCTGGGGACATAATCTAAGTCACTAGGTCAAATTAAAGAAATACCTTGTGGGCAGTCTAGAGGCCAAATTTATTGCTCAATTGTCTTGAAATTCGGTCAGAATCGTTGTCTAAAGAAAATCTTGGATGAGTTTGAATTTGGGATACCTTGGGTCATAAACTAGGTCACAAGGTCAAATTAAAGAAATGCCTTGTGGGCACTTTAGAGGCCACATTTATTGCTGAATTGACTTAAAAATTGGTCAGAATGTTTTTTCTTAATGAAATTTCAGATGAGTTTGAATTTTGGTCACCTTGGGTCATAAACTAGGTCACTAGGTCAACTAAAAGAAATTTTTTGTGGGTGCTCTAGAGGCTACAATTCTTACTCAATTGACCTGAAAATTGATCAGCACGTTTGTCTTGATAAAATCTTGGATGAGTTCAAAATTGGGTCACATAGGGTCATAAACTAGGTCACTAGGTCAGATTTAAAGAAATATCTTGTGGGCGCTCTAGTGGCCACAATTCTTGCTCAATTGCCCTGAAAATTGGTCAGCGTGTTTGTCTTGATAATATCTCAGATGAGTTTGAAATATGGTCACATAGGGTCATAAACTAGGTCACAAGGTCATATTGAAGAAATACATTAAGCACACTTTGGAGGCCACATTTTCAGCTCAAATGACCTGACAATTGGTCAGAATATTTGTCTTAATAATATCTCGGATGAGTTTTAAATTGGGTCATTATGAACCTGGAGTGAAATTTCGCCTATTGACTCAGGTGAGCAATCCAGGGCCATCATGGCCCTCTTGTTCACGAATGGGATAATGTCGGTCATTGTAGAAATGAGTAGAGGCTATTGTCTGCCTGGCCGTTTTTAGTGGTAGGGGATAATGACGGAGGGCTATTGACTGCTTACCAGAGTTGGCAGATGACAGCCAGTAAATTTAGATATAGCCATATTGAAGCATAAACAGGGGACAAATATAGCTCAAGATGATGTAATTTACATGCACCTCGTATAACTTACTAACCCTTTACTACAAATTCCCTAGTTTTGACGACCCTTAGGAAGGGGCCTTTTGAAAACAATAACCAGCATTTTCTCCTTTTCCCAAAATGTTTTCTACCCTATCAAAGACAAAAATAATCAATTAACTCTTTACCAAACAACAAAATTGTAGATTTGTCCAAATTGAAAGCATTTCCAGACGTCAAAATAAATGTGACTCAAAAATAGAAAATTGTTTTGGGGAGGGTTAGAAAACATTGTCAGAAAAGGAGAAAATGCTGGTTACCAGCATTTTCTCCTTTCCTCACAATGTTTTCAAAAGGTTTCTTCTTAAGGGTCATTAAAACCCGTGATAGTGTGGTAACAGTTAAACAGCACTGAATGAGTCGTCTGCAAATGCTTTCAATTTGGTCAAGTCCAAAATTTTGTTGTTTGGTAAAGAGTTCAGGGATTCTTTGATTGAACGAACCTCAAGGACAGAAGCTTTTGAAAACATTGGGGGAAAAGGAGAAAATGCTGGTAACCAGCATTTTATCCTTTTCCCGCAAAGTTTTCTACCCTTTTCACTAATAAATCCCAAAATTTTAAGTACATTTATCTCAGTGTTGGTGCAAGTGCAGATAAGGATTAAAAAGGAGAAAAGGCTGGTTTCCAGCATTTTCTCTCTATCCATAGATTTTTTTCAAAAGCTATTCTCCCCAGGGACAGAAAGTCTTGGTATGGTTTTTTAGCCCTCTCCCAAAGGACAAAGTTCAGTTTTGTTCAAATTCAAAAACATCTACAGACTACAAATGCGAAATTGGTCCATATGAGCCAAAGTTATTTGATAGGGTTGAAAACATTGTGGGAAAAGGAAAACATTGTGGGAAAAGGAGAACATGCTGGTTATCACAATGTTTTTCAAAGCTTTCTCTCTCAGAATCACACTGGCCTGAGGGCTGTACCAGTATGTATTTTGTTTTTTCTTTCCATGTTACAGAAAAGCATACAAAGGGGAGACAACGTTGAGTTCATAAATGACAAGCATGAAATCCAGATGGGGTAAAACCAACAAAGCCATATCTTGTTGTCTAAGGAAATCAACAGAAGACTAAAATGAAAACTGTTTACTGCTACACCAATTGACAACACATTTGAAATTCAAAATGGACCTGGGCACATTGCATCTACTTGTAAACCTACACCATTTGCATAGTGGGTCTGTAGATTTACACCAGATCATTCAGCAAAATCTGAGAGCCCAGAAAGTCCTGCACAGTCAAGGCAAAGAGGATCCCCCGGTCAAGTCCTTGCCCATGTCACCTGCAACTGTTAGAGGACTGAAGCGATGGATAGCAGCAAAGAAAACAGAGAATCAAGGTTCAAAGAAGTCCCAAAAATCAGAGACCAAACCGTCCATTATAAAATCTTTACTGCCTGTCTTAGTAGAGCCAAAACGAGCCTCAAGCCCGCTGTCTTCACTAGATAGACAGTCTAACTGCTCTTCAGCATGGACTGACTTACTCAGCAAGAACCAAAGTTCAAATGTCATTCAAAGTATATCAGCACCTTTACATTTTCACTCAAACATTTCAAGCTGTAGCCTTAGTGAATCAGTCATCTCCGACAAGAAAGGAAAACAAATTGAAAACATGGCTCATTTTCATGGAATTTATGACTCACCCAGCAGTAGTCTGAGTCAGAAGGAAGAGTTTACAGACTGTGAGTTTCAAAGTAAACATGATATTCATCCAGATATGGAAACTCAGTGGAACAAATCTTTTGAGCCAAAGACATGGGGAGAGAATGTTATGAGTGAAAATCAATCAAAACATATATCTGAAAAGTATGAGTTCAGTCCAAAGCATTCAAGGCATAAGGAAAGATATGCTCAAAGTACGTCTGGCCAAGACTTGGATGCTCAAGATTGCTTGATACATTCCAAGGATTCTAGCTTCAGCAATAACAAAAGATATGCCAGTAGAGAGCAACCTCATTCATATGTAAGTGTTACACATGACCAGCAAACTTTACACAAGACTGATTTTGGCACACACAGTACATCACTTATTGATTTAAATTCTTTCAGTGAAATGGAGCATTCCAATGGAACTTGGAATTCCAAAAGCAGTCCTGTAAACAGAAATGAGGAAAATCATAGACACAGGCAAATGGAGAATTTAGAGTATCATCCGAATTTTGCAAAAAAGCCCAGGATAAATGATGCCGAGTGTTCAGGTGGTAAAGTTCAGTTTACCTTTCATGAAAATTTACCTCAGGATACAATTGCCTTTAGCCATGGTCTTTCAGGTGATAATAAAACTAAACATGTCAGTTCAACAGGGGATACTGAAATTTGTATGCATGATTCAGGTGTTGACACATCCATGAGTGAAAGAGAATTCCCAAAGGAGGAAAACCCAGTGCTGGTCACAGCAAAGACTTGTCGTTGGAAATTACCAACTTGGTTAATGAAGAGACGTAGGAATAACGAAAGTGTTGGTCATAATGTAAACAGTCCAGATTTCTTGATAAATCATGAAAGCCTGCAGTACTTGCCAGGAGATAGGAAATTGTCCATTGGTAAGTTTCATTATGCAATAATCCTAACAGCATTATCATCTACATCATTACTACAGATCTCCAGATAAGAGGGAGTGATGGTACTGGGGTATTCCAAATCCATTATTTATCTTCCAAACCCTATGTAATGGGTACTCATTAGAATCATCTCAATGTGACGATTCTAATGAGTAGCCATAACATAGGGTTTAGTGGAGAATAACTAATATTTTCAGTTTTGAAATCAAAATCACTCCCTCTATCTGGAGCGCTGAATTTACCGTTGGTTGATTAACACTTTACCACAGGACAAAAGTTTTACACTCATCTAAATTAAAGGCATTTGCAGATGACAACAAAAATTATGTGCAAATGATGGGATTAGTCTCTGGGAGGGTAATGGACATTGTGTGAAAAAGGAGCTCCTTCTGTGTCAGTGTTTTCAAAATGGCTCCTTTCACAAGGTCATTAAAACTTGGGATTGTGTGGTAAAGGGTTAAATTACTTGTTTTAACAACCCTGTGGAAGAAGTCCTTTGGAAAATGTTATAGGAAAAAATAAAGATGCTGGTAACCAGCATTTTCTTGTTTTCTTACAAGGGCTGGTTACCGGCATTTTCTCCTTTTCCCACAATGTTCTCTAAAGTCCTTTTTCCTTGGATGATTTAGAACTTGGGATTTTTTTGGTAAAGCCTCAAGTCATTACCACATGCAGCCTTTTTCTGTGTAGAACCATATATATTACATGTATATCAAATTTCCCTTTTGCCACAATATACTAACCCTTTATCATGCAATCCCAACTTTAAACAACCCTTAAAAAGAAGCGGCAAGCCTTTTAAAACATTGTGAGAAAAGGAGAAAATGCTGGTAACCAGCATTTTCTCCTTTTCCAAAAATGTTTTCTACCCTTTGAAAGTAAGTTTCTATCATTAAAGCCACATTTAATGCATTCCACATGGATGAGTCTAAAAGTTTGCCATCTTGTGAAGGGTTAACCCTTTGTCACATGACAAAATTTTACACTTGTCCAAGGATTCATTCCTCTCTCACCGCTGACCATTGTTTCGATGATGGTTATGTGGGAAAGCAGCCAGTGGCTTGGAAAGAATATTGTACAGAGTACTAGTAAAAGAAACTCCAGGAAAGCATGGATAGGTGCACTGGCCGGCATGATATAACTGAAATAATGTTGAAAACGGTGTTAAACGCCATACAATCAATCAACACTTGTCCAAATTGAAAACTTTTGCAGAGGACAAATTACACATGGCAGCATTTTCTTTTTTCCCACAATCTTTAAAAAGGCCTCTTTCTCAGGGTCATTTAAACCCAGGATTATGTGATACAGGGTTAAGGGACGAACACAAGTAAAATCATTGCAGCAAAAGGAGAAATTACAGGCTACGTACAGTATTTTTTCTGTTTATTTCTTAAGGTGTTTAACCCTTTTCCACATTATTCAGAGTTTTAATGGCCCTTGATGAAGAAGGCTCTTGAAAACATTTTGGGAAAAGGAGAAAATGCTGGCAACCAGCATATTCTCCTTTTCCCAAAATGTTTTTCTAACCTCTCAAACACAGATCCTTAAATTCAATCCACAGTTGAGTTGTCATCCGCAATTGCTTTCAGAATTGACCAGGGCGAAATCATTTTGTGTGGTAAAGCCAGAGCTCCAGATAGAGGGAGTGATTTCAAAACTGAAAATATTAATCACTCCCCACTAAACCCTATGTTATGGGTACTCATTTGAATCGTCTCAACAAAAATTTGAACTTGTCCAAACTCAGAGCATAGGCAGACAACAAATTGAATGTGGCTAAAGTTCTGAAAGTTGTCTTTGATCGGGTAGAAAACATTATGGAAAAAGGAGAAAATGCTTGTTACCAGCATTTTCTTCTTTTCCCAGATAGTTTATTGAAGAGCTTTTTCCCAGGGTCATTTAAACTGTGATTTTTTGGTAAAGGGTTAAAAAAAAAAAACCCAGAGAAGTAGACCAAAAAACACCAATTTTCTAATCTGCAGATACATCTGAGATGGAATCAATTATTAGAGTTTTGATGAAGGCACAGAAATGTTTTAATGAAACACCATTTTGTGACAATAAAGAGGAGTTAAGAGAAAAACAGTCCCTGTTCTTGGTAAGTGTGTTTTATTTATGCTGTATGCTACATGATTACTGCATCTGAATGTTAGCACTTGCCCACAAGCTTAACCCTTTACCACATGACAAAATTTTAGACTTGTCCAAATTCAAAGCATTTGTAGAAGACAATTTAAATCTGGCACAAATGATGTAGTTTTTATCTCCACTGGCCAAAGGCTAGCTGGTTTATGTCATGGCCCTGTGTCTGTCTGTGCGTTAACTTTTATTTCAAACATCTTCATCCCTGAAACTATGCATCCATTTTTGAGCAAACTTCACAGAAATGATCCTGTCATGGTCCTCTTTAGAATTTTTGGAAAGAATTCAACTCCTTTAAAAACTCAGGTTGCCATGGCAACAAAACCAAAAAATTTTGAAAAATCTTTAAAAATCACCTTGTCAAAAACCATAAATCCTAGGGTTACCACATTTGGCATGTAGCTTCATCTAATGGGTCTCTACTAAGTTTCTTCAAATTATAATCCTGGGGTCAAAATTGGCCCTGCTCCAGGGTCGCAAATTTTACATGGGCTCATATAATGAAAACTTTAAAAATCTTCTGGTCCCAAACCATAATTCCTAGGGCTTTGAAATTTTGGCATGTAGCCTCATCTAATGAGCCTCTACCAAGTGTCTTGAAATTATAGCCCTGGGATCAAAGTTAGCCCCACCCAGGGGGTGACATGTTTGACACTGGCTCATATAGTGAAAACTTTAAAGATCTACCAGTTCTAAATCATAGGGCCTAGGGCTACCAAATTTGGCATATAGCGTCATCTAATTGACCTCTATCAAGAATCTTTAAATTATAGCCCTGGGGTCAAAATTGGCTCTGCCCCAGGGGTCACAAATAATTACTTGGGCTTATATTGTGAAAAGTTTAAAAATCTTCTGGTTCTAAATCATAAGGCCTAAGGCTACCAAATTTTGTATATAGCTTTATCAAGTGGACCTCTATCAAGATCAACCAAGTTATAGCCTTGGGGTCAAATTTGGCCCAGCCCTGGGGTCAAATTTGGCCCAGCCCTGGCAGTCACAATTTTTACATGGGCTGGTATAGTGAAAACACTAAAAATCTACTCTCCCTTAACCGTAAGACTTAGAGCTATCAAATTTTGCAGGTATATTTATCTAATGGATCTCTACCAAGATTGTTCAAATTATAGCACTGGGGCCTAAATCAGCCCCGCCCCACAAGTCACAAGTTTTACATAAACTTACATAGTGAACTTTCAAGTTCTGCGTGTTCCTTATCTTGAGATACAGCTATAATATTTTGTGAGTGTTATCATCTAGCAGGCCTCTTTTAAAATGGTTCAACCCTGGTGTCAAAATTGGCCCTACCCCATGGGTCATAAATTCAACATCTGGCCTGGAATTCTAATGTTGATATGTATGGTTTGTACCTATGTTGATATGTATGGTTTGTACCTATTAGCCAGTGGAGCGATACAGGGCCATCATGGCCCTCTTGTTCTTTGATAGGGTAGAAAACATTGTAGGAAAAGGAGAAAATGCTGGTTACCTCCTTTTCCCAGAATGTTTTCATAAGCCTTCTCCTCAGGGTCGTTAAAAGTCGTCATTGTGTGGTAAAGGGTTAACTCTGAACCCTTTACTACATGACAAAAATGCCGTGGGCTGCAACTCGTGTCGTTTGATGACGGGATCCTGGTGGTTGAGTGGATTCGGGGCTCGGCCTTTTGATAGCTCTGTTTTCACAACACACCACTTTGGCCCTGAACTGAACTAAACGAGAGGTCAGGAAGGCCCGTCCTGATCAATCGGCTGGTCATGCCTTGCCCTAGGGCATCTAATATGTTCTTTCTTTCGCAGCCTTCTCTCAATTAAAATTACTATCTTCTCCATATTTAATCCACACTCTTTCCAGATTTCTTGTTTTTGCCCTAGAAGGCGGTGGCTCATGGGTCAATCGGGTGAAAGTTTTTTGGTGTTTGGCTGACATTTGTAACCTCTCAATGATCGTCTAAGCTTGGTAAGACTTTCTGCGAGAATATATCTGTCCAGTCTAGCCCTTTCATACCGAGTATACCACTGATGTATCCCTGTCATGGTCTGCGAATGGGCTTTCCCCAGACCATGACCCCTTGTTGGACTCCGTGGTGGGTGGGGAGCATCGGTGATGAAATTTTATACACAAACATGGCGTCACAAAAAAAGGCCAAGCTCAATGAAAGCAAACGCCCTTTATCAGACAGCGAGTCCGAAACTGAACCTTCAATTTCTACTTCTTCTTTTCACTCTCCGCGTTTTATCGTTATTCAGTCCCAAGATCCTTCAAAACCCATAACCAAACTATCTCCTTTCGTAATAGAAAAACAAATTACCAGCATCCTTGGAACTCCAAAATCTGTTAAAAAACTCAAAGACCAGACCCTTTTAGTTGAATGTCTTACAAATCAACAAGCTGTGAATCTTTTAAAAAACACAAAATTCTTTGACACAGATGTTAGAATTTTCCCACATCCTTCACTAAATTCTTGCAAAGGAGTAATTAGATGCAAAGAGCTTACTTACTGCAACTCTTTGCAAGAAATTAAAGATAATCTGAAACAACAAGGTGTATCCGATGTCCAACGGATTTCTGTACGCAGAGATGGAGAACAGAGACTCACAAATACATACATCTTAACATTTTCTTCACCTGTTCTTCCAACATCAATCAAGGTAGGCTTTCAAATTGTAAAAGTAGATGTGTATGTGCCAAATCCCTTGCGATGTTTTAAATGCCAGCGGTACGGCCATCACATCAGTAAATGTCCAAACCAAGAAACATGCTCTAAATGTGCTCATCAAGGACCTGACCATGACAGTACTACATGTTCAAATCCTCCTCTTTGCATTAATTGTAAGTCTCCACACTCTACTTTTTCAAGAGAGTGTCCTGTATGGAGAGAAGAAAAAGAAATACTGTCCATTAAATACAACAATAATGTAAGCTTTCCAGAAGCAAGGAAAATATTTGAACAGCGCAAAAAAACCTCTTCTAGTCCTAGCTATGCAGGTGTTGTTGGCTCGTCAACTGAAAAGGACGACTGCAGCACTTGTAAAATTCTTGCGAAAGTTCTTCTTCAAAAATTTCCTGACGTAGCTACTGAGCTGAAAGAACTTCTCCCTCCATCCACCTTGTCCAAACTAATTCCTGACTCTCCATCTGCGTCAAAAACAAACAAAACCCCTCCTGCAACCTCAAAACCCACAGACTCTCAAAGTATTTCTACACAAAAACCTTCAAAGCCGTCTACCTCTTCGCAAAATATTTCTTCAAAAAAACCTTCAAAACCATCTGCCCCTTCAAAACAGCCTCCTAAGAAACCCCAACCTCAACCTTCACAGTCTACAAATAAATCTAACGCTCCACCTAAAGACAACAAATCGTATCATGTACCCCGATCACCAAAAAGATCTTCCTCAAAATCTAAACCACAGTCTAGAGATAAACATGAATCCTGTGAAATAGCAGTCACAGTAGATGATCCGGTCCCTACCTCCAACAGATTTTCGGAGTTAGAGGACATGGATGCAGATACTGAAAATCTGGAAGGTGAGGCTTCAGATTCAGAAGCCTCTATCTGGTCCATTTCTAAAGATACTTGGAACAAGGACACTGACACTTGGCACACGTCCAAACCCGAGACATCTATAATTAAATCTTAATCTATTTTAAAATGTATTGGTTTACGGCCTCTTTTTTTACTTTAGCTTTTATACTTTCTTCATGCACAATGGATACCATAATCCAGTGGAATTGTCGAGGTCTGAAGTCAAACTTTGACGAACTTTCCCTTTTAATTAGTGATCACAAACCAGTTGCTGTTTGTCTTCAAGAAACCTTCCTTAAACGGGAGGATGATATCTCAATCAAATACCATTCAATTTACAATAAAGTCTTTACCGAAGGCGAGAAAGCTAGAGGTGGTGTTTCTGTTATTGTTAATAACAACATACCTCATAAAGTTATCTCTCTTAACACAAACTTGCAAGCTGTTGCCATCAGATTATCTTTACACAGTGCCGTTACATTATGTTCTTTATATCTCCCCCCGAGCACACCTATTAATGAGACCAATCTGAATGATCTCATTTCCCAATTGCCATCCCCCTATATTCTTGCTGGGGACTTTAATGGTCACAATGTTATGTGGGGTTGTGATGACACTAACCAGAGAGGTTTACAGTTGGAGAACTTCATTTCGAACAACTCTTTGTCTTTCATGAATGATAACAAGTCCAAAACCTACCTACATCCAGCAACCGGATCTTACTCATCTATAGATTTAACCTTATGCAGCCCAGTCTTACTTCCCAATTTCAGTTGGAAAGTGAAAGAGGATTTGTGTGGAAGTGATCACTTCCCTATTATCTTTTCATCTACACAACCATCCAGCAGCATAAAACCGCAGAAATGGAAGCTCTCCAAAGCCAATTGGAACAGATTTGAAACCCTCTGTGAACAGACCATTACACATGACAAGTTTGGAGATTGCGATGATCCCGCAAAACTTTTTACTTCGCTGTTAATTGATGCAGCTAAACAGTCTGTCCCTCAGACCTCGACAAATCCAAAACGTCCTGACAAACCTTGGTACAATGAAGATTGTAAACAGGCTGTCAGAGACAGAAAACAAGCCCTTAGAAAGTTTAACCTCAGACCTACCAAAGAAAATCATAACCTATTCCGTATTTCCAGGGCAAAGGCTCGTCGTACCATTAGAGAAAGTAAGCGCAAGGCTTGGAGACAATATGTTTCTAAATTAAATAGTAGAACTACTACTAAAAAAACCTGGGACATGATCAGAAAGATCAATGGCAAAGGCCAACCCCCTCTCAGTCACCTTGAAGTTAACAATACTTCGTTGGAAACCCCCCAGGATATAGCTGATGCTCTTGCTGACACCTTTTGTAAAAAGTCTTCCTCTGCAAACTATTCTGAAAAGTTTCAGAGGAATAAAGCCAGAGAAGAAAAGAAAAAACTTAATTTCAATTCTTCTAATTCAGAGCACTATAATAAACTCTTCACTTTTAAAGAATTAAAATCTGCTCTGAATAAAGCTCACGATTCTTCCCCTGGCCAAGATAAAGTTCATTACCAGTTTTTAAAACACTTACCTTTTACTTCTCTCTCTGTTTTACTTGATATTTTTAATGATATCTGGCAGTCCGGTGATTTTCCTTCGTCCTGGCGAGAGGCACTAGTCATTCCTATCCCAAAACCTGGCAAGGATGCTAGTGACCCAGCCAACTATCGTCCAATAGCTCTTACTAGTTGTCTCTGCAAGACTCTGGAACGTATGGTCAACGACAGGCTTGTCTGGTTTTTAGAGAAAAACAACCTTATCGTTGATGTACAGAGTGGATTTCGTCGCCAGCGTGGTACCATCGATCATCTTGTCCGCTTTGAAACCTTTGTCAGAGAAGCCTTTATTAATAGACAACATGTAGTATCTGTCTTTTTCGACCTTGAAAGCGCTTATGATACGACTTGGAAATACGGAATTCTTAAAGACTTACATGACTTTGGTCTTCGAGGCCGTCTTCCTCTTTTTATCTCAGCCTTCTTGGATGAACGTCTTTTCCGCGTCCGAGTTGGTAATACTGTCTCGGGAACCCGTGAACAGGAGATGGGTGTGCCCCAAGGATGTATTCTCTCTGTTACACTTTTTAGTGTAAAAATAAACAGTATAGTTAAAGCTATCTGTCCTGGTGTAGACTGTTCTCTTTATGTTGATGACTTTGTTATATGCTTCAGATCTCGAAATATGAATATTATTGAGAGACAACTTCAACAGTGTCTCAACAAACTCCAAACGTGGTCTGAAGAAAATGGCTTCAAATTTTCCAAGTCCAAAACAAAATGCATGCACCTTTGTAATTTACGTGGTGTTCATCCAGACCCTGAACTGTATTTGGACAAAACTAAAATTGAAGTCGTTTCTGAGTTTAAATTTCTTGGAGTCATCTTTGACAGAAAGCTTTCCTTCCTTCCTCACATCACTGCACTTAAAAAGAAATGCAAGAAGGCTCTTAATCTTTTAAAGGTTGTGGCCCATTCTGAATGGGGAGCAGACCGTAAAGTCCTCTTGCGGCTTTATCGGTCTTTAGTCCGCTCCAAATTAGACTATGGATCTATTGTATACGGATCAGCCCGTAAATCTTGTCTTAAAATTCTCGATCCTATACACCACGAAGGCCTGCGTCTTGTACTTGGAGCTTTCAGAACTTCTCCCGTCAATAGTCTCTATGTTGAGGCTAATGAACCTTCTCTTTCTTACAGGAGGGAAAAACTCTCACTTCAATATCTTTTAAAACTGAAGTCAAATCGTTTTAATCCAACTCATAAAGTTGTTTTTAAACCTCAGTATAAACGTCTGTTTGAAAGGAAACCAAATGTTATTCCTCCATTTGGTATCCGCATGGAGCCCATTGTAGATAACCTTGGCATAGACACTGAGTCTATTGCCGATTATAAAATCTCTGAAATCCCTCCATGGACACTAAACAGTGCAGAATTCAGATTTGACCTTGCATCCGACAAAAAGTCAGTCACGGACAGAACTGTGTTTCATGCTAGATACAATGAGATAAAGGAGCATTATTTTTCCTTCAAACCAATATACACAGATGGATCAAAAGAAGGAAATTCTGTAGCAGCTGCCGCCATTTATGGAGAAAGGAGCTTAAAGTGCCGCCTTCCAAACAATTCCTCTATCTTCTCTGCAGAAATTAAAGCTATTGATCTTGCCCTTAATCTAGCTGAACATTCTAATTCCAACCGTTTCATTATCTTTTCGGACTCTTTGTCAACATTACAGGCCCTTTCAAATCAACGACTTGAGAATCCCTTGATCTGTACTTTACTTGAAAGGATCTCACAAATTTCTTCTATGAATAGATTGGTGTTCTGCTGGCTTCCAAGTCATGTAGGCATCAAAGGCAATGAAAATGCCGATAGGTCTGCCAAATCTGCACTTAACCTTCCCATTTCAGATTTTAAAGTTCCACACACTGATTTTAAATCCTCTGTTTTAACACATATCCAATCTTCTTGGCAATCCCAGTGGGATGCTGATGTTTTCAATAAACTACATTCAGTTAAACCTTCCCTCGGTGAATGGTACCCCGTTTACAGGTCTGTTCGTCGAGAAGAAGTGATAATTGCACGACTTCGAATTGGCCATTCACGCATTACACATTCCTGGCTCTTGACCAGAGATGATGCCCCTGAATGTATTCCATGCAATGCACCCTTCTCTATAAAACACATTCTACTAGATTGCATTGACTTTCAGCCAGTTCGTACAAAATATTTCAACGTCGATATTTTAAAAAATCTCTTTGATTCTGTCAGCGTTGAATCTATTATCGCTTTCATAAAGGAGATTGGCATTTACAATAAACTGTGATATTTACTCTTTAGTTTCTTATCCACCTTTTTACATTCTTTACTTTGAGTAGGCAGGGATTGCCCAGCCACTCAATATTATATTTTATGCACATTATCAGTTACACATAACCTTTCATCATTTAAAGATTTTTTCTTATCATTTTAAGACTGTTCAAATTTTTTATCACAATCTTAAGTTTGCATCTCCTTAATGGGAGGATTACCTCTTTTGAGGGCATCTTATCTCATTGGAGACATTCATTCTTCATTTAAAGACTCCTTTATTATCAATTTAAGACTGTTCAAATCTTTTTATCACAGTCTTAACATCATTATTCAAAACCTTTTTGAGTTAATAGGGAAGCCCTGTTGCTCAATTATATCTTTTATACATACTTAGATCTCACATGATCCTTCTTAATTTAACTCTTTTACTGTCAGCATGTCTCAAATCTTTTTAGAAAAAAATCCGCCTTAATCGTTCCTTCAACACAGATATGCGCGCTAAATGACCAAAGCTGTCGATGCGCCATAAAACAACATTCATTCATTCATTCATGACAAAAATGTCCAAATTGAAAGCAAGACACACAACAATTTCACTGTGCTCAAATGATGCAAATTTTCTTCAGTAGGGAAGAAAACATTGTGGGAAAAGGAGAAAATGCAGGTTACAAGCATTTTCTTCTTTTCCTACATCATTTTCAAAAGGCTTCTTCTACAGAGTCGTTAAAACTTGGCATTGTGCAGTTAAGGCTTAAGTCACTACAATTACCAGTGCCTGCCCCAGTAGCTCAGTGGTTAGCGTATCTGACTCTTGACCTGGTGGTTGCAAGTTTGATACCTAGTTGAGGCAAACTTTCTTTCTGGCGATTTTTCACTCTCACCTCTGATGCTTGTGAGAAAGTAGCAAGTGGCTTCGGAAAGAAAGTTGTGTCAGTACTGATGTGAGAAAGCCAGGAAACACATGGATGCCTCACATAATATGACCTGAGCTGTTAAAATGGCATTAAACTCCAATACAAATCAAACCAAACAGTTACCAATATTTGATGTACACTTACAAGAATAAGAAGTGCTAGAGGTGACCTCTGGCAATCATGTTGTGTCTGGTATAACACAGTGCCAGTAGTGCAGTTGGTAATGTACAGGACTTGAGAACACTGCTTAAAATCCTCAGCTTGGCCACTTTCTTTCAACTCAAATAGTATTGAAAAGCTGACTGTAAAAACCCAAATTTTGCTGATTCAGAGTTATGTTTTGTGAGAAAAATATCTCCTTAACTCTTTACCACACAATCGTAGGTTTTAGCGACCCTAAAGAAAAAGCCTTTTGAAAAAAATGTAAGAAAAGAAGAAAATGCTGGTAACCAGCATTTACTCCTTTTACCACAATGTTTTCTAACCTTCCCAAGACAAATTTCAATTTTTGAGTCACATTTATTTTGTCTTCTGCAAATGCTTTCAATTTTGACAAGTGTAAAATTTTGTCATTTAGTAAAGAGTTATTGGACAATGTAAATCCAAGATCAGACTGCATGTTCTGTGTAGTGTGATCTTGATCTATACTGTCTGCAAAAGGTCCTTGGGTCGTGCTTAACAGCCAAAGGATTATTAATAGTTCAGACATGCTTGTAAGTGGTTCACATCAGATTTAAAACTAGGTCGCAGTATCGAACTTTTCCAAAACCCTAATTGCATTCTAAAGACCATATTTTCAGCCCAATTGTCATGAAATTTAGAATGTTTGTCATTAGAAAATCATTAACAAGTTTGAAAATGAGTCACCCTATGTCAAAATGTAGGTCTATGTCATATCTTGGAAAAGCTTGCTTGCATTCTAGAGGCAAGATTTCATTTTTATACGCCCGTCGAAGACGGGACGTATTATGGGATCACCCGTGGCGGGTGGGCGGGTGGGTGTGTGGGCGGCGTCCAGTTCTTTGTCCGGAGCATATCTCCAAAACTATACTACCTACGGTTATGAAATTTCATGCGTGGATAGATCTCATCAAGGGGGAGTGCAGTGCACAGGAATCATAACTCTTGCTTCCTTAATTTTTGAGTTATTGCCCTTTCTTGTTTTTCATACTTGAATTTTGTCCGGTGAATATCTCCAATACTATACTACCTAGGGTTATGAAATTTCATGAGTGGATAGATCTCATCAAGGGGGAGTGCAGTGCACAGGAATCATAACTCTTGCTTCCTTAATTTTTGACTTATTGCCCTTTGTTGTTTTTCATACTTGAATTTTATCCGGAGCATATCTCCAAAACTATACTACCTACGGTTATGAAATTTCATGCATGGATAGATCTCATCAAGGGGGAGTGCAGTGCACAGGAATCATAACTCTTGCTTCCTTAATTTTTCAGTTATTGCCCTTTCTTGTTTTTCATACTTGCATTTTCTCCGGTGAATATCTCCAAAACTATACTACCTAGGGTTATGAAATTTCATGCCTGCATACATCTCATTAAGGGGGAGTGCAGTGCACAGGAATCATAACTCTTCCTTCCTTAATTTTTGACTTATTTTCATACTTGAATTTTGTCTCGAGCATATCTCCAAAACTATACTACCTATGGCTATGAAATTTCATGCATAGATAGATCTCATCAACTGGGAGTGCAGTGCACATGAACCATAACTCTTTCTTAATTTTTGACTTATTGCTTTTTCTTTATTTTGAAACTGTAATTTTGTCCAGTGCATATCTTCAGAACTATACTAGCTAAGGATATGAAATTTCATGCGTGGATACATTCCATCAACGGGAAGTGCTGTGCATATAAATTTCAACTCTTGCTTGCTTAATTTTTAGCTCCACTGGCCGAAGGCCAGCGGGCTTATGTCATGGCCCGGTGTCCGTCGTGCGTCCGTCCGTCCGTGCGTTAACTTTTATTTCAAACATCTTCTTCTCTGAAACTACCCATCCGATTTTCACGAAACTTCACAGAAATGATCCTGACATGGTCCTCTTCAGAATTTCTTGAAAGAATTTGATTCCTTCAAAAACTCTGGTTGCCATGGCAACAAAACTGAAAAATATTGGAAATCTTTAAAAATCTTCTTGTCTGAAACCATAAGGCATAGGGCTACCAAATTTGGCATGTAGCTTTATGTAGTAGACCTCTATCAAGTTTCTTCAAATTATAGCCCTGGGGTCAAAATTGGCTCTGCCCCAGGGGTCACAAGTTTTACATAGGCTTATATAGAGAAAACTTTAAAAATCTTCTTGTCTGAAACCATAAGGCATAGGGCTACCAAATTTGGCATGTAGCTTTATGTAGTAGACCTCTATCATGTTTCTTGAAATTATAGCCCTGGGGTCAAAATTGGCTCTTCCCCAGGGGTCACAAGTTTTACATAGGCTTATATAGAGAAAACTTTAAAAATCTTCTTGTCTGAAACCATAAGGCATAGGGCTACCAAATTTGGCATGTAGCTTTATATAGTAGACCTCTATCATGTTTCTTGAAATTATAGCCCTGGGGTCAAAACTGGCTCTTCCCCAGGGGTCACAAGTTTTATACATAGGCTTATATAGAGAAAACTTTAAATATCTTCTTGTCTGAAACCATAAGGCCTAGAGCTACCAAATTTGGCATTTAGCTTGATCTAGTTGGAGTCTACCAAAAGTGTCCAAAGTATAGTCCTGGGGTCAATTTGGCCTCATACTTGGAGGGGGGGTTCACAAGATTTACATAGGCTTACATAGGGAAAACTTTTAAATCTTGGTGTACATAGCCATAAGGCTTAGGCTACCAAATTTTGCATATAATTATAGCATTATTTAGTGGACAGTTACAAAGAGGGCCCAAGTTACAGCTCTAGGATCAAGTTTGGCCCTGCACCAGGGATCACAAGTTTTACATGGGTTTATGGAGTGAAAAGTTCAGAAACCATCTTGTTACCAGCCATAAGGCCAAGAACTCCCACATTTGGCATGTTATTCTTCTAATACAATATTCCCCATTTAGTCAGACTGTAGCCATGAGGTCAAAGTTTTATAAGGGCTTATATAGTGAAGACTTTTCTTCGTGGTTTATATTTATAAGCCAGTGGAGCGATACAGGGCCATCATGGCCCTCTTGTTCAGTTATTGCCCTTTCTTGTTTTTTTTTTTTGAACTTGAATTTTGTATGATGCATATCTCTCAAACTATACTACCTCGGGTTATGAAATTTTAGGGCTGGATACATCTCATCAAGGGGTAGTGCAGTGCACATGAAATATAAATTGCTTATTTTTTATGCACCCTTTCAAGACAGGATGTATTATGGGATCAGCCATGGCATACAGGCATCCAGGTAGCATAACTTACACATCTTAAAACCTATTAACTTTAAATTTGACAGTTGTGTTTGTTGTAATCATATGGTGTTCTTGAAGTGTATTACTCAGACCATAAGGCTGTGTGGATAGCCTTGTAGAAACAACAGGAAATCTAGATCATCTTATTACAGAAAGTCTTATTACAGAAAGTAAGCTACTGGTTGACCTAAATTCACTAAGTGACGTGTAGGAACCCTCTCTGGAGCCTCATGCAAAGTTCCAAGTCTCTGTCAGTTATAGTTGCTAAGAAAAATTTGACAAAAATTTAGTACCGTACTATATATCTGTCGTAATATTGACGAACTTGTATAACAGGAAGTAGATGACTTGTAGACCTGAATCGAATAAGCAACATGTAGGAACCATATATACCTAAACTATTATAGCAAGTTTCAAGTCAGTGTTATAGTTGCTGTGAACAGTGTTATGATAATTTAGTACCATACCATAATCTGTCTAAAATGGACTAAGCTGTAAAATAGGAACAGGAATTTGTGAAGCAATATTTAAGAACCATACCCAAGCATCAACTTTTAAGTCAAATTGAGTTACAGTTGCTCAGAAATATATGACACAAGATGGGCCCATGGGTTACAGACAAGCAGGTAGGTGGACAGATTGGAACAGGGGATAACAGCAGAGATGATTTGATGCCATATATTAACCCGTTACCACACAATCCCTACTTTTGATGACCCTGAGAAATATGCCTTTAGAAAACATTGTGGGAAAAGCAGAAAATGCTGGTAACCAGCATTTTCTCCTTTTCCCACAATGTTTTCTACCCTTTCCAAACCAAATTTCAATTTTTGAGTTACATTTAGTTTGTCAACTGCAAATGATTTCAATTTGGACTAGTCCAAACTTTTGCTGTGTGGTAAAGAGTTAATAGTAATACAATAATAAACAAGAGTTCCGTCAACACAAATACACTGCCATTATCTTCAATCAACAGTAAAAAAAATATTTTGCACTACTATTTTTCTATACCTCCCCTTTATCATTATTATGCCCCAACTTTACAACTTGGGGTAAGACGGGCGTATCTTGCGACAATTTGCCGCTCTTGTTTCACTCATATTGATTGTCTTTTAAGGATTTATTTTTTATTTCGTGTACATGAAACTTAGAATGGTGGTCTTCATGATATCTTTCTGTAGAGGCAAAATTTCACTTCCTATACTCAGAATGCTTGTCTTAATAATTCAGCTAATCAGTGTCAATATGGTTCATCCTGGATAAAAAAAACTAGGTCACTGGGTCAAATATAAGAAAACCTTTGTCTGCCATTTAAAAAGACTTTCCATTTTTAAATTCAATCTTTATGAAGCTTAGAATGTTGGTTTTTATTATACCCCGCAAACGAAGTTTGTGGGGGGTATACTGGAATCAGCCTGTCGGT
This sequence comes from Tridacna gigas, assembly GCA_945859785.2. Classification (NCBI taxonomy): domain Eukaryota; kingdom Metazoa; phylum Mollusca; class Bivalvia; order Cardiida; family Cardiidae; genus Tridacna; species Tridacna gigas. The sequence goes on from OX244028.2 coordinate 106,936,124, forward strand.
CGGTCGGTCAGTCAGTCGGTCATGCGGTCGGGCGGTCGGTCTGTCCGCAAAATCTTGTCCGGACAACTCCTCCTACAGTTTCAATCCAATTCCCTTGCTACTTGGCAGAAGTGTTCATTAGGAGCTGTAGATGTGCAAGACACACATTTTGTAAAAATTCCATCAAGAATTACTGAGTTATTGCCCCTGATTTGACTTAAAAATGCTTGTCCGGACAACTCCTCCTACAGTTTCTGTCTGATTCACTTTAAACTTGGCAGAAGTGTTCATTAGGAGCTGTAGATGTGCAAGACACACATTTTGTAAAAATTCCATCAAGAATTACTGAGTTATTGCCCCTGATTTGACTTAAAAATGCTTGTCCGGACAACTCCTCCTTTAGTTTCAGTCTGATTCACTTTAAACTTGGCATAAGTGTTCATCAGGAGTTGTAGATGTGCAAGACGCAACTTTCGTGAAAATTCTATGAAGAATTAATGAGTTATTGCCCCTGATTCACATTTAAAATGCTTGTCCGGACAACTCCTCCTACAATTTCTGTCCGATTCGCTTTATACTTGGCAGAAGTGTCCATTTGGAGTTGTAAATGTGCAAGACGCAAATTTTGTGAAAATTCCATCAAGAATTACTGAGTTATTGCCCCTGATTTGACTTAAAATTGCTTGTCCGGACAACTCCTCCTACAGTTTCTGTCTGATTCACTTTAAACTTGGCAGAAGTGTTCATTAGGAGCTGTAGATGTGCAAGACACACATTTTGTAAAAATTCCATCAAGAATTACTGAGTTATTGCCCCTGATTTGACTTAAAATTGCTTGTCCGGACAACTCCTCCTACAGTTTCTGTCTGATTCACTTTAAACTTGGCATAAGTGTTCATTAGGAGTTGTAGATGTGCAAGACGCAACTTTTGTGAAAATTCTAAGAAGAATTAATGAGTTATTGCCCCTGATTCACATTTAAAATGCTTGTCCGGACAACTCCTCCTACAATTTCTGTCCGATTCGCTTTATACTTGGCAGAAGTGTCCATTTGGAGTTGTAGATGTGCAAGACACACATTTTGTAAAAATTCCATCAAGAGTTACGGAGTTATTGCCCCTGATTTGACTTAAAAATGCTTGTCCGGACAACTCCTCCTACAGTTTCTGTCTGATTCACTTTAAGGAGGTCTTTTCTGTCATATGTATAGTTGGCCAACATTATGCGAAAAGGCACCTTTGGACATTTGCAACAAGCGTGGATCCAGACCAGCCACTGTGTCTCAGACATATTGTCAGATCATGGTCTACACTTTTTTACACTCATTTAGTTTTGTGTCCAATTAAATTGATAGTTTGCATAAATATTCACCAGGAGCAGTAGAGGTTCAAGATGCATTTTTCTCCAATGTTTGCCAAATTAATTACCCCTGAATTTACTCAAAACTTCTTGTCCAGAGAACTATTCCTTCAGTTTAAGTCTTATTCACTTGATATTTGTCATGATATTCACCAGGAGCAGTAGATGTGCAAAGCACAAATTTCATGAGTGTTGGCCTAATGATTACGGAGTTATTGCCCCTAAATTGACATTGCAGAGTTATTGCCCCTGTGACATGAAATATAGGGGCGGGGGTATTTATCACCTTTAGTGATAGTTTTTCTAGTTTTATTTATTTTTCAAAAGAGCTTATCATCTATCTTTTAAAGATAGCAGTCAGACATCTGATCCAGGGCCCTTTTCATTTACATACAAGCCATGCTTTGGCAAAAGGGGGTCTGATGCACCATACCAAGCTAGTCATCAAATAATTTTGGATCCATAAAATCTATTTTGTCTAACAAGTGACTGAATCATGACTGAATCATGAGGTAAACTGGTCCTTTGACATGCAGAAAATTGACCAATTGCAAAAGGTTTCGACCCAGGTCAGCCTGTGTGGATTGCACAGGTAGATCTGGGTCGATACTTTTTAACAGATGCAATAAACCCCATTTTCACAGAGCATGGCTCACATAAGTTTGCTAAAATGTAAATTTTCTCTCCTTGATCACTAACAAATCAAAAAAATATTCTGTTTCAGCAAAATTCTCAAAAGTGTCCTGGTGAGAACTCGGCACATATTAACAAAGATTTGCAGAACACAGATAGACAGTTGGTAGATACATTGTGTAATTTTGTGGAGGCAAAAGTTATGGAGATGGTCAAATTTGCAAAAAGAATTCCTGGATTTAGTTGCCTGGATGTCCAAGATCAGGCAAGGCTATTGAAAAGTAAGTGCACTTGAACCTTCACAAACATTGTTCAGTCTTTTTTTGCCTTCAACTGCTCACCATTTTTAACTCTTTACCAAACAACAAAATTTTTAACTTGTCCAAATTGAAAGCATTTGCAGATGACAAAATAAATGTAACTCAAAAATTGAACTTTATTTCTGGACGATTAGAAAACATTGTGGGAAAAGAAGAAAATGCTGGTTACCAGCATTTTCTTCTTTTCCCACAATGTTTTCAAAGGCCTTCTTTCTCAGGGTCGTTAAAAGTCAGGATTGTGTGGTTAAAACATTGTGGCAATGGGAGAAAAATGAAATTGTAAAAAATGATCTAGTTTACAAAGGAACCCCAAGATTTTGTTGCCTTTATTGCCAAGACCAGGCAGGGCTGTTATAAACTGTACCAAACCATTAAATTTTAAACATATTTGGTTCAAATAATAGGCTTTGTCTTTCATGGAGTTGAAAACATTGTTGGAAAAGGAGAGAATGCTGGTTACTATCATTTTCTCCTTTTTAGCTAGGCTGTTGTCGAAAAAAAAACATTGAGGTATTGTCACAGCCCTGTCGTCGCCAGTGTTGTCATGCAAATAAGCTTTGACATTTTATAATATCTCTGTCATTCCTGAAGATATTTACTTCATAAAGCTCTATCTGAAGGGAAACCAGTACCACTAATGAAAGTAACTATGAAAATATTTTTGACACAACTTAAATTTATCATTGAAAATCAATCCTTTTTCTAATATATATGTCATTACTGAAGATATTTATTTAAAACATGGATAAATTTTTACTATTAAATCAATACCAGCGTGACAGATAACCTTCAATACATTTTTGACACAATTATTACCCTTTTTCTACATAACATTTTATTGATTGTATGATTGTATGGTATTTAACTCCGTTTTCAACATTATTTCAGTTACATCATGGTGGCCAGTGCACCTATCTATGCTTTCCTAGAGTTTCTTCTACCAGTACTTTGCACAATATTCTTTGCAAGCCACTGGCTGCTTTCTCACATAGCCATTGTCGAAACAATGGTCAGCGGTGAGAGAGGAATGAATCCTGTCGCAATGACTATCACCATTTCTCAGAAAGAAAGTGGCCTAGCCGGGGATCGAACCAGCGACCTCTGTTCTCAAGTCCTGTACGCTACTAACTGAGCTACGGGGCTCGGCACATAGCATTTAAACCATCTCTCTGTGGAGTGACTCCAGCAGAGTGTTGGCACCCCTATGGAGTGCTCCTGTTCTACTGTGTTTTCAAAAGCCTTCTTCGTCTTTTCTTACTGAAGGGATCAGTTGGTGAAGAGATCAACCCTTTACCACAATTCGGAGTTTAAACAACCCAGAGAAAGAAGTCTTTTGAAAACATTGTGGGTAAAGGAGAAAATGCCGGTAAACAGCATTGTCTCCTTTTCCCAGAATGTTTTTTTTCCCTTACAAAGACAAGATGTATCATTTGAGCCACATTTGAATTGTTGTCTGCAAATGCCTTGAATTTGAGAAAGTCTCCATTTTTGTCATGTAATAAACCGTTAACTCTGTACCAAACGACAAAATTTTAGACTTGTCCAAATTGGCAGCATTTGCAGATGACAAGATAAATGGGACTTGAAAATTGAAATTTGTTTTGGGAGAGGTAGAAAACATTGTGGGGAAAGGAGAAAATGCTGGTTACTAGCATTTTCTCCTTTTCCCACAATGTTTTCAAAAAGCTTCTTTCTCAGGGTCGTTAAAAGTCGGGATTGTGTGGTAAAGGGTTAAGATACAGTTGGCCAAGAAAAATGTTATCCATGGTAAGCCTTAGCACTGGATCATTTCTTAACCAGAGATTTTCAGTTTGTTCACTGAGGTTGTTGGTGGTATTATGTGAGTGTCCTTGGGCAAGGCACTGCAGAGCCCAAGCGGAGTAATGATGAAAACTTGGGTAACACATGAAAAAATGAGCTGGTGTGAATCATTACCCCACATTAAGCCCCTTTGCCAGTTATATAGGTAATTTATTCATTTGAGCCATGCTCTGGAAAAAAAAGGGCTTCATACATCTCCGTGAAGCATTGTACCAATCAAGCCGTTACATGATTATGGATCCATAATGGCCACTTTGTTTTAACATCCGACTGAAATATGAGATAGACTGGTCCTTGGACATACAAAAAACTGACCATCAGTGAAAAGTTTTGGACCAGGTCAGCCTGCGCTGACCTAGGTCTATACTTTTCGCAGATGTATTGAGTCCCCTTTTCAAAGAGCATGGTTCATTTATTGTAAACTCTATACCTGACGAAAAATTTGCATTAGCAGGTGACAAAGTAAGTGGTGCTGAAGTAAATAGAGGATATTTGTATTCTTGAGTGAAAGATTGAAATTTATTTCATCTCGTGAACATCATCTGTAATATTTTCACGAGTGGCACAGGCACAGCCATGAGTGAAAATATTATCGATGATGTTTATGAGATGAAATAAATTTCGATCTCCCCCCCACCCCCCCCAAAAAACCCAAATATTCTATGTTTTTCATGCTTCTGATCTTTTTTGTTGATACTAGTTATTTTCAGTAATTCCCAGTAGCATACCCCCCTCACATAGCAACGCATTACAATAATACGTAATGCGCGAGAAATATGGTGTAAATTAAGTCATATTTTCCTCTGGTTGAATGACACATGCTCTATACCTGGGCCGCTATTGTGCAGGAACTACTGTTTCAGCCTTCAAATGAAGAGTTAGAAAGTATGAAATCTTACTTTCACTGGTCGTAACCATGAAATAACAACCCCGGTTACCCATAATCCACCATTATTTCTCGATAAATTACCAGAAGGCATGAAATAATGGTATTTTTCTTGAAAAGGATAGAAAATTTTGCCACACTGTTCGCTTCACTGGCCAGTGATCAGTGAGCTTTTGTCATCTCCATCGTACATGCGTCTTAGTGTTCACTGGCTCTGGTTTAAATCATCTACCATCTCAGAAACTACCAAATGACAAAAATGTAGACTTTTTCAAATTGAAAGCATTTGCAGACGACAATTTATATGTGACTCAAATTTTGGAACTTGTCTTTGATAGGGTAGAAAACATTGTGGGAAAAGGAGAAAATGCTGGAAACCTATGTTTTCAAAAGGCTTCTTCCTCAGGGTCTTTAAAACCAGGGATTGTGTGGTAAAGGGTTAAACCAAACTTTATACCAATGTTCTTAACCATGGTCCTTTTTTAAAATACTTTGAATACATTTAAGTTTCTTTAACCCTTTACCAAACAACAAAATTTTAGACCCTTCAAAATTTAAAGCTTTTGCAGATGACAAATTATATATGGCTCAAATTGTGGAATTTGTCTCTAAAATGGAAGAAAACACTGGGAAAAAGAGAAAATGCAGGTTACCAGCATTTTCTCCTTTTCCCACAATGTTTTCAAAAGGCTTCATCCTGAAGGTCATTAATTCAGGATTATGTGGTAAAGGGTAAATTTTTACCAAACAACAAAATTTAGGACTTTTCCAACTTTAAAGCGATAGCAGAAGGCAAATGTGGTTTAAATGTGATTCAAATAATGAAATTTGTCTCTAAAAAGGTAGAAATTATTTTACGAAAAGGAGAAAAATGATGGTTTCCCTGTAAAATGTGGAGAGTGAAACTGAAGGAATGAGCAGTAAATGAATACAGGTGAAATATTGCATTAGTATTTTCTACATTGTTTTGAAAATTGATCTGCAGGAGAAAAAAAATTGGTCCTTTTATGGTAAAAATATTTTTACCTGTTACCAAACAACAAAATTTTAGACTTGTCTAAATTGAAAGCATTTTAAAGATGATAAGATAAATGTGACCTAAAAATTGTAACTTATTTTTGGAGGGGTTGAAAACATTGTGGGAAAAGGAGAAAATGCTGGTTACTAGCATTTTCTCTTTCTCCCACAATGTTTTCAAAACCTTTCTTCCCCAGAGTGGTAGGTAAAGGATTAAACACCTGCCTGGGTAGCTCAGTGGTTAGTGTATCTGACTCTTGACCTGGTGGTTGCGAGTTCGATGCCCAGTTGAGGCAAACTTTCTTTCCGGTGATTTTTCGCCTCTCACCTCTGATGCATGTGAGAAAAGTAGTCGGTGGCTTTGGAAAGAAAGTTGTGTCAGTACTGGTGAGAGAAACCAGGAAACATGTGGGTGCATCACTGACCGCCATGATATGACCTGAGCTGTTAAAATGGCGTTAAACTCCAATATAATACAAAGGATTAAACATAAAAGATTGTTATAAAATTTCTCTGGACAGGTTCCAAGTCTGAGAGCTTTATGATCGGAGGTATGCCCATCATTGATCCTAGTCGAAGAGTCTTTAGTGGCACAAATGGTCAGCATTTCAAACTTGAAGAGTTTGAAAAAGTTTTACCAAAAAAATTCTTTGATGGGAAGGTACAGATAGCGAAAAAACTGGAAAAACTTCAGCTTTCAGAAAGGGAGACTGCCATTCTGCGAGCTTTGGTCATCACTTTTCCAGGTATATTATAGATGTTCACCCCAAGTTTTTGTTATCACTTTTATCAATATAACTGTATCAGCTAATGGTGAATTTTACAGAAATGTTGAACATGTAACTGGTAGAGTGCTTAGAACAACTTCTTTTCCTCCAATGTACCTACATCCTAGATCACGATTTCCAAGCTGGGTCTCTCAGTTAGTAATATACAAGAGTTGAAACCAGGGGAGACCAGGTTCGAATCCCCAGCTTAGCCAGTTTCTTTCAAGGATTGATGATAGTCATTGTGACAGGTTTCACTCCTCTCTCACTGCTTAGTGTTGTTTCGATAATGGTTATGTGGGAAAGCAGCCAGTGGCTAGGGAAAAATATTGTGCATGTATTGGTAAAAAGAAACTCCAGGAAAATATAGGTAGATGAACTGGCTGCTAAAACCAGATGGCAAAATTTTAGACTCATACATATTGAAAGCATTTACAGACAACAAATCAAATTTGGCCAAAATTATGGGTTTTTTCTGTGAAAGGGAAGAGAACATTGTTAGAAAAGTAGAACATGCTGGTTTTTATCTTTCAACTAACCACATATCCATGCAATAACACCTATGCGATATTGATTTTTGATTTACCACAGATATTTATAGAACATGAAGGAATTTTCTGTGGGTAAACGTTATGTTTTATGATGTAGTCAACATCATTTATGACATATTATTACAGCTAATCCATATCATCTGCATATACTGCTAAATTCATGTTTGTCGGAGTTAGAAATCAAAAACACCAACAAATCAAATGTTCAAAGATAAACATAATACATACATACATAGTGTTTTCATGTATCTTAAAAATCTAACTTGGTTGTGAGAAGTGTATCGCCAAGGTTTGACAGTCATCAATTCTCCCAGCCTCGGTAGATATTTTTAATATAGGACAACACTATATGCATATTATATGTTTCTTTTTTACAGATCGCTGTCCATTAGGAGACAAAGGAAAAGTGCAGCATATTCACAATGTTATCTTGGAATGTTTCCTGAATGAAGTGGAAGAAAACTATGTGGATGTTGATGAACATGTGAGAAGTGTATTTGACCTGTTGAATTTCATGATGGATGTGGCACCAGATAGCATTTTTCTGCACCGAATGTTTGAACAGCACGGAACGTATGCTTCAAATCAGTTAATCGCAGAATATATTGAGCCATGCTCTATGAAAACGTCATTTAATGCACCTCAGTGATACAACATACCGAACAAGTATCACATAATTGTGGATCCATAAAACCCAGTTTGTCTAACAACCAACTGAATTAGGAGGTAAACTGGTCCTTGGACATGGGAAAAATTTACAAATAGCAAAAAGTTTTGATCCATGTCAGCCTGTGCGGACTGCACAGGCTGACATGGATTAATATTGTTAGCTGGTGCATTAAACCCCCTTTTCACAGAGCCTGACTGATATGTTTGTGTAGCCTTGGACCATGTAAGTTTGCTGTAGTTTCTGTCCAATCAAGAAAAACATAAAAATATCGTCAAAGAATGTGGACAATTACAAAGCCATTTCTCGCATCTGCCTTTAAGTTAGTGTCGCAGGAAATATCATTTGAGCTGATCTTACTGTTTGAAAAAAACTTCACCTCGATCTTCATTATTGTGACTTCGATGATATTTTAGATTAAAAATAATTGCAATTTAGTTACATAATCCAGTCATGACTGAACAAAATTGCCACATGTTTTAACCCTTAAGCTGCTAAGCGTGACTCATTGACCTTTTGCGGACAGCATAGATCAAAATCAGACTGCACAGAACGTGCAGTCTGATCTTGGATCTACACTGTCCGAGAAGGAGATACTTTTTCTTCAAAAATACCTTTGAAACAGGAAAAATTAGGTTTTTACTATTGGCTTGAAAGTTTTAATCTCTTTTATTTTGCAGGATAAGGGCTAGTGCATGATCTAAGTACATGTACATTAAATATTATTTTGTTAAAAGCCCAGTAGTTGCCAAAACACTAATGCAGGTGTTAAAATGCATTGAATTTAAATCACACCATTTAAAATATGGAAAATACATGTATTGTGAAGATGACAACCTGTTATTGTGTGGTTGGTCCAAGCATTAGTCCTTGGCAGAAAAATTGATTAAAAAATCAGGCAAAAGTAAACAAAAGATAGAGTGACCTTGCAACTTTTAACCTAGTTCTGAAATTCATTTTTCTGCCAGCGACCTACACTTGGACATACCGTACAGTAACAGATTCTCATCTTCACATTGATTTCCATACTTTTAAATGGTATGATTTAAATTTAAATGCATTTTAACACCCTATTTGTTTACTTTTGGCAGCCATTGCTTCTTTAATGAAATTTAAAAATTAAACAAATCTTACCCGATTGTATTTCTATGAGACCATAAGGAGGGAGGAGATAAAGTGAGATATAGCCCTTGCATGTGCAGCCAATCTTCAAAGAGCATCTTGTTGTGAAAATGATAAAACACTATACTTAGAAATACAAATGAGCTGTGCTCTGTGAAAAGGGGGCTTAATGCATCTCCGTGATCCATGATATTCATCAAGCCATCACATAATTATGGATCCATGATAGCCACTTTTATAACAACCAACTTAAGCATGAGATAGACTGGTCCTTGGACGTACAGAAGATTGACCAGTAGCGTAAAGTTTCGGCCCAGGTCAGCCTGCGCGAGCTGATCTGGGTTGATACTTTTCGCAGATAAATTAAGCCCCCTTTTCACAGAGCATGGCTCAAATATTTTCTTCATAAAATAGTAGGCACTTTATCTCCTCCCTCCTTATTGTCTCGTAGAATTACAATCAAACATCATCTTACAAGTAAGATTTGTTTAATTTTTAAATTCTATTTCACCAATATATGGGATCGTAGATAAAATCAGACTTCAAAGCAAGTTTACATACCAAGATGCATAAATCCATAATGGAAAGGATAGTAATCTGTATAATCATTGTTGTAGATGAAGGACTGCCTCTGGCAAGTCATTCGCCATCTGAATGGTTTTATTGTAGTATGTAGCAAAAGTACTCTTATTTGACCATCCAGCTTTTTCCATAATCCTTTCTACCGGTATCGTTTGCTTAGCCTTAGTCTCTCCGTCCTACCTTCTGTCTATCATAAGCAGAGCAGATAGCAAAAACAATGAGACAGGCTACAAAAAGAAATAGGGATCCGACCGGATAACCAGCTTGCTTAACCTATGTTCTAAGAGCATCTAATACCAACTGATACCATCAGATACCATCTGATATGGCGGCAAACGTTGGTATTGATATTTCAACTATGGTAGAGTACTGGAATTAGGCACGATGGAGGCAATAATAAAATTTAACAAGTTTTTAATAACAGATTCAAGCACACAATTACAAATTAATATGATTAATACATCAAAGTCCTGTGTAAATATTTAAATACCTGGAGCACTAAACGCCAAGCACTTGAGATGGGGGTGTCAACAGTTCCCTGATGGTATCAAAATTATCCACCCTTCACACTATTTATCCAAAATATTTGGTATCAAAACACTTAAACCAAACACAATATCAGTACCACCAACACCAAATCACATTCAATAATCACTAAACACCACTAACCAGTAGATAGGGTGAAAAACACTAAACACAAAGAAGAACCGCAAAAGACACCGCCGAAATTCAAAGATGCCGCGTATATATACAGTAGGTCTCAAGAAATGACGTCATAGCTCGTGCTTTACGTCACTCTTCAGACGAACTGAAGTTATATTCCAATGGACAATCAAAACTTCTTGGTCATTAACTTGCTAAAGGAACATCCGGGTATTCCCTGACCTTGAAAACAAGTATGTCTTTAACAGTGCAGCATACAGACTGTTTAAACCAACATTTACTAAAGTTTTCCATAACCAGGAGGTTGGTAGCAATGTCAATTGACTATTTAAACATAGATACGATAGATAAACCATATTTTTATGAGTTTTAAGGCTTTAACAACAGTGTTAAATGCTCGTCAGTATTTGTCAAAGTACCGCTAGTTACATGTTTACATATACGATATTCTGACAAAACCTCACTTCAATAGTGATTAAACTTCAGTCGGTCAGACTTCCATGGGGGTATTTAGTACTGGTTCGTTACATTGCCCCCTTCCTAATTGGATTTGGTCCCAAAACAGGCACTTGAAAGTTTGGTACAAATACAATACTATAATCTCTTCTACAGAACAAGAAGAAATAATTTTACATGGTTCACACAAAATACTGATAGAAAAATTTAAGGGTTTTTTAAGGATTTTTTAAGGACTCGAACTTGAAATTTAAGGCTGACAAAACACTACATATGCACAAATATTGGTTTTCATACAGTTTATAACTGTAACTTTCTATAACAAAGGCAGTACTAAATATCTTCATTACCTATTGCTTTAATGAATCCACCAACTTGGTGATGTCTTCTTCAACCTTTTTAAGTTCCTCTTCCTTCTCTTTTGAACGTTTTCTCAAACAATTTGATTGTGTAACAAGTGTTATTTGACCCTTTTTTTCTGCATCTGCTGCCAATTTATCAGCTTTCACAATTAAGTTGTCAATATCAGATTTAAGCCTTTTCTTTTTTGTTTTTAAATCTTCAGTATCTTCTAAAACACTCTTTCTTTTTCTCTTTGTTCCTCTGACAAATTTTCTTCCGCTCTGCATCCAAATAAAGTTCATACCTACTTCTTGCACTAGCAACTGAAGCAATAAGTTCTTTTGTCAAAGGGACATTAATAACTCCACCGAAGTATGATACATAGTCACATATAACCCTTTGAGCTACTAAATTTTTTTCAGACAAATTTACAGTTTCAACTTCTTTATTGATAGAAAAACCTCTTTCAACAACTGCTTGTCCATGAGACATTACAAGTAGCATTTTAATGACAGAAAAAAGTTGGTCATATTTTTGGGGTTGACACATGCTCATGAAAAAATGTATCAAGTCTATCATTCTGCAAAGAATACTGTTTGAAGATTTCTGGCCTTGTTGTGTCAATAAATTCATTGAATTGATCCAGAATAGCATCACATGAATCACTGTTTACTTTTTCTGCATTTCTCAGGGACACAAGAACTCTTCTAAACTGTGTTCTACATAATGTTGGGTTACTGTAAATTTCCCTTGGATCAAGACATGACATATTTCGAACCAGTGAGAAAGCTAGTGGACATTTGTTCAGAATCTTCTTACAAGTACTACAGAGAAATTCCCTCGCCTCCATCCTAAATTCCATTACCTGTCTTTCAGAGAGTGTTTCAGCATCTTTTAAAGCCTGATCAGCACTCATCCCTATATCAATTTTTTTATAATGGAGTAGGTTTTCCTTGTCGGAAATATCAACTGCTGATAACTTTTCAAAAGTATCAATTTCTGCCAAAACTTCAGTCTTGATAAATCTTCGTAATAGACTTTTCAATATAGAAGAAACATCTTTGGCCATCATGGGTAATACAGGCTTATCAGTTTGGTAAAATGTCAAAAATGGTTGTATAACACCAGCTACAAGTTTGAAAAATTCTAACTTTGCAATGACCAACTTGTCTTTTGTAAACTGTTTAAGGATAGAGTAAGAGTTGCAAGTAGGCTTTGGTTTCTTCTTATTTTCTACTTCTTCGACATATTTCACTAGCTTTAGCCATATCTCTATTGTCCGCTTTGCCACTGGAACGTTTTCAAGCCATCTATGATTACAAAACTTAAGGGGCATCTTATCATTGCCACAAATTTCTGAAAAGTCTTCTCTCCTCGCTGGAGAGTCCTTGTAAAGATAGTAAATACTACTCAGTAAGTTATTAATATCCCATTTGCTGGCAACTACACCAGCTTTAAAGCTGTTATTCAAAGTATGAAGCCCACATGAACCTATATTAACCCTTTCCCAAACGATAAATTTTAGACTGGTCCAAACTGAAAGAGTTTGCTGACGACAATTTTAAATTTGATGAAAATGACAGAAAGTTCTCCAAATGGGAAGAAAACACTGCGAGAAAAGGAGAAATTGCTCTTGACGAGCAATTTCTCATTTTCCCACAGTGTTTTCAAAAGACTTGTACTGCAGACACGTGAAAACCAGGGCTTGTTTGGGAAAGGGTTAAGTATGTTGTTATCAAAGTCATTTTTCAATTTTTCTGAAACACTTTGAAAAAACTTCCAATTTACATTTGGTCCATCCATTCCTATGTGAACCATTTTTTTCATGTCAAGGTTACTTTGAAGAACGGCCAAATCAAAATGTTTTAACATGTCATCTGCTGATGCATGGCCCATAAACTGTGATCCAAAATACCGAGTGCTAACTTGATTTTTGGTTTCATCCCAGTAGCGGACATGAATATCCATCTGCTTACTTTGACTGGCTTTGTTAAGTGACTCATCAAATAAAACTGAGTAGTAACCTCTAATATCTGAAAACAACTTTGTTTTGATGTGTTCTGCTATTCCAAACAATGCAACATATGATGTCTTTCTTTCACCACAAGTGAATTTCTTTGCAATTCCACTATCTGGAAACATGATTGGGAACAGTTTTGATACATCATCATTGGACTTAAATGAGCAGTGTTGGGTAACAGTGTGTAAAGTCCACAAAATTTCAGCTTTCAATGTGTCATTCCGTGAAACCAACAAGTCTAATGTCGCAGTGTTTGCTTGTGTGGGAAGAATGTTACCAGACTGGGGATCATCTGTTGGTAAAGGGATTGTTAATTCGGCAGCGCTACTATGAACAGGGTCTACACTTGTCTTTGGTGCACTTTTAAAAGCTGCTGCAATAGATGTCGTCGTAGTAGCGGCAGTACATTGGATGTGCTTCTTACTTTTCATGTGCGAGTTTAGGGCATACTCTCCCATTTTACCCAAGTCTATTATTTTATTGCAAAGACAACAAATCACGCTGTGTTTGTCGGACTTAAACTCTCTGACCCACGATTTGTATTTCTGGTCTGTCAGCCACTTTTTATTGAAAACACACTTTCCCATGGTTGAAGATATTCTTCCCTCGCAGACGATCGCTGATTACGTATTCAAAAGAGCTGGTTCATGCACTCAACGTTTTTGAAACGCTTATTAATCATGAATATTAAATCGTCTACGTTCTGTGATCATGTATAAAACTACGTCTTTAGTTCCGATCGTCGCGGAAAAATCACCGATTTCAACTTTTATTATATTAGTTTTGATGAAGCATCTAAATATCCATTTTCTTCTCGTTTTCAAAAGAAAGTTAAATCCAAATGATAGTTTTGTGAGAGAACTCATCGTGATTCTGTTTTAATACATTAGATTTTTCCCGAAGACGACATAGAAAAGGGTCCGTATTTTATTCCGTATCATTGTGTGGTATCCCGCTTTCCATTATCGAGTATTTCTGCTACCATTAGGACAGGTACAAGTATATACGCATCTCATAATAGACTGGTACCAATTATCTTTGCGTGTACACTAGAAAGACCTGATTTGAGGCCGGCCAGCAATAAAACTACAGCTCACTCGCGAAACAATTTTAAAGGGTTTTTTAAGGACTTTCTGCAGTTTTTAAGGGTTTTATAAGGCTGTTAATCATTTTTAAGGGTTTTATAAGGCAAAGATCAAATTCAAGGGTTTTTCAAGACCTGTGCGAACCATGTTTTACTTAGCACTACATCAGTAAACAACTAACAATGTTTTTACTATGACAAGGTAACTGGGTAGTTAACGTTAATATATATCAAATAGAGTCTAGTCAAATTTATAACATAAAACTAGACACAAACATTTGACATAATAGGTATGGGATACTCTCAACCTCATACTTAATACTTACCCTGTTTTAGGACTTAAATGTTTCATTTGGGACAATGTCTAACTCACCAAAACAACAACAAATATTGGTAGTTAGCACTATACCACATGAAAACAATTTTCAATCAAGTGACAAAACTTTTGACACAGTAATTATGAGATACTCATATCCTCTGTGGATAAACATACTTTGGACATATTCAAATTAATTACATAGACCTGTAAATAATTAGCATAATGTTAAATTTACCAATACAACTATAAAACTTGGTAGTTAACATTATATTCCTAGGAAAACAAATTTGCATAGTTAAGTCAAATAATTTCAATGAACATGATAAAATTTTTGACTCAAGAAACATAGGATGCACATGCCCTCTTAGAATGAACATATATTCAAGGAAACATTTTCTGTCAATGCATGTAATTTAAGCAAAAGACAACAATACATATTGGATCAACTTATCCCTAGAAATATTAACAACATTGTTTTACAGTCATAAATTTTGTATTGAATTGAACACTTAATATTGAACTTTTAACTGAACTACAGTTATTAACCTGGACAATTCTTGGTATTTGTATTCCACAATGTTTTCTGTGTGGTATTCTGCAATTTACTTGTCAGACTTGGGAGGAGTACTGACATTGTTAATCTTAGACTTTATGAGTTCCATCATATGAGTTAAATTATAATATTCAGCCTCATTGTACAACTCATAAAGATATCTAAGATCCTTGGGCAATGTTTTCAAGTCAAGGGTACAGTTATTTCTTAGGTAATTTAAAACAAAACGGAAGTGAGCAGGATCTCTATCAAAAAAATAACTTCTACCATCATGACTTTTTAGTGTGTTGTTTTCAAAAGCCCTTGCGAACAAACTTTTGGAATCGGCCAAGAGGGTGTCATGACTAGTCTCAAAATACTGACCTCCAATATTTAGTCTAAGGCGTTCACTTTGAGATTGCAGGACAAGTTTCAGTCGCCTACTCATTGGGCTATCAGGCACTTTCTCAAGAGGAGGAAAGACTACTTTTGAAAGATCCTCAGTTACATTCTCGGACTCTTTACTCTTTAGGTTGGTACATGATGGAGAAGGAGAAGAGGGGGAGGAGGAGGAAGAGGAGGAGGAGGAAGAAGAAGAGGAGGAAGTACTGCTGTTACGTTGTCTCTTCTTGGGTGGTTCCACTTGTAGGGAGGGTTCCTCCAACACAACATCCGAAATGTCACTAAGTTCCACGTCGTAGAGGGTCTTTAACTTGATATATCTTGGTGGAGAAGGAGACTTTTTCAAGGGAGAAATCACTGTTGGTATATTGATCATGTCATCCAGATTAACAGGTTCCTGGGATTTATAAATGGTTTTTATGATTTTCTTCTGCTCAAGATCCTTCCATAGTAGTAAAGCTGAATGGGCCAGTCCTCCTCGTAAGCCAGCTGGAGAAATTAATTCAAAGTTACCATAGGAGACATCGGCACAGCCATGTTTATACCGACGCCTAGTAAACAACCTTTTACACAGTAAGCACTGGAAGTGGAAAGCGGAATGCTTTTCCTGAGCATGTCTGGCTGCCTAATATTTTGGAAAAGTGGTGTTTCCACAGATAAGGCACTGATACTGCAATAAACAGAAAAACAAAGGCTGAGTTTCTTTTACACAGAAACCATAACACAATCACAAAATTTTAAACACTGGGAGTCAACCAAGAGGTTTTAGTTCCGTGGTACGCTTTTAAGCGATCATGTTGAATGACTTTGGGTTTCGAGCGCAAAGTAAGTTGGATACGATGAATAACATCGTTAATTTTTGTAATAACGCGTGAAAGGTCCAGACCACGATGCACACAACTTAGAACATTTACCAGGTTTGTTCCTAGAATTGTATAACTAAACTAGTTCACCAGGTGCAAATGTATTCTGGTGAATTTTATGATCATATTTGTGCTTTTGTTTATCACTAGCAGAACATATTCGTTTACGAGCGAACCCATGGATATTTTGAAGCTTTAGTTCAAGCTCTAAAGCATAATCACATGTTTTATACTGTCTTTCTCTGAAGGCTTGGCCAGTCACCAAGTCAATTGGAAGATTTAATTCTCTGCCAAACATCATCATACTAGGAGAGTAACCAGTGCTTTCATGCACTGAGGAGTTATATGCTAGAGAAAGGATGGGTAAATGTTCATCCCAGTCTTTCTGGTTATTTGACACAAACTTAGATAACATTGACTGAATCGTTCTGTATGCGCGTTCTACAAGAACCATCTGATTGTGGTCTAAATGCAGTAGTTCTAGTTTTCTCAAATCCTAGAATTAAGCACATCTCTTTGAATACTGTAGATTCAAAGTTTGTCCCTTTATCCGAATGAATTTGTAGAGGGATCCCAAACATGGACACAAAATGATCAACAAACTTCCTCACAATAGTATTAGCCACCTGATTCCTAATAGGAATAATCCACAGCCACTTTGTGAAGTAATCTGCAATCACCAATATGCCCTTTGTTACTACTCGGAAAGGGGCCCATAACATCAATTCCTACTCTCTCCAAAGGTGCGCCAACGTTGTACTGCTTCATAGCTGACTTTGCCTTCCTTAATGGTGCTCTTCGCGAACCACATATATCACATTCTTGGCACCACTTCCTCACAGTATTTTTCATGTTATACCAATAAAATCTTTGTTTTGCTCTTTGTAAAGTTCGTTTTACTCCAAGATGCCCTGCTGTGGGACTATTATGTAGCTCAAATAACACATCTTTTATCATCCATTTTGGAACCACTAAGAGATTATTTTCACTTCTTCCATCTTCACTTTCCCATTTTCTATAAAGTACACAGTCAATCACATGTAGTGAATCTCTTCTATTCCAATAAAACGTAAGTTCTACAGATTCATGAGATACTTCATGCCACGTTGGTTTTGTGTTATTAATTTTCCACTCATTTATTTCTGATAAAATTGAATCTTCATCCTGTAATTTAGCTATGGTACTTTTATCTGAATTGTCAAGAACTGATCCTACAATATTAACACTTGCACAGTTCAAAGGGTTTCCACATGTTGTGTTAGTCGTCTCAACGGACACACCACATGTCGCTTCAGAAACACTGAACTTGTCACTGGTCACTCCTACCTCCAACAGTAATTTACTATCTTTATATCCACACGCAATGACCTGCATATTGTCTGGATAACATGTCTTACTTTTCTGTGATAAAGCGGAACAAGGAATTTCACAAACCCCAGTATCGGCATCCGGAAAAGATTTATGACTGTTGCCCACCCTACCATGTTTATAACTATCCACCAAATTTTTCTTGTACCCACAGGGGTCTGTCTCGATACCCGATTCCTCCTGTGTCATCGTTGTACAATTAATAAGGTTTTCTTCACCAGTGTCCGTACTCTCTTTTCTATCTTTTCTTTCAATTCTTTCACAGCACTGACATTCATACGAGAAACAGGGTCTTCGTGACAACGAATCTGCATCAGAATGTATTCTGCCTGGTCTGTGGCATATTTCAAAATCATAGGTTGCTAAAACTTCAAGCCATCGAGCTATTTGTCCTTCGGGATTCTTGAAATTAGTCAGCCATCTAAGAGCACCATGATCACTCTGTACCACAAAGTGTCTTCCATATAAGTAATGGTGAAATTGCTTTACAGCCATAACCACTGCTAAAAGTTCTGTCCTTGTTACACAATATTTTCTCTCTGTTTTGGATAAACATTTACTGTAATAAGAGATAACGTTTTCGTCACCAGTTTGAACTTGGGATAACACTGTCCCAATACCAACGCCACTTGCATCAGTATCTAATATAAATAGCCCATTGTTGAATGGGAATGATAGTATGGGAGTTTCTGTCAATTTGCATTTTAAACAGTCAAAGGCTGCTTGACATGATGCTGACCACACAAAGTTATCTCCCTTCTCTGTAAGTTTATGTAATGGTTTTGCTATAGTTGAGAAATTCAGCACAAAACGTCTATAATATGAACAAAGTCCTAGGAAACTTCGGCCCTCACACTCAACCTGTTCTCGTTTTCCTGTGGGACATGAGGCTTTCCATTTATATTTCTAAGGTAATTGCCTCGATTATGACCACTATAAAAAGAATTATTACTATTTCTTCTATTAATTTGTTCTTTTAATTTCTCTACCTGATTTGTCAATTCCTCTAATTTCTTACTTGTATTATCACTACTCACTTGGCAACGGCCACAGTTATTGTCGGCTTTCCTATGCGTGTCTAAGCGAACGGCAATGCTTTCCGCCTCACTAACACTTTTAGGTCCTACTTCTCTTAAACGAAGCCTAATGTCCTTATCAGTAATAGCATCAATAAAATGGTCTAAAGCAAGCATTTCTAATAACTCGGAAGAAGCACTTAGGTAGGCTTTTCGGGTAAGTTTACGAACTGACTGCGCCAATTCCGTAATTGACTCATTTTTACCTATCCGAAGCGATTTTGCAGCAACCCTACGATCGAATTACAATCTCATCTTTGGTAAGGGTCGAGTTCACACAAAAGAGTCCCACATGGACCTACCTGACTGTTGGCTAGAAATAATGACTTTGTTTTATAATTCCAACCATTGAGATCGGACACTATATTAAACTGAGTTAGATATTCATCCAGATCCTCGGATCCGTTGTAAGTTTGTTGTTTTAATTTACCACTCACTACACCGTCCGTATTTAATACAGAACAATAATCACGATTTCTCACGGGAATTTTACCCCCAGCTGGGTGGGGGGATAGAAATAGCTCAGCTGTCGCACTACAGCAGGGGTAAGACCCCCCCACTGTGCCTGCCCGTTTGCCGTGGGCTGCAACTCGTGTCGTCTGATGACAGGATCCTGGTGGTTGAGTGGATTCAGAATATGGCCCTTGAATTGTTCTGCTTTCACAACACACCACTTTGGCCTTGAATTGGACTAAACGAGAGGTCAGGAGGGCCCGTCCTGATCAATCGGCTGGTCATGCCTAGCCCTAGGGTACTTGTATTACTGTGTATTATTTGAAAAATGCACATATTTGTAACAAGAATATCAAATCATTTTCACAACTGTCTAACATATATATCAATGCCCTAGAAGGCGGTGGCTCATGGGCTAATCGGGTGAAAGTTGGTATTTGATTGACACTTGTAACCGCCCAAAGACAGTCTATGCTTGGTGTGACATTCTGAGGGCCTACATTTGTCCGGTCTAGCCCTTTCACTTCGAGTATATTGCCGATGTATCCTTGTCATGATCTGTGTTTGGTTTCCCCAGATCATGTCCCCTTGTTGGGCTCCGAGGCGGGTGGGGAGCATCGGCAATGAATTAATAACAACTATCATGGCAACCCCAAAAAAACCCAAGCGCGTTCTTTCAGATTCTGATTCAGAATCAGATATCCCTTTCACTTCACATTCAAATTTTGCTAGGTTTATTGTAATTGAATCAGCTAAGACATCAAAAGTTATCACAAAGCTCTCACCTTTTGTTATAGAAAAAACAATCTCTTCTATCTTAGGTACCCCAAAATCCGTAAAGAAATTGAAAAATGAAACCCTGCTTGTTGAATGCTCTACCCAACAGCAGGCAAAAAATCTTTTAGGACACAAAAAATTTTTCAACCTAGATGTAAAAATATATCCTCATAAGTCATTGAATACCAGCAAAGGAGTCATCAGATGCAAAGAACTGTCTTACTGTGACTCCATAGAAGAGATTAAAACTAATCTACAATCTCAAGCTGTGTCTGATGTCAGGAGAATCTCTGTTTTTAGAGATGGAGTACGTAGAGATACTCACACATACATTTTAACCTTCTCTACACCCTCCTTACCTGCTTCCATCAAGATAGGATATCAGTCGGTGAATGTCGATGTATATGTGCCAAACCCGCTGCGTTGCTATAAATGCCAGCGGTATGGACATCATGAAAGCAATTGCACAAACACCCCTGTTTGCCCAAAATGTGCTTTTGAGGGCCCCGACCATGATCCGAAAACTTGCAACAATCCAGTTCTCTGTTATAATTGCAAGTCTTCTCATCCAACCTTCTCGAAAAACTGCTCAGTATGGAAGGATGAGAAGGAAATTCTGTCCATCAAATTTAAAGAAAACGTCAGTTTCTTGGAAGCCAGAAAAATTGTTACAAACCGGAGAAATGATGAGACATTGCTGACTAGTGCAACTTCTTATGCCAAAGTCACATCTCCCATATCTTCACAAGGACATTGCTCAAACTGTGAACTCTTGGCAAAGAAACTTCTTGAAAAGTTTCCAGAAATGGCCAATGAGTTGAAGAGCTTAGTTCCCAATGTCGAGGTTACAACACCTTCCACTCAGACTCAGCCTGCATCTGAAACAAACAAACCCTCTTCTGCACCACCAAAACCCACAGACTCTCAAAATATTCCTTCACAAAAAACCCCAAAGCCCTCTTCCTCTTCGCAAAATATCTCTTCAAAAAAAGCTTCAAAGCCTTCTGCCCCTTCAAAACAACCCCCTAAGAAACCTCAACCTCCATCTTCACAGTCTACAAATAAATCTAGCACTCCACCTAAAGACAACAAATCCTATCATGTACCCCGATCACCAAAAAGATCTTCCTCGAAATCTAAACCACAGTCCAGAGATAACCATGGATCCTGTGAAATTGCAGTCACAGTAGATGATCCGGTCCCTACCTCCAACAGATTTTCAGAGTTAGAGGACATGGATGCAGATACTGAAAATCTGGAAGGTGAGGCTTCAGATTCAGAAGCCTCTATCTGGTCCATTTCTAAGGATACTTGGAACAAGGACACTGACACTTGGCAATCGTCCAAACCCGAGACAACTGTAATTAAATCTTAATCTATTTTAAAATGTATTGGTTTACGGCCTCTTTTTTTACTTTAGCTTTTATACTCTCTTCATGCACTATGGATACCATAATCCAGTGGAATTGTCGAGGTCTAAAGTCAAACTTTGACGAACTTTCCCTTTTAATCAATGATCACAAACCAGTTGCTGTTTGTCTTCAAGAAACCTTCCTTAAGCGGGAGGATGATATTTCTGTCAAATATCATTCCATTTACAATAAAGTCTTTACTGAAGGCGAGAAAGCTAGAGGTGGTGTTTCTATTATTGTCAATAACAACATTCCTCATAAAGTTGTGTCTCTTAATACAAACTTGCAAGCTGTTGCCATCAGGTTATCTTTACACAGTGCTGTTACACTATGTTCTTTATATCTCCCCCCGAGCACACCTATTAATGAGACCAATCTGAATGATCTCATTTCCCAATTGCCATCCCCCTATATTCTTGCTGGGGACTTTAATGGTCACAATGTTATGTGGGGTTGCGATGACACTAACCAGAGAGGTTTACAGTTGGAGAACTTCATTTCGAACAACTCTTTGTCTTTCATGAATGATAACAAGTCCAAAACCTACCTACATCCAGCAACTGGATCTTACTCATCTATTGATTTAACCTTATGCAGCCCAGTCTTACTTCCCAATTTCACTTGGAAAGTGAAAGAGGATTTGTGTGGAAGTGATCACTTCCCTATTATCTTTTCATCTACACAACCATCCAGCAGCATAAAACCGCAGAAATGGAAGCTCTCCAAAGCCAATTGGAATAGATTTGAAACCCTCTGTGAACAGACCATTACACATGACAAGTTTGGAGATTGCGATGATCCCGCAAAACTTTTTACTTCGCTGTTAATTGATGCAGCTAAACAGTCTGTCCCTCAGACCTCGACAAATCCAAAACGTCCTGACAAGCCTTGGTACAATGATGATTGTAAACAGGCTGTCAGAGACAGAAAACAAACCCTTAGAAAGTTTAACCTCAGACCTACCAAAGAAAATCATGACTTATTCCGTATTTCCAGGGCAAAGGCTCGTCGTACCATTAGAGAAAGTAAGCGCAAGGCTTGGAGACAATATGTCTCTAAATTAAATAGTAGAACTACTACTAAAAAAACCTGGGACATGATCAGAAAGATCAATGGCAAAGGCCAACCCCCTCTCAGTCACCTTGAAGTTAACAATACTTCGTTGGAAACCCCCCAGGATATAGCTGATGCTCTTGCTGACACCTTTTGTAAAAAGTCTTCCTCTGCAAACTATTCTGAAAAGTTTCAGAGGAATAAAGCCAGAGAAGAAAAGAAAAAACTTAATTTCAATTCTTCTAATTCAGAGCACTATAATAAACTCTTCACTTTTAAAGAATTAAAATCTGCTCTGAATAAAGCTCACGATTCTTCTCCTGGCCAAGATAAAGTTCATTACCAGTTTTTAAAACACTTACCTTTTACTTCTCTCTCTGTTTTACTTGATATTTTTAATGATATCTGGCAGTCCGGTGATTTTCCTTCGTCCTGGCGAGAGGCACTAGTCATTCCTATCCCAAAACCTGGCAAGGATGCTAGTGACCCAGCCAACTATCGTCCAATAGCTCTTACTAGTTGTCTCTGCAAGACTCTAGAACGTATGGTCAACGACAGGCTTGTCTGGTTTCTAGAAAAAAACAACCTCATCGTTGATGTACAGAGTGGATTTCGTCGTCAACGTGGCACCATCGATCATCTTGTACGCTTTGAAACCTTTGTCAGAGAAGCCTTTATTAATAGACAACATGTAGTATCTGTCTTTTTCGACCTTGAAAGCGCTTATGATACGACTTGGAAATACGGAATTCTTAAAGACTTACATGACTTTGGTCTTCGAGGCCGTCTTCCTCTTTTTATCTCAGCCTTCTTGGATGAACGTCTTTTCCGTGTCCGAGTTGGTAATACTGTCTCGGGAGCCCGTGAACAGGAGATGGGTGTGCCCCAAGGATGTATTCTCTCTGTTACACTTTTTAGTGTAAAAATAAACAGTATAGTTAAAGCTATCTGTCCTGGTGTAGACCGTTCTCTTTATGTTGATGACTTTGTTATATGCTTCAGATCTCGAAATATGAATATTATTGAGAGACAACTTCAACAGTGTCTCAACAAACTCCAAACGTGGTCTGATGAAAATGGCTTCAAATTTTCAAAGTCCAAAACAAAATGCATGCACCTTTGTAATCTACGTGGTGTTCATCCAGACCCTGAACTGTATTTGGACAAAACCAAAATTGAAGTCGTTTCTGAATTTAAATTTCTCGGAGTCATCTTTGACAGAAAGCTTTCCTTCCTTCCTCACATCACTGCACTTAAAAAGAAATGCAAGAAGGCTCTTAATCTTCTAAAGGTTGTGGCCCATTCTGAATGGGGAGCAGACCGTAAAGTCCTCTTGCGGCTTTATCGGTCTTTAGTTCGCTCCAAATTAGACTATGGATCTATCGTATACGGATCAGCCCGTAAATCTTGCCTTAAAATTCTTGATCCTATACACCACGAAGGCCTGCGTCTTGTACTCGGCGCTTTCAGAACTTCTCCCGTCAATAGTCTCTATGTTGAGGCTAATGAACCTTCTCTTTCTTACAGGAGGGAAAAACTATCACTTCAATATCTTTTAAAACTGAAGTCGAATCGTTTTAACCCAACTCATAAAGTTGTTTTTAAACCTCAATATAAACATCTTTTTGCAAGGAAACCAAATGTTATTCCTCCATTTGGTATCCGCATGGAGCCCATAGTAGATAACCTTGGCATAGACACTGAATCAATTGCCGACTATAATATCTCTGAAATCCCTCCATGGACTCTAAACAGTGCAGAATTCAGATTTGACCTTGCATCCGACAAAAAGTCAGTCACGGATAGAACTGTGTTTCACGCTAGATACAATGAGATAAAGGAGCATTATTTTTCCTTCAAACCAATATATACAGATGGATCAAAAGAAGGAAATTCTGTAGCAGCTGCCGCCATTTATGGAGAAAGGAGCTTAAAGTGCCGCCTTCCAAACAATTCCTCTATCTTCTCTGCAGAAATTAAAGCTATTGATCTTGCCCTTAATCTAGCTGAACATTCTAATTCCAACCGTTTCATTATCTTTTCGGACTCTTTGTCAACATTACAGGCCCTTTCAAATCAACGACTTGAGAATCCCTTGATCTGTACTTTACTTGAAAGGATCTCACAAATTTCTTCTATGAATAGATTGGTGTTCTGCTGGCTTCCAAGTCATGTAGGCATCAAAGGCAATGAAAATGCCGATAGGTCTGCCAAATCTGCACTTAAC
Organism: Tridacna gigas; assembly: GCA_945859785.2. NCBI lineage: Eukaryota > Metazoa > Mollusca > Bivalvia > Cardiida > Cardiidae > Tridacna > Tridacna gigas. The sequence continues at coordinate 106,960,875 of OX244028.2, forward strand.
CTTCCCATTTCAGATTTTAAAGTTCCACACACTGATTTTAAATCCTCTGTTTTAACACATATCCAATCTTCTTGGCAATCCCAGTGGGATGCTGATGTTTTCAATAAACTACATTCAGTTAAACCTTCCCTCGGTGAATGGTACCCCGTTTACAGGTCTGTTCGTCGAGAAGAAGTGATAATTGCACGACTTCGAATTGGCCATTCACGCATTACACATTCCTGGCTCTTGACCAGAGATGATGCCCCTGAATGTATTCCATGCAATGCACCCTTCTCTATAAAACACATTCTACTAGATTGCATTGACTTTCAGCCAGTTCGTACAAAATATTTCAACGTCGATAGTTTAAAAAATCTCTTTGATTCTGTCAGCGTTGAATCTATTATCGCTTTCATAAAGGAGATTGGCATTTACAATAAACTGTGATATTTACTCTTTAGTTTCTTATCCACCTTTTTACATTCTTTACTTTGAGTAGGCAGGGATTGCCCAGCCACTCAATATTATATTTTATGCACATTATCAGTTACACATAACCTTTCATCATTTAAAGACTTTTTCTTATCATTTTAAGACTGTTCAAATTTTTTATTACAATCTTAAGTTTGCATCTCCTTAATGGGAGGATTACCTCTTTTGAGGGCATCTTATCTCATTGGAGACATTCATTCTTCATTTAAAGACTCCTTTATTATCAATTTAAGACTGTTCAAATCTTTTTATCACAGTCTTAACATCATTATTCAAAACCTTTTTGAGTTAATAGGGAAGCCCTGTTGCTCAATTATATCTTTTATACATATTTAGATCTCACATGATCCTTCTTAATTTAACTCTTTTACTGTCAGCATGTCTCAAATCTTTTTAGAAAAAAATCCGCCTTAATCGTTCCTTCAACACAGATATGCGCGCTAAATGACCAAAGCTGTCGATGCGCCATAAAACAACATTCATTCATTCATTCATTCATTCTCACGGGAATTTGTTCACTACCCCCTTCACGGTTACGCACATGTAAACCTATATCGTTTTCACAAAAATCGGGAGTACTATTTAACCGCCCCCGTCCTAGATTATTTGTGGAGGAACTCAAACCATCTTGGTGACTACCACTAAAACTAGCTCGAACTCGTCTGTCTGGCAGCGAATTATCGACTTGAGTTTGCAACACACGTAATTTTTTTTTCAAAATTTGAGAGTGAACTTTGGACTTGACTTTCAAAGGCTTTTAAGCTACTTGCCCCCAGCTGGGCGGGGGGATAGAAATAGCTCAGCTGTCGCACTACAGCAGGGGTAAGACCCCCCCACTGTGCCTGCCTGTTTGCCGTGGGCTGCAACTCGTGTCGTCTGATGACGGGATCCTGGTGGTTGAGTGGATTCAGGATATGGCCCTTGAATTGTTCTGCTTTCACAACACACCACTTTGGCCTTGAATTGGACTAAACGAGAGGTCAGGAGGGCCCGTCCTGATCAATCGGCTGGTCATGCCTAGCCCTAGGGCATTTCTTTTAACTGTGTATCGTTTATCGTACACAAAAATTCACCCAAGATTATCATATCTTTTTGCCTCTGTCAAAGATAGAAATCAGTGCCCTAGAAGGCGGTGGCTCATGGGCTAATCGGGTGAAAGTTGGTGTTTGATTGACACTTGTAACCGCCCAAAGATAGCCTATGCTTGGTATGACATTCTGAGGGCCTACATTTGTCCGATCTAGCCCTTTCACTTCGAGTATATTGCCGATGTATCCTTGTCATGATCTGTGTTTGGTTTCCCCAGATCATGTCCCCTTGTTGGGCTCCGAGGCGGGTGGGGAGCATCGGCAATGAATTTATTACAACTATCATGGCAACCCCCAAAAAGGCCAAGCGTGTACTTTCAGATTCAGATTCTGAATCAGATACTTCTTTTAGTTCAACCACTAGTTTTGCTAGGTTTATTGTCATCGAGTCAGCTGACACATCAAAAACAATCACAAAATTATCACCTTTCATCATTGAAAAAACAATCTCTTCAATTTTAGGCACTCCAAAATCTGTAAAGAAATTAAAAAATGAAACCCTGCTCGTTGAATGTTTTACCCAACAGCAGGCAAAAAATCTTTTAGGCCACAAAAAATTCTTTAACCTGGATGTTAAGATATATCCGCATAAGACCTTAAACACGAGCAAAGGAGTCATCAGATGCAAAGAACTTTCTTACTGTGACTCCATAGAAGAGATTAAAACGAACCTACAATCTCAGGCTGTGTCTGACGTAAGGAGAATCTCTGTTTTTAGAGATGGGGTACGTAGAGATACCCATACGTACATTTTAACGTTCTGCACACCCTCCTTACCTGCTTCCATTAAAGTAGGATTTCAGTCGGTGAATGTCGACGTGTATGTGCCAAACCCGCTGCGTTGCTATAAATGCCAGCGGTATGGACATCACGAAAGCAATTGCACAAACACCCCTATTTGCCCAAAATGTGCTTTTGAGGGCCCCGACCATGATCCAAAAACTTGCGACAATCCAGTTCTGTGTTACAATTGCAAGTCTTCTCATCCAACCTTCTCCAAAAACTGCTCAGTATGGAAGGATGAGAAGGAAATCCTATCCATCAAATTTAAAGAAAACATCAGTTTCTTGGAAGCTAGGAAAATAGTAGAAAAACGCAAAAATGATGTGACCTTATTGACTAGTGCAACATCTTATGCCAAAGTCACATCTCCCATATCTCCACAGGGACATTGCTCAACCTGTGAACTCTTGGCAACAAAACTTCTGGAAAAGTTTCCAGAAATGGCCAACGAGTTGAAAAGCCTTGTCCCTGACATTCAACTATCCAAACCCCTCAAACAGACACAACCTACACCCAAACCCACTACTGCATCCTCTTCTCAGAAAGCACCATCTACTTCCTCCCAAAACAAAAAGAAAATCATTTCACAAGAAACAAACTCGTCATCTGACTCCCTTAAATCAACACCCCCAAAGCCCTCTTCCTCTTCACAAAATACTTCTTCAAAAACAGCTTCAAAGCCATCTGCCCCTTCAAAACAGCCTCCTAAGAAACCCCAACCTCCACCTTCACAGTCTACAAATAAATCTAACACTCCACCTAAAGATAAATCTTATCATGTACCCCGATCACCAAAAAGATCTTCCTCGAAATCTAAACCACAGTCCAGAGATAAGCATGGATCTTGTGAAGTAGCAGTCACAGTAGATGATCCGGTCCCTACCTCCAACAGATTTTCGGAGCTAGAGGACATGGATGCAGATACTGAAAATCTGGAAGGTGAGGCTTCAGATTCAGAAGCCTCTATCTGGTCCATTTCTAAAGATACTTGGAACAAGAACACTGACACCTGGCACACATCCAAACCCGAGACAACTGTAATGAAGTCTTAATCAACCTATTTTAAAATGCATTGGTTTACAACCTCTTTTTTTACTTTAGTTTTTATACTTTCTTCATGCACTATGGATACCATAATCCAGTGGAATTGTCGAGGTCTGAAGTCAAACTTTGACGAACTTTCCCTTTTAATTAGTGATCACAAACCAGTTGCTGTTTGTCTTCAAGAAACCTTCCTTAAACGGGAGGATGATATCTCAATCAAATACCATTCCATTTACAATAAAGTCTTTACCGAAGGCGAGAAAGCTAGAGGTGGTGTTTCTGTTATTGTTAATAACAACATACCTCATAAAGTTATCTCTCTTAACACAAACTTGCAAGCTGTTGCCATCAGATTATCTTTACACAGTGCCGTTACACTATGTTCTTTATATCTCCCCCCGAGCACACCTGTTAATGAGACCAATCTGAATGATCTCATTTCCCAATTGCCATCCCCCTATATTCTTGCTGGGGACTTTAATGGTCACAATGTTATGTGGGGTTGTGATGACACTAACCAGAGAGGTTTACAGTTGGAGAGCTTCATTTCGAACAACTCTTTGTCTTTCATGAATGACAACAAATCCAAAACCTACCTACATCCAGCAACTGGATCTTACTCATCTATTGATTTAACTTTATGCAGCCCAGTCTTACTTCCCAATTTCACTTGGAAAGTGAAAGAGGATTTGTGTGGAAGTGATCACTTCCCTATTATCTTTTCATCTACACAACCATCCAGCAGTGTAAGACCGCAGAAATGGAAACTGTCTAAAGCCAATTGGAACAGATTTGAAACCGTCTGTGAACAGACCATTACACATGAGAAATTTGGAGATTGCGATGATCCCGCAAAACTTTTCACTTCCCTATTAATTGATACAGCTAAACAGTCCGTCCCCCAGACCTCGACAAATCCAAAACGTCCTGACAAACCTTGGTACAATGATGATTGTAAACAGGCTGTCAGAGACAGAAAACAAGCCCTTAGAAAGTTTAACCTCAGACCTACCAAAGAAAATCATAACCTATTCCGTATTTCCAGGGCAAAGGCCCGTCGTACCATTAGAGAAAGTAAGCGCAAGGCCTGGAGACAATATGTTTCTAAATTAAATAGTAGAACTACTACTAAAAAAACCTGGGACATGATTAGAAAGATCAATGGCAAAGGCCAACCCCCTCTCAGTCACCTGAATGTTAACAATACTTCGTTGGAAACCCCCCAGGATATAGCTGATGCTCTTGCTGACACCTTTTGTAAAAAGTCTTCCTCTGCAAACTATTCTGAAAAGTTTCAGAGGAATAAAGCCAGAGAAGAAAAGAAAAAACTTAATTTCAATTCTTCTAATTCAGAGCACTATAATAAACTCTTCACTTTTAAAGAACTAAAATCTGCTCTGAATAAAGCTCACGATTCTTCTCCTGGCCCAGATAAAGTTCATTACCAGTTTTTAAAACACTTACCTTTTACTTCTCTCTCTGTTTTACTTGATATTTTTAATGATATCTGGCAGTCCGGTGATTTTCCTTCGTCCTGGCGAGAGGCACTAGTCATTCCTATCCCAAAACCTGGCAAGGATGCTAGTGACCCAGCCAACTATCGTCCCATAGCTCTTACTAGTTGTCTCTGCAAGACCCTAGAACGTATGGTCAATGACAGGCTTGTCTGGTTTTTAGAGAAAAACAACCTTATCGTTGATGTACAGAGTGGATTTCGCCGCCAGCGTGGTACCATCGATCATCTTGTCCGCTTTGAAACCTTTGTCAGAGAAGCCTTTATTAATAGACAACATGTAGTATCTGTCTTTTTCGACCTTGAAAGCGCTTATGATACGACTTGGAAATACGGAATTCTTAAAGACTTGCATGACTTTGGTCTTCGAGGCCGTCTTCCTCTTTTTATCTCAGCCTTCTTGGATGAACGTCTTTTCCGTGTCCGAGTTGGCAATACTGTCTCGGGAGCCCGTGAACAGGAGATGGGTGTGCCCCAAGGATGTATTCTCTCTGTTACACTTTTTAGTGTAAAAATAAACAGTATAGTTAAAGCTATCTGTCCTGGTGTAGACTGTTCTCTTTATGTTGATGACTTTGTTATATGCTTCAGATCTCGAAATATGAATATTATTGAGAGACAACTTCAACAGTGTCTCAACAAACTCCAAACGTGGTCTGAAGAAAATGGCTTCAAATTTTCCAAGTCCAAAACCAAATGCATGCACCTTTGTAATTTACGTGGTGTTCATCCAGACCCTGAACTGTATTTGGACAAAACTAAAATTGAAGTCGTTTCTGAGTTTAAATTTCTCGGAGTCATCTTTGACAGAAAGCTTTCCTTCCTTCCTCACATCACAGCACTTAAAAAGAAATGCAAGAAGGCTCTTAATCTTCTAAAGGTTGTGGCCCATTCTGAATGGGGAGCAGACCGTAAAGTCCTCTTGCGGCTTTATCGGTCTTTAGTTCGCTCCAAATTAGACTATGGATCTATCGTATACGGATCAGCCCGTAAATCTTGTCTTAAAATTCTTGATCCTATACACCACGAATGCCTGCGTCTTGTACTTGGAGCTTTCAGAACTTCTCCCGTCAATAGTCTCTATGTTGAGGCTAATGAACCTTCTCTTTCTTACAGGAGGGAAAAACTATCGCTTCAATATCTTTTAAAACTGAAATCAAATCGTTTTAATCCAACTCATAAAGTTGTTTTTAAACCTCAGTATAAACGTCTTTTTGAAAGGAAACCAAATGTTATTCCTCCATTTGGTATCCGCATGGAGCCCATTGTAGATGACCTTGGCATAGACATTGAGTCTATTGCCGACTATAAAATCTCTGAAATCCCTCCATGGACATTAAACAGTGCAGAATTCAGATTTGACCTTGCATCCGACAAAAAGTCAGTCACGGATAGAACTGTGTTTCATGCTAGATACAACGAGATAAAGGAGCATTATTTTTCCTTCAAACCAATCTATACAGATGGATCTAAAGAGGGAAATTCTGTAGCAGCTGCCGCTATTTATGGAGAAAGGAGCTTAAAATGCCGCCTTCCAAACAATTCCTCTATCTTCTCTGCAGAAATTAAAGCTATTGATCTTGCCCTTAATCTAGCTGAACATTCTAATTCCAACCGTTTCATTATCTTTTCGGACTCTTTGTCTACATTACAGGCCCTTTCAAATCAACGACTTGAGAATCCTTTGATCTGTACTTTACTTGAAAGGATCTCACAAATTTCTTCTATGAATAGATTGGTGTTCTGCTGGCTTCCAAGTCATGTAGGCATCAAAGGCAATGAAAATGCCGATAGGTCTGCCAAATCTGCACTTAACCTTCCCATTTCAGATTTTAAAGTTCCACACACTGATTTTAAATCCTCTGTTTTAACACATATCCAATCTTCTTGGCAATCCCAGTGGGATGCTGATGTTTTCAATAAACTACATTCAGTTAAACCTTCCCTTGGTGAATGGTACCCCGTTTACAGGTCTATTCGTCGAGAAGAAGTGATAATTGCGCGACTTCGAATTGGCCATTCACGCATTACACATTCCTGGCTTTTGACCAGAGATGATGCCCCTGAATGTATTCCATGCAATGCATCCTTTTCTATAAAACATATCCTACTAGATTGCATTGACTTTCAACCAATTCGTTCAAAATATTTCAACGTCGATAGTTTAAAAAATCTCTTTGATTCTGTCAGCGTTGAATCTATTATCGCTTTCATAAAGGAGATTGGCATTTACAATAAACTGTGATATTTACTCTTTAGTTTCTTATCCACCTTTTTACATTCTTTACTTTGAGTAGGCAGGGATTGCCCAGCCACTCAATATTATATTTTATGCACATTATCAGTTACACATAACCTTTCATCATTTAAAGACTTTTTCTTATCATTTTAAGACTGTTCAAATTTTTTATCACAATCTTAAGTTTGCATCTCCTTAATGGGAGGATTACCTCTTTTGAGGGCATCTTATCTCATTGGAGACATTCATTCTTCATGTAAAGACTCCTTTATTATCAATTTAAGACTGTTCAAATCTTTTTATCGCAGTCTTAACATCATTATTCAAAACCTTTTTGAGTTAATAGGGAAGCCCTGTTGCTCAATTATATCTTTTATACATACTTAGATCACACATGATCCTTCTTAATTCAACTCTTTAACTGTCAGCATGCCTCAAATCTTTTTAGAAAAAAAAAATCCGTCTTAACCGTTCATTCAACACAGATATGCGCGCTAAATGACCAAAGCTGTCGATGCGCCATAAAACAACATTCATTCATTCATTCTTTTAAGCTACTCTCAATCCTACGATCTAAATCACTAATACATTTTTCAATCTTATTGGAAATACCATCTCCATCTCCAGCGCTACAGTCCCCCAGCTTGGCGGGGGGATAGAAATTGCCCAGCTGTCGCACTACAGAAGGGGTAAGACCCCCCCACTGTGCCTGCCCGTTTGCCGTGGGCTGCAACTCGTGTCGTCTGATGACGGGATCCTGGTGGTTGAGTGGATTCAGGATATGGCCCTTGAATTGTTCTGCTTTCACAACACACCACTTTGGCCTTGAATTGGACTAAACGAGAGGTCAGGAGGGCCCGTCCTGATCAATCGGCTGGTCATGCCTAGCCCTAGGGCATTTCTCTTACCTTGTATCCATTATACACAAAATCTTTACAGAAAAAAAATCATCCATCCCTCTCTGTTATAGATATAAATAAATGCCCTAGAAGGCGGTGGCTCATGGGCTAATCGGGTGAAAGTTGGTATTTGATTGACACTTGTAACCGCCCAAAGACAGTCTATGCTTGGTGTGACATTCTGAGGGCCTACATTTGTCCGGTCTAGCCCTTTCACTTCGAGTATATTGCCGATGTATCCTTGTCATGATCTGTGTTTGGTTTCCCCAGATCATGTCCCCTTGTTGGGCTCCGAGGCGGATGGGGAGCATCGGTAATGAATTAATTACAACTATCATGGCAACTCCAAAAAAGGCCAAGCGTTTACTTTCCGATTCAGATTCTGAATCAGATACTTCTTTTACTTCGAACACTACTTTTGCTAGGTTTATTGTCATAGAGTCAGCTGACACATCAAAAAGAATCACAAAATTATCACCTTTCATCATTGAAAAAACAATCTCTTCTATTTTAGGCACTCCAAAATCTGTAAAAAAATTAAAAAATGAAACCCTGCTAGTTGAATGTTTTACCCAACAGCAGGCAAAAAATCTTTTAAACCACAAAAAATTCTTCAACCTGGATGTTAAGATATATCCCCATAAAACCTTAAACACAAGTAAAGGAGTCATCAGATGCAAAGAACTTTCCTACTGTGACTCCATAGAAGAGATTAAAACAAATTTACAACCTCAGGCTGTGTCTGACGTAAGGAGAATCTCTGTCTTTAGAGATGGGGTACGTAGAGATACCCATACATACATTTTAACGTTCTCAACTCCCTCCTTACCTGCTTCCATTAAGATAGGATTTCAGTCGGTGAATGTCGATGTGTATGTGCCAAACCCGCTGCGCTGCTATAAATGCCAGCGGTATGGACATCACGAAAGCAATTGCACAAACACCCCTGTTTGCCCAAAATGTGCTTTTGAGGGCCCCGACCATGATCCAAAAACTTGCGACAACCCAGTTCTGTGTTATAATTGCAAGTCTTCTCATCCAACCTTCTCCAAAAACTGCTCAGTATGGAAGGATGAGAAGGAAATCCTATCCATCAAATTTAAAGAAAACATCAGTTTCTTGGAAGCTAGGAAAATAGTAGAAAAACGCAAAAATGATGTGACCTTATTGACTAGTGCAACATCTTATGCCAAAGTCACATCTCCCACATCTCCACAGGGACATTGCTCAACCTGTGAACTCTTGGCAAAAAAACTCCTAGAAAAGTTTCCAGAAATGGCCAACGAGTTGAAAAGCCTTGTCCCTGACATTCAACCATCCAAACCCCTCAAACAGACACAACCTACACCCAAACCCACTACTGCATCCTTTTCTCAAAAAGCACCATCTACCTCCTCCCAAAACAAAAAGAAAATCATTTCACAAGAAACAAACTCGTCATCTGACTCCCTTAAACTCAAATCAACACCCCCAGAGCTCTCTTCCTCTTCACAAAATATTTCTTCAAAAAAACCTTCAAAGCCATCTGCCCCTTCAAAACAGCCTCCTAAGAAACCCCAACCTCCATCTTCACAGTCTACAAATAAACCTAGCGCTCCACCTAAAGATAACAAATCGTATCATGTACCCCGATCACCAAAAAGATCTTCCTCAAAATCTAAACCACAGTCTAGAGATAACCATGAATCCTGTGAAATAGCGGTCACAGTAGATGATCCGGTCCCTACCTCCAACAGATTTTCGGAGTTAGAGGACATGGATGCAGATACTGAAAATCTGGAAGGTGAGGCTTCAGATTCAGAAGCCTCTATCTGGTCCAGTTCTAAAGATCTTTGGAACAAGGACACTGATACTTGGCACACGTCCAAACCCGAGACAACTGTAATTAAATCTTAATCTATTTTAAAATGTATTGGTTTACGGCCTCTTTTTTTACTTTAGCTTTTATACTCTCTTCATGCACTATGGATACCATAATCCAGTGGAATTGTCGAGGTCTAAAGTCAAACTTTGACGAACTTTCCCTTTTAATCAATGATCACAAACCAGTTGCTGTTTGTCTGCAAGAAACCTTCCTTAAGCGGGAGGATGATATTTCTATCAAATATCATTCCATTTACAATAAAGTCTTTACCGAAGGCGAGAAAGCTAGAGGTGGTGTTTCTATTATAGTCAATAACAACATTCCTCATAAAGTTGTGTCTCTTAATACAAACTTGCAAGCTGTTGCCATCAGGTTATCTTTACACAGTGCTGTTACACTGTGTTCTTTATATCTCCCCCCAAGCACACCTATCAATGAGAACAATCTGAATGATCTCATTTCCCAATTGCCATCCCCCTATATTCTTGCTGGGGACTTTAATGGTCACAATGTTATGTGGGGTTGCAATGACACTAACCAGAGAGGTTTACAGTTGGAGAACTTCATTTCGAATAAGTCTTTATCTTTCATGAATGATAACAAATCCAAAACCTACTTGCATCCAGCAACTGGATCTTACTCTTCTATTGATTTAACCTTATGCAGCCCAGTCTTACTTCCCGATTTCACCTGGAAAGTGACTGAGGATTTGTGTGGAAGTGATCACTTCCCTATTATCTTTTCATCTACACAACCATCCAGCAGCATAAAACCACAGAAATGGAAGCTCTCCAAAGCCAATTGGAACAGATTTGAAACCGTCTGTGAACAGACCATTACACATGACAAATTTGGAGATTGCGATGATCCCGCGAAACTTTTCACTTCCCTATTAATTGATGCAGCTAAACAGTCCGTCCCCCAGACCTCGACAAATCCAAAACGTCCTGACAAACCTTGGTACAATGATGATTGTAAACAGGCTGTCAGAGACAGAAAACAAGCCCTTAGAAAGTTTAACCTCAGACCTACCAAAGAAAATCATAACCTATTCCGTATTTCCAGGGCAAAGGCCCGTCGTACCATTAGAGAAAGTAAGCGCAAGGCTTGGAGACAATATGTTTCTAAATTAAATAGTAGAACTACTACTAAAAAAACCTGGGACATGATTAGAAAGATCAATGGCAAAGGCCAACCCCCTCTCAGTCACCTGAATGTTAACAATACTTCGTTGGAATCACCCCAGAATATAGCTGATGCTCTTGCCGACACCTTTTGCAAAAAGTCTTCCTCTGCAAACTATTCTGAAAAGTTTCAGAGGAATAAAGCCACAAAAGAAAAGAAAAAACTTAATTTCAATTCTTCTAATTCAGAGCACTATAATAAACTATTCACCTTTAAAGAATTAAAATCTGCTCTGAATAAAGCTCACGATTCTTCTCCTGGCCAAGATAAAGTTCATTACCAGTTTTTAAAACACTTACCTTTTACTTCTCTCTCTGTTTTACTTGATATTTTTAATGATATCTGGCAGTCCGGTGATTTTCCTTCGTCCTGGCGAGAGGCACTAGTCATTCCTATCCCAAAACCTGGCAAGGATGCTAGTGACCCAGCCAACTATCGTCCCATAGCTCTTACTAGTTGTCTCTGCAAGACCCTAGAACGTATGGTCAATGATAGGCTTGTCTGGTTTTTAGAGAAAAACAACCTTATCGTTGATGTACAGAGTGGATTTCGCCGCCAGCGTGGTACCATCGATCATCTTGTCCGCTTTGAAACCTTTGTCAGAGAAGCCTTTATTAATAGACAACATGTAGTATCTGTCTTTTTCGACCTTGAAAGCGCTTATGATACGACTTGGAAATACGGAATTCTTAAAGACTTGCATGACTTTGGTCTTCGAGGCCGTCTTCCTCTTTTTATCTCAGCATTCTTGGATGAACGTCTTTTCCGCGTCCGAGTTGGCAATACTGTCTCGGGAGCCCGTGAACAGGAGATGGGTGTGCCCCAAGGATGTATTCTCTCTGTTACACTTTTTAGTGTAAAAATAAACAGTATAGTTAAAGCTATCTGTCCTGGTGTAGACTGTTCTCTTTATGTTGATGACTTTGTTATATGCTTCAGATCTCGAAATATGAATATTATTGAGAGACAACTTCAACAGTGTCTCAACAAACTCCAAACGTGGTCTGAAGAAAATGGCTTCAAATTTTCCAAGTCCAAAACTAAGTGCATGCACCTATGTAATCTACGTGGTGTTCATCCAGACCCTGAACTGTATTTGGACAAAACTAAAATTGAAGTCGTTTCTGAGTTTAAATTTCTTGGAGTCATCTTTGACAGAAAGCTTTCCTTCCTTCCTCACATCACTGCACTTAAAAAGAAATGCAAGAAGGCTCTTAATCTTTTAAAGGTTGTGGCCCATTCTGAATGGGGAGCAGACCGTAAAGTCCTCTTGCGGCTTTATCGGTCTTTAGTTCGCTCCAAATTAGACTATGGATCTATCGTATACGGATCAGCCCGTAAATCTTGTCTTAAAATTCTCGATCCTATACACCACGAAGGCCTGCGTCTTGTACTTGGAGCTTTCAGAACTTCTCCTGTCAATAGTCTCTATGTTGAGGCTAATGAACCTTCTCTTTCTTACAGAAGGGAAAAACTCTCACTTCAATATCTTTTAAAACTGAAATCAAATCGCTTTAATCCAACTCATAAAGTTGTTTTTAAACCTCAATATAAAAGTCTTTTTGAAAGGAAACCAAATGTTATTCCTCCATTTGGTATCCGCATGGAGCCCATTGTAGATAACCTTGGCATAGACATTGAGTCTATTGCCGACTATAAAATCTCTGAAACCCCTCCATGGACACTAAACAGTGCAGAATTCAGATTTGACCTTGCATCCGACAAAAAGTCAGTCACGGATAGAACTGTGTTTCATGCTAGATACAACGAGATAAAGGAGCATTATTTTTCCTTCAAACCAATCTATACAGATGGATCTAAAGAGGGAAATTCTGTAGCAGCTGCCGCTATTTATGGAGAAAGGAGCTTAAAGTGCCGCCTTCCAAACAATTCCTCTATCTTCTCTGCAGAAATTAAAGCTATTGATCTTGCCCTTAATCTAGCTGAACATTCTAATTCCAACCGTTTCATTATCTTTTCGGACTCTTTGTCTACATTACAGGCCCTTTCAAATCAACGACTTGAGAATCCTTTGATCTGTACTTTACTTGAAAGGATCTCACAAATTTCTTCTATGAATAGATTGGTGTTCTGCTGGCTTCCAAGTCATGTAGGCATCAAAGGCAATGAAAATGCCGATAGGTCTGCCAAATCTGCACTTAACCTTCCCATTTCAGATTTTAAAGTTCCACACACTGATTTTAAATCCTCTGTTTTAACACATATCCAATCTTCTTGGCAATCCCAGTGGGATGCTGATGTTTTCAATAAACTGCATTCAGTTAAACCTTCCCTTGGTGAATGGTACCCCGTTTACAGGTCTGTTCGTCGAGAAGAAGTGATAATTACACGACTTCGAATTGGCCATTCACGCATTACACATTCCTGGCTCTTGACCAGAGATGATGCCCCTGAATGTATTCCATGCAATGCATCCTTTTCTATAAAACATATCCTACTAGATTGCATTGACTTTCAACCAATTCGTTCAAAATATTTCAACGTCGATAGTTTAAAGGATCTTTTTGATTCTGTCAGCGTTGAATCTATTATCGCTTTCATAAAGGAGATTGGCATTTACAATAAACTGTGATATTTACTCTTTAGTTTCTTATCCACCTTTTTACATTCTTTACTTTGAGTAGGCAGGGATTGCCCAGCCACTCAATATTATATTTTATTCACATTATCAGTTATACATAACCTTTCATAATTTAAAGACTTTTTCTTATCGCTTTAAGACTGTTCAAATTTGTTATCACAATCTTAAGTTTGCATCTCCTTAATGGGAGGATTACCTCTTTTGAGGGCATCTTATCTCATTGGAGACATTCATTCTTCATTTAAAGACTCCTTTATTATCAATTTAAGACTGTTCATATCTTTTTATCACAGTCTTAACATCATTATTCCAAACCTTTTTGAGTTAATAGGGAAGCCCTGTTGCTCAATTATATCTTTTATACATACTTAGATCACACATGGTCCTTCTTAATTTAACTCTTTTATCATTATTACTATATTCAAACTTTTTTCAGTTTAAACAATTTCACTTTTATTATCTTTTAACAGATATGCGCGCTAAATGACCAAAGCTGTCGATGCGCCATAAAACAACATTCATTCATTCATTCATTCCAGCGCTACAAGAAGGTACATTAACATTAGCCTCCGAACAAATTTCAGATATTTCATCTTCAGAAATGGATCTAGAACTTTGATTACATGGCTCTTTAAAAGTTACAACATTTAAATCATCGATACTAACAGTTTAAAGGCTGGCCCCAGAACAAACAAACAAATTCTAGCACGTTAAAATTAAGAATTTATGAAATAAATGTAACACTTTAAATGGTTGCGCTAAATAAGTTCTTTAAAGAACTGTTCTGCGGCTTACACCATCAAGCGACAATATTTTTTTTGTTTTTGTTAATCCCACCTCTGCCACCAATTTTTGTAGCGTGCTACCCTGTCTTTCCATTCTACCTTCTGTCTATCATAAGCAGAGCAGATAGCAAAAACAGTGAGACAGGCTAAAAAAAGAAATAGGGATCCGACCGGGTAACCAGCTTGCTTAACCTATGTTCTAAGAGCATCTAATACCAACTGATACCATCAGATACCATCCGATATGGCGGATGTTGGTACTGATATTTCAACTATCATAGAGTACTGGAATTAGGCACGATGGAGGCAATAATAAAATTTAACAAGTTTTTAATAACAGATTCAAGCACACATTTACAAATTAATATGATTAATACATCAAAGTCCTACGTAAATATTTAAATACCTGGAGCACTAAACGCCGAGCACTGGAGATGGGGGTGTCAACAGTTCCCTGATGGTATCAAAATTATCCACCCTTCACACTATTTATCCAAAATATTTGGTATCAAAACACTTAAACCAAACACAATATCAGTACCACCAACACCAAATCACATTCACTAATCACTAAACACCACTAACCTCTTTCACCATGGCGGCGATGGTATTTCCAATAGATAGGGTGAAAAACACTAAACACAAAGAAGAACCACAAAAGACACCGCCGAAATTCAAAGATACAGTAGGTCTCAAGAAATGACGTCATAGCTCGTGCTTTACGTCACTCTTCAGACGAACTGAAGGTATATTCCAACGGACAATCACAACTTCTCGGTCATTAACTTGCTAAAGGAACATCCGGGTATTCCCTGACCTTGAAAACAAGCATGTCTTTAACAGTGCAGCATACAGACTGTTTAAACCAACATTTACAAAAGTTTTCCATAACCAGGAGGTTGGTAGCAATGTCAATTGACTATTTAAACATATGTTGTAAAACCGTAAACTTACCTCTAAAGTCTAAGTCTTCAACAACTGGATTTTAAATAAGTCTTCTCAGGTGAGGATGACGTCTGATAATTTTCTTTAGTCTCGATAGTTACTTTACTGCAAGATGGTGGAAATCATACTAAACGCTACCAAGAAGGTTCCCCTCATTTCCGGTCCAGGGAACTTGCGGTTTCGTACAGTAATTATCTCGCCCAAACTTACCACATTCCTCCCTGTTTTATTTAATGGAAATTGACCCGGTCCTAGTTAAAATAGCTCCAGACTTTGATACCTAGAGCGCTCCTTTGCTGTTTCTTTATGGTCTTGGGCCCCAGACACTATGCCCTGTACTCATTGTACAGCCTCTCTCCATTAACTCGGGTCCTCTCGAGCAGCAATGATATAGGTTCTTTCCTGATAAATGCCGCCCGAGCTGCCACATCTCCGATATAGGCTGGGGTCATTGTGTGTAGATGTGGGGAGTCTGTTTCCAGTAACAATCTATCCAGGGGGATTCTTTGTATCGCCTCCTGTTGTGGTTGGTTGAAACTGACTGCTTTGCCAGTAACACCAAAGTAGCAGTTTGGAAATCCTTCTGACGACAATTTCAGCAGCTGGATTCCACCCGAAAAACAATGCAAGTGGATCTTCTGCTGAGAATGGCACTGCTCCTGGATGATTTTAAAACAGTCTTGGAAGGCTTTTTCCGATTAAGGGTCGTCTTTCCTCTGTGCAACACCACCACCTGATCAGCTCAGCAGTGTACAAGATTCTCTTCAGCTCTGTTTGCTGGGTTTCAGGACTTGGGTGACTTCTGCTATAATCCAGTCCAATCTTATCCAACCCCATCACTCTAGGATTTGATAGCAGAGCTTGAAGTTGATCCTGTTTCTTTGCTGAGAGCTTATCAACCTTTTTGGGGTGGACTTCTATAGCTATTCTCCATTTAGGGTCCACCTCCAAATAGATCTGTCCATAGTGTTCGGGGTCACAACACACAAGCACTCCCCCCCTGAGTTCGACCCGATGATTAGCTTCAATCTCAGTTATCCTCTTTGTCATGCTGTCAACATCTGTTGGACTAGTTCCAAGCTTATGCGCCAATCTTTCGGGGTGAAAGTGGCTGTCAAAGGCCTTGGCTGTGTTATCCCTCTCAATTGTGCTCCTCTCAACCACCGGACTAAGACGTGGTGAAACTACTCCTACTGCTGGTGGTACTTTGAGAGCTTCTGAGTAGGTTCTCGGTTTGCCAACAAGTGGACTAACTGGTGACCTTCCCACGGAGGTTTTACTTTTTGCAGCCTGGTCTGTTTCAGCATAAAGAGGTGCATCCTCTTCAACTTTTGACAGCTCCCCTTGTTCACCTGGGCTAGGTGTGCCCTTGTAATCCAAGTCAACACTTTTGTCTGGAGTCAAAATTAATCTAACTGTTCCTCTCTCCTTGTTGTCCTTAAGTGACATCAGAGATGTGAGGTCTATTGGCTGACCATCTGACTCTACTTGGACTTGCTTTCTTGGCGCTGGACTTGCCGTCTTGGTGGTTTCCGTCTCCATTGGTGAATGAGAGCTAGCTACACATGCCGAGCTCTCTTCAACAGATTCAGCCTCAGTCTGTGTAGCTGAATCTTTCATTTTTCGGCCCTCTGGAGATGGTGTCACTGCCCTGGTAACGGTGGCTGTAGGTCTACTGATCCGTTCTGTCTGCTGGACGTTACGGGCCTGTGCTCCAAACCTTTGGTTCATCATTTCGGCTTGCTGTAGGCTCAATTGGTCCATGATATATGCCATTGCCATCAGTGAATGAGAACTGCCGGGAAGTTGATAGGCAGAAGTGTGAATTCTTCTGATACTTCCCAGCCTGCCTGGATACACAGTCTCCTCATAGCCTCCTGGGTGCTGGGTGTTATCTTGGACAATTCGCATATCCAGATGTTCCCATCAACCATTCTTCTTAGCGACTCAGGATCAGGTGAATCACTCTGGACCATTATCAGTCGTGCTAAGACTTCCAGGGCCTCAAGTCTTCTTCTGTGGAACTCTGAGCTAGCCATCATCTCTGGTATCTCCAGGTCATGGAAGAGAGCAGGAATATGTCTGCTCTGCACATGCCTCTTTAATTTCCTGGCCACTGCTTCACAGCCTGGAAAAGGGCATTTGTTTTGCTTGATCTTCTTTTTCGGAACAGCTTTTTCCTTCACATCCACTTCCTAAACATGGCGCCTTTTCCCAAGGACCGACACCCGCAAGTCAGATCTTGCCACTTTCCTAGATGGACCTAGCTCCCTCTTGCTTTCCTCTCTGGTGCAATCAGAGGTTGGAAGCCTTGGTTGTCTCCTACCTTTTCCGTCAGTGGTTGAGCGCGAAGGAATCTCTGCCCTTCTCGTTTTATGCTTAGGAGTTTGCTTCCTACCCTTACCCTCATCTGGTCTGGGTTGTGGGGGCTTTTCTCTGGAACTGTCACGGTGAGAATGCTCCCTCGACCTGTAATGCCTGTTGGAGATAGTCTCTTCCGCAATTTTGCCAGTTCTTCTCGGGACTTGGTCACGGTAAGGAACACTTTCTGGCGATAGCCCATTACGGTAAAAGAAGAGAGCCTTTGAGGTCTTGAAAAATTCCTCCACTGCTCTTCTATTCCGCTCCTCCAGTTCCTTCAGACGATCTTGTTGGTCTTTATCTCTATTCCCAGACCTTTGCTCTTGCCTAGAATAGATCTTCTTTCCTGTTTCTGTACTCCCAGACTTTGGTCTTTGCCTAGGAGACTCCTTACCAGATTCTGTATCCCCAGACTTTTGAGTTCGCCTAGGATACTTTCAGAGGAATGAAAGTTCTCCGCAGGCTGTTGCAGTGACCTTTCTGACCCAGTGTCCATGAATTCATGTGGGCGAATCTCTTCCTGTGAGTCATATCTGGCCCTTGCATCTTCCCGGAAGGTCGGGATGTCCTGGTCAAGCGTCCTTACATCCTTTACTATTCCATCCTCAGATCTATTATCTTCCAGAACAGTCTTGGATTTAGCCGCTTGTCTCTTCCCTTGTGGCTCCTTCCCAGGCAGTGGGAAAGCTGCATTTATATCCCTACGACTCAACAGGAACTCTGATTGCCGTCTCAGATCCCGGATCCAATTCCAAAATTTCCTCCCCTTGGCTATCATGTATTGTTCCTTCAACACTGAAATCACAGTCTCTGTGTTGATTGCCCAAACCATGGAGAACTTCCGTATTAAGGTCTTTGGCTCTAGCAGATGTCCTTGTCTAGAAGCGGCTTGTATGTCCTGCTCCTGTCTTGACTGTACTCTCTGCCATTTATCAGTCATACCTGAAATATCAATGACATTTAATTAGTACTAAATCTATTAGGGAAGGGGCCTGCCTCACAACTTGGGCAAAGATAACTTTTAAGTTTATCTGCCATCATCTTTGAGATTCCCATGCACGCCCCGTGAAACCATTCTGAACACTCATCACACTGTATCATTAACCATCCATCATCTGGCTTTCTGCAAACACAATACAGAGCTTCTCAGTCACGTTTTGCATCTTTTAATGCTTCTTGAAGAGCTTCCTGATCATGTTGGAGCCTTTGGATCCAATGTGGTACCACGCTGGACATTTTGCCGGTTTTGACTCGAAAAAGTGATGGTGACAATTTATCCAAAATGATTCCAGGTCCCTTCCATGGTGGTAGCAGTTTTTTACACTTTCCCTTACCACCAGATGAATCCAGTACAAAAACTACATCCCCCACTTTATAATTGTGCACCAGTTTCTGCAGATCGTAGTCCTTTTTTATCCTTCTCTGGTTGGCCACAATATTTTGCATAGCTTTTTCATGAGCTATTTCTAAGGAAGTAGTCAGGTCTACCACATATTGATCTACAGAAGATTTTTCCCTATTATCTAGCATACTGGGAAACATAAGATCTGCTGGAAAATTGACTTCTCTACCCAGCATCAATCAGTTCGGAGTGTAGCCAGTTTGCCTATTAATTGATGCTCTCATTGCTCCTGTGATCTGAGCCAAATGTTCATCCCATTTAATCTTTTTTCACATAACAATGGACAACGTCCATTAGGGTTCAGTTGTAACATTCCACTTGCCCGTTAGCCGAAGGTCTGTAAGCCATAGTCCTTGTCTTGTGAATTTCTAACAATTTACAAATTGCTTGGAACAAATGACTATGAAAATTCCTACACTGGTCAGAGTGAATTATAAAAGGGCATCCAAATCTAGAGAAAAACTCGTTCACTGCTGCTCGCGCTGTTTCTTCTGTTTGAGAGAGTAGCGGTACGCCCTCAACCCACTTTGTGAATTGGTCGACCATCATGAGGATGTATTCGTTCCCCTGCATTTTTTTTGGCAATGGTCCCAGGAAATCTAGATGTACCCTCTCCATTGGTGACCCTGCATGATAATTGATTAATGGTCCACATGCTCTCCGGTTGGGTTTTTTGTTTTGGTTACAAACAGCACAGGAGTTGACATAATCCTTGATCTGTGGAGCCATTTTATACCAATAATACTTTTCTTGTACTTTGGCTCTTGTGCGGTCTACCCCCTGGTGACCTCCTGATGGGATGTTATGGTATCCCTCCAGAAGACATGTCCTCAGTCCCTTTGGTACCACTAATTTGTGGCCCATTTCTGGAATCTGCCTCCATAGAACCCCCTTCTTGAGACTAAATTCCCCTCTATGGATCCAATAGTGCTTGGCTTCTGGACTGGACAGGAATATAGTTTTTTCATCTGGTTCTTCCCTATATCTCAACCAAGGAACTAGCAATGAAAATTCCGGTTCCTCACGGGTTTGTTGAACCAGTTCTTCAGTCAATTTTTGGTCACATTCTGGAATCTCTGCTGAGATTGTCTGGACCATTTTGATTGGCTTACTCGCTACAATTTGTAATCTACTATGCTTAACTGTATTTCTTTCCATCTTCCCTGGGTTTACCTCAATGATCGTCCAAGCTTTCTCTCCACCATGCAATCCCGGAAGACCCATTCCCACACTAGGATATCCGTCTGGAAGATCCACAGCATGGTCAACGGTTTCCGTAAAATCTGACCAATTTTTGTGTGCCTTGGTGCAATATGGACATCCACTACATGGTAAGAGGTCTAGCCTGAACCCTGCTTTATAATTTGAGCAACATCTCAACTCCTCTGGTTCTGGCCTTCTCGACAAAGCATCAGCATTCAAATGTTTATTTCCCGGCCTATGCTGAATTACCATATTGTATTGTCCTAATTCTTCCAGACAACGTGCCAGCTGACCTTGGGGCTCTTTAAAGTTAATTAGCCAGATCATACTATGATGATCTGTTCTGACAGTAAACTTACGTCCCAGTAAGTAGTGCCTGTACTGACGGGTGAATCTCACTACAGCTAGCAATTCTTTCCTGGTTGTATAGTACCTACGTTGCTCGTGGGATAATACTAGACTCCCAAAAGCTACCACTTTTTCTTCTCCATTCTGGACCTGTATCAGTTCCGCGCCAATTGCTGCGTCGGATGCATCTGTGTCCAAAATAAAGGGATCCTGGCTATTTGGCAATGTTAGTAATGGAGCTGACGTCATTAATTCCTTAATCTTCTTAAAGGCTTGCTCCTGTTCAGATTCCCAAACAAAGGTCTTTTTGCTGGTGATTCTGTACAAAGGTACCGCTTCTTTGGCTAGATCTTTTAAGAATAATCAGTGATAGTTGACTAACCCCAAAAACTTTTCTACCTCTCATGAGTTTTTTGGAGTTGGCCAATTTACAACTTCATCAATGTTTCCAGATGTCAGCTGCAGTCCTTTTTGACCCACTAAGTGTCCTAAGAATTCAACTTCCTGCTGAAAAAGGATGCATTTCTTCGGTTTCATTAGTAGCCCGTACTCACGGAATCTCTGGAGGACCCTCCTAAGATTTTCCAAATGGGATTTGAAGTCCTGACCCATAAATAGAATGTCATCTAGAAATGCCAAAACTATCTCCCATGTGAGACCACGAAGGATTAGATTCATTACTCAGCAGTAGGTCGCAGGTGCATTACGTAACCCAAATGGCATATGTACAAACTCAAAAAGTCCATACTTAGTCAGGAATGCAGTCTTTTTCTGATCCTCTTCCTGTATCCGAACTTGCCAATATGCAGAGTTCGCATCAAGTTCAGAGAAGTACTTGTTTCCGGCTAAAGTGTCAATACAATCTTCCACTAGTGGGAGGGGAAAGGAATCCTTCTCAGTTACTTTATTTAACTCTCGATAATCTACACACCATCTGACTGACCCATCCCTTTAGCGTATTAATACTGGAGCCGACACCTATTCAGATTTTGATGGTTGAATAACTTTAGCTTTCAACATTATATCCAAATGAGCCCGTTCTTCCTTTGCAAAACCCAATGGGGTTTTCCGCATTCTTTGTTTCACTGGTTTTGCATCACCTGTGATAATTGAATGTTTTATTTCTGTGAAATCACCTAGGTCATAATCATCCATGGCGAAAACATCCTGGTACTCAAGAATCAAGTCCTTAAGTAACTCCTCTTCTCTATCTGACAGGTTCTGTTTTGACCTATTGATCAAATCTTGTAGATGATCTGGGACAACATTAGAAGTGTCAATCTCTTCAATCTTTTCAAGTTTAACATTGTCCACTGGTGTGACTGGTGAGACTTGGTATGTCTCTCCAATCTGCTGATTAGCTTTTATGACAATGTTCCGATCAGTCAAGTTTAGCATGCATATTCTAGGCTGTTGATTTTTCTGGTGTAGTGTTCTGGGCATTGTAATCTCCCCTACAGTTACCGGCTCAACCATATAGTCTGCTTTTTGACTTCTGGTAGCACATGTAACTATCTTCACCGTGTTTGGGGAGATGATGGTTCTCCGACAAACTCTTACTCTTGAGGCTTTTGGTTCTTTTGGCATTCCTGTTTTTAATTTGTCTTTCAATACAAAGGGAATTTTCTGTTAATAAACTTATGGAACGCCATAACTGTCATATGTTGTCCTAAAATATTTCTTTATGTGATATTTTAGATCGTCTAGTCGTTTTTTTTATTCCATTATATCATATATGCGTTACGAGGTGTTGTCTTTGCATTACGTTGTATGGTCTTTATATTACGTGATGGTGTTTTTAGATTACGTTATGGTGTTAAATTGTTATGTCATGTAGTTTCCTCATTACCTTATGTAGTCTTCTTATTATGTTGTGGAGATATTATATGACGAGATGTGGTATTGAGATTATGGTATGGTGTTTTCCTTTATCATGATGGTGTTTTTTTAATACGTGATGTTGTTAAATTGTTATGTCATTTAGTTTCCTCATTACCTTATGTAGTTTTTTTCATTACGTTGTGGGGATATTATATGACGAGATGTGGTATTGAGATTACGTTATGGTCTTTTCCCTTATTATGATGAAGTCTTTTTAATACATTACCTGGTTAAATTGTAATGTCATATAGTTTCCTCATAACATTATTCGGTCTCCTATCGTAGAGAGTCCTAGTGGGGATTTTTCACCTAATCTGATATAGAATCTGTTCGCTGTCTCGGTTAAAATGAATCAAAATTACGGGGGCGTCTCAAGACGGTTTCATAATATTTCACTACAAGCAAAAATAAGGTTCGGTTTCATGAGCCAATTTTATTATCACAAATTAATAGTCATCATCAGATGACCGAATTCCTAAATCATGCATTAAATGATTATAAAGTTTATGATTTTTACGAATGGTATCACAAAGCCTGCGATGCGGGCGAGGTGGTTCTCTTATTCCGCCGTGGTCGGATTCCCTGATAGTTGACCAAAAGTTCCTGCAGTGTGTCTCTTCTATAGGGTCCATTTGCCTGCAGAGGCGGGGCATGTGGCATCCTGGGGGTCCTGGAGTGTCTGTTGTGGAGCCTGCGCAGCCTGATCTGCAGCTTGTCCATCCTGTTCATTCTGTCAGTAGGCTCCCAGCTGTCGAGGTTGCTGCACCATCCGTCTCTCCATGTCTCATATGTTATGGACCTCTCGTTTGAAACAAGCATTGTTAACTGTATAAATAACCTTGCGAAGCATACACGTTAAAAAAGGCTAACTGGTGTAGAATACTTTTGAAAAACACACACACACACACACTGTGGTAAAAGGAGTAAATGCTCGTAAATAGACTTTTCTAATTTTCCTATAACATTTTCTACCCTTCCTAATACAGTCGGTTTAGCCATAGTTTATTTTTTGTCTGCAAATGCTTTCAATTTGGAAGGGATCAAAATTTTGTGATCTGGTAAAGAGTTAAATGAAATCAATACCTACACCACAGTGTAGGACCGGAAGTGTAGAGTGTTTGGGATTGTATGTGACTTAGGATTCTGTACGAAGTGGTTAAAAATTGTGTTCATACGGTAAGCCAAACTGGCGCTTTTTCATTTATTTTGATAGCTATAAAATTTTCATATCCAGTTATTTGTTTGTTTTGTATGAACCATATCAGGAACACATAATGTGCGCTGTAAACATTTCTTAGAGCAATGGGGGATGCCTTGATCAGTTGACCGTGCTAAAATAACAGATGATTTCGTCCTAAAGCAATGCCGTTTTATGTTCGATTTCTCAGCCTTAAAAACCTTTTTTCTCAACTGAAAAATGTATAAACATATTCGTTATTCACATTTTTTTTTTTAAAACATGTCAAGGTTTGGTAACAAAGTCAACTACAATCTTCCCTTATTCTTTGTTTAAAATGGCAAAAGTGAGAAAAGAAATTTGTGCAGTCACTTGTATGCGGTTAATATATCCCATAGATCCCAAGCGACTGTACAAACACCAAAACAAGAAATTTGTACAGCCAAGTGTAAGCGGTTGTACAGTTGCCTGAGTGCACTTCTAATCTTCCTTATCCTTTGTTTAAAACAGCATGTTGAGAAAAGAAATTTGTACAGTGACTTGTAGGCGGTTGTACAGCCGCTGATATCTATAACCGCTGACAAATGACTGAGCAAATTTGTGCAATTACTTGTAGGCGGTTAATAGGTCTCAGGCGACTGAACAACTGCCAAACAAGAAATATGTACAGCCACTTGTAAGCGGTTGTATTGTCGCCTGACATTTATTAACCGCTTACAATCTTCCTTATCCCATGTTTTAAATGGCACGTTGAGAGAAGAAATTAGTGGTCACTTGTGAGCGGTTGTACAGTCGCCCGAGATCTATTAACCACTTACAGGTGACTGTACAATTTTCTTTTCTCAAGGTGCCATTTAAAACGGAGGATAAGGAAGATAGTAGTCGACTTTGTTACCAAATCTTGACATGATTTCACAGGAATATGAATATAGAAACTCTTTTTAATACATTTTCAGTTAAGAAAACAGGTTTTAAATGATGAGAAATGGAGTAAAAACAGCATTGTTTTGAGACAAAATCAACATATTTTTAGTGCGGTCAATTGATCAAGGCACCTCAATTACTGTGTGGAAGTTTTACTGCGCACATACGTGTTCCTGTTCTGGTCTATACATAACAAACAAATACAATGTAGCTTGATATGAGTAATTTATGATAATTTGAAAAATGAAAAAGCACCAACTTGGTTTACTGTGTGAACACAATTTTTAACCACTAAGTGACAGAGCGTCACTGTACAGAATCCCAAGTCACATACAATCCCAAACAATGTATACTTCCGATCCTACACTGAGATGTAGGCATTGATTTCATTCAACTCTTTACCAGATGACAAAATTCTGATCCCATCCAAACAACAAATAAACTATGGCTAATATGATAGGATTGTTTTATGAAGGCTAGGAAATATTATAGAAAAGTGAGGTCTCTTAACAAGCATTTTTCTCCTTTTACCACAATGTTTCTCATAAGTATTCTACACGAGTCAGCCTTTTTAACCCATTACCAGACGACAAAATTTTTACCGTGTCCAAATTGAAAGCAATTGCAGACGACAAAATAAATGTAACATAAATGATAATTTATGTCTTTGATAGAGTAGAAAACATTGTGGGAAAAGGAGAAAATGCTGGTTACCAGCATTTTCTCCTTTTTCCACAATGTTTTCAAAAGGCTTCTTTTCCAGACGCGTCAAAAGGAGTCATTGTGTGGGAATGGGTTAAACATGTGTGCTTTGCAAGGTTATACAATTAACAATGCTTGTTTCAAACGAGAGGTCAATAACATACAAGACATGGAGAGACGGATGGTGAAGCAACCTCGACAGCTGGGAGGATGGACAGGCCGCAGATCAGGCTGCGAAGGCTCCACAACAGGCATCCTGGGATCCCCAGGATATCCTACACTTTGCTCTGCAGGCAAACCGACCCAATAGAAGGGACACACTGCATGAGCCTTTAGACACCCTGTCTGGACAGTGAATACGACCACGGCGGAATAAAAGAACCACCTCGCCGACGCCGCGGGCTTTGTGACATCATTTGTGAAAATTACAAACTTTACCATTATTTAATGAGAATGACTCTACCGTGCATTAAGCATGATTTAGAAATTCGGTCATCTGATGATGAATAGTAACCCTTAGAGCGCCAAATAAACCTATCAGATATTTTCATCCTAGAAATACAGCCCAAATAATTGCAATTTCATGGTTGCTTTCTTCAACAGTGTTTCTGCTAAGCAGACAGTGTAGATCACACCTCAGGCTGTACATTTCGTGCAGCCTGATCTTTATCTACACTGCCCGCAAAGGCAACTATAGTCATGAAAGGTGCTTTAAGGGTTGATTTATGGTAATAAAATATTGGGCTCATGAAACCAAACTTCATTTTTGCCTTCATTTTGTAGTGAAATTATTAGAAAAACCGTCTTGAGACGCCCCCTTAAATTTTATTCATTTTAACCGGGATAGAAAATAGATTCTGTATCAGGTTAGGTGAAAAATCCCCAGTTGGCACAAACTGTCATCGGATAGGCTCTGAGCCACCTGAATTGAATCTATTCGTTCTTTTTCGAAAAGAGGAACTAAAGTTCCATTGCCCAACTCCCATAGGATTGCTTCCAGTGATTCCGCCATTTCTGAAGATGAAGGACGATTGAAGTGACGTAAGCAGTGTCACATTTCCATACATAGCCGAACGATTAGTCCTCACCACGTTTGATGAAGAAACGACATCACGTATGTTATAACCACACAACGTAACAAGAAGAATACCATAAGGTAATGTGAAAACAACTCAACAAAGCAATTAAACCAAACAAAATATTAAAAAGACATCACCATAATTAAAGAGAATAACATAACGTAAAGCCGGGGATTTTCATTCATAAAACCCCAGTTGTCGAAAACCATCCGACAACAAGAGAAATTAGAGATTTACTACGGCCGAGGTCGACACTAATGGGAAACATGGTGTATTTTTACATGAGCAACTCGCTCATTTACATACCGGAAATAAACAGACGAAGCTTCAAACATAGCGTCCGAAAAAGACATTATGGAAAATAATTACATGTTTTTTATGTTACGGAATTTAGGCATCATTAGTCACGTGCCAGTCACTTGACACTCTCACAATGCTTTTTTGATTTCTGGAGCGAAATCTTAAAATACCATAAGAGGCTACATAGCCTTTTAAGGGAACACCATCAAACAAAAAAAATTTTTTTTTGTAATTTTATGATTCTTAATTATTGATGATTTGTATTTTTTCATATAAATTTCAGTGATATATATATCTTGTAATTTGGTGAGATGTGAAAAATCTAAATACCCACCTTTAAAAGCCGATTTGTGGATCTTGAAATATTTTAATTCTTTTTACAAGCATGAAATGTTATTTATTTAATTACTACTAGATCTAGTTATTATTTTTTTTTTAATGGTGAATCAACATTATGTAAACAAGCCATGTCAAACTTCACCAAGCTCAAGTCATTGAATGATAACGGTGAGTTAAATGTCTATTCACCTCAAATAGTAACAGACGAAATATACATTTAGACCCTAAAAATAAATGAAGAACGCGCCATTGCCTCTTTCTGCAACTTATTTAAACCTGAACCAGTTCAAAATGTTTACGTTTATTAAACAAATGCTCACAAGATTCCAAACAACACAAAGCTTAAACCAACCTTGACTAGCCTCCTGACCTCATTTTGTCACATGATTCGTGTTCCAAACATCGTCAAAGAATCACTGATCAGATTAGCTAAAGCAGTTTGAACTGAACCTTTAACGAAACTATTTTCTAACGGCATAGCTCTCTCTCACTCTCTCTATCTCTCTCTTGTTTCGGCATGCAGGCAAACGACAAATACACCCAGAATGTACCCCACAGAGACACACCTATATGCCCCAAAAATTAATATGGTCGAATTTTTAATAACAATAAAGTATTTGAAATCAATCATTGAGTCTAAAATGAAACACAATGTGAAGTTTCCCCAAGGGCGGATCGAGGATTTTTTGCCAGGGGGGCGGAGGGGTTTAATCCGGAAAATCCAAAATAAATTTATGAACTGAAACTAAACGCAATCAGCCTTGCCTGAAAGACCACCTCTATAAGGCAGAAACCTTCATTAAGCGACCAAGAGTCTATATCCCAGTAAGATATATAAAAAAAAAAAAAAAGACAAGAGAAACCAGGGTATATCGCTCGATTTTTTTTTTTTTTTTTTTTTTTTTTTTTTCTTTAGCTAAGTCTATGTTGTTGGTACTTGGTGAATTTTCCTAGCAGACAGTGGTTACTCTGAAAATTGTAGGAGGGGGCGGGGGGTCCGGACCCCTCTGACCCCACCATGTATCTACCCATGTTTCCATTTTGATGTCGGCAAAACCATAATTTATGTTATCCGTGATTAGTCGACGCAAACCTATCTGCGTAAGGTGGATCAAAAGTTTCTGTTGATGAAGCCATTTTCAGCGTAACAATGTTAGTTAAGGTATAGGTGCGTTATTTATTAAAACTCATTCCTTAATTTTGACGACACAAGGAGCTTTTGTGGACAGTGTAGATCAAGATCAGACTGCACAGAACGTGCAGTCTGATCACTGACCCTTCCCCCAGCTGGGCGGGGGGATAGAAATTGCCCAGCTGTCGCACTACAGAAGGGGTAAGACCCCCCCACTGTGCCTGCCCGTTTGCCGTGGGCTGCAACTCGTGTCGTTTGATGACGGGATCCTGGTGGTTGAGTGGATTCGGGGCTCGGCCTTTTGATAGCTCTGTTTTCACAACACACCACTTTGGCCCTGAACTGAACTAAACGAGAGGTCAGGAAGGCCCGTCCTGATCAATCGGCTGGTCATGCCTTGCCCTAGGGCATCTAATATGTTCTTTCTTTCGCAGCCTTCTCTCAATTAAAATTACTATCTTCTCCATATTTAATCCACACTCTTTCCAGATTTCTTGTTTTTGCCCTAGAAGGCGGTGGCTCATGGGTCAATCGGGTGAAAGTTTTTTGGTGTTTGGCTGACATTTGTAACCTCTCAATGATCGTCTAAGCTTGGTAAGACTTTCTGCGAGAATATATCTGTCCAGTCTAGCCCTTTCATACCGAGTATACCACTGATGTATCCCTGTCATGGTCTGCGAATGGGCTTTCCCCAGACCATGACCCCTTGTTGGACTCCGTGGTGGGTGGGGAGCATCGGTGATGAAATTTTATACACAAACATGGCGTCACAAAAAAAGGCCAAGCTCAATGAAAGCAAACGCCCTTTATCAGACAGCGAGTCCGAAACTGAACCTTCAATTTCTACTTCTTCTTTTCACTCTCCGCGTTTTATCGTTATTCAGTCCCAAGATCCTTCAAAACCCATAACCAAACTATCTCCTTTCGTAATAGAAAAACAAATTACCAGCATCCTTGGAACTCCAAAATCTGTTAAAAAACTCAAAGACCAGACCCTTTTAGTTGAATGTCTTACAAATCAACAAGCTGTGAATCTTTTAAAAAACACAAAATTCTTTGACACAGATGTTAGAATTTTCCCACATCCTTCACTAAATTCTTGCAAAGGAGTAATTAGATGCAAAGAGCTTACTTACTGCAACTCTTTGCAAGAAATTAAAGATAATCTGAAACAACAAGGTGTATCCGATGTCCAACGGATTTCTGTACGCAGAGATGGAGAACAGAGACTCACAAATACATACATCTTAACATTTTCTTCACCTGTTCTTCCAACATCAATCAAGGTAGGCTTTCAAATTGTAAAAGTAGATGTGTATGTGCCAAATCCCTTGCGATGTTTTAAATGCCAGCGGTACGGCCATCACATCAGTAAATGTCCAAACCAAGAAACATGCTCTAAATGTGCTCATCAAGGACCTGACCATGACAGTACTACATGTTCAAATCCTCCTCTTTGCATTAATTGTAAGTCTCCACACTCTACTTTTTCAAGAGAGTGTCCTGTATGGAGAGAAGAAAAAGAAATACTGTCCATTAAATACAACAATAATGTAAGCTTTCCAGAAGCAAGGAAAATATTTGAACAGCGCAAAAAAACCTCTTCTAGTCCTAGCTATGCAGGTGTTGTTGGCTCGTCAACTGAAAAGGACGACTGCAGCACTTGTAAAATTCTTGCGAAAGTTCTTCTTCAAAAATTTCCTGACGTAGCTACTGAGCTGAAAGAACTTCTCCCTCCATCCACCTTGTCCAAACTAATTCCTGACTCTCCATCTGCGTCAAAAACAAACAAAACCCCTCCTGCAACCTCAAAACCCACAGACTCTCAAAGTATTTCTACACAAAAACCTTCAAAGCCGTCTACCTCTTCGCAAAATATTTCTTCAAAAAAACCTTCAAAACCATCTGCCCCTTCAAAACAGCCTCCTAAGAAACCCCAACCTCAACCTTCACAGTCTACAAATAAATCTAACGCTCCACCTAAAGACAACAAATCGTATCATGTACCCCGATCACCAAAAAGATCTTCCTCAAAATCTAAACCACAGTCTAGAGATAAACATGAATCCTGTGAAATAGCAGTCACAGTAGATGATCCGGTCCCTACCTCCAACAGATTTTCGGAGTTAGAGGACATGGATGCAGATACTGAAAATCTGGAAGGTGAGGCTTCAGATTCAGAAGCCTCTATCTGGTCCATTTCTAAAGATACTTGGAACAAGGACACTGACACTTGGCACACGTCCAAACCCGAGACATCTATAATTAAATCTTAATCTATTTTAAAATGTATTGGTTTACGGCCTCTTTTTTTACTTTAGCTTTTATACTTTCTTCATGCACAATGGATACCATAATCCAGTGGAATTGTCGAGGTCTGAAGTCAAACTTTGACGAACTTTCCCTTTTAATTAGTGATCACAAACCAGATGCTGTTTGTCTTCAAGAAACCTTCCTTAAACGGGAGGATGATATCTCAATCAAATACCATTCAATTTACAATAAAGTCTTTACCGAAGGCGAGAAAGCTAGAGGTGGTGTTTCTGTTATTGTTAATAACAACATACCTCATAAAGTTATCTCTCTTAACACAAACTTGCAAGCTGTTGCCATCAGATTATCTTTACACAGTGCCGTTACACTATGTTCTTTATATCTCCCCCCGAGCACACCTATTAATGAGACCAATCTGAATGATCTCATTTCCCAATTGCCATCCCCCTATATTCTTGCTGGGGACTTTAATGGTCACAATGTTATGTGGGGTTGTGATGACACTAACCAGAGAGGTTTACAGTTGGAGAACTTCATTTCGAACAACTCTTTGTCTTTCATGAATGATAACAAGTCCAAAACCTACCTACATCCAGCAACCGGATCTTACTCATCTATAGATTTAACCTTATGCAGCCCAGTCTTACTTCCCAATTTCACTTGGAAAGTGAAAGAGGATTTGTGTGGAAGTGATCACTTCCCTATTATCTTTTCATCTACACAACCATCCAGCAGCATAAAACCGCAGAAATGGAAGCTCTCCAAAGCCAATTGGAACAGATTTGAAACCCTCTGTGAACAGACCATTACACATGACAAGTTTGGAGATTGCGATGATCCAGCAAAACTTTTTACTTCGCTGTTAATTGATGCAGCTAAACAGTCTGTCCCTCAGACCTCGACAAATCCAAAACGTCCTGACAAGCCTTGGTACAATGAAGATTGTAAACAGGCTGTCAGAGACAGAAAACAAGCCCTTAGAAAGTTTAACCTCAGACCTACCAAAGAAAATCATAACCTATTCCGTATTTCCAGGGCAAAGGCTCGTCGTACCATTAGAGAAAGTAAGCGCAAGGCTTGGAGGCAATATGTTTCTAAATTAAATAGTAGAACTACTACTAAAAAAACCTGGGACATGATCAGAAAGATCAATGGCAAAGGCCAACCCCCTCTCAGTCACCTTGAAGTTAACAATACTTCGTTGGAAACCCCCCAGGATATAGCTGATGCTCTTGCTGACACCTTTTGTAAAAAGTCTTCCTCTGCAAACTATTCTGAAAAGTTTCAGAGGAATAAAGCCAGAGAAGAAAAGAAAAAACTTAATTTCAATTCTTCTAATTCAGAGCACTATAATAAACTCTTCACTTTTAAAGAATTAAAATCTGCTCTGAATAAAGCTCACGATTCTTCCCCTGGCCAAGATAAAGTTCATTACCAGTTTTTAAAACACTTACCTTTTACTTCTCTCTCTGTTTTACTTGATATTTTTAATGATATCTGGCAGTCCGGTGATTTTCCTTCGTCCTGGCGAGAGGCACTAGTCATTCCTATCCCAAAACCTGGCAAGGATGCTAGTGACCCAGCCAACTATCGTCCAATAGCTCTTACTAGTTGTCTCTGCAAGACTCTGGAACGTATGGTCAACGACAGGCTTGTCTGGTTTTTAGAGAAAAACAACCTTATCGTTGATGTACAGAGTGGATTTCGTCGCCAGCGTGGTACCATCGATCATCTTGTCCGCTTTGAAACCTTTGTCAGAGAAGCCTTTATTAATAGACAACATGTAGTATCTGTCTTTTTCGACCTTGAAAGCGCTTATGATACGACTTGGAAATACGGAATTCTTAAAGACTTACATGACTTTGGTCTTCGAGGCCGTCTTCCTCTTTTTATTTCAGCCTTCTTGGATGAACGTCTTTTCCGCGTCCGAGTTGGTAATACTGTCTCGGGAGCCCGTGAACAGGAGATGGGTGTGCCCCAAGGATGTATTCTCTCTGTTACACTTTTTAGTGTAAAAATAAACAGTATAGTTAAAGCTATCTGTCCTGGTGTAGACTGTTCTCTTTATGTTGATGACTTTGTTATATGCTTCAGATCTCGAAATATGAATATTATTGAGAGACAACTTCAACAGTGTCTCAACAAACTCCAAACGTGGTCTGAAGAAAATGGCTTCAAATTTTCCAAGTCCAAAACAAAATGCATGCACCTTTGTAATTTACGTGGTGTTCATCCAGACCCTGAACTGTATTTGGACAAAACTAAAATTGAAGTCGTTTCTGAGTTTAAATTTCTTGGAGTCATCTTTGACAGAAAGCTTTCCTTCCTTCCTCACATCACTGCACTTAAAAAGAAATGCAAGAAGGCTCTTAATCTTTTAAAGGTTGTGGCCCATTCTGAATGGGGAGCAGACCGTAAAGTCCTCTTGCGGCTTTATCGGTCTTTAGTCCGCTCCAAATTAGACTATGGATCTATTGTATACGGATCAGCCCGTAAATCTTGTCTTAAAATTCTCGATCCTATACACCACGAAGGCCTGCGTCTTGTACTTGGAGCTTTCAGAACTTCTCCCGTCAATAGTCTCTATGTTGAGGCTAATGAACCTTCTCTTTCTTACAGGAGGGAAAAACTCTCACTTCAATATCTTTTAAAACTGAAGTCAAATCGTTTTAATCCAACTCATAAAGTTGTTTTTAAACCTCAGTATAAACGTCTGTTTGAAAGGAAACCAAATGTTATTCCTCCATTTGGTATCCGCATGGAGCCCATTGTAGATAACCTTGGCATAGACACTGAGTCTATTGCCGATTATAAAATCTCTGAAATCCCTCCATGGACACTAAACAGTGCAGAATTCAGATTTGACCTTGCATCCGACAAAAAGTCAGTCACGGACAGAACTGTGTTTCACGCTAGATACAATGAGATAAAGGAGCATTATTTTTCCTTCAAACCAATATACACAGATGGATCAAAAGAAGGAAATTCTGTAGCAGCTGCCGCCATTTATGGAGAAAGGAGCTTAAAGTGCCGCCTTCCAAACAATTCCTCTATCTTCTCTGCAGAAATTAAAGCTATTGATCTTGCCCTTAATCTAGCTGAACATTCTAATTCCAACCGTTTCATTATCTTTTCGGACTCTTTGTCAACATTACAGGCCCTTTCAAATCAACGACTTGAGAATCCCTTGATCTGTACTTTACTTGAAAGGATCTCACAAATTTCTTCTATGAATAGATTGGTGTTCTGCTGGCTTCCAAGTCATGTTGGCATCAAAGGCAATGAAAATGCCGATAGGTCTGCCAAATCTGCACTTAACCTTCCCATTTCAGATTTTAAAGTTCCACACACTGATTTTAAATCCTCTGTTTTAACACATATCCAATCTTCTTGGCAATCCCAGTGGGATGCTGATGTTTTCAATAAACTACATTCAGTTAAACCTTCCCTCGGTGAATGGTACCCCGTTTACAGGTCTGTTCGTCGAGAAGAAATGATAATTGCACGACTTCGAATTGGCCATTCACGCATTACACATTCCTGGCTCTTGACCAGAGATGATGCCCCTGAATGTATTCCATGCAATGCACCCTTCTCTATAAAACACATTCTACTAGATTGCATTGACTTTCAGCCAGTTCGTACAAAATATTTCAACGTCGATAGTTTAAAAAATCTTTTTGATTCTGTCAGCGTTGAATCTATTATCGCTTTCATAAAGGAGATTGGCATTTACAATAAACTGTGATATTTACTCTTTAGTTTCTTATCCACCTTTTTACATTCTTTACTTTGAGTAGGCAGGGATTGCCCAGCCACTCAATATTATATTTTATGCACATTATCAGTTACACATAACCTTTCATCATTTAAAGACTTTTACTTATCATTTTAAGACTGTTCAAATTTTTTATCACAATCTTAAGTTTGCATCTCCTTAATGGGAGGATTACCTCTTTTGAGGGCATCTTATCTAATTGGAGACATTCATTCTTCATTTAAAGACTCCTTTATTATCAATTTAAGACTGTTCAAATCTTTTTATCGCAGTCTTAACATCATTATTCAAAACCTTTTTGAGTTAATAGGGAAGCCCTGTTGCTCAATTATATCTTTTATACATACTTAGATCTCACATGATCCTTCTTAATTTAACTCTTTTACTGTCAGCATGTCTCAAATCTTTTTAGAAAAAAATCCGCCTTAATCGTTCCTTCAACACAGATATGCGCGCTAAATGACCAAAGCTGTCGATGCGCCATAAAACAACATTCATTCATTCATTCATTGCATCCGACAAAAAGTCAGTCACGGATAGAACTGTGTTTCACGCTAGATACAATGAGATAAAGGAGCATTATTTTTCCTTCAAACCAATATACACAGATGGATCAAAAGAAGGAAATTCTGTAGCAGCTGCCGCCATTTATGGAGAAAGGAGCTTAAAGTGCCGCCTTCCAAACAATTCCTCTATCTTCTCTGCAGAAATTAAAGCTATTGATCTTGCCCTTAATCTAGCTGAACATTCTAATTCCAACCGTTTCATTATCTTTTCGGACTCTTTGTCAACATTACAGGCCCTTTCAAATCAACGACTTGAGAATCCCTTGATCTGTACTTTACTTGAAAGGATCTCACAAATTTCTTCTATGAATAGATTGGTGTTCTGCTGGCTTCCAAGTCATGTAGGCATCAAAGGCAATGAAAATGCCGATAGGTCTGCCAAATCTGCACTTAACCTTCCCATTTCAGATTTTAAAGTTCCACACACTGATTTTAAATCCTCTGTTTTAACACATATCCAATCTTCTTGGCAATCCCAGTGGGATGCTGATGTTTTCAATAAACTACATTCAGTTAAACCTTCCCTCGGTGAATGGTACCCCGTTTACAGGTCTGTTCATCGAGAAGAAGTGATAATTGCACGACTTCGAATTGGCCATTCACGCATTACACATTCCTGGCTCTTGACCAGAGATGATGCCCCTGAATGTATTCCATGCAATGCACCCTTCTCTATAAAACACATTCTACTAGATTGCATTGACTTTCAGCCAGTTCGTACAAAATATTTCAACGTCGATAGTTTAAAAAATCTCTTTGATTCTGTCAGCGTTGAATCTATTATCGCTTTCATAAAGGAGATTGGCATTTACAATAAACTGTGATATTTACTCTTTAGTTTCTTATCCACCTTTTTACATTCTTTACTTTGAGTAGGCAGGGATTGCCCAGCCACTCAATATTATATTTTATGCACATTATCAGTTACACATAACCTTTCATCATTTAAAGATTTTTTCTTATCATTTTAAGACTGTTCAAATTTTTTATCACAATCTTAAGTTTGCATCTCCTTAATGGGAGGATTACCTCTTTTGAGGGCATCTTATCTCATTGGAGACATTCATTCTTCATGTAAAGACTCCTTTATTATCAATTTAAGACTGTTCAAATCTTTTTATCGCAGTCTTAACATCATTATTCAAAACCTTTTTGAGTTAATAGGGAAGCCCTGTTGCTCAATTATATCTTTTATACATACTTAGATCACACATGATCCTTCTTAATTCAACTCTTTAACTGTCAGCATGCCTCAAATCTTTTTAGAAAAAAAAAAATCCGTCTTAACCGTTCATTCAACACAGATATGCGCGCTAAATGACCAAAGCTGTCGATGCGCCATAAAACAACATTCATTCATTCATTCATTCTGATCACTGACCCACATTGTCCACATTTTCATTCTAGATTATAAATGAACCGTTTCTTCGTCTTGCAATGGAAGTGTATTTTCAGCCAATGAACAAATACAATTTATTTATTCGGGAGTGAAAGAGTTAATATGGTGTTCTAAACTGGGCTATAAGGGGTATAGATAATAACGGCTGCATGTGAAAATCATTTGGATTAGTTCCAACTTTTTGTCATTTTTTGTCGAACTTAACCAAACAGAATAATACACATAGAGTTCCTTCAGATAGCTATCAATTATATATCAAATGTCTTTATCCTTTGATATATTAACCCATTACCAAACGACAAAATTTCAGACCTGTCCAAAATAAAATTTGCACACGAAAATTCAAAGCGATTGTGTACTGGGTAAAATAAGTATCTTATTTAGTAGAAAGCATTGTGGGAAAGAAGAATTGCTCACAAAAGCACTTTCTCCATTGCTCACAATGCTTTCATAAATAATGACCATAACATAATCTCAAAACAACACCACGTCATATAATAACCACACAACGTAATAAGAAGACTACAAAACGTAATGTGAAAACTGCATGATACAACAATTTTACCATACAATGTATTGTATAATCATAATGATTAAGGAAAAGGCCATAATGTAATTTCAAAACCACATCACGTAATATAATAACAACACAACGTAATACGAAGACTACCAAACATAATGCGAAAACTACATGACATAACAATTTAATAACATGGTGTATTAAAAAGACATCATCATGATAAAGGAAAACACCATAACGTAATCTCAATGCCACATCACGTCATATAATATCCCCACAACGTAATAAGAAGACTACATAAGGTAATGAGGAAACTATATGACATAACAATTTAACCAGGTAATGTATTAAAAGGACATCATCATGATAAAGGAAAACACCATAACGTAATCTCAATATCACATCACGTCATATCATATCCCCACAGTGTAATAAGAATACTACATAAGGTAATGAGGAAACTATATGACATAACAATTTAACACCATAACGTAATCTCAAAACCACATCACGTCATATAATATCCCCACAACGTAATAAGAAGACTACATAAGGTGAAACTACATGACATAACAATTTAACACCGTAACATAATCTAAAAACACCATCACGTAATATAAAGACCACATAACGTGATGCAAAGACCACACCTCGTAACGCATATATGAAATAATGGAATAAAAAAACGACTAGACGATCTGAAATATTACATAAAGAAATGTTTTAGGACAACATAAGACAGTTATGGCGTTCCATATAAACTTCTAAATAACCATCCTCTTGGCCGAGATTAATACTAATCTTATTTCTTCTCAAGAAATCTAAGCCCAATAACATTTTGTCCTCAATGGGTGCCACATAGACTTCCTCTTCATAAACATGACTACCTATCTGCAGTGCCAAAGGTCCAATAATGAAGCATTTTATCTTTAATTCCCTGCCTGCAGTCTGCAATAGTACTTGCTTAATGATGGGGTCAGTCCAATTCAACTCCTTGTACACCCTATCCGAGATAATGGGTCACTTGTGCTGCTTTATCCACTACAGCCTCAACCATTATTCCTCCCAATATAACTGGGATCTGTATCATAGAAGCAGACCTTAACTGGTTAATTTGGATACATGACTCGGATTCACTGTCAGTGTCTGTTGCACTTTCTGCGCTAGACTCGGACTCATTACCCACATCTGCCCATTTCCCAGCATTTTTCCCCAAAGTAATGCTCAACTCGGCTACCATGTCTGTGTCATGCGTTTTTGCCTCTGAACTTTTTACATCAATTTCATCTACTTCCTTGTCCGAATCACTGAATAGGTGACGAAGAGCTGCAGCGAATGATGCTTCACTACTTAGGCATCTTCCAGGGCATTCGGTCGGCACTCAGCCTCCAGATCCGACCGCTGGAAGTTTAAATCTTCCTCCTCTTCTTCTTCTTCCTCCTCGGCAACCTGTGCCACTTTCTTGGCAATAGGACAGTCCCGTGCGAAATGCCCTGGTTGCCCACACTTAAAGCATCCTTGTGTGGCAGCCTTAGACTTTGGTTTCGCACCCAATGACACTAGCATAGACTTAATTTCACCCATGCTTGTATTCAGTTCTGACATCTGCTTCTGAAGTTGGCCTATTTCTGATTCTATCTTTTTCAGTCAATCTTCTTGCCAACCTCCTGTCGAAGCTGGAGCTGTATTCTTCCTTTGGTAGCTCATTCTAGTGTT
Organism: Tridacna gigas; assembly: GCA_945859785.2. NCBI lineage: Eukaryota > Metazoa > Mollusca > Bivalvia > Cardiida > Cardiidae > Tridacna > Tridacna gigas. Next base: position 106,999,397 of record OX244028.2, read on the forward strand.
TTGTGGTGCCGAAGCTCTAGCGACACGGGGGAGATCTTCTTCATCAGAGTACAAGCTAGATACATCTCTTTCTATTCTTACATTTCTAACTTCTTTTCTTAATTTCCCATACATGACAGTGTTAGTGTGCTGGTACCACCTAACTTTATCGACAGCTTCCTCCATTGTTCCTGGTTTGCATGTCAGTGCATAATGGCCAGCCCTTTTATCTAGGCAGCCCTGACAAAACCGCAATATTGCCTGCTTGTACATTTGGTGGTCAGGCATATCTGGGAAGGCTCTTGTAGCCTGCTGTACAACTCTAGCTGCCCATTCCACCACAGTTCCCCCAGCTGGGCGGGGGGATAGAAATTGCCCAGCTGTCGCACTACAGAAGGGGTAAGACCCCCCCACTGTGCCTGCCCGTTTGCCGTGGGCTGCAACTCGTGTCGTTTGATGACGGGATCCTGGTGGTTGAGTGGATTCGGGGCTCGGCCTTTTGATAGCTCTGTTTTCACAACACACCACTTTGGCCCTGAACTGAACTAAACGAGAGGTCAGGAAGGCCCGTCCTGATCAATCGGCTGGTCATGCCTTGCCCTAGGGCATCTAATATGTTCTTTCTTTCGCAGCCTTCTCTCAATTAAAATTACTATCTTCTCCATATTTAATCCACACTCTTTCCAGATTTCTTGTTTTTGCCCTAGAAGGCGGTGGCTCATGGGTCAATCGGGTGAAAGTTTTTTGGTGTTTGGCTGACATTTGTAACCTCTCAATGATCGTCTAAGCTTGGTAAGACTTTCTGCGAGAATATATCTGTCCAGTCTAGCCCTTTCATACCGAGTATACCACTGATGTATCCCTGTCATGGTCTGCAAATGGGCTTTCCCCAGACCATGACCCCTTGTTGGACTCCGTGGTGGGTGGGGAGCATCGGTGATGAAATTTTATACACAAACATGGCGTCACAAAAAAAGGCCAAGCTCAATGAAAGCAAACGCCCTTTATCAGACAGCGAGTCCGAAACTGAACCTTCAATTTCTACTTCTTCTTTTCACTCTCCGCGTTTTATCGTTATTCAGTCCCAAGATCCTTCAAAACCCATAACCAAACTATCTCCTTTCGTAATAGAAAAACAAATTACCAGCATCCTTGGAACTCCAAAATCTGTTAAAAAACTCAAAGACCAGACCCTTTTAGTTGAATGTCTTACAAATCAACAAGCTGTGAATCTTTTAAAAAACACAAAATTCTTTGACACAGATGTTAGAATTTTCCCACATCCTTCACTAAATTCTTGCAAAGGAGTAATTAGATGCAAAGAGCTTACTTACTGCAACTCTTTGCAAGAAATTAAAGATATTCTGGCCCCCAGCTGGGCGGGGGGATAGAAATAGCTCAGCTGTCGCACTACAGCAGGGGTAAGACCCCCCCACTGTGCCTGCCTGTTTGCCGTGGGCTGCAACTCGTGTCGTTCGATGACGGGATCCTGGTGGTTGAGTGGATTCAGAGCTCGGCCCTTTGATGGCTCTGTTTTCGCAACACACCACTTTGGCCTTGAATTGAATTAAACGAGGGGTCAGGAAGGCCCGTTCTGATCAATCGGCTGGTCACGCCGAGCCCTAGGGTGTTTCTCTGACTTTGTTTTCTTTTAATCATACACAGCTACATCATTTCTCTGTCGTCAGTTGCTGTATGTCAATACCCTAGAAGGCGGTGGCTCATGGGCTAATCGGGTGAAAGTTGGTGTTTGGTTGACACTTGTAACCGCCCAAAGTTAGTCTATGCTTGGTAGGACATTCTGCGGGCCTACATTTGTCCAGTCTAGCCCTTTCACTTCGAGTATATTACCGATGTATCCTTGTCATGATCTGAGTTGGATTTCCCCAGATCATGTCCCCTTGTTGGACTCCGAGGCGGGTGGGGAACATCGGTGATGAATAGAAAACAACAACTATGGCTTCTCAAAAAAAGGCCAAGCGTGTACTCTCGGACTCTGATTCAGAGTCTGAACATTCAACACCTTCTTCATCATTTGCACGTTTTCTAGTTATTGAATCTGTAGACTCTTCCAAACCAGTTACAAAACTATCTCCCTTTATTATTGAAAAATCCATTTCGGCAATCCTTGGCACACCCAAATCTGTTAAAAAACTTAAAAATGAAACCTTGCTTGTTGAGTGCTTCTCGCAACAACAGGTTAGAAACCTGCTTGGACACAAGAAACTTTTCAATCTTGATGTCAAAATATTTCCTCACAAGACCCTTAATACCTCCAAGGGGATCATTAGATGCAAAGAATTAAGCTTCTGTGACTCTTTGGAGGAAATCAAATCAAACCTGAAGAGCCAGGCTGTGTCTGATGTGAAAAGAATTTCAGTTCTCAGAGATGGCATTCGTAGAGATACACATACTTACATCTTAACATTCTCTACGCCAACTCTCCCTACTTCAGTTAAAATTGGATTTCAATCGGTCAAGGTCGATGTTTACGTGCCTAATCCGTTGCGCTGTTTTAAATGCCAGCGGTACGGCCATCATGAAAGTAACTGCAGAAGCACACCTGTTTGTCCCAAATGTGCTTTTGAAGGGGAAAACCATGACCAAAAGACTTGCAATAACCCTCTTCTCTGTGTCAATTGCAAGTCTTCTCATCCTACCTATTCCAAAGAATGTTCAGTTTGGAAAGATGAGAAAGAAATCCTGTCAATCAAGTTTAAGGAGAATGTTACCTTTTTGGAAGCCAGGAAAACAGTTGAAAAACGCAGGTCTGATCAGGCATTGTTGAGCAAAAGCACAACATATGCAAATGTTGCATCTCCTTTGCCTGCAAATGGACATTGTCCAACCTGCGAACTGTTGGCTAAAAAACTTCTCCAAAAGTTTCCTGAAATGACTAGTGAACTGAAAGCTCTCCTTCCCAATGTCCAGGTTACAACACCTTCCACTCAGACTCAGCCTGCATCTGAAACAAACAAACCCTCTTCTGCACCCCCAAAACCCACAGACTCTCAAAGTATTCCTTCACAAAAAACCCCAAAGCCCTCTTCCTCTTCACAAAATACTTCATCAAAAAAAGCTTCAAAGCCATCTGCCCCTTCAAAACAGCCTCCTAAGAAACCCCAACCTCCATCTTCACAGTCTACAAATAAATCAAACGTTCCACCTAAAGATAACAAATCGTATCATGTACCCCGATCACCAAAAAGATCTTCTTCAAAATCTAAACCACAGTCTAGAGATAACCATGAATCCTGTGAAATAGCAGTCACAGTAGATGATCCGGTCCCTACCTCCAACAGATTTTCGGAGTTAGAGGACATGGATGCAGATACTGAAAATCTGGAAGGTGAGGCTTCAGATTCAGAAGCCTCTATATGGTCCATTTCTAAAGATACTTGGAACAAGGACACTGATACTTGGCACACGTCCAAACCCGAGACAACTGTAATTAAATCTTAATCTATTTTAAAATGTATTGGTTTACGGCCTCTTTTTTTACCTTAGCTTTTATACTCTCTTCATGCACTATGGATACCATAATCCAGTGGAATTGTCGAGGTCTAAAGTCAAACTTTGACGAACTTTCCCTTTTAATCAATGATCACAAACCAGTTGCTGTTTGTCTGCAAGAAACCTTCCTTAAGCAGGAGGATGATATTTCTGTCAAATATCATTCCATTTACAATAAAGTCTTTACCGAAGGCGAGAAAGCTAGAGGTGGTGTTTCTGTTATTGTTAATAACAATATACCTCATAAAGTTATCTCTCTTAACACAAACTTGCAAGCTGTTGCCATCAGATTATCTTTACACAGTGCCGTTACACTATGTTCTTTATATCTCCCCCCAAACACACCTATTAATGAGACCAATCTGAATGATCTCATTTCCCAATTGCCATCCCCCTATATTCTTGCTGGGGACTTTAATGGTCACAATGTTATGTGGGGTTGCGATGACACTAACCAGAGAGGTTTACAGTTGGAGAACTTCATTTCGAACAACTCTTTGTCTTTCATGAATGATAACAAGTCCAAAACCTACCTACATCCAGCAACTGGATCATACTCATCTATTGATTTAACCTTATGCAGCCCAGTCTTACTTCCCAATTTCACTTGGAAAGTGAAAGAGGATTTGTGTGGAAGTGATCACTTCCCTATTATCTTTTCATCTACACAACCATCCAGTAGTGTAAGACCGCAGAAATGGAAGCTCTCTAAAGCCAATTGGAACAGATTTGAAACCCTCTGTGAACAGACCATTACACATGACAAGTTTAGAAATTGCGATGATCCAGCAAAACTTTTTACTTCACTGTTAATTGATGCAGCTAAACAATCTGTCCCTCAGACCTCGACAAATCCAAAACGTCCTGACAAGCCTTGGTACAATGAAGATTGTAAACAGGCTGTCAGAGACAGAAAACAAGCCCTTAGAAAGTTTAACCTCAGACCTACCAAAGAAAATCATAACCTATTCCGTATTTCCAGGGCAAAGGCTCGTCGTACCATTAGAGAAAGTAAGCGCAAGGCTTGGAGACAATATGTTTCTAAATTAAATAGTAGAACTACTACTAAAAAAACCTGGGACATGATTAGAAAGATCAGTGGCAAAGGCCAACCCCCTCTCAGTCACCTTGAAGTTAACAATACTTCGTTGGAAAACCCCCAGGATATAGCTGATGCTCTTGCTGACACCTTTTGCAAAAAGTCCTCCTCTGCAAACTATTCTGAAAAGTTTCAGAGGAATAAAGCCAGAGAAGAAAAGAAAAAACTTAATTTCAATTCTTCTAATTCAGAGCACTATAATAAACTCTTCACCTTTAAAGAATTAAAATCAGCTCTGAATAAAGCTCACGATTCTTCTCCCGGCCAAGATAAAGTTCATTACCAGTTTTTAAAACACTTACCTTTTACTTCCCTCTCTGTTTTACTTGATATTTTTAATGATATCTGGCAATCCGGTGATTTTCCTTCGTCCTGGCGAGAGGCACTAGTCATTCCTATCCCAAAACCTGGCAAGGATGCTAGTGACCCAGCCAACTATCGTCCAATAGCTCTTACTAGTTGTCTCTGCAAGACTCTAGAACGTATGGTCAACGACAGGCTTGTCTGGTTTTTAGAGAAAAACAACCTTATCGTTGATGTACAGAGTGGATTTCGTCGTCAACGTGGCACCATCGATCATCTTGTCCGCTTTGAAACCTTTGTCAGAGAAGCCTTTATTAATAGACAACATGTAGTATCTGTCTTTTTCGACCTTGAAAGCGCTTATGATACGACTTGGAAATACGGAATTCTTAAAGACTTACATGACTTTGGTCTTCGAGGCCGTCTTCCTCTTTTTATCTCAGCCTTCTTGGATGAACGTCTTTTCCGCGTCCGAGTTGGTAATACTGTCTCGGGAGCCCGTGAACAGGAGATGGGTGTGCCCCAAGGATGTATTCTTTCTGTAACACTTTTTAGTGTAAAAATAAACAGTATAGTTAAAGCTATCTGTCCTGGTGTAGACTGTTCTCTTTATGTTGATGACTTTGTTATATGCTTCAGATCTCGAAATATGAATATTATTGAGAGACAACTTCAACAGTGTCTCAACAAACTCCAAACGTGGTCTGATGAAAATGGCTTCAAATTTTCCAAGTCCAAAACAAAATGCATGCACCTTTGTAATCTACGTGGTGTTCATCCAGACCCTGAACTGTATTTGGACAAAACCAAACTTGAAGTCGTTTCTGAATTTAAATTTCTCGGAGTCATCTTTGACAGAAAGCTTTCCTTCCTTCCTCACATCACTGCACTTAAAAAGAAATGCAAGAAGGCTCTTAATCTTCTAAAGGTTGTGGCCCATTCTGAATGGGGAGCAGACCGTAAAGTCCTCTTGCGGCTTTATCGGTCTTTAGTTCGCTCCAAATTAGACTATGGATCTATCGTATACGGATCAGCCCGTAAATCTTGTCTTAAAATTCTCGATCCTATACACAACGAAGGCCTGCGTCTTGTTCTTGGAGCTTTCAGAACTTCTCCTATCAATAGTCTCTATGTTGAGGCTAATGAACCTTCTCTTTCTTACAGGAGGGAAAAACTATCGCTTCAATATCTTTTAAAACTGAAGTCGAATCGTTTTAACCCAACTCATAAAGTTGTTTTTAAACCCCAGTATAAACGTCTGTTTGAAAGGAAACCAAATGTTATTCCTCCATTTGGTATCCGCATGGAGCCCATTGTAGATAACCTTGGCATAGACATTGAGTCTATTGCCGACTATAAAATCTCTGAAATCCCTCCATGGACACTAAACAGTGCAGAATTCAGATTTGACCTTGCATCCGACAAAAAGTCAGTCACGGATAGAACTGTGTTTCATGCTAGATACAACGAGATAAAGGAGCATTATTTTTCTTTCAAAACGATCTATACAGATGGATCTAAAGAGGGAAATTCTGTAGCAGCTGCCGCTATTTATGGAGAAAGGAGCTTAAAGTGCCGCCTTCCAAACAATTCCTCTATCTTCTCTGCAGAAATCAAAGCTATTGATCTTGCCCTTAATCTAGCTGAACATTCTAATTCCAACCGTTTCATTATCTTTTCTGACTCTTTGTCAACATTACAGGCCCTTTCAAATCAACGACTTGAAAACCCCTTAATCTGTAGTTTACTTGAAAGGATCTCACAAATTTCTTCTATGAATAGATTGGTGTTCTGCTGGCTTCCAAGTCATGTAGGCATCAAAGGCAATGAAAATGCCGATAGGTCTGCCAAATCTGCACTTAACCTTCCCGTTTCAGATTTTAAAGTTCCACACACTGATTTTAAATCCTCTGTTTTAACACATATCCAATCTTCTTGGCAATCCCAGTGGGATGCTGATGTTTTCAATAAACTACATTCAGTTAAACCTTCCCTCGGTGAATGGTACCCCGTTTACAGGTCTGTTCGTCGAGAAGAAGTGATAATTGCACGACTTCGAATTGGCCATTCACGCATTACACATTCCTGGCTCTTGACCAGAGATGATGCCCCTGAATGTATTCCATGCAATGCACCCTTCTCTATAAAACACATTCTACTAGACTGCATTGACTTTCAGCCAGTTCGTTCAAAATATTTCAACGTCGATAGTTTAAAAAATCTTTTTGATTCTGTCAGCGTTGAATCTATTATCGCTTTCATAAAGGAGATTGGTATTTACAATAAACTGTGATATTTCCTTTTTGAGTTTCTTACCCATCTTTTTACATTCTTTACACATCTTTATATAAAATACCTTGTCAGCTGATTCACAATCTTACCATTTTTAATCTAAAACTTTTGAGTAGGCAGGGAATGCCCAGCCACTCAATATCATATTTTATGCACATTGTCAGTTACACGTAACTTTTCTTCATTTAAAGACTCCTTTATTATCAATTTAAGACTGTTCAAATCTTTTTATCGCAGTCTTAACATCATTATTCGAAACCTTTTTGAGTTAATAGGGAAGCCCTGTTGCTCAATTATATCTTTTATACATACTTAGATCACACATGATCCTTCTTAATTTAACTCTTTTACTGTCAGCATGTCTCAAATCTTTTTAAAAAAAATCCGCCTTAATCGTTCCTTCAACACAGATATGCGCGCTAAATGACCAAAGCTGTCGATGCGCCATAAAACAACATTCATTCATTCATTATCACAATCTTAAGTTTGCATCTCCTTAATGGGAGGATTACCTCTTTTGAGGGCATCTTATCTCATTGGAGACATTCATTCTTCATTTAAAGACTCCTTTATTATCAATTTAAGACTGTTCAAATCTTTTTATCACAGTCTTAACATCATTATTCAAAACCTTTTTGAGTTAATAGGGAAGCCCTGTTGCTCAATTATATCTTTTATACATACTTAGATCTCACATGATCCTTCTTAATTTAACTCTTTTACTGTCAGCATGTCTCAAATCTTTTTAGAAAAAAATCCGCCTTAATCGTTCCTTCAACACAGATATGCGCGCTAAATGACCAAAGCTGTCGATGCGCCATAAAACAACATTCATTCATTCCATTCCACCACAGATTCTTTATTCCCTTGGGACGCGTATGAGAACAACATCTGGGTAGTTTCTGGTAGATCCCTGATGTCAAATCTCCTTTCCAGTCACTCCATGATCTCCGGGAATGACACATTGGGTTCTCTGCGCATCAGATTCGCAAAGAATTCACTGGCAGCCCCTTCTAAGCACCAGCAGAGATTGCGTTTCCATTCTTGAGCCGACCACTGTTGTCCCTCAGCAAACATTACAAATTTCATTGCAAATGCTTGCCAGTCGCCTTTCCCATCATAAGAGATAGACTTTGGAATACTTGCTAACCTTCTTTCACTCTGCCTTGGAGTCCCCCTAGGCTCTCTGAAGTATGTTCTGCCTTGGGGATATTCTTGAAATTCTGGGGCAATCTTTCTTCTAAAAGGCTCATATTCTCTGTCCCTGATTTCTTCCCTATATCCCATATGTTCCTGTTGCCAAGGGTTTGGCTGAAACCTATGAGATCGCCTAATCCAATCTACCTCCAATCCTTTGTTGACTCTGCATTGCCTCTCCATCTGGTAAGCTAAAGATGCTTTGTCATCTGGTGTCCTGCCAAATGTTTCACCTCTATAGCTGTGCCTTTCTTCCTCGTCTTTTACGAAGAAGTCGTCCTCTTCCTCTTCCATGTTTCTCACCCCTAAATTCCTTTCAGCAAAAGTTTGCTTTAAAGGAAAAGGCATGAAATCTAGATAAGGCAATAATCTTTCCGGTTGCCTAATTCTCAGATTCAGGAACATTTCCTTTGTGAGGTTGTCACATTGATCTCTGGCATCCACTATAACTTGAGCTGACTTTTCACCAACTCCAGGAAGTACCCTTAAATCATCAGGTAAACAAAAGTTTACCTTTATCTTGGACCTAGTTGGAGGTGGCGGGCCCCTGTCAATGATAAACCGTAATTAAATATCAAGTCTCAAGGACCTAATTAAATTAATTAAATAGACAAGAAATGAAATAAATACTAGTCTTTATTTTAAAGAAATACACAGATCTTAAATAAGAATAAGTTCAGTCCTACTTCGTTATACTGAACTTAAAAGCAAAAACACCTTGAAGAAAAACAATCAGAATAAGTATGTTTTTCACAATGTTTCCTGATATAAGGTTATAATTGTTGAAAATGAATTTAAATTCATTTAGAATAGAGAAAGAAGACCTTAATATAAATGATGTTGAAGAAAGAAAGACGAAATGTAATGTTCTACCCTTTTGCAATATTTCCAAAACTCAAAAGGAATAATTGTTGGAAGCGACTTTATCTACCCAACTGATATAATTTAGTTTGTACAACTAAATATATGGCTTCTGAACTCAAAAAATTGCTGGAAATAACTGAAAGCTCAAATGAGAAAAGCAAATAACTAGTAAACAGTGTGAGAATTTGAAAATTGGGAAAAAATCAGTATTTAGTCAGAAATAACTTCAACTAGTGGAGCTACAGCACTGTTAACCTGATTAATCTTAAATCCGGAAATGGTGTAGAGATTATATAAATGTGCACATCAAAATGGCGCACGGCGGAAATAGCCAAATTTTCCGCGGGAATTCCGACAAAGAAATTTAGAAAATTGCTGAAAATTAATCTAAACGCGCCAATTCGGCAATAGAAAAACCCTGAAAGGTGTTAAATTTTGTTTTTTACTTGCACACAAATGTTCGAGAAATCGACAAGCGAGACAGACAGCCAACGAACTCGACCTATCCAAGTGTCACTATCGCTGCTTCTTCAGGGTTGCAAATTCTCTCACAACAATTGCATATCAAGTTTCCGTCATGGGATAACCTTATAGGCAATTAGGGACTCCGCAAATAACAACAACTTAGCCAAATTCTCCGGATTCCCAGAAATCTAATTTCCTAAGTCTGCCGATAGCCCAACGAATTTCCCAGAAATATGCGTATACAGGTCAGTGCCGACAATGCCAGTGTTGTAAAACCGTAAACTTACCTCAAAAGTCTAAGTCTTCAACAACTGGATTTTAATAAGTCTTCTAAGGTGAGGATGACGTCCGATAATCTTCTTTAGTCTCGATAGTTACTTTACTGCAAGATGGCAGAAATCATACTAAACGGTACCAAGATTTCCGGTCCAGGGAACTTGCGGCTTCGTACCGTTATTATCTCGCCCAAACTTACCACACATAGATACGATAGATAAACCATATTTTTATGGGTTTTAAGGCTTTAACAACAGTGTTAAATGCTCGTCAGTATTTGTCAAAGTATCACTAGTAACTTGTTTACATATATGATATTCTGACAAAACCTCACTTCAAAAGTGATTAAATTTCAGTCAGTCAGACTTCCATGGGGGTATTTAGTACTGGTTCGTTACAGAGGCCTTTTAAAAACATTGGTAACCAGCATTTTCTCCTTTTCCCACAATGTTTTCTACCCTTCCAAAAACGAATTTCAATTTTAAAGTCACTTTTATTTTGTCGTCTGCAAATGCTTTCAATTTCAGCCAGTCTAAAATTTTTTTGTTTGGTAACAAGTTAACAGCAATTGTGTAGTATGTACACAAACTGCATTCACAAGGGCAATCAACATAACTAGCTTAAATGTTAAATCCTTCAAACTTAAATAATTAACCCTATACCGAACGACAAAATTTTAGCCTTATCCAGATTGAAAGCATTTGCAGACTACAATTTTAATGTGGCTCAAATGGTGCAACTTTCTCTCAAAAGGGTAGAAAACATTGTGGGAAAAGGAGAAAATGGTGGTTACCAGCATTTTCTCCTTTTCCCACAATGTTTTCAAAAAGCTTCTTTCCCAGGGTCGTTGAAAGGCGGCATGTGCAGTAAGGAGTTAACTGGAGATAGCTTTTGTAAGAATTTTAACACCAAATCACATTCCAAATATGGGTATATCAAACGTTTGGCCTTCTTAAATGAAAACTCCTGTCAGAAATCTGACCACCTAAGGATGATTTCTAGCTGGAAATTTGTCGATGAATATACCCATGGATGATAATGTACTTTGAGCCGTATTAATTGCAGAATAGCCATTCTCACATTTGTATTCTTCGGTAAGCAATTCTATGACATCATTTATAGAAACTGAAACTTTATCAACTTTTCGTTTATCATAGATTGAAATCCATCTTCGAATATAGACTTCATATTTGGGTTTTGTTGATTTTCTCCACAAGGCCATGAACACCCGGGGAGCTGCTTTTGAAAAGCCTCAACTTTCAAAGGTTCCCCTGACAGTTTGCATGCCACTAGTATAAGGTGATTCTCAAGAGGATGAAGGCTGTCTGTATGTGTTGGTTTGAGTAATCCAGTTTTCCAGGGAAGAATAAGGGGAGTTTGTACTAGAGTTTCTAATATGAGTGGCCACCAGAGTTGCATTGGCCAAAGAGGAAGAATTGCCCAACAATCTGCTTGGTCTGTCTTGATCTTCTGAGTGCAGTGTCCTACAAGGCTGAAAGGACAAAACAAATAGCACAATTCAAATATGTGATATACTGAATGCTTCTATAAAAGTACAACATGGGTCCAGCTTTCATGAGCAGAATTGATCCACTTTCTTATTTAGTCATGATGCAAACAAGTCTGTTGATGGATGTCCATATTGTAAACAGATAGCTTGGAAAATATCAGCATCCAAAGACCATTCAGTGTTGTCGTTAAAGTCTCAAGAAACATGGTCTGCTTTGACATTTTCTCTACCTGGTATGTGCACACATAGAAGCCAGCAATCCATGCTAATACAAAAATCCCATATCGTTTTACTGATGTCATTGCAATGAGACAAATTGACGCCGTCAAAATTATTTACATGACACAGCAGTTGAAGAGTCGGACAAGGCTTTTACAAATTTCCCTGTGATATGGTCCTTGTATGCTTGTAATGTAAATAAGACAGCAAGCATTTCCAAAGCATTAATGTGAAATGCTTGCTCCTCTCTTGTCCAATGACCTCCTATTTTATTATCACCAAATTTTGCATTCCAGCTTTCCTGAACTGAGTGTATGTTATCTGTCCACCATTTTAATTCAGATTTCATTAAAAAAGACATGCGCATATGTGCATCAAAGTTTCCTCTATTTTCTTTTAGTGCCAAAGATTTCACTTTCTTAAGTTCTGTATAATGTAATTTGCCTAGTTCAACGGCGGAAAAACTGGAAACTTATCAACCCAATGACGTGGACAATGTCACGTATGGTAGCTGTTTTACAATGAAACATTTCCCTACTTGTGCACTCAATTTTCTTTTTCTTTTCATCTGGCAACTATATAATCAATTTGAGTGAGCCTATAACATGACCAAGATAAGTAAAAATCTGGGTAGGAACTAGAATACTTTTATCAAGATTCAAAAGAAAACCTAAGGAGGTCAGAAGTAGCCAGAATATTTTTGGAACATTTCTCACTGGTATCGCCTGCATGCAGACTGTCATCAGTAAAACCTGTATTAATATGCCCATCTGTTGTAATCGAGCATAGACAGGTTTCATAAGTTTCGTGTAATATCTAGGTCGAGGCGAAATGCCATTTCGCATATATATGTGAATTGGTGAATTTTATTATTCCACAACAATCTAAAGTATATTTGCTATTCTTCAGCTATTGGAATACTATAATAATTGTGCATGTTTAACCCTTTACCAGATGACAAAATTTTAGCCTTGTCCAAATTGAAAGCATTTGCAGACGACAATATTAATGTGGCTCAAATGGTGCAAATTTTCTTTGATAGGGTAGAAAACATTGTGGGAAAAAGGAGAAAATACTGGTTACCAACATTTTCTCCTTTTCCCACAATATTTTCAAAAGGCTTCTATCCTAGGGTCGTTAAAAGGCAGCATTGTGCGATAAAGGGTTAAAGTGGATCCAAAGTACATGTCCTTGGACACCAGTTCAAGAGCATTCTCAAAATTTTCTATTTTAAAATGTTCGTATGGAAAATAGTTATTTAACTTCTTCAAAGTCATTCAAAATTCACCAGCCTTTTTCTTTGGTCACAGAAAGATAGGAGACATATTGTAAAGCGGCCCATCCACACACAATATCATTGTCAATATTATTGACTCAATAATATTGACAGAATAGTTTTTGCCCTCAACTGTACAAAAATATTGATCAATATTTTGTTCATTTGTGCTTCGGTCATCATTCAAACAAGATGGATCCTGTTGTCATGATAAGTATTGCGCTACTGTTGGATAAACGAAAGCGAAAAAAGAAGAAATTTTGGACAAAACAATGGTTCCAGCAAAAACAGAATTTTGGACACGTAATGCTCCTGAATGAACTTCGTATAAATCATCCAGAAGATTACAGAAATTTTCTTCGTATGGACGAGGAATCATTTGACGAACTCATGGACATGTTAACACCTTTAATACAGAAAAAAGACACTCGTATGCGTCAGTCAATAACACCGCTGGAAAGGTTATCAGTCACACTGCGCTATCTGGCCACAGGAAACACTTTTGAAGATCTAAAGTTCCTCTGTGCTATTTCTCCACAGACTATTGGCCGTATAGTCATTGAAACATGTGAGGCAATCACTGTCTGCTTGGACAAGTACATCAAGGTAAAGCTATTAAAATATAATCACATAGTAATTTGAAACTTTCAAACAACATTTTCAGACATGTCAATGAAATATTGGTCAAAGTGTACTAGTAATAACTAAGAAAGCTATAATATCCTAGCCAAAAACTCAGGATAATAAAGCAAAATGATTTACAGTTGAACCTCGCTAGTTCGCAGCACAAGGGACCGGGATTTTTTATACTAACTATTCGAAGTTCGAACTATAAAATATTATGAAAATCATTGAGAGAAAAGGAGACATTGCTCGTAACGAGCAATGTCTCCTTTTCTCTCAATGTTTTTCTCTTTATCGTATTGATAAACTTCCTGCCATTTTACGATCATCAGAAACTGTTTACAGCAAACTTTTTTATTTGAGGCCGTCAAAAATTTTCGCCTGACAAGAGTTAATCGTTCGTATAATTAGGGACCGGAAAGAGCCTACAAACTATTACATGGCTTCGAACCATCGGTGTTCGAACTAACGAGATTGTACTGTAATGTAAAGTTGTATACTAAACGCATATACCATAAAACTTCTCTATAAGTACCATTTAAAACATTGAATTATTAGAGTAAATAAAAATGTTTCAGCTTTATTGAGACTAGAAGCGATGCAAAAAGATTCTATTGGAGCTCTTTGTATAGTTTCCAGTCTTCATTAAACTAGTATCATAGAAAAAATATACAGAAAGGTACCAAATTCTGTGTTCGCAATAGAGATTATAATGTATACACCCAAGCAATATATATGGGTGTATATATGTGTTTAGTATATCAATACAACATAAAAATCATTATGCTTTATTATCCCTAGTTTTTTGGCTAGGATATTATAACTTTTCTTAGCTATTATTTTTGGAAAAGATGAAAATATTATAAATAAACATTAGACCGTTCGAAAATTTTAATTATGATGCAACAAACTCAGTATTGTAATACTGTCTGTCTTTAAATATGCTCAGTATGTTGTTTTAAGGGTTAAAACTAGAAAAAAATGAGGCCAAGTTGTTCTCCTGAATGGGAGCAAAGTTTCCATAGATCGGTTGGTTGTTATGAAATGAATCATGGCTGACAGCAGAGGTAGGTGTCGATGACCGGCTACATGAAATGGACTCCGGCTGTACATATATATGTTGCACAAATGACTGTTCAGGTGGATTGATTAAAACCGAATTTCTCTTGAGGGTGCCCATTCTCCCTTCAAACAAAATATCATTGATAGCTTTCTTCGCCAGTAATTGTTGCTGTGGCTCCATTTGCTTGAGCTCATTTACCCATGTTCTAACCAAGCTTGTATTGTCATCTTCTGGTTCACTTAAACGCTTACATGCCAATTCCATAAGCTCATTACGTTTGTCTTCAATTGTCCTCTTCTTTCTTCTGAAGTTTGTCCTCTTCGGGGGAGCCGCAACCCCGCTTGATTGCGTATCTTGTGGTACTTCTGATGACGGCTCTGCCTGAAAAATAGAAACTTAAGTGAATTAGTTACTTATGTGACAGCAGATCAACGGCTTATACAGACAATATTTGTTTATCAAAATGTAAGGTACAAATATTTATAGTTTACTAAAATGCTTATCTTATCTCTTGTAGCTACCAACTAGTGAGGACGAGTGGCGCCATGTGAGTGAAGAGTTTAAATCCCAGTGGAACTTTCCACACTGCATAGGTGCCATTGATGGCAGCATGTTGCTATAAAGAAACCAGAAGGATCAGAATCTTTTTACTTTAACTACAAGAAGTTCTTCAGTATTGTTTTGATGGCAGTAGTCAATGCAAAGTACGAGTTTTTGATGGTTGATGTTGGTATAAATGGACGAGTTTTGGACGGAGGTGTTATAAACCAAACTGCATTCGGTAGACGCTTTAATGAACACCAACTGAATTTGCCACAACCCGAAGTTCTTGATGAAGGTGACTCCTTGCCAGTGCCATATGTTTTTGTTGGTGATGACGCTTTTGCAATGACTGAAAATTTAATGAAGCCTTACAGTGAAGCACATGGCCAACTCAATAATGACCAACGTGTATATAATTATCGTTTGAGCAGAGCACGCAGAGTAGTTGAAAATGCCTTTGGCATTTTGTCTTCTAGGTTTGGTGTTTTCCAAAAACCGATACTTCTATGTCCTGAAAAGGCGCAGACTATTACTTTAGCATGTTGCTATCTCCACAATTATCTGAGAAAGAAATCAAGTACGTATCTTACACGCGGCAATGCTGATTGGGAAGACTGTGACGGTAACTGTCACGAAGGTGACTGGAGAGCATCACAAACAGAACTAGCTAGTCTAGTCAGAACCAGTCAGAGAAATTCAACCGCTAGAGCAAAACTGACAAGAGTCATGTTTCAGAACTACTTCTGTACCCGAGGCATGGTTCCATGGCAACAAGGCCATATATAATTTAACCTACAAACCCACGGTTTATGTGAAATGCACTAAATGAAACTTACACTCATAAATGTTTCTTTTATCACAATTAAATATTGACTAGGGTACGAGATGACTTTGCAATGTTACCATACTTTGTTATTATATACACTGTATGCATCTGATTCAGTCATGCAAAACAAAATTGCCTAGAAATAAAACATGATACTTGATTACATTTATCTTTACTCCTAGTTAGCCTGTCTTGAGTCATGAAGCCTGTTAATGTGTCTGTCCATCGATAAGTATGTTTTCGGTTGGTTGTTCAGAGTTTTCATAGTAGCGGCTTTGCGTTTTTGTCATCATACTTTTGAATTTTATTTTCCAATTCTTTAATTCATGGAATAATAATTATGATGATCCCCCTCACGGAATTCCGTTATTTCGCCTAAGGATAAATAACAAAGGCTCTAACAGAACACACCTCCGTGGTCGAGTGGTTAGAGGCGATGGCTTCTAATCACTAGTTCTCTCACCGCTGTGCGTTCGAGTCCGGCTCGGGACACAAGTGAGAAAGCCAAGTTCTGCTTGCGGATGGTCGGGTTTTTTCTCGGAGTACTTCCGTCTTTGCCCACCCCACGATTGAATCGGCTCAAAATGAGTGAAATAATGTTGACGGGCCGTAAAACCCAAATCAAACAAACAAACTAACAGAACACCACAGGTAAGAAAATATTAACACTTACATTTTCAAGGGTGTTATCATCAGCAATTGACTGTTCTACTTCTGTGTCCAATGAGCTTCGAGATGGTGCTGGTGTTTCCTGATCTTGTAGAAACAACATCGCATCATAATACCACAAAGATGATTCATACAAGTCCTCGGTTCCAGCTCCAGACTTTTCGGAATCAAGAACTTTTTTCAGTTCTTTTCGAAAATTGGTTTGAAGCGCATTTAACTTTTTCTTTATATCTTCTTTTGTTGCATCTTGATAACGCTCCCTATACTTTCCTAGGAGAGTGTTATAGGCAGCCTCTTTCTTCACGCGATTACTGTAATCTTCGCATGTCACTTTCCAGAGAGCTGGAAGCTCCCTGTACAGATCTATGCATTCAAGCATAAACTTCCGTTCCTCATCTTTGGTTGATTTAGCCATGTTGACTCTACGGAAATTTTGACTAGACTAAATATTGATAAATATTATTGAAGGGTGCAAAACACTTATCAATAAAATTGACAATGCGCCAGAAATATTTGAGCTCTCTGATTTTCATCAATACATTGACGGTGTCTTCAATATCATCCATTCACCGTCAATTTTATTGTCAATCATCATGATTGACAATAAAATTGACAATGATATTGTGTGTGGATGGGCCGCTTAAGGGATGAGACTGTACTTCAATTATAACTTTTTGATCCATCAATTTTTTTTATTTCAGCATTAATGAATTCGGTTCCTTTCTGATTGAACTTTTGCTGAGAAAAATTCTCTTGAACTGGTGGTGTAGCATAGAAATCAAAATGACAATGTTGTGCGATATCAAATATTTTAGGATCTTGTGTAATTTCTTTCCATTTTCATGAAAAATATTTAAACTGGCCCCCAACAAAAGAAGTAGCGTGACTCACTGAAAATTTTACTGTTTCCTGAATGCAGGGCAAACCCTCTGTAGCCCATTTTTTTAATCTTGTGGGCTCCCACTCCATAACCCGGGGAAGGTCTCGCATTACCAAGGCCATGCAAAAATCAACCCCGAAATACTTGTCAACCTCTTACTGGTTTATTGTTATTGTCATACAGTAGTGTACTACCAGTTTTGGCCGTATCCTCTATTTCTTTCACTGCCTTTTCAATATCTCCAAACAACCATTCATTAAAAGGCTGTGAAGAAGAACACAGATGTGAATTATGGTCTCCGCATTTCAGGTTGCAATGCCTCTCGTTGAGCCACGTTTAGTTGTTTATTGGCATGTCCAAGTAAAGATCGAGCATTTTTACACCCATCTAAGGGTGAACTAATGTCAATTCCAATGTCCTTAATCTCAATTTGGCCTTAGCCTTTGAGTCTACAGCTTGTGCCAGTAAAATAGCTGCTTTAACAATAGAAGTTTCAGTGTTCTGCAACTTCCTATCCAAGTATTTGGCATTTGTGGACAAGAAATCCTAAACCATCTTACTGCATCTGACAGTTTGCAGAGCAGTACAGTTCTCCAGCCTAGGGAGTAACTCTTCCTTAATCATATTATTATATTCCTCTTCCTTTAATCCATTTACAAACACATCATTAATATTAGATGCTAATGTATCCTCGAGTGGATGGCCCATCATCTCGTGACCGTTCAGTCTTTTAGACATAAGTGAAAATCTTGATTCTGATTCTGTTTTCTGATGTTTAGGGGCGGAGGGTGAATCCTCGGCAACTTCCCCTTCTCCCTGTGCAACCTGCTTTTCTTCACAATAATCCCCACTGAGCCATTCTTCGATTGTAGAAATACGCTCAACAAGGAGGGAAAAGTTTTTGTCAGTTGTTTGTTGTTGGTTTATTCTGACAAGCCTGACAAAATTTTCTCCATCATGTCAGAAGAAGGAGAATCTATCTTTTCCTTAGTCTGCTTAGTTGGTGCAGGCTCAATAGAAGCCTTTTTCATAGCCGATTTCTTGTCATTTTGAGCTGGGACAGCCGGCAAGTCCTGATGATTCGAATTGCCGCCCGTATCGCCTATGGTGAAAACGTGTCCGCTAATTTAATAAATTTAATCATCTATCTTTTCCTTAGTCTGCTTAGTTGGTGGAGGCTTAATAGAAGCCTTTTTCGTAGCCGATTTCTTGTCAGTTTGAGCCGGGACAGCCGGCAAGTCCTTCTGATTCGAATTACCGCCCCTATCGCCCATGGTGAAAACATGTCTGCTAATTTAATCAAATTAAGGCTGTATCCAAGTGAATCTCGTGAGACCTCGGGTCTAAAATTGACACCGAATAAGTCTGTGATTGATGGTCACCCAGGACACCTCAATCACTGGAGGAATAGAGTTAAACTCCACTAATTTTGACAACTGCATCTTCTTCGTGGTTAAATCACTGCCATTACACTTGCTACTGACTGCGCATGTGCAAGCTACATCTCATTTTATCTATGAACCGATATATTGGTGAAATAGAATTGTGTGTTACAAAGGATTTTAGAGGTTGTAGTAAATTTGAGTAAGTAAGCAGGTGCTGATTGCATACAGTGATCATTTTTGGAATATTTTAGCTTGGCTGTTTTCAGAGAAAATGTCGAGTTATTGCCATAGCCCTGCCTGCGTCTGCATCGTCGTCATTGCCATCATGCAAAAACTTTGACATTTTACAATATCTCTTATTACTGAAGATATTTACTTCAAACTTGGACAAGATATTAACCCTTTCCCAAACGATAAATTTTAGACTGGTCCAAATTGAAAGAGTTTGCAGACGACAATTTTGAATTTGATGGAAATGGCAGAAAGTTCTCAAAAAGGGTAGAAAACACTGTGGGAAAAGGAGAAATTGCTCGTTACGAGCAATTTCTCCTTTTCCCACAGTGTTTTCAAAAGACTTGTACTGCAGACACGTGAAAACCAGGGCTTGTTTGGGAAAGGGTTAACCATTTAAAGGCGAACCCATACCACAAGGGTATTTTTGGTAATTTTAGACTTGTCTAAAATGAAAGCATTTGCATATGACAAATGTGTCTCAAATGATGGACTTTTCTCTGAAACCTTGTGAGAAAAGGAGGAAACGCTGGTTATCAGCATTTTCTCCTTTTCCAACATGGTTTTCGAAAGCCTCTTTCCCCAGGGTTAATGAAACTTGGGATTGTATGGAAAAGGGTTAAATTGAAAATTTAAGCTATTTTCTATCAACCTTAAGTCTTTTATCTATATTTTTTTATCTATATTTGTTATCCATAGAATTTTATAGACTTTTTTATATATTACATTTTCTAAAATCTCAAAGTACTACCTCAGATATGATTAGTTTTGTCTCCTGAACTCTTTACCATTCAATACAAATGTAGACTTGTCCAAATTGAAAGCACTTGCAGATGACAATGTAAATGTGACTCAAATGATGGCATTTGTCTTTGATAGGGTAGAAAACATTGTGGGAAAAGGAGAAAATGCTGCTAATTAGCATTTTCTCTTTTTCCCACAATGTTTGAAAAGGCTTTTTTATATGGGTTGTTAAAACTTTTGATTGTTTGGTAAAGGGTTAAAATCAGATTTTGTCATACAGATAATATGCCATTCAGACAAACAGTTGGTTTTTGTATAAGATTAATATTTTAGCATTAGTTTTATTGTTTGTTTGGTGGGACAAATGTCCTTCCACGTTCTTAGACTGACTGGTTCTGAAAAAAAAATCAGTGTAATGTCATAGCTTTCTGTGTCATTTGTCATACAAAATCTTTGTCATTTTCTCTTAACTCTTTACAAAACGACAACATTTTGGAATGGACCAAATTGAAAAGCATTTGCAGATGACAAATTAGATGTTGTTAAAATGATTGTTTCTCTTTTTGATAGGGTAGAAAACATTGTGGGAAAAGGAGAAAATGCTGGTTACCAGCATTTTCTCCTTTTCCCACAATTTTTTCAAAAGGCTCATTGTTCAGGGTCGTTAAAACCTGTGATTGTCTGGTAAAGAGGTAATGCTCTAAGTAATGAGGATTTTTTCTCTTCGAGCTTGAGCTGCTGAACCTGTAGCACTGTCAATAGAGCACAGGACTTGAGAGCAGGGGGTCGCTGGTTGGAATCCCCAGCCTGGCCAATTTCTTTCCAAAGACGAATAATAGTTATTTGGACAGGATTCATTCCTCTCCCTGCACTGATCATTGTTTCCACAATTATGTTGGAAAGCAGCCAGGCTGTGGGAAGAATATTGTGTGAAGTACTGGTGAAAGAAACTCCAGGAAAGCATTGATAGGTGCCCTGGCCACCATTAAATAATTAATGTAATGTTGAATATGATGTGGTGCTTGTATTTTCTTTAGAACTTAACTCTTTACCATTCGACAGAATTTTACGCTTGTCCAAATTGAAAGCATTTGCTGGCAACAAATGTGGCTAAAACTGATTTTGATTTGAAAGGGTGGAAAATTTTGTGGGTAAAGGAGTAAATGGTGGTTACCAGAATTTTCTCCCTTTTTCCACACTATGTGGTCAAATACCCTATTTGATGGGGCTATTAGAATTTGGGATTGTTTTGTGAAGGGTTTTTGTGGTATAGTTGTTGTGTATGGATGTTCTTTAGCTATATTTCATAAACTCTTTACCAAACAATAGAAGTTTATTCTCAACGAAACTTAGGTAATTGCTGACAACAAAATAAATGTGACTCAACTATGAATAGGACTTGACCACAAAAGCATATAAAACACTATGTCCAAAAAAGCATATGAAACACTGTGGGAAAAGGAGAAAATGCTGGTAATCAGCATTTTCTCCTTTTCTCACAATGTTTTCGAAGAATTATTTATAAGTTTAAATCTATATTTTTAGCTCAAAGTTGTGTGTTGCTCTGACTATTGCAATAATTTCTTCTTTTTTTTTTGTAAATCTGTCTGTAGTGTATATTTTGTTTGTCCTTGCACATGTTTGTCTGCTTTACATGTATCATTAGCTCATCTGAGCACAAAGTGCACATGGTGAGCTATTGTGATCGTGCTGTGTCTGGTGTCTGTCATGTGTCGTCCGTCATCTCTCGTCAACTTTTTACCTTGTGTACGCTCTATTTGCCACATTTTGAGTCCAATCCACATGAAAGTTGGTCAGAATGTTTGTCTTGATAAAATCTCGGACAAGTTCGAAATTGGGTCATGTGGGGTCAAAAACTAGGTCACTAGGTCAAATCTTAGAAAAACCTTGTGTTCGCTCTATTGGCCACATTTTAAGTCCGATCCTCATGAAACTTGGTCAGAATGTTTGTCTTGATAAAATCTCATAGAAGAAGGAAATTGGGTCATGTGGGCTCAAAAACTAGGTCACTAGGTCAAATCTTAGAAAAACCTTTTGTACGCTCTAGAGGCCACATTTTCATTCAGATACTTGTGAAATTTGGTCAGAATGTTTGTCTTGATAAAATCTTGGACGAGTTCGAAATTGGGTCATGTGGGGTCAAAATCTAGGTCACTAGGTCAAATCTTAGAAAAACCTTGTTTGCGCTATAGAGGCCACATTTTCAGTCAGATACTTGTGAACCTTGGTCAGAATGTTTGTCTTGAAAAAATCTCAGACAAGTTCGAAATTGGGTCATGTGGGGTCAAAAACTAGGTCACTAGGTCAAATCTTAGAAAAACCTTGTTTGCGCTATAGAGGCCACATTTTCAGTTAGATACTTGTGAAACTTGGTCAGAATGTTTATCTTGATGTAATCTCAGACAAGTTCGAAATTGGGTCATGTGGGGTCAAAAACTAGGTCACTAGGTCAAATTAAAGAAATACCTTGTGGGCACTCTAGAGGCCACATTTTTCGCTCAATTGACTTGAAAATTGGTCAGAATGTTTTTCTTAATTAAATCTCAGGTAACTTTGAAATTGGGTCACCTTGGGTCATAAAGTAGGTCAGTAGGTCAAATTAAAGAAATACCTTGTGGACACTCTAGAGGCCACTTTTTCGCTCAGTTGACCTGAAAATTGGTTAAAATGTTTTTCTTAATTAAATCTTGGATGAGTTTGAAATTTGGTCACCTGGGGTCATAAACTAGGTCACTAGGTCAAATTAAAGAAATACCTTGTGGACACTCTAGAGGCCACATTTCCACATTTCTTACTCAATTGACATGAAAATTGGTCAGAATGTTTTTCTTGATGAATTCTTGGATGAGTTTGAATTTGGGTCACCTAGGATCATAAACTAGGTCACTAGGTCAAATTAAAGAAATACCGTGTGGACACATTTTTAGCTCAATTGACTTAAAAATTTATCAGAATGTTTGCCTGATTTAAAATCTCAGATGAGATTGAAATTGGGTCATCTGGGGTCATAAAGTAGGTCACTAGGTCAAATTAAAGAAATACCATGTGGGCACTCTAGAGGCCACATTTTTTGTCTTGATGTTATCTCGGATGAGTTCAAAATTGGGTCACATAGGGTCATAAACAATGTCACTGGGTCACATTGAAGAAATACCTTGTGGGCACTCTAGAGGCCACAATTCTTGCTAAATTGACCTGAAAATTGGTCTACATATTTGACTTGATGATATCTCGGATCACTTAGAAATTGGGTCTCATAGGGTCATAAACTAGGTCACTGGGTCAAATTCAAGAAATGTATTGTGGGCACTGCAGATGCCACAGTTTTTGCTCAACTGACCTGAAAATTTGTCAGCATGTTTGACTTGATGATATCTTGAATGGATTTGAAATTGGTGTAACATAGTGGCAGTCTTTACTACCTCGGAATAAATCTATGTGATCGTATAGTGGAATATTATAATTTGGAGGAAAGAAACGGGGTCTGAAGGTGACGAACAAATGTTTATTAACAACATAAATCCATTCTCTATAATGCTACGGGGTAAATGCAACTACCCACAATATACGAGAGAAAATATCCAGGGGAAAGTCATCCCTGCTAAACAGAGACCGCTGGCGCGGGTCTACAATTCAATAACCAATCTATCTCCTTCTCTCCCCTTTTTCCGGCAGAGCGTCTGCTTTTAAATAGCCAAATTCTCTGTGGACGTCCCACCAAGACATTATTGTTCATTATAGGAACATCATAACCGCCCATTATCTGCCGCTGTATCAATATTCATGATACTCATTAATTAAATATGATGATGACTTAGACGTGTATAATGTTACACACCCCCCTTACTTGAGGATGTATGTCTATATAGACAGATAACCAATTAAACCAGTAACATACACGCTGAACCATCATATCTCATAATATCTAAATAGAAATTACAGTTTCAATACACCTACAACAGGAATATACATGTATATAAGAGAAACATGTATAACAATAAAAGATACATCAATAATTAAAAAAAAAAACATTGAGAGTCACCGTTATATAAACACTGCCATCTCTTAAAGTTCAGGCAATTCACTTTTATGAATAATACGTGAAACTTCATTAATCTCACTATCTCTGTTTATATCCATAAACACTTTAACCACTGAAAGATATCTAAATATACAACACACATATATCAGTAATATAAGAAAAAGAGTTAAGAGTATCTATTCATGGCGACTTCTATTTTCACCATCTCCCTCACTGGAAAGGTCAATTTGTGGATATAGATGTACCACCTGCGTTTCTTCTCCTCTATGTTGTTGTTTGGAAGTGGACTGGTTTCCCGTGATCCCAGGTGATGAGTTTCTTTCACCCTTCATCTCGTGAAGCTCCCAACTTTCAGTAATATTCTTCCGCCCTGAACCTTGCATTCCACCAACCAAGTACCCTTTTATTTTCTTACGATTCTTTACCAAGATAACAATTATTATTATAACCAAAACGATAAGGATCAGACCAGGGAGGCCCCAAAAGCCATATTGTTCCAAAAACGTAACCTGTGGGGATTGTACATTTCTTAGTTCCGTGAGTAATTTATTCATGGGAATTTTATCCACGGCATCCAGAATGGGTGGGAGCAAAAGAGAACTATTCATGAATTTTGGTAATTCTTGATTAACTTCCCTGTACAAAGAAATACCAGTGAAATTAATTTTCCGTAGGAGTCGTATGAATGGGTCGTCAATCTTAAAAGTAATACTCGTATCTGATCCCGCGATTAATGATACAAAATCATTGTTGGCACTACAAGACGAATTTAGATAGAGAACTCCCAAAGGGGGGTTTATAATTATCTCTTTAGTCGCAGCCTTCTTGTCATAACAGACTACGGAAAATTGTAACGGGCTCTTTGTAGTCACCGCCCAAAGTTGTGGATTAATTTCGGTAATCAATGGCAACCTCGCATTCACATTTATCATTTTGACACATAACTTCTCAATGTTCTCCGTTTGATTCAAAAACAACGCTACCAGACATTGTTGTCTTGAAACAACGTTATAAATTGGATTCGATACTTCACAATACTTCAGCAATGGGCGACTACATTTTTTTACATTTTCTTCGTCTAATAACATGTATTTGGTACGTTCTAAATTGATAGCCAGGTATTGACTTTGCAGGGCAATGTATGCCATCATATCTCGAGGGGTATAATTCAATGCCATTTCTAAGTTCAACACTTTATATAGCTCGAATTGAAACCTACTGTCCCTCAAAGGAATCTTTAGTACGATAACTATTTGATCAGTATCCATAAACATACTTGCCTCTAAGATTTCATAATATTGCCATAGACGACGCTCCGGGTTAAAAGGTAATTTTGCTAAGCGTGGTATTTTCGATTTAATGCTCAAAAGCAAACCTCTAAGTTGTTTTGGAGATATTATTTCAGGAGATATTTTCCCTGTACCGAGAACATTTAATTCAGACTTTAGGTGATCATTGAATACATACGCATTCTGAATCATTTGCCTTAAAACACTGACAGTATGAAGTAACTGAGTGTAACATTCCAGGAAATCACTAAGGTCAAAAATCTGGTGGATGAGATATTGAGTTATATTATCCATTTTCATATCAAGATCCCTGAGCTTTAGATTAATTTGGTTTATAGCCAACCTGTTTTCCGATATTAGCTCCCTTGAGCGATTCATAACTTATTTGTTCCTGGACAACATGAACTAAATTGGATTGCTGTCGTCCCAACTGATGGATGGCTACTTTTAATCCCCGTAGTTGATCTTCGTTTACCGTACCAAATAAAAATGTGCTTAACTTTCCTACAAACGGGAGAATACTTCTTTTTGACCGCGTCATGAGAATTTGATACTCCCTGAGCAAAATATTTAAATTTTCATGCCCCAATTCCAGTTCTCTCACTTCTTTCCCTAAAAACTCAAATTGTTTGATAAAACTACTGTTTTGTACTGTACTCCTGAATTTCATTTGAGTGCTAGCAATCAACCTTTGTGTATATGCACAGTTATGTCCTACTTCGTTTAGAAAACCCATGTATGGTTTTAAATCCAATATAATACTAACAAACCATGTTGATCGTACAATGTTAAATGTTTTCCTCTTTTGAAAGAACACCGAATTCTTCAAATCTGTGGCAATAACACACATGCCACACAATACTAACAAGCCTACAAACTTCATCGTTAAGGAGTAAATGGTGGTATTGCAAATATATTGGTTCGCGGAAGAACACTTTACTCCCTCTGTAAAATACAAATAATAATACAACTTTTCCTCATTATATAAAGCCTTTTTCATAAAGTACATAAAGTTAACGCAATAACTCCGAGAAAAGATTAACCTTACCCTATTTAAGGTCAATTTCTTTCTCTATTGGACTAATCTCTGACCCTACAGACTCTTTCTTCTGATCACCCTTTTCCAACAAGATTAATCCTGGGTTTTTAATCTGTCTGTCAACTAGGTCAATGTCCATTTTCATGTCATCTTGCTCTTCTGAAGTAAAATATTGATTTTCACTCTCGTCCATGGGCTGATCTTATTCTAATTTATTCAGAGATTCATTTCTCTCCTTGCTAGCCTGTAACCTTTGTTTTAGCTCATATAAGGGTATATTTTCTTCATCGTCCGAACTTGACCGCATCATCCGATAACGCCTAGTAAATTTTCCCTTTCCTCTCTGCAACTCACATTCGGAGTCAGACGTTTTCGAATCACTTAAAGATTGCTCTGGGGGCATTGCTAATTGTGCTTTTCTAAGTGGCCTCCCTGTCGGGTTGTAAATATTTCCTTGCCTTAAGTCACCCCAATCTAAATTAGCTAACCTGAGTTGATCAGCAGTTGCCTTGGTAGTCGTGCCGTCCAATTGAGATTTTATTATGAACGTTACTGGCCCTTTTTGCTCAATAATTCTATAATACGGTAGGAACTTGGGCGCAAATTTTGAAGTTCTCCTAAAATTCTTATAGTACACCGGCGAACCTACTTTGAATTCCACCCTTTGTGCGTTTTTATCAGCGTATCGTTTTTGTCTTTTCCTAGCCTTCTACAAATTTCTATGCACGTGCGTGAATGCCTGATGTTGTAATTGCAATATTGAGTGAATGGGATCTTCCCCCTGATATTTGCGTCTAGGTTGCAAAACAGTATCTAACGGAAATATCACGTTTCGGCCAAACAATAGGAAATAAGGGCTATAGCCTGTAGACAAATTTACAGTAAATCTCACACTTGCCAAGGCCTGGGGAATCAATAATTCCCACGATGAATTTTCATTCAGAAGTTTCCCTATAACACTTAACAGTGTAGAATGGGATTTTTCGCATAAACCATTTGAACGGGGGCTATAATATGAAGTTTTTACGCTGTTTATCTTCATGTATGATAACAAATCTTGCACTTGCTTTGCTATATTTTCTAACCCATTGTCGTGTAACACCTCTAAACAACACCCATATCTCGGTATGATTTCTTCTACTATCAAATGAGCAATGACAGAGCTGGATTTTTCCGGCGTTGGGAAACACTCTATATAACCGGAGTACATACAAATGAAAGTAACAATGTACTTATTCCCTGACAAGCTCTCCGGGTACGGTCCACTGACATCCAAGCTTACCCTACTAAACGGAAACGGAGGTATTTCTGTTTCTTGTAAAGGGGCTCTAATTTGCCTCGCATTGCGAGTTTGGCATGGAATGCAATTATTAATGTAGGCGTGTAAATCTTTGAACAAATTTGGCCAAAAATATTTGCTCTTTATCGTATAAAAACATCTTTCTGTCCCGATATGACCATTTAAATCATGGTATTGTCTAATTACATATTTTCGTAAATGACTGGGTACATACAATCGTAAGACGGGATCGGCGTTTGCATTAGACAGATAATAAACAACATTATCTAAATGAATATAATTATTCTGTACGGTGTTCGTTCCGGTATTTTCCTCTAAATGTTTTTTTATTTCTACAATCGATTTATCTTTATTTTGTTCTACCGACATATCAAAATGGCCTAATTTTGGCAAAGGCTCATCCAATAAATCTACGTCCAGTAATTTGCTTGCTACAAATGCTTTTGGATCGATTTTGTCCGAATTAATTGCATTTACCTCTAAATATCTGTCGTCAATTTGTGGTTCCTCATTCCCTGACGCATTTTCCGTCAAAATTTGATTTTCTTCGCCAACTTGTACTGGCGTTCTAGACAAGAAATCGGCAACATTATTCATACTGCCTTTAATATATTGAATTTCGCAATCATACCCAGCAATCGCTAAAGCCCATTGTTGAATTCTTTTATTCCTAATATCTCCTTTTAAAAGGTACTGTAACAGAGCATGATCTGTATAAATTGTGAATTTACTATTGTGCAAGAAATGGTGAAGCTTTTGCAAAGCATAGACGACGGCATATGCCTCCTTTTCGATTACAGAATACCGTTGTTGTGTTTTACTTAATTTGTGAGACAGAAAATAAATTGGTCTTTCCTTACCAAAACCCCTTACAGGAAAATCTTTATCTTCCTCACATTCCTGCGTCAAACAGGCCGCAGTGGTGTAATTACTACTGTCAGTATATAACTTATAAGGTTTTGAAGGATCTGGGTAAGCCAATAACGGAATGACCGTTAAACGTCTCTTTAACTCTTTAAACGCAAGCTCTTCAGCTTCTCCCCAACGAAATTTCTGATATTTTCTATTTAATACAATCAGAGGTTCTGCTACTTCCGAAAAATTTGGAATAAGTTTTCTATACCATCCTACACAACCTAAAAACGATCTTACCTGTTTTACAGTAGTAGGTGGGCTGATTTCCCTTATAGCTTTGACTTTCTCTGGATCAGGAGCAATTCCATTTTTATTTACAAGAAAGCCTAAATATTTAATCTATTCTCTAAAGAAATTACATTTCTTCAATTTCAGTTTCAATTTATGCTCACGCAACCTTTCAAAAACTAATTTTATATGTTCCAAATGTTGCTCTGGTGTGACTGAAACAATGGCTATATCATCTATATATGGAAAGGCAAACGGTAATCCCTCTAAAACGGTTTTCATGAGCTCTTGAAACAATGCACCTGCATTTACCAATCCAAACGGTAAACAACCGAAAGTATAAGTTCCCATGTGACAAGTGAAGGTAGCTTTTTCTTTGGTTTTCGGATCCAACTTTACGTTCCAATAACCACTGAAAAGATCTAATGTTGAATATATTTTTCCGCGACTTAGTAATGATAAAATGTCCTCTATGACCGGTAAAGGGTAAGATATTTTCTTCGTAATCCGGTTTAATTTTCTAAAGTCACAGCAAAATCTAGTAGACCCATCTGGTTTACGCACTAAAACAATCGGAAAAGCCCATGGTGACCTTGATTTTTCAATTATTTCGGCCTTAAACATTTCATCAACAGCATCTTCTACCCGTTGCCTATCACTTAACGGACAACGATAAGGGTTACACTTAATAGGAGGGTGGTCCCCGGTATCTATTGTCATTTGTACAGTATCAGTCCCAGTCAAGTCTTTGAAACTTGTTGCAAAAAGGTCTCTATTCCTATGAATTAATTTACTAACTTGCCGTCTATATTCGTCTGCGCATTTCAACTCTGACAAATCAAATTTCTGGTCGTTAGTAGCAATTTCTCTGTTCAAAGAGACACAACAATGCTCACTAACGGGAGTTGCAACTGCAACCACACATCCCCTACGCAGCTTAATTGTTTTCTGAGTATTATTCATTATCATGATCGGCAATCTTCTATTTTTACTTTTTGAAACAGACCCCACTAACTTAACGCCTGGTTTGGTAGAGATAAACCCCTTTTCTGCTTCAGACAGTTCACATAAAACTTCTTTGTCTAAGCTCAAATTCTTTTGGAGCCTACAATCAACCGCGTAACTCGTCAAAGGTTTTAAAACGAGTTTATTTCTCAACCTAACTACGGACGAAATATGTATATCTTCTTGTAATTGAACATACGTTTTGTCGATTCTTAACAAACCCAAATCAAAATACATCCTAACCCCATTTTGTTTTAACCAATCACGTCCTAAAATTAAGTTCCGATTCATATCTTTTACTACCACAAATGTATGGGTCAGGGTTAGTCCTTTAACGAGGAAGGTGAGATTAACACAGCCATCGATTTTCAGTGCTTGGCCGCTGACAGATTGTAAACAAATATTTTTCTTGAACAGCTTAGGTTTATTATTAAGGTTATTATAGACCGAGCGTCGCATTAATGATAATTCTGCTCCAGAATCTACGAGAGCTCTGTATTTTTGTTTACCCACATTCAATAAAATCGAGTTTGGACTACCTGATATATTAATGTTATATTTATGTACCTTATGTTCTGCCCGTCCGTCGGCTTCAATCCGAACAGGCCTACCTAGTTTTTTCGATCAAAAGGTCTCCTTTTATACTCCCTTTGACCATGTCCCGGTCGCCTTCCGTTCCAATTTTGAACTGGACGCCCGTGACCAAACCCCAGTGGTCGGCTATGATCGACTTCCATTGGTTCTGGGTTTTGCCCACTAAAACCATGACCATGTACTCTTAAATTGAACCTATTTATAAGATTTTGCTCGGCCGTCGCAATTTTGATAGCTTCTTGAAACGTGTTAGGACTTTCTCTCAAAATTTTCATTTTGATGGCATTTGACACGAGGCCATCGATAAAAAAAACCTATTAACTGTTGCTCCATTACGGGTCCCCCTTGATCTTGGAAAGCTTGCTGTGCTAAGTTAAGCAATCTTTCCGCAAATATCTGTACGTTCTCATTTCTACCTTGTCTTATGCGTCCTAACAAGGTAAGGGCGTGCATTGAGTCCGACACGAGAGCAAACCGTGCACTTAACTCTTGTTTCAAAATGTCCCATTTACAACCTGGGTGAGAGTTCAAATATCTTTGTAGAAAATCAGCTACGAGGCCAGAGGAAGATTGTAAAGCAATGAAGCGTTTTTGATCGTCGGGTAGCCGTGCCAACAAAGCAATTTTTTCTATAGCTTTAATCCAATTATGAAATTCTGCCTGTTTTCCGTCAAAATTTGGAACGACATGGGAGATTCCCTGAGCCTGAAAAGCATCTCTCAGACCACCTAATTGTTCGGCAAAACATTTTAATGCCATCCCTAAATCAGGTACTTGGCTGGTCATTTTGCAATAATTCAGGACAAAAAAATATTACTTACAATTTTGGCTTCGGTTGTTAGGTCTAGAGCTCTGGCTTCTCATCCGCACTTCGGCTTCACTAGCAACGGAACAAATATGTACCAATGTTAATCGAATACCGAGCGGCCGCACTTTTGTCCATGACATAAAAAACTTCGACACAAGGGACAAGCAACCCAAGTAATCTTAATGTTTTTGAAAGACGGGTCTGCATTTTTTTTCGCCTCCTGTTTGTCCGTTTGATACTCGGCGTCCCAATCCTCCGTCACCGGAATTTCGAAAGTATTTTTTGACGTTGGGGTTTTCTTCTCCATTTGTGCTTATTGTGAACAAATCCAATTTTTTTTTTTTTTTTTTAAGTATTCCGAAAACGATAGTCCCCTGTTTGCTACTTGGTGGATCACCAATCCTGGTCACGGCACCAACATATTTTCTTCCTCATTATGTAACATAGTGGCAGTCTTTACTACCTCGGAATAAATCTATGTGATCGTATAGTGGAATATTATAATTTGGAGGAAAGAAACGGGGTCTGAAGGTGACGAACAAACGTTTATTAACAACATAAATCCATTCTCTATAATGCTACGGGGTAAATGCAACTACCCACAATATACGAGAGAAAATATCCAGGGGAAAGTCATCCCTGCTAAACAGAGACCGCTGGCGCGGGTCTACAATTCAATAACCAATCTATCTCCTTCTCTCCCCTTTTTCCGGCAGAGCGTCTGCTTTTAAATAGCCAAATTCTCTGTGGACGTCCCACCAAGACATTATTGTTCATTATAGGAACATCATAACCGCCCATTATCTGCCGCTGTATCAATATTCATGATACTCATTAATTAAATATGATGATGACTTAGACGTGTATAATGTTACATTGGGTCACATAGGGTCATGATCTAGGTCACTAGGTCAAATTACAGGAATACCTTGTGGGCACTCTAGAGGCGGCAATTCTTGCCCAATTCACCTGAACCTTGGTCAACAAGTTTGTTTTGATGTTTCAGATGAGTTTGAAATATGGTCACATAGGTTCATAAACTAGGTCACTAGGTCAAATTGAAGAAAGACATTTTGGACACTCCGGAGGCCACATTTTCAGCTCAGTTGACCTGACAATTGGTCAGAATGTTTGTCTTAATAATATCTCTCATGAGTTTTAAATTGGGTCATTATGACCCTGGAGTGAAATTTCGCTTATTGACTCAGGTGAGTGATCCAGGGCCATCATGGCCCTCTTGTTGTATAATTGAACACAAAGGAACATTTGTGTAGGAGAAAATAAACTATTTATTTATTTATTTTTAGCTCTCCTGGCCAAAGGCCAGCAGAGCTTATGTCATTGCATGCTTTCTGCTGTGTTCTTAGTCTTTTTCTGCATTTGTGGTTGGAGTTTTGTGAAACTTGCACAATTTCATCAGCTTGAGACCTATTGATTTTGGAAAACAATTTGATAATTAGTAAGGAATAAGTAGCAATTTGAAATTGAAAATTCACATTTTTTTATTACACAATAAGGTCCACTTTTCTTGTTAGATTTTTGTGAAACTTGCACAGTTTCATAATATCATCAATAGCTTGAACCCTATAGATTTTGAAATCAAAACGTTGAAAGCACTGGTGTTGCATTTGTCAAGGGAGCCATTGTGTGGAATCAGTAATTTTAAAAACAAGCAATAGGAATAGTTTCAGAATATTCGCTTGAAAGACAACCTACTTTATAGTCATGTAGAATTCAATAGAGTAGCATACAATTATGTGGGACGAACAAGAATGGGCGAACAAGTCCAGGGACAAACTGGTTTGAGACGAACAAGAACGGGACCAGTTAGGAGACAAAGTTTGTGTGTATCATTGTCTCAACAGAAGGCCATAGCAGGCAAAGCTACTTTCAATAAAACAAAGAAGTTTTTCCACAAACAGTGGCCTAATCCAATTTATTCTAACACGCTGTTTTCAATTTTATATCTGAGTGCAATCGAAACACTTATTTGTCTGAGAAAAAATTATTTTAATTGGGTACTTCCTTCAGTTTTGCACAAACTAATGATACATGATTTTCGAAATGCAGTACTGAACTCATAGTGGCATTGTCTTCGACAAATGCCACAAAAATTAGAGAGAGAAAAGAGGCCATTTATAGTTGAAAATTAACATTTCTTATTTACATGATTTAAGTCTGCATTAGTTGTTAGATTTTCATGAAACTTGCAGTTTTCTTATATCATCAATAGCTTGAACCCTAAGAATTTTTAAAAAACATCCTACAATTAGTTAATGAAAAGTAGCAATTTAAAGAGAAAATTCACATTTCTTGTTTACGTGATAAAGTCAGTATTTTTCAAACAGTTCTTTTAAAATTTGCAGATTATTTGTATTCTCAAGCAATTGGACCCAACTGAGAATGATGGAAATTCATCAATCAGTCTAGGGGTGGACTTGATTTAGCTGATCTTTTTACTCCGAGCATGCAGATTCGCAATAAAGTGTAACGGAGTAGCTGCACCAGCGCACTCTGGAGCACTCCATCAGAGGTGATGCGGTGGAGGGCAGAGCAGTCACATGACCTAATCCCCTAAAAAATGGTTGAAAGGAGAACAGTTTTCCAACGTGAAGATTGCAAAGGATGTTTTTTTTTATATGGAAGTCAAAGGAAGACATCCATGTGTATTGCAAACTGTAATTTACAAGTCATTAATTGAAATACAGCTGTAACAACAATATTGCGATCATATTCAGCTGTCATTAATTCGTCCTCTCACTTGATTTATCTCGGGAGTACGCCATTTGCTCAGTTTCACGTGTGCTGCTCCGGTGCAGTCAGAGTTCTCTGAAAACAATCAAATCAAGTCCACCCCAGGAAAAGCAGTGATTTCATGACTTAGTCTTAATTACACAACAAGGTCCACATTATTGGGCCCATTTCTTTGAAACTTGCAGGGGTTGTTTAACACAATGAGTACTAAAACACTGTCAAATTTGGTTGGAATCCGAACAATTTTAAGAAGTTGTGCCAACTTATTATGCCGTCTTAGTGATTTCAAGCCGAGTTGCAACCTCCCCTTTCTTTGTTTGTGTGCTTTTTTCTTTTTCCCTTTTTTTGTCACATCATGAATAGCTAGTAAATGAGCGCATTCACTACCGGTTTAGCGACTCGGGCCTTTAAGGGCCTCTAGTGTTTAGATGGTATCTGTTTTTAGCTCCACTGGCCGAAGGCCAGCGAGCTATTGTCATGGCGT
Source organism: Tridacna gigas (assembly GCA_945859785.2). Taxonomy (NCBI): domain Eukaryota; kingdom Metazoa; phylum Mollusca; class Bivalvia; order Cardiida; family Cardiidae; genus Tridacna; species Tridacna gigas. Next base: position 107,033,834 of record OX244028.2, read on the forward strand.
TGTGTCCGTCGTGCGTCCGTCCGTCCGTGCGTGCGTCCGTAAACTTTTTCTTTAAAAAACTTCTCCTCAGAAACTATTGACTGGATTTTTACCAAATTTCACAGGAATGTTCCTTTGGTGGTCCTCTTGTGTTCCATGAAGAATTCTGGTTGCCATGGCAACCAAAGTAAAAAACCTTTAAAAATCTTCTCCTCCCAAACCGCTATTTGGATAGCATTATTATTTTGCAGGAATGTTCCTTAGATACAGGTTTACAGAATTCCTTTTAAAAAAAAATGATCTGTCAAAAAACATGGCTTTTATGGGAGACTCATTTTCCTTTTATGGTATAAAGTAAAATCTTTGAAAAATTTCTTCTCTAAAACTATTCATTGGATTTCATTGTTGTTTTGCAGGTAAGTTCCTATGGTGGTTGTCTGCCAAATTGTTTCTATGGTGGTTGTATACCAAATTCCTTTTAAAAAAATGATACACCTAAAAACACAATTTTTTATAGACAAGGCTTATATTTCAAAAAAATGTTCTTCTCCAAAACTATTTATTGTGTTAGTTTTATCGACTAACAAAGAAAAAGGAAGAAAATTGGATTGACTTGACCTAGTCAGGGCTGTCCTATTTAAGCCCACACATTTTCCTTGGTATTAAGATCACAATTTACTCCAATGATATGCTATTAGTTAGTACTAGTAATGAAATATCACTGGCCATAAATAAGATAAAAGCTTGAGCACCTTTCACAACTTGAGCTTTTCAATTTTGCCTTATTACTAAGCCTGAGTAACCATGCCAAGATAAAAAAGAAAAAGTATTTTAATAACAAAACCCCCATGTTGTAGGTACTTTATAGTCCTTTTGATATAGAACAAGAGAACCTCTGCACTTTTATTAGGTCTGGTAAAGGTTTGTTGACCTACTAATGAGTAAATGCAGAGTGGACAGAGAAGGGGTGTAAATCCTGGTGACCTGGTACACAGTGGGACAGGGCTTTACATTTGTGATAAGGCATTAATGTTACCCAGTCAAACTGATCCCGCAACTTCAGTACACCAGAATTAATCTGTGCCCTGGAGTAGGATATTTGATTTATGTAAATGGATTTGTAGACCATTTTGTGTTGTTTGCCACAGAAGACATTCTAACTGTGAAAAGTTGATTATTAGGGATTAGGTGTTCATTGTATGCCAGCATATTTCATTCTATCTGGTGTATTGATGTAAGTTGATCTATATTGCTATAACATTCATTCATTTGCCCTCCTAGCTGTTCTTTTAGATTACCCCTTTACCACACAATCACAACTTTTAACGACCCTGAGAAAGACATATTTTCTATATTTTGATGTTTCCCCACCCAAAATGGTTTGTGAAAGGACCTGTTGCAGACAACATATCTTCAAATTAGTAAGACATATATAAAAAAGGATAGAAATTATTGTGGGAAACTAGGAAAATGCTGGTTACCATTTTTTTCTTCTTTTCTCACAAGTTTTTTCCATACCTTTTTTCTTTAGTGAGCTAAAATGCAGGATTGAATGGTAATTGTTAAAAACTTCTTTTCGCCATTATAGAAATATCAGGCCTGTGGAGCGATACAGGCGCTCAAGCGCCTCTAGTTGTTAAATGTTGAAACTAGAAGCCTAACATACTATGCCAAACACTTACACAACAAGAGATTAACTTGTAGAAAGTATTCTAAACCCTTCACCAAACAATCAGGAGTTTTAACAAATTTGAGAAAGAAAGCTTTTGAAAACATTGTGTTACTATTTCCTTCAATGTTTCCCATTAAACCTTTATCACATAATAAAAATTTTAATGACCCTTAGGTTGAAGCCAGTAGAAAAGATTGTGGTGAAAAGGAGTCTAGAAAATTCTTTACTACACCACAAAAATGTAGGCTTGTTCATATTGAAAGCATTTGATGATGACAATTAAAATGTAGCTCAAATGATGAAATTTTTTCTTTGATATGGTAGAAAACATTGTGGAAAGAGGAGAAAATGATGGTTACCAGCATTTTTCTCCTTTTCCCACAATGTTTTCAAAATTGCTTCTCTTTCAGGGTCAATAAATTTTGGGATTGTGTGGCAAAGGATTAAGATAAATTTTAACAAAGTTGACACCAAAAAATATTATTAAGCAAGCCAGATGCTTGCTTATTAAGACTTTCCTAGAATCATTTAACTCTTTACCACACAATCTCTTTTAACAACCCTTAAGAAGAAGACTTTTGAAAACACTGTAAAAAAAAGAAGAAAATGCTGACAACCAGCATTTTTTTTACTTTTTCAAAGATTTTCCATATCCATCCAAAAACAGATTTCCACTTGAGTTACATTTATTTGTTGTCTGCAAATGCTCTCACGTTTGATATGTCTAAATTTGGTTGTTTAGTAAAGGTTAATTAAATAAAATTTTATCTCAAATGCCAACTTATGTTAGATCATTTATGTGTTACATTACTAATTTCAATGCTTTTGTTTCTTGTACCATGACAATCTAAAGTGCCTCTTCTGACACTTAGTAAATTGTCTGCATCAGAAAATTGCATATTATAAAATCATATTTTCTATTGTATTTCTTGTTCTAGATGCTCAAGTATGATTTCTGTTGGTTTTAGGTGTCTTGTATATTGTATTTTGTGTTTGTTGATAAAGTTGATTACTGGTTGATATAAAGTTAAGTTAAACATTTTGTACTTGATCCTGAATTTTTACCCGGCCAGCTTGTGGTGAAACATCTTGGTTTTTGAATCATCTGATGGTGGATCGAAGGTGTTTAACCCTTCACCGAACAACAAATTTTTTAGACTCGTCCTTTTGTCTGTGATGTTTTAGCAAAGCGGACCATGTAGATCAAAGATCAGACTGCATGTTTTGTGCAGTCTGATCTTGATCTACACTGGCTGCAAAGGCACATTTTATTAATGAAAGGCACTTTAATGGTAAAGTGAGCAATACGAGGCCATCATGGAGGTAGATAATTCAGGTGAGTAATACAGGACCTGTATGTTCCAAGCGGGAACTCGTACACATTACAGTACAATCATGATCCCTTTGGACTCGTGTGAGCAAAACAGTTTGAATGATTGATTTTATGGTCTTTAATGCCCTTTCCAACATTATTTCAGTTATATCGCGGCGGCCAGTGCACCTATTCATGCTTTCCTGGAGTTTCTGTTACCAGTACTCCACACAATATTTTTTCCAAGCCACTGGCTGCTTTCCCACATAACCAGCGTTGAGGAATTTAATGGAACAAAAGGACTCGTGTGAGTGATATAAATACATCATGGTCCAAGTAAGCGATATAGGGCCCTCATTTCATAGAGGGACTCAAGTGAGCAATGTGGAACCATTGTGGTTTTTGGACTTTGGTGATGGATATAGGACCCTCATGTTTCTAGGGGACTTAACCCTTTACCCCCATCCCATGTTTTCATGACCCTGAGGAATTGGCCTTTTGAAAACATTGTTGGAAAAGGAGAAAATGCTGCTTACCAGCATTTTCTCTTTTTCGAACAATGTTTTGTACCCTTTCAAAACACTTAGGTTCATTTGTACTACTTTCAAATTTGTCGTTTGCCGAAGCTTTCAATTCAGAAGGGTCCAAAATTTGTCGTTTGGGAAAGCGTTAAGTTAGCAATAGTGGAGCTGTGGTCCTAAGGTATGTGGTGTGCGATATAGGTCCATCGTGTATCTAAGGTGGGTGATCACAGGCGTTCGTTTTGTGACGAATTTCACCATATATATATAATGTAATATATAAGACGTCTTATATTACATTATGTAGATGGCGTAGTTCATCACAAAATGAACGCCAGTGTGTATGATAAAGAATCATCATGGTCCTAGGCGACTCTGATTAGCGTTTTAGGACGCTTGTGGTTCCAAGGGCCTTGGGTGTGCGATAAAGGACCATAATGTGCCTAGGGTACTCATTTGAGCTATATAGGACCCTAATGGTCATAAGAGACTCAGGTAACGATGTATGACAATTGTTCTCTTTGGGAACTCGGGTGAGGAATATGAAACAATTGTAACGTGCAACGACCTGGTCACCCATCCATGCACTAATTTAATGCACGTTGTTTAACGAACACGGAGAGAAATACACCAAACCGCATCGCTGTAAAAGCTAGCTCAACAGAGAGGCAGATTTGAAGTGCTTATATATCTAACCTCTCTCCGTGACACAGTTATGATCTTTAAGGACTAAGGTAAGGGATAAGGGTCCTATTGGATTCAGGTGAGCGATATCGGACTCGTTTTTCTAGGGAACTCAATTAAACATCAAAGAACCCTTATCGTTCTTGGGAAATCATTTTAGCGATAGTACCATCGTGATTATAGAGGACTCGTGTTAATGAAATTGTACCACCATGGTCCAAGGTGACTCAGGTGAGCTCATCAGTGTTTAATGTTCTGTCACAAAATGATTCTCAGTGACTCATGTGAGTCACTGTCTAAAACACCAAGATATAAGACAATGTTTAACTCTTTACCACACGACAAAACAGTAGACTTGTCCAAATTGAAAGCATTTGCAGACGACAATTCAAATGTGATTCTAATGATGAAAGTTGTCTTTGATAGGGTAGGAAACATTGTGGGAAAAGGAGAAGATGCTGGTTAAGACCAATTTCTCCTTTTCCCACAATGTTTTCAAAAGGTTTATTCAAGGTCGTTAAAACTCGGGATTATGTGGTAAAGGGTTAACTAGTATATTATGTTATGGAGAGCAAACCTTGTCAAACATCATGCACCTGTGGGCAATGATAAAAACGCGGGTTTGAACACAGTAAATAAAGGGTCATATATAAAACCGTAGATAAAGATGAAAACATTAGACATACCAATGTAATATCAGGTCTCTATCCATTTTAACGCTTTAGCAAACAATCACGTGGCTGTACTCCGATCCTGAGAAAGGAAACATTTGAAAACATCGTGGGATAAGGAGAAAATGCTGACACCCAGCAAACCAGTATTGTCTCCTTTTCCCACAATGTCTTCCACTCTTTCATAGACAGGAATCATCATGTGAGCTACATTGAATTTGAGGTCTGCAAGTGCTTCCGATTTGGACTAGTCTAAAATTTGTCAATACAAAATTTTCGTAATAAAATCTTTTCGGTAAAGGATGTACATGTACACGTTTTTCTTTTTTGTGGGCATAATACTACACAAAATCCTGTCGGCATGAATGTGGCTTTCAATACAGTGTGGATAAGATCTAAACGCTGCACGACAATTGAAATACACTGGTTTCCCCCCCCCCCCCCCCCCCCCACACACACACGAAAAAAGAGAAACCCTTGAAATTGCAATATTTGATATTTCTTCAACAACCGTATAAATTAGAACTATCTAACTATTTAACCCTTTCCCAAACGACACATTTTGGACTGGTCCAAATTCAAAGAGTTTGCAGACGACAATTTTAAATTCGATGAAAATGGCAGAAAGGTCTCAAAAAGGGTAAAAACACTGTTGGAAAAGGAGAAATTGCTCGTTACGAGCAATTTCTCCTTTTCCAACAGTGTTTTCAAAAGACTTGTACTGCAGACACGTGAAAACCAGGGCTTGTTTGGGAAAAGGTTAACTGGTGTTCTGCAGTGTAAAATCATCGGTACAGATCAAATGCAGTTGGGTGTTGACAGACTTATCCTTTAATCTAAAATATAATACACGTCTTACAGAGATTGAAGCTTGTCTAAAACCTGCATCACATAATAACATAACCCCAACCGCCCCCTCCTCCCCGCTAAAGATTTGTCAGTATTTTTCATATATTTCTAAACGCGAATGGAAAAGGTCGTTACTTTCATCGTGTTCTGCGATAATTCATTTTCAACCTTGCACACACAACGGGACGAATGGGTTAACAATAAGGCCGTAATATAGGTCGAAACTTTGAAAACTGATAAGTTTTTCTCCTCCCACCGTGAGATGGAAATTTCGCTACCGCAGTGAATATAATGAATGAATCTAATTGGCAGTTAAATATGAATATCAGTTGTGAAATAATTGCATATTGGGTAAATATGAATAGCAAAACCTTTTAGTATCACGCCGTTATTTCAAAGCTGCAGTTCAAATTCATTGGTCCATCAGATTTGTTAATACATTCACTGCAGTGATAAAATTTCTGTTTCCCGATGGGACGAACTAAAAAAAAAAATGCCCTCATCCAAAGCTTCGACCTTACTCCTTATCTGTTTAGACCGAAGATGAATTCCTATAGAATACGATAAAATTAACGACCTTTTCCATCCCGGTTTAGAGGTATATGAGACAAGAAATACCTTTAAAAAATTGAGAGACGGCGTAAGAGAAACTGGAATATGAATATTGAAACTCTTCTGTGGCTCAGTATGAAGTAAAATAATGCAAATTATTTCGCGAGATATTGCCTCTTTTTCCTCACCGTTTTTCATTTTGATGAAAAGGAGTACTAATTGAGTTATTGGGAAACGCTCATGAAATATTAAATTTCCAAATAGAACACACACAAAAAAGGGCCATTCTCTATTACATCAATCTGCTATGGTATGAATCACGGCGTGGGGTATTGATTAGTAGTAGCAACGCTTGTAAATAGTGTTTTCATCAATGTGCTCGTAAATATGCCAGTTGGGGACCGCCGAATAAACATGTTCATATGTTTTTTACCAATCGCAAATTACCATCTATTCATTCTTTATCAGTATCCATAATTAGGTCAAAAGCCAGTGCATTCAGCTACGCCGAAAAATGCCAACAAATGATAGGGGGTCATGTACTGCAGATAATACAGCTGGACACATTGTCTTATATATATATATATGTATATGTATATGTGTGTGTGTGTGTGTGTGTGTGTGTGTGTGAGAGAGAGAGCCACGCCCTGGCAAAAGGGGGCTTAATGCATCCCCGTGATCCATTATATCAAGCAAGTCATCATATAGCTATGGATCCACAAAATCCATCTAATCAACGTAATAACCGACTGAATCTTGACTGAATGGTCCTTTAACATGCATAAAATTTACGAATAGCAAAAAGTTTCGACCTTAGTCAGCCTGCGCGGACTGCGCAAGCTGACCTTGATCGATACTTTTTGCAGATGCATTTAGCTCCCTTTTCATAGATTGACTGATTGAATTAATGGTGTTTTACGCCACTTTTAACATTATTTCAGTCATTTCACGGCAGCAGCTCATGTATTCATGTATTTCCTGGGTTCCACCAGTACTAGGCTAGGGCTCTGAAGTGTCTTGCCCAAGTACACTCCCACGAAAAACTCAGTGGATCTAGTGAGGCTCGAACCCTGGCCTCCGGGTCACGAGTCACATACTTTGCCACTGAGCCACGCAGGACCTTCTTTTAATAGAGCATGGCTCATATACATAATTAGGTCAATAAAAGTTTGTCATAGTGCAGGTGCCAATGATCCCTACCGTGAAAGGGAAATTCTAATACCACAGTAAATATATTGATCGAAATTGATTGGTCGATACTATTTTAGCAGTTCGTCGGTATTCCTTATTAGGTCACAAGGGGCAAAGGCTATTAAAAACTGGTGCCTGTGATTTAAATGCCTAAATCGCACCCTTTTCTGAATATAACCGTCCAGTCTGTAGTATTTATCATTTTAAAAAATGTTTAACAGTAAAATCATCCAACCAGGCCCTACATAACCCTTTACCAGATGACAAAATTCAGGATTTTTCCAAATTGGAAGCATTGACAGACAACAACAATACTGGTAATCGGCATTTACTGTTTTTCTGACAATGTTTTCAAAATTCTTATTCATCAGGTTCGTTACAACTTGGGATTGTTTTGCAAAGGGTTAAAGCACACCTGGTTTCAATTCCAGTGGTTTTATTATTACCTGCACATGCACATAAATTTAAGAGGAAGAAATTGGACAAAAAATAGATGGCAGGTATACAGGTATATGGTGTGAACGAAAACGTATCAAATGCAATAAGACAGCAGTTAAAAATATGTATCGTTTTACGTCTTCTATGTAAGGAGTCAAAGCGGGGCCTCCTCGCGTAAATGTAACTTGCAGGGAATGTAAGACTTGAGATCGAAACAGGAGTCTTTAAGTATGGTGGAACTTGGAAACATTTGTCTACTGATTGTTTCACGTTGCTATCAAAAGTATTTCAACTATTTTCCCGCAATGTCTTCAAAAGGCCTCTACCTCGGGGTCGTGCCGTGCCCCCCTCCTCCCCACGGTAGTTCAGTCGGTAGCGCACAGGACTTGAGAGCAGGAGGTCGCTGGTTCGATCCCCGGCTTGGCCAATTTCTTTCCGAGGATTGATGATAGTCGTTGCGGCAGGATTCATTCTTCCCTCACCGCTGACCATTGTTTCGACGATGATTATGTTGGAAAACATCCAGTGGCTTGGAAAGAATATTGTGCCTAGTAGTGGTAAAAGAAACCCCAGGAAAGCATAAATATGAATGAATTGTTAGACATAGGGATAAACCTTTACTGAACTAAATATTTGTTGACTACCAAATTAGTACAGGAAAAACACAAAAGAAACATATGAGGGTCGCCATGTTATTGTTGTTTTTGTTGAATTTGCATGGAAACCTGGTAGGAAAAAGGGTGGCCTGGCCGGATAGTCCAGTGGTTAGCGTATCAGACTCTTAACCTGGTGGTTGCAGGTTTGATACCCGGTCGCGGCAAACTTTCTCTCCGGTGATTTTTCGCCTCTCACGCCTGATGCATGTGAGAAAAAGTGGTAAGTGGTTTGGAAAGAAGGTTGTGTCAGTATTGGTGTGAGAAAGCCGGGGGAAAAAAACATGCATATGTGCACTGACCGCAGTGAAATGACCTAAGCTGCTAAAACAGTGTTAAACTCCAATACAGAGGAAGGAAAACGGGTTGCAACAGGCAATTATTCCATTTCCCTCGTTTTCAAAATCTCTCGAGACCATGAACTCCCCCCCCCCCTCCCCATTTATATGTGAGCCATCCTTTGGCAAAAGGGGCTTTTATCCATCTTCATGGACAACCTGCGCGGACTGTGCAGGTTGACCTGGCTTGATGCTCTTTGCAGATGCATTAACCCTTTACCACACAATCCCGACTTTTAACGACCCTGTGAAAGAAGCCTTTTGAAAACATTGAGGGAAAAGGAGAAAATGCTGGTAACCAGCATTTTCTCCTTTTCCCACAATGTTTTCTACTCTTTCCAAAACAAATTTCAATTTTTCAGTCACGTTTATTTTGTCGTCTGCAAATCTTTGAATTTGGACCGGTCTAAAATTTTGTAAAGAGTTAAATCCCCTTTTCACAGAGCATTGCTCATATGTATGTTAACTCTTTCGTTGCCGAATGAAAAAAAAAAAAGATCGGCCTTTTTTTACGTTGAAAGTGAAACTTCAGGGCAAATAAAGATATTATTTTTCTGTCGTAGATTTTCAGATCCAGATAGCGGACGGTGTTGATCAAGATCAGACTGCACGTTCTGTGCAGTCTGATCTTGATCTACACCGGCCGCAAAAGGTATTTCAGTCCCTCGTGGCAGGGAAAGGGTTAAGGGGATCCTAGAATAAGAATACGGAAAAAATAGTCAGTCAGCCATGAAACCAGGAAGTCAAATTTTAACGAAGGGATTTTTGCGAAACTTTAAGAAATACGGACATTACTAAAGATGTTTTGCGGTATATGTGTTAAAGAAATGATCGGATTGTCTATTTTTCTTTACATCGGTAAGATTTTGAACTAAAGATTTTCTTTCATTGTTTTTGTATTGTAGGAATAACATGCCACTTTAGCTGATTTTGACATTTCATTTTCCCCATAAGTTCTCTGTTTCGTGCCTGCCTTAGTTGGTAAGAAAGTATTGATTGATTGATTGATTGATTGATTGATCGATTAATTGATCGATTGATTGGTGTTTTACGCGACTTTAAACATCATTTCGGATATATCACGGCGATAGCTCGCTCAAACATGTATGTCCTGGATTTGACCAGTACAAGGCGATAGCTTTAAAGTGTCTTGCCCAAGGACACTCCCACGAAAGACCAGTGCCTCCATTGAGGCTCAAACCCAGGGCCTAAATTTTACGCGTCCAACACTTTACCACCCAGCCACGCAGGACCCCAAGAAAAGGAGGATAGGATGTGTTTTTGGTTGATTTGCAGGCCTTAGAGAGAGAGAGAGAGAGAGAGAGATTGATTTAGAGAGAGATAAGAAAGACAGAGAGAGAGACAGACTGACAGACAGAGGAAGAGAGACCGACGGAGAGAGAGAGAGAGAAAGAAAGAATGAGACAGACAGAAAGACCGACAGGCATAAAGACAGAGAGGCAGAGAAAGGGAGAGACATGAGAGAAAAAAGCAGGTAGAAAGACAGGCTGGCGAAAAATTGTTTTTTAATGATATCTACAAATACATTCCACGATGGTTATTGTAATGCTTTCAAGTTTAAAATTCGAGTCTATAGACGTTTATAATTATTGATAAGAACAATGGCTGCAATAGACTGTTTTAGATGGAAAAAGTTAGATAACTAACTGCAATAAGTCTACCAACATCGATTGTGTAACTTTGATAAAGGATTCTTATTTTACCCTTTACCACACAATCCCCATCTTCGCAGGCCAAGGTGACGATCGCTACGTGAATCTTAACGGGTAACATCCACGTAGTGATCGTCACCTTGGCTTGCGAAAATGCACAATCCCAAATTTTGACAAACGTCGACGGAGATGAAAAAACATCTTGGAAATCTTTCCCACAACGTTTTCTCCATTTTGTCTAAGAAACGACTGAATTACGAGGTAGACTTGGTCCTTTGCAAACGCAGAAAATTGACCGATAGCAAAATGTAACAACCCAGGTCAGCCTGCGCGGACTGTGCAGGCTGACCTGGGTCGATATTTTTTGCAGTTGCATTTAATTCCCTTTTCACACAGCATGCAACGTCTTTGGGCGGCTAAAAATTCAACCCGCCGTATCGTGTAAAGATTTTTACCTCATAGGCTGGACTACACGGAATAGAAACAGACGGTATAGAACGGTATAGACGGTATAGAAATAAGACCCCACAATCTTGACCTAGATGCCGTCTGCAATTTAAGCCCCCTGTTTTCCGCTGTGGCACCGTAAGGTTTGCATCCTTACCAAACGACAAAACATCAGCATTGTCCATACATATGTATACTGAAAGCATTTGCAGAGAAGGCAATCAGATCTGGCTTAAATGGTAAGCTTTATTTCCTGCCAAGTAAGTTAACTCTTTCCTACACAATCGTGAGTTTTAGCAACCTTGAGGAAGAAGGCTTCTAAAGCATTATGGGTTAATAGGCCAGTCAGTGTACCCTATTTTGGGGGTCAACCTAGAACTAATTGCAAAAGTTTTGAAAGTCTGTTTTTCTGTTACTACCATGTATGTACAAGTATCCATTAAAAGTCCATTTATTTATACATTTGAAAGTAACACAACTTCTGACTGGCTAAACCATTCGGTTTAGCCAATCAGAAGTTGTGTTACTTTCAAATTTAGAAAATCTTGGAGAACAAGACCAATAATGTTCTTAAGAATGGTTGGTGAATATGGACCCTGAACTTTTGCAGTTGCAATTATTGAAAGATTGACGCCGGAGTATGAGAGGTACCTTGAATTTCATAAATTCACATGAAATACGATAATGTGAATGTAAAGAAGCATTTATCAGAAGAACCAAGTTAAAATGACCTTTAACACAATGCATTATGATAAAGGACGGCAAACCATGCCTTTTGAATGAAATGAATGGGTTTTCTTATTATAATACAGCGAAAATCACATGAAATTTTACCCCACCCACCAACGTTAACATTGATAAGTACTACGTGCATGTTCACACTTTAACGAATTCCCATCTTGCATGTTTGTCTGATCTGAGGGTATGTTTAGAATAATAATTTGTAATAAATACAAATATATAATTGCGGTACAAAAAAAAAAAAAAAAAAAGAAGAAAAATGAAAACACCAGTTATGCAACGATAAAGCATTCAAAGAGTGTTAAACTCAATATCAACAACAGAGGGTTACTGCATTTGTAGTGGACTCAATAGTCAATGGTAAGAAAATTTGCGCTTCATATTGCGTATACATGCATATGTCTTAGGAATGTGCCTTTTAAAAAGGGGTGTTTTTTCTTGTTTTAAAAAATTTACATTGCAACTATGGTAATCAGCATTTTCCCTTTTTTCCCCACATTGTTTTCTACCCTTACCAAAAAAGATCAGTGAGTAGCTCTCAGTATCTTAAGGGTTAATTTTTTGTCTTTGAAAGAGAAGAAAATATTATGGGAATTGGAGAAAATGCTGGGTACCAACATTTTCTCCATTTTCCAGGATGATTTTTAAGTTAAAAGACTTATTATTCAGGGTAGTAAAAACACGGATTCCTGTGGTTAAGAGTAAAATATAACCCGGATATTTTTACTGCAAAACGTGTCAGATTTCGAAGAGACGCATATATTTGTATCCCCAACCACTGTCTTCTTCCCTTTACCTCTTACTCTTTACTAAACGACAAAATTTTAGACTCACGCAAATTCAAATCATTTGCAGACGACAAATTAAATATGATTTAAATGATGACATCTGTCCTTTGATCGAGTAGAAAACGTTGTGGGAAAAGGAGAAAATGCTGGTTACCAGCATTTTCTCCTTTTATCACAATGTTTTCAAAAGCCTTCCTAGCCATGGTCGTTTAAACACGGAATTGTGTGGTGAAGGGTTAAATTCGTGCATTCAACTTGATGTAAACTTTAATGAACAACTCGTCTATTTACCAAACGACAAAATCTTAGACTTGTCCAGAATGAAAGCAGTTGCAGACGACAAAATAGAATGACTCAAAAATCAAAATTTGTTTTTGAAAGGTTAGAAAACATTGTGTAAAAACGAGGAAATGCTGGTTACCAGCATTTTCTCGTCTTTGCGCAATATTTTCAAAAGCCTTTTTTTGACTGTCGTTATTGGGATTGTGTGGCAAAGGGTTAAGTCGATACGAAACTCAGAATTACGTGTGTAGAAATATGCTACCGACCTTTTATTACTGATTCTGTTTTTCACGACCCTGAGAAGGAAGGCTTTTGAAAACATCATGGGAAAAGAAGAAAATGCTGGTTCCTTCAGTGTTTTCAACCCTTTCACAGCCAAATTCCATCATTTGAGTGACTTCTTTTTTTTGTCACCTGCAAATGAGTCTACAATTGGTAAAAAATCAACTGATAACGGCGGACTATTCGAGTACAACAGACAGTACACCGGAAATTGGCGCACATAGATAGACGAGCAAGTACCGCGTTAGTGTTAACCAGTACTCCACTCCACTCGTCACAACTCGGCCGATTCCGCACCTACATCATACCTCGTCCGTATAACGGCGCTCCCATTTTGAACTACCAATCACATGATCTTAAACATGACGGCGCCCCTGTAAATCGCTTAGCAACGATATGAACAACCACGATGAAGTTATTCACATCTATCGATCTGTCGATGAAAGCTCCCAGCGGAATTGATAACTCACGCTAAAAATTGAATGTACAAACTGGTTGCCGACTGAAATATTCTAAGAAAGATAACGATAGAAAGTTGACTCATGTTTTCCTTTTTAACTGGAGCCTTACAATTTCAATAACGGTAAAACGGCGTGCTTCCGGAGACGTGCGAAATGTACCGTGTAGGTGCATATTAAGCTACGTGATACAGCCGAGCACTCGTCACAACTCGGCCGATTCCATACCTACATCTAACCTCGTCTGTATAAAGGAGACTTCCATTTTGAACTACCTGTCACATGATCTTAAACATGGCGGCGCCCCTGTAGATCGCTTAGCAACGACATGAACAACCACTGTGAAGTTATTCACTTCTATCGATCTGTCGATGAAAGCTCCTAACGGAATTGATAAACCACGCTAAAAATTGAATGTACAAACTGTTTGCCGACTGAAATACTCTTAGAAAGATAACGATAGAAAATTTACAGAGGAGCCTTACAATTTTAATAACGGTAAAGCGGTGTGCTTCCGGAGATGTGCGAAATGTACCGTGTAAGTGCATCTTTCTAAAGAGGAGCCTTACAATTTTAATAACGGTAAAGCGGTGTGCTTCCGGAGATGTGCGAAATGTACCGTGTAAGTGCATATCAAGCTACGTGATACAGCCGAGGGATTTGATCACCGGATCACCCGAGGTATGCCGAATGACAGCCGAGGGATTTGATCACCGGATCACCCGAGGTATGCCGAATGTACTCCACTCGTCAGAACTCGGCTGATTCCGTAACTACATGTACATCTAGCCTCGTATCAAGTCGGTTTTCAGTGAAACCACATTCAGTCACATAATCTTGAAAATGATGGCGCCGATTAAACTCTTTTATCTGCGACAACAATGCCTATGTTGAAGTTGTTTCCATCGCTCAATCCGTCGAGAAGCCGGCTAACGAAACAGAATGTACCTATAAAGTTTTTATGGTGTTTCTTCTGTCAGTCGGCCTAATTTTTTGGCTTCCCGTCAGTTGAACCTTACCCCAACGGAATTTGTAACGGGTGAATAGCAAGACTATCATCCAACGGAAATAAATCCCATGTAACCATCAGGCAGAAATAATATTATACATCACGATCTACACAGTTCTTTGTAACAAGATACACCTTGGTTCGTGGTACACCGTGGTTCAGCTACTTGTTGGATTGTGTTTATAGACCACAATATAACAACCTTTACTTGTAATAACTTGTAAGGTAGGATAAGCCACACAGTCATCTTCGTAACTACCAAAGTCTTGACAAGATTTTTGGACAATTGAAGTTTCTGGAAAGCAGCCTTTGAAATTGACAACTCAGCTGTACTAATTTTCAATGTTTCTATTTTTTGTAGGCTGTTTTTTCGTTCTCCATTCTGTAAGGGGAACAACTCTGTCGGACTCGGCTTGCTATGGTACCAACCCAGACTGCGATTACTACACACTGTCGTGCAACTCAACAGAACATGTAATTCGTCTTCAAGATCTTTACGTTGGATATAAATCGGATGACGTGAGTTTGAAATTTGTCTTTTCCCTTACGCTACCCATTGTATGGGAATTGAAATAATTTGGGAGAAAGGACACATAAATATGAGCCATTCTCTGGCAAAAGGGGGCTTAATGCATCTGCGTGATCCATGATACCAAGCAAGTCATCACATAATTATGGATCAATAAAATCCATTTTGTTTAACAACCGACTGATTCATGAAGTACACTGGTCCTTTGACATGTATAAAATTGACCAATAGCGAAAAGTTTCGACCCAGGTCAGCACCGGGGTCGATTCTTTTCGCAGATGCATTAAGCTTCCTTTTCACAGAGCACGGCTCATATAAGGTATATACAAGACCTACAGCGTTGGGAGTCGTGCCGGAAAAAATCATAAGATTAATGTTCCGACTGAAAACATAGTGAGAAAAAGAGCAATGTCTCATCGCAAACAATGGCTCCTTTTCGCACAGTGTCCTTTATGCTATCTACAACAGGAATGTTTAAGTCGCAGTTCTACAACAAATGGTTTGTATTGGTACATTTGCAAATTACTAACCGGGGAAGATGATGTAAGATTCAACATTGCACAATTAATCCGTTAGTTCAAAGACTATTCAACCCTGGTTAGTTACCACCGCTATTGGTGCTCTTATCTGTCTGTCTGTCTGTCTGTCTCATTCACTCATTTGCCTGCTGGCTCGCCCACTCGATCATTCACTCAATCACTCAATCGATAGCACACTCACACGCCCGCTGGCTGACTCACTCACTCACTCGCCCGCTGTTTCACTCACTCACTCGCCTACTCGCATGCTCGCTTGCTCGCTTACCCATCCACGCATCCACCCTCTCGCTCGCTCGCTCGCTCGCTCGCTCATTCACTCACTCACTCACTCACTCACTCACTCGATCTTTTTTTATTCCGAACAGGTTTGTGCACCCGAAACTCACTGCAACAATTCTGACCTGTGTTGTAATAAAGTTCAAGGCGATGATCTACAATCATTTAACCTAAGAAATACTTTTGACGCTTACAATAACTGTTCTGGGAAGCAAGAATGTGAAAATGTACAGGCTCCATGGCAAGTGATTGGCTCTAACACTTCGTCGTTTGTTTATATGGAATATTCGTGTACGCAAGGTAAATTGAAAAACAAAATAATTCAAAACAGTATAAATATAAACATTTCCTTTTTCGTATGTCCATCTTTGACTAATGTCGGAGCAGTATGACGCCTAGATTAGCAAAGTAGAAAGCCGTGCACATAATTAACAACCATGATTCTTAATAACATTCTCAGTTGTAAGTCTTAGGATTTTTTTTAAGTTTTGAAGTAACGCAATCTCTGATAGGCTGAACCAAATGATTCAGCCAATCAGAAATTACTTTCTAAACCTATAATAAGACTAAGAGTGCTATTTAGAATTTGGTTGATGGATTTGGGCCCAGATAGCTTTTAAAGACCCCAAGTCGATTATATCCCGAAAATGTGTCCATCTTTGCGCTTTCGACATGCATTTTCTTACCACGTTATAAATACGACGGCTGACCTATGCGTCAAAATCTCCCCAATGTTATTTTTTTTTTATATTATATGACCCAGGCTCTGTGAAAAAGGGGCTTAATGCATCTCCAAAATAGTATCGACTCATATCAGCCTGCGAAATCCGTGCTGCAGGTCAAAGGACCGGTGTACTTCATGCTTGAGTAGGTTGTTACACAAACGGATTTTATGCATAATAATTGTAAGATGGCTTGCTTGTTATCATGCATCACGGAGACGCATTAAGCCCGTTTTTGCCAGAGCATGGCTCATATATATATGCATCATGCTTGTTGCAAAGAGCAGGGGGTGTATGGTATACTTGCCCTGATCGAGTACGAAAGCAATTATTGCTTCAGTGAATCAAAGCTGAACAGTCTTATATAAGGAAAATCTCCTTTGCTGATTGTGAAAGAGAAATGAAAGTTCGAGTATCTGTTGTAATGTATATGTTTCATTGACGAAGATAAAAGGGACGATTCTTGATTTTTGTTCCGTTAGTATACAGTGATAGGTAATCATAAAAAACCCATACCCTTTTCGGACATTGATTTGTTTCAAACCTTAAGCTGCTAAGCGCGACTCAAGGACCTTTTGCGGACAGTGTAGATCAATACGTGCAGTCTGATCTTGGATCTACACTGTCCGATTAGGAGATATTTCTTCCCAAAGAATATCTTTGAAATAGCAAAATTTGGTTTTTTACTATAGGTTTGAAAGTTTTATTTTACTTATATAAGCAGGTTAAGGATGAACTTTTTCTTCCTTTCAGAGATAAACATTCTGAGTTTCTGTGGTTCATCCCAAGACGATTCAGCAGAAGCCTTGACAAGTGATTCGATTGAAATCATGTTTGACAGCCGAAAAGGAAACAATACCGAGAAAACACAGACAGATTGTAGATGCGGTATAGAAAGTGCGGATGGCTCTCCGGTGAACATTTCCATGACGTTAATTGACGTACGGTTGCACTCATACGAAACTATAGGCAACGAGAGTCAGCAGTATGAATGTTCCTCAGCGAGTTTCAGTAGTTACATGTACAACGGAAGTTGTATAGATTCAACTCTTCACCACAAAGATAATTTTAGATATAATGGCTCGTTCGTTTGGGAGGTTATGGGCGAATCGAGCATATTTCTATACAATTTGTTTAATAGGAGCGGACTTGACTCTCCTGCCATGGTATGGGTGTCAGTTTCAGGTATATTTTTTTGCGTGTTTCTACATTCATTCTTTCAAGTTCTTTTGTTAATAAAAAAAAAATCAAAACTTAATTTGAACACAAGAAGGACTGCTCATGGAGGCTATTCCTGTGCGTCAAATTATCTCCCTTTCTAGATAAAAACTAAAGGTAACCAAATAACCGAGATCCTTTTACCTGTATTCCTTTGTTTTTATCCTTGATCGCCTTGAAGATGTTGCAATATTGTAATTTGATTTTTGATTATACGTAAAGCTCCTATGTGGTTTTCAAGCAAATTTTATTCTAATACACCAAAGAAAAGCTTGTATATCGATTTGAAGAACAATCTGACCAGATGTAATTCAGATATTATATCAAAAACATATCTGTGTAGTGCATGAAAGTCAAGGATATATACCAAGTAATCCCCTTATCAGGACCAATGTAGTACTGGAGAGGAATCAAGGGAAATAACTGAAAAATGACCCCATTACAGTTAGAATAACCAGTGTTTCAGTAATTCACAAAGCTGTCAGTGGCCTCTGAAACATTTTCGGTACACGACTTGGAAAATATCTTAATAAAATAAACATAAATCAACATGAATACATGTTTAATCCTTAGGCTGCTAGGCGCAACTGAGAGGACCTTTTGCGGACACGTGCAGAACGCGCAGTCTGATCTTGGATCTACACTGTCCGATAAAGAGATTACATTTCGCCCTAAAATTAACTTTGAAAAAGCGGAATTATGGGGTTTACAATCGCTTCAAAACTTTCATTTTCGCTTATATAGCAGTGTAAGGGTTAATAAGTCGGTGTATATGAAAAGAAACCTCAGGAAAAGACTTGAAAAGGTAATCAATATCATTCGAAATAATATATTACTTCCTATTAGTTCTATCTCACGGACAGGACTCATATCATACATTCAATCAATAGCATACGATTCATAAAACATTTTTTCAAAATTGAATTTGTTTTAACCATTGGGCTGCTAAGCGCGACTCACTGACCATTTGCGGACGTGTAGATCAAGATCAGACTGCACAAAACGTGCAGTCTGATCTTGGATCTACACTGTCCGAAAAGGAGATACTTTTTACCCCCAAAATAACTTTGAAATAGCCAAATTCATTTTTTTTTCTACCGGCTTGAAGGTTTAGGTTATTTGGCCGGATAAGGGTTAAAATTAGAGGACGGAAACGAGCTGGTACACAGTACTGTATTTTAGTCTATTCCTACAGCTGTCGAAGACGGACGGAACCTAACTGTAACATGTAACGAAGTGTTCCCTTCCACAACAATGGACATCCCTTCCACAACAGAAACACCTTCTGTATCATCTTCAACGCCAACTACAGTGCCTTCAACGACTACAGAACTACCTACGTCATCAAGCACAGATCCACCCACGTCATCGACCATAGATCCACCGACGTCAACAACCACAGTGCCATCTACAACTACAGAATTACCCACGTCGACGACTTTGCCTGCTTCAACAGATATGTCCCCTGAGAGTCAAAAAGACGATGATGATGATGATACTTCACTTTACCTTGCTATTTTTATCCCTGTCGGTTTTTTCCTGATGATACTCTGTGTAGTTTTCTTGGTCTGGAGGTGCGTATACCTTACACTACCTTACACTACTATTATGATTTAATGATTATGCTAAAGTATTAGCAAAGTTACTGCCGGTATAGACATTCAGTCCCGGGCCCTCTACTAATTTCTTACCAGCATTGTCAAAAACTCCATTATTTTAGTTAAAATTTGTTGGTATATAGTGAAAGGAATGTTATGTTGTGATAACTATTTTGGTGCTTGTCTTTGCCTCTCGCTGCCTGGGAATATTTCGACAT
Organism: Tridacna gigas; assembly: GCA_945859785.2. Lineage (NCBI taxonomy): Eukaryota > Metazoa > Mollusca > Bivalvia > Cardiida > Cardiidae > Tridacna > Tridacna gigas. Next base: position 107,053,474 of record OX244028.2, read on the forward strand.
CTCGCGAGGTTTCGCAAGAAGATCTCATGGCAAAGTGAATTTTCCTACCTACGCAGTTTGAAGCATGTAACAGGCAGCACAAAAAAGGTGTTCCGTATATACGTATATACATAGTAAAATTAGTGTTGCACCCCCTGTGTTTTTAACGTGTTTAATTTTCTGGCGTGAATGATATGAAATCGGTTGGAAATCAGAATCTGGCTGCTGTATACAAGAACAAACAAGTCTGTTGTCTCTGAAATGGAATGAACTGAGGTATCCCTTAACCTCATGGAAGCAGCTACTGATCGAGCTGTTTCAACCTCTCGTGTGAGGTGTGAGACAAAGACTGTAAGCTGTTTTGCATGCCTCGGGCGGAAGTACGCAATATTGCCTGATTTTGTGTGTCCATTCTCTGCAGGTCACTTTCAACCTGTCGTAAGTTTTGTTTTCGACATTAAATTCCCTGTTTTAACCAAACTTAAACGCTTCTCGTTTTTCTTAAGTTTGAAAGCAACATCTAGGCAAAAGATTCCCACTTACCATGAGGTCAAGGGATACCTCAGTTCAGTTCATTTTATGGGCAAAAGACGAGTCTGTTGGTGTATGCAGCAGCCGAACTCTAATTTCGACCCAATTTTATCTCATTCACGTCAGAAAATCAAACCCGGTAAAAAACACAAGGGTGCAACACTAATTTTACTATGTATATTTTACCCCAACTATTTACCACATAACCCCTTTTTTTCGATTCTTCGGAGGAGTGCTTTTGAAAACGTAAGAACACTAGAAAATGCTCATAAATATAGCATTCTCTATCCTTTTCCCCACATTTGACAAAAATGAAAATGACTCTCCAATATCTTATTTAGGTGTTGTAAAAGAGAACAGAAGAGAACAAGGTACTTACAAAACATGGACAAATTTGGTTCATACCGGAATTCTTTAATACTGGACAAGTTCATCTATGATATTACAAACATGGACATCGATCCTGACAGCCCGGCTGTTCTCGGTGGCGAGATGACAGCCAACGGTAAACTCCATACTAATCCAGTATTTGTAGAAGATTCTCCAATATCACCCGTTCAAACCATTTCGGCTTCTGTTTCACCTCTAGAGTATTCCAGCAACAGTCTATCGATGATGATGCGAAACTCTCCATTTGCTCATGATCAAAGGAGGTCGTATGAGCCCAGGATGACTAATGATGTTGATCCTAAGAGAGAACAGAGCAAGGAATCTGAACTAAGCGGTGTCATACATGTGAAAATAACCAAGCCAGATTGGAATCCGCCAGAGAACTCTCCTAATGTATCACAGATCGGAGTGCATCCAATGAAAAGCCAGGAAAGCCCAGTGCAAATTCAAGGAAGCTCTCAGCCAGCTGGTTCGGTGCTGAACACGACGAAAGATATTAGCAAACCTAATGATATGATTCCCAATGATACAAAAGATGAATCTACTCAACATATTATTGAAGAAATGAACGATGGTGGTGTTGTTATTCATATTGGTTCTGCATATGATAAAACAAACAACAATAACAGTACTAGCGCTACAAACAATGAATCCCCCGCAATAATAGTACCAGAGAGCACTGAGGCAAGAACCTCAGCCACAGCTCACGTTCTACCAGCGCATAAAATAGGCGATGAAAACACCGTCCTATTTGTCAGTAACCCAGATAAAAGATCAATGTAATCTGGCTTTTTTTTTTCGGCTGGGCTGAAGAAAATGTCGATGGAAAAGCCTTCAAGATACATCTATACTTGTTTTTTGCCAGGATTTCTTTAACCCATTCACCTTTCTTCTATCAAACTATAACCATTCTTGTATCTTCATGCCAAATGTTGCTCCTGACTGATGCAAAGTCGCATAGATTATGACCGATAGAAAACGCGTTTTATTTTCTGGAGGCACTCAAAGAAATAGAAATTACTGTTTCCAGATTTAAATTGAAGATTTCTGATATTTGTATTCATCCCTTACGCCATATATACCGGTAATTTATTTATGTTTACACAGCTAACTTCTGAACCATTCAGGCTGTCAAATTTCAACAGGGTTTTTTTTTTTTTTTTCTCTCTCTGTCTGGGTGTATGCATGTATCTTTAAAGCTTATGACAGAAGTTGTATATTTAAGAAATTATGTTTATGAATGAATACACATGGTGGCGAATTTAAGCTTGCAAAGGGTGTATTGAGATCTACCATTAGGCTTTTGGTCAATAAACAGAACTTTACCGACAGTGTATGAGATTTTTTTGGACGCTATTTGTTAGAAAAGCAAAATGACAAGTCAGACAAAGTTTCTTGTAATCACGAGAGAGAGAGAGAGAGAGAGAGTGCTTCCATTCTGGTATTAATATAGAACTCGTTGACACTAATTTGAGCCATGCTGTGTGGAAAGGGGGCTTAATGCATCTGCGAAAAGTATCGGCCCTAGTCAGCCTGCGCAATCTGCGCAGGCTGACCTGGGCAGAAACATTTCGCTACTGGTCAGTGTTCTGCATACCAAAGGACCAGTCTACCTCATGAATCAGTCGGTTGTTAGACATAATAAATTTTACGAATCCCTAAATATGTGATGTCTTGCTTGATATTATGATGTATCGCAAGTAGTATAGGAGGGTAGACCTCGGACAAAATCCGTTTTGTCCGAGGTCTACCCTCCCTGAGTGCCATTTTGTCCGAGGTCTACCCTCCCTGAGTGCCATTTTGTCCGAGGTCTACCCTCCCGGGGAGGCAAAAGACCGGTCAAAATATCAAACCGGAAGTAGATGTCCACTTTTTCTGCCCCCCCATGCCACGGTCAGAGCCCCTTTTTAACTATCTCTGTGAAAAGGGGTCTTAATGCAGCTGCGCACGCGCGCACACAGGTCGTAACGATATGATTCAGACATGGCGCGGTCAGGTGTTTATGAGTCATGATCTGGTAGAAATGAGGTCGTAATGACACGGCTCAGGCAAAGACCATCGTTGGACTTAGTCTTTTTTCGCCGTCTTCGTCCATCTCTGTAGGACTGAGCCATTTCTCTGTCACCGTTTTGGACTTAGTCTTTTTTCTCCGTCTTTATTCTGTGAGATTGTGCCACCGTCTGTAGGACTTAGCCATTTCTCTGCTTTCGTTCAACTTACCCATTCTCTCTATTAGGATAAAGTTGGACTTAGTCTTTTTTCTCCGTCTTTGTTCGTCTTAGGCTATCTTTATTAGTGTATTTCCCTTTTTCCTGGGAAGGAATCAAAACATGTGACTTTTTAATCATTTTTTATTCAAGTTCTTAAAACATCATCGTTAAAAGCAAAACATTCTAACACTATAACATTTTTACAAAGACAATGTTTACAAAACAATATCGAAGATACATTATATATATACAAAACATTATTAACAATACAGTTTTTATCTACAACAATGATAAAACAATTCTTACAATAAAATACATGATTCATTCAAAGTTTTTTACAATGCGAATTCACAGATACCTCGATTTTTCCACTTGTCTTCATGTTCCACAATAACTTTATGCAGTTGGTCATTACCCAAAAACATTGGATATATACTATCCAAATCACAGTATTCACTTATTCCATTTGATGGAAAAAAGAATTTAGAAACGTGTTTTGCTGAAAGAGTTGAATATACGATTTCTTCTGTGACATCTCTATCGAATAGAATATAGCCTTCCAGTGTATCCACGTCTTCTGTATTATCTCTTGTTCTTGTATAGCGTAAGTAAAAGTTAAGCAGAACTGATTTCATTTTCACCACGTTCAGAAAACATTCTTCTGTTCTTCCTACGATAATGAACTGCCACCGACTTGTGGTTCGCATCTGTTTAGCAATATAGTTGTCTTTCCACAAACAAGCTGTTAAATAAGCTTGGAGATTGAGATCGAATTCTGAGTCGTCCACCAATGTTATAATAAAGCTATTTATCCCATACAATTTGCAGGATGTTTCTCCTTTTGCAACTCCCTTATGCAATTTATCTATCCAAAATTTCACACAGCTGAATTTAATGGCTAATTGTATTCGTTCATTGAGTGTATGCAAATGGATGAATTCTCTATAAACTTTTTCACGTAGCTCTATTGGTAATGGCAGCATTTCACTTGACATAATTTTTTCACTACAAGATTTCTGTCTACAGGTTTTTTCAATCGATAGAAATTTTTTCTTTGCACTACTCGAGAGAACGAGAGTTGAATGGTTGTAGAGAAATATCGCCAGTGTTTTATAGGTTGGTAGGGGGATTGACCTACTTTTGTCTTGGAATTAAGAGTACGAACGTGAGCGAGAGCATGTAGATAGAACATAACAATTTTTATATGATCTATCTACAATTTCCAAGACTGATCTTTTTTTTTTGGAAGAAATGTTTGAATAAAAATGGTTTCATTGTTATTTATGTTGTCATTTTATTATTAATCCTTAAAGAGAAAAGTAAAGAAATCATGGAGGTGGATGCGAAAAGTATTTTATTTCAACATCCATGTAATATTTTCATCACAGGGCCGAGTAATTGTGGAAAAACAGTCTTCGTTCATAAATTAATTGACTATCGAGAAGATTTGTTCAATATCGTTCCTGAAAGAGTTGTCTGGTGTTACAAAGAATGGCAGTATGCTTACAATCTTATGCAGGAGAAATTCAATTCACAGTTTGAATTAATAAAATTCGTGGAAGGAATTCCTGACGATGAAAACGAGCTTGTCAGCGATGTATCTATACCGCATTTAATCGTCTTTGATGATATGCTGGGTGAAAAAGATGAGGAAAAAATTAAACTTTGGTTTACAAGAAAAGGACATCACCGTAATGCAACCGTGATTTATATCACACAAAATATGTTTCAACAATCGAAATCGAGTCGAACCATCAGTCTTAATTCAAGATACATGATTTTATTTCGAAATGAGCGAGATAAAAATCAGATTAAAACACTAGCTCACCAAATGCAAGCTCCACATTTACTGTCTGCTTATGATGACGCTACATCGATGGATCATGGATATCTTGTCATCGATTTCCATTCACGAACAAATAAAGAATTAAGACTGCGAACAGATATATTTCATCGTTATGAAGAAGACGAAAGAGGTCCAACCGTTTATTCCCCTGCTTAATCGTTATAATGTTTTTTTAAAATAAAAATGACTTCATTTTAATTTATATTGTCATTCTATCAATAGGCGACAGTGAGTAAACATGGCTTTACCAACCACACCAACTTCAATTTTAGCTGCTTTGCGAAATTTAAGTCAACAAACCAATAGATATGAAAGAGAATCTGTTTTGAAAGCAGGATTAAAAGAAATTTTAAAATGGTTTACGTTAGCAGCACAAAATATCCTTGAAGATAAAATCAAATTACCAAAACAAACCACCACGTATATGACAAAACATAGAGCAGATATCGAGCAGTTAGCAGATCCGAATATTGATGAGGAAATTAAACGTAGAATTATTTTAAAACCTGGAGGTGGTGGATTTCTAGGTGGTGTTATTATCAGAAGTTTACTGAGATGGGATGGAACTAAAACCGTTAGGAAATTTGGGGATGAAAGGCAACCTCGAAAACGTGCTCCGCGAAAGAGGAAATCTCCAAAGAAGAAAAATTCTCCAAGGAAGAAAAAGTCTCCAAAGAAGAAAAAATCTCCAAAGAAGAGAAAACCCCCGAAAACGCATGCAAGAACTATCACCTCACCACCTATAATTGATGCAAGAACTACCACTTCATCACCTATGATTGATGAAAGAACCACCACCTCACCACCTATAATTGATGAAAGATTTGTTACTATGCGAAGACCTGTAGGAAGCAGCATTTCAGAACATCAACGCTATCCGAAATCCAGAAAGGAACTATTAAGTGAAAGAATGCAAAAACTCAGAACAAAGTATTCACAATTTATAGAACCAGGGAAAAAATTGAAGTTTCAATCCATTCCATCCGCCTCATGGTCTCCAAATACATTAGCTAAATATAAAAAAGGTAGAAAGGCAGAAGATCGACTGTTTGGGGATATAATCCAATATAACCTTGACACAGGAAAATATCGTGTTGACTATGACAAACGTCTGATTCATCTTGGTGGTGGAAGAACCATTCCTCTGCCCGACAGAGGGTCAGATGTAGAAGAAAGCGAGGATGAAGAACTCACTGATTCCGATTCGTAGTTTTCTTTTGTAAAAAAAGACAGTATGATAAAACATCAGGTATAAATGATAGTGACATGGAAGTTTTATTTTCATTTGATGTGAAATAGTGATAAAGTCAACATGAAGAAAAGACCTCTGATAAAAAAACACGGCTCGATGGTTATGGCCATGATACAGGCTACACCAAAAATACGTAAAAAGCTTGTCAAAGATTCACCCTCAGAAGCGATAAGGTGTATATCGGAATGCTGTCATAATGTTTTAAAAGGCAATGTACATTTATCACCAGATCAGAAGAAGAAGTTGTATTCAAGCCGACAACATCTCAGACGTTTAGCTTCAAAATCGGTCTCTGTAAAAGATAAAAAACAAATTTTAAATCAAAAAGGTGGATTTCTTTCATTGCTTGCACCTGCATTATTACCTTTGTTAGGAAAAGCCGTTATCGGAGGAATAGGAGGAGCTCTAAAAGCCTTGTAGATAAAAAATTTTCAATGAAAAAAATCTTATAGATAAAAATCTTGTAGACAAAAAAATCTTGTAGATAAAAAATCTTATAGATAAGAAATTATGTCTGTTAGAAAAATGGTTATCGTGCCTTTCCAGGTCTTAGAAAATATGAAACGATGGAAAGCCGAACAAGCTCAAAAACCTCGTTTACCACCTAATCCACAAGTTGCAGATGCATCACATCTTCGACAAGATATGAGTCAGATTTTACAAAGTACCGATCTGTCAGAAACAGAAAAGGCTCAAAGATATGGCGAAACTTTGATTAAGTTACAAAATTCGCTTCAGAAAACAAAACCAACTTCGATAAATTTTCTTCCAAAAACTGATGATAGTGTACAGGGATCAACATCTGTTGGACTGCAATCTGTTGTCTTATATGATCGAATTTTGCAAAGTGTACCAAAAACCATGAAAAGAAAAGCTGAGTTACTTTTGAGTATGATAAAAGACAACGATAATTTAACTTGGGACGAACAAGGGGTGGTGTCATATAAAGGTACACGCATTCATGGTTCCAATATTATTGATCTTGTCAATGATGCGATACGTCAAAGAAAAGGTATCGAACCCAGAGGATGGAAAACATTTTCAAAGGCATTACATGAAAGTAATATACCTCAAGAAGTTATTGGCAATTTGAACAGATGGAAATGGATACAAAAAGTCCATGATAAATCACCGAGTAAATCATTGAGCGAAGATGAAGATTCCCATGCAGAATCCTATGGAGATTCCGATTACTTATTTCACACACCAAAAAGTGTACGAAAAAGTACTAAGTTAACTCCTATAAAAAGAAGTATGAAAAGAATAAAAGAAAAATCTCCATACATGAAACCTGAAGAAAGAGAACGCTTGAAGCAATTCTATGTTAAAGAACTGCTAACTCCCCCAAAGTCTATAAAAAAGACTCCGAGCCGTAAAACACTTCAGTCATGGGAGGCATGGTAAAGTCAAAACTTGATTATGTGTTAAGAAAGTTGTTTTATGATCCTAAAAGTACTGTAGCATTTAGTGGAGTAAAGCATTTGTATCACGCTGCGAAATCTGTTTTGAAAGGAATAAGATACAAAGATGTTCAAGAATGGTTACAGGGTGAATCCACCTACACCTTACACAAACCGATTCGTCGTCGTTTCAAAAGACGAAAAACTATTGTAGGTGGTATAGATTATCAATGGCAAGCTGATTTGGCTAACATGCAACATTTAGCAAAACAAAATAATAACAAGAAATATTTACTTTGTGTGATTGATGTGTTTTCGAGATTTTCATGGGTTATTCCTATTCCAGACAAAACGGGTAAAACTTTAATCAAAGCATTTCAATCTATCGTTCAGAAATCAAAACGTAAACCTTTGGCGCTTCAAACAGACAAAGGTTCGGAATTTAAAAACAAATCGTTTCAAGACTACTTGAAAAAGAATCAGATTCATTTTTTCACCACTGAAAACCCAGAGACAAAAGCAAGTATTGTTGAAAGATTTCAACGAACTTTGAAAACGAGAATGTGGAAATACTTTACGTACAAGAAAACAAGGCGTTACATTGACGTATTGAATTCTTTAGTTAAGAATTACAACCATACTTTTCACAGAAGTATAAAAACATCTCCTGTAATGGTAACAAAATCCAATGAGGCAGAGATTTCAAGAAATCTGTATTCTCAATTACCGACAAATGTAATGATGAAAAAGCCGAAATTCAAAATTGGAGATCATGTTCGAATCAATAAAACAAAACGTACATTTGATAAGGGCTATTTACCGAATTGGACGCAAGAAATATTTGAAATCAGCCATGTCAACAAAACATTTTCACCTATTACCTATAAAGTAAAAGATCTACTGGGAGAACAGATTTTAGGAACTTATTATGAATATGAACTTCAATTAATAAAAGATGATGATATTTATGAGATTGACTCAGTTCTTGATAGACGTACAAGACGTAAGGGTAAAAAATTAATCAAAGAAATAAAAGTCAATTGGAAAGGCTATCCAAAAAAATTTCAAAGTTGGATACCAGAATCCTATTTGTAATCCTATTTGGTGTAATCCTATTTTAGTGTTTTGAAAACATCTTTTCTTATAAAAAATCTTATAACTTAAGAAAAAAGTTATAAAAAGTCAGTACATTCATAATGAATCCACAGTCAAACATCGAGTGTGGAACAGAAAAGTCTGGAATAGAAGAAAAGTTCGGAATAGAAAACTTCGATAGCAGTAGTAGCAGTAGTATCAGTAAGAACTACAATTGCTGTGGAAATCGTGTCCCAAAGAATCAGTTTACCTATATTTCACAGATTTTAGTCATTTATGCAATTATTGCAACCTCAATAGTACATTTAAGTATTCAAAGTCAAGATCGTGAATTGTGGCTGATCCTGTTAAGCAGCTCACTTGGATATATTCTTCCATCACCAGGGTTAAAATTCAGCAGATCAGAACAAAAGCAGTCAGGGTGGCCTGATAGTAAAAAATGAATTCGTTTTATCTCACTCTACCCAGTGATAGTTCCATGGACCTTTATCCGAACAACACCCAATGTTGTTTTAAGGTTCATTTACCAAAGACAGTTCATATTGACAAGGAAACTTGGGAAGTCGCATTAGTTCAACTTATCACCCCCTCTCAGTTCTTAAACATAAGTGAAGAAGAAGCACAGTTCGATCTTATAACAACGGATAAGGACTTAGTCAAATTAATATCACAGATAGACAAAAGAGGAGATAATATGAAAATAAATATATTAAGACAAAATAGTGGAGGTGATATAATAAAATGGGGAATTCGATTTAACATTCCATCCGGGAATTACACTACACCTGGGCATCTTATAGAGACGATCAATGATGTGATTCAAACCGCTATAGGCCCTGCTCTTCGTAAGAATTCGTCGGGTCTGCACATCACTTATTCATCTTCAACCAAACGTCCGAAAATTACATTTGATAATATTATAAAATCAGGGCTCAAATTACATCCATCCCTGTTTTTAAAACTGGGTGGATCACCAGAATTCAAACATGATACAATTTTTCAGGGTAAAAATATTTTCAAATACTTTAAATACAATCCAAATATTGATGCTGGCTACAATCATCTGTATATTTATTCAGATATTGCTGAACACACTATAGTGGGTGATACACTTGCTCCCATACTTCGTGTTTTGCCTTTCAAAACATCCGATTTGGTTGAAAATGGTTGTGGTTCTCAACATACCAATCATGAAATTACAATACCACATTATATTCCCGTTTCGAAATCCGATTTCGATCATATTCACATTCAAATAACAGGGGATTTAGGTATACCGGTTCATTTCATTACTGGTAAGACAATAGTGAAGTTACATTTCAGACAACGTTCAACTGACAATCATTGAAAATCATCGAAAATCATTTTTAAAAAATGTTACCAGTTTATCGTGGTGTAAAACATCAGTATGGCTATGGGTTAGGTTCGCTATTTAAATCGGCAATTAAAGTAGTGACTCCATTGCTTAAACCGTTGATTAAATCTGGTTTTAATGCCGTGAAAAAAGAAGGAATCAAACAAGGAATAGGCGTAGTAGAAGATATTCTTTTACGTGGTGAAAACCCCAAAAAAGTTGTAATTTCACGGGGAAAACAAGCCATTCATGATCTAGCAGAAAAGGTAATACCAGGGATAAATAAAAGAAAATCACGAAAACCACGTCATTCCCCCTACCGCCTTCACAGTGGTAAGATCATAAGACAAAGAGATAGACGGCCTCTTGATATATTTGATTAATATAATTGATTCATATATTGAATTCATCTACTTAAATTATATAAAAAATGATGCAAAGTGGGTCCTGTGAATGCAGTAAGTCAGAACTCGATGTTCTTTCTGTACCACCTACAATGACAACGATGCAAGAAAGTCAATGGATTGAACATTTTCCAATATCGTCTTTGGCAAACAATGCACCAATAGAATTCATCATACCACCTCAAACCGAACATTGGACAGATTTGTCACAATCGTATTTGTATGTCAAATACAAAGTCGTTCAAGCTGACGGTGGCAATTTACTTGCCAATGCAAATGTGGCCCCTGTAAACAACTTCCTACACAGTTTGTTTAGCAGTGTCGATTTGTATCTAAATAATAAACTAATCACCAGCAATTCAGATACCTATCCATATAGAGCATATATTGAAAATCTTATGTCATATAATTCTGACAGCAAGACTACACATTTGAAAGCTGGTGATCTTTGGACTGAAGACACCACTGGTCATTTCAATTCACTCAACCATGATGGAGATAATGCAGGGTTAAAAGAAAGAATGGGTGAAATTGCACAAAGTAGAACTGCCGAACTTTTTGGACGCTTGCATCTTGATCTATTTCAACAAGAAAAATATTTACCTAATGGTATCGAAATCAGACTTAGATTAAACAGATCTTCGGTAAACTTTTGTCTCACAGGAGGCGGTGGTGCACCAGCTTCAAAAATTGTACTGGAAACAGTCAGTCTTCATGTGCGAAATGTCGAATTGTTGCCTGTTGTTGCAAATGATCTAAATCATGTTATTGCTCAGCAAAACATGAAAATCCCTATTCGTAGGGTTGAAGTGAAAACTTTTACCATTTCTACAGGTCTTCAGTCTAAAGTTGAAGATCATCTGTTTCAAGGACAACTTCCAAAACGCATTTTCATTGCAATGGTAGCAAATACTGATTATAATGGGGATTATGGTAGAAATCCATTTTTCTTTCATCATTTTAATCTGTCAAAAATTGATGTATCATGTAATGGTCACAGTATTCATAACAGACCCTTTGAACCTAACTTTGAAGCAGGATTGTATTTGAAATCCTTTCTATCATTGTATCAGGCTAACTCATCTTTAGCACTTAATAAATCATTTAATATTGGTAAAGAAGACTATGCTGGTGGATACTGTTTGTGGGGATACGATTTGACAGCGGATCAAGGTAGTGAAGAAGGACAACTTCATCCTATAAAAACTGGAAATCTTCGAATTGAACTTCAGTTTGCTCAAGCTCTGGCAGCAGCTATCAACGTTATTGTCTTTGCTGAATTTGACAATCAGATTGAAATCAACAGTTTGAGAGAAGTTATCACAGATTATTAATCCTGGAAAAATCAACAGAAACTCTCTTATCAAAAGATAGCTTTCACAAAAACAGTCCTTTTCAGGACTAAGGAATATAATATCGAAAACGACAGTTCTTTTCAGAACTATTGAAAAAACAGTCCTTTTCAGGACTATCTACAGTACTAAAGAACTAAAAACAATGTTGGGTCTCAGATTTGCTATAACACTTAGAGAAGAAGCAGAAAAAGTGAAATATTCCGTGTCGAAGTGCATCTCTACTCGGAAAAATGACATTCACAACAGCTTCGAAAAACATATGACTGAAAAATTAAAAAATCTTATTGTCAGTGAAGTTACCAACCAGTGTTACGGATGTCAAGTGGATCATCCCAGTCAAACACAGCATGAACTGTGTTTATTCAAGGATAGACAAGAACATACAGATATGTTCATAGAAAAAGCCATGATGGAATTAAATCCATACGAAATCATGGAGAAATGGTATCCTGAACTCATAGAAATGAAACTCGATGAAAGTGACTATGTGGAAGCCTACAGATTATGGCGAAATATAAAACAAAACATTTTATCTGAATTCACGGAGTCGCGGTTACAATACTGGTGTGACAAAGTAAAACAATCCTGGGAAGAAAGTGATTAGAAGAAATGTATACTTCTGAAATTCAATACATATTGGATCACGGGACATGGATAAAAAATCTACAGGCAAAAGTCTGTGCAAAAGATCAGTTACCTCGACAAAAACCCGATCATGTGAAAGCCTACATTGTGAACACAGAGAAATCAACCGGTCCAGGAGAACACTGGGTAGCCGTGATATTCAACAATAATGGCGATGTACTATACTTTGATCCCTACGGACTACCACCACTTGAGCCAGAAATCATTAACTTTTTAGACAATCATTCTTATTCGTGGAGATACAATCGACAAACTCTTCAGAGTCCACAGGGGAAAGTTTGCGGATTTTACTGTATCTTCGTATTGGATGCTGCTGCCAGAGGATACAACATACAGAAATATCTTCAACAGAAATTCCTCTCAACGGAACATCGACGAAACGATCGAGATGTAGTGTTATGGTTCAATCAGCAGTATGGAATTCTATTCGATAAAGCTCAGAGACTTTTTCCCCACAAATAGTATATAAATGTATAATAGTTCTTTTATCTATGTGTTTGTTGTAAATATGTTCATTGCTCAGTTCATTGTTCAGTTCTGTTCAAATAAAAGTTATACTGTTTAAATGGTGTTTTTTCATTCTTTTTTCCACAAAGATAATTCCTCCACAAAATATCAGTCTTGGAAAAAAATGTAGATAGATCATATAGTACATTATGTTCTATCTACATGGTCTCGCCCACGTTCGTACTCTTAATTCCAAGACGAAAAGTAGGTCAATTCCTCCACCAAGCTATAAAACCACCAAATTTCTCTATAGACCATTTCATTTCCACGATGGGTTTGTTCAGATTCTGCTGTGGACTATTTGGTAAAAGTCGAAGGAACGAGGAGAAGAGAAAACGTCAAAAGACAAAGACGTCGGCTGAGTTCTCTGCAAGACAAGGGGATAACCCCTATACCCAGAACCCAGCACCTAATTTCTACCCCGATCTTTGGGTTATGCCAATTGATGATCCAATCTTTGGGGAGTCTGTGATATCAACCAACCAATGAGTTGATGATGAGGAGGTTTAGAATCCTCTATCTTTCTCTGATTTTTGGAATTAACTTGCTCGGATGATTAATTTAATTCCAATCCAGAGAATGGTAAAAAACAGCTCTTTTCAGAGCTAACATTCATTCCAGAAAGTCCTATCTTCGAGACTTGTCAATCTCACAGATGTGTTGTTGTACTCTTGCAGAGAAAAAACTTTTCGATTAAAACTAGGGACGAATAAGACTAAGATCGGATAAGTCTAGATGATCCGATTCCTGGGGAAATGGTGGGAAAAACCCAGTAAACATAATTTCGTTACATTTTCGGAAAATGACGTCATGTTTGATTTCCGGGAAAGTCACGTAGAGCACAAAGGGAAATAAATCTTGTCTGACTAATTCAATCATAATACGGCATATAGCTCATATAACCCATATCGTGGAGAAAAAGCCTAAGTACAACAGGGTGCTTTGGTTGAACCAACGAAAGACCAACATATCGTGGGAAAAGACTAAGTTCAACGATGATAGAGGAAGAACAGATCTCAACCGAACAAAGATGGTAAAAAAAGACTAAGTCCAACGATGGTCGAGAATTGGTTAACTCCTACAGAGGCGAACGATGATCGATCAACCTGAACAGTGTAGATCAAGATCAGACTTGTCTCCAGAGAAACCTATCGTGGAGAAAAAGACTAAGTCCAACACGATGCTAGAGAGAAAGTCCAAACCCTAAGACCTGAATAAAAAGACGTGGAGAAAGACTAAGTCCAACGCTGATAGAGAAAGAACAGATCTCAGCCGAACAAAGACGGTGGAAAAAGACTAAGTCCAACGATGGTCCAGAATTGGTTAAGTCCTAAAGACGGTGGCACATCTCACAGAATAAAGACGGAGAAAAAAGACTAAGTCCAAAACGGTGACAGAGAAATGGCTCAGTCCTACAGAGATGGACGAAGACGGAGAAAAAAGACTAAGTCCAACGGTGATAGAGAAAGTTCGAGACGAACAAAAAGACGAAAAAAAGACTAAGTCCAACACGGTGATAGAGAAAGACCAAACCGAATGAAGATGGTGGCACACCTTCTTTTTCCCCGAGTCAGTCTGTGGTGTCACACGTTTTCAATTCAAATTTTTGGCTGGAAAACGTCTCGACCAATCAAAACGCAGGATCAACCCGAACAAAACATGGTGACACACCATTCTTTGCTAGGAATTCCACTTCCGGTTTCCTCTTTTGTTTTTTACATTTTTGCAGTGGTGTGAGGAGGGGGGGGCAGAAAAAGCGGACATCTACTTCCGGTTTGATATTTTGACCGGTCTTTTGCCTCCCCGGGAGGGTAGACCTCGGACAAAATGGCGCTCAGGGAGGGTAGACCTCGGACAAAATGGCACTCAGGGAGGGTAGACCTCGGACAAAACGGATTTTGTCCGAGGTCTACCCTCCTATACTACTATCGCAGAGATGCATTAAGCCTCCTTTTGCCAGAGCTCATTTGTATATAGATATCCCAGACATTGCATTGCATATTTCGCTATTAAATAATGTACGCTATTAAATAATGAATTTGACTTAAACATCGGTTATCAAATTATTTAAGCCTTTGCCAGTCAGCCTCGTATTTTTTCGACACTGAACAAGAAAGCTTTTCAAAAAAAATGTTGGAAACGGGGAAAATGCTAGCTACCAGCATTTCCTCCATTCCCCAACAATGTTTTCTACTATCTAACGAAGATGTATTTCATTAATGTACGTCGGTGAGAGGATATACTAGTACGTCATAAAGCTGTGATAGCACCAGTCCCCGAAAATACTTTTGCTGAGCTGGTTATCAAACCACTGATGCCTGAGCTTAAAGTCTTGTATATGACAGATAGTGTTACCGTCCTTGGAAAGACAATCGATTACAAAGAACTTTGGGATTAGTATCGTAGCTTCTCTTCGAAAATATATCGTAGTTCGTATACGCTCCCTGTAGATTGGTTACCTCCCCTGATATAGCAAGTGTATAGGCATCGGTACAGGCTACTAAAACGGGCGGAATTCTGCCCGTCTATTTTTAGAACAGCCATGACGCGAGACTAACAGAGATTCAGGGGAGGTCACTCTCACTTCCAGAGCAGCAGATTTTCTGATATTTTTGACCTCTCAAATAAGTGAATTGTATTTTTGGTATCACCTTTTATGTATATGTGTGCTTATATTCTTTTTGGTTTCGATTACCAATTCCAAATTGTGCAAAAAATCGCAATGTTACCTCTACAGCCAAACTTGAAATGTGTATGCTGCTCTGATTGGCTATTCTGTGATATACATGTAGCCCAATGAAAAGCAACGACACAATAGCCTGTGCCAGTTGTAATATGTATATCTACAACGGGGACCAGTTAACGCTCCCTGTGTAAAGCACCGATTCGTGATTCTCGTCATTCGCGTACTTTGCTGAATCGCATAATCTCGCACCTAGAAATCATTTACCCGGTGTTAACAAGTAACACAATGTGTCACACTACTGGTTTTTTGCCATATTGAAAATAGTTTGAAACTGACCCTCTTTGAAACTGCACAAATCGCTTAATGGCAAAAATGTGGCTTTACCGTCTCTTGCTCTCAAAAGCACAGTCATAGTCCTTCAAAAAAAAAAAAGAAAAAATGTCAACCGATTGCGTTTTTTCGCTAAATACCAATCAATACAGGCACCCTAGAAATTGTCCTCGGAAAAACACCTGCCATGACCCCAATTTTTTGTTCCTCCACTGACACAAAACAATCCAATCAATATATGATGAAATCACATCTAAATGGTCCACCACTGCCTAAATCTAAAGTAAATCTAAATTATATACCACCAAGCCCTCTCAGCTCCACGAAACAGTGCAACAAATGTGCTACTGCAAAATTTCACATCGGACTACTTTTGATACTAGCAATCTCGCGGTGGCGCGACACCACAACAGACTCGCTCCAAAACTTGTAATCGGACACTGTTAGCGTACGATAGATTTGTTCAGAGAAATTCTGTTGGATTTCTGGGGAATTTGCGGAAAAAATTCCCAAACTTGATGCAGTTGTGAATGTAATGTTATAACCACAACATGACAACGCCATAAATATTCCCAAAAATCTGCGGTGCCAGTAGTTGCATCAACTGTCACTTTGATGAGACAAAAAGAAATTTCATTTTCGTATGCAGACTACATTATTAACTGGCCAAAACGAAGCCCCGAGATAAAAATTATTACTTCTCATAAACTGTCTTGGTTTTACAGGGCATGAACTGCACAAAACATGAATTTCAATATGCAGCTACAACAGGGATCTATAGACCTATTGCATTTGAAAACAAAAAGTGTTAGGACAAAAAAAAAATGTATTATTTGGAGTCAGATATTAAGATGCACTTGGCCTCTGTAAACGGGATTGATAATTCCAAATCATGTATTCACAAATGATCAACATAGATTGAAAAGAATAGACACTTTTTTTATGACAGGGTGTGTTAAAACCCTTTACTACACAATTCCGACTTTTAATGACCCAGGGAAAGAAGCCTTTTCGAACCAGCATTTTCTCCTTTCCACAATGTTTTCTACCCTTCCCAAACAAATTTCAATTTTTCAGTCACACTTATTTCGTCGTCTGCAAATCCTTTCAATATGGACTGATCTAAAATTTTGTTGTTTGGTAAAGAGTTAATCTGCGCCTAACAAACTTATACATACATCACAGCGCTTTTTCAGGTCACCCACTTTGGCAGTGAAATACCGAGATTAAAGGAACGCCCAGCCAACCCTTTACCAGCTTTGAATTGTTAACAATTATAGCATACATACATTTTCTACTCAAAATGAACCTGGAATTATCCTCCCCCACACCTTTTTTTTTTTTTTTAGGAGGAATAGAAGGTTTGAAATTTAAGCTCTGACCCTCGTTGTTATGATAGTCATCTATTAAGGTAGTTGAAACAGGGACATGGAGCAAAAATTTGGATCTCAAAAAATTTATTAAACCTTCTTTGTTGCACATAAGATAATCAAAGCGTTGAAAACACTGGTGTGGCATTTGTCAAAGAAGCAATGGTGTGAAATTAATAATTTGAAAAATGAACAGTAGAAATAGTTTCAAAATATTCGCTTGAAAGTCAGCCTACTATATAGTCATGCAAAATCCGACGTAGAATGGTGCAATCTTGTGGGGCGAATAAGGCCTGGGACGAATAAGCCCAGGAACGAATTGGTTTTTGGACGAACAAGCACGGTACGTGTGTATCATTACGCCACTATAGGTGTCACACCACTGGTTTTTTGCCATATTGAAAATAGAGTGAAATTGACCATCTTTGAAGCTTCACAAATCGCTTAATGGCAAAACTTTGGCTTTACCGTCTCTTGCTCTCAAAAGTACAGTCATAGTCCTTCAAAAAAATGCATACAAAACAATATGTCAACCGATTGCGTTTTTCGCTAAATCCCAATCAATACAGGCACCCTAGAAATTGTCCTCTCAAAAATGCCTGTTCACCGCCATGACCCCAAGTTTTTGGCCCTCCACTGACATAAAATAGTCCAATCAATATATGATAAAATCACATCTAAATGGTCCCCCACTACCTAAATTTGAAGCAAATCTAAATTATATACCCCCAAGCCCTCTCAGCTCCACGAAACAGTGCGACAAAGGTGCTACTGCAAAATTTCACATCGGACTACTTTTGACTACTACGACCCGGAAGCAAACTCGCAGTGGTGCGACACCTATAGAAAGCCATAGCGGATCAACTCGGCTGTTTTCGATAAAAAGGAAGTATTTCCACGATCGATGGCCTAATCCATTTTATTGTAAAATGCAATTTTCAATTTCATACCCGAGTGCAATCAAAAGACTTATTTGTCTCAGAAAAATTGATTTTAATTGGATTTACTTCCTTCGGTTTAGCACAAACTACGATACACGATTTTCAAAATGCCGTATTGAACTCATAGTGGCATTGCCTTGGACAAATGCCACAAAAACCATTTTGAGTTCCAGTGGAGTGTCAGCCGTCAGCAGAGATCGAGTTCATGCATCTGGCTAAATTCTGAAGTATTGGACACGTTTATTGTTAAATTCGTTCGTAAAAAACTGCCGAGGTATCTATGAACTGCTGTCTCAATATCAAAGTAGACAAAACCGTCGGTAAGTTTTGTTAACCCTTAAGCTGCTCTGAATACCCAAATGTTGCTATTTCAAACGGTCATTTCTGAGGAAAAACATCTTCTAATCGGACAGTGTAGATCCAAGATCTGACGGTACGTTCTGTGTAGTCTGATCTTGATCAATACTGTCCGCAAAAGGTCGTTGAGTCGGTCTTAGCAGCCTAAGGGTTAAATGTGAATAAAACCTACTTAACTTATATACAATTTTAGCCTTTCAGTTGGCAATACGGTAGTAAGCTAAAAATATATTGTTTTTCAAAGTCGAAAACGGGAGCTTTTGCAGACAGCATAATTCAAGACTGCACAGAACAACAATCTGGGTCCGTATTTATTCTTAAGAACATTTCTACTTGTATTCTCCAAGATTTTCTAACTTTGAAAGTAACATAACTTTTGATTGGCTAAACCAAATGGTTTAGCCAATCAAAAATTGTGTTACTTCCGAATTTAGAAAATTCTGAATAATAAGACTAAGAACGTTCTTCGCTCTGTATCTTCCCCTTGTTTATTGCAGCTCTTTAGATAAAAATCATTCCAAATTTCTGTGGATTGTAATTTCACCCCAAAAAGACCGAGTTCATATATGAGGAGCAGAAAGAGATAAAAATCAATCAATTTTTGTAGCATTTGTCGAAGACAGTGCCAGTATGAGTTCAATAGGGCATTTTGAAAATCTTGTATCGTAGTTTGTGCAAAACCGAAGGAAGTAAACCCAATTAAACTCAATTTTTCTCAGACAGGTAAATGTTTCCATAGCACTCGGATATAAAATTGAAAATGGTGTATTAAAATAATTGGATTAGGCCACCGATGGTGGAAATATTTCTTTTTTATTGAAAATAGCTTCACCCGCTCATAGTCTTCTTTTGGTGCAATGATACACACAATCTTTGTCTCCTGGACTTGTTCGTCCCAAAACCAGTTCGCCCGAGCTTGCTCGTCCCACATGATTGCACACTACTCTAAATTAGATTGTGCTTGAATATTTACAAATCGAAATAATTGACTTTCAAGCGAATATTGGATAATATTTCCATTTTTTGTTTTTCGAATTATTAATTCCACACAACGGCTCCCTTGACAAATGCCACACCAGTGCTTTCAACGCTTTGATTCAATTGTCAATCGAATAATACAGTATTTGTGTAGCTCATTTTCCCATTAACTCTTTACTAGACGACAAATTTTGCACATATCCAAATCCAAACAACTGGCAGACGACAATTTAAATATGGCTGAAAAAGGGTAAATTTCATTTAAAAAGATGGAAAACATTGTGGTAAAAATAGAAAATGCTGATGACCAGCGATTTCTCCACTTCCCAGAGACCATCTTCCATAAGGTCGTTAAAACTCCGAATTGTAGCGTAAAGGGTAAGTCGTTGAGTTCAAAATATTCTTTTGTTGTTTTTAACTCTTAGATCTCTATATTAAGTCATGCTTTGAGCAATTAATCCTTTACTAAACAATACCCTGGGATAGAAGACCTTTGTAAAAAGAAAGAGAAAATGCTGATTACATTTTTTTTTCTTTCCTACCATGTTTTCTAGCATATCAAAGAACTTAAGCTAATTTATATTAATTTCAAATTTGCCGTCCGCAGCATACTTTAATTTGGAAAATCTAAATTTGTAGTTAAAGAAAGGGTAATGGACAAATTTCGCTTCCAGAATGGCTGTTTTGACAAAAAAATTATTCTGAAATATCGAACCGTATAGATCCGTATGGTCTGATCTTGATCTACACTGTCAGCCTTATAAAGCTAAGTGTAGAATAATTCAGTTTCTATCGATCGTTTCCCCATTTTCCCTTGATTATTTAAGTACAAAGAGGAAACGATTTGATAGCATAAATATTTATTTTCTCCGTCTCTTATAGATCTACCATGGATTGCATTTATTTATAAAACCATCCAAGTTGAAAGCATTACGATCCAGCCATGTTTTGTATGTGTGTTTGTTTGTCTCTATCTAGAAATCGCCCGGTGACAATATCGTTTTTGAAACGTTTACAAAACAATTCCATGTTTGAACGACCGATGAACAGGTGTTTTGAAAACATCGTCTGAGAAAGACAAAATGCGGGTAACCAGCAATTTCTCCTTGTTCCCACAGTTTTTTTTTCTAACCGGTAAAGAACTTCAGTTCATTTTTATCACTTATTGATTTGTCTGCAGATACTTTCATTGTGGAAGAGCCTAAAATTTTGTCGTTTGCGGTCTATTTAAAATGACTGAACGGCGGTATAAAAAAATTGCAATGAAATCTATGCGCATGCATTTGAAAAGCTATGCTTTTACAAAGCTCTAGCCATGCTTTAACGAGGGCAATGATGCGTTGTTGCAGCACGGCTGGTTACCAGCATTTTCTCCTTTTCTCGCAATGTTTTCAAAAGGCCTCTTTCTCAGGGTCGTTAAAGCCCGGGATTGTGTGGTCAAGGGTTAAACTGCAGATGAGGTGCTTGCTGTCAACATTTCAAGTAGGGCTACTTTTCATACAAGGACTGGAAGCAATTTGCAGTGGTGTGTCACCATAAGTACTTAAAGTTATGTTACAGCCTTCTCTGATTGTTTCTGCAATTTAAAAGATAATCATTGGATTTTAATGGATATTTTGTGCTGACGTATGTTAAGAATTGATTGGAAAAAACAAATATGATACCTACACTATCTAGCCTTGAAACTCGCTTAATCCTTTACCAAACAACTATGTGTTTTATGTTCTTGAAGAGGAAGACACTCTGAAGACATTGTTAGAAAAGTTGGAAATGCTGATATGTCAGCATTTCTTCTTTTCCAACAATGTTTTCAATTAAGTCTACAACAAATCCCACCATTTGAATCATATTTAATTTGTCTTCTGCAGGTGCTTTCAATATCGACGTGTCGAAAATGTTGTCATCTTGTGAAAAATCATGTGCGTCAAGACTTATATCGTCAAATCGTCATTGAAAGTCATGTACACGAGTAAACGTCATTTTCAACGCTAAAGGCGCAAAATGAAAGAAATAATTTTTTTTTTTCAATCAAGCAAAGCGGCAAAAAGAAAGTTATATTCTATTTTTGCTCGAGTATTTCAAAAGCAGCAAAAAGTAAAGATCCAAGATCAGACTGCACGTTCTGTAACTTTTAAATTGTTGGCTGGGGTGGGATGGGGGTTAAAACGTAACGTCGAAGTACTATTACCTTCATATTCATTTTATGGAAAAAAAAAAAAAAAAAAAATAGCAAACGAATTATCTCTGGAAATTTCAACTATTTGCCAGAAAAAAGGGTTTCCTATATTCAAATAGAGAGCTATTGACGGGGGAAAGCTGTAACCTTCAAGCTATTGGCTGGAGTTGGGGGGTGGGGCGATTTGTCAAAACTTTAGTGTCAACCTACTAAAAGTGTAATGTTTATTTACTGGACAAAAAAATCAATAGAAAACGAATTAGTTTGGGATTTTTTCAGTCATAGCAGAAAAAAAGACAATAGGCTTTGTTGAATCATAATTCTATTGTTAAAAGAAAGCTGTAATCATCAAACCGTGGGGTGGGGAAGAGTTTGGGTGGGACTTTAAGATCAAGGTACTGTCATCTCTTAGTTCATATACGGGAGAAAAAAATCAATAGCAAACGGAATGGCTTTGGAATTTTTTAATCCTTAGCGGAAAAAAGACTATAGCCTTTGTTGCAGCATAATGCTATTATTGATAGAAAGCTGTAATCATCAAACTGTGGGGTGGGGAGGGGTAGGGTTTCGGTGGGCTTGAGGTGAAAACTTAACGTCAAGGTATCATCATCCCTCAGTTCATTTACTGGAGAAAAAATCAATAGCAAATGAATTGGCTTTGTCTTTTTTAACCCTTTACCACACGACATATTTAGACTTGCTCAAATTCGAAGGTATGCAGACGACAAATAACAATAAACCTGATGACGGGATTTACCAGCATCTTTGAGAAGGAAACTTTGTGGGTTACCATCAATTTTTCCTTATTCTACGATTTTCTCAGGTCTTGTTTTCATCATAGTCATAAAAATCAGGGCCCGTACTTACCAAACATTCTTAAGAACATTTTCAGTCTTATTCTCGAGAATTTTCTCAATTTGAAAGTAACGCAACTTTTGATTGGCTAAACCAAATGGTTTAGCCAATCAGAAGTTGTGTTACTTTCAAATTTAGAAAATTCAGGAGAATAAGACTAAGAACGTTTTTAAGAATGGATGATGGATACGGATCCAGGGTTCAATGATAAAGGGTCAACCCAACACCACGAATTAGAATTATAAAACTCTAGTAAATGGACCAGCGATGGATAGCAAATGAAAGACGTTGTGGGGAAAAAGTAGCAAACGTTTGGACAATGGAAAATATTTGCCACTTCACTGAATTAATTATTTTCCGTGCCTTTAAATTTTGCTCCTTTGGCTCTCGTAACCTAGAAGCCGGTTTGTAAAAAAGACCTATTTGGAAATGGGTACATTGACTAAACCACTTAAAAACCAATTAGAATGGATTCCGAGAAAAAAAGAGCCATCAAAACCTTAACCCTTTCCCAGACGACAAATTTTGGACTGGTCCAAATTCAAAGAGTTTGCAGACGACAGTTTTAAATTTGATGAAAATGGCAGAAAGTTCTCAAAAAGGGTAGAAAACACTGTGGGAAAAGGAGAAATTGCTCATTACGAGCAATTTCTCCTTTTCCCACAGTGTTTTCAAAAGACTTGTACTGCAGACACGTGAAAACCAGGGCTTGTTTGGGAAAGGATTTATTCGTTAAGCGCGACTCGATATGCTTTTATGGACGGCGCAGATCAAAATCAGACTGCAGAGAACGCGCAGTCTAATCTTAGATCTGCAGTGTCCGATACACAGAGATTTTTGCGGAGTCAAAAAACTTTGAGATCGTTTCATTTTGGTTTTTTATCGCTGGCTTGATTCTTTTTTCATTTAGCTCTCTCAAACTACAAAATTTTAGACAAGTTCAACTTCAAAGCATTTGAAGAAAACAATTTAAATGTAGCACGACTGATGGAAATTGTTTTTGATAGGGGAGAAAACAAAGTGCGAAAAAGAGAAAATGCTGGTTACCAGCATTTTCTCCTTTTCTCACTATGTTTTCTAACACCTTCTTTGTCAGGGTAGTTAAAAGTTGGAACTGTTTGGTGAAGGGTTAGATAGTAGTTGGAAGTGTGAACACTTTAACAGACGACAAACGTTTCAGGCGGGGCCAGATTGAAAGCATTTGCATTTGCAAATTTGATGTTCCTCAAGTACTAGGATTTGTCTTTGAAAGTTAAAAAAAAAAAATTCTAGGAAAAGGAGAAAATGCAGTTTATTAGCATTTTTTTCTTTTCCTGTAATATTTTCAGAAGCCATTTTGTTAGGGTCGTTAAAACTTGGTATTGTTTGGGTGAAGGGTTCAATGATTAATGGCCAGTCAATGAAGAGGGTATCTGTTAGTTACGGGATGCCATATTGACGATACATGTAGCTGTGTCACATTTTGTAAACTGGTCACGTCAAATGAATACTCTACCTGTTGCATTGTTTCTTGTGGCTTTTACCGTGTTCTCAGGTAGGTTCAGATACATGATTAATGTTTAATTGCTCGTTCTACGACTGCTAGAGCTACTACTACTACTACCACTACTCCTACTACTACTACTTCTGCTACTATTACTACCACCACTTTTATTTCGACTGCAAACTCTATCAGTTACGACTACAGCTACTGCGCTGTCACTATTTCTACTGCCAGTACTACAATTATTACAGAGAGAGAGAGAGAGAGAACTAATGGTTGGACAATGAAAGTAGTCGATCCGCTTTGAAACAACTTCGAGCTTCTAAGAATGATATTGATCATTACATTAGGGTCCGTATTCACCAACCATTCTTAAGAATATTCTTAGTCTTATGCTGAAGTATCCTTTAGATTTGAAAGTTTCACAACTTCTGATTAGCTAAACCATTTGGTTTAGCCAATCAGAAGTTGTGTTACTTTCAAATCTGGGAAATTCTTGAGAATGAGACAAAGAATGTTCTTGAGAATGGTTGGTGAATACGGACTTTGTTCACTGTATTAAAACTTTATTTAATAATTTGATAAGAAAAACGTGCCTGACCTCAACGTTTCGATTTTTGTATTTCTTAAAATTTATTATTTAGTTCCGTTCTCTGCACCAGACAGAAGATAAATTACCACATAACGCGATAAATGTAGCAGACTTTCTCTTCCTTTTAAAAATGTATAGAAAACAAACATATAGGCTCTGAAATAAGTTGGCATTTGAAATAATTTTTTCCTTAAATGAGTCGAGGAAAAATTGGGCGAGCCTCGTGGCGAGATTAATAACAAGTTAGACGAGTTTAAAATAAAAAAAAAAAAGTTACTTCAAAAGCCAACGAATGTTAGATTCTTTTTATCACATAACGATATTTCATGAATTATCGATTAGAAAATGCTCTAGTCATCTATAGATGCACATGCGGTCATATCCATGACAACAACCCGTTCTCTTCTCTGAGATACGTTCAAAATGACGTCAAAAAACATATTTTTTTTTTCTTCTTTTTTCTGACATATTGATGAAATTATTAAATTTACATTTCGCCCGTTAAAATTTACCTCTTTATCTAATTCAGTATCACGGTTTTCATCTTCGATTTTACCTATTTTCAAATGCGTATTTACCGTTTATTGGTCAAAAACTTCGCCGCGTCTCTTGATAGTAAATTCACGTGAGTTATAATTCGCTGCGTCATAATGAATTGTGTGACGTCAGGGCATGGCGATCCGGCAAATATAGAAGTTCTTTTTAGCAGAGCTGTTGCTTGATCGCAAGAGATGTTTGTCCCAGAACTTTCGAAAGTCGGGGTACACTGGCAAGAAAAATTATCCGTGAACCCATCTGCAACGGTACCTAGGTTTATTTTTCTGTTTTTGGTTAAATATTATCTCTAAAAGGGGACAGGGGTAATATTTTCTTCGAGTTCGTTGCAGACCTTGTCTTATTATAATATTATCATACAATACAGAGGCAGTCGCCTATGTGCTATTTATAGTAACGGTGTACGAGTAAATGAAAATTTGAGTATTCTTTACTTTACAGGCAATGCACCAATGTGCAAAAGTGGTCCATGATCGACCAAGAAAAAGTTTAGTGTTCCGTGATAGACCAGTGGAGCTTCAAAAGCCTGTGATATAAGATATAGAAGATACTTGTCTGTTTCGTATGGTATGCCATAGCAGAAAATATTCAAGATATAAAAACACTATCAAGATATTTAAAATATTCAATCAAGATAGTCGCAATTATACCAAAATGATATATAAATTTGATATATGACAGCAAAATTATCATATCAAAACATAAAACCACTTCAAGACAAATAAATATACTTCAAGATGTAAAAACAACATCAACATTTTAAAAACCACACCAAGACAAATAAATATACTTCAAGATGTAAAAACAGCATCAACATTTTAAAAACCACACCAAGACAAATAAATATACTTCAAGATGTAAAAACAGCATCAACATTTTAAAAACCACACCAAAACTCACGTGACCAATCAAGACTCACGTGATGACCACAAAATCCACGACGTCATCACTTGGCGAAAAGAACGTACACACACTGCTGCTGCTTGACTGTTGACAGTCACACTGTCATTTTTTTATTCGGCGTATTAACGTTAATCATGGACCACCCAGACGAAGTTACTCGGCTCTTTAGACATTCGCAGTTCCAAGATCTCATGAGAGACCTCAGGAGGAGTGTTTTAGATGCCCCTTCAAATGTCCGTGATGTTGTTTCATTCATTAAAGCATAAAGTGTAAGATCATACTGCATGTTTGTGCAGCCTGAGCCTCCTAAAGATCAGATAGATGAACGGACACACGAAAGGCAGACAGACGGACGGACGGACAAACAGACAGTCATAGGGAATACCGACAGATAAACACAGACACACAGACAAAAAGAGAGATAGACGCACAGACCGACAGATAAACAGACCCACGGAGAAAAAGACAGACAGACGTGCACATGAACAGACGGACGGACGAAAAAATAGACAGAAAAACATGGGAAGACGGACAGAAAAACACTGTGCAGTCTGATCCTCCAAAAGATCCGAAAGGTTAACGGACCAACGAAGGGCAGACAGACACCCATACATATGGACAGACGAACACAAAGACACACATGCAAAATAGACGGACGGACCAACAGATAGACAAATATAGGGAAGACCAACAGAAAGAAAGACACAGACAGACAGCCAAAGAAAAGAAAGACGACAGACGCACAGACCGACAGAATAAGGGCCACACAGTCGGCAAACGGACACGATTACATATTGACAGACGGACAGACTAACAGACACACATACATACGGATGAGCAGACAGACAGACATTGGGAAGGCTGACATAAAGATACAGACAGACAGGCAAAAAGACAGACGCACAGACCGACATATGAATAGACCTACGGAGGGCAGACAGACACACATACATATACACGGACGGACGAACAGGCAGACAGACAGATGGGAAATGCAGACAGAAAAGACACAGGCATTTGAAAAGATACTAAAGGCCTGCAGTCTGATCTTTTGCTACTGCTACACAATCGTAACAATGTTGTGGCAATGCCAGATACCGTATCGTATGTATGGTAGGCCTCTATTACTAGAAGCGCTGTGCATATATCGTCGAGTGTCCTTATTCCGTGAGTGTCCTTGAACCGGTGATTTTTGTGTACTTCTCGTAGAGCACATATTTTGATGACGTCACAAGGTATTTCTGCTCGTAACCCTTACCAATATTCGAATGTCTCATTGCCCTGGAATTTCAGACAAATACAAGACAAATACACCGGAAAATAAACTAATTATCGTATGTTAAAGAAATCTACTTCTTTTTTCTTGATGCTAAGTAGTGTTACTTCTCAAAAAAATGCAAAGATCATCGACTTTCTGCAGTAAATACTACCGCGCTACCGGAATTAGGTCACGCCATGTTTGCACAAGAAGGCCGACGGTATGTTCTTTATTTATGCACATTGAACATGAAAATAGTTATCTAAGTTATTCTTTTGATATGAGAGTGACCAGAAATGATTTTTTTATGAAGGCAAGTAATTTCTAGCTCATATCCTGGTCTCAATTCTTAATTTCATCAAGTTGTTTCCTTATCATCACGGAATACGGACACTTTTCGCTAAGTGATGACGTCATGGATTTTGTGGTCACGTGAGTCTTGATTGGTCACGTGAGTCTTGGTGTGGTTTTTTACAATGTTGATGCTGTTTTTACATCTTGAAGTATATTTATTTGTCTTGGTGTGGTTTTTAAAATGTTGATGTTGTTTTTACATCTTGAAGTATATTTATTTGTCTTGAAGTGGTTTTATGTTTTGATATGATAATTTTGCTGTTATGTATCAAATTTATATATCATTTTGGTATAATTGCGACTATCTTGATTGGATATCTTAAATATCTTGATAGTGTTTTTATATCTTGAATATTTTCTGCTATGGCATTCCATAGTTTCGGTGTATGGTTGAAATTTCCATAGGCCACTGAAACTCCACTGATCTTTTGTGGGATACCGAAATTTTCATTATCGGACACTGTTACTATAAATAACACATTGGCGACTGCCTCTACATCGTATATAAGAAAAGGTGTGCATTTTTGGGCTCAATAATTATGTGATGTCTCGCCTGGTATAACGCTTCAAGGAAATGCATTAAATCACCTCTCGCCAGAGCATGGTTCATACTTGCGAGCCATACTCTAGCAAAAGGGGGCTTAATACATCTCCGTGATCAAATCATTACATAATTATGGATCCATAACAGTCACTTTTTTTGTAAAATATACGACTTAATCATGAGGTAAACGTGTCCTCTGACATACAGAAAATTGACTAATAGCGAAAAGTTTCGGTCCAGGTCAGCCTGCGCGGACTGCACAGGCTGACCTGGGCCGATACTTTTCGCAGATGCATTAAGCCCCCTTTTGCCAGAGTATGGCTCATATATTTAAAACATGACCTCCTATATTAAAAGGACATTCCTGCGCCTAACAGCTGAATGTATTTGAAAACAAGAGACCACGCATAAGCCCGGATTACCAAACAGTCCCATATTTTGACGACTCTCGAGGAAGGAGGCTTTTGAAACATCGTGTGAGTAGGAGAAAAAATGCTGGTAACCAGTATTGTTTCCTCTTCACACGAAGTTACACATACTTTTTTAGACAAATCTCGCTATTCGGGCCAATAAGAAAAAGAACTTTATCCTACATCTTGTTTACCCTTTGGCTGCTAAGCCCGACTCAATGACCTTTTGTGGATATTGTAGATCAAGATCAGACGGCATAGGACGTGCAGTCTGCTCTTCGATGTACACTGTCTGATAAGAAGATAATTTTTCTCCAAAGAATGACTTAGAAATAGCAGCATTCAAGTTTGTACCATCGGCTTGTAAGTTTCATTCAATTTATTTAGCAGTGTTGATAACGAACAAATGGCAAAAGTGTTTTCAAAGACCTCTGATGCAAGTTGTTGCAGGAAGGAACGAGTTAATCTATGATGCATATTAACCTTTAGAAGGCCGAATAAACATTTTATCCCAAACAATTGCGATTTCATGGTTGCTTTTTAGTCTACAGTGTTTCAGCAAAGCTGACAGTGTAGATCAACGATCAAGCTGCACATTTTGTGCAGCCTAATCTTGATCTACACTGACCGCAAAGGCACCTACAGTTGTGAAATGCGATTTAACGGTTAAGGAATATTTTACACTGTTTCAGGTAACTATGGAAACCTTGGGATCACTTTCGGAGCAGCCGAACTACAAAACGTTACCTTTAACTCGGTAAAGAATGTGGAAGGTTTTAACGGATATATGGCTCCATCCGATTACATCAAAGAGACCAGGCTAACCGGAAATGACAGGATCCAATGCGCAGCGCAGTGCGTTTTGATGACAGACTGTCGCGCGTTTTTTCTCGACACAAATACGTCTGTGTGTCAATTTCACAGAACCATAATTGATAACACAGACTGGCTTACGTCAACACCTTCGTCATTGTATTTTCGAGTAGCAACAGGTATGCGAAAAACCCGCAGTGCTTGGGAGGTTCTTTCTTTGATAAATAAATGCTCCAGCCATAGATATGAAATGCGGTATTTTCGCAGTGATTGGTTAAGTGGTGTAAAAGAACACATCCTACTGGCCTGGCTGTGAAAATCCCTAGTTTCAGAAGCTTATGTAATACCTACAAGAAGCCCCCCCCCCCCCCCCCATCAATAAGTGAGAAATACACGTGTTAATAAGAAATCAAAGGACTCAAAGTCCTGGAAAGCGGATTTGTGGAGTGGCATAAAGCTGTAACATGTAATAAATATAAAAATAAAATAAAGAAAATAAAATAAAATCAGGAGCAACACATGTGCAATCATTTTAAAAATGGAGTAAGCAAGGACAGGTAAAGTCGACATTGTTTTAACTGTTATTATTTTACTGTATAAGGAGTGGTAATTTGATCCGTCAATCTTACGCAGTTTTTGCTGGTATAAGACTTCACACTATAGGTATACACGTGTAGGACAGTATGTACGGTAGTGACAAAAGCGAGGCTGAGGTGTATTAGCTAAAACTGAAAGTAGAATAGGCGCAAGCGTGAATTACTGTACATTTGGTTGAGGTCAGACCGATATCATAGTACAGTGTGAGCGCGCATGCGTCGTTACGCATGATGTATTTGGTTCCGGTCAGAACGATCACAGTAAGCGGATTTGCTGTACAAATCCACTAAAAACCATTTTAATGGTATTGTGAGAAATACCGTCATGTTAAAAAAATCCTCCAAGTTTTAATGGTATTTTCTTCATTTTGCGGACAGCTTAGATCAAGATCAGAGTGCACAGGACGTGCAGTCTGATCTTGGATCTACACTGTCTGATAAGGAGATATCTTTCCTCCAAAAATACCTTTGAAATAGAAAAAATGGGTTTATACTAACTGTTTGAAAGTTTCATTCTTGTATTTAGCAGGATAAGGGTTATTGAAAAATTAAATTTGCTACGATAGAGTCAAATCTGATGGGTTTAAAAAATAGACAAAGTTCCCAATTGTTAAACGACCATCCCGTGACTAAGAAAGCGAAATTTCACCTTTTTACAAAATGTAACCATCCACTTTCTTCACGCTTGCTACAAAAGAAAATATATGTATACATAGTAAAATTAGTGTTGCACCCCCCCGTGTTTTTTACCGGGTTTGATTTTCTGACGTGAATGAGATAAAATTAGGTCGAAATTAGAATTCGGCTGCTGCATACACCAACAGACTCGTCTTTTGCCCATAAAATGAACTGAACTGAGGTATCCCTTGACCTCATGGTAAGTGGGAATCTTTTGCCTAGATGTTGCTTTCAAATTTAAGAAAAACGAGAAGCGTTTAAGTTTGGTTAAAACAGGGAATTTAATGTCGAAACAAAACTTACGACAGGTTGAAAGTGACCTGCAGAGAATGGACACACAAAATCAGGCAATATTGCGTACTTCCTCCCGGGGCATGCAAAACAGCTTGCAGTCTTTGTCTCACACCTCTCACGAGAGGTTGAAACAGCTCGATCAGTAGCTGCTGCCATGAGGTTAAGGGATACCTCAGTTCTTTCCATTTCAGAGACAACAGACTTGTTTGTTCTTGTATACAGCAGCCAGATTCTAATTTCCAACGCATTTCATAGCATTCACGCCAGAAAATTAAACACGTAAAAAACACAGAGGGTGCAACACTAATTTTACTATGTATATTTTGTAGCCTACAGAACGTGCAGTCTGAAACTGTATTTACACCATCTGCTAATTTGTGGAATATTTTAGCAAACACTCATAATATTGCATTGCTTTGGTCTGTTTTTCCTCCTTGAGAATGTCTGCATTTTTATGAAAGGCTTTAACCCTTTATCAAAACACAACCCTAATTTTTTTACGACGCGATGGAATAAGGCTTTTGAAAACATTATAGGATAATGATAAAGATAAAATGTTGACAACGAGCAATTTTTGACCATAATTGATTTGTTGTCTTCAAATTCTTTCACTATGGACATGTATGTCTAAAATTTTGCCAGTTGGTAAAGCATTAACCCTTTCCCAAACAAACCCTGGTTTTCACATGTCTGCAGTACAAGTCTTTTGAAAACACTGTGGGAAAAGGAGAAATTGCTCGTAACGAGCAATTTCTCCTTTTCCCACAGTGTTTTCTACCCTTTTTAATAACTTTTTGCCATTTTTATCAAATTTAAAATTGTCGTCTGCAAACTCTTTCAATTTGGACCAGTCCAAAATTTGTTGTTTGGGAAAGGGTTAAGGGTTAAACTTTCAAGTAATTTCTTCAGGATGTCCAGAGAGCGGATACTCGTTCCTTGATTCGTGTTATTCCATCGACTACAATACCGTGAAAACATTCGACAGTGCAAAGGTAAGCCGGATAAAAGCTTTTTTACACGACTGGCTTAGAAAAAAAAGATTATTTAACATAATCCTACGCACATCATTCGTATTAATGTAAAAAAATAAATCCTCACATGTACGTTTGTTTGAAATAATTCATGATGAATATTGTGAATTATAATTAAAATTTCGAACGATATGAGAATTCATTACAATTGAAATATTGATACGTTTTATAAATTCATTTGCATATATCTTTTATCAAAAAATGTTATTGTTGAATACAGGTCCTGTACGGCTTAGTAGTGATGGTGTAAGGTTAACAGCATGTAGGCATCGTGTTCGATTTTCTTGGGGCAGCGTTTTTCACGAGAGTGTCTTTGGGCAAGGCACTTCAGAGCCCATGCCTGGTACAAGTAAAACCATGGCACACATGAATAACTTAAGTGTCGTGGTGGAATGAGTGTAATAATGTTGACAACGGCGGAAAACACCATTAAATCTTGTTAAATAAATAACGGTCAATTAAAAACAACAATAAATAATGTCGAACACATTTACACCAATCAGTTTACAACTACTTTAGATCTATTCATGATTAATCGTGTATGCACAACTGTGTGTGTTGTAAACTGATTGGTGTAAATGTGTTCGACAATATTGTTGTGTTTATATATATATATATTATATACATGGTGTAAATGTGTTCGACAATATTGTTGTGTGTGTATATATATATATTCAAAGGCCTACTGCCAACAGATCGGTGGATACGTAATACGGATAGATAGTGCAGATGAAAACAACTATATTAAAGGAGTAGTATCTAGTATCAACAGTCCAAGTAAGTCTATACTATGATTAAACTTTTCCGTGGTTTCTGCTTATAGCCCTTTGCCCTCTTCATATTTTTTCTGAAAGTAAAAAAAAAATTATTAAAAATAAATAAATAAATAAATAAATCTATTTATCTATTTAAAAAAACAGAACTAAAAAAGCACGTCGAGATTACGTAAAAAAAAATCGAGGAAATAGGTAAATTTATAGGGTGTATTTTTGTTTACGGAGATTCCGTCGTAAACAAAAGCCCCCGCTAAAAATAGCAGAGGAGGCGGAGAGATGTGTACGTATAGTAGGAAGTAAACAAAGCATCAGTATCAAAGATGGAGTAAACAAGCAGCATCCAACCGATCAATAAAAAATACCTTGGGGTAAATATACGTTCTGCACAAAGGCGACGGTTGAGTGATTAAAGAAATTGAAATGTGTGTTTCTAAACATAGAAAGATATACAACTCCAAACAATGAACTACCTGGGTTCATTCAATTTACATGACAAAACTACTATAAAATATATAAAAATCCTGTAACTATGTGTTTTATCAATGATACATATATTTTTCTTTAAAACCCGCATACATGCATGAGCACAATTACGCCAAGATGACTTAAATAAATCTTAAACCTTTAAGAACGGTCAGGTCGCCGAGATCTGACCGACGTACATGTACACAATTCACCAACAAATTACATTGAAAATGCACCTAATCACACGTCAATCTTCTGAAATATGCATGCAATCAATAGAAACAGACTTACTTGTAACAAACAGACAGTTCCTCAGTCGAAAAATCTGTAAGTCGAGATGTAATTAACGATTTATCAAGTCAAGTCAAGTCAAGTCAAGTCAAGTCAAATTCCTTTATTAGGCGAAAAACATACAATGTTTCATGGCCTTTAATTGGCAGTACACACACACACACACACACACACACAAGTATCGAACAATTTTGAGTGAGAAAAGCAAACCAAAAAGGACGTAATCAAAGTATACTGGAGTGCAAATCAAATGCAAGATGGATAAATTTTGCAAGTTTGTTGAGTACAACCACAGATGAACTAGACTACCCATCAATTGTACAAACTTTTGCTTGGTAGGCAATCTGCCGTAATACTTTGGTAGTATTTCGTTTCTAAGATCCCTGTAAATTGGACAGACTAAAACAAAATGATATTCATCTTCAGTGGCATTCATCATACATAGTTCACACTTCCTCTCCTCACGCTCTAAATTAATATGACGACCGGTTTCAATTGATAATTTGTGTACAGAACATCTTTATTTAGTCAATGCTTTTTTGTGAGTATCATTAGTAACACATGTCAAATATTTTTCCATAGCAAATTCTTCCTTAAAGAGACAGTACGAGGATAGCTTACTTGAAGTTTTAATATCAGTAGTAAAGGGGGCTAGCCTGGGGACTGGTCCCCAGGCTAGCCACCCTGAGGGAAATTAGTCCCCAGAGTGCCATCCCTGGGTGGCAGTCTGGGGACTAATTCCGGTCAATTTGGAAAATTTTGGGTCGATTTGGGTAAAAAATGGCACTTTCTGGCATTTTTGCTTCCCCCCCTCCGTCCCTAGTCTAGCCATCCTGAGGGAAATTAGTCCCTAGAGTGCCATCCAGGATGGGACTCTGGGGACAAGTCCGGTTATTTGGAAAATTTTCGGGTGACAATTTGAAAAGATAGATCTTTCATGGTAGATGGTTAGCCCTGAAAAGGGCTGTTTTGTTTGGAGATTGTGTTTTTTCTCTCTACTGACAGCTTTTCTTCGTTCTTCTTGGGATTTTCGGGATTTTGAAGTCATTGAAATTATCAATGTTTTTCCCGTATTTGCCCTGGCCTGTCAGTGTCGGTGAAGATCTCTTTTGGTCAACATGACGCTTGTGGAGATGGCTAACGTCTTCCTCTGATTTTCGTTTTGTTGTTCTTCTCGGTTGATTTTGTTTTGGTTGTTTTTCTTTCTTCACAACAGTTACGATAGAGTCCACTAACTTGTGAAGATTTGTCTTATCGAAGTCAAACTCCACAGGAATCTTTACTGGAACTGCTGAAATGCTCTGTCTTTGATAACGTAGTGTCTCAATGTTTTTCCATAACCGTTCGGTGTTTGTGTTTAAAGTTTTAATCTCCTCCAAATGTTTGTTGAATGTTTCCAGTTCTTTTAAGATCCGAGTCAACATAGAGTCTTGTTGCGAATTTAACTGTTTCGTCTCTTCGTAAATGTTATCCAATACAGTCGTCGGAATGATATTTGCTGAATTCATAGCCGATGAGAGAATGTCTCCATTGTTTTCCACTGGCAGGAAAGCATCTAAGTTGAAATCGTTTAAGTCGAATTCCATATTGATTTTTAACTTCCGAAATGTTCGAGAGCTATGAGTCAAAATGATGAATATATGGGAAAAAATCGGTGTTTTTATAGCTTGACAGAGCGATTGACCTACTTTGACTTGGAATTAACAGAATTAACGTTAACCAATCGTTAGTTTCCTTACATTTTTTTGGATTTGATACTCTTAGACGTTGTAGATAGATCATATAGTACGTTATGTTCTGTCTACATGCTCTCGCCCATGTTCGCGCTTTTAATTCTGTTAATTCTAACGCAAAGTAGATCAATCCCTCTGTCAAGCTATAAAAGAGACAGCATTTTTTATTCTTTTATTAACTCATTTCACGATGAAGTTATCGAAATTTTGCTGTGGGTTGTTTGGTGGCAGGAAGAATAAGAAAGAAATGGAGGAGAAATGGGAGCAAGAGCCCATGGAAAAGAAAGAAGACGAAGTAGAAGAAAGAAAGAGAGTAAAGCATAAAGCTCTTCGGGAGTTCTTCGCCAGGAGAGGGTATGAGTTTTATACTCGTACCCCAATCGTTAAGATGGGTAATATTTATCCGGACCTGTCAGAGTTGATACCGCCAACAGAACATCGCGGTTGGCAAAATAAATTAATGAGAATGTATCCTTCATTGAAATGGTAAAGTATACGTTCTCTTTAATTTTAAAACAGCCCTTTTCAGGGCTACCCAATACCAAGAAAAGAACTTTTTCAAATTGTCAAAAACAAACAAAGTCAAGTCCTATATATGCTTTTCATATTTTTATTTTAGAACTTTTTTGTACAATATTCATTACAATGAAACTTTGAACTGTAAAAAACAAAATGAATGAAAAAACTTTTTTCTTCGGAATGTCATAGAACTTTGAACTGTAAAAAGACAGAATGAATGAAAAAACTTTTTTTCACTTAGGCTGTTTTTCTTTTTTTCTTAGGAATGTCAGATTCACATTTACTCTTACGTTTTTTTCCCCTTTCATTGTTTTTTAATACCATATCTGGACACATTTCATTCCCGTGTTTTGTCGATTTGCAAAAGAAACAGTTGTTTTTTTTGCTTTGTCGTTTTTTCTTCTTTTCGTTATTTTGACGTTTTTCCTTGCTTTCACTGTCACTTTCTTCTTTCAACGGTACAGTTTTTTTCTTTTTTGGTGGAAATGACTCGTCGTCACTATCACTTTTTTCTATCAACACTAAATCTTTTTGTTCTTCCTTCCCGTTTGAACAATCCGGCTCTGCAGAAAATTCGTTTTTTGTGGAATCTATGAGATTTTGTTTGTCCAGATTTTTCCGTAAAGTCTCTAATTTATCTGCTATTTTGCAGATCTCTGAATCCTTGATAGCCGTGTTGTCAGTCTGCATGTCTATGGTCTGAGTTTCAACGGATGATGTATCCTGTGGTGAACTTTTTTTCCATGTATTTTCATTGCTGAATGATTTGCAGAATGAATTTACTACCCCAACGTATTTCATATGTTGGAGGTTGACAACTGTTGGTGAAATTTTGATGTCATGGGTGAGCGGATCCACATAGACAAAAACATTTTCTCCAGTCTGCTTTTCTTTTTCTGGACATTGTTTGGCCCAATGCCCTGTTTTGTTGCACGTAAAACAAATATTTGTTCTCACACCATTCATCCCATATCGTTTGTCGATCGTTGTTTGATCCAAAACTCTGTAGCTGGTCATACGGTAAACATCTTTTTCTGCAGAATGTTGTTGGGATAGAAATGATCCCACGTAGACGCCGTTATGTTTAACTTGATATTGTGGTGGTATATTGCTGATCTCATAATCATGGGTGTATGGATTAACATACAACGCCATCCTCTTTCTAAGTGGTGATGTATTTTGCAGCTTGAACTCGCTCATTTTTCTATCGACTGCTCTGTCTGAGGTTGGTCAGAGAAATAATGAGATTTTCACAGTCGACGTCTCTATTTATACACTACTGTAAGGAAAGAGTCTATAAATTGTTAGTTTTTTTCTTGCTTCCTTCATTTTGTCTTCTCAGTTAGAACTGAAACGATGGCTAAAAGAAAAAGAATAGTAGTTTATTCAGACAGTGAAAGTGACGATGAGTCATTTCCACCAAAAAAGAAAAAAACTGTACCGTTGAAAGAAGAAAGTGATAGTGACGACGAGTCATTTCCACCAAAAAAGAAAAAAACTGTACCGTTGAAAGAAGAAAGTGACAGTGAAAGCGATGAAAAATCTTTGAAAGAAGAAAACAACAGCTCTACTTTGGATATGAAAAGTCTGTATGACTTAATAGAAAGGGGAAAAAAGAAGTCAAGAAAATTTAGAACAGAATCACATGTATTGTCAGTGAGTTTTAAGAAATTTGAAGAATTATCACCCCAGAGACTGCTTGGATTATTTGACAATGTTACCCATGAAATCATTCGAAAGTTAGATGCTAACCCGACAGATATGATTAGAATTACCATCGATCATCCTTCATTGGAGATGGGGATTCA
The DNA here is from genome assembly GCA_945859785.2 of Tridacna gigas. Lineage (NCBI taxonomy): Eukaryota > Metazoa > Mollusca > Bivalvia > Cardiida > Cardiidae > Tridacna > Tridacna gigas. The sequence goes on from OX244028.2 coordinate 107,091,238, forward strand.
TATTCCCTTTTTAGCTACAGAACAGCTGCAAGGTGAAACTATATTGAATGAAATTGAACGAGTTTTACAGTCAAATACAGATTTTGTCTTGAACGACGGATCCATGACATTTGACATTACACATACAATACCTCCATGTGGTAGCGGAAAAGTGAAATATAATTCGTCGGAATTGGATTCAAAGGTTTTTGCCAAGAAGAAACAATCGATTATTCAAATTAACAACCATGATCAATTATGTTTTGCAAGAGCCGTTGTTGTGGGAATTTGCTACCATGAGCGTGAAAACAACGAAGTATGGAACCGAAAATGGGATTACATCAAAAGATCAAACAAACCCCTTCAAAAGATTGAAGCCGAGAAATTGATGAATGAAGCTGGAGTTTTACCAAGACAGTCTGTAGGAATTGATGAATTCAAAAAAATTCAATTGTTTTTGTATGAAAAAGACTATGTCATTAAAGTTCACGACCAGCATTCCAAAACGAGGAAAATATTTGAACATCCAGAAGTGAAAGACAATAGTAAGATCATACATTTATACTTTCATCAAAACCATTATGACTATATCAAATCCATCAAAGGTTTTTTTTGTTGTTCATATTATTGTGAGTTCTGTGATGTGGGTTATAACGATCGGGAAAATCATGCTTGCTCAAAAATCTGCAAAGGTTGTTATCGTGCTGGAAAATGTCCATCAGAATCCAAAGAGTATGTCTGCTCCAAGTGTCATCGGCGATTTTTTAGTGCAGCATGCTTTGAAAATCACAGAAATGTTCAAGGTAAAGAAAAGAAATCCATTTGTGAAATAGTGAAACTCTGTTCAAAATGTGGTGCACAGTATCTTACCAGAAAGAGAAATCATATCTGCAAGGGAAAGAAAAAGTGTCATCTCTGTAAGAAGATAGTTGACTTTTCTCATCGCTGTTTTATTCAACCTTACCAGAGTAAGATGAAACACGACAGCGATGATGAGACGAGTTCTTCTCTAGTCAAAAAACCACAGTTCATTTTCTTTGATTTTGAATGCAAACAAGATACAGGGTTGCACATCCCAAATTATTGTATAGCACATAGAGCCTGTGATGGTTGTATCGATAAACCACTTGATTTTCATTGTTCTACATGCAGTGAATTTGAAGAGGGTAGGGAAGTTATTTTTCAAGGAGAAGAAACTTTGAGTCAATTTTGCAAGTGGCTCTTTTCAAAACATCACAAAGGAGTCACAGCTATGGCTCATAATTTAAAAGGGTATGACGGCCAGTTCATTCTTAACTATATTGTCAAAGTTGGGCTAAAAGTTCCAAAATTGATCATGAATGGAAACAATATTATGAAGTTAGAATTGAACGGTGTGCGTCTGATCGACTCCTTTAATTTCATGAACTTTGGACTGGCGAAATTTCCAGCCACATTTGGTCTTCAAGAAATGAAAAAAGGTTACTTTCCTCACTGGGCAAATACAGATGAATTTTGGAGTTATATTGGACCATACTTGGATATGTCTTATTACAAGCCCGACTCAATGTCTGAAGAGGGTAGGTCGAAATTCATAGTCTGGTATAATGACAAAGTTCAAAAGGGTGAGGAATTCAATTTTCAAAAAGAGATGGAATCATACTGTAGGTCAGATGTCGATATCCTAAGACGGGGATGTGCTGAATTCAGAAAGCTGTTTATCGAACAGGGTGGTATTTGTCCATTTTTAGAGGCAATTACCATCGCCGATGCCTGTAACAAAGTCTGGCGAAGCAAATATTTGCCAGAAAATCAAATTGCTATCATTTCAAGTAAAGATTCGTCCAGACGTCGTTTTTCTATGAAAGCGATACGCTGGATTCAAAGCGTAGCTCGGGAAAAAGGTATTCATATTCGCCATGCAAAAAATGGTGGGGAAGTTCAAATCGGAAGATATACTGTAGATGGTTTTCACCGTCAATCAAACACTGTCTATGAATTCCTTGGGGATTTGTATCATGGTTGTCCTGTATGTTATACAGATCGAAAACAGATCAACCCCATCAATGGGAGACCTATGGGTGAATTGTACGAACATACTTTTAAACGTATAGCGGATATCCAAGAAATGGGGTATAATGTAGTGACCATTTGGGAGCATGAATTCGATGCTAAGATGAAGGATAAAGAGTACAAAAAACTCATTGAAAAGTTATATCCACATTTGGACCCCATCGATCCGAGGGAGGGGTTGTCTGGGGGAAGATGTAATGCCATAAAAATTAGCTATGATGTTGATGAAAAAAGCAAGAAGGAAATCAAGTACATTGATATCTGTTCTCTGTACCCTTATGTTTGTAAACATAAATCCTATCCTGTGGGTCAGCCAGAAATTTTGACTAGTGAGAATATTGAGATGAACAATATTCGTCAGTATGAGGGCTTAATCAAATGCAAAGTTTTACCTCCAACTGATTTGTTTCACCCCGTTCTTCCAGTTCACTGTAACAATAAAATGATGTTTCCACTCTGTATGAAATGTGCAGAAGAAAGTTCAAACATTTGTATCCACGGTGAAGAAGAGAGGGCTTTGGTTGGAACTTGGGTTACCTTTGAATTATTCAAAGCTCTTGACTGTGGCTATCGCCTAATACAAGTGTATGAAATCTGGCATTTCAACTCTGTTTCGGACCAATTCTTTAAAGGCTATGTGGATAATTTCTTGAAAATTAAGCAAGAAGCCAGTGGTTACCCAAATTGGTGTCAATCAGACTCGGAAAAAGATCAATTCGTTTGTGAATATGAGAAGGCAGAAGGGGTTCGTCTTGATCCAAGTTGTATTCAAAAAAACCCTGGGAGAAGATCGTTTGCTAAGATTATGTTGAACTGTCTTTGGGGGAAATTAGCCCAGCGTGAAAAATTGACTCAGACGGAATACATCAGTGACCCGTCTAAATATTTTGAATTAGTCACCAATCCCAATTTCATTGTAAAGCATGTAGAAATCTTTGACGAGGACTGTCCATTCATCTTGGTTAACTATGAATCAAAATTGGAACATATTGATACCCACGCTACAGCCAACGTGATAGTAGGGTCTTACGTAACAGCCTATGCAAGGTTGGAATTGTACGCCGTTCTTGAAAAGTTAAAAGATAGAGTTCTGTATTTCGATACAGATAGTTGTATGTACATTCATGATCCTGAATTATGGAACCCGCCCATTATTAACAGTAGGTTAGGAAAATGGACTGATGAAGAGCCTGACTGTAAAATTACCCAATTCAGAGGGCTTGGACCTAAAAATTATGCTTATAAGATGAAAACAAAAGATGGAAAAGAGATAAGTAAATGTAAAGTGAAGGGAATTACTTTGGATTACAATACCAAGCAGGTGGTGAATTTCGATACCTATTCAAAATGTGCTTTGGATCGTACGATAGAAATCAAAATTCAGTATGATTGTAAAATTAAAAGACATAGAGATAGAACAGTGACCAGCGAAGCGCAGACAAAAACGTTTCGCTCTGTCTATACCAAAAGAGTTATTGTAAATGCTACTGACACTGTGCCCTATGGTTATAAAAGTCTGAGAAAATAAATTTCTATAGCGCATTGTTTTGTGGTAAACAGATAAAGTAAGACGGAAAAATATTAGACGTTTGGTGAAAAAATGACAACTATGTTACCGTTACCCATTGAGCTACGTGAAAAAGTTTATGGAGAATTTGTTCGACAACACACGCTCGATGAAGGAACACAGTTTAACCTTAAATTCAGATGTATGCAATTTTGGATAGATAAATTGCATAAGGGAGTTGCAAAAGGAGAGACATCCTGTAAAATGTATAGCATGCACGACTTTATTACAATGCTGATAACTGAGTCAGATTTCGATACCGCTATCAAAGGCTATTTGACAGCTTGTTTGTGGAAAAGTGACTATTTCGCTAAGAAATTGCAAGCCACAAGTCGATGGCGATTCATTATCATAGGAAGACCAGAAGAAAGTTATCTGAATCTACTGAAAATGAAATCAGTCCTGTTTAACTTTTACTTACGGTATACAAAATCAAGAGATAATGTAGAAGGAGTGGATATCATGGAAGGGTATCTCCTATTTGGTAGAGATGTCACAGAAAAAATCGTACTTTCAACTCTTTCGTCAAAAGCAGTATTCAAAAACGTCTTTGAAATTAGAGGAACGTGTGAATATAGTGGTTTGGACAGTGTATATCCATTGTCTTTGGGTAATGAACGATTGCACAAAACTGTTGTGGAACATGAAGACAAATGGAAAAATCGAGGTATTTGTGAATTTGCATTGTAAAAAAATGTTATATGCTAAACTGTAAGAAATGTTTCATTGTAAAAAATGTTCATTGTTCAATAAAAATTGTTCGATAAAAAAATGTTCGCCTCTGTTCAATAAAAATGCTTTTATTTTCATTGATATTGTCATTTTATCAATAGCCTTTAACGAGAAAACTAAAAAATATGGATGTACAATCCATATTATTTCAACACCCTTGTAATATTTTCATCACAGGACCGAGTGGATGCGGGAAAACAGAGTTCGTTCATAAATTAATTGACTATCGAGAAGACTTGTTCAACATCGTTCCTGAAAGAGTTGTTTGGTGTTACAAAGAATGGCAGCATGCTTACAATCTTATGCAAGAAAAGTTCAATTCACAGTTCAAATTGATAAAATTCGTGGAGGGAATTCCTGACGATGAAAACGAAATTGTCAGTGATGTATCTATTCCACATTTAATTGTCTTTGATGATATGTTGGGTGAAAAAGATGAGGAAAAAATTAAACTTTGGTTTACAAGAAAAGGACACCATCGTAATGCAAGTGTGATTTACATCACGCAAAATATGTTTCAGCAATCGAAATCGAGTCGAACCATTAGTCTTAATTCCAGATATATGATTTTATTTCGAAATGAACGAGATAAGAATCAAATTAAAACACTAGCTCACCAAATGCAAGCCCCACATTTGTTACCTGCTTATGAAGATGCTACAACGATGGATCATGGTTATTTAGTCATAGATTTTCATTCACAAACAAATAAAGAATTAAGACTACGAGCAGATATATTTCATCGTTGGCGTACACAAGGAACTGAAAGAGGACCCATTATTTATTCTCCTGCTTAAAAACTTTATGCAAAATTCTTGCTTAAAAGGGAATCACATTTTGAACATAAATCATTTTTATGATTCACGCCCGTGAGTAAACATGGCATTACCAGCCACATCGAGTTCAGTTTTAGCTGCTTTGCGAAATTTAAGCCAACAAACCGATAGACATGAAAGAGAAGCTGTGTTAAAAGCAGGCTTAAAAGAAATTTTAAAATGGTTTACGTTGGCTGCGCAAAACATCATTGAAAATAAAATCAAATTACCAAAACAAACCACAACGTACATGACAAAACATAGAACAGATATCGAACGGTTAGCAGATCCATCCATAGACGAGGAAAGTAAACGTAAAATCATTTTAAAACCTGGAGGGGGAGGATTTCTAGGTGGTGTTATTATCAGAAGCTTACTGAGATGGGATGGAGTAAAAACCATCAGAAAATTTGGAGTTGAAAGACAAACTCGAAAACGTGTTCCACGAAAACGTGCACCGCAAAAGAAAAAATCTCCAAAAAAGAAAAAATCTCCAAGAAAGCGTGCTCCGCAAAAGAAAAAGTCTCCAAAGAAAAAATCTCCAAAGAAAAAATCTCAAAAGAAAAAATCTCCAATTACGATTGATGAAAGATTTGTTACTACCCGAAAACGAACCCCTGTAGCAAGTACCATTTCAGAACATCAACAATATCCAAAATCTAGAGAGGAAATACTTGGTGAAAGAATGCGAAATTACCAAAGAAAGTATTCAAGATTTATATTACCAGGCAAAAAATTAGCATTTCAAAGAATTCCATCCGTCGCTTGGTCTCCAAATACATTGGCTAAACATAAAAAAGGATTAAGAAAATATAGACGGATGATAGAAGATATGCTACGATATAACCTCGGTACAGGAAGATATAAACTTGACGAAAAAAAGCAGATGCTTGACCTTGGGAAAGGAAGATCCGTTCCTGTGGATTCGTCCATGGCTAGCGCTGACACATTGGTTGATGCTCTCTATTCACAGTTTTCTTAAAAACAGTTTTCTTTTGAAAAGACAGTATGTTAAAAAACAGTATGTTAAAAAGTTTTCTTTTGAAAAAACAGTATGTTAAAAACAGTATGTTAAAAACATCAGGTATAAATGATAGTGACATGGACGTTGTATTATCATTTAATCCGATATCGAGTTAAAGTCAACATGAAAAGAAAAACGCCTCTGATAAAAAAACATGGTTCAATGGTTATGGCCATGATGCAGGCTACACCAAAAATACGTAAAAAACTTGTAAAAGATTCATCACCCGAAGTGATAAGATGTATATCGGAATGTTGTCATAACGTTTTAAAAGGCAATGTACATTTATCATCAGCTCAGAAGAAGAAATTGTATTCAAGCCGACAACATATCAGACGTTTAGCTTCGAAATCGGCTTCTGTAAAAAATAAAAAACAAATATTAAATCAAAAAGGTGGATTTCTTTCATTACTTGCACCTGCATTATTACCATTGTTAGGAAAAGCCGTTATCGGAGGAATAGGAGGGGCACTTAAAGCCTTATAGATAAAAAATCTTATAGATAAAAAATCTTATAGATAGAAATCATGTCTGTTAAAAAAATGGTTATCGTGCCTTATCAGGTTTTAGAAAATATGAATCGTTGGAAAGACGAGCAATATCATAAACCTCGTTTACCACCCAATCCGCAAGTTGTGGATGCAGCACATCTTCGGCAGGACATGGGTCATATTTTACAAAGCACTGATTTGTCAGAAACAGAAAAGGCTCAAAGGTATGGTGAAACTTTGTTTAAGTTACAAAATTCGGTTCAAAAAGCAAGACCAACTTTGTTCAACTCACTTCCAACGACAAAAAATGATGACAGTATACAGAAATCAGCATCTGTTACCTTGCATGATCAAATTTTGCAAAGCGTACCAAAAACCATGAAAAGAAAAGCTGAGTTACTTTTGAGTATGATAAAAGATAACAATAATTTAACTTGGGACGAACAAGGAGTCGTGTCATACAAAGGTGTACGCATTCATGGTTCCAATATCATCGATCTTATCAATGATACAATTCGTCAGAGAAAAGGTACTGAACCTAGAGGATGGAAAACTTTTTCAAAGGCATTACACGAAAGCAATATACCGCGAGAAGTTATTGGTAACTCAAATAGATGGAGATGGATGCAAAAAGCTCAAGATAAATCGCTGACTAAATCACTGAGTAAATCAGTGAGTAAATCAGTGAGTGAAGATGAAGAATCCTACGGCGAATCCGATCACTTATTTCACACGCCAAAAAGCGTACAAAAAAGTGCAAGGAAATCGCTTACAAGAAGTGTTAAAAAATCTGCAAAAAGAATAAAAGAATCATCTCCATACATGAAACCTGAAGAAAGAGAAAGACTGAGGCAATTCTATACTAAAGAGTTGTTAACTCCACCAAAATCTATAAAAAAGTCCCCTACCCGTAAAACGCTTCAGTCATGGGAATCCTGGTAAAGCCTAAACTTGGTTACAAACTTGGTTACAAACTTGATTACGTGTTAAGAAAATTATTTTATGATCCCAAAAGCACTGTCGCATTTACTGGAATAAAGCAATTGTATCACGCTGCAAAATCTGTTTTGAAAGGAATAAGATACAAAGATGTTCAAGAGTGGTTACGAGGTGAATCCACCTATACCTTACATAAACCAATTCGTCGTCGTTTCAAAAGACGAAAAACTATTGTAAGTGGTATAGACTATCAATGGCAGGCTGATTTGGCTAACATGCAACATTTAGCAAGACAAAATGATAACAAGAAATATTTACTTTGTATAATTGACGTGTTTTCAAGATTTTCATGGGTTATCCCTATTCCAAATAAGATGGGAAAAACTTTGATTCGAGCATTTCATTCTATTGTTCAGAAATCAAATCGAAAACCTTTGTCACTTCAAACAGATAAAGGTTCGGAATTTAAAAACAGACAGTTTCAGCAATACTTGAAAAAGAATCAGATTCATTTCTTTACCACTGAAAATCCAGAGACGAAAGCAAGTATTGTTGAAAGATTTCAACGCACTTTAAAAACGAGAATGTGGAAATACTTTACGTACAAGAAAACAAGACGTTACATTGATGTATTGAATTCTTTAGTTAAGAATTACAATCATACTTTTCACAGAAGTATCAAAACATCTCCTGCAATGGTAACAAAATCAAATGAGGCAGAAATTTCGAAAAATCTGTATCCACGTTTATCGACAATTGCAATGACGAAAAAACCAAAATTCAAAATTGGAGATCGTGTTCGTATCAATAAAACGAAACGTACATTTGATAAAGGTTATTTACCAAATTGGACTCAAGAAATATTTGAAATCACTCATGTTAACAAGACATTTTCACCTATCACCTATAAAATAAAAGATTTAGAGGGTGAACAAATTTTGGGGACTTATTATGAATACGAACTTCAATTGATAAAAGATGATGAAATTTATGAAATTGATTCAGTTCTTGATAGACGTACAAGACGTGAGGGTAAAAAAATAATCAAAGAAATAAAAGTCAATTGGAAAGGTTATCCAAAAAAATTTCAAAGTTGGATACCAGAATCGCATTTGGTATCTTGATCGGAAAAAATAAAAAGACAATACAATTATGATAAATTCGCAGTCAAACATTGAGACTGGGACAGAAAGTGTCGATAGTGTTAGTACTAAAAATTACAACTGCTGTGGAAATCGTGTTCCAAAGAATCAGTTTACGTATATTTCACAGATATTAGTCATTTACGCAATTATTGCAACCTCGATAGTACATTTAAGTATTCAAAGTCAAGATCGTGAATTGTGGTTGATACTGTTAAGCAGTTCACTCGGGTATATTCTTCCATCTCCAGGGTTAAAATTCACAAAGTCTGGACAAAAAACAACTAGTGGGGCTGATTTCGTTGACAGTAAAAAATACTAAATCAAAAAATTTAAAAAATTTAAAAAATGAATTCGTTTTATCTTACTCTACCTAGTGATAGTTCCATAAACCTTTATCCAAACAACACACAGTGCTGTTTTAAAGTTCATTTACCAAAAACAATTCATATTGACAGGGAAAATTGGGAAGTTGCATTAGTTCATCTTATTACCCCCTCTCAGTATTTAAACATAACTGAAGAAGAAGCGAAGTTCGAAATTATAACTGCAGATGTTAATTTATACAATGCAGCAGCAGCGGCAGATAAAAGAAGAGATAATATGAAGATAATTCCAATAAAACGAAACGAAAGAGATGAAGCAGTAAGATGGTCAATTGCATTTTATTTTTCACCGGGTAGTTACACTTCAGCAAAACATGTTATAGAGGTAATGGACGATTTGATTCAAAATAACCTAAGTGAAATCTTTCAGAAGCATTCAATCGGGGTGTCTATCAGCTATTCAACCTCAAGCAAACGACCGAAATTGGCATTCACAAATATAACAAGAACCGGATTCAAATTTCATCCACAGCTGTTTTTAAAACTGGGAGGATCACCAGAATTCAAAAATGAGATAATTTTTTCGAGTAGAAATATTTTAGAGGTATTTAAATACAGTCCTAACATTGATGCTGGGTACAATCATCTGTTTGTTTATTCAGATGTTGCTGAACACACTATAGTGGGTGATACATTGGCTCCCATACTTCGTGTTCTTCCGTTCAAACCAAGCATATCAGATGAAAATAATTATGAAGCCCAACATATCAACCATGAAATTACATTACCGCATTATGTCCCCGTTTCGAAATCTGATTTCGATACTATTCACATTCAAATAACAGGGGATTCTGGTATACCGTTTCATTTTATTATTGGTAAGACAATCGTCAAGTTACATTTCAGACAGAAAAAATAAAAATATTTGACAAATATTTAAATAAATATTTGACCAAAAAAAATGCTACCAGTTTATCGCGGCGAAAAACATCAGTATGGGTACGGACTAGGTTCCCTATTTAGATCAGCAATTAAAACAGTGACTCCATTGCTTAAACCCTTGGTCAAATCTGGGTTGAATGCTGTAAAAAAAGAAGGAATCAGACAAGGATTAGGGGCGGTAGGAGATATCCTTTTACGTGGTGAAAACCCTAAAAAAGTTGTAATTTCAAGGGGAAAACAAGCCATTCATGATCTAGCACAACAGTTAATACCGGGGATAAATAAAAGAAAATCACAAAAGACACGTCATTCATCTTCTCGATCTCGCAAGGGCAAGATCATTAATAAAAGACAAAGAAATCATTACAGTAGATCAAGGACTCTCGATATATTTGATTGAATATATATTATATATATATTATATAAAAATGATGCAAAACGGATCTTGTGAATGCAGTAAATCAGAACTCAACGTTCTTTCTGTACCACCTACAATGACAACGATGCAAGAAAGTCAATGGGTTGAACATTTTCCAATAGCATCCTTGACAAGCAATTCGCCGATAGAATTCATCATACCACCTCAAACCGAACATTGGACAGATTTGTCACAATCGTATTTGTATATCAAATTCAAAATCGTTAAAGCTGACGGTACTAATTTAGAAGTCGGTTCAAATGTGGCACCTGTAAACAATTTCCTGCATAGTATGTTTAGCAGCGTTGATTTGTATCTAAATAATAAACTAATCAGCAGTAATTCAGATACCTATCCGTACAGAGCATATATCGAAAATCTTTTGTCCTATAATGCTGACAGCAAGTCTACGCATTTGAAAGCTGGTGCACTTTGGATTGAAGACACCAGTGGGCAATTTGAAACACTCAACCATGATGCGGGAAATACTGGACTAGTAAACAGAATCGGTGTAATCGGACTAAGCAGAACTGCAGAGCTTTTCGGACGATTACATCTTGATCTATTTCAGCAAGAAAAATATTTACCTAATGGAGTTGAAATCAGACTTAGATTAAACAGATCCTCACCAAACTTTTGCCTTACAGGAGGTACTGCTGCACCAGATGCAAAAATTGTAATGGAAACAGTCAGTCTTCATGTACGAAATATTGAATTGTTGCCTGTTGTTGCAAATGATCTAAATCATCTCATAGCTCAGCAAAACATGAAAATTCCTATCCGTAGGGTAGAAGTAAAGACGTTTACTATCGGCAATGGACTTCAGTCTAAAATTGAAGATCATTTGTTTCAAGGACAGCTTCCAAAACGTGTTTTCATTGCAATGGTAACAAATGCTGCTTATAATGGGGCTTATGACAGAAATCCATTTTTCTTTCAACACTTTAATCTGTCAAAAATAGATGTATCATGTAATGGACACAGTATTCATAACAGACCCTTTGAGCCTGACTTTGAAAATGGGTTGTATTTGAAATCATATTTGTCTATGTATCAGGCTGTCTCAGCCTTAGGACTCAATAAATCATTTGATATTGCTAAAGAAGACTATGTCGGTGGATACTGTTTGTGGGGGTACGATTTGACAGCTGATCAAGGCAGTGAAGAAGGACAACTTCATCCTATAAAAACTGGAAGTCTTCGCATTGAGCTTCAATTCGCGCAAGCCTTGGCAACAGTGATCAACGTTATTGTCTTTGCTGAATTTGACAATCAGATTGAAATCAACAGTTTGAGAGAAATCATCACAGATTATTAATCTTGAAAAAATCAACAGAAACTCTCTGATCGAAAAAGTTAGCTTTCACAAAAAACAGTCCTTATCAGGACTAATCAACTATTGAAAGATAGATCGAAAACAGTCCTTATCAGGACTAATTAACTTTTGAACGATATATCAGAAAAAACAGTCCTTTTCAGGACTATCTACAGGACTAAAGAACTAAAAACAATGTCGGGAGTTAGATTTGCTATTTCACTGAGAAAAGAAGCAGAAAAAGTGAAATATTCCACCTCAGAGTGTCTTTCTACTCGGAAAAATGACATTCACAACAGCTTTGAAAAACATATGATTAAAGAACTACAAAATCTAATAGTCAGTGAAGTTCGCAACGAGTGTTACGGATGCCAAGTGGATCATCCCAGTCAAATACAGCATGAACTATGTTTATTCAAGGATAGACAAGAACATACAGATATGTTCATAGAACAAGCTATGAAGGAATTAAATCCATACAGAATCATGAAAAAATGGTATCCTGAGCTCATAGAAATGAAACTCGATGAAACTGACTATGCGGAAGCCTACAGATTTTGGCGAAATATAAAACAAAACATTCTATCTGATATCACGGAGTCGTTCTTAAAATATTGGTGTGACAAAGTAAAACAAGCCTGGAAAAGTGATTAGAAAAAATGTATACTTCTGAAATTCAATACATATTGAATCATGGAACATGGATAAAAAATCTACAGGCAAAAGTCTGTGCAAAAGATCAGTTGCCTCGACAAAAACCCAATCATGTGAAAGCCTACATTGTGAACACAGAGAAATCAACCGGTTCAGGAGAACACTGGGTGGCCGTGATATTTGATAATGATGGCAATGTACTATACTTTGATCCCTACGGTCTACCACCACTTGAGCCAGAAATTATTAACTTTTTAGACAATCATTCTTATTCGTGGAGATACAATCGACAAACCCTTCAGAGCCTACAGGGTAAAGTTTGCGGAATTTACTGTATCTTCGTATTGGATGCTATTGCTAGAGGATATAATATACAGAAATATCTTCAACAGAAATTTCTCTCAACGGAACACCATCGAAACGATCGAAATGTATCATCGTGGTTTAATCAACACTATGGAAATCTATACAAGAAAATTTCAGAGACTTCTCCCCACAAACAATGAAAAAAACATTTTCAAAAATGAATTTTTATTGTTAACAGTTCATTGATATTATGTTCATTTTTTTGTCTTTTTAAGTTTTATTGTAAATATGTTCATTGTTTCAGTTCATTGTTTCAGTTCATTGTTTCAGTTCTGTTCAATAAAAAAGTTCAAAAAAGCAGTCGAGTTCTTCATTCTGTTTTTCCCAAAAAGACTCCAATCTGCTTACATTTTTCCCCATGCTACGAGTCATAACTTTTTTTACTATATTAGCATGAAAACGTAGTTTGGGAAAAAATGTATATGCTTTCCGCCAGGTCCGCGCTCTTATTTTTTCAATCCTCCTGCTATCGTATAAAGAAAGGCTGATATTTCCCAATACATTCATCATTCGACTCTCAACTCTCGACCAGTTCGGAAGTTAAAAATCAATATGGAGCAGAACAATATGGAGGAAATCAACCATCAACTGCGTGAGGCTCTCAAAGACTATCTAGATGTCGGGCAGCAGATATTGCTACTAAACACTCAGCCCGTACAACTACACCGTATATCACAACCGTTCAAAGATCTCGGTGAAAGAATAGTTCAACTATTCTTAAAGACAACACCTGATATTATTTTAGTTGATGTCAAATTTGGGAGAAAGATAACTTTCAATAACGGAGTAATGACGATCACAAAAAGAGTTGGAGTATGCCCCATCTGTCAGGCGAATTTCGGTTGCTGTCATTAGAAGTTGAAAAAATCACAACCACTAAAAAAACAAAACAGTCCTTTTCAGGGCTAACCATGTACCAAGAAAAGAACTTTTTCGAATTTGTCAATTCTTTCTCTCAGAAGAATTAAAACTCGGAAAAAGTCATAGTCAGAAAAAACACAAGATAGTCAAACTCTATTTTTCTATCCCGAACAAGAAATTGTAACAAAGCTATGCATTGGTCAACGTTAATTCGGAGTTAAAAACATGAGACAAGTAGGTCAATCCATGCTGTGAACTATATAAGCGCGATGTTTTTTCTCACAAAAAAACATAAATACTTCAGCATGGTTCAGATTCTTCTCTGTCCTCACTGTGCGAGCAGATGTCAGATAGAGTGTGGAAAATGCTTTACACTCCTGGACTATCTTGGCCAGAAGCATAATTGTCCAGATCCAGACGAAGGATTTTTTGATGATGATGAGGGATCTACAGTTTGCTGTGAATTCTGCGGATGCGAAATCATCCCAGTAATTCAACCAGAAGAATTGTAGGTCTTGACAGTTCATTAAATCTTCCTAAAAAGCCCTTTTCAGGGCTAACCATTTACCATGAAAAGATCTTTCTTTCAAAATTGTCAACTAAAACTCAAAACACTAAAGAAAAAATGTAACAAAATATGCATTGGTCAACATTTACCAAATGTAAACACTAAAAAACTCCCATTTACTACTCAACTATCGTAGAGATAAGCCGATATTCACAATGTTTGGATTGACAATTATCCTCGCATTCCTATACTGGTTAGAAGAAAGAGAACGTATCAGATGTATCAAACATGAAGTGGAGCGTCTGGTACAGATCTCATATCCAGCGGAAAATATGAATAGAGAAAAGAGAGGCTAAAAAGTGTATTTTACACAAAAACAGCCCTTTTCAGGGCTAGCCAATACCATGAAAAGATTTTTTCAAATTGTCAAACAAACAAAGTCAAGTCAGAAAAAACACAAGATAGTCAAACTCAAGTTTTTCTGTCCTGAACAAGAAATTGTAACAAAGCTATGCATTGGTCAACGTTAATTCGGAGTCAAAAAAAAAACATGAAACGCTGAAGCGGGAAAATATAGGAGAAAAATGACGTCATGAGACAACTCAATCCTGCTGAAAAGCTATAAAAGTCGACTCTATTTTATCATTTTCATTTCACGATGGAAGATCTCAGGAGGAACGTGAAAAATCTGATGAGACTGGCTGAGACCCTCAATCTGAAGATAGAGAGAATAAATAGACAGCTGGCGGAGATACCTAGAGAGGAGAAGAAGAAGGAGTTTGTCATCCCGACAACAGAATGTTGGGATGATGATAACGAGCCGCCGTTCTCGTTGAACTTCGAGTTGGGTGAAAGTCAGATGAAAAGACTCAAAAGACGAGCGGCGAGCAGCTGTCCGGCCTGCAGGAAAGTTGGAGGTTGTGCATAAAAAACACAATCTCCAAACAAAACAGCCCTTTTCAGGGCTAACCATCTACCATGAAAGATCTATCTTTTCAAATTGTCACCCGAAAATTTTCCAAATAACCGGACTTGTCCCCAGAGTCCCATCCTGGATGGCACTCTAGGGACTAATTTCCCTCAGGATGGCTAGACTAGGGACGGAGGGGGGGAAGCAAAAATGCCAGAAAGTGCCATTTTTTACCCAAATCGACCCAAAATTTTCCAAATTGACCGGAATTAGTCCCCAGACTGCCACCCAGGGATGGCACTCTGGGGACTAATTTCCCTCAGGGTGGCTAGCCTGGGGACCAGTCCCCAGGCTAGCCCCCTTTACTACTAATATCATTGTTCCACTGCTGTAGATACTGATCATACACTCGCTGCACTAAGGCTGATATATGAGCAGTATCTAAATCAGTGTTATTCCAAAAATAGTGAAACCCAAGATCATTTAGCAGATTCTTGATATCCGAAACTGTGATTCGTCGTCAGCTGTATCAAAATGGACGACCCGGAAATTAGCTGACGACGGCTCGCGGGGTGGAAAAATGGTTTTATTACGCCTCAACTTGAAAATTTTCGACCGAGGGACTATCCGTCTGATACAAATAAGTCTGTTTTCTATTGATTGCATGCATATTTCAGAAGATTGACGTGTGATTAGGTGCATTTTCAATGTAATTTGTGGGTGAATTGTGTACATGTATGTCGATCAGATCTCGGCGACCTGACCGTTCTTAAAGTTTTAAGATTTATTTAAGTCATCTTGGCGTAATTGTGCTCATGCACGTATGCGGGTTTTAAAGAAAAATATATGTATCATTGATAAAACACATAGTTATAGGATCTTTATATATTTCATGGTAGTTTTGTCATGTAAATTGAATGAACCCAGGTAGTTGATTGTTTGGAGTTGTATACTTTTCTATATTTAGAAACAGACATTTCACTTTTTTTTTAATCACGCAACCCTCACCTTTGGTTCTGCATATATTTCTTTAAGATTCCCTGCTGTATGCAAATTATCTCACACCTTATTACCCTATTTCGGGCCTTGCCTCGAAATATGCATAAAGGTGGTTTCCGTAATTATCCTATTTAGGCTTCAGTGAAATAAATGTTGACAACGTTCTCTTATTTTGTCTTAAACCATCATCTACCCATTGAATGGCTTAATTTGATTTCTATCCAACGAGGGAATGGGGATTTAATGAAGCATGTATGAAAAGCAGAACGTCTGTTTGTTTATTTAACACCATACCCGACAACTATATCATAAAGATACATATATACTCGTTTTCAGCCAGTTTTTAACCCATTTCACCTTTAGTTTATCAAACTATAATCGTTCATATGCTTGTATCTTCATGCCAAATGTTGCCCCTGACAGCTGCAAGGTTGCATTTCATTTTCTAGAGGCCGTTAAAGAAATCACAGTTGTGATGTTTCTGGTTTTAAATCGAAGATTTTCGATATACTAGTATATACTTATCTCTTACACCATAAATAGATTATATAAAACGTTCGAGCAGATAGAAAAAAAAAATGTTGCTATTTCATACTTATTTTTTTATTATTTTTTTTGGGGGGGAGGGGGGGGAGAAATATCTCCGAATCGGACAGTGTAGATTCAAGATCAGATTGCACGTCCTGTGTTGTCTGATCTTGATCTCCACTGTCCTCATATGGTCAGCGAACCACCCTAGCATCTTAAGGGTTAACACTTGTCCAAATTGAAAGTATGGGATTCGGCGCCAATGATGGAATGTCTTTGAAAAGATAGAAAACTTTGTTGGAGAAGGAGAAAATGCTGGTAACCAGCATTTCACGGTCTCCTTTTCCAACAATGTTTTCTACCCTTTCAAAAAGAAAAAAAAAAAAAAAAAAAAACACACACACACAATCCTATTATTTATTTGTTGACTTCAGATGCTTTCAAAATTGACGAGCGTTAAATTTTATCATCGGGCAGAGTTGTCGCAATTTCAAGCCATTTCTTGGCCAGTTTATAATATCGACTAGATCCTACCATATCGGACAGTGTATAGTAAAATTCAGAGGTTGCATTCAAAAACCATGCTTATTTCATTTCTTCATTAAATGAGCACTTTTTTTCAATTAAAAGCAACCTGACTGGCTGGAACAAAAATATTTTAGCTAATGAGACTGTAATGTAGCATTGGAGCATCATCTTAACCCTTATCTTGCTAAATAAGTGAAATGAAACTTTCAAGTTGACAGTAAAAATCCAAATGTTGTTATTTCAAAGGTATATTTCGGAGAAAAAAATATTTTATCTTTTTTTTTTTTCCGGCAGCGGGTTACTGGATTGGCCTGGTAGATGCTTCCCAGTCTAACACGTGGGTATGGGACGGAACCGGTCAGGCCCCAACATTTACAGGTATTTATGTATTTAACAACCCTGAGAAAGCAGCGTTTTGAAAACATTGTGGGAACAGGAGAACATGCTGGTAAACGGCAGCATTTTATCCTTTTCCCGCAATGTTTTCTACCCTTCCCAAAACAAATTCCAATTTTAAAGTCGCATTTATTTTGTTGTCTGCAAATACTTTCAATTTCAACTAGTCTGAAGTTTGGTAATGAGTAAAGTCTTTACCAGACGACGAAATTTTAGACTGGTCCAACTTGAAAAGCAGTTGCAGACGACAATTTAAAGATGACTCGCCTAATGGTTTTATTTTTAAAAGAGTAGAAGATATTGTGGAGAAAAGGAGAAGGAAAAAATGCAGGTAACCAGCATTTTTCTTCTTTTCACACAATGTTTTCCTATGCCTCCTTCCTCAAGGTCGT
Source organism: Tridacna gigas (assembly GCA_945859785.2). Classification (NCBI taxonomy): domain Eukaryota; kingdom Metazoa; phylum Mollusca; class Bivalvia; order Cardiida; family Cardiidae; genus Tridacna; species Tridacna gigas. Next base: position 107,109,122 of record OX244028.2, read on the forward strand.
TACAAGTCGTTACTGTTTTGTAAAGGATTGAATTAATCTTCCTTTCATTCCAAGCTAAGGGAAAACTGACTGCCGAAATCTTGTATGGTAAAAAAAAGGCGACTGTTCAACCGATCAAATTCAGGTTGCGAGTTTAAAATTCTTCGACATCTAAAGTATGACGTCAAATTAGGGACTTCATCCGTTATGCGCAGTGTAGATAAAGATCACACTGCACATAATGTGCAGGATTATCGTGGATTAACATTCTTAGATACTTTACTTAGCTTTAAAAGGTTCAAACACCATTCATGAACTCTTTACCAAACGATAAAATTTAGACTGGTCCAAATTGAAAGAGTTTGCAGACGACAATTTTAAATTTGATGAAAATGACAGAAAGTTCTCCAGAAGGGTAGAAAACACTGTAGGAAAGCAGTCAGCCACCTTCTTCGGCGATATGCATAAACTTGGAGTGCAAAAAGTTTACACGTAGCGACAGACCGCGCGTCATGACTCGAGCCTATGACCAATATATCGTGAATCAGTACCTACGAGACCTACGAACAACAATTACAGCCGCTGTTTGCCCCGGAATCGTTTAGCTGATAACAGTTTTAAGAGACGTCGCCCGTAGGTCCGCGCGGTTCTGACGCGCCGCCATCGCAATTATAGATAGCAATTGGCCTTGGGACACATAGGGCCTAAACTGGATGAGACAGCGTCGGCGGACAATTACTGTTTTCTGATGAGTCGAGGTTTCTGTTGTCTCGAGCTAATGACCGTATACAAATTTTCCGACGCAGGAATGAACGTTATGCTGACTGTTGCGTACTGCAACGCGATCGTTTTGGGGACTGGGATCAGTTATGGTGCGGGGCCACTCGTCGTTACTGGGGTGGGGGGTGGGGAATTTGAATGCCCCCCCGCAAACAGGGAAAACAATCTAGGCCCTCATATTGTCCCTCTGCTTCGACTGGGCAGCGACACAATTGCGTCACTGACGGTTGCCCTATAATTGAAGAGCACAAAGTGAACAATAATCCATATACACAATAATTGCAATCAATAGGAAGATGATTCAAAAGAAAAAAGGAAAAAAAATGATGTAGGTTTTACCTCTGCTTGAATTTTTCTATTTCGTTTCGTTTCGTTCTATTTCGTTTCGTTTCGTTGGGTCTGATTCCGTTTTGTTGGGTCTAGTTCCGTTTCGTTCCTTTTCCGCAATTCGTTTCGGTTCCGTTTCTAAGTTTATAGGGACTTTTCAAGCCGCGATTTCTGACAGATATTTTTTTTTTAAAGCGAGTAACCCAAATGCGATCTCTTTCGTAATATTATCTATAATATATATTGTTAAATTTATTTTTGGGCTGGAAGTGCCCTTTAACTTTATCTAGTTGACCTCCACCAAGATTGTTGAAGGTTACAGCCCTGTGGTCACAAATGGCCCCAACAAAGCGGCTTCAAGTTTTATATCGGCTTATTTAGTGAAAACTTAAACTTGAAATATCTTCCTGGTCCAAACAAGAAGGCCCGTGGCTACGAAATTTGCATGTAGCATTATCTAGTAGTTCTCTACCAAAAATGTTCAAATTATACTCTTGGGGTCAAAATTGCGCCTGCCCTAGGGGTCTGAAGTTTTACCGCACAATTCCGAGGTTTTACGACCATAAAGAAGAAGGCTTTTGAAAACATTGTGGGAAAAGGAGAAAATGCTGGTGACCAGCATTTTCTCCTTTTCCCATATTGTTTTCAACCCTATCAAAGAGAGAAATCATGATTTTAGCAAAATTTATTTTGTTGTCTGCAAATGCTTTCAAAATGGACAAATTTAAAATTTTGTCGTTTGGTAAAGAGTTAAGCATTTGAAAACTTTATTTTTTTTTTCCTTTTCACGAGAGATGGGGCTGTAATATGTTCTATGTGTTATTATCTAGAATGCTTCTACCAAGATTATTCAAATTAACCCTTTACCACACAATCCCGACTTTTAACGACCCTGAAAAAAAAGCCTTTTGAACACATTGTGGGAAAAGGAAAAAATGCTGGTAACCAGCATTTTCTCCCTTTCCCACAATGTTTTCAACCCTTCCAAAAGCATATTTCAATTTTTAAGTCACATTTATTTTGTCGTCTGCAAATGCTTTCAATTTGGACTAGTCTAAAATTTTGTCATTTGGTAAAGAGTTAATAAGCCCCAGGGTCAGAATTGACCCAACCCCGAGGATCACCAGTTTAACATATGCCTATATAGTGAAAACATTAAAAATCTTGTTCCTAACTATAAATTTTACTGCAACCAAACATGGCATGCATATTCATTTAGTGGATCACTACCAAATTTGTTCAGAATTTAGCTCTGGGGTCAAATCTGTCGAAGCCCTGGAGATCACTGGTTTTACAGATGCCTTACATTGTGGAAAACTTCAAATATCCTCTTGTTTATAACCATTTAACCTTGGGCTGTATTATATGGTGTGTAGCTTGATGAGTCATAACCTCCATAATTTTAACCCTTTACTACACAATCCCGACTTTTAACGACCCTGAAGAAAAAGCCTTTTGAAAACATTGTGGGAAAAGGAGAAAATGCTGGTAACCAGCATTTCTCATTTTCCCACAATGTTTTCTACCCTCCCCAAAAATAAATTTCAATTTTTTGCCAAATTTGATTGTCGTCTGCATATGCTTTCAATTTGGACCAGTCTAAAATTTTGTCGTTTGGTAAAAAGTTAAATAATTATCAGTTTTTAGAGAGAAAACTTTGAAAATCTTGTTGTTCCAAACTATCTGACCTATACCAAGATCGTTCAAATTATAATACCAAATACCGACGAGGATCTCGATAGGGAAATAAGTATGCTAGAATAAGAAAAGGCTGTATTTTCGCAAAAAAAAAAAAAAAAAAGGCAAAAGCAGTGGATTAGATAATCTTATCGCTGAAATTTACAAACATGCATTTCCTGAAATATCTCCATTTTTGTTAAAATTATTTAACCGTATTAATCAGACTGGAATATACCCTACAGAATGGGGAGCGGGCATTATTGCCCCAATACACAAAGGAGGCGATATAGATGATCCAAGAAACTATAGGGGTATTACACTTATAAATGTTATTGCAAAGATATACTCTCAAATATTACTTAATACACTGACTCAATGGTCCATAAAACACGATAAATTAATACGAAATCAATGTGGTTTTCAATCTACCATAGATTGCATTTTTATGTTAGACTCGATCATTTTGAAATTATTCAGTGTAAATAAGAAACTCTATTGTGCTTTTATAGACTTTGAAAAATGTTTTGATAAACTTGATAGGATATTCATTTTTCAAAAATTACTGAAAGAAAATGTCAGTACGAAGTTTGTCAGCGCAATTCAAAATATGTATAGTGTTGTTAAAGCTACAGTTAGATTTAACTCACAATTATCGAACTACTTCATTTCTAACATAGGAGCTAAACAAGGCGATCCAAGCTCTTCTCTGCTGTTTTTATATTTCATAAATGACATTGTTTCCAGTTTTAATGAAAACATAGAAGGCTTATTCGAGTTAAACGAAATCAAATTATTTATCTTACTTTTTGCTGATGATGCGATTTTATTCGCACATACACCAGAAGATCTACAATCTTTGTTAAATGATTTATCTACATATTGTAACACCTGGGGTTTAAAAATAAACACTAATAAAACAAAAATTATGATCTTTGAAAGAGGTCGACATACCAAGTTTGATTTCAGTTTAAACAATACGATACTTGAAATTGTGACGTCCTTTAAATACCTAGGTATTCAGTTCTTTAAAAATGCAAACCTGAACAGAACACAGAAAGCCCTTTCTCAACATGCGTCGTCTGCTCTATACAATTTATTAATTGTTTTTAATCAGTTAGATCTGGATATTCGGGAACAATGCAAATTATTTGACAGTCTTGTCGGTTCAATTTTACACTATGGGTCTGAAATTTTAAGTTTACACGAAGGAAAAGATCTAGAATCGAATTATTGTAAATTCTTAAGACGGATACTTTGCGTAAAAAAATCTACTAACTTAGATGGGCTATATGGAGAAACCGGCAGATACCCACTATTAGTATACGTAAAATAATGGTATTTAAATATTGGATAAAAATTCTAAAACAAGAAGAAAATTCTTTTATTAAATTACTTTATAAATCAATGAAGAACGATGCCGATTTAAACATAACGTACAACGGAAATAATTGGGCTTATCAAATAAAAACGTTACTTAATGAATTAGGCTTAACCTATATGTGGAATCATCAAAATGATTGGAATATCAATATGAATACAATTAAGCAAAGACTTATAGATACATATAAACAGACGTGGTATTCAAATATTAATAATTCAAGTAAACTTTCAACATATAGTTTATTTAAACACAATTTCGATATGGAACCGTATTTGCATAAAATTAACATAGAAAAATATAAAGTATCATTACGTGAGTTTAGACTATCATCCCACGATTTAAGAATTGAAAAAGGAAGACATGAAGGTATAAGTAGAGAGAATAGAAAATCCTTAAATTGTAACATGAGAGTCATCGAAAATGAATATCATTTCTTACTCATTTGTCCCAAATACTATAAGATAAGAGAAAAACTTATCAAAAATTATTATTTTCGTTGGCCAATTGTGCAAAAGTTTGAGAAACTCATGAGTACGAATAACTCAGAAATTTTACTTAATTTATCCAAGTATCTTTTCAATGCCTTTAGAGAACGTGAGCGAACAGAAACAAATTACTAGTAAATTTTGACTTTGTATGAACATTTTTAGGAGTGTGAACCTGTGTCATGCTTTACCCCTTTACTACACAATCCCAAGTTTTAACGACTCCAAGGCAAAGAATTTTTGAAACCATTGTGAGAGAAGGGAAAAATGCTGGATAACAACATATTTTCCTTCTCCCACTATGTTTTCTATCTTTCCAAAGAGAATCATAACTTTTTGAGCCACAGTTAATTTGTCGTCTGCAAAATGCTTTCAATTTAAGCATGTTTAATTTTTTATTTTCTAAAGAAAAGAATTTTTGAAACATTGTGAGAGAAGGGGAAAATGCTGGTTAACAGCAAATTGTCCTTATCCCACTATGTTTCTCAACCCATCTAAAGAGAACTCTAAGTTTATGAGTCACAGTTAATTTGTCGTTTGCAAAATGCTTTCAGTTTGAAATTGTCTAATTTTCTCTCCAGAGTACTTTGCTATATTATTGTATTTTAATAACCAAATCTTATCATTTTACCTTACTTTCTATAAATCTGATATGTCTGATACCTTACCTTACTTACTATAAAATAGAAATGTCCGATACCTTTTGTTCTTTGGCTGGAAGTGTGGACTGTGATCAACATGCATGTACATGCAAAATTGATCCCAGTGTTATCTACCCGCCCTTTATTCAGAAAGAGTAAACAACAGATACCTTCTCTGTTAACATCTTTTTCTCCCATTTTTTCCCTACTTAATCTTCCTTGTCCTACTAACTTTGTGTAATATATATTTTTGTTAACCATTGTGCTATGAATATGTTTGTATTCTATGCAAATAAATATATGTATGCATGTATGTATGAATGTATGTATTATTGCCACTGGGTCAATAATTTTATTTATATTTGGTATGAATGCCACTGGATTAGACCATCATGTGTCCATTAAAAACCATCTTGTCTGCACATGAAAAAGACATAGCTTTTTTTCGGGGCTAAGATTATTTTCACTGTGAAATTTTATTGCAGTACAGATTTCTAACAGTTCGAGGACTGTCGATGCCAACTGTATCTATGGCACATGCAACTTATCAGGCAGTGGAGCGATAAAGGGCTATTATGGCTTTCTTGTTGTAATTCTGTTTCAGAATGGGGCAATGGTCAACCAGAGACGAATAACGAATACTGCACTTTCTATTATCCTAGCGACAAGAAATGGCATGACGGTTCTTGTAGCTCCCATTTATATACTATCTGCGAGATCCAATAGGGGAAAAAAAAGAGCGATCCTAAAAAGTTTGTTGAAGAGGGAGTTGAACGAACTATGTGATTGGAAGTTTGAAAAATACTTACAGATTCTGAACTCATTTAAAAAAAAATCGGTTAGCTCATTTACCCCTTGAAATAAATTTGCAGTGGACGACAATTTGTAATCAACTTTTGGATAAATTTTATCACACAAACACTTTTGAAAGCATTGTTAAAAAGGAAGAAATATTCGTGCCACTTTTCAAGTTATTTGCAAAATGCTGTGGGTTGATGAGGGTGACTTTGAAAAAAAAAAGTGTAATAAAAGAATTAAATGTCACGATAAAATTGTAAACCGATGATAAGTTATTTGATATTACATGATTAATTTGTATTTTTTATGTGTTGTTTGTACAATGTATGTTGTATGTGTAATGAGGCAGAGAGAGACAGAGAGAGAGAGAGAGTGTGTGTGTCCTATTGCAGGTGATAGACAAACATGATGACAAATATCTGTAATTGATAATGTCAAAATCCCAATGGTTGCAGTTAGCTAATGTGTTAAAAGTGACTCTCTCTCTCTCTCTTTCTCTCTCTCTCACCAGTCATTCACATAGTACATGTGCCCATATCATATATCAATCAATGTGTCAATCGAACTTTACAATATATATTGACGTGTTAATGACCAAAACCATGAGTTGTTTGTCTAAAAATAGATACGAATTTAGAAGTGCGATGTCACCTTTGAATGACAGCATTGGCTGAGCAGATTGAAACCTACATACTGAAAAAAATGTAATGAGCGTCGGAGATTCAAGGCTTCGTGGATAATGAAACGATGAAAATAAAACATCTATCTATCTATCTATCTATCTATCTATCTATTCTTGATTCGAAAGGGGGCATAAAACACCATTCAAACCAAGTCAAATTGACTGCACCTTGCTGATTTGCTTAACTCTTTCAGCGCCAAATATACAAACTTGACCCCTTCTAGCAGCTTAAAATACCATCCATTGAAATGGAGAGATTTTTACCACATCATAGGCCAGATAAAACAAGCGGACGGCATAGATCAAAGACTGCACGTTCTGTGCAGTCTGATCTTGATCTATGCCGTCCGCAAAAGCCCATGTTTTAGCCTATGGCGCTGAAAGGGTTAAAGAATGAAAGATCCGATAAATTCATAATTTGTTTCAACTACTCCCACTAAAATGGATCATTTTTTTTTTCAATGTAATGGTAAATGTGTAATTATTAGCAACTTCTCCATTATCCACAATGTTTTCTTATTCCTTTTTGCAGATATGTTTTAAAAAAGCATCAATATCTTTGTATGCATCAAGAGTTGTACTTTCAACTTAGTCTGAAAGCTACGTTATAATGAGACAATTTGCCTCAGATAGGAGAGACACAGCAATAAGTAATGGTTATCATCCTCGATATGGCGTGCAACACACAAAAAGGGGCCTTCGGACATATGCGTGAAAGTGTGTCGTCCCAGATCAGCCTGTGCAGTGCAGACACGACACTTCCCGTTTTTGGCGATTTTCTGTTTCACGAAAGTCTACTGTAAGAAAAAAATCTAATGTAGTCGTAAAGCGCCGTCTCGGATTAGCATGCGCGGACTGCGCAGGCTAATTCGGGACGACACTTTACGCAAATGTCCAAAGGTCTCATTTCGCATGTTGCGGGCAAATTATATTATGGAAATGAAAAGTGTACGAATTAAGGAAAGGGTTAATGATCGAATGAAAGTCATGCCGTGTAAGGTTCCGTGTCTATCAAACAACAAAGATGAATATTGTAACCCTCTGACCGCTAATACACAAACTAAGTAGCCTCTGTGAACGGCGTCGATCAAAATTAGACTGCACAGACCTTGGATCTGCATAGTCATCTATTTAACTAATGATTATCTATTACACACACACAAAAAAATATATTCTTCGTTTGCAGTGGAGTTGTATTTCGAACCGTCAACCAAAGAAATTCGAATTTTTTAGGTTTGACAGTCGAGACATTAATTAGGCGAGTCATTTGCGCATGTAGCGTATTTGTAAAACTGTCACGAGAGAGATCGTAGCTCTATGTAAAACAAAATTCCTTGTTTTTTTTTTAACAGTATTTATCTGTGTCTTGAAAAATTCAATCAGCCGGTAAATGAATTCATGAGCTCTCTCACTCCCTCTCTCGATTGATTAAAATGTCGGTATTTTACGTCGCTCTAATTCATAATTTTTCGACCATCAATCTGGAAAAAACTTCGAAGATGCGTATCATCATAAATATTTTGGTCTGTCCATTTTACAAAGAAATGCCAGACCTTCATCCAAAAATGCATGCAATGCAAGAGACCTAGCGTGTTTAAGCGATTTAATTTTTTACCGCCATTTGTAATTTAAACACCTTTTGTGGACGGCATAGATCAAGGTCAGAGTGCACAGGATCTGCTGCTAATCAACGATCGAATTCAGCTTAAATACATCAGAAATAAGCCAGGCTGTGTGAAAAAGGGGATTAATGCATCTGCGAAAAGTATCGACCCAAGTCAGCGTGCGCAGTCCGCGCAGGCTGACCTGGGCCGAAACTTTTCGCTATTGGACAATTTTCTGCATGTCCAAGGACCAGTCTACCTCATGATTCAGTCAGTTGTCAGACAAAATGGACTTTATGGATCCATAGTCATGTGATAACTTGCTTGGTATCATGCATCAAGATGCATTAAGCCCCCTTTTGCCAGAGCATGGCTCAAATCTAGAAAATCTATCTTTTAACATCGAAAAAGTAGAATTCATTGAATTGGCAGCGCAAGAAATCAGTTAATGTTATAAACAATGTTAATTATGATAGGGGTTTCAACTTTTCATGTAGTTCTCATGTTTGTATCATTGTTAATTGTAAAAGTCCGACCACATGCAATTACATTTATCTCTCGTCCTGCTTTTCATCTCAGTGACAGTGATATAACAGTCATAGTAAGAAATGTCTGTATTCATATCTATGGCGTGAACCCCATGCCTTCAAATCTATGTGAAGACATTTTGAGACAATTCAAAAGAAAACTATCGTTTTCTTTTGAATTGTCTCAAAATATCTTCACATAGCTCACAAGGCCCGTCTATGTGGAGCCGGAGCCAAGAAGAGAGAGAGAGAGAGAGAGAGAGAGAGAGCGAGAGAGCCAGCCGAGCGAATGTTCGACAGATTTGCAGGGATATACATAGACAAAAAGACAGACAACAAAATTTGCAACATTTGCAGATGACAAATTAGATGCAGCTTTCTTTCGCAGGGTACTGAAATCATTGGGATCCCGCGGTAAAAAGATAAGAAAAAAAAAAAAAACTGGTCTCTACAACATCGTAAACCTTCAATCAACCATGTCTCTCAACATATACTCTAACACAGAGAGGCGATGTCAGTGAGCGAGTCAGACTGAACGACTGACGACGAACAAAATAACAGCGAAAGACAGACAATGAAGATCTGAAAGAGAGCCAAAGATAATAACAGAGACAGGGTCCCCTCTGGTCAAGGGTTCAACTTGCAATACAAAAACGACTCCATATATAAACGTATTTGACAGTAAGCAATGTTTTATTGACGGACTTTACCTTTGGTGATCGGCACACAGACCATTACAGGGAAATTAACCTCAGGTTTGCCATTATTTTAATTACTATGGTATCATTATAGCAGCCGTAAAGCAGATCTTTTACAAGCTTATCCTGATTAGGCGTCATAAATTTAAAAAAGAAAAAAAAAACAAAAAATTTTTAACCCACACAATTTGTATGATTTCCATGATATAATTATACGATAAGATATACATTTTCCCATGATATTAAACTAAATATAGGATAATGTTGATCTAGATCCCGCATTATAAAGTATATGCCCTGTTATTCTGAACTGAATCTACATTGTCTGAAAGAGTAATCAAAATTTTTATTGACACTCCAAGGGTTAAAAGGCTACAAAGTCATCTTCGGTTATTCGTTTGTATATTTCAGAGATTACCTGCTGTTTCTATTTTCCATGTATATACATATACGTAGTATCAAAAATAAGGGAACCCTTGTATTTTATCTTGAGATAGTTCTTTATTTCACCTAAAACATATAGCAGATATGGAATCCAAGTCAATATCGAGTGTGTCCTTCATGTGCAGCAACACCTGCACGACACCTGGCGGGCATACTAGAGATAATACGGCGCATGGTTGCTCTTGGAATCTGCTGAAATACTGAGAATTAAAGTCACCCAATCATATCATGTCAGAAGTATCAAGTAATAGGCCTGTCTTGTTCTTGCGGCTGCGTATTTGTCAAAAGTGCACAGAGAGAACTCATAATCTAATTGTATAAAAAGTTTTTCCTTTTTAATTTGAATTTCAGAATAAGAACAATCGTAAAAAAAACCACGCGTATAGAACACTTTACGAATACTTGATAACTGTGTTGAAATGTTACATAATTAGATAATGAATGCCATGACCCAAGGTCAGCAGAAAAATAAATATTCCAGCAGACATCGGCTGAACAATTAATTCCTTAACAAGCACGCTGGACGAAATTAAGAGGATATTTTACAAATCTTACACGAAAGTAATCATACAACCGTTACCTTAATTTTGAAAATATACCGTTGCAGTTTTTCAAACTGCTACTTGATTGGAGAGAGACAAGATTCTGATATTTGAAAGAGGCGGTGGGGCTTGGTTACAGAAAAACTGTTTCCCGAAATAATTTTAGCCATGCAGTATGAAAAGGGGGCTTAATGCATCTGCAAAAAGCATCGACTCCAGTCAGCCTGCGCAGTCCGCGCAGGCTGACATGAGCTGAATCCTTTTGCTTTTTGTAAATTTTCTGTGTGTCAAAGACCATTCTACCGCGTGATTCAGTCGGTTGTGAAATAAAACAGATTTTATTGATCCCTAAATTATCTGATGACTTGCTTGGTATAATACATCACGGAGAAGCTTTAAGCTCCCTTTTGCCAAAGCGTGGTCCATTTTAGGTGATGTGGCCTACCACATAGATACACATTACACGATACGGATGATCAAACAGACTGAAGAGAGTAAACATAAGGCCATTTCAACTAAAACTTTGATACATTTTAGCAGTCCATTGATTTAAAAAAAAAAAAATAAGATACAAACTGATGATCAATGATTTGAAGAGAACTTATGGACATTTTGACCAGGAATTGTGATACATTTTTTTTGTCCGTTGACTTTATAAGTTTAATAAAGTGTTATATATTGTGCATGTTGAGAAATACATTTCCCTTTAAGATTTTTCCCAATAGACAGCTGGCATTAGAGATTTTTATTGCTCCCAAAATAAAGCAGCTGAACTTCACAAGAATAAAGATTCATTTCGAGGCATTATCATTTTCCACATATTCATGCTTTCGGTTTCTTTCCACATTGCATCTGTATCGTCTTCTCGTCGGTACTTTCAGTACTTTGATTGCCACTTGTACCTTCATTGTAGAGGTCATCAGACCTCTCCAACAGTGGTGAGTTTAAAAGGCAGACTGCCACAGAAATTGCTGTCTAAATCTATGTTGTTTCGCGAAACTGCTCTGATACGCAGTCTGTTTCGTCATGGTTTTAAACCGAAATAAAAAAAACTGAAATAGGAAATAGACTTGGTTTGTTTTTATATGACGGACTTCAAAAAAGATTTGTTATATCGATTTGATTGCAAATGACCTCTCCAATAGTTGTAATTTTTCATTAAACTAATAAAGCTAAGCAAAAAAAAAAGAATTTCTTTAAAAAAGAGAACACCGCGGGAAAAGATCACACGACTTGAAAACGCGGGACGAAGGTCATGTGACTGTCATGCAATGCATAAGAGGTTTCTACGCAGCGGCAATCATATAATACCTTACTTTTTTGTTTACATCTACCAAAATACATTGAAATTAAAAGCCAAAACACTATTTGAAAACACTGATGCTGACCTCTCCTGGCTTCTTTTTTAAAGAAGCCAACTTGTCTGGTATGTCTTTAAACAATCTGCGTTGTGACTGGCTGGCAAACCACATTATCCCGACCATGGCATGCTAGTCGTAAAGTTGTGCCCCAAAATCATGGCTTCAAAATTGTATAATTTACTTACAAATTTCGTGGCCTTTAATAATGTGCAGCCTGACTGCAGAAACGAACCATCAATTTTCAAACATTCTGTGTTCGCAATCCAAGCCTATTTTTCTTGCGAAAAAAGTACAATGGTTTTTCCATTCTGGTTTAATGGCTTTGCACACACAATACCGACTTTTTTCGACCCTCTTTAAGATACCTTTTGAAAACATTGTGGGAAAAGGAGAAAATGCTGGTAACTAGCATTTTCTCCTTTTCCCACAATGTTTTCTACCCTTTTAGAGTCAGGCTTTATAAGTTCAGCCACAATTTTATTTGTCGTCTGCAGCAGCTTTGAATTTGGACCAGTGTAATATTTTGTCGTTTGGTAAATAGTTAATGGCTTTGCACACACTAGGCGCATTGTGGCTTCTTTGATAATTGTGGGTTACGAGGAAAGAATACGGATTATTTCAAATCTTTACCAAGCGACAAATTTTACACTGGACTAAACTGAAATCATTAGCAGACGACATCTTAAATGTAGCTGAAATGGATATTTCTGTATTTGACAGGGCAGAAAACATTGTGGGAAAAGAAGAAAATGCTGGACACCAGCATTTTCTTCTTTTCCCGCACTGTTTTCAAAAGCCTTCTCTTTCAGGGTCGTTAAAACTCGGGATTGTGTGGTAAGAGTTAAACTTTCCAAAAAGTGATATACAGTAAATATCTATTTGAGACATGCTCTCTGAAACAGGGGTTAAATGCATCTGCAAAACGTATCGACCGAGGTCATCCTGCACAGTCCGCACAGGCTGATCTGGATCAAAAACATTTTGCTATTAGTCAATTTTCTGCATGTGAAAGGACCAATCTACCTCACGATTCAGGCGGTTGTTCGATAAAATAGATTTTATGGATCCATAATAATATGAGGACTGGCGTGGAATTATGCATTGCGGAGATGGATTAAACCTTTTTTTATCAAACCGCCGCTCACAAATAGATGTTTCATGTATTTGTAAATGTAAAATCCGCCATGACGAAAGTAATTTGTGCTATTTTCCCGTATGAGCGGCGCTGTGGAAAAGGGGGTTTAATGCATCTCCACAGTGCGTTATACAAAGTAAGTCACAGAAAAATATCCATGAATCCCTTATGTCTAAAAAAAACCCCGACCAAATCATGATATAGAAAGGTCGTTTGACATGCAGAAACCTTCCAAAAAGTTTCGGCCCAGGTCAGCCTGCGCGGTTTGCGCAGGCTGGCCTGAGTTGAACCTTTTGCAGATCATAAAACGTCCTTTTCATAGAGCATGACTCATATCTATGACGCTAAATTTCTATTTTCAGACATCAAGTTTCAAGGTCACTTGTCCAAAATGGCGAGCTCCTTGAAAGTGATGGTTTGCCTCTACCTCGTGCTGATTCTGTGTGTAACCATCACCAATCAGGCACTAGGACCTGGGTACAATGTCAACTCTCTCCATCTTTCATAGAAAATGACTCATATAATGACTAAAATTTCTATTTTTAGACATAAAGTTTTCAAGGTCACATGTCCAAAATGTCGAGCTCCCTGAAAGTGTGATTTGCTTTTATGTCGTGTTGGGTCTGTGTGTAACAATCACCGCTCAGGTACCAGGGCCTGGATACAATGTCAACTCTCTCTCCCTTTCATAGGAAATAATTCAAATAATGACGCCAAATTTCTATTTTTAGACATCAAGTTTCAAGGTCACATGTCCAAAATGTTGAGCTCCCTGAAAGTGATGGTTTGCCTCTGTCTCGTGCTGGTTCTGTGTGTAACCATCACAACTCAGGCACCAGGACCTGGGTACAATGTCAACTCTCTCCCGGGTGGTCAGTTCGGACAGATGCTTTTCTTGGACATGCTAGGAGAAGATCCGATGAGTAAGTCTTTATTTCCAATTGTTTTGATGTGGGAAAGCAGTCAGTGGCTTGGAAAAAATATTGTGCGTAGCACTAGTAAAAGAAACTCCATGTAAACATGGAAAGGTGCATTGGCCGCCCCGATATGACTGAAATAATGTTGATTACGACTTTACCATACATACTCGTACAAACATTATTTACTTCTTGTCGTACCTACCTTAGCAAGGAGGCATGCCATAGGTACCGGCTACCTGTCTATACGTTTAACCCTTTCCCAAACGTGAAATTTTGGACTGGTCCAAATTCAAAGAGTTTGCAGACGACAATTTCAAATTTGATGAAAATGGCAGAAAGTTATCAAAAAGGGTAGAAAACACTGTGGGAAAAGGAGAAATTGCTCGTTACGAGCAATTTCTCCTTTCCCACAGTGTTTTCAAAAGACTTGTACTGCAGACACGTGAAAACCAGGGCTTGTTTGGGAAAGGGTTAATCGAATTCGCAGTCCTGAGTGCGTCTTTCCGTCAGGTTACATTGATTAACAGAGTTGGTATTTCCTTATATACGTTTATTCTGTTCCAGCTATTCACCGAACTGACGATTCCAAAATTGAATTTGAACCCCTAAGCTGCTCCAAGTTTGGAATAGCATTATCGGGATTTTTACAACCGGCTTGAAAGTTTGATTTAACTTACTTAGCAGGATAAGGGCTTAGAACTGTATTTAGGATCATCTATGAATACGGAAGCACGTTTCTATTCATTGTATTCTTGAACTTCAATTTTCTTTATCAGAAAGATTGCCGACTTTATTGATGTTTGGAAACACCGGAAGCGGACAAAGAGTGGCCACAACAGGGGCTGGTCAGCAGGGCACGGGGGCAGCGGGGCCAGCAATGAGCTACATGGCCTTTTCGAGAATTTTTCCATCCTTCGATTTCTAGTTTTGGAACGAGTCTTAGGCCTGGGTCCTTGTTCATCAACCATTCCATGATTCCATATATATTTTTCTAAGAATAGCTATTTGATTGGCTGAAACTTTTGTCTCAGCCAATCAGATCGCTAGACTTTGAATAAGAATTGGAAGAACATTTAAGACTGGTTGTTATCATGGACTGCGGAAGGGTATTCCAGTCCTTCTTATAGGTTTCTTTTTCTTCGCTTTGTCTCCAGCCATTTGATTGGTGGGGTCAGAACTGTCAGCCAATCAGAATCTTTGTAGTAGAAATCAGATTTGGGAATAAGAATGGCTGATGAATGTAAACCGTATGTCGTGTCTTGTTTTAAAAATTAAATGTTACAGTGTTGTTTTTGCTTCGTTTTTTTTTTTTGTTATTGTCATATAGCAATCATCATCATCATCACCGTCGTCGTCGTCATACAATGACCAAGGACAACATGGAGGGACACACATATAACCGTACCACAGGCCTTTGAAACTCTATTGGTCTACCACGGAACACTAACATTTCCCTTGGTTGATCATCGAACAACTGAAATTGCATGATTGGTGCATCATCTGTATATCACGGAATACTCAAATTTTCATTTACACCGTTACTATAAATAGCATATTGGCGACTGCCTCTATATTGTATATAATAAGACAAGGTGTGTAACGAAATCGAAGATAATTTTTACCCCTGTCCTCTCTTAGAGATAATATTTAACGGAAAACGAAAAAGTAAACCTAGTTACCGCTACAGATGGGTTCACAAATGATTTTTCTTGTGTACCCTGACTTTCAAAAGTTCCAAACGGCTCTTGCCATAAAGCAATTCTCTGATCTAAAAAGAAATTAAGAAACTTCTACATTTTCGGGATCGCCATGCGCTGACGTCGCACATTTCATTATGACGTATGAGGCAGCGAATTATTACTCACGTGAAAAGACGCACCAAAGTTTTTGACCGATAAACGGTAAATACGCGTTTGAAAATATGCGAAATGTAAGATAAAAATCGTGATACTAGATTAGACGAATATATCAGACGAAATATTATTTCAATAATTTCATCAATATATCAACAGAAGAATTTTATATCTAAGTTCGAATTTTTCAGAAAATTTTCAGATCAGAGCTATTGCTTGATTGCAAGAGCCGTTTGGAACTTTTGAAGGCCAGGGTGCACAAGATTTATCATTTGCAATGGTAACTAGGTTTAGTTTTACGTTTTCGGTTAAATATTACCTCTGAAAGGGGAGAGGGGTAAAATTTTTCTTCGATTTCGTTGCACACCTTGTCCTACTATATACGATATAGAAGCAGTCGCCAATGTGCTATTTATAGTAACGGTCTCCGCTAAGGAGAATTTTGTTATCCCGTGATAGATCAATGGAATTTCAGTGGCCTATGACCGTACATATACGACTTTTTGCGCTCCTAATTTGGAATTTATGGCAAACATTGCTAGAAAAGATCCGATCATTTGTTGCAAAGTATTGCTTTCTTTTTCTAAATGAGTTAACTCTTTGCCACACAATCCCAGGTTTTAACGACCCTAAGGGCAAAAGGCTTTTGAAAACATTGTGGGAAAAGGAGAAAATGCTGGTAACCAGCATTTTCTCCTTTTTCCACAATGTTTTATACACTAACAGTGAAAATTGCACCATTTGAGTCACATTTAAATTGTCGCCTGCACATGCTCTCAATTTAGGCCAGGCTAAAATTTTGTCGTCTGGTAGAGGGTTAAGTGACAAAGCCAGGAGCCTTTTTAGCCATGTTTGTCCATTTGGTCTCGTTTGTACCTTGTTGGTCGTAACAATTGGGGTAGGGGAAGGGCCATCTGACGTTCCACAAGGACTCATTTATATCTAATAAAGACCTGGAGACCTACACCTCATGCCAAAACGGATTCGTGTGGTAAAAAGAATGACTTCCTATTATATTGATAGATTGATTTTCCCCCGTTTATTTATTATCGCCATCGCCATCGCCGGTCGCCCATATGGGCTGTTAGTTTTGTAACGTGGGATAATGCAAGACACAGGACGAAAACCATCCTAGTTAATGTCCTCAGTGTATAGCACCGTCACAAGAGACCTCGGTTTAACCTTTCATCCGAAAGGCTTTTCGTAAATTTAGATGGCCAACCAAAGGCCGCAAGCTGACACCCTCAAGTGGTCCAAGACTTGAGGTTTACAAGTCCTACGCTCTACCACTTGAGATATGCGGGCTGGTCAAGTATTTTGTCGAAAACGGCATTACGTAAACGAAGTATTGACTTCTTCAAAGAGGAGAGTGTTGTGGCAAGTATAATTACCTTCCTTTAACGAACGAAATGTTCACAAAACAACCGAGGTTGAAGCATTTCTGATGTCAGATGCCTCAGTCTGTTTATCAGCATTCACCTGTTTCTGCACAATCCCGAGCCGTAATAACCATTAGAAAGAAAGCTTTGAAAACACAATTTCTACCCTTCCCTACAAAATCAATTTTTGAGTCACATTTAGTTTTTCGTCTGCAAATAATTTCAATTGGACAAGTCTAACATTTTGTGTTCTGCTAAATAGTTGACCCTTTACCACACAATTACGACGTTCAACGACCCTGAGAAAGATAACTTTTGAAAACATTGTGGGAATAGAAGAAAATGTTGGTAACCAACATTCTCTCCTTTTTCCCGCAATGCTTTCTTACATTTCATAGAACAATTCCATCATTTGAACCCCATATAATTAGTTGTTTGCAAATGCTTTCACTTTGGACAAGCCTAATATTTTGCCGTTTGGTAAAGAGTAAAGTGTCCCAGTCAGGCGCCCTTACTGTATTTGTCTGGCTGTCTCGTTCGTGCATTGTTTTAACTTGCCGCTTGTTACATTCTACATACCATTTCTAGACCTATCAAACCCTTTTTCAGAATATACAGAGGACAAATATTTGAATGAAAGGTAAATGTTGCTTTTCATTTGGATGGAAACATTGTCTGAAAAGGAGCAATTGCTGTTACAAATAATTGCTGCATTTCCCTTAATGTTTTCTAATGCTATCACTACAAGTGCTAAAAGTCGGTTTCGTTCAGTAAAAGCTTAAAGCTTAAAGTGGTGATTTGAAATTAATTAGGGTACTCAAGGAAGAGCTATATTCGTAGCACTTAAAGATTGATAAAAAACACTGATGTTAGAATTAGATAAATGAGTAATGCTGTGGCAAAAGGGGACTTAATATATCTCCGTGACCCATGATACCATTCAAGTCATCACATAATTATGGTTCCATAACAGCCACTTCTGTTAACAACCGACTTAATCATGAGGAAGGATGGTCCTTGGACACACAGAAAATTGACCAGTAGCGAAAAGTTTCGGCTCAGGTCAGCCTGCGCGGATTGCGCAGGCTGACCTAGTCGATACTTTTCTAAGATTTATTAAGCCCCCTTTTCACAGAGCAAGGCTCAAATGTGCTTCACCTTCTATTTTTAATGAATGCACTGGTGTGGCATATGCCCAGGAAGCCATGGTGTGGAATAAATAATTTTGAAAAATATAAAAACAATAAGGTGGAACGAAGAAGCCTGTGCGAACAAGCCAAGGGACGAACAAGCCCAGGGACGAACTGGTTTTGGGACGAACACGGTCAGGAGACAAAGATTATGTGTATCACTGCGCCAATAGAAGGCCATAGCTGCATAGATATTTTCAATAATAAAAAAAAAAGAAACATTCCCATGATCGATGGCCTAATCCAGTTTAACACGCCGTTGTTAGTTATATCTCTGAGAAACACTTATTTGTCTTAAAAAAAAAGAGCTTAATTGGCTTTACTTCCTTCGGTTTTGCGCAAACTACGATACACGATTTTCAAAACTCGATTTTCGAACTCAAAGTGTCTTCGACAAATGCCTCAACAAAAGGAACTATCTCTCTTAACCATTGAACTGCTGAATAAATTACACGATAATTTCCACTCACTGGTAAAAACCAAAATATTGCGATTTCGATTTTTTTTTTTTTTCACTGAAAAGAAAATACTGTAACGGACATTGTAGATCAAAGATCAGACTGCACGTTCTGTGCAGTCTGATCTTGATCTACATTGTCCGCTAAAGGTCAGCCTAAGGGTTAACATTTATTGAATATACTGATATACTTCAACCACCATTTTACTGAAGAAAAGATACCTCATTTTAAGATTTAAATAGTGAATATGATCAATTTATTGATGAGTCTCTTTTTTGAATACTCTTGTAACGGTTATGAGTCTGTCAGCCTTTCCCACACAATACCGGTATTGCCAGTAGAAACTTGTGTGCATCCCGGCCCGCCCTTGTTCTTTCTAGAGGCTGGACAATTTTGCCTTCATGGTTGCCTAGGTCGATCTTGGTAATAACTGTAACTTCAACAGTGGGAATCAGAAGCACCATCGCCAGAATCAAGAACCCTTTCATCCTGTTAAGTACATATGCGGAATATTAATGTTATTGCACATGTAGCTTTCATGGGGGGGGGGGGGGGGGGGGGGAGGTATATTTGCTTCGAGTTGTGTGAGAAAATTTGGTATCTACTTAGACCAAAGGTCGACCGAGATGTAAAAAATTTCCTACGCGGGGAGAAGCAAATGCAAGCACAAGGAAAGTAATTACAACATAATATTATTCTATTTATTATGAGTATACATGTCAAATGCGTTACATCTCTTCAAAGAATTGTTTCTAGAAAACCAGGCATAACAAGTACAAACCTAACATTTCAGAAACTCGTCAAGATACTCCGCGAAGACAATTAATCCCTGAGAATTCTGTATTTGCTAAAGAAATGATGCCTGAAATTTATCTATCTAGTTATTACAACGTACATTTATCTACTTAGCTATTTCCCTGATATTGTGTCATTTGGAGGGGAAAAATACACACACAACTAGATTTGAAAACCACGAGTTTTTCCTCTTTCGCAGATGAAACCATCAGTCATAGGGTATTCATATAAGTCTTAGTCTTGGGGTATAGTTCGGAAAGTGTAGACAAGATCATCCAGCACTTTCTTGCCCCGTGTGTGGTGTATACTCTCCGACAAGAATTTAGATTAAGAGGCCTTATCAAGTATTATGTTATTATTTGAATTTAGCCATTGAAACGTAGATCTGTTCGTTTTACAATGCACTTACTTGATAATCAGTCGGTGTCCAAGTGCCTGTCTATTTCGATGTACTAGTATGTTATGTAACAGAGATAATCTACACTTCGCTGTTCCCTAACGGCTGAATGTTTTAGTAGTTAACCCTTTACCAGACGACAAAATTTTAGCCTTGTCCAAATTGAAAGCATTTGCAGACGACAATTTCAATGTGGCTCAAATGGTGCAACTTTTCTTTGATAGGGTAGAAAACATTGTGGGAAAAGGAGAAAATGCTGGTTACCAGCATTTTCTCCTTTTCCCACAATGTTTTCAAAAGGCTTCTTTTCCAGGGGCGTCAAAAGGCGGCATTGTGCAGTAAAGGGTTAAAACAAGCCCAACTGTATGTATATATCAAACAGCTGCACCAATAGCTCAATAGTAGTTTAGAATTTTAGACTCTTATCCTGCTAAATTAAAAGAAATAAAACTTTCAAGCCGATGGTAAAACCACTTATTTTCCTATTTCAAAGGTATATTTGGAGGAGAGATATCTCCTTATTGGACAATGTAGATCCAAGATCAGACCGCACGCTCTGTGCAGTCTAATCTTGATCTAAGCTGTCCGCAAAAGGGCAGTGAGTCGCGTTTAGCAGCTGAAGGGTTAACCCATATCATGCTAAGTAAGTTAAATAAAACTTTAAATCCGATATCACAAACCCCATTAACATTATTTCAAACTTATTTTGGGAGGAAAAAAATCTCTTCTTATCGGACAGTGTAGATCCAAGATCAGAGTGCACGTTCTGATCAGTCTGATCTTGATCTACACTGCCCGCAAACGGTCAGTGAGTCGCGCTTAGCAGCTTAAGGGTTAACAAGAATTTTAAAGACTGCTTTTGATCCCTTACCAAACAACCCCCGAGCTTTAACGAATCTGAGAAAGAAGCCTTTTGAAAAAGTAGTTGGAAAAGGAGAAAATGCTGGTTACCAACATTCTCTCCTTTTCCAACAATGTTTTCTATCCTTCTCAAAACAAATTTTAGTTTTTTGGGTCAATTCTTTTAATCGTCTGCTGATGCTTTCACTTTGAATAGGTCTAGACTTTTGTCATTTGGTAAAGAGTTGACTCTGTCAGTGCTAAATATATATACTCAACATATTGAGAAATAGTAGCGGAAATAGGATCCACTGAAATTCAGAAAGACCTTTATCTTGTAGGCTTGACTAATCAAACAGATAGCATGTGCAATCTGAACTTTAGCTATGCCTTTAGCAAACGACCACATTTTCGCCTATGACTCTGAAAAGGATGAAAAGCTATTAGGCTTATATTTGAGCCACGCTCTGGCAAAGGGGGCTTAATGCATCTCCGTGAAGTCTTACACAAGTAAAGTCATAATTATGGATCCATCTTGTCTAACAATCTACTAAATGATAAGGTAGACTGGTCCTTGGACATACAGAAAATTGACCAATAGCGAAAATTTTGGCCCAGGTCAGCCTGCGCGGATTGCGCAGGCTGACCTGGGTTGATACTTTTCGCAGATGTATTTAGCCCCTTTTCACATAGTATGGCTCATTTCTTTTTTACATAAAGAGAATGACTAAGGAAGAGAGAAACAAATATATAAAGAAACATTTATACTCGTTTTCAGTCAGTTTTAACCAACTTCATCTGTATTTTATGAATTTTATGAAACTGTAAGCATTCTTGTATCTTCATGCCAAATATTACTACAGACGGCTGCAAGGTTGCACAGATTCGACGGACAGAAATTGCATTTCATTTTTTCGCAGCCTTCAAAGAAATCACTGATGTCGTTTCCAGTTTTAAATGAGGACAGATCCCTTGAGTTTCCTCTATCCCTTACACCACATTTATTGATCATTTATCTATGTTTACACAGCTGAGCAAATTCCGAGCCCTGCTACACACTTTCAAGATCCAACAGCGGTTTTTTTTTCTGTCTGTGTGGATGTATCTTTATTAAAATGTTGTGTTGCAACAGTTCATTCCTCTGTTCTCGACCAAGGTCAGTCCTGCCCGACCAGAATCACTTGCGAGGATCAAATTACTTTAAAGACCTGAATGGCTCAGAATTTAGTCAGAATTTAGTCAGCTGTGTAAACATAGATAAATTACCGAAATATGTTGTAAGGGATAGAGAAACTCGAGGATTTTTTCCTCATTTCAAATCGGAAACAACAACAGTGATTTCTTTGAAGGCTGCCAAAAAATTGGAATACATTTTCTGTCTGTCGTAATCTGTGCAACCTTGCTGCAGCCAGGAGCAAACATTTGGCATGAGGATACAAGAATGATTATAGTTCCATAAAATAAAGATGAAATGGGTTAAAAACTGGCTGAAAACGAGTATAAATGTATCTTTAATATTCACCATTCACTTTAATCTTAGCCATTAGAATTGTTTTGTGCGTAATCCGCAAATCAAGATTTGTCACCTTGTGAAGTCTCATAAACCTAGCATAAAGTTGGTCGAAATTATTGTATATACCATTTTCTATTTAATCATCAGTGACGGTGACATTGGCCGCATGCTTTCGACATAAATGAAGGTTTGGGCATAACTTTCTGATCAAGAAATATCACCATGCCTGGTTTCATTATTCTAATTCTGGTGAAATTATTGCAGCATATATGGCGGACTCATTAATGGAAAAATCTCTGTAATTGAAGTCTGAACTTTGAAAAAAGCTTATTTTTGTCCAGGTAAAAGATAACTTGTATTACAAGACCAATGGCTTTCAGAAATATTTAGGGAGCACGAGTTACATGTACACGTATTATACCTACATTATCAAATGTAAGTGGTGTAAGTCAACTGACTTCGAAATAAACAGCCCCTGTTTCAATTTTCACCTCTAAAACCTCGAAAAACCTAAATCCAAAAGATGTAACTACCTTTTCTCAAATTTGTCCCACGCTTATTTTATCTTGAACAATTATTTCATGTTAAACTATCTTCTGGTAACTTGCACATCTCTCCTAGCTAAGCCCTTGTGTCTGGGCAATATGTCTAGGTTTTTGGATTCGCGGGTCACGTGACATCAGGAACGATCTATCGTCTGTCGTTTGCTTAATTGTTGAGTTTATTGCATGCCCCAAGATTTTTCTTTTTTTTTTGTTTTTGTGCGGTTTTTTATACTTTCACGAAAGTCTACTGTATGAAAAAATCTTATGTAGTCGTAAAGTGCTGTCTCGGATTAGCCTGCGCAGTTTACACAATTGTTCGAAGGCCTCTTTTCGTGTCTTGCACGCCATATATGAGCCATACCTGGCAAAAGGGGGAACTGAAGCATCTGATTCATACTCTGTGAAAAGGGACTTAATGCATCTTCATGATACATTGTACCTAGCAAGACATCACAAAATTAGGGATCCATAAAATCCATTTTGTCTACCAACCGACTGTATCATAAGGTAGACCAGCCCTTGGATATACAGAAAATTGGGCAATAGCAAAAATGTTTCGGCCCAGGTCAATACTCGTATTTGGGTTTTTATCATAGACAGGAAACTTTCGTTTCATTTAATTATGGTTAATTTCCTGTATATAAATACAAATGAGGCGTGCTCTATGAAAAAGGGGACTTAATGCATCTGCGAAGAGTATCGGCATAGGTCTGTCCGCGCAGTCCGCGCAGGCTGACGGGAGCCGAAACTTTTCGCTATAGGTCAATTTTCTGTATATTCAAGGACAAGTCTACCTCAAGATTAAGTCGATTGCTAAAAAAAAGGCTATTATGCATCCATTATAACGCGATGGATTGATTGGTATCATGCATTACGGGATGCAGTAAGCCTGCTTTTGCCAGACCACGGCTCAAATACTTTTTATTTAGACACCGTGTCCGACGAAATTCTCTCTCTCTCTTATCGTAAATGTCAAACTTCGGATGTAATGGACAACACAATGGCCACATGATGACACATCTGACATGGGTTATTTTGAACTTCCTGGTGGAATTCATTGAAGTGAAGTGAAGACCTAGATACGAGGATGGTTCAATGAGTATTGCAACTTTGCCTGTAAAACACCAAGTTACACAAATACAGGCGGTTATTCTATTTCATACCTTCGAAGTATTCAACGTTTACCTTATTGCAAAGTTTCAACCTTTTGATCCAATTCTGAAAAGCGTCTTCATAGTCTTGGGTCTAGTCTTGAGATACTGGAAAATAGCTAACCCAGTAGCATTTCTGTTTTGATATCTGCGACCCTCAAGGAATTTTTTGAGTTTTGGAAGTAAAAAGAAGTCAAAAGGGGTGAGGTCGGGTGAGTACAGAGGGCGTGGTAAAACAGGCA
This sequence comes from Tridacna gigas, assembly GCA_945859785.2. Lineage (NCBI taxonomy): Eukaryota > Metazoa > Mollusca > Bivalvia > Cardiida > Cardiidae > Tridacna > Tridacna gigas. The sequence continues at coordinate 107,133,469 of OX244028.2, forward strand.
CGCCCTTGTGCTTCAAAGATTTTGTCGCTATTTTGGACTTGTGAGCCGGAGAATCGTCATGCAGAAAGGTCATACCTGATAAACCAACATCTGGGTGTCTCCTTTTAACCATATCTCAAACCTGTTCACTGCATTGTTACAATGTACTATGCTAGAAACTGTCCTACCGCGCGGAATCGCCCCCCTGAACGGTTTCTCAGCGACTATTAAAGAAAACACCGTCTTAGCACTTACAATTCTTTTAGCTACAGAAGGTCTGTTCGCCTGTTTGGTGGCCCATATTGTATTACCGCACTTTCTGGTGGGCTGAAAATAATGCACCCATGTCTCGTCACAAGTCACAAGTTTAGAAAACGTTCATTGGCTGTATTTAGGGTACAATTTCAACAATTTTTGGGCAGTTGAAACACGCTGCATTATTTGGTCCTCCGTAAGCAAATGGGGTGTCCATCTGGCAGCGATACGCCGTACTTTCAATTCGCCCTTCGGGACCTTAAAAGCTGATCCTGTCGAACTGCCGACAGCCTTAGATATCTGACGCGAAGTCAAACGTGCATCCTTTTTTGGGATATTTTGTACATTTCGTATTATAGTAGGGGATAACTGCGCTGTCTGGCCTTCCAGGCCTTGGTGCACTTTCAACGGAATCAATCCCACTTTTAAAGCGCTTATGCCACCTCTTGACTGTTGAATATGACACAATGTGATGTCCATGTGCAACACATAATTCGTCAAAGATTGCTTTGGCAGGTTTCCCTAGTTCAAAACGGGTTTTTATATATCCTCTTATTTCTTAACCAATTTCTTTTTGCTATGACATACACAGTGCCTACGTGTGTACATACTTTGAATTCAAATGTAAAAATGAAGAGAAGGGTTAAAATAAAAAATCTCTTTGCTAGATTTAGTTGCGTTCCGTTACGTTCCATTTCGTTTCGCCCGTTCGATCCCCAGCTCGGCCAATTTTTTCCGCGGACTGATGAAAGTCATTGCGTCAGGATTCATTCCCCATTCCCTCTCACCTCTGACTATTGTTCCGACGATGGTTATGTGGGAAAGCAGCCAGTGGCTTGGGAAGAATATTGTACGTATTACTGGTAAAAGAAATTCCAGTAAAGCATCGTTAGGTGCACTGGCCGCCGCGATATATCTGCATTAATATGGAAAACGGCGTTAAACACCATACGATTACTCAATATCATTTTGATATTATATTACTGTCTAAGGGTGCCGGCATATTTCGCATAAACACCATAGATGTTATGCCGTCAATACCTTTAGGGTGTTGAGTCGATGCTTTCAGTCGACCCTTGCGAGTATATAGAGTCCCCACAGATGTTTGTTTTTTATTTGTACAGTTTTCCCCATATTAATAAGTCAGTGTATTGAACGTCTCAGCAGAACCTGTTAGATAAAGAGATGGCTTCAGGTCTAAAAAGAGAAAATGGTTGGGGCTGTTCATTAAATTTGCTTTAAGGTGCATGGTTACATCAGCAGAGGGAGGTAAATTCAGTTTAGAAGAAATCATCTTCAGCTTCAAAGACATTACTTTGTTACCATTAAATGTGCAGCATGTAGTAGCTTACTGTAAAGTCATCTGAAAATGTTAAGTGGGTTGCCACATCACTGCCTGGCGAATAAGATCCTTACTCGCACAACATACAGCGGATAAGGATAAGTATTTGCACGACACCAGTAAAGTTATTATTTTCCATGAAACAAAAATATGATACTGTATTCATATTTTGAAATTATCGAGGAAAAGATTCGCTCTTCTCATGCTAAATTGCTTCTCTGTGAAAATTAAATGAGTTAAAGGCCCAACAGCGGCCAATACCACAATGCTGGTGTTAATATAAATTTAAATCTAAATCATACCAAAAGTATAGAAAATACTGTGAGGATGACAATCTGTTATTGTGTGGTAATTCCAAGCGTTAGTCGCTGGCAGAAAAATACATTTTAAAAGCAGGCAAAAAGTAAATAAAAGATGGAGCGACCTGACAACTTTTAACCTAGTTCTGAAATTAATTTCTCTGCAAGCGACTGAAACCAGGACCGACAATGATTTCCACACTTTTCAATGATACGATTTAAATAGAAATGTATTTCAATACCTGCTTTGTTTACTTTTGGCAGCTATTGTTACTTAAGAAACTTCAGGAACAGACTAAACTAGAACCCAAACCTTCCCCCCCAACATCGAAGGAACTTACAATGGTCACGTTTAAAATGATAATACATGTTATAATTAAAGATAAAACACCTTTGTCACATGACAGCTGCGAATGTCCCAGCTGCCCCGGCTCCGAAGATTTAAGTATATACGGAACCAAAAAGGAAACTTTCGTAAAGTATGAGTAAAATTTTCAAGGTTACCTTTGAGACGTACATACATGTATACGTCATGTATACACGCATTGTAATTTTTAAAACCGTGATAGCTTGCAAAATTGGTCAGATAATGCCTAGCTAAAAGACCTGTCGGCTATTTCAGGCAAAGTTCGAGTTTCGGTGCATGTAACGGCTGGACATATCCAGTCCACGCATTGATCAGAAATATTAATGCCAAGACTTAAAGAAAATTTACCAGAAAGAGTCGTAGGTATGCTGGAGGCTTGGCTTCCTACTACAGGGGTTGCAGTTCAAGTTGGCGCATTAGCGCACGCAGTCAGGAGCCTTCTGTGGCGATTTGCGCAAACCTGGAGTGCAAAATACTTACACGTAGGGGCAGACCGCGTGTCACGAGTCGAGCCTAAGACAAATAAATCAGTACATTCGAGACCTACGAGCATCAGTTGCAGCTGCTGTTATCCCCGGAATCATTTAGCTGGTAACGGTTTGCACAGAGGTCGCCCGTACGTTCACTCGGATCTGACGCGCGGCCATCGCAAATATAGAGAGCAATTGGCCATGGAACACAAACTGGGCAAGACAGCATTATTTTTTTTCTGATGTGTCGAGGTTTGTATTGTCTCGAGCTAATGGCCGTGTACATTTGTTCCGACGCAGGAATGAACGTTATGCTGACTGTTGCCTACTGCAACGCGATCGTTTGGAAGCAGGGATCAGTTATGGTGCGGGGCGGTATTGCTTACGGGTATTGTACCCCACTAGTCTTCATTTGGGGCAATTCAAATAACCCCATCCCCCACAAATAGGGAGAATAATTCAGGCCTTCATATTGTCCCTCTGCTTCGACTGGGCAGCGATGTAATTGCGTCTCTGACAGTTGCCCTATAATTGAAGAACATTTTAATGATGATTTATTTTAATAACAAAGTGAACAATAATTTAGATTCGTAATAATAGCCGATCTTCGTGCGTATAGCTGCTATCAAATTTTAATATTTACTTTTTTGCATTAATTGCAGTCAAGAGGAAGATGATTCAAAAGAAATAAAATTAATGTAGGTTTTTACCTCTGCTTGAATTTGTTCTATTTCGTTTCGTTCTATTCGTTTCGTTGCGTTTGGTGGATTTTGTTCCGTTTTGTTGCGTTTCGTATCGGTTCCGTTTCTAAGTTTATTGGGATCTCGTTGACTACGAGGATCTGTATTCAAATCAGTATGATGACGTCATATCTGGCGTAATGAGAGAACATGGAGAAAATTTGATTTCAGAATAAAAAGAAAAACAAAAACAAAAAACCTTTAAAGATACATCTATAGTCGTTTTCTGGCAGTTTTCAGCCAGTTTTAACCCATTTCATTGCCCCTGATGGTTGCAAGATTGCACTGACTATGACGGATAGAAAATGCATTTCATGTTTTGGAGGCCTTCCAAGCAATCGCTGTTGTCGTTTCCGGTTTTAAATGGTGACAAATCCCTTGTATTTTTCTATCCCTTACACCACATATATTGGCGATTTATCAATGTCTACAAAGCTGAGCGATTCTACACACTTTCGAGTTTTAACAATGTTTTTTGCTTTCTAGCTGTAAGCTGTATCTTTAAAAAGCTATGTAAAGGTCTATAGAATAAACAGAAGAAAACACTGTAAGGCTTTTGGAATCTGGGTAAAAAAGTTCACGCGTCATTTTATGGAATTATATATTTTATAAATCAAATAATGTTTCATTTGAAATATGTGTCTCGGTCTGTCAGTAGGCCTACAATATGTTTTGTCTGTCAATATATCTTTTGTTTTCCACTGCACTTGGGACACAACATTGTGTTATGTAGGTATACATTCTTTGTAATCGCAGTTTCTTCTTTGTGGCTTTTATCCTCATTTCTGTCGTCCTCTGCACGCCTAATAGCCCCCATTTCAACACCAGTTATAAGAAGCATTAACACGACAATCAAGGCTACTTTCATTCTGTTAAGTAGAAAAGTACAGAAGCACATTCATGTAATTCATCAAAAACAATCTATTATCATCATCATCATTGTTGTCGTCATCATCATTACTGCAAATAAACAACTATACATAGTAAAAATAGTTTTCCACCGCCTGTGTTTCTACCGGGTTTGGTTTATGTACTAACTTGAACGATATGAAATGGGGTGAAAATTAAAATCTGGCTGCTGCATACACCAATAAACCAGTCTGTTGCCTCTGAAATGAATTGAACTGAGATATCCCTTGACCTCATGGCAGCGGCTCCTGATCGAGCTTTTTCAACCTCTTGTTAGAGGTATGAGACGAAGACTGCAAGCTGTTTTGCAAGCCCTGAGCGGAAGAACGCAATATTGACTGATTGTGTGACCCCATTCTCTAAAGGTCACTTTCAGCCTGTCGTAAGGTCTTTTTATCGACATTAAATTACCAATTTTAACCAAACTTAAAAGCTTCTGGTTTTTCTTAAATTTGAAAGCAATACCTGAGCAAAAAATTCCTACTTGCCATGAGGTCAATACCCCAGTTCAGTTCACAGGCAAAAGACTGGTCTGTTGGGGGGTCCTTATAAACTTAGAAACGGAACCGAAACGCAATAAAACGGAATAAAACGCAACGAAACGGAACGACAAGCAACGAAACGGAACGAAACAGAACCAGACCCAACGAAACGAAAAAGAATGAAACGAAACGAAATAGAGAAATTTAAGCAGAAGTAAAGCCTACATCATTTTTTTCTTTTGAATCATCTTCCTATTGATTGCAATTAATACATAAGAGTAAATATTAAAATCTGATAGCAGCTGTACGCACGAAGATCGGGCTATTATTGTGTATCTGGATTATTGTTCACTTTGTTATTGAAATAAATCATCATTAAAATCTTCTTCATTTATAGGGCAATTGTCAGTGACACAATTATGTCGCTGCCCAGTCGAAGCAGAGGGACAATATGTAGGCCTAGATTATTTTCCCTATTTGTGTGTGTGTGTGGGGGGGGGGCATTCAAATTCCCCCCAATAACGATGAGTGGGGCACAACAGAAGTAAGGAATACCGCCCCGCACCATAACTGATCCCATTCCCCAAAACGATCGCATAACGTTCATTCCTGCGTCGGAACAGTTATACACAGCCATTAGCTTGAGACAACAGAAACCTCGACTCATCTGAAAACAATAATTGTCCGCCAACGCTGCCCTGTCCAGTTTATGTGTCCCAATGCCAATTACTGTCTATAATTGCGATGGTGGCGCGTCAGAACCGAGTGGACCTACGGGCAACGTCTGTGCAAACCGTTATCAGCTAAACGGTTCCGGGACTAACAGTGGCTGTAACTGTTGTTCGTATGTCTCGTAGGTACTGATTCACGATATACTGGTCAAAGGCTCGAGTCGTGACGCGCGGTCTGCCGCTACTTGTAAGTCTTTTGCACTCCAGGTTTGCCCATATCGGCGAAGAAGGCGGCTGACTGCTTAAGCGAATGCACTAACATGAACTGCAACCTCTGTAGTAGGAAGGCAAGCCTCCAGCATACCTACGACTCTTTCTGGTAAATTTTCTTTTAAGTCCTGGCACTGTTTTTCTGATCAATACGCGGACCGGATATGTCCATCCCTTACATGCACCGAAACTCGCACTTTGCCTTAAATAGCCGACAGGTCTCTTAGCTAGGGATTATCTGACCAATTTTTCGAACTGCTTTCAAAAGGCTTCTATCTCGGAGTCCTGAAATTCGGGATTCTTTGGTAAAGAGTTAAAGCTGATGATGTTCTCACGTGTAACATTAGAATTATTGTGCTATTATAATTGTTAGGGCTGCCTTTAATATTGTAACCCTTACAATGCCTTGCAGGGCTAAAGTTGATTTAGCTGCCAGTGAAGATCCAAGATCAGACTACACAAAATGTGCAGTCTGATCTTAGATCTACACTATCTGCTATGCTTAAACATTCTAAGAGCAACCCTGCTTGTCTGTTCCTGGTTGAAAACTTCCATTTTGTTTATATGGCAATATTTGCATAACAAGCATTATATACTGCTTTTAACATAAAAAAACAAGCCATGCTCTGTGAAAAGGAGGCTTCATGCATCTCCGTGATGCATCATACCAAGCAAGACATCACATAATTAGGCATCCATAAAATTAATTATGTCTGACAACCGACTGTATCATTGGTAGACTGGTCCTTCGACATACAGAAAATTGTCAATAGCGTAAAGTTTCGGACCAGGTCAGCCTGCCCGGACTGCACAGGCTGACCTGGTTTGATATTTTTCACAGATACATCAAGCCCCCTTATGGCTCAAATATACACAGACTATAAAGGGACTATATAAAGACTATATAATGAGAGAGATACATTTATTTCATTGTGATTTTATCTAAAATTAGAATTTTATTCATTCCTGTTAATAGGAAACAGCTTGTAAACCCATTCACAAAACAATTTCATGTTTTAATGACCCCGAGGAAGAAGCTGTTTGAAAACATAATGGAAAAAGGAGAAAATGCTGGTAACCAACATTTTCTTCTCTTTCCAAAATGTTTTACATCTTATAACTTGCATCCTATGCACCAAATTTCATTTTTTGCCTGTAATTGCTTTCCAATTTGATGTAATGAGAGTAGATGGGGAAAAAAAAAAAAAAATGATTTTAGAATAAAAACTAAATAGGCAGGTTTATAGAATAATTAGAAGAAGACACTGTAATACTTTTGGAATCAGGGCAAAATAGTTCACCCCTCATTTTATTAAATTAGATCTATCTCATAAATCAGTGGTTGTTTTGAAATATATGTCTTGGTCTGTCAGAAAAATATTTTATGTTTTTCAATGCTACTGGGACTCCGTATTATTGCATATACATGTACATTCTTTGTCATCGCAGTTTCTTCTTTGTGGCTTTTATCCTCATTTCTGTCGTCCTCTGCACGCCTAATAGCCCCCATTTCAACACCAGTTATAAGAAGCATTAACATAACAATCAAGGCTACTTTCATTCTGTTAAATAGAAAAGTATTGAAGCACATTCATGTAATTCATCAACTAGAGGTCCTTGAGGGCCTGAATCACTCTACTGGCAGTGATTATGCTTTTTTTTCTAGCATGCATTATTAATTCATAACCCCCCCCACCAAGAAAAAAAAAAGGGGGGGATGTTGTCGCAACTGGGCTTGAACCCACTAAGAAAGCACAGGTAGGCATGTTGAATTAAACAAACAGTGAAAAAAATTGGAAGACAATTTCTCAAGAGCAATTGTTTGGAATCCATCCGAATTTGATAGGGTTTCAGTACTCATTGTATTAAACAACCCCTGCAAGTTTCAAAGAAATGTGACCAATGACGTGGACTGTGTTGAGTAAACAATACTAAGTCTTCAAATGGCTGCTTTTCCTAAACTGATTGCTAGATTTTCTTTACTTGTAATAGAGTTCAATCCCTTTATGATACAAATAACCTTTGCAAGTTTCAAAGAACTGGATGTAAAATACAGACTTAATTGCGTAAAAAAGAAATGTAAATTTTCAACTTTAAATGGCTCTTTTCCCATACTAATTGTCGAATGTTTTTCAAAATCAATAGGGTTCAAGCTATTGATAATATAAAGCAACTGTGCAAGTTTCATGAAAATTTGACCACAAATGCTGAGTCGTTGTACATAGCGTAAACAAAATATTGAAACTCTGAAATTCAAATGGCTACTTTTCCCACACTGATTGTCAGATTTTTTTCAAAATCAATAGGGTTCAAGCTATTGATGGGATAAACAAACTTTGCAAGTTTCACAAAAATCAGACCACAACTGCAGACTTTATGCTGTAAACAAGAAATTGAAATGTTAAACTTTAAATGGCTATTTTTCCCACACACTGATTGTCAGATTTTTTTCAAAATCAAGCTATTGATAAGATAAACAAACTGTGCAAGTTTCAAGAAAATCCAACCACAAATGTAGACTAAAACTGGTAACCAGCATTTTCTCCTTTTCCCACACTGTTTTCTACTCTTTCAAAGAAAGGTTCCATAATTTGTGCAACATTTGTCGTCTGCAAATGCTTTCAATTTGGACCAGTCTAAAATTTTGTCATTTGGCTAAGGGTTAAATACCGCAATTTGGACTTCTCCAAATTAACAGTATTCGGAGATGAACAATTAAATGACACCAAGATAATGAGATTTGTCAAGGAAAAAGTAAAACATGTTGTGTGAAAAGGTTACCAGCATTTTCTCCTTTCCATACGATGTTTTTACACCCTTTTTTCTGCTGGCACATTAAAACACCAGATTGTGTGGTAAAGAATTAATCAGACATCTTTTTTATTGGTTTCTGGTCTCTTTACCAAATGACTAGATTTTAGACTAGTCCAAATTTAAAGCATTTGCAGCAACTGATTTAATCAAACATTGCACAAATTATGACATCCATCTTTAAAAAGGTAGAAAATGAAATCTGTCTTTAAAAAGGTAGAAAACATTGTGGGAAAAGGAGAAAATGCTGGTTACCTTGAAAATTCAGAATTGTGTGGTAAAGGGTTAAAACATTGTAATTCTGCCCATTGTTTTCAAAAGAAGTCGGACACAAATGTCCAGATAATTAAACTGTAAAATTTTTTGATCATGGAAAACTCTTTACCAAACAATAAATTTTAGGTTAGTCCAAATTAAAAGCATTGGCAGATGACAAATGTGACTGAAAAATCAACTTTTGTTGAGAGAATGGTAGAAAACATTGTGGGAAAAGGAGAAAATTTTCTCCTTTTTCCACACTGTTTTCAAAAGGCTCCTCTCTCAGGGTCGTTAAAAGTCTGGATTGTGTGGTAAAGGGTTAAAATCATGAGTTATCTGAATTAGCCTCTTCTTTTGGAACTATTCCTATGCCGAACACACATCTATGATAGCAGTGAGCCAGTCTCATTCATGGATATGTGGGCTTTGCATGTAGTGTTAACCATTACAGGTAAATTCTGTAGGTAAAACTGTTAACTCTTTACTAAACAATCCCAAATTTTAACAACCCTGTGAAAGAAGCCTCTTGAAAACATTGTGGGAAAAGGAGAAAATGCTGGTAACCAGCATTTTCTCCTTTTCCCACAATTTTTTCTTCCCTTCCCAGAACAAATCTCAATTTTTTAATCACATTTTTGTCGTCTGCAAATGCTCTCAATTTGGACAGGTCTAAAATTTTGTTGTTTGGTAGAGTTAAGCGAGAAAATGGATTCTCACATTTGTTGGCTTTCGGGCCGACATTGTATTAGTCTGTCTGGAAAAAATGTTATTTATCTCACCAAAGGCTTGCTTAATAATATTTTTTTCTAAACTAATTCAGTAAAATTTTATCTCAAATGCCAACACGTCAGATCCTATATACCTGTAGTTTGAAAAGAATATTCTCAATGCACTTACTTGAAATACCTGGTGGCGTCTCTCTGGTTGTTTATATATGTATGATGATACAAATACAATGTAGTGGTTTTTCACTTCACTGTTGCTGTCTGTTGAATGTTTTAGTTTTTGGGCAAAAAAAAAAACAGGCATATATATGTGTTGGACAGCTGCTTTTACAATCTGCTGATATTCTCACATATAACATTAGAATAATGATGCTGTTATAATTGTTATGGTTGCCTATAACACTTTAACCCTTAAAATGCCTGTCACAACTAAAGTTACTTTGTAAGCCAAAGAAGATCAAAACATCTAGTCTGATCTTAGATCTACACTGTCAGCTATGCACATTCTGTCCAACAGCAACCCTGACAAGGCATTTCTTTGCTTGGCTGTTCCTGGCTGAAAACTTCCATTTTTGTTTATATGGCACTATTTGCATTACAGGCATTATACTGCTTTTAACATAAAAATATACAGGACTATATAAAGACCATATAAAGAGAAAGATACATTTATTTCATTGTGATTTTATCTAAAATTATAATTTTATTCATTCCTGTTAATAGGAAACAGCTTGTAAACCCATTCACAAAACAATTTCATGTTTTAACGACCCCGAGGAAGAAGCCTTTTGTAAACATAATAGAACAAGAGGGCCATGATGGCCCTAGGTCGCTCACCTTAGTAGAGTGCCTTAAAGGTTTTTCTTTAATTTGACCATGTGACCTAGTTTTTGACTGCAGGTGACCCAATTTCAAACTCATATTTCATGAAGACAAACATTCTGACCAATTTTCAAGTCAACTGAGCAAAAAAATGTGGCCTCGAGTGCACTAAAGATATTTCTTTAATTTGACCTAGTGACCTAGATTATGACCCCAGGTGACCCAAAATTTGAACTGGTCTTTGACTATATCAAAAGAAACATTTTAACCAATTTTCAAATCAAATGAATAATAAATGTGGCCTCTAGAGTGCCCACTAGCTATTTCTTTAATTTGACCAAGTGACTTAGTTTATGACCCCAGTTGACCCAAATTCAGACTCATGTGAGATTTTACAAAGACAAACATTCTGACCAATTTTCAAGGCAATTAAGCAAAGAATGTGGCCTCTAGAGTGCCCACAAGGTATTTCTTTATTTTGACCTAGTGACCTAGTTTATGGTTCCAGGTGACTCAAATCCAAACTCATCTGGTATTTCATCAAGACAAACATTCTGGCCAAATTTCAGGTCATTTGAGCAATAAATGTGGCCTCCAGAGTGCAAACAAGGTATTTCTTTAATTTGACCCAGTGAACTAGTTTATGACCCAAGCTGACCCAAATTAATCTTATGTGAGACTTTATAAAGACAAACTTTCTAACTAATTTTCAAGGCAATTGAGCAAATAATGTGGCCTCGAGAGTGCCAACAAGGTATTTCTTTAATTTGACCTAGTGACCTAGTTTATGACCCAAGATGACCCAATTTTGAACTCAATGAACTTATTGCGCTTAGATGGGCAAACAAACTTAGAACAGAATCACTACATACCAAATATCAAAGCTCTACGCCTTCCAGTTTTAAAGAAGAATTTTAAAGTTTTCCTTCTTTGTTCCTATGTTCGACTTGTGACCCCCGGGGCGGGGCCAGTTTTGACCCCAGGGGCATCATATGAACAAACTTGGTAGAGGTCCACTAGGCAATGCTACATACCAAATATCAAAGCTCTACGCCTTCCAGTTTCAGAGAAGATGATTTTTAAAGTTTCCCCTCTTTGTTCCTATGTTCAAACTTGTGACCCCCGTGGCTGGGTCAGTTTTGACCCCAAGGGCATCATATGAACAACTTGGTAGAGGTCCACTAGGAGATGCTTCATGCCAAATATCAAAGCTCTATGCCTTCTAGTTTTACAGAAGAAGATTTTTAAAGTTTTCCTTCTTTGTTTCTATGTTGGAAATTGTGACCCCCGGGGCAGGGCCAGTTTTGACCCCAGGGGCATCATATGAACAAACTTGGTAGAGGTCCACTAGGAGATGCTACATGCCAAATATCAAAGCTCTACGCCTTCAAGTTTCAGAGAAGAAGATTTTTAAAGTTTTCCTTCTTTGTTACTATGCTCAAACTTGTGACCCCCGGGGTGGGGCCAGTTTTGACCCCAGGGGCATCATATGAACAAACTTGGTAGAGGTCCACTAGGCAATGCTACATACCACATATCAAAGCTCTACGCCTTCCAGTTTCAGAGAAGATGATTTTTAAAGTTTCCCCTCTTTGTTCCTATGTTCAAACTTGTGACCCCGTGGCTTGGCCAGTTTTGACCCCAAGGGCATCATATGAACAAACTTGGTAGAGGTCCACTAGGAGATGGTTCATGCCAAATATCAAAGCTCTATGCCTTCTAGTTTTACAGAAGAAGATTTTTAAAGTTTTCCTTCTTTGTTCCTATGTTGGAAATTGTGACCCCCGGGCGGGGCCAGTTCTGACCCCAGGGGCATCATATGAACAAACTTGGTAGAGGTCCACCAGGAGATGCTACATGCCAAATATCAAAGCTCTACGCCTTCAAGTTTTACAGAAGAAGATTTTTAAAGTTTTCCTTCTTTGTTACTATGCTCAAACTTGTGACCCCTGGGTTGGGGCCAGTTTTGACCCCAGGGGCATCAAATGAACAAACTTGATAGAGGTCCACTAGGAGATGCTACATACCAAATATCAAAGCTCTGCGCCTTCTAGTTTCAGAGAAGAAGATTTTCAAAGATTTTGCTTTTTTTTCCCTTTTTGTTGCCATGGCAACCAGAGTTGTAGGTGGAATTCAATTCTTTGAACAATTTTGGTAGAGCTTCACCCAAGGAACATCCCTGCCAAGTTTCATCAAGATTGGCCCAGTGGTTTAGGAGAAGAAGATGTTTAAAGAAATTGTTGACAGACGACGGACGACAGACGACAGACGCCGGACATAGGGCGATCACAATAGCTCACCTTTAGCACGTTGTGCTAAGGTGAGCTAAAAAGGAGAAAATGCTGGTAACCAACATTTCCTTCTCTTTCAAAAATGTTTTACATCTTATAATAAAAGACAACTTGCATCCTATGCACCAAATTTCATTTTTTGCCTGGAATTGCTTTCCAATTTGACAAGTCTAAATTTTATCGTTTGGTAAAGATCGAGTTACATTTGACAAAACATTCTCTATAACCTTTACTTGGGTTCCAGTGTAACTATTTTTTCCTTCTATATTTTTGGATGTTACTTTGTCAAAAATATTGGTGATAATTACAAAACCTGTTAACAGTTTTACCAGAGATCTGCACAGACCATGAAAGCAGACTGTGATAAGGAGTGGTTAAAAAAATATTACTGTCTGGACCGAGGCTACTATAACAAATGTAATGAAAACTTAATGTTAGATGAAATGTTTAACCCTTTACCAAACAATCATGACCCTGGGGGAAGAAGACTTTTGAAAACATTGTGGGAAAAGGAGAAATGCTAATAACCAGCATTTTCCCCTTTTCTCACCAAGTTCTCTACGCTATCAGAGAGCTTCAGCTCATTTGAACCAATTTTCAATGTGTCGTCTGCAGATGTTTTGAATTTGAAAAAGTCTAAAATTTGTCATTTTGGAATTGGCAAATGAGTTAAGTACCGTAATGGGCAAGCTTATTATAGCAATATTTTAGACAAGTCCAAATTGAAAGCATTTGCAGACAAAAAATTAAATGTGGCTAAAATGATGGAATTTGTCTCTCAAAGGCTAGAAAACATTGTGTGAAGAGGAAAAAGTACTGGTTGCCACCATTTTCTCCTTTTCCTACAATGTTTTCAAATGCTTTGTTCTTCAGGGTTGTTAAAACTTGGGATTGTATGGCAATGGGTTAATAGTTGGAAGCTTTGAGAATAAAACAAAATGATCCTAGTATCTAGGTGGCTTTAGTGCTTTTTCAACTAAAAATGAGTCATGGTCTGTGAAAAGGGGGCTTAATGCATCTGCTAAAAGTATCAACCTGAGCTATGGAAAGAATTAAATCCCTGAAGTAATTCTGAAGAGGATCATGGCAGGATCATTTCTGTGAAGTTTGGTCCAAACTGGATCTGTAGTTCTAGAAAAGATCTTTAAAATAAAAGTTAGCACACAGGCCCACACAGTAACTTAACCCTTTACCAGACGACAAAATTTTAGCCTTGTCCAAATTGAAAGCATTTGCAGACGACAATTTCAATGTGGCTCAAATGGTGCAATTTTTCTTTGATAGGGTAGAAAACATTGTGGGAAAAGGAGAAAATGCTGGTTACCAGCATTTTCTCCTTTTCCCACAATTTTTTTTTAAAAGGCTTCTTTCCCAGGGGCGTCAAAAGGCGTCACTGTGCGGTAAAGGGTTAAGCACACATACACATGTGGGACAGACACAGGGCCATGACACGAGTTCACTTGCCTTTTGGCCATGAGAGCTAAACAATAAAGAGCTGCCTGTAAGCAGTATGAAGAGACTATAGAAATGTTGCATATTGAACCATAATTACAAGGTAGGCAATATAACATAAGAGAACCATGAGGTACAAATAACAAAATTTAATCAGGTTAACAACATCTTTGATTGTGAACAACAACAAAGAGACAAAATTGTTGCATATTCTTACATGCTGTTCTACAGACTACAGAAAATGAGCCACTAGTGTAACTACACTGCTAAGGCAGTATTGTATCCCTGTGCCGCACCAAACTAGATTTAAGCCATGCTCTGTAAAAAGGGGATTTAATGCAACTGCGAAAAAGTATCCATTCATGTCAGCCTGCACAGACTGCCCTGACATGGGTCGAAAACTTTTGCTATTTGTAAATTTTCTGCATGTCAAAAGATCATTCTACCTCATGATTCAGCCGGCTGTCCAACAAAATGGGTTTTATGGATTCATAATGATGTGATGACTTGTTTGGTATAATGCATCATGGAGATGTATCAAACGCTCCTTTCCCAGAAGCTATACAGGCCATGCTCTGTGAAAACAGGGCTTAATGCATCTCTGTGATTCTTGATACCAAGCAAGCCATCACATAATTAACCCTTTCCCAAACAAGCCCTGGTTTTCACGTGTCTGCAGTACAAGTCTTTTGAAAACACTGTGGAAAAAGGAGAAATTGCTCGTAACGAGCAATTTCTTCTTTTCCCACAGTGTTTTCTACCCTTTTTGATAACTTTCTGCCATTTTCATCAAATTTAAAATTGTTACCTGCTAGCTCTTCAATTTGGACCAGTCTAAAATTTATCATTTGGGAAAGGGTTAAGGATCTATGATAGCCACTTTTTTAAAAAAACAATTGAATTATAAGGCAGAATGGTCCTTTGACACCTAAAAAATTGAGCAGTAGTGAAAAGTTTCAGCCCAGATCAGCCTGTGTAGTCCACAAGGTCGATTCTTTTTTGCAGATGCATTAAGCCCTCTTTTCACAGAGCATATATGCAGCTCATATATTTGTATTTTGGCTGGTCTGACACTGCGCTACTGTTATTCAATTCTTCACAAAAATGTACTCGTTTCCTACAGAAATAAACAAAATGCAACACAAAAGTGTTCTTATCTCTGACATTAGCATGTAATGAAAAGGAAATTTGTTTGTCTGTATGTAAGATCTGGATATAATTTAATCTGTGAAATCAAAATTTTACATGTTCAATCACAGCTTTGTCACTTGTGAAAATATCAATTTTGATATCCAATCAGTAAAATTATTATCTTGATCTTGTACCAGAATAAAAGTTTATTCTCCAAAACCAATTTAAGGGTGGGCACATTTTTATGTGTTTTTGAGTAAAGTATAGATCAAAATCAGACTGCACAGATCTGATGATTTTGATATTACTCTTTAACTCTTTACCAAACGACAAAATTTTAGACTAGTCCAAATTGAAAGCAGTTGCAGACGACAAAAAAATGTGACTGAAAATTTGAAATTTCTTCTTGAAAGGGTAGAAAACATTGTGGGAAAAGAAGAAAATGCTGGTTACCACCAGCATTTTCTCCTTTTTCCACAATGTTTTCAAAAAGCTTCTTTCTTAGGGTTGTTAAAAGTCCGCATTTTGGGGGTAAACAGTTAACTCTTTACCAGGAGACAAAATTTCAAACACATTAAAATGGAAAGCATTTGCAGACAAAAAGGAAAATACAACTAAAATAAGAGAGGAAAACATCGTGGGAAATGGAGAAAATGCTTGTAACCTTCCCCAAACGATTTTCCTGAGGGTCATTAAAACTCTAAAAAATTAGTTTTTGCGTTTAAACATATTTATTTTACATCGATTGAGAAACAAGTTCTTGCAACTTATACAATCTTTCTTGATTCTGCTTCCTGGGAACTATGCCAGTACCCGCACCAAATGTGTGGGCCAATGAACAGCCCTTAAGTTGACATCCGCTCCTGTTAATCAAACTCAGGACCTTTTGGATACGAGGCCAACGCTAAACCACAACAAACTCAGTACTGTTTGGTAAAGAGTTAACTTTTCTTGAATGAAAATTAAATAGGTCTGCTACTGCTTTCAATTTGGACAGACCTGATGTTTTGTTGTGTGGTAAAGAGTTAAACCTTAAGCTGCTAAGCATGTCTCAAGGACATGTAGCGGACAGCGTAGATCAAGATCAGACTGCACAGTGGATCTACACTGTCAGATACGGAGATATCTTTCTACACACACAAAAAAAAGAACTTTTAAAAATAGAAAAATCGTGTTTTTACTTGTGGACTGAAAGTTTCATTTGACTTATTTACCAGGATAAGGGTTAATACATGTTTGATTACACATGTCACATGTATATTTGTTCAGTGATCCTAATGCGATACTTAAATTTGTGATAGGCAATTCCAATATATCTTCTGATTATATAAAACAAACTAGAATATCACTGAGACTAATAAATGCTCCACAGTATGCAACAAAATCATAGGGTTGATGGACAAAAATGACCAAAAAATACAACAGCTAAATGCAATTCAGGGCACACAAATATGGGCAATGCTCTGGAAAAAAGGAGGCTTAATACATCTCCATGATGCATGAATTAACCCTTTCCCAAACAAGCCCTGGTTTTCACGTGTCTGCAGTACAAGTCTTTTGTAAACACTAGGGGAAAAGGAGAAATTGCTCGTAACGAGCAATTTCTCCTTTTCCCACAGTGTTTTCTACCCTTTTTGATAACTTTCTGCCATTTTCATCAAATTTAAAATTGTCGTCTGCAAACTCTTTCAATTTGGACCAGTCCAAAATTTGCCGTTTGGGAAAGGGTTAAGCAAGTTATCATACTCATGGAACCATAAAATCACTCTTGTCTGACAACCAACTTACAATCCTGAGGCAGACTGGTCCTTTGACATGCAGAATATTGACCAATAGATCTAGCAAAAAGTTTCGGCGACCATAAAATCACTTTTGTCTCACAACCGACTGAATCATGAGGTAGACTGGTCTTTTGACATGCAAAAGATTGACCAGTAGCAAAACGTTTCAGCTCAGGTCAGCCTGTGTATACTGTGCAGGCTGACCCGAGTTGATACCCTTTTCACAGAGCATGGCTCATATAGGTGTTAAAGTTATTGGCATAAATTTACAGGTGAAAGTTGCATGTATTGGCATCCTCTGTGAACATAGTAGACAAGTTATCTTTTAGTCATTATGTTTTTATAAGAGATCTATGATGTGCATGCTTTGGTCAAAATGAGTCAACCAATAAAAGACAAAGACAATTTCAGTATAAAGAGACTGTAATGTTGACCCTAAACCAAATAATCCTCAGTTTTAACAATCCCAAAGAAGGCTTTTGAAAACATTGTGGGAAAAGGAAAAAGATGCTGGTTACTATGTTTTCAAAGGTCTCCTTCCTCAGGGTTGCTCAAACTTAGGTTTGTGTGGTAAAGGGTTAACTTATTGAGGAAGTAATGATCATCAGGAAGTGAGCTGGTGAACACATTGGGGGGACACAAGAAAATGTTGGTAATCAGCATGTTTTCAAATCTTTCAAATATAACTTTCAATTTTTGAGTCAAAATTGTCTTCAAAAGCTTTCAATTTGGATAAATCTAAAATTTTGTTGTTTGGTAAAGCAGACCTCAAGATAAGAGCGAGTGATAGTATTCTAAATCCATTATTTCTCTTCCAAACCCTATGTTGTGGGTACTCATTAGCATCGTCTCATCAAACAATTCTAATGAGTACCCATAACATAGGGTTTGGTGGAGAGTGATTAATATTTTCAATTTTGACATCAAAATCACTCCCTCTATCTGGAGCCCTGAAAGATTTAAGCCACTTTCAAATTGTTGTCTGCAGATGCTTTCAATTTGGTTGAGTCTAAGATTTTGTTGTTTGGCAAAAATTTAACCCAAGTGTTACTTCTTTACCAGACAACAAAATTTTAGAAACTGTTCATCAAATTCAAAGCATTTGCAGACAAGAAATAAAACATGGGTAAAATGAAATGATTCAACTTTGATAAAGTAGAAAACAGAGTGGGAAAAGGAGAAAATACCACTCGCTAGCATTTTCTCCTTTTCCCACAATGTTTTCTAAAGTCTTCTTCCTCAGGGTTGTTTCAATATGGGATCATTGTCTCTCTTTTTTCTTTGCTCTCTCTCTCTCAACACTTTACCACACAATCCCGACTTTTAACGACCCCGAGAAAGAAGCCTTTTGAAAACATTGTGTGAAAAGGAGAAAATGCTGGTAACCAGCATTTTCTCCTTTTCCCACAATGTTTTCTGCCCTTCCCAATACAAACTTCTATTTTTCAGTGAAATTTACTTTGTAGTCTGCAAATGCTGTCAATTTGGACCAGTTTAAAATTTTGTCGTTTGGTAAAGGGTTAAATAAATATGCATTAGCAAAAAAATAATACCCGAGTATTCAAAAATTATATTCAAAGATCTGTAAACAAATCAACATTAAAAAACACACACACACACACACACACACACACACACAGAGCTCCAGGTAAGAGGGAGTGATGGTATTCTAAATCCATTATTTCTCTTCCAAACCCTATGTTGTGGGTACTCATTAGAATCGTCTCAGTGAGATGATTCTAATGAGTACCCATAACATAGGGTTTAGTTGAGAAAAATCAATATTTTCAATTGTATAATCAAAATCAACCCCTCTATCTGGAGCTCTCTCTCTCTCTATATATATATATATCTCACAAAATTCTGTGCTCAATGACTTGTTACCTTACAACTCAATTCAGTTGTTTACTTACATAACTAAGGCTGCCTGCCCATACTTCCCATATTACAAGACATCAATACAAGCATAAACATACTTTCCCCACTGTTTGAGTCACATTCAATATATACATACAGAGCAAGTCATTTAACCCTTTCCCAAACAAGCCCTGGTTTTCACGTGTCTACAGTACAAGTCTTTTGAAAACACTGTGGGAAAAGGAGAAATTGCTCGTAACGAGCAATTTCTCCTTTTCCCACAGTGTTTTCTACCCTTTTGGAGAACTTTCCGCCATTTTCATCAAATTTAAAATTGCCAGCTGCAAACTCTCTCAGTTTGGAAGGGTCTAAAATTTGTCGTTTGGGAAAGGGTTAAGAGAGTACAAGCAAAGACAAACATATTCAATAAAAAATATATACATGTACTACTCTTCAAGTTGACAGCTTTTGGAAACATTGTGGGAAATGGATATATCGCTTGTCAAAAGCAATCACTCCTTTTCCAACTATGTTTCCCAATTCCTTAAACATACAACCTCCTGAAAATAAATTACAGTGGACAACCATACATAAACCCATGAAAACTAAGGATAAATATAAAATTATAAAAAATGAATTAAAGTGAAAGCATTGTGGAAAAAGTAGACATTTCTTATAATGACAAAAACTGTAAAAGATCTAAACATTACGAAGAATTTCATGTGTATCAACAAGTCACTGGATAGAAGAAGTACATACAACCTACAAGAGAAGCAGTTTCTTAACCCTACACAACCCTAAAGCAGAAAACTTTGAAAACATTTTGAAAAAAAAAAAAAGAAAATGCTGGTAACCTTCATTTTCCCCTTTTCCATCAGTGCCTTCTATGCTTTCTCACACAAATTTCATCATTTTAGACATATTTAATTTGTTGTCTGCTAATACTTTCAATTTGGAGTGGTCTGCACTTTTGTGATATGGGAAAGGGTTATTTCACAACCACTGAGTGTTCATTCAAAACAAAGAAATGTAAACTCTTTTTCAGACTGCAAAGTTTTAGACTTGTCCAAATTCACAGCATTTACAGACGACAAATTAAATGTGACTCAAATAATGAGGTTCCCTTGAAAAGAGTGGAACACAATTTGGGAAAGGGAGAAAATGCTGGTTACCAGCATTTTCTCCTTTTCCTATGTTTTCATACGCCTTGTTCTAGGTCAATTAAACACAGGATTATTGGTACCATTTAATATACAAAGAATGAACACTTTCCTTGGAAAAAGGTCTAAAAAACAAGAATATAGAGACTGTGTTTGGCCAGAATAACTTCACACAATCATCAGATATAAATCCAAGGTCAGACTCTCTAATTTGAATTGTCTGATCTTCATCTAAACTGTCCTCAATACCATTGTAATTTAATTACAGCACACATAGCTGTATCGTTTTTTCCCTGAAAATTTTAAAATTTTGATTCCTTGGAGAAGCAAGAGTCCAGATTTTAAGACTAGACGAATGCTCACTGTTTTCAATGATATTTCTTGTTAACATATTGGTTAACATATTTGCGTGCAGCCTGAATACCTCCTATGCATTGCTAGAATTGGAACATAACCCTTTACGAAATAAACCTGTGTTTCAATGACTCTGAGAAGAGAGCTTTTGAAAACATTATTGGACAAGGAGAAAAATGCTAGCAACCAGCATTTTTGCCTTCTCGTACAATGTTTTAAACTCTTGCAAACACAGACCCAAAATTTTACCCGCAATAAATTTGTCATCTTGAAATACTCTATCAACCAGTGCAACAAGTTGTCTTTGGGTAAAATATAAAGTTGACCAACATAGGCTGCTTTCCAACATAATTGATCTCTGCTCTGTGGAAAGGGGGCTGAATGCAACTGCAAAAAGTGTTGACCTATGTCAGCCTGTACAGTTCGCACAAGCTGACCCGGGTCGAAACATTTTGCTTTTGCTAGATTTTCTGCAAGTCAAAGGATCATTCTACCCCATGATTCAGGTGGCTGTTGGATCTTAACCTTTTCCCAAATGACAAATTTTGGACTGGTCCAAATTGAAAGAGCTTGTAGACGACAATTTTAAATTTGATGAAAATGGCAGAAAGGACTCAAAAAGGGTAGAAAACACTGTGGTAAAAGGAGAAATTGCTCGTTACAAGCAATTTCTCCTTTTCCCACAGTGTTTTCAAAAGACTTGTATTGCAGACACTTGAAAACCAGGGCTTGTTTGGGAAAGGGTTAAGGATCCATGGTAACATGATGACTTCCATTGAATAATGTATCATGGAGCACAGATTTTTTCTATGACGACACAGAGAAAAGTAATTGAAAAGAAATATGAAAAAAAGTGTCTTCAATATGAACTTTTTCCATTGACATGGAAACTATTTTTATCCCAAAAACTCTATAGGTGTAAAAAGTCATAGTGGGTTAAATAAGAAAAAAAAAGACGTTACAACCTGTAATGGCAAAAAATAAATAATTTTTGTGTGAATTATTGTCATCAATCTTTCCATAAATGTAGAGTAAAACAGATATTTGAACCTGCAACCCTTAATAACACAATGCTTGGTATTTGCTTGATTGGCTATAAATGCTAAGCATTAAATAAAAAGAGTGGACTTTTTACCACTAAGATATAACATTTTTAAGGCTGTTTTCGCCATAATACAATTGTGATTAAGAGACAGTGTTGATCTAAATTCAAACAGCACTTTCTGTTTGGTCTGATCTTGAACTAAACTGTCCAAGACAGGAAATTAACTTGTGCATAGATAATGGCCTATGATAATATCAAAGTATATATACTTAGTAGCAGAAAGACATAATATGTAGTTGAGTATCTAACATTGTGCAACATCAAAAGTTAAAATTCACTTTGACAATAAATTAATTCAACCATGACCATACAAAATTTGACTTCAATACCCCTTTTGAAATCAGTATGGTAAAAGAATAAACTGCTTCATATCTCTTCTTGCCAAAATTTTAGACCCCTCTGAATTGAAAGCATTTGCAGATAAGTTAAATTCATCCCAAACCTTTAAAATGTGGGGAAAAAACATTGTGGTAAAAGCATAAATGCTGATAAGCAACATTTTCTCTTCTTTTCCCTCAATGTTTTCAAAGGTCTTCTGACTCAGAGTCATTAAACAAATGTATTGTTTATTAATCCTTTACCACATAATCCCATGTTTATACAACCACTGATAACCAGCATTTTCTCCTTTTCCCACCATGTTTTCTACCCTGTGAGAGAACTCCAATACAACTGTACCACTTATGAATTTGTCGTAAGCAGATATAGCTGCTTCCGGTATTATCGTGGGTTCTTCGTTATCGTGGTATTTACAATATCTGAAATTGAGGCTGAATGTGCCACCTGGAGGATTTCCTAATGTGAGCATTTGTAGATCAGATACCATCTACACATTTTGCAACCTAACCTCAACAAATTTTCCGAAAATGGAATGTTAAATCAAGTTTTCATCGAAATACCTATAGTAAGAAAACTTGCCTCTTTGCAAAATCACACTATCCCCTACATCAAATTGATGACCTTATCAGCGTAACAAAAGCAATATCAGTATAACAGTTATGTAGAATTTGTTTTCCTGTCACTGAAGTTTATGAGAGAGAAAATTAAATTTCAGACGACCATTAAATGATGACGTCACCGCTTTCCAAATATGGGAATGAAAATAAGAGGTCCTGACGAAATTTTTGACTTGCTAATTATATAAATTCTATTCTCAAGGCACTATGAATTATTATTATCATTATTTACTTGTGTTCCCCGTTCTATTGAAATGAGAGAACACTCTAGAAATTATCCACTTTTTATCCACAAAAGAGGCCCAAAATGGGTTTTCTGATGCTATTTCAAATACAGATCTGTAAACATCTTTTTATTTTTCTCAACTTTCACAGGTGAGTTAAGTAAAACTTTGCTAACAAAATCACAGGGAGAATTTATTAATATCTACTGCTCAAAATTCTTGATAAAATCATCTCAACAGTTTGAAAATAATTTTCATTTGCAAAAGTTTTGAACATAAATAGGGTGAGCATATACATCTTCCAGGGCCTCATCTCAATGCTACAATAATACCAGAAGTGGTCCTTTTTGAAAGTTGGTCTATGCTGACCCCTGCTTTTCCTTGATTAAGAATAGTCAACTGATAAACAGAAAATCAGTTATTGCAGAAATATACATGAAATCAGTTATTGCAGAAATATACATGAGATATCATTGCATGTTTTTTGCAACAGAAAAATATCAGACAAGACATTAATTTTTCTACACACAGCAGAATGTTTAAGTACCATGATAATAGGAGATTCAATCCTACTTTCAATTTGTAGGAGTCAACATAATTCTATGGTCTTTACCAAACAATCAAGAGTTTTCAAGACTCTGACAAAGAAAGCTTTTGAAAACATAGAGGGAAAGAAAGAAATGTTGGTAACAAACATTTTCCTTTTTTTCCCACCATGTTTTCTACCCTATCAAAACAAAATCCTTGATTTGAGCCACATTTAATATTGCTATAAGAGTTGCTAGCAAAATTGAAGAGTCCAACATTTTGTCACCTAGGAAACAATTAAAGATTAGTCAGGCAGATCTTTACAATGAGTACAATCCAACATGTCTTGGACATAAACTTCGATCTGTACTGTTGTGTCAAGGATTCCAAAGCGTTGTTGAATTATGGCAGAAGCAGTTTGCAGCACGTGAAAAGTGTCCGTTTCTTGATCTGTAATAATGGTTTAAAATATGAGCCATGCTCTGTGAAAAGGGGGCTTAATGCATCAGCAAAAATTACTGACCCAGGTCAGCCTGCGCAGTCTGCACAGACTGACCTGGGCCAGAACTTTTTGCTAGCTGTCAATTGTCTGCAGCTCAGAGGACCAGTGCACCCTGTAATTCAGTCGGTTGATAGACAAAATGGATTTTATAGATCCATTATCATGTGATGACTTGCTTGGTATCATGCAATGTGGAGATGGATTAAGCCCCCTTTTGTCAGAGCATTGCTAATATATATATATATCATGAGCCATGTTCTGGAAAAAAGGGGGCTTAATGCATCTCTGTAATCCATAGCACTAAGAGAGCCATGACATAATTATGTTTATCACATAAAACCACCTCCAGCAGTGTATTAAACCCATGACTTATTTTCGATAATACACTAGTGTATTATCGTTTTTTGGGTCCCGGTTCTGTGAAATCTGTAGATATGAGTGCATGAAGCCAGTGAAACCAACCACAGCACATGCCGGAATTTGTACTTTTTCACCATTTCGTTGGAAAATGACGTTACTGTTGCTAGGGCATATATGTGTGAAAAGCTTTATGGTTTTCATTTTTAATAACAACAGAAAATGCAGAGAAACGTATCTAAATCCACTAAATTGTGGAAATCTTCCAATTTACTCGTTCTATATGGACTGTTTCATTCAATTTTCGGTGTACATATCAGATCTATCTTCTTATGTATGTGCACAATTCAAACTGAACTATATTTGTAAACATGGACCTATGAATGGTATGTAGGCTGCAGGTGATGATGCAGGATACTTATTTGTCGGTAATTTGTTTTATGTTATAAATAGAATCTCACATTTGTGTTTATGTTGACTAAAATGTATTTGACGCTCGCCAAGGCTCGTGTCATACATGTTTAGTAAACTCATTTGATAAAAATGATAATACATAAACACTCATGTAAGATCCTCTATATCCATAATAGTCACTTTTTGTTAGCAACTGACTGAATCATGAGGTAGCCTTGTCCTTGGTACATACATAAAATTAACCAATAGCGAAAAATTCCAGCCCAGGTCAGCCTGCGCGGACTGTGCAGGCTGACCTGGGTTGATACTTTTTGCAGATGTATTAAGCCCACTTTTCACAGAGCATAGCTCATATATATAATTATATCTTTTACATCAATTGTGAAACAAGCTTTTAAGACCTACGTTTATTACTCTCAATGATAACTTCTTGGAAACCTTAACCTTTTACCAGGCAATCCTTAGTTTAAACATCCCTATGAAGAAGCCTTTTGAAAACACTTCTATTCCATCAGAGAACTGAAATGCAGGTGTTAAAAGGTATTTAGATTTAAATCATATGATTACAAAGTATGAAATTTAAAACCTGACAAAGGGTAAAAAAAAAGACATAGCGACCTGGCAACTTTTTACCTACTTTTGAAATTCATGTTTCTGCCAGCAACTTACAATAACAGTTTGCACACTAACAGAATGTCATCTATGCAATAATTTCCAAACTTTTAAATGGTTTGATTTAACTCTTTACCAAACGACAAAATTTTAGACTAGTCCAAATTGAAAGCATTAGCAGATGACAAAACAAATGTGAATGAAAAATCGAAATTCATTTTGGGAAGAATAGAAAACATTGTGGTAAAAGGAGAAAATGCTGGTTACCAGCATTTTCTCCTTTTACCACAAAGTTTTCAAAAGGCTTAGTTCTCAGGGTCATTAAAAGACGAAATTCTGTGGTAAAGAATTAAATCTACATGCACCTGCATTGTTTACTCTAAGCTGCTATTGGGTCTTTAATTTTGTATTAATTTTTAAATTGTTTTCTACAGATGTTTTGAACTCAGGAGAGTCTAAAACTTGTGGTGTGGGTAGATTTAACCAGTAATTGCACCATGATGTGGGCTGAGCTTGCACATCAAGGGATTCAAAGCCAGAACCGTCAATGTGAGAGGCACACTCTAACCATCTACATACAATATCTGTAATAATGACATCATTCATAGAACAGTATTGTTAGTACACGAGAAAGACAGAGGCTAGCATATGCTTTAGCCCTTAACCTGCTAAATAAGTGAAATGAAACTTTCAAGTTTATAGTAAAAACCCAAATTTTGTTATTTCAAAGTTTTTCTTTTGTAAAAAAATATCTTCTTATCATACAGTGTAGATCCAAAATCAGACTGTGCAGTCTGATCTCGATCTATAGTGTCTGCAAAAGGACCTTTAGTAGAGCTTGGCAGCCTCAGGGTTAATTTTTATGTCTAAGAGGTAAGTTTCCTCTTAGACATTTCTTTATTTTCTGTCAATACATTACTGAATAGACTATTCTAGACCTATCCAAACCCTTACAGGTTACAAGAGAATCAAAGTTTGTTTGAAAGAATAGAAAATATCGTTATTCAACTGTACAAAACATCATTGTGGTGAAAGGAGCAATTATTGTTTCAATCAAATACTCCTTTTCTAAACATGTTTTCAAAAAGTGTCAACGGCAGATTGTATGTGTCTAAAAAGTTGTACATTCTTCACTAAAAAACTATGTTGTCCAGACAGCATAGGACAAAATTAGACTGCACAGAATGCTCTGTTTCATCCTTGGTCTACACTGCCCAATACATTAACCCTTTCCCAAACAAGCCCTGGATTTCACTTGTCTGCAGTACAAGTCTCTTGAAAACACTGTGGGAAAAGGAGAAATTGCTCATAACGAGCAATTTCTCCTTTTCCCACAGTGTTTTCTACCCTTTTTGAGAACTTTCTGCCATTTTCATCAAATTAAAAATTGTCGTCTGCAAACTCTTTCAATTTGGACCAGTCTAAAATAAATTTATCGTTTGGGAAAGGGTTAAGACTTTTTCCAGGAAAAATACAATGAAATCCCCACAGCCTTTTTTACAATTAACCAATTAACCCGTAACCTGCTAAATATCTAAAATAAAAGTTGATCTACACTGTCTGCAAAATGTCCTTGGGTTGTGCTCAGCAGCTTAAGGGGTAACTTATTTCATTTCCTTTACTTAACAGCTTTGGGGTTAAGATCTCAACTAAAAGCTCACACCAAAGATTCAAACTTGCAACTTACTGACAGCAAGGTGTACCGACAATGCCCATTTATCCATGGACAAGGACCAGATTCTCAGATCGTGGATATCTTTAACCTCAGGCAACTCTTTCAAACAGTGATAGATAGCTTTGAAATCTGCACCTCTGGGAGTTCCTGAATATATGTTAACCCTTTACCCCACAATCCCCAGTTTTAACAATCTTGAGGAAGAAGCCTTTTGAAAACTTTGTGGGAAAAGGAGAAAATGCTGGTAAACAGCATTTTCTCCTTTTCCCACAATGTTTTCTGCCCTTTTAGAGACAAATTCCACAATTTATAATTTGTTGTCTGCGAAACCTCTCAATTTCGATGAGTCTTATATTTTGTCATTTGGTAAAGAGTTAATTTGTTCCCTTTTCCAAACAACAAAATATTAAACTTGTTCAAAATGAAAATATTTGCAGACGACAAATGTAGTATGTCACTAATGATTTGTCTTTGACCAATTAGAAAACATTGTGGGGAAAAAGGAAAACGCTGATTCCTTTCCTGAATGTAGAACACTTTACCAAACGACAAACTACTCAGCGAGAGGGAAAAGGAGAAAAATGCAGGCTCCTGAATGTTATCAGATGAACTTTTTACCAAGTGACAAAAAAGTTTAAATAATTGGAATAAGATAAAATGCTGATGATCAGCATTTTCTCCTTTTCTCCCCATCTTTTCAATAGGCCCTCTTTCTCAGGGTAGTCATGATCAAACCAAGTTGTAAGTATTAAAGGCCCAAAAGCTGCCAAATGTATATGATTTTGTGAGTAAAATATATATAAACTTCCTGTATACCATTTTAAAGTATGGCATTTTATAACAAGTTTTTCAATCTGTTCAAGTATGGTTGATCAAAATTCCAGTCACTGACAGAACAATGAATATCAAAACTGGAATTTAAGTTGGGGACTTTTATACTAAGTTTACATTTTTATTGCCAACAACTGGAAATTTGATAGATCAAATTGTAACAATTGTCAGACCCAGTGATAATATCAATACTTTTAAATGGTATGAATATAAAGATTGCCTACATTTAGACTCCCATATTGTTTACTTTTGGTCACTGGTGGGCCTTTAAATCACAAATTAATCTTGATTGTTCAAACATACAATGGCTAGTGTATACTGACCTATATGAACATAATAAATAATTTACATCAGCCTTTTTTAAAGCAACCAATATATTTTACGATGTGTTCTATTTAATTCTTTACCAAACTACAAAGTTTTAGACTAGTTCGAATTGAAAGCATTTGCAGAGGGCAATAAATGTAACTTAAAAAACTGAAATTTGTTTTGGAAAGGCTAGAAAACATTGTGGGAAAAGGAGAAAATGCTGGTTCCCAGCATTTTTTCCTTTTCCCACAATGTTTTTAAAAGGCTTTTTTCTCAGGGCTGATAAAAGTTGGGATTGTGTGGTAAAGAGTTCAGGCCATGTATTAAAGAAAGTGTTAATATCTTGAGAAGCACATCAGTTTCACCGCTTTGGGATTTAGTACTGAACTGCTATTTTAGGCCACTTTTAATGCTATTTCAGTTGTATCACAGCAACAGCTCACTTCATCATGTGTGCCATGCTTTAACCAGTGCAAGGCAAAAGAGCTCTCAAGTGTCTCACAAACAGTAGACCTCCAGATTTGTGAATCTTGTTCCCTTCATCACTGAGTCCTGCGGGACTAAAAACAACAGTTGAGAACTTAAGAAACTGCTTTGTCACATAACTTGGTAAGTGACAAATGTACATTTCAATTACTACAAGTTAAAACAAGTTAGTTACCTTCCATTAAAACAACAAGGATATCTCTCATGATGGACAGGGTTGTTACCAGAACAATCAATGAGAACAGGAATGTACAAATAGGATCAGCTAACTTCCATTCTGGCTACAATGGTAATTAAAGAGAGAAACAATCTTACGACGGTAGAAAAGTACAGAGTCTGTGCTTATACAATGCAGGACCCAGACTTATTTGAAAACGCAATAAGTTGCATTATAAGAGAACTAAAAATGTGAAGTCTAAAGTTAACATTTTTCCCCAAAAAGCAAATGCTCCTAGCCCAAAAATGTGCTCTATGCTGTTGAAAGCCTTTTTTTCTAACAATTTGTCCTTTGGGCTACATGTTAGTTTTTCTGTATGTATGGAAAAGCCTGTATTAACTCTTTACCAAATGACAAAATTTTGGACTCGTCCAAATTGAAAGCATTTGCTGACCAAAAATTAAATATTGCCTAGATGATGATTTCTCTCTTTGATAGAATAGAAAACATTGTGGGAGAAGGAGAAAATGCTGGTAACCAGCACTTTCTCCTTTTCCAACAATGTTTTCAAAAGGCCTCTTCCTAGGGATCGTTAAAACTCAGGACTGTGTGGTAAAGAGTTAATCGTTGCCTGTATGCTTGAAAAAAGCCTGTAGAATTTTGACTCCAGAACCCACATTCACCAACCATTCTAAATTCCAATCCAAGCCTTATTCTACGTATAGAAAGTAACATAATTTCTGATTTGTTAAAACATTTGCTTTAGCCAATCAAAACTGAATACACAGTTACATGTTAATTTTAAATCTGAAAAATTAGACTAAGAATGCTCTTAAGAGTGGTTGGTGAATATGGGCCCAGGAATTGATAACAACTATTCAAAACCTAAAGATCTTGTGGTTTTAGAAAAGTTTTCAAAGTTGTTTCAGGAGGTTTAACCCTGTACCAGACGACAAAATTTTAGCCTAGTCCAAATTGAAAGCATTTGCAGACAACAATTTCAATGTGGCTCAAATGGTGCAATTTTTCTTTGATAGGGCGGAAAACATTGTGGGAAAAGGAGAAAATGCTGGTTACCAGGATTTTCTCCTTTTCCCACAATGTTTTCAAAAGGCTAATTCTTCACGGGCATTATAAGGCGGCATTGTGCGGCAAAGGGTTGAAATAAATAAGAGAGAAACATACCTAAAGTGATGATGATGATAATGATGATGATGATTGTGATGATTATGCTTATGATAAAGATAATGACTTTACATACCTTATAGTATATAATAAATGCTGCAACTAGGACACCAATACTCTGTAAGAGATCGCCTACAGTATGGATAAATGCTGCTTTAATATTTATGTTGGAAGTATGAGAGTGTCCATTGGAACTACTAGACGAATAATTCACTGTGGAAACAAAACAGACAAAGGAAAATAGAAATTAGACCAACCCTTTGCCCTTTACTAAACAATCCTGAGTTTTAACCATCGTGGGTAATAGGACTTATGAAAACATTGTGAGAAAAGGAAACAAGAGCGCCATTGGCCCAAAAGCGCTCGCCTGAGTAAAGTCATCTACAGTTGATAAAGCTTAAGAGATCCTGGTTTTGATGATATCAAACGCATGAGAGTAAGTGACCTACTTTTGGACCTGACATGGCCAAATTTCGAACTTGTTCAAGATATCAAGACAAACATTCTGACCAAGTTTCATGAGTATCAGGCTGAAAATGTGACCTCTATGGTGCACAGAAGGTTATCTAAGATTTGGCCCTGTGGCCTACTTTTAGACCAATGTAACCCAATTTCAAACTTGTTAAAGATATCATCAAAACAAACATTCTGACCAAGTTTCAAGAGTATCAGGCTGAAAATGTGACCTCTACGGTGCACATAAAGTTTTCCTAAGATTTGGTCCAGCGACCTACTTTCTGACCCTATGTAACTCAATTTCGAAATTGTCCAAGTTATCATCAAGAAAAACATTCTGACCATGTTTCATGGGTATCAGGCTGAAATTGTGGCCTCTAGAGTTTTCACAAGGTTTTTCTTAGATCTGGGTCAGTGACCTACTTTTCGATGTGACATAACCCAATTTCAGTCATGTCCAAGATATCTTAAAGACAAACATTCTGACCAAGGTTCACAAGTAGCCGGCTAAAAATGTGGCCTCTGGAGTGCACCACAAGGTTTGTCTAAGATTTAGCCCAGTGACCTACATTTTGACCCGACATGACCAAATTTCAAACTTGTCTGAGATATCATTAAGACAAATAATCTAACCTATTTCCACGATTATCAGACTATCAGGCAAAAAATGTGGCCTCTACTGTGCACACAAGCTTTTTCTAAGATTTGGCCCAGTGACCAATTTTTTGAACTTGTTTCAGATATCATTAAGACAAACATTCTGACCAAGCTTCAAGAGTATCAGGCTAAAAATGTGGCCTCTGGAGTGCACTCAAGGTTTTTCTAAGATTTAGCCCAGTGACCTACTTTTTGACTCAATGTGACCCAATTTTGAACTTGTCCAAGATTTTATCAAGACAAACATTCTGACCAAGTTTCATGACTATCTGACTGAAAATATGGCCCTTAGATGTTAAATGTAAGTTAAATGTTGACGACCTGGACGACGCATGACAGACACAGCACGATCTCAAATGCCAAACTTGAGCACTTTGTGCAAAGATGGGCTAAAAATGCTGTAAACCAGCATTTTCTCCTGTTCCAAAAATGTTTTCTCCCCTTCGGAAAAACAACTTTCAATATTTCAGTCACATTTATATGAGCCATGCTCTGGCAAAAGGGGGGCTGAATGCATTTCCACGATGCATTATACCAATCAAGCCATCACCTAATTATGGGTCCATAAAAGCCACAATTTTTAACAATCGACCTAATCATGAGGTAAACTGGTCCTTTGACATAAAGAAAATTGATCAAAAGCAAAAAGTTTTGGCCCAAGTCAGCCTGCATTTATTTATTCATTCATTGCTTTAACCAAACCGTCCTGCTTTATGATGACATTAAAGAAGATGCTTTTGAAAACATTAAGGGAAAAAGAGAAAATGCTCGTTACAAGCATTTCTTTTTCTTTTCCCACAATGTTATTTACCCTTTCAAAAGACAAATCCTATTTTTCTGGTCACAGTTAATTTGTTGTTTGCATATGTTTTCCACATCAACATGTCTAAAGTGTGAACCTGTGATTGGACTTGTCTTTGAGGATGGCCTGATCTTGACCTACACTGTCTGCAATACTACAAGAGCACATTCAGTCACGTTTCGCAACCAGCGGCTTAAAGAATTACGTTGACTCTTTTTCTATCATGGTTTAACTATTTGGTCATCTCTCCCTCTTTATAGCAGGAAGGTGTTTGAAAACATTGTGGAACAAGAGCGGCAAATTGTCGCAAGATACGGCCGTCTTACCCCAAGTTGTAAAGTTGGGGCATAATAATGATAAAGGGGAGGTATAGAAAAATAGTAGTGCAGAATATTTTTTTTACTGTTGATTGAAGATAATGGCAGTGTATTTGTGTTGACGGAACTCTTGTTTATTATTGTATTACTATTAACTCTTTACCACACAGCAAAAGTTTGGACTAGTCCAAATTGAAATCATTTGCAGTTGACAAACTAAATGTAACTCAAAAATTGAAATTTGGTTTGGAAAGGGTAGAAAACATTGTGGGAAAAGGAGAAAATGCTGGTGCATAAAAAATAAGCAATTTATATTTCATGTGCACTGCACTACCCCTTGATGAGATGTATCCAGCCCTAAAATCTCATAACCCAAGGTAGTATAGTTTGAGAGATATGCATCATACAAAATTCAAATTCGAAAAAAAAAACAAGAAAGGGCAATAACTGAAAAATTAAGCAAGCAAGAGTTGAAATTTATATGCACAGCACTTCCCGTTGATGGAATGTATCCACGCATGAAATTTCATATCCTTAGCTAGTATAGTTCTGAAGATATGCACTGGACAAAATTAAAGTTTCCAAATAAAGAAAGAGCAATAAGTCAAAAATTAAGCAAGAGTTATGGTTCATGTGCACTGCACTCCCAGTTGATGAGATCTATCTACGCATGAAATTTCATAGCCATAGGTAGTATAGTTTTGGAGATATGCTCGAGACAAAATTCAAGTATGAAAATAAGTCAAAAATTAAGGAAGGAAGAGTTATGATTCCTGTGCACTGCACTCCCCCTTAATGAGATGTATGCAGGCATGAAATTTCATAACCCTAGGTAGTATAGTTTTGGAGATATTCACCGGAGAAAATGCAAGTATGAAAAAGAAGAAAGGGCAATAACTGAAAAATTGAGGAAGCAAGAGTTATGATTCCTGTGCACTGCACTCCCCCTTAATGAGATGTATGCAGACATGAAATTTCATAACCGTAGGTAGTATAGTATTGGAGATATTCACCGGACAAAATTCAAGTATGAAAAACAAGAAAGGGCAATAACTGAAAAATTAAGGAAGCAAGAGTTATGATTCCTGTGCACTGCACTCCCCCTTGCTGAGATCTATCCATGCATGAAATTTCATAACCGTAGGTAGTATAGTTTTGGAGATATGCTCTGGACAAAATTCAAGTATGAAAAACAACAAAGGGCAATAAGTCAAAAATTAAGGAAGCAAGAGTTATGATTCCTGTGCACTGCACTCCCCCTTGATGAGATCTATCCACTCATGAAATTTCATAACCCTAGGTAGTATAGTATTGGAGATATTCACCAGACAAAATTCAAGTATGAAAAACAAGAAAGGGCAATAACTGAAAAATTAAGGAAGCAAGAGTTATGATTCCTGTGCACTGCACTCCCACTTGATGAGATCTATCCACGCATGAAATTTCATAACCGTAGGTAGTATAGTTTTGGAGATATGCTCCGGACAAAGAACTGGACGCCGCCCGCCCGCCCGCCACGGGTGATCCAATAATACGTCCTGTCTTTGACGGGCGTATAAAAAGGAGAAAATGGTGACAACCACCATCTTCTCCTTTTCCCACCATGTTTTCTACCTTATTACAGAATATACCAGTATGCTCATTTCTTAAATTCTGAATTTGTAGTTCATAGATGTTTCAAATTTGGAGGAACCTAAACTTTGCCATTTGGGGGAGGATTCACACAATATAGCAAAAATATGCCAAAAATATAAACAGGACCTCTTTCAACTCTTTACCAAATGACAAAAATTCAAGACTGGTCCAAATTGAAGGCATTTGCAGACGACATAATAAATGTGATAGAAATAATGTAATGTATATGTGAAAGGTTAGAAAACATTGTGGGAATAGGAGAAAATGCTGGTTACCAGCATTTTCTCCTTTTCCCACAATGTTTTCAAAAGGCTTCTTCCTCAAGGTCGTTGAAACTTGGGATTGTGTGGTAAAGGGTTAGGAGCTCAAATTACAAATTCACTGTAACTCAGAAAGGCCCGATTGCATAAGAAAAGTTTAAGGCTAACCTTGAGGTTTAACCCTTTACCAGATGACAAAATTTTAGCCTTGATCAAATTGAAAGCATTTTCAGACAACAATTTCCTTGTGGCTCAAATGATGCATTTTTGTTTGATAGGGTAGAAAACATTGTGGGAAAAGGAGAAAATGCTGGTTACCAGCATTTTCTCCTTTTCCCACAATGTTTTCAAAAGGCTTCTTTCCCAGGGGCGTTAAAAGGCGGCATCGTGCGGTAAAGGGTTAACACAGATTTAGTGTACTCGGTTTGCCTCTTATGCTTGACTTAAGCAAGCAGAGGCCCAGATTCAAGATCAGACTGTACATCAATAAGATTTTTTTTCTTTTTTGCCTTCTCTTATTGACTGTTTGCCAGATGCTGAAATTATAATTCACTTAAACTCAAAAAGACTTTTCTCTTAAAGGCTAGACTAAACAAGTTGATGGTAAAGATACAAGATCAGACTGCTCATCAAAAGATTTCGTTTTTTAACTTCCATTTCTTATGTTTACCAGCTATTGCCTTACTAAATTCTACCATAAAACAATTTTTGAAGTTTGATTATGAATATCCAAATTGCAGCCTTTACAAGATAAAACCAACCTGAGGTTTCAGAGAAAGATCCATAGCTTTCTTCAGAGTCAGCTTTTGTTAACCTGACCTTTTCAAGGTCATTGCTAAATTTCTCATGGTTGCCATCACCATGGTTGTTGCCATGTGAATGACCATGATGGCCTGGGTGTAAGGTAAGGCTCATGCTGGAAAAGAAAACCAAGAAAAAAATATTTTCATTCGTTAACCCTTTACCACACAATCCCGAGTTTTAACGACCCTGAGGAAGAGGCCTTTTGAAAACATTTTGGGAAAAGGAGAAAATGCTGGTAACCAGCATTTTCTCCTTTTCCCACAATGTTTTCTATCCTATCAAAGATAGAAATAATCAATTAAACAGCCTTTAATTTGTCGTCTGCAATTGCTTTCAATTTAGTCAAGTCCAAAATTTCGTCATTTGGTAAACAGTTAAGTAACTTGTCAATCTACAAAGCTCAGCAAAAACACCTGATAACCATTTTTCCTTTTCAAACAATGTTTTCTTGACTTTCAAATGCAACTCTCATCATTTGGGTCATCTTTTATTCAATGCCTGCAATTCCTGCAATATGGTATAGAGCAAAATTTCGCAGAGTGGCAAAAAGTTTACCCTTTATCACACAATAGAATTTTAAATTAACCCTTTATCACACAACAGAATTTTAAACTGGTCCAAATTCAAAACATCAGCAGACAACAAATAAAACAATGCTCAAATTATGAGAAAGAGTAGAAAACATTGTGGAAAAAGGAAAAAATGCTGGTTACCAGCATTTCCTCCTTTTCCTACCAAGTTTTCAAATCCATCTTGAAACTTCAAAACTCTGTATTGTGGTGGTAAAGGGTTAAAGCCCTATCATTTTCAAGTCCTGTCAATTTTACATCAATAAATATTCAACATTGATACATGGAGTCACTTATCACATCAAACAGATCCCTCTATCTTCAAACAGAATAGATACGCAAGTTAAGAGTGCCTAATAAATTTTCAGTCATTGAATCAGTATTAACTCTTTATACCAATGACAAAATTTCACACTTGTAAAATTATAAGCCTTTGCTGACGAATTAAGCCTTTACCATGCAATCCTGACTTTTTCAACAACCTTGAAAGAGAAGGCTTTTGAACATTGTGGGAAAAGGAGAAAATCTGGGTAACCAGCACTATTTTCCAACCTACCAAAGACAGATATCATCATTTTAGTAACATTTGTCCCCTGCATATACTTTCAATTTCGTCCTGTCCAAAATTTTGTCGTTTGGTGAAGAGTTAAAGGCTCAAATGATGCAACTTGCCTTTGATTAAGTAGAAAACAAGGTGGAAAAAGGAGAAAATGCTGGTCACCAGCATTTTCTCCTTTTCCCACAATGTTTTCATAAGCTTTCTTTCTCAGGGTTGTTACCACTCTGGATTGTGTGGTAAATGGTTAGGTCATTATGATTGTTTCTACTGGCCTGTTTCATGACCTAGCCAGGCATTCTACCTCCAATCTTCAATACAGTGGTAACATGACAAAGTCTCTATGCCACATTAGTGAAAGGAAAGTCAACCGTTCTTACCAGCAGATTCACAACAAACAGCAATAAGATGAGCCACACAGCAAAGGTGTCTAACAGGGGCACTCAATGTAGACAAACAGTCTGAGACATAAGTCGTTTGACTTTTTACCAAATAAGAAAATTTCAGACTTGTCCAAATTGAAAACATTTTCAGATGACAAATCAAATGTTACTCAAAATATGAGATTTGTCTTTCATGTTGTAGAAAATGATGAGGAAAAAAAACAAGAAAATGCTGGTTATCTCCTTTACCCACAATGTTCTCAAAATTTTTTTTTTCTCAAGGTCCTTAAAACTCGGGATTGTGTGGTAAAGGAGTAACTCATTACAAAACAATAGAATTGTGGATTTGTGCAAATGCAGATGACAAATATCAAATGTGGCTAAAATGGTAAAAATTGTTTATGAAAGAGAAGAAAACATTGTGGGAAAGGAAGAAAATGCTGGTTACCAGCACTTTCTCCTTTTTGAAGAATGTTTTCAAAAGCTTTCTTCTTATGCTCTGTGAAAAGTGGGCTTAATGAATATCTGTGATACATTATACCAAGCAATTCATCACATAATTATGAATCCTTAAAATCCATTTTGTCTAACAACCTGCTGGACCCAGAGGTAATCTGGTCCATGGACATGCAGAAAATTTATCAAAAGCAAAAATTAGCAATGAAGGTCAGTCTACGTGGACTGTGAAGGCCGACCTGATACTTTTTACAAATGCATTAACTCTTTACCACACAATCCCGACTTTTAACGACCCTGAAAAAGAAAGCTTTTGAAAACATCGTGGGAAAAGGAGAAAATGCTGGTAACCAGCATTTTCTCCTTTTCCCACAATGTTTTCTACCCTTTCCAAAACAAATTGCAATTTTTGAGTCACAATTATTTTTTTGTCTGCAAATGCTTTCATTCTGGACCAGTCTAAAATTCTGCCATTTGGTAAAGGGTTAAACATTAACCATTAAACCCCCTTTTTACTGAGCATAACTCAAAACCTTATTTGCATGTTTGACACCAGTGGCATTTTACCGTTTTCTATTGTATTTCAAATATATACCACATCAACAGCTAACTTAGTGATGTCTTTCCTGGTTTCAACTACTGATGACTGGGACTCTGTAAAGGCTTGCCCAAGGACATTTCCTCATTACCAGCTCTGCCAGTGCTCTGTGAAATGACAAGGACTTTCTGATTTGTTTTTTTGTTTGATGTTTTATGCTGTTTTCAAAATTATTTCTGAGATCATCATTTTAGCAAAATTTAATTTGTCGTCCGCATAATGCTTTCAATTTCATCCAGTCCAAAATTTTGTCTTTTGCTAAAGAGTTTAGCGTGCCTCAAATGATAGACTTTGCCTTTGATTTAGTAGAAATGATGGTGTGAAAAGGAGAAAATACTGGGGTCACCAGTATTTTTCTCCTTTTCCGACAATGTTTTCAATGGTTTTCATTCTCAGGTTTGCTGAATCTTGGGACTGTCTGGTAAAAGGTTAGATCATTATGATCTTTTCCAATAGCCTGTTTCATGACCTTGCCAGGTGTCCCACCCACAGTCTGCAATACAGTGGTTACATGACAAAGTTACTATGCTATATTGGCAATAGAAAAGTCATCTGTAATGATCATTTACCCTTTACCACACAGTCCCAGGTTTAAACGACCCTGAAAAAGAAGGCTTTTAAAAATATTGTGGAAAAAGGAGAAAATACTGGTAACCAGCATTTTCTCCTTTTCCCACAATGTTTTCTACTCTATTGAAGACAGAAATCATCACTTGAGCCACATTTAATTTGTCGTCTGCAAATGCTTTCAATTTGGTTGAGTCCAAAATTTTGTCATTCGGTAAAGAGTTAAAGTAACAACAAACAACACATGCGATAAGCCAAACAGCAAAGGTGCCTTACTGGTACACTTAACTCTTTACCAAATGACAAAATTTTAGACTAGTCAAAGTCAAAGCTTTTGCAGACGACATAATAAATGTGACTGGAAAATTGAAATTTGTTCTGGGAAGGGTAGAAAACATTGTGGGAAAAGGAGAAAATGCTGGTTACCAGCATTTTCTCCTTTTCCCACGATGTTTTCGAAAGGCTTCTTTCTTTGGGGTCGTTAAAAGTCAGGATTGTGTGGTAAAGGGATACTATAGGCAAGACAGTCTGAGGCATCCATCATTTGATGCTACTCAAAACATATGATTTGTCTTTCATGTTGTAGAAAACATGCTGGGAAAACAAGAAAATGCTGGTTATTAGTATTTTCTCCTTTTCCCACAATGTCTTCAAAAGCCCTTCTTTTTCAGGATCATTAAAATTCGGGATTGTGTGGTAAAGGTTTAATTCTTTACCTCTCTCCTTTTCCCACAATGTTTTCTACTCTTTCATAAAAAATTTTCACCTTTTTAGCCACATTTGTCATCTGCAAATGCTTGGGTTTTAACAAGTTCACAATTCTGTTGTTTGGTAAAGAGATCACCCTTTACCACACAATCCTTTTTCCCACAATGTTTCAAAAGCCTTCTTTCTCTAGGTTCTCAAGAAAAACTTCAGCCTGAGCCTTTTCTGTTTATCTATCGCCGCCATGTGGGCAACGCCATCTGAAGGCTGTTAGTTATGTTACCATGGATAGTGCAAGATACACGATGAAACCCATCCTAAGTTACACCTGGTTCTTTGACGTGTGGTGAATAGCCTCCTCACACGGAACCCCAGTTTAACGTCTCCTCCAAAAGACTATTAGTAATTTTCAGTGGCCAGCCTTGGGGTTAGAACCCACACCCTCCAGAAGTGATGGGACTATGATCGGGAAAGATCGATTCACTATTGTTTAACCATTGCCGATGCAAATCATCAATTACAAATACCAGCAAGGGGGCCATGATGGCCCTGTATTGCTCCACTGGCTAATATGTACAAACCATATACACCAACATTATAATTCTAGGCTAAAAGGTTTTGAACAGGGAGCCTGATAAAGTTTTCTCATATGAAAATTGTGACCCTATGTTGAGTCCATTTTTGACCTAAAATTTCAAGCTTTAGTTATGAGCTGTTACTTGAATCTTGCTGGAGGTCAACAAGATACAGCCACGTACCAAATAATATAGGTCTAAGCCATATGGTTATGAACAAGAAAATTTTCAAAGTTTCCTTAATAAAACATGAAAGGCGGGGTTTATTTCAATTCAACAGCTCAATTTTGAACAAATTCAGAAGAGATCCACTAGATGAAGCTATATGGTAAAACTTGTTACTCCGGGGACAGGGCCAGTTTTGACCCCAGGGCTATAATTTTGAAGAATCTTACTAGAGGTCTATCAGATGAAGCTACATACCAATTTTTTATAGCCCTTGGCCATACGGTATAGAATGAGAAGAATTTTAAAGTTTTCCCTATATATGCCCATGAAAAACTTGTGATCCCTGGGGCAGGGTCAATTTGGGCCCCAGGGCTATTGTTTGAAGAATCTTAGTAGAGGTCCATCAGATGAAGTTACATGCCAATTTTGGTAGTCCTAGGCCATATGGTTTTGAATCAGAAGATTTCTTAAGTTTTCCATATATAAACCCATGTACAACTTGTGACCTCTGAGGTGGGGGCCAAATTTAGCCCCAGGGCTATAATTTGAAGAATCTTGGTAGAGGGTCATCAGATGAAGCCACATGCAAACGTTAGTAACCCTAGGCCATATGATTTATAACCAGAGGATTTTTTAATTTTTCCCTGTACAAGCCTATGTAAAATTTGTGATCCCCGGGACAATTTTGGTGCCAGGGCTATAATTTGAAGACTCATAGTAGAGGGCCATCAGATGAAGCCATGGTCAACAAGATACAGCCACATACCAAATAATATAGGTCTAAGCCATATGGTTATGAACAAGAAAATTTTCAAAGTTTCCTTAATAAAACATTAAAGGTGGGGTTTATTTCAATTCAACAGCTCAATTTTGAACAAATTCAGAAGAGATCCACTAGATGAAGCTATATGGTAAAATTTGTGACCCCCTGGGAAGGGCAAATTTGACCCCAGGGCTATAATTTGAAGAAACTTGGTAGAGATCTATTAGATGAAGCTACATGCCAAATTTGGTAGCCCAAGGCCTTATGGTTTTAGACAAAAAGATTTCCAAAGATTTTCAATAATTTTCAGTTTTGTTGCCTAGGCAACCACAGTTTTTACAGAAATCATATTCTTTCAAGAAATTCTGAAGAGAACCATGGCAGGATCATTTCTGTGAAGTTTGGTCAAAATTGGATGGGTAGCTTCAGAGAAGAAGCTGTTTGAAATAAAAGTTAACGCACGCAATGATACATGATGGACACAGGACCATGACATAAGCTCCCTGGCCTTTGGCCAGTTGAGCTAAAAACTGATCGTCATTCTAAACCTGAATAACACCAAACACAACCAAGGGATGCCAAACTCAACCGTGGGACGAAACTCTAATGACTTGAAAAGGTGAAAATGGCTACTGATGCAGTCAAACAGCTTGAAATTAATTCCCATCCAGGTGCAAAACAAAATCTGACGGGTGAAAGTATTTTGGCTTTCATAATTTAAAACAAGATGAACCTCCAACAAAATATGATTTAGATCTAAGCAGATATGTCTGTAGAATATGTAGGAAGACACACTGAAATATGGATAAGAAAAAAGCCTCTTTGCAATTGAACATTTTCAAAAAGCAAATTAAACGACTGGATGTGACAACTGTTTTAATCTTTTAACAACGAAAATGTTGTGAATGTAGATAAAAGGAGAATCTGCTTGTTAGGCAATTTTTTTCCTTTTCCAAGAATGTTTAATAACTAATTTGTCCAATTTAACTCTTTACCACACAATCCCGACTTTTAACGACCCTGAGGAAGTAGCCTTTTAAAAACTTTGTGGGAAAAGGAGAAAATGCTGGTGACCAACATTTTCTCCTTTTCCCACAATGTTTTCTACTCTTCCAAAGACAAATTTCAATTTTTGATTCACCTTTATTTTGTCGTCTACAAATGCTTTTAATTTGGACTGGTCTAAAATTTTGTCGTTTGGTAAAGAGTTAAGCCCATAACCAAAC
This sequence comes from Tridacna gigas, assembly GCA_945859785.2. NCBI lineage: Eukaryota > Metazoa > Mollusca > Bivalvia > Cardiida > Cardiidae > Tridacna > Tridacna gigas. Next base: position 107,174,733 of record OX244028.2, read on the forward strand.
ACCAAATTTAATTTCTTCTATAACGGATTATAATCATGACTGATTATCGCATCAGAAGTGGAATTCAGTTCTAACTGATCAGTGATTAGCATTTTCAACCAATTTCCCAACAGTACCCTAAAGTGATCCCAGACTTGATGTTTACAAGTCCTACACTCTACCACTTAAGCTATTCGGGCTGGTCACGAAAAAAAAAAAAAACTTTGGCCACAGATGATACACCTTAACAAACATCTCAAAATTCTTGTTCACAGTCTATCCCATTTACATTAACCCTTTACCACACAATCCCGACTATCAACCACCCTGTGAAAGAAGCCTTTTGAAAACATTGTGGGAAAAAGGAGAAAATGCTGGTAACCAGCATTTTCTCCTTTTCCCACAAGGTTTTCTACCCTTCCCAAAACAAATTTAAATTTTTCAATTAGATTTATTTTGTTGTCTGCAAATGCTTTCAATATGGACCAGTCCAAAATTTAGTCGTTTGGTAAAAAGTTAATGAACGGAAGGTAACCACTATGCTTGCCAAAATACACCTTTCATCTTTCCTTCCAATAAACTGTACACACTACATTAAATCCCAAATCAAATGAACCATGCTCTGTGAAATGGGGGTATAATGCACCTCTGTGATACATGATACCAAGCAAGTCATCACATAATTATGGATCCTTAAAACCCATTTTGTCTAACAACCTGCTGAATCCGGAGGTAAAATGATCCTTTGAAATTGAGAAAATTTACCAAAAGCAAAAAGTTTTGACGCAGGTCAGCCTACACAGTCCGTGCAGGCTGACCTGGGTTGACATTTTTTTTTTTTTTCAGATCCATTCAAACCCTTTTTCTCAGAGTTTCACTAAAAATTTATTAGCAAGTTTGATACCAGTGGTGTTTTACCCTGTTTTCTATTGTTTTTAAGTTTTATCACAGCAATAGCTAACTAAGTGATGTCCTTCCTGGATTTTACTGTTATTGACTGGGACTCTGTAAAGGCTTGCCCAAGGACACTTCCGCATTACCAGCTCTGCCAGTGCTCTGTGAAATGACAAGGATTTTCTGATTTGTTTGTTTTGTATGGTGTTAACCCTTTACCACACAATCCTGAGTTTTAACGACCCCCAGGGAAAAGAGATTTTGAAAACATTGTGGGAAAAGGAGAAAATGCTGGTAACCTACATTTCCTCCTTTTCCCACAATGTTTTCTACCCTTTCAAAGATTGAAATCATCATATTGGCCACATTTCATTTGTCGCCTGCAAATACTTTCAATTAGGACATGTCCAAAATTTTGTCGTTTGGTAAAGAGTTAATGCTGTTTTCAACATTATTTCAATTATATTGTGGTGGGTGGTAGAGCTATCCATGCTTTCTGGAGTTTCTTTGACCTGTATTTAGCATAATATTCTTTCCAAACCACTGGCTACTTTCCCAACAATGATCAGTTGTATTCTGATTACAAATAAAACTAAATTACCACATAGTGACTGTTACACTGTGGAATTCGCCATGGTTTTTTTTTGTCTTCTATGTTATGTCAACATCAATTAAGTTATTTAACTATTTACACCACAGTTCCTAATATTTACCCACCCTGAGGAAGAAGCCTTTGAGAACATGCTGAAAAAAGGGGAAAATACTGGTAACCGGCATTTTCTCCTTTTCCCACAATGTCTTCCATCCTACCAAAGACAAATCAAAAGATTTGAGACATGTCCTATTTGTTATCTACAAATCCTTTCAACTTGGACAAGTCTAATATTTTGCTGTTTTCAGAAGGCTTGCCAGCGATGGTACAAGTATCAATTTCTTTTGTCAACACCATATAAACAAAGATAAAGACAGAAGATTGGCCAAAGTGTTTGCGCCTTTAACCATTTACCACACAATCCCGACTTTTAACGATCCTAAGGGAGAAGCCTTTTGAAAACATTGTGGGAAAAGGAGAAAATGTTGGTAACCAGCATTTTCTCCTTTTCTCACAATGTTTTCTAACCTATCAAAGACAAATTTCATCATTTTATCCTTACTTAAATTGTCGTCTGCAAATGCCCTCAGTTTTGACAAGTCTATTTTTTGTCGTGTGGTAAAGAGTTAACGGAAAAGCTATTGCAACACAATGTAACTCCTTACCAAACAATCCTAAGTTATGACGATCCTCGGAAAAAGAGGCCTTCTGAAAACATTGTGGAAAAAGGAGAAAATGCTGGTTACCAGCATTTTCTCGATTTCCCACAACCATTTCCACCATTTTACAGACAAATCGCATAATTTTAACCTTATGACATGTGTCGTTGATAAGTGCTTTTAATACAGCCAAGTCTATAACAGTGTAATCTTTAAAACCTTTCCCACACAACTGAGGTCAGACTGTTCTAACTTCAACACATCTGCAGATGACAAGTTCAAAATTGGCATAGGTGAGCCCAAGTTCTCTGATAGGATAGAAAATATCTTGGGCAAAGGAGAAAATGCGGGTTATTCAGCCTTTTCTCCTTTCTTCACAATGTTTTCAAAAGCTGTCTCCTACAGGGTCGTTAAAACTCGGGGTTAAAGGGTTGACAATACATGTAGCAATACTTACAGTAGGATTTAATTCCCAACCAAGATGGTGGTATGAACTTCAAAATTTTGATTGATAACCCTGTCTTCTGCTCTATAAAACAGCAATCCCGTAACAACTTGGAGAAATAGGACAGACATCATGAAACAGTCAAAAATACAAACTGCTTACCTTTGAATTATTACTTCATTGTTTAGTGTTTAACCCTTTACCACACTATCCCGACTTTTAACGACCCTAAAAAGGGAGCCTTTTAACAACATTGTGGGAAAACAAGAAAATGCTGGTAAACAGCATTTTCTCCTTTTCCCACAATGTTTTCTAACCGTCCCATAGCAAATTTCAAATTTTAAGTCACATTTACTATGTCGTCTGCAAATGCTTTCAATTTGGACTAGCCTAAAATTTTGTCGTTTGGTAAAGAGTTAGCACAGTTTTCAACATCATTTCAGTTGGATTGCAGCGGCCAGTGTTCCTATCCATGCTTTTCTTGAGTTTCTTTTTATCAGTATCTTGCAAAATTTTCTTTGAAAGCTGTTGGCTGCTTTCCCATAAATACATTGTTGGTGAGAGAGGAATGAATCCTGCTGAAATGACTATCATTAATCCTCAGATAAAAATTTGCCAAACCAGGAATAGGAACCAGCGACCCCTTGGTTTTAAGTCCAGACTAACTGTGCTACTGGGCTTGATAATTTGTTGCTATAAACATAAAAAAACAAGATACTTACACTAGGTTAAATCCAACACCACAACCTGCTGTTATCAACATGATGGTTGCATGAACTTCAAAGTTTTGATTGATAACTCTGTCAACAGCCATATAACACAGCACCCCAGTAACAACCCACAGAAATAGTATGGACATCAGTGCTCCCAGAATTTCTGTACATAACAGAGAAACATGAAGATTAGTTTTAGACAAGTCAATAAAAGAAGAACACATATTTTAAGTGGAGGGAGTGAGTGGGAGTGAGTGAGTGAGTGAGTGAGCAAGCAAGTGAGTGAAGTGGGTGGGTGAGTGAGTGAGTGCATGCATGCGTGTGTGTGTGTGTGTGTGTGTGTGTGTGTGACATTGTGTGCGTGAGTCGATGGAGAAGTGAGTGATTTGATGGATGGATGGGATGGATGCATGCATCGATGGATGGATAAATCAACAAATGAATGAATGTATGAATAAATTAATGTTGTTTTACAGCACATGGAAAGCTGCTGTCAGCTGGCTGACATGTATAAGTATCAAACAATGCCATTAGGAATTGTTTTACAATCAGAAATTTTGTAACTTTCAAATGTAGAAAATTTTGAGGATAAGGCTAAGAATATTACTAAGAATGACTGGTGAATATGAGTCCTGGACACTAGTAATTTTTCAACAGAAACTTTCCTAATGTTACCCTATGAATGGAAAAGACAAATGAAATAAGCCATATTCTAGGAAAAGGTGATTTAATGCATTTCCTTGATGCAACATACCAAGCAAGTTATCACATAATTATGAATCCATAAAATCCAGTTTGTCTAACAACTGACTGAATCACAAGGTAAAATGGTTCTTGGACATACAGAAAATCTGCAAATGGCAAAAAGTTTCGGCCAATGTCAGCCTACGCAGACTGCGCAGGCTGACATTGGTCAATACTTTTTGCAGATGCCATTAAATCTCCATTTCACAGAGCATGGCTCAAATTTATGTTCATTATTCTGTTTATAAGATGGCTCTTTTTAAAGTCAACTGCCAAAAGTCTGTTTCAAAATTGGGTAATACAGTGTATTACCATTCACATAATCTTCTGAAGGAATTAAATTCATTTTAGACTAGTCCATACTGAAAGCAGTTACATGTGACACATTAAATATGGCTTAAGTAATGATATTTGAATTTCAAAGGGTAAAGAGCAATGTTGGATAAGAAGAAAATGCTAGACTGCCGCAATGTTTTCAAGAACCTTTTCCTCAGAGTTCTAAAACATGCTATTGTTTGGTAGAATGAATGAATGAATGAATGTTGTTTTATGGCGCATCGACAGCTTTGGTCATTTAGCACGCATATCTGTGTTGAAGGAACGGTTAAGATGGATTTTTTTTCTAAAAAGATTTGAGACATGCTGACAGTAAAAGAGTTGAATTAAGAAGGATCATGTGTGATCTTAGTATGCATAAAAGATATAATTGAGCAACAGGGCTTCCCTATTAACTCAAAAAGGTTTTGAATAATGATGTTAAGACTGCGATAAAAAGATTTGAACAGTCTTAAATTGATAATAAAGGCGTCTTTACATGAAGAAAGGTTATGTGTAACTGATAATGTGCATAAAATATAATATTGAGTGGCTGGGCAATCCCTGTCTACTCAAAGTTTTAGATGAAAAAGTTAAGAATGTGAATAGAGAAAGGGTGGAGCCTCCAATGGGATCAAAATACTCCCATTAAAGAGGTCCCGTCTCCAATGAGATAAGATACTCCCAAGAGAGCCAATCCTCCCATTAAGGAGATGCAAACTGGAGATAAAAGATCTAAGCAGTAGAAATATGAGTTTACACAACGGGTTAAAAAGTTAATTAAGAAAATATCACAGCTTGTTGTATAGACAGTGTGTAAAAAGATGGGTAAGAAACTCAAAAAGCAAATATCACAGTTTATTGTAAATACCAATCTCCTTTATGAAAGCGATAATAGATTCAACGCTGACAGAATCAAAGAGATTTTTTAAACTATCGACGTTGAAATATTTTGAACGAATTGGTTGAAAGTCAATGCAATCTAGTAGGATATGTTTTATAGAAAAGGATGCATTGCATGGAATACATTCAGGGGCATCATCTCTGGTCAAAAGCCAGGAATGTGTAATGCGTGAATGGCCAATTCGAAGTCGTGCAATTATCACTTCTTCTCGACGAATAGACCTGTAAACGGGGTACCATTCACCAAGGGAAGGTTTAACTGAATGTAGTTTATTGAAAACATCAGCATCCCACTGGGATTGCCAAGAAGATTGGATATGTGTTAAAACAGAGGATTTAAAATCAGTGTGTGGAACTTTAAAATCTGAAATGGGAAGGTTAAGTGCAGATCTGGCAGATCTATCAGCATTTTCATTGCCTTTGATGCCTACATGACTTGGAAGCCAGCAGAACACCAATCTATTCATAGAAGAAATTTGTGAGATCCTTTCAAGTAAAGTACAGATCAAGGGATTCTCAAGTCGTTGATTTGAAAGGGCCTGTAATGTAGACAAAGAGTCCGAAAACATAATGAAACGGTTGGAATTAGAATGTTCAGCTAGATTAAGGGCAAGATCAATAGCTTTAAATTCTGCAGAGAAGATAGAGGAATTGTTTGGAAGGCGGCACTTTAAGCTCCTTTCTCCATAAATAGCGGCAGCTGCTACAGAATTTCCCTCTTTAGATCCATCTGTATAGATTGGTTTGAAGGAAAAATAATGCTCCTTTATCTCGTTGTATCTAGCATGAAACACAGTTCTATCCGTGACTGACTTTTTGTCGGATGCAAGGTCAAATCTGAATTCTGCACTGTTTAGTGTCCATGGAGGGATTTCAGAGATTTTATAGTCGGCAATAGACTCAATGTCTATGCCAAGGTTATCTACAATGGGCTCCATGCGGATACCAAATGGAGGAATAACATTTGGTTTCCTTTCAAAAAGATGTTTATACTGAGGTTTAAAAACAACTTTATGAGTTGGATTAAAACGATTTGATTTCAGTTTTAAAGGATATTGAAGTGAGAGTTTTTCCCTCCTGTAAGAAAGAGAAGGTTCATTAGCCTCAACATAGAGACTATTGACAGGAGAAGTTCTGAAAGCTCCAAGAACAAGACGCAGGCCTTCGTGGTGTATAGGATCGAGAATTTTAAGGCAAGATTTACGGGCTGATCCGTATACAATAGATCCATAGTCTAATTTGGAGCGAACTAAAGACCGATAAAGCTGCAAGAGGACTTTACGGTCTGCTCCCCATTCAGAATGGGCCACAACCTTTAGAAGATTAAGAGCCTTCTTGCATTTCTTTTTAAGTGCAGTGATGTGAGGAAGGAAGGAAAGCTTTCTGTCAAAGATGACTCCGAGAAATTTAAATTCAGAAACGACTTCAATTTTGGTTTTGTCCAAATACAGTTCAGGGTCTGGATGAACACCACCTAGATTACAAAGGTGCATGCATTTTGTTTTGGACTTTGAAAATTTGAAGCCATTTTCATCAGACCACGTTTGGAGTTTGTTGAGACACTGTTGAAGTTGTCTCTCAATAATATTCATATTTCGAGATCTGAAGCATATAACAAAGTCATCAACATAAAGAGAACAGTCTACACCAGGACAGATAGCTTTAACTATACTGTTTATTTTTACACTAAAAAGTGTAACAGAGAGAATACATCCTTGGGGGCACACCCATCTCCTGTTCACGGGCTCCCGAGACAGTATTACCAACTTGGACACGGAAAAGACGTTCATCCAAGAAGGCTGAGATAAAAAGAGGAAGACGGCCTCGAAGACCAAAGTCATGCAAGTCTTTAAGAATTCCGTATTTCCAAGTCGTATCATAAGCACTTTCAAGGTCGAAAAAGACAGATACTACATGTTGTCTATTAATAAAGGCTTCTCTGACAAAGGTTTCAAAGTGGACAAGATGATCGATGGTACCACGCTGGCGACGAAATCCACTCTGTACATCAACGATAAGGTTGTTTTTCTCTAAAAACCAGACAAGCCTGTCATTGACCATACGTTCTAGGGTCTTGCAGAGACAACTAGTAAGAGCTATGGGACGATAGTTGGCTGGGTCATTAGCATCCTTGCCAGGTTTTGGGATAGGAATGACTAGTGCCTCTCGCCAGGACGAAGGAAAATCACCGGACTGCCAGATATCATTAAAAATATCAAGTAAAACAGAGAGAGAAGTAAAAGGTAAGTGTTTTAAAAACTGGTAATGAACTTTATCTTGGCCTGGAGAAGAATCGTGAGCTTTATTCAGAGCAGATTTTAATTCTTTAAAAGTGAAGAGTTTATTATAGTGCTCTGAATTAGAAGAATTGAAATTAAGTTTTTTCTTTTCTTCTCTGGCTTTATTCCTCTGAAACTTTTCAGAATAGTTTGCAGAGGAAGACTTTTTGCAAAAGGTGTCGGCAAGAGCATCAGCTATATCCTGGGGTGTTTCCAACGAAGTATTGTTAACTTCAAGGTGACTGAGAGGGGGTTGGCCTTTGCCATTGATCTTTCTGATCATGTCCCAGGTTTTTTTAGTAGTAGTTCTACTATTTAATTTAGAGACATACTGTCTCCAAGCCTTGCGCTTACTTTCTCTAATGGTACGACGAGCCTTTGCCCTGGAAATACGGAATAAGTCATGATTTTCTTTGGTAGGTCTGAGGTTAAACTTTCTAAGGGTTTGTTTTCTGTCTCTGACAGCCTGTTTACAATCATCATTGTACCAAGGCTTGTCAGGACGTTTTGGATTTGTCGAGGTCTGAGGGACAGACTGTTTAGCTGCATCAATTAACAGCGAAGTAAAAAGTTTTGCGGGATCATCGCAATCTCCAAACTTGTCATGTGTAATGGTCTGTTCACAGAGGGTTTCAAATCTATTCCAATTGGCTTTGGAGAGCTTCCATTTCTGCGGTTTTATGCTGCTGGATGGTTGTGTAGATGAAAAGATAATAGGGAAGTGATCACTTCCACACAAATCCTCTTTCACTTTCCAAGTGAAATTGGGAAGTAAGACTGGGCTGCATAAGGTTAAATCAATAGAAGAGTAAGATCCAGTTGCTGGATGCAAGTAGGTTTTGGATTTGTTATCATTCATGAAAGATAAAGAGTTATTCGAAATGAAGTTCTCCAACTGTAAACCTCTCTGGTTAGTGTCATTGCAACCCCACATAACATTGTGACCATTAAAGTCCCCAGCAAGAATATAGGGTGATGGCAATTGGGAAATGAGATCATTCAGACTGGTCTCATTAATTGGTGTGTTTGGGGGGAGATATAAAGAACATAGTGTAACGGCACTGTGTAAAGATAATCTGATGGCAACAGCTTGCAAGTTTGTGTTAAGAGAGATAACTTTATGAGGAATGTTGTTATTGACAATAATAGAAACACCACCTCTAGCTTTCTCGCCTTCGGTAAAGACTTTATTGTAAATGGAATGATATTTGACAGAAATATCATCCTCTCGCTTAAGGAAGGTTTCTTGCAGACAAACAGCAACTGGTTTGTGATCATTGATTAAAAGGGAAAGTTCGTCAAAGTTTGACTTTAGACCTCGACAATTCCACTGGATTATGGTATCCATAGTGCACGAAGAGAGTATAAAAGCTAAAGTAAAAAAAGAGGCCGTAAACCAATACATTTTAAAATAGATTAAGATTTAATTACAGTTGTCTCGGGTTTGGACGTGTGCCAAGTGTCAGTGTCCTTGTTCCAAGTATCTTTAGAAATGGACCAGATAGAGGCTTCTGAATCTGAAGCCTCACCTTCCACATTTTCAGTATCTGCATCCATGTCCTCTAGCTCCGAAAATCTGTTGGAGGTAGGGACCGGATCATCTACTGTGACTGCTACTTCACAAGATCCATGGTTATCTTTGGACTGTGGTTTAGATTTCGAGGAAGATCTTTTTGGTGATCGGGGTACATGATAAGATTTGTTATCTTTAGGTGAAGTGCTAGATTTATTTGTAGACTGTGAAGGTGGAGGTTGGGGTTTCTTAGGAGGTTGTTTTGAAGGGGCAGAAGGCTTTGAAGCTTTTTTTGAAGAAATATTTTGCGAAGAGGAAGAGGGCTTTGGGGTTTTTTGTGAAGGAATACTTTGAGAGTCTGTGGGTTTTGGGGGTGCAGAAGAGGGTTTGTTTGTTTCAGATGCAGGCTGAGTCTGAGTGGAAGGTGTTGTAACCTCGACATTGGGAACTAAGCTCTTCAACTCATTGGCCATTTCTGGAAACTTTTCAAGAAGTTTCTTTGCCAAGAGTTCACAGTTTGAGCAATGTCCTTGTGAAGATATGGGAGATGTGACTTTGGCATAAGAAGTTGCACTAGTCAGCAATGTCTCATCATTTCTCCGGTTTGTAACAATTTTTCTGGCTTCCAAGAAACTGACGTTTTCTTTAAATTTGATGGACAGAATTTCCTTCTCATCCTTCCATACTGAGCAGTTTTTCGAGAAGGCTGGATGAGAAGACTTGCAATTATAACAGAGAACTGGATTGTTGCAAGTTTTCGGATCATGGTTGGGGCCCTCAAAAGCACATTTTGGGCAAACAGGGGTGTTTGTGCAATTGCTTTCATGATGTCCATACCGGTGGCATTTATAGCAACGCAGCGGGTTTGGCACATATACATCGACATTCACCGACTGATATCCTATCTTGATGGAAGCAGGTAAGGAGGGTGTAGAGAAGGTTAAAATGTATGTGTGAGTATCTCTACGTATTCCATCTCTAAAAACAGAGATTCTTCTGACATCAGACACAGCCTGAGATTGTAGATTAGTTTTAATCTCTTCTATGGAGTCACAGTAAGACAGTTCTTTGCATCTGATGACTCCTTTGCTGGTATTCAAAGACTTATGAGGATATATTTTTACATCTAGGTTGAAAAATTTTTTGTGTCCTAAAAGATTTTTTGCCTGCTGTTGGGTAGAGCATTCAACAAGCAGGGTTTCATTTTTCAATTTCTTTACGGATTTTGGGGTACCTAAGATAGAAGAGATTGTTTTTTCTATAACAAAAGGTGAGAGCTTTGTGATAACTTTTGATGTCTTAGCTGACTCAATTACAATAAACCTAGCAAAATTTGAATGTGAAGTAAAAGGAATATCTGATTCTGAATCAGAATCTGAAAGAACGCGCTTGGGTTTTTTTGAGGTTGCCATGATAGTTGTTATTAATTCATTGCCGATGCTCCCCACCCGCCTCGGAGCCCAACAAGGGGACATGATCTGGGGAAACCAAACACAGATCATGACAAGGATACATCGGCAATATACTCGAAGTGAAAGGGCTAGACCGGACAAATGTAGGCCCTCAGAATGTCACACCAAGCATAGACTGTCTTTGGGCGGTTACAAGAGTCAATCAAATACCAACTTTCACCCGATTAGCCCATGAGCCACCGCCTTCTAGGGCATTTATTTATATCTTTGACTGAGAGGAAAAAGATCTGATACTCTTCTGTGAATTTTTGTGTATGATAAAACGATACACAGTTAAGAGAAATGCCCTAGGGCTAGGCATGACCAGCCGATTGATCAGGACGGGCCCTCCTGACCTCTCGTTTAGTCCAATTCAAGGCCAAAGTGGTGTGTTGTGAAAGCAGAACAATTCAAGGGCCATATTCTGAATCCACTCAACCACCAGGATCCCGTCATCAGACGACACGAGTTGCAGCCCACGGCAAACGGGCAGGCACAGTGGGGGGGTCTTACCCCTTCTGTAGTGCGACAGCTGGGCTATTTCTATCCCCCCGCCCAGCTGTTTGGTAGAGGGTCAACAGTTTCACTGATTGACTAACTTGTGTTTTACAGAACTTTCAACATTATTTCAGTCATATTGCGACAGCTTACATATTTATGTAGGTCCTGGGTTTCGCCAGTACTAGGCTTGGGCTCTGAAGTGTCTTGCCCATGGACACTCTGGCAAAAATCCCAGTGCTTCCAGTGAGGCTTGAACTGGGGGCCTCCAGGTCACATGCCCTACACTTTCCCACTGATCCATCCAGGACCCTGTTGATAGTTTCAAATCACTACAGTATTACTTACCTGCTCTATACCAACCAAAACTAAGTTTCTTTGTCGCACCTCTGGAGCTTAGATATAAAGCTAGAAGACTAATCATAAAGCTTGCAAGATCTGTTAGTAGATGTGCAGCATCTGATACCACTGCTAAACTGTGTGCAAATATTCCTCCTGCAAATAGTTATTAACCCTTTACCACACAATCCTTAGTTTTAATGACCCTGAGTCTTGATGGTATGGTCTTTAACACTGTTTCAACATTATTTCAGTTATATAGCGGTGGCCAGTGCACCTATCCATGCCTTCATGGAGTTTCTTTTAACAGTACTACCCACAATATTCTTTCCAAGCCACTGGCTGCTTTCCCACATAACCATTGTAGAAAAAATGATCAGCCATGATAGAGGAATGAATCCTGTTGCAATGACTATCATCAATCCTCGGAAAGAAATTGGCCAAGCCGGGGATCAAACCAGCGACCCCTGTTCTCAAGTCCTGTGTGCTACCAACTGAACTACCGCGGCATGGTGAAACCCTGAGGAAGAAGTCTTTAGAAAAAATTATGGAGGGAAAAAAGAGAAAATGCTTGTAACCACCATTATCTCCTTTCCCCACGATGTTTTTTACCGTATCAAAGACAAATTCCATCACTTTAAGCACATTTAAACTGTCATCTGCAAATTCTTTTGACTTGGACAAGTCTGATTTTTTGTTGTTTGGTAAGGAGAAAAAAAAGACTCTTTATCTGATGAAATGTCCCTTTTTTTTGCCAGTTAACCCTTTACCACACAATCCCGACTTTTAACGACCCATGAGAAGGAAGCCTTGTGAAAACATTGTGGGGAAAGGAGAAAATGCTGGTAACCAGCATTTTCTCCTTTTCCCACAATGTTTTCTACCCTTCCCAAAAGAAATTTCAATTTTTCAGTCACATTTATTTTGTCGTCTGCAACTGCTTTCAATTTGGACTGGTATAAAATTTTGTTGTTTGGTAAAGAGTTAAAGAAGTACCTGTATTTGAAAAAGAAAACAAATACCAGACCTCCAGACTCCAGATAAGAGGGAGTGATAGTATTCTAAATCCATTATTTCTCCTCCAAACCCTATGGTGTGGGTACTCATTCGAATCATCTCGATGAGATGATTCTAATGGGTACCCACAACATAGGGTTGAGTGGAAAGTAATTAATATTTTTAATTTTGAAATCATAATCACTCCCTCTATCTGGATCTCTGAAATACACAATAAAGATATATAAGACACCTGGGTAAGGTTGGATTGTACAGTGACATTGCTCAAGGTCAATGTTTACCTAATCCACTCAAGTATACTTCAAGGATGATCTTGCTGTACACCGTTTGTTTTCAAAACAACCTGACCTGGTCTCATGAAAAAATAAAAAAAACTTTTAAACTTTTAAACTCTAATGTTTTCAAAATGCTTTTTCCACAGGATCTTTTAAAACACGAGATTCTATGGTAAAGAGTTAAATAGAAAAAATGCATTTACAAAGCTGTTTTTGACCCAAGTGCATGATGTACTTAAATTAAAGTGACTGTAGATCAAAGATCAACTGTATGATTTGAGATCAACTGTATGATTTGTACATACTGATCTAGCTCTACACTGCCTCAAAAATTATCGAATACTGTGCTCAAACCTTCAAGGTTTTACCCTTTACCAAACAATCCTGAGTTTTAACGACCCTGAAGAAAGATGGCTTTGGAAAACATTGTAGGAAAAGGAGAAAATGCTGATAACCAGCATTTTCTCCTTGTCCTACAATGTTTCCAACCCTATCAAAGACAGAAATAATCATTTAAGCTTAATTTATTTCACCATCTGTAAATGTTCAATTTGGTTGAATCCAAAATTTTGTTGTTTGGTACAGAGTTAACCTTTTATTACACGACAAAATTTTGCACTCGAAACAAACTGAAAGCATTTGCAGATGATGTATCAAAGGTGGCTCAAATGATGATTTCTGTCCTTGACAGAGTAGAAAACATTGTTGGAAAAGAAGAAAATGCGGGCTACCAGCATTTTCTCCCTTTCCCACAATGTTTTCAAAAGCCTTCTTCCTTTTGGGTCGTAAAAACTCAGGATTATGTGGTAAAGAGTTACAACTTCAAGTATGAACAAATCGGAGTTCAAATTAGAACTGTCGCAAAGTGGACAAATACCCCAACCAGCACCTTGTCACTGAAGCAGCACAATCCCAGAACGGAAATGATTTTCAAAACAAAGATCACCATTGACCTTGACCTTTGACCCAAAACATTATGGCATCTCCTTGTGTCATGAGCAATACTTGTATAAAGTTTCAGGGACCTAGGTCAAACAGCTATTGACTTAGAGCATGGAAATGATTTTCAAACAAAGTTCACCTGTGACCTTGAACTTTGACCCATGTGACCCTAACACGATACTGCACCTCCTTGTGTCATGAGCAACACTTGTATGAAGTTTCAGGGTCCTAGGTCAAACAGCTTTTGAGTCACAGCACAGAAACGAAAAAATCTACAGATAGACAGATTGACAGACAGACAGACATGGTGAAACCTGTATACCCCTCTCTACTTCTCGTAACAAAGACTTACCAAGAACTTCTCCAATCATAAATATTAGAGACAATACACAGGCAATGATCAGCTTCCGCCTTGCTCTTTTATCTACATCTGGCTTGAATTTCTTTTCATGGCAATGTTTATCTGTACGTGGAATGGAAATATAATATGGCTACCTGGTCACTGAGAAAACCATAACAGTCACATAAAGTAACTTGACCCTTTACCACACAATCCCGAGTTTTAACGACCTTGAGAAAGAGGTCATTTGAAAACATTGTGGGAAAACGAGAAAATGCTGGTAACCAGCATTTTCTCCTTTCCCCACACTGTTTTCTATGGTATCAAAGACAGATATCTCCATTTTAGGAATATTTAATTTGTCATCTGCACATGCTTTCAATTTGGTCCAATCCAAAGTTTTGTGGTTTGGTGAAGGCTTAAAACAAAATTTTAGACTTGTCCAAATTGAAAGCTTTTGCAAACAATAAAATAAATGTTACTAAAAAAGTGAGTTTTGATTCTGAAAGGGTATAACGTTTTATTGGAAAAGGAGAAAGTGCTGCTTACCAGCATTTTCTCCTTTCTGAAAATGTTTCAAAATGGCTTTTTCCTGAGGGATGTTAAAACTTGGGAGTGAGTGGAAAAGGGTGAACGCTTTACCACTCACTCCCAAGTTTTAATGACCACTTCCAAAAAAACGGCTTTTGAAAATATTGTTGAAAAATGTTTTCTACCCTTCTAAAAATAAATTCCAATTTATGAAGCACATTTATTTTGTTGTCTGCAAATGTTTTCAATTTGGACAAATTGAGCTTAATTTATTTTGTCATCTTCAAATGCATTCAAATTGGACAAGTCCAAAATAATGTCATTTGGCAAAGAGTTAATGCCCTTGCCAAGTACTTTGCTAGCAAAGCCCCTGTAGTGCAGTTGGAAGAGTACAGGAATTGAGAATAGCGCGTCGCTTGGCCAATTTTTTTCTGAGGATTGATGATATTCATTGTGACTGGATTCATTCTTCTCTCACCAGGAATCACTGTTTCAGCAACAATGTAGGAAAATGGGAAGTCCTGGTTACCAACCATTTTCTCCTTTTCCCACAATTATTTGACAAGCCTTCTCTTTCTGGGCCATTAAAAGATAGGTTTTGTGGTAAATAGTTGACCCTTTACCACACAATCCCATTTTTAACTACCCTGAGGAAGAAGCCTTTTGAAAACATTGTGGGAAAAGGAGAAAATGCTGGTTACCAGCATTTTCTCCTTTGCCCACAATGTTTTCTACTCTCCCCAAGACAAATTTCAATTTCTGAGTCACATCTATTTTGTCATCTGCAAAAGCTGTCAATTTGGACAGGTCTGTGATTTTCTTGTTTGATGAAGGGTTAAAGATGTCTGCTGCAATGGTGTCTGATGGTAATGACTGTAATTTTAGAGCTGTACAGGGTAGAAAAAGGGTTCCCATTCACGCACATATGTGCGTGATTCACGCACTGAATTGAATAATCATGCAAAAAAATATGAAGTGAAACGTGCATGCACACACAGGTTTCAGGGCTCCCATTGTCGATCACCAGTGGCGCAAGTTGGGACAAGTTATCAAGTGTGAAAGTCACTGTTTATCACCGCTAATCAAACTTCGCATCAATCCGCTTTTCTGGTGCAAAATTAAAGGTTTTGAAGTTACATGCTATTCTTACTGACAAATCTATGTCAAATCATGCGGAATACTACTCCAAAACTTAACAGGCATGAAAAAAAGATCGCTGCAAGAAACGCGAAAACCCATGACACAACAAACAAGAGGGCCATGATGGCCCTGTATCGCTCCACTGGCTTATAACTATAAACCATGAAGAGAAGTCTTCACTATATAAGCCCTTATAAAACTTTGACCCCAGGGCTACAGTCGGACTAAATGGGGAATATGTGTATTAGAAGAATAACGTGCCAAATTTGGGAGTTCTTGGCCTTATGGCTAGTAACAAGACGGTTTCTGAACTTTTCACTCCATAAACCCATGTAAAACTTGTGACCCCTGGTGCAGGGCCAAACTTGATCCTAGGGCTGTAACTTGGGCCCTCTTTGTAGTTGTCCACTAGATAATGCTATAATTATGCAAAATTTGGTAGCCTAAGCCTTATGGCTATGTACACCAAGATTTAAAAGTTTTCCCTATGTAAGCCTATGTAAATCTTGTGAAACACCCCGCCCCCCTCCCCCAGCATGAGGCCAAATTGACCCCAGGACTATAATTTGGGCACTTTTGTTAGACCCCAACTAGATCAAGCTGAATGCAAAATTTGGTAGCTCTAGGCCTTATGGCTAGGTACAGAAAGATTTTTAAAGTTTTCTCTATATAAGCCTATGTAAAACTTGTGACCCCTGGGGCAGAGCCAATTTTGACCCCAGGGCTATAATTTCAAGAAACATGATAGAGGTCTACTACATAAAGCTACATGCCATATTTGGTAGCCCTATGCCTTATGGTTTCAGACAAGAAGATTTTTAAAGTTTTCTCTATATAAGCCTATGTAAAACTTGTGACCCCTGGGGCAGAGCCAATTTTGACCCCAGGGCTATAATTTCAAGAAACATGATAGAGGTCTACTACATAAAGCTACATGCCAAATTTGGTAACCCTATGCCTTATGGTTTCAGACAAGAAGATTTTTAAAGTTTTCTCTATATAAGCCTATGTAAAACTTGTGACCCCTGGGGCAGAGCCAATTTTGACCCCAGGGCTATAATTTCATGAAACATGATAGAGGTCTACTACATAAAGCTACATGCCAAATTTGGTAGCCCTATGCCTTATGGTTTCAGACAAGAAGATTTTTAAAGATTTCCAATATTTTTCAGTTTTGTTGCCATGGCAACCAGAGTTTTTGAAGGAATCAAATTCTTTCAAGAAATTCTGAAGAGGACCATGGCAGGATCATTTCTGTGAAGTTTCATGAAAATTGGATGGGTAGTTTCAGAGAAGAAGATGTTTGAAATAAAAGTTAACTCACGGACGGACGGACGCACGGACGCACGGATGCACGACGGACACCGGGCCATGACATAAGCCCACTGGCCTTCGGCCAGTGGAGCTAAAAATTGGTTTGACATCGTCCGATCATAGGAACACTGTAGAAAGAAAATAAAGTCTTACCTGGTAAAGAATCCACAATGGTGTTCACGGAGTCTGTAGGTGGAACTTGCAAAATCCTGTATGAATATGAACAAATTTACATTAACCCTGTCACACACAGTTCCAACTTTTAATAACTCTGAAGAAAGAGGCTTTTGACAATGTGAGAAAATGAGAAAAATGCTGGTTAGCAGCATGTTCTTTTCCCACAATGTTTTCTACCCTATTAAAGACAACGATCATCATTAAATTTTGATTGACATTTCTCTTATTGTCTTCAAAAGTCTTCAATTTGGTTTAGTCTGAAATTTTGTCATTTGGTAAAGGGTTAATTCTTTACCAAACTACAACATTTTAGACTTGTCCAAATTGAAAGCCTCTGCAGATGACAAAACTGAAGTTGCTCAAAAACTGAAATTTGTTTTGGAAGGGTAGAAAACATGGTGGGAAAAGTAGAAAATGCTGCTTACCAGCATTTTCTGCTTTTCCCACTATGTTTTCAAAAGTTCTTGTCATCAGGGTTGTTATAAGTTGGGACTGTTTGGCAAAGGGTTAACAGATAAAGGAGGTCTTGAGGGATTTCATAGTAATATCATCTTACTTCTTGACTATAGCATTTGATTACAGAATTTTTTTCTTTGACTTATAGACCTTAACTCTTTCCCAAACGACAAATTTTGGACTGGCCCAAATTGAAAGAGTCTGCAGACGACAATTTTAAATTCGATGACAATGGCAGAAAGGTCTCAAAAAGGGTAGAAAACACTGTGGGAAAAGGAGAAATTGCTCGTTACGAGCAATTTCTCCTTTTCCCACAGTGTTTTCAAAAGGCTTGTACTGCAGACACGTGAAAACCAGGGCTTGTTTGGGAAAGGGTTAAGATTACTGGCTTTGAGTTTCATTTTATCCACGGGCAGATTTTTGCCAGTGGCTTTTTCTTTTACTAGCAAACTCAATATAGGATGGCATCCTTCTTTACCACTTCCCAA
The DNA here is from genome assembly GCA_945859785.2 of Tridacna gigas. Classification (NCBI taxonomy): domain Eukaryota; kingdom Metazoa; phylum Mollusca; class Bivalvia; order Cardiida; family Cardiidae; genus Tridacna; species Tridacna gigas. Next base: position 107,192,737 of record OX244028.2, read on the forward strand.
AGCATACTTCGCTCAATCAGAGACCCTTCAAATTGTCTTATTTATCCTTTATAATGACTTTTGACAGCTTACTTGCATACAAACCACATAGAAAATAAAGCAAGACCTAAAATCTCTATTTAGTCACCAGTAAAATAGATGATCCTTATGAAAAAAAGACAAAACTTAGAAAGAGGGAGGGGTAGGTATTACTTGTATTGCAGCTAAGACCAATGAAACATGTATAAAAGAAATTTCCTTACACGCTCGTGGTATAATACGAATACCACTGTATCGCAGCATTTGGTATAAAACGCTTTCATGGGTACGTTAACTAATACATGGAAACCAATAATGTCTTGCGGCATGTGACTTTTTCTGCAGTGTCGAAAGTACAGTAAAAAAGATGTCCTATATTTGGCCTATAACTACAATGAAAAGCTGAAACTGTCAGACGCAAAGAATACTAAACGAATCGATGCTTTTTTTGGGGGTCCAAAACTAAGCCAAAAATCAAATGAATGATGAACAATCTGAAAGTAGGCAATCGGTCCCCAACGATCCCGGGTCAGACAGTGTAACTGTTGAAGAAATCGGAGTACACAATCAGCATCGGCATCCTTTAACCCTAGTCGGCTTTCTCTTGTTCATGAGAATTAATTTGTATCAAGATGAACTGTCAGAGAAGGACTTTGAGAATATTGAGACCAGGGTTCTCATTTGATCTGGGACCCCGAGTTTTGATGTTTGGAAACCCAAAATGGCCCCTTTTTGACAGTCAAAAATATCTGCCCAAGCGTCAATCTGACACATGAGATTATCTACTAAAGCGTCATATAAATTAGCTAGCATTTATCCGGCAAAAATAGAGATTGTAATAAACGCGATCAGTACTAGCAAATGTGAAAAACGCACGCAGCTCTGTTTATCACAACCAATCAAGCTGGCCAGTGGCAATTCATTTTTGAAAACGTGATAAAGGTGTTAATCTAAATATATAGTATAAAATGACAGGTTTTAAAGTTCCCTGCTACTCTAACTGGCAAATTCATGTCAAATCATGCAGTAATATTTTTGGAAAAACCAACTGACATGAAGAAAAAATCGCAGAAGAAAAACACGAAAACTCATGACAGAACAGGAGTCAGTTTGACATCGTCCGATCAGAGGCACTTCAAACTATCTTTTCATTTTCGATAATAAATTTAAACTGTGAATTAACACTAATTTCTGTATAAAATAATAAGTGGAAGCTGAAATCTCAGTTTCATATTGAGGAAAAACTTGGGTTGTTTTTTTTACTGAAATTATACAACAGCCTGTAGATAAGACGGAAGGGGGGGGGGTCGGAAAGATGGAGGTTTGGCCTTCTTGTCTTACAGTATTATCACTGGAACAAGTGTGAAAGAAGACGTTATTTAACAAAAAAAAAAAAAAAAGACTAAAACTTAAAGAAATACTTTATTTTCCTTATCCACAATGTTCAAAGCTATGAAAGAAAAATCAAGTTGTTCCAGCCACATTTGAATTTTCGTCTGCAAATGCCTAAAACACGATTGAGTCTAAAATTTTGTTGTTTGGTAAACAGTTAAAAGGTTGTTTGCGTCTGCTTATTCATAAACATGAATTGCATGCTAGGACTGCAAGTTAAACTTCATCTATCCACTTCATTCCAACAAGTCTGTACATAAGATGAGGTATTTTCCTGTCTAATTTCTGTCAATAAGTAAAGAACGTAAATGAATCAAAGCGCTGACGCACTGAAGGCAGCAGGTTTGTGCCAGCTACAGATCTTATTACTTTCTTTGCACAGGTTTCCTTTATACTTGACTTGAAGTAAAAAGGTGCCTTAATCGATCTGCAAACAGTATAGACTTAGGTCAGCCTGTGCAGGCAGTCAGTCTGTGCAGTCTTCACAGGCTGACCTGGGCTGAAACTTTTCGCCATTGGTCCATTTTCTGTACATCGAAGGGTCGGTCTATGGATCAATAATTATTTATGTCTTGCTTGGTATAATCCATCACGAGGATGCAAGAAGCCCCCTTTTGCCAAAGCACAGCTCATTTGTTTGTGGCTAAAATAAAGATAAAATCTAGTACATGAGCACAGGCAGAAAACAAGACTTGAATAAATGATATTAATCCTTTCCAAAACAATCCCAAGTTTTTATGACCCTGTGGAAGAGGCCTTTAAAGATATTTGTGGAAATGGAGAAAGTGCTTCTAACCAATGTTTCCTATTATATCAATCCGTAACATTTATGAAATTCTTGAAAGGTATCTTAAAGTACTGAAAACCAGTCTTAGTATAATTTTGAGGTTTTACACCTCAAAATCCTTGTAGGCCAAATAATGTGCTTTATAAAAGTTTTGCCGATCCCTTTTAAGGAGTTTGTAGCTCAAAGACTTGAAGCTGGTACCGCTGGTTTAAATTTCCAGCATGGTCTTCTTTCTGATCCACTTATCATTTATGCCATGTTGTTATTCAGTGCATGACCTTAAGGAAATAGCCAAGAAACGCATGCATAGGTACACTGGCAGCTGTTATGACCCAAGCTGTTTAAATTTCATTAACTGCTAATAAATTATACTGAAAGAAGCCATTTGCAGACAAAAATTGAAACATGGCTCAAAAACAGTGTACATCTTTGATAGGGTAGAAAACATTATTGGAAAAGGAGAAAATGCTGCTTACCAGCATTTTCTCCCATTCCTACAATGTTTGTAAAAAGTTATGTTCTAAGGGTCGTTAAAACTTGAGATTGTGTTGTACAAGTAAATGCATAATATAATTTGCAGTTATAACTACTTTTAACTCTTTACCACTCAATGCCGACTTCTAACAACCTTGAGAAAAAAGCCTTGTGAAAACAGTCTGGGAAAGGAGAAAATGCTGGGAACCAGCATTTTCTCTATTATCCACAATGTTTTCTATCCTATAAAATAAAACTTGTACCATTTGAGCCACAATGAAATTGTCGTCTGCAAATGCTTTCAGTTTGAACACAGCTGAAATTTTGCCGTCTGCCAAAGGCTTAATGGGTGACTTTTCGTGTAACATCGCCTGTCATAGCCGAATCCGTACGACTTTGGCGATAAAAGGTGATGTTACACGAATCCCATTACGATGCCCTATGCTCAAAATTCATCATGCAAACAAACACCGACAAGAAAAAGTCGATGCAAAGAATCAAAGTCGCCGCAATTTTTTTTATTTAATGCTTCAAGAAAGCCAGGGCAAATAAGTAAATGTCAGTTTTCATCAGCAGATTTTTTAACACATTATGAAATTGATGCGACTGTGAATCTATATCAAAAGTTGTCTTCTGTTACAGTATCTAATACCCTCGCATAGCACTCTCTGAACTCTTTTCCAAACGAAAATATCAGACTCTTCCAAATTCAAAGAGTTGACAGACGACAATTTAAAAAGCTGCAAAAATGGTAGAAAATTCGCTAGTAGTGGGGGGAAAAGTATTTGTTAAAGGAGAAATTGCTTATAACGAGTAATTTCTCCTTATCCAACATGTTTTTCCAAAAGAATTTGACAGCGCACGTGATAACCGGCGTTTGTTTGGGAAAGTGTTGAAAACAGGGCCAAGTTACTAAAATGTTGCTGTCCTAGGATAGTATGATTCAAGAGAACGTAAGTTTGCAAGGCATGCTTTCAATTTAAACAAGTCTAAAACTATACTGTTTGGTGAACGCTGTTAATAAAGAATATTGGTTTTGCATTGCGATTTATGAACAACACAGCGAAAAACTGGTCTCTCTCCAGATTTTTTCCAACAAAGTACATTGTAAATTTATCTAGAACTTGGTGAGAAATAAACAAAAGGGTTCTAAACAATCTTTGTTTTAAAAACTAAACTTAGAAAGAAGTAACCAATAATGGTTAGATACAATCATAACCATCATACTCGTTCTTCGGCGGAATTTAACACAATTTCAGCAATGTACAATTTTAGCGGTGGTCATTCAACAAAAAACACAAATAGTAGGAAAAACTAGGTACTAAATAATCAAAATGATAATTAAACCTGTGTACGAAATGACGAAAGTGGATACGAAATGACCAACTGGATACGAAATGACCAAAATAGAAAGTATAGGTAGGTACGAAATGACCAAAATCGTATCTACGAAATGATCTAGGTACGAAATTAACTAGGTACGAAATGACTGGAAACCTGTACAGCCTTGACCAATGGAAACAAGGCATTTATTTGGATGAGTCCATTTCTCGCGAATAGCGAAAATAAAAGTAATACTTGGGCGGATTTTTTGATGTTGTAAGTATTAACAGAGCAAAAATAGTATCGTATTGTATATACTTCGTAGTTTAAGAATGAACTAAAAAGCCAGTTTAAGGCGAAGTAGAAAGATTCCTTGTTAACCTTAACACCCCTATAAAAAAGAAATTCCCATTGTCCATTTCCTAACTCGAAAAAATATTAAAAATATAGTCGCGCGCTTCTGCGCGGCGACTAATAAAAACTTTTGCTCTGAAAATATTTTCTTTTGCACTTTTTCGGTCTATGTAGATACCGACGCCCTCTTTCCGTTTCTATTCTACAGTAACATTACGGATGAACTCGTAAGGTGTAAGGCAGTTTTGAAAGGGTGTCGTCTGCGCGAGTAGCGCGTATTTATACATGATCGTTTGTGTATTCATGGAGGAACTATTTAGTCAAGTGTAGGAATCAAGTTTTGTTTACCTCGCGTATCCAGGAAAAAGCTGCCGGATGCAAGAATTCTCGACCTAGATAAATATCGTAAGCGTTGAAAATCAGTAACTCATACCTGGGGACTATGACAGCGGGTTTCACCCGCTGCCAAAAATTGTCTTTATTTCACCCTTATCTCTCGATAACAACCAAGTAATTGAACCTTGGACATTTCTCTTTGACTCGTGGAAAAATTTGTTGATCTTCTTAAGTCTAAAGGACTTAGACATTCCTCTGTAAACAAACATTTTGTGTTCACAAAACAGTTAAATTCAGTTTCATATGCTTGAGTGTTATTGCAAAGATTAATACCAGTGTTCTATTGATTTAACACAAGGTATAATGTATATCACAAACATGTATAATCTTGTACACCAACATATATAGCAAGGCAGCATGCCCACTGGGTTTTCAATTTGGGGGTACATGCATCCTCCAGGTTTTGAATTGGGGGTACAAAGAAAAAATTGGGGGTACAATGTACACCCTAGGTTTTGAATTGGGGGGTACAAAGAAAAATTGGGGGGTACAGAGTAACTTTGGGCTGTTTTAGTTTTATTTATGAATTTTAACACTCTAGCTCCTTTATCATAATGAATGGGATCTTAATTAAATTATCAAATTTGCATTTGGTGATTATATGGATGCATCATATGTCTCCAGGGCACATACTTTGATATAATCGCAACAGCAGTCAGGGTTCAAAAGCCGAACACAGCCATGAGTTTTGATAATCGACCGCCTTTACGAAAGATTTTTCACCTTTATGCCTTCCTAAAAGTTGCGAGTACATTAGAACTGCTTTAAAAAGGAAGCGTAGACAGATTGATGCTCGTTGTCCAAGATGATGTTCGTAGATCTGGCTATTTTAAAATCACAGAGGAGCAGGCCAATTGGCTCATTGTAAGCTCAAACTCTGTCAAATAAAGGTCATGCCATGTTAGGGCAAAATAAAACAAAATGTGTAATGGTAGAATCACTTGTGTAAACCTTTCTCAGATCTTCACGCTGTAAAATGTTTTTACATCTTTTGTTGTGATGACATTTTTCTGCAGCAGACGCCATACATACGAAAATTACACATTTAATTTGCGGCTTGATTTTTCAGCTTTCATATGTCAAAAAAATGTGTCTTTAACAATAACTGCACATCATAATATTATTAAATGATTTTAATTTCTCACTGAAAATTAATTACCAGATTTCCTGTACACGTGGTAGATTCTGACACCTTAAAATATCGTAGCGAAAATTATTCAAACAGACGAGGGAGCCGCAAAATATACATAGTGAAAATATTTGGTTACTCGCTCTATTGAGGACAAAGCGTGGTACCCACCTAAGAGGAAAACTACTTTCATTTTGTTTGTTTGGCATGCAATTCGAAAATTAATGATATCTAATTTGTATGTGCAGTTCACATAATTACTTTCCTTTTTGTATGTGCATACTTTAGACAGTACGTGCATGCACATAAGCACAAAAAAATTTGTACGCGCGGAGTAGAATTTATATGTGAATTACGTACTGCAATACGTGATTGGGGACCCTGCAAGGCAGTAAATTTCCCCAAATATGGCTTTGTTGCATGTTTTTTTCCCCTTTTGACCAGCGTCCAGTGTCTTCCCCTAACCCCCCAACAAAGCCCTTAAAGATGGAAGACTGAAGGAAAGGCATGAACGGAAGCAACTTCAGTATTTTCTCTATGATTAAGTGATTTCATAATAATCAATGTGACTTCAGTATTTTCCCTGTGAATTAATGATTTATGATAGCGAATTACATGCTAAAGATTCAAGTAAAACATTATTGCACAACTGTTTCAATTCATGTCACCTTGAGTATCCAGATAACAGAATTATTTACATGCTTATCTTACTAAATTTGCCTCCATACTGAGGTGAAATCTTTTTTGTTAGCACTGAATGGAATAGTTTTATTGTGGTATTTTTAATGAGTACCCATAACACAGGTTTTTTCAGTAGGCTTGTAGAATGATTCCAATTCTGAAGCCAAAATACCCCCAGTCATCTAGACCACTGATAACACTGGGTAAAAAATGGGTGTCATGTTATTGAGATATCTAAGGCCAAAACTGAGAACATTTGTAGATGACAAAGGTGACTAAAAAATTAAAATTTGTTTTGTGATGGGTAGAATACATTGTGGGAAAAAGAGAAAATGCTGGTTACCAGCATTTTCTCCTTTTCCCACAATGTTTTCAAAAGGGTTTTTCTTCAGGGTGGTTAAAAGCCGGGATTGTGTACTAAAGGATTAATGCCTTGTCAACAGCACCAGTGTTTCAGTCATTTTACTTCAACGGTTCACCAATTCATGCTGCCTAGGTGATCAACCAATACTAATGCTTGGGACTACAGTATTTAATATGTACCAGATTGATATTCTTCACTAAATTCTTCATAAACATTTCATGTTCTTTTGTTATATGTGTATTTGAGTTTAACACCATTTTTAACAGTTTTGGTCATATCAGGGTGGTCCTACCCATGTGTTTCCTGGCTTTCTCACGCCAGTACTGACACAACTTTCTTTCCGACCAAATGACTACTTTTCTCACCTGCATCACAGGTGAGAAGCAAAAAATCGCCGAAAAGAAAGTTTGCCTCAACTGGGTATCAAACTTGCAACCACCAGGTCGCGAATCAGATACCCTAAGCAGTGTGTTACCCTGCTGGGCCAACATTTCATGTAATACATAAATGATTTCAATCTATTGACATTTTCGGTCTGGTAAAAATACCTGACCATTGTCATGTAAGAACTGGGCAACTTTAACAAAGACTGTGAAATATCCTACAGATACTTAAAGTCCCCATAAAGTCCAAATGTAAACAATGCGGGGTAAAAAATGCAGTTAAATTTTAATCATACCATTTAAAACTATGTAAATTAATATAACGATGACACTCTCTTAATGTGCGATTGGTCAAAGTTCCATTCGCTGGCAAAAGAATTACTTTCAAAACTACAAGAAATACTACCAGGTATCTCTAACTTTTGTTTACATCAATAACGATGACGTAGTTACACCACGTGATACCTTGGAGCTAAGGTAAACAAAAAACAAAATGGAGGACGGTGTGACGGTCGTGAGAATCATATTCGACAGAAAACCAAGTTCGTTTACCGAATTTGCCGAAGAGCGACACAGAAAGAACAAACGGGCGTGTATTTTAGGATTTGTTTCTTTTGTTTTGAACAAGAAGCTCCGTGTAAACATACAGAATGAGCGAACTGTCTGAAAACTGATGCGGATTTCAGTTCGCATTCTCGAATCAGTAAGTCGCCTTACGTTCATCTTATATTTATTGTGTTAAAAACAGATTTATCGCTATATCTGTATTGATTTCCGCATTTACTGTTGGATCAGGATACGTAAGCACTTTCTGATTAATGAATATCGGCTAGTAAGATGAAACACAGGTGAACGGCGAGCGACAGTATGATTCATATATTACACACTAATTTACTATTACTTAGTGTGTAATACATGAATTATACTGTCGCTCGCCGGGCACCTGTGAGATGAAAGTGATCTTTCATTTTTGCGCAGCACCCGATTGACCCATTTTCTTCGCAGAGAATGCAGATAATGATTAAATTTGCATGAATGTAGTCTGAACCTCGGATATACGCAACGGATATTTATTCGGAGATTGGCCATTTACCTAGCAATCTCTAGTTTTTACGATGTTGAAAAAATGCTTTTGAAAACATGGTGGAAATATGAGAAAAAGTTGGTAGTCGACATTTTCTCCTATTTCCACAATATTTTTCTTGTATCACAGACAAATTTCATTATTTGAGAAATATTTGTTTTTCCGCAAATGCCTTAGTGTTGGACAAGGCTAAGTATTTTGGGGGGGGGGGGGGGGGGGGGGGGGTGGTTGTATATAACACTTTAGAAATGCAATTGAAACTCAATGTGTTAAATCTGCACCATTTTTTAAAAAAAATTGGCTGAATTTCTTGGGTGACCCAAATTTGAACGTAGAACCCAATTATCTTTCCCTAATCTGGTCAGTGCACATATCAATGGAATCTTGGTGTTTTTTTTTTAGCAGATGACAAAATTTTGGACTTGTCTAGATTGAAAACATTTGTAGACGACATAGCTTGTATTGGATCTACGTGATTTGTACTTGAAACAGGAGAAACAATTGTTGAATTAAAGGTAAATACTAGTCACCAGCAGCATTTTCTCCTTTTCCTACAATGTTCTGAAAAGGTTTATGCCTCTGGGTCATTACAGCACTGGATTGTATGTTAACCCTTTACTACACAATCTCGAGATTTTACGACCCTGAGAAATAAGCCTTTTGAAAACATTGTAGGAAAAGGAGAAAATGTTGGTAACCAGCATTTTCTCCTTTTCCCACAATATTTTCTCCCCTATCAAAGACATATTCTATCGTTTGGCCCACATTAAATTGTCGTCTGCAAATGCTTTCAATTTTGACAAGTCTAAATTTTTGTCGTTTGGTAAAGAGTAAAAGATGAATTTGCACATTATTAGGTCTGGGGTTCGATCTACTGATTTTTTCATGGGAGTGTCTTTGGGCAAGACACTTCAGAGCCCTAGCCTAGTACTGGTGAATCCCAGGAAATACATGAATTTGTGTGATGCTGCCATGATATGACTGAAATACTGTTGAAAGCGGAGTAAAACACCATTAAATTTCTAGCACAGAATGTTAAATGATATGTAAATGATATTCCAGAGTATGGAGATAATTACTTTACACATCTCTGGCCAATGTGAATGGATCCTCCTACATGATGATACACATACTGAATTATACTGACTGTGCAGATGCAGATGAGCCTTGGTTTCTAACTCTTTCATGATTGTGATTCCATTCCAGTAGATTCAGAATTTGGCGACCACTTTTCAGGTACACGTGTCTCAATCAGATAAAACAAATTTTATTTTCAATAGCCAAATTCACAAAATTTACATGACTGGTAAAGTAATGAAAATTCAAAACAATGTATTGCAGTTTCAGGGATTCACCTCAACCCACCACATGGGCTATACCTTTAAAGAAGCAGTGTAGATTCAAGATTACTGGTTGGTTGGTTGTATTGGGGTTTAACGCCACTTTAACAGCTAAGGTCATATCATGGCGGTCGGTGACGCACATGTGTTTCCTGGCTTTCTCACACCAGTACTAACACAACTTTCTTTCCAAAGCCACCGACTACTTTTCTCACATGCTTCAGCAGAGGTGAGAGGCGAAAATACGCCGGAAAGAAAGTTCGCCTCAACCGGGTATCGAACTCACAACCACCAGGTCATGAGTCCGACACGCTCACCACTGAGCCACCCAGGCGGGCAAAGATTACTGGTATACTGCAAGAAGTTTTTGCTGTCTCATTTGCTAGATCTTAAATGAAACCCTTATTATAGGCCAGGATGAAAATGGAGCAGAATTCTTGAAAATATGCTGTTGGACAAAATACCGGTAGACCGCTGATTAAGCTACTACTGTGCTTTTGCGACTGAATTTTGTTTTGTCACTTAGGGCTTCACAGTTCTCCTCTATTACTTGAGCTGACCCTTGTGATACTAGTAATGCCACAAGTTTTATTCAACTGAACAGATGTAAAGGGCTCAAGGATTATTTCATGTCTCAGTGGTAAATGCATAATATAAGTAATCCATGACTCAGATTCAATTCTCACTGGGTTTTGTTGGGATGTCCATGGGCAAGTTACTTCAGATATTGTTAAAACTCAGGAAACATATGAATTAACGATCTATCAAAATGGTATGACTGATATAATGTTGAAAGCTACATGTATGTATCACTCAGTCAATCAAACCAGGCTTCATTTGCAAAAGTGCTGATTATTGAGTAAAAGATACTGCATTACACTGTTCTAGAATTTACATGTATCATACATGTAAACAGAATGATTGTCAGAAATTGAAAGGCTAAAAACTACATTCATTTGTTTGATGTATAGCCCATACCCATGATTGTATGTGCTACTGTTTAAAGGCCCAGCAGCCACCAAAAGTAAACAAAGTGGGTGTTAAAATGCATTTTGATTTAAGTCATACCTTTTGAAAGTACGAAATTGTTGGGAAGATGATAATCTGTTGTTGTACAGTCGATCCAAGTGTAAGTCAATGGCAAAAAAAAAATTGAAATCAAGTAAAAAGTTAACAAAAGATAGAGCAGCATAGCAACTGCTGACCTACTTTTTGTGTATTTTTTGCTACTATTCGGGCTTTGAGACATATGCCATACTAGAGTAAAGAACATGTGAAGAAAATTAGTGAAAGGTTGGAAATGCAGCAGCAGTCAATTTTGATCCATATGGAAAAGTAACATTGTGGAAGATGGAACACATGTTTTCTTCCCTACAAATGATAAGTAATTACCAATGCTGTTTCGAAACAGGTTTGTTAGAAGCTGTATTTGTACAGTTATGACTTCATACATGTACAGTTTTCAACATTATTTAAGTTCAACCACATGCTGGACAAATGCTGCAATCAATTCTGTTATCAAATGGAATGAAGTTGGAGTAAACCTACACCTACTACTATACTGCTGTCTTTGTTTTTTTTACAGTTTCAGATTTTGATAAATTAAAAAAGAGAATACGTCTTTTTTTTATTTTTCAGATATACAGCAGAATAGTCAGATTTCCAAAGACATATTCTGTGGTGTTGCTGAAGAATATGTAGCATGTGAATACTTGGCCTTCAGTACTACGATATAAAACTGGCTGGTTCAGATCACAGCTCTTACAAAGACAGATATGTTTTATGCAACAATCAAGGCAATATAATGTAATATTATTTTATTATTTTAAATACATGTACATCACAACAGTCTTACAAGAAGAATTTGTGGACAAAAAATAAAAAAATATATTCATACATACAGAGCAATGTTAGAAGCTACTGCTTTCCCTCAACCCTTTACTCTTTACCAAACAACAATATTTTGGACATTTCCAAAATGAAAGCATTTGCAGAAATTTGTTTTGGGAAAGGTAGAAAACATTGTGGGAAAGGGAGAAAATGCTGGTTACCAGCATTTTCTCCTTTTCCCACAATGTTTTCAAAAGGCTTCTTTCCCAGGGTCTTTAAAAGTTGGGATTGTGTGGTAAAGGGTTAACCAAAACATCCAAGTTATTATGTAACGCACTATTTAATCACTTTAACAAAGAAAAATACTTTTGAAACATTATGGAAATAGCAGAATTGCTGGTTACCTGTATTTTTTCCTCCATAATACTATTCTTCTTGAAGCAAATCTTTTCATTTGAGCTAATACGTCCAATTTTTCATCTGCAATTGTTTCCAGTTTGAACAATTGAACTAAAATTTTACCAAATGGTAAAGGGTTGGAAAGTAAGAAAATGGTAGTCGTCTTGCTTTATTGTGACAAAACTTGTTTCATAGTAGCAGACAGTATAGATCTAAAATCAGACTACATATTATGTGCAGTCTGATCTTTATCTACACTATCTGCAAAAAGAACTTTTGTCTGCAAAAGCAACTTAAGTTGGTTCCAGGGCTTTAAGCTGCACCCTGTAGCTCAGTCTGTAGCGTAAGGGACTTGAGAACAGGAGGTCGCTGGTTCAAATCCTGGCTCGGCCAATTTCTTTCCTCTCTCAACGCTGACCATTGTTTTGACAATGGCTATGTGGGAAAAGCAGCCAGTGGCTTGGAAAGAATACTGTGCGAAGCACTGCTAAAAGAAACGCTAGGAAAGCATGGATAGGTGCACTGGCCACCACGATATAACTGAAATAATGTTGAAAATGGCATTAAACACCATAGAATCAATCAATCCAGGGCTTTAAGGGTTAAGGAATGTCCTTAGGCAAGACATTGCAGAGCCCCAGCTTTGTGCTGGTGAAATACAGAAAAGACAGTAATGAGTTGTCACACTGACATGAATAAAAATCTGAAATAATGTTTAAAGTGGTGCAAAATGCTCCAACAAATAAACACCCAATCTTTACAAGAGAAGAACATTTTAGTCTCGTCTAAATTGAAACTATTTGCAGATGAAAAAGTACATATAACTCAACACAATAAATGTCTCTCTGGAAGGGTAGAAAACAGTGTGGGGGAAAAAAGAAAAAAATGCAGGCTACCAATATTTTCTGCTTTTTCTACAGGCTATATTGTACCAAAATTTTCTCTTTATCCCACAATATTTGGAGAGGCTGTCTTACTAAGAGTTGTTAAAACTTGGATTGTTTGAAAAAGGTTTAAATTTAATAATGCGCCTTTTACCTCTATTTCATATACTAGTAATTCTCAGCAAATTCTCTAAAATTCACTGGCTGTTTCCCCCATGAGCAAACCCAAATCATGTTCAGGAGTTTGACATGATCAAATCCAGTTGCAATGACACTTAACTCTTTACCACACAGCACTATTTTAGATTGGTCCAAATTAAAAGCATTTACAGACAACAAAATAAATGTGACTCAAAATTTAAATTTGTTTCTGGTAGGGTAGAAAAGACAGTGGGAAAAGGAGAAAATGCTGGTAACGAGCATTTTCTCCTTTTCCCGGAATGTTTTCAGAAGGCATCTTCCATAGGTTCGTTTAAACCCGGAATTGTGTGCTTAAGGGTTAATAAACAAGGATGTGAAGATGCTTGCAAGCCCACCATGGCCTTTTGGTTGATATGATTTGTAAAACATGTGTTCATAATTCAACTGTAGCTGGAGCTTGATAGGTAGTTTCCTACAAAAAGTAACCTCCCCCAGCTTCATTGCCAGTAATATCTCTTTACCAAACAACAAAACAGACTGGTCAAAATTGAAAGCAGTTGCAGACAACAAAATAAATGTGACTGAAAAATTGAAATTTGTTTTGGGAAGGGTAGAAAACACTGTGGGAAAAGGAGAAAATGCTGGTTACCACCATTTCCTCCTTTTCCCACAATGTTTTCAAAAGGCTTCTTTCTCAGGGTCGTTAAAAGTCAGGACTGTGTGGTAAAGGGATATCAGTTATTGACCCAGTGAACATGAGTAAGTGTACAGCTACTGCTATACAGTTGAAATGCTGTTGAAAATAGATTTATTGCATTGTGACATATATCAGTCAAATACATTTACTTGTTTCTGTTTCTCTTCCTACCTTAGGTGCTCTATGATGGAAAGTTTTACGTGAACAGTATTTTTACCCAAGATACAGATAGCCAGTATTAAGTTTATACAACAGTCATGAAGAATATTGAATTAAGATTACCAATATGATTAACTCTTTACCAAACGACAAAATTTTAGACTGGTCCAAATTGAAGGCACTTGCAGACGACAAAATAAATATGATTGAAAAATTGAAATTTGATTTGGGAAGGATAGAAAACATTGTGGGAAAAGGAGAAAATGCTGGTTACCAGCATTTTCTCCTTTTCCCACAATGTTTTCAAAAGCCCTCTTCTTCAGGGGTCATTAAAACCAGGGATTGTGTGGTAAAGAGTTGAGTGTGATATTTTGTGACCATTGTTTTTTATTACTAAAAGGAAAATTATTGAAAGATACTAAACTCTATTTCCAGTTTAAGCCTTTACCACACACTCACGGCTTTTAACAGCCCTGAGAGAGAAGCCCTTTGAAAACATTGTAGGAAAAGGAGAAAATGCTGGTAACCAGCATTTTCACCTTTTCCCACAGTGTTTTCTTCCCTTCCCAAATAGAATCTTAACTTTTGAGTCACAATTATTTTGTCAACTGCAAATGCTTTCAATGTGGACTAGCATAAAATTTTGTCATTTGGTAAAGGGTTACAGTTTTAATTTATGTTTATGAATTTTAAAACAAAACCATATCTTACAAAGTTCGAGACCAATAAAAAGTACATTTGAGCAAACTGCAATTGTTTTCACTATCTACATATTTTCAAGCTTTTAAATCAAGTATACAATGGTCCTTTAGCAAACAATCTCGTCTTTTAATGACCCCCAGGGAGATAGCTTTAGAAACTTCGTGGGTGAAGGAGAAAATGTTATTAACCAGCATTTTCTTCTATTCCCTCAATGATTTCTACCATTTCAAAGACAAATCTAATCCTTTACGCCACACTGAATTACAGTAGTTGTCAAAAAACACTTCCAATTTGGACTTGTCCAAAATCTGTCATCTGGTAAACGGTTAACCCATTTCTGCACATAGTTTTTAACTCTTGACAAACAACAAAATTTTAGACTTGAAAGTATTTGCAGATGATAAATGGGACCCAAGTATTGAAATTTGTTTTTGGAAGGGTAGAAGATATGGGAAAATGAAAAAAAGTGCTGGTAACCAGAGAATTTCAACAATGTTTTCGAAAGTCTTCATCTCAGGGTCGTGAAAACTCAAGATTGTTTAGTAAAGGGTTAAACCGACAAAAACCCTTTTTAAAGTACCTCACACAATAATCTTTCCAAGCCACTGGCTGCTTTCCCACATGTCACAATGAATATCATCAATTCTAAGAAATTGGAAAAGCCAGGAATCAAACCACTGACCCCCTGTTCTCAAGTCCTTGACTGAGCTCCAAAAGAAACCTCCAAAATCCACAATTTTGATCCAAAATTTCTAATATTACGATGACCAATCACTGCAGAAGTCCATTCCGATGTTACTGGTATACTGTTAAGTTAGTAGATGCACTAATATTGTCCATATTTGTCTATAAACTGAGAGTGATTTTTTCCCTGTCCACACTGTTCAAATGTCACGTCACTCTGTTCAAAATGAGACACTGAAATGACAAGAATATAAATTTCTTTTTAACTCTTTACCACACAATCCCGACTTTTAACAACCCTGAAAGAAAAGGCTTTTGAAAACATTGTGGGAAAAGGAGAAAATGCTGGTAACCAGCATTTTCTCCTTTTCCCACAATGTTTACTACCCTATCAAAAAGAGAAATCATCAATTTAGCAACACTTAATTTGTCGTCTGCAAAATTAATGCTTTCAATTTGGTTCAATCTGAAATTTTGTCGTTTGGTAAAGAGTTAAATAATGCAAAGTATGTATGGGCCACACTCTGGCAAAAGGGGGCTTAATGCATCTCCAGGTGTTTTGAAAACATTATGGGAAAAGGAGAAAATGCAGGTAACCAGCATTTTCTTGATTCCACACTATGTTTTCTACCCTATTAAATACAAATTCCATCATTTGAGCCACAGTTAAATTTTTGGCTGCAAATACTTTGAATTTGGACTAGTCCAAAACTTTGTTGTTTGGTAGAGTTAAATGAAATCCTAAAGAGGCCATTTAACAACTATGTCCTTGTATCTTACACTGCCATTGAGACTGCATTCGCATTTTGAGTCTGAAATACAAATTTATTTAAGGTCTCCCTGGCTCAGTGGTAAAGTGTAGCACTCATAACCTGGAGGTCCGAGCTTTGAGCCTCACTGGAAGCAATGGGTTTTTTATAAGAGTGTTCTTGGGCATGACACTACAGAGCCATATATTAAAACCCAGGGTGTACATGAATAAGCAAACTGAGGCAATGAAATGACTGATATAATGTTGAATGCCGCATTAAACACCATTCAATCAATCAAGTAAATTTAGATTGAAAAACACATGTATTTTTAATCTACTAGTCTCAGATTGTATCTCTAGAACTATTTTACAAGATATGCTCATTTCTTTATACAGTAAACCCTGCCCTTGTGGCCACCTTTATACTAATTCTTTTCAAGCTGATAAAATTTCTAACTTGTCCAAATTGAAAGCATTTGTAGACAACAAATTGAACGTGGCTCAAATGACCGAACTTGTTTAAAAAGCTAAAATCACTTTTGGAAATAGAAAATGTTGGTTTTCACCTTTTTTCATTATGTTTCAAAAGCCTTCTTTTTCAAGGTTAAAAAAAACCCCACAATTTGAGAGTCTCTTTGGTGCTGGCTTAATACAAAGCAGCTTTTGAGTGTACCTTTTGTGCTTGCTTACTAAAAGTTAGACTTTAATTTGTTTTAGCCCCAAGGCATGCCTTTTTCTCTCTCAAGAGTACATTACTTTTACGAAATACTACTGCAAAGCCCTAGTGGTGCAGCTAGTCGCATACAGGGCTTGAGATTGGGGGATTGCTGCTTCAAATCCCTAGCTCAGCCAATTTCTTTCCCAGGACTGATGATAGTCATTGCAACAGGATACATTCCTCTCTCAATGCTAATCATTGTATTGACAATGATTACGTGGAAAAGCAGCCAGTGGGAAATTATGCAAAGTACTAGAAACAGAAACTCTTGATAAGCATGGACAGGTGCACTGGCTGCCGTGATAAAACTGAAATAATGTTGAAAATGGTGTTAAACAACCGACAACTGGGGAATGTTCACAAAAAAAAAAAATCAACTAAATGGAGGAATGTGAGAAAGGAGCAGTTGCTTGTAGCAAACAATTGCTCCTTTCAAAAATTTATGGCAAGGGTGTAAAAAAGTTGTATTTGATCAATTATCCCTTCAGCAGCTGATCCTTTCTAAGCTTGAAATATAATAGACTTCAAAGTTCTAACATTAATGTGTAATAGATGTAGATCTAAATATCATTCAAATACCTGTTGACATGGACTGTGCTAAAATCTGTGGAAAAAAAATTGTCGTACAGCAGAGATATAACACCAGACTGGGATATCTATTTGGCGGTTAACAAACATCTTGGTCTCTCTGTATCACACCCTAAAAAAATACACTGTTTTTAGATTGGAAAGAAAAGAGATCAGTAAAAAATGACATAAAAAATTATTTTTCTTAATCACAATGTGGTAGATAAATATTACTTGAGTACTAGTAAACTTCTACTTTTGTCTTCAATTGTCTTGCACTCCAACAACTTGAAGTACATGTATTTATCAACTTTGGAATATGTATCTATAATTTTGAAAAGTATGGTTCATCTGCATGCAATAACTTGATTGATGAAGTAACATCAACTCTGTCTTCAAAAACTAGCAGTAAAAATATCAATAAGCAATGTGTTTTACTAAACTCTTGAAAGTTGAGAAATATCCTTTGTTGACAGCATAGATCAAGATCAGATTGCACCTAGTAAGAAGTGTGACCTTTGATATAAAACGTCCACCACCTGATGCTAAACTCAGGTCAAAATTCGCTAGTAATTACAGACCCGAAAAAAAAACCCCACAAAATTCTTAACTTTTTCATTACCTACGAAGATCAAGATCAGATCGCACATAATATAAAGTCTGATCTTCGTTGTAAAACGTCTGCATTTTGTTTGACTTATTCCCCATGGCTCATATTACAAACCTTTATACCTTGTGTAGACATTCGATTTTGTATGCGCCGAATTTCTTACAAGTCGAAATTGTAATAGGCCAAAAGTGTTATAGGCCGAGATGTCATTCGATGTTTGGACGACTCTTGACACGAAGAAATAGGCATATCATGATCGAAATAAATATAACACAACTCCGATTTACCAATCAAATGCATACAAATAAATTAGATACGATGAGCGAAGGTAATTTAACGAAAATTAAAGACTTACCGAAGTTTCGCAACGTTTTCTAAGGAGTGAAAGCACATCGTCTGTGTAATACGTCATCGGTCACATGGTGTCTACAAATAGGACACCAGAATGATTCCGAATAGTGCGTGGTAATGTCAGTTGGGAGAATTGATAAAAAAAAAATAGGATTTTTGTATGGTTCTGTGACATGAACCGATGCTGCTATGAACGCCCCTATCCCCTTGGCGACAAAATAAGAGTAAATCTAACAGATTCATGCCTTTTTTCAAGCATAAAAAAATTCTAATTTTGGACTTTATTGGGACTTTAAAGCCTTGAAATAGCAGTTCCAGTTTTTTCATAAGCCAATACAGTTTCCAGCACAAGATAAGATGGTAAAAAGAATGTTTAAAATAACTGAATTCATTGAAAAACTTTCTTTTTTCTAAACATCTTTTAAAAATGGGGTGGCACCAGATTTTTGCACACGGCACTACTGAATCAGAAAACTAGGTAATCGCCGCTGCCGTATGAAGCGTTGTATAACCCCGAAATGTGGGATCCCTCACACTGCGTACCTTTCAATATATGTGTTCATATCACCATTTGACTTTGCAGCTAATATCTATTGGCAATGAAATATTTTTCCTACTGGTTCGGATAAGCTTCTGAAGTTCCATTTGGTTTTGTCATATTTAGGAAGAAAGACATGTTCTACAGATGGTCAGAAACCGACTCACTCGTTTTCGTCTTCATGAACACATGAACTACACCTTCTTTCTCTGACGAGAGGACTTCTTTGAGTTCTTTTAGTTGTTGAAGTCGCTGCAAATGTAACCCCAGTTTCGTCGTCCTCCATTTTGTTTAATCACGTGACTTTAATGGTAGAATGACAATTACCGGTAAATACCCGGTGTCGGGATAACAAAATAATTTGACGTTCCGGGAAATTTATCCGATACCTAAACTGGTACAGCCGTTGTATCCCCCTTAACCGTCCGATAGACACATTTGATTTAAAAAGTCTAAATACCGCAACATAGCGATCTGAAGAATAATGCCAACTGAACAAGACAACCATCTAGGATCGAAATGTGAATTTTGAACCATGGAACATGAAAATAAAATTTAATGGGAAAAATTTAGACAAAAATACTCAAGCATGCTTTAAGCAATACGAAAGGTTGCACAACGGAACAAATGAATCGATGATTAAAAAAAATATAAATGTTCTTAACTGACATCATCGAAATGTTTGTGAAACTACTATTTTTCCCAATCCACCTCAACCATTCCTCCACAAAGCACTACAACAACAACAATAATATTAACGATGATATCGATAAATAAACTGGACGGTAACAATCAGAAAAGATGTACATTTTGGGCGTTTAATCAACGGGATCAGGAAGCCTATTCATAACTGTTAAAAGATCAGATATGACATCATCAAAACTGGTCTTGTGTAGACTACTCGCATACGCTCCCACACAAACGGCGCGAGCTCCTCACCATGAGGTTGTTTTAGACAGGCTTTTAAAAACTGTAAGCATGAAAATTGATTACAACTTTGCAGGCTACGTATTCAGTTGTAGAAATGCCATGGAAATACTTTTTTGAAAACTTTCATACCCATGTATTTTCTTTACATATGGGTCAATTTTGTACTGTTCCCCTTTGAAGTCAAGAGAATATGAATTAAATGCTAAGTTTTATTTCATTCGGCGGTGATAATTCAACATTTCGTTACATTTCTGTGTTTAGTCTTCGTTTCTCGTGACATTCCGGTGCTAAGTTTAGAAGTATCACACCGCTTTCAAAACTATTTGTGTCATATTATGGCAAAAACTTATTTAACCATGTCTTTCCTTAGTTTCACATGTACTAAGCGAGGTCTGTGTAGCACCTTGCCCATGGCAATGCCTGCCATAAATCCGTGGCTTCGGGTGAAGATCGAACCAAGGACCGCTAGATAAGCAAGCAAATACCTTAACCACTACCTGTTTACATCCAAATAAGGCCCTTTGGCGACAGATTAATTGCCTATATGTTTATCAAAGATTTTAGAAATATTCAGTATTCTTTCACTCATACTGAGTCAATGTATGTTAAAAAATTGTCTATGTTTTAACAGCATCATTGCTGCCCTAGGTTAGACTCTTTGAAGGCCTCTCTCTGTCTCCCAGCACCATCCGGCTTCTTTACAATCAACACGGAGTCATTGGCTAATGAAAAGCTTAGCATCCATTCCATGGTACACATAACGCGATAAGACTAAATTATAGAACGATCAGGAAGCCGACAGGTGGACAGAACAATGACCTTCTCTAGGCCATGATTAGAAAAAAGGCTACAAAATCAATTAATAAGCCATGCTGTGGCAAAAGGGGGCCTAATGCATCTCTGTGATGCATTATACCAATCAAGCCATCAGATGATTATGGATACATAAAATCCATTTTATCTTTCAACTAGCCGGATATCCATGCAATAACACCCATGCGATATTTTCTTTTGATATACAACGGATATTTATAGATTTTTGATATACCACGGATATTTATAGAACAGTAATTTCCAGTGACTCCGCCCCTATCACATTTATGAATGAAATGAATTCCAAAAATAGTAACGATTACTAGAGAAAGCCCACGAAAAAAGAACGATGTCATAGCACGCTTGCTACTTTCTGATGATCTGCCTACGTAATTCCTGCCCGTGACGTCATTTGAATGCTCGTTTACCGCGTCTTCTCAAATAGAATAATCCCAAGCGATCTCAGTCGCAATTTTCGGACGTTTAATTACTACGATAAAGTACTGTGTCTGTGGGAGTTCCGATATAAATAATCTTTTAAAATGTATTTGTCAGCAACATTTTTATGTATGTGGGTAATGCAGTTTTAAAATAGGAGTTCCGACATAAATAAACTTTTAAACTTTTAAAATGTATTTATCAGCAACATTTTTCACATCTTTTCACAATGAGTACAAATCATAGGTTAAAAGATAAATAGAATTCGTACATAGTGTTGTCGTAGATCAAAAATATCTGACTCGGTTGTGAGAATTGATAATTGTCTCGCCAAGGCTCGACAATTATCAATTCTCCCAACCTCGTTAGATATTTTTGATCTACGACAACACTATGTACGTATTCTCTATTTATCTAATAACTGACTGAATCCTGGGGTAGTGTGGTCCTTTGACTTACATGCAGAAAGTTGACCAATAGCAAAATGTTTTGACACATGCAGACTGCGCAGGCTGACATGGATCAATACCTTTTTGCAGATGCATTAAGCCACCTTTTAACATGGCCTAAATTTTCTTTATTAACCCTGGCCTCATGAATGGTATGTTGACCAAACTAGCCAGGGTATAGGCGGTAATAATCTTTTTATTACTTCATCTCTTTTTATTACTTCATCTCTCCTTTCACGGTCCATACAGAACTGTGGCAAAACATTTTAAAAATCGCTTCCTTAATTTTTGACAAAGTAACATCCGAATATATAAAAGGAAAACATTGGCCGGGCTGGAACCCAGGTTATGACTACACTTATACAAATGTACATGAATGGTAACATTGTTTCAGTCACCGTTGGTAAAACCGCCATGCAGGCGGCAACCGTGCATAATGAAAGCATGCTCTAGTCACACACGCCCACAGAGGTCTACTTTTCTGGCTTATGTAACAGGGCAATCAAACAGCATTTTTTCTTATCCACAAATAGTGACTACTGGTATTTCTTTATGGTCCATAGATCAAAATATGAGTATATACATCTAAATATTTTTGTGCTTTGTTTTTTATCGCACTACATCCCGGTGTTGAAGGATCTACATTTCATGACATACACATACTCCTTAGTAAGTTCCAGCTAATTTATTACATGGGTGACATGTATAAAAACGGGCGTTGTCGGATTTTTACGAACAGTATCCGTCGACGAATTTTGGAATCGGACAGGCGCTGCGCAGTTTTCATATTTTTTTCCGGGCGGTGACGATCAGACAGTCTCTCGGCGATTGCTGTAGAGACCAGCTGACTTTTGCCGATCCGGATTTTAAAGTCGAATTTTGCAATAAAAGCGCGGCGAGATCTATTGGCTAAATTTGCCATTTTATGCTTGGTTGCCCCTTCCACAATTGTAGTCTCTTCTGCAGCTAGCGGTGTACATGTCGACCTGATAAAAAAATTCCGCCTCTCTCTCTCTCTTCTACCTCCCTATCTGTGTGTCTAGACCCCTCTGTTAGCCTATCTCCCTGTCTATTTGCCTATCTCCCTGACTTTCTGCCTATCTCCCTGTCTGTTTGCCTGTCTTTCTCAGTATCTGACTGTCTGTGCTGTCAGGTAAGCCTTTTCCTTCTCTGGCTATTCAAATGACGCAATCAAGCCTGGGCTTCCAGTTTTCGAAATCCTTTTTAGCCACGACCCACCTGTCCTTGTATCAGTGCCTATAGCAGACGACGTGTTATAGTACAATTTCTAATCTTTTCGATATGACCCGTTTAACCCGCTACGTCGAGTGCGACGAAGATTAGGCTTGTTAATCAATCATACATTATTCAGTGTCACAGACCTGGGGGTGACTTGTTTCGAAGAGGTTACTGTCCCTTTCTTACGGTGGCTCTGAACGTAAAACCCGATATCAGAAATAGCAATCTCGTTATACATCGAAAACCCTAAGTATGCCTAGGAATATTGAATACGTTAGTCGTATACATCTGTGTCTGCATATGCTTTAAATATGGACTCCTTTTTAATTTTTCCCTTTACCACACAACCCTGACTTTTAACGAACCAGCATTTTCTCCTTTTCCCACAATGTTTTCTACGCTTCCCAAAATAAGTTTCTATTTATGAGTCAAATTTATTTTGTCGCCTGCAAATGCTTTCAACTTGGACTAGTCTAAACTTTGTATTTGGTAAGGAGTTAACCCTTTACCGCACAATCCCGAGTTTTAACGACGAAGAGGAAGACAATTTTTGAAAACCTTGTTGGAAATTGAGAAAATGCTAGTAACCAGCATTTTCTCCTATTTCCAAAATGCTTTTTGCTCTTTGACAGACAAAATTACATTATTTGGTCATTTTTTATTTGTCGTGTCTGCAAATGCTTTCAATCTGGACCAGATTAAAATTTTGTCGTTGGTAAAGAGTGGAGGGTTAACTCTTTACCAAGCGACAAAATTTTGCAGACAATAAATTAAACGTGGCTCAAAAACTGAAACTTGCCTTTGCAAGGGTAGAAAACATTGTGGGAAAGGGAGAAAATGCTGGTTACCAGCATTTTCTCCTTTTCCCACCATGTTTTCAAAATGTCAGTTTCTCGAGGTCGTTAAAACTCGGAATTGTGTGGTAAAGGGTTAAGTTAAAAACTGTATCCCTGCCAAAAGGAAAAAGGAACCCCTGAAAAAAGAGTAAACAAGCAAATAGTAATAATAGTCTTTAATAAGCACATCAAAAACATTATGACCAGTTGAAAAGTGTAAAAAAAACATACAGATCACAACTTGCTCATCTCAAATAGAAAAACAGAACATGATCGCAAATAGCCAAGATGATGGATACAGATAATTCTATAAATATAATTATAGTAAATATAAAACCTGATGCAAGAGTTTTTCTCTTGATCAAACAATACTGTATTTTAATGATCCAAAGGGAGGGGCTTTTTGAAACCATTGTGGGAAAAGGAGAAAATGCTGCTGAGCAGCATTTTCTCCTTTTTCCCACTATGTTTTCTACCCTTTTCGAGCATTTAAATTCATATATACCACTTTCATATTTGTCTAACTTTTAATGTAGACAATTTGTGATTAGTTTAAAATTTGTCATGTTGGAAAGTGTTAATAAAAATTATAAAACGACAATGCTTATTTTGTTGGCAGCTTGATGAACATTTGAAAAAAAAAAAGCATGGCATGCAGGTGTCAACGCTTGGCTGTAGTTGCTTCTTCAGTGTAAAGTAGGAGTTGAAAAAGGGGCATAAGTGTATCATAACCATTATGAGGGTTACCTGCCATACTGGTGTTGGTTTCCCTTTTGATAGTAAACAGCTATTCTAAATTTGAAGTAATTTGTTTGCTTGTATGGTTCTACAAGCTGTTTTCTACATTATTTGTTATATAATGGCCGACAGTGCACATATCCATGCTTTCCTAGAGTTTCTTTTACCAGTACTTCAGGAAATATTCTTCCCATGCCACTGGCTGCTTTCCCATAAAACCATTGTTGCAAGAATGATCAATTGTGAGAGAAGAATGAATCATCTCCAAATGACCATCGTCAATGCTGGGAAAGAAATTGACCAAGCTTGGATATGAACCAGCAAACAACTATTCTTAGGCCCACTATGCTACTAACTGCTCTTCCATAGCCTTGCAAGTTTGAAGTAAGTACATATTCAGTATTAACTCTTTACCACACAACAAAATTTTAGACAAGTCCAAACTGAAAGCTTTTGCAGACAACAAAATAAATGTGGATTATAAGAATTGAAATTTGTTTTTGTAAGAGTTGAAAACATTGTGGGAAAAGGAGAAAATGCTGGTTCCCAGCATTTTCTCCTTTTCCCACAATGTTTTCAAAAGGTTTTTTCCTCAGGGTCGTTAAAAGTCAGGATTGTGTTGTTAAGGGTTGAAAGAGCTACTGTAAAGTGTTAAAGTTTGTGCACGCATATAAAGCTGAAGAAAATAAGGCTTTGACAATAACGTTGATGTTTTCTTAGAAAACAGCCAAGCTAAGAGGAAAATAAAAAGAAATACAGCTGTTAGTTTTGTTCAATGATAAAAAAAGCAAGATGATGGATTAACAACTTCTATAAATCTTGGTATAGACAATACAATATCTGGAGCTAGATTTCAATATAATGTAACATAACAAATTTATCATGGTAATTTTCTAGGCAACATAATAATCAGTTTAAAAAAAAAATGGGGGTAAAAGACATACAGATCAAAAATAAATCATAAATAGGGATGGCAAACAACCTGGATGGGAACAACAGATTTTCAGAAATTGTTGAGAAAACAAAACCTGAATACAAAACTTAAACATAGAAAGGTTTCTACGGTGTTTTTGTGGGCACATTGGACATGCTTGCTACATAGGCTAAAGGCTTCGTAAGCTTTTCTCAGGAACACCACAGACTATTTCACGTGACTCAAAGGAGAAATACTTTAACTCATTACCACACAATCCCACGTTTTAACGACCCCCAAGGTAAAGGACTTCTGAAAACATTGTGGGAACCAGCATTTTCTCCTTTTTCCACAGTGTTTTCTACCCTATTAAAGCCAGAAACCATTGCTTGAGCTATCTTTATTTTGTCGTCTGCAAATGCTTCCAATTTGATTAACATTTTGTCATCTGGTAAAGAGCTGACCCAAACTTTTATCCATGTATTTCATAATTATAAATTGCACTATTGGTGAAACACAATAACATTACCAAAACATACAATAAGACGACACAAACACCTTCATAAAATGCAGTAATACGGGAACAGGCAATTGACAAAAAAAGATAAAAAAGAAAGATAAAAGGAGGAAGAAAAAAAAAACAACCATAACTGAAAGGACTCAAGGTTTTGAATACTGAATTTGTGGAAAAGTGAATGACCGGTAGTTTCGGTAACAGTAGGCCGTTTTGCAATACAAATCTGCGGAAAGTTACCCAGAAAATTGCATTGATGTTTGGTGCATGGCAAATCAATAAGCAAATACAAGAAGAAAAAGAGAGAAAGAGAGAAAGAGAGAGGGAGAGAGACAGAGAGTTTAAAACAAAAACAACAGAGAGAAAAAACACAATGATCTATTTCCACCAATGTGCTTGGAACATGTGGAATTTTCAATTTTCAGGGAGAAAAAAAAAAAAAGCCATAAATGAAGTTTAGCTGAACTGTGAACATTATTAACCACACAACAAAATTTTGGGACTCATCCATACTGATGACATATGCAGACAACAAAGTAGCAAAAATGATGGAATTTCATTTATAAAAGAGTAGCATTTTCCCTCCTTTTGCCACAGTGTTTTCTAAGATTTTCTTCCTTGGGACATAAATAGACCTATTTCTATATTTGTGTTAGGCAGTCATTTGAATTCTAGTTGTAATCACTTAATAAGTGTCTGTTAAACAGTCACTTGCCTTAACTCTTTACCACACAATCACGGGTTTTAATGACCCTGAACAAAAAGCCTTTTGAAAACATTGTGGGAAAAGGAGAAAATGCTGGTAACCAGCATTTTCTACTATTCCCACAATGTTTTCTACCCTTCCCAACACAAATTTGTTTATGGGTCACATTTATTTGGTTGTCTGCAAATGCTTTCAATTTGGACAAGTCTACATTTTTGTCATGTGGTAAAGAGTTAACAAGTTGGTTTTGTTTGTTTGGCTGGTGACTGTAGAATGAAAGCAACACCAGATAAAGCTGTCTACTGCATAGACCTAGGCAAGAGCACCAAATGCTGTTGCCAAACCTCGGCTGCATTTGCTTTTACAGTCAAACTTTAAAGTCCAAAAAGGGGTAAAACTGAGTTAAAAATATTTCAGGGTTACCTGCCCTTGTTGTATTGGTTCCCCTCTTTTTGATAGGGAACAACCAGTCAAAAACTTAAGTAGATATTTTCAGTAAAAGCAGACATTATGAGAAAATTTCACTCTTTATCACACGATCCCCAGTTTTTAATGACCTTGTTCAAGAAGGCTTTTGGAAACACTGCAAGGAAAAGAGGAAATGCTGGTAACCAGCATTTTCTCCTTTTTGCACAATGTTTTCTACCCTTCCAATAACAATTTCTCTTTTGAGAGGAATTTCACTTGATATCTGCAAATCCTTTCAAAAATTTTGTTGTTCGGTAAAGAGTTAATCCATACTAATTATCCGTATTGCACAATGTTGTAAAAGTCGTCTGCTGCGAGTTCATTCAAGGAGGTTATCAGTTTTAGGAGATTATCAGTTCAAGGAGATTATCAGTTCAAGGAGATTATCAATCCAAGGAGGTAATCAATTCAAAGAGATAATTAATTCAAGGAGATAATCAATTCAAGGACATAAACAATTCAAAGCGATTATCAATTCCAGAAAATTATCAATTAACCCTTTACCACAAAATCCTGACTTTTAACCTACGTGGACTGAACTGGCTGACCTGGGTCGAGATACTTTTGGCAGATGCATTAAGCCCCCTTTTCACAGAGCATGGCTAAAATAAGTTTCTCATCAGCTGAACAGCATTGGTATTGTGAAAAGCATATCTATTTATTGTCAAACTGAGAAATATTATATTCTTCATGACAAAACACAGAACTGAATAAACTGTGGTTACAACATACCCTTGTAGAGCTGAACCCAGATTTAATTGCCTATACAGAGTGGATCAAGATCAGACTGCACAGAATGTGCAATCTGATCTTCAATCTACACTGTCTGTTTCTTTGCCAGACATTCTAGCAAAAACAGTTTTGAAATACATGTATATGCATTGTATATATGAGCCATGCTCTGTGGGGCTTAAAGCATCTGCAAAGATTATCGTCTCCTGTAAGCCTGCATAGTCCACTCAGGCTGACCTGGGCCCCAGCTTTTAGCTATTAGTGAATTTTTAGCATGTCCGAGGACCATATTACCTCCAGTTGGTTTTTTGATAAAATGGTTTTAAAGGATCCATAGTTATGTGATGACGTGCTTGGGATCATGCATCATGGAGATGCATTAAACCCCCTTTTTGCCACACACACACACACACACACACACACACACACACACACACACACACACACACATATGCATGCCCTGGCAAAAGGGAGCTTAATGCATCTCTGTGATGCATGATACCAAGCAGGTCATCACATAATTATGGATCCATAATAGCCACTTTTCTAACAGGCGACCGAATCATGAGGTAGACTGGTCCTTGGACATACAGAAAATTGACAAATAGTGAAAAGTTTCGGCCCAGGTCAGCCTGCGCGGACTGAACTGGCTGACCTGAATCGATACTTTTTGCAGATACATTAAGCCCCCTTTTCACAGAGCATGGCTCATACATGTTTCTCTAATACTTACTGAGAAAGTCCATTTCATCAATTTAGCACTTTAAGGGTTCACAAAATTTGTGATGTCATTTTATTCAAAGCTAATACATGTATAATAATTATAATGTAAATCATACAAATAAATACTGAAAAAAATAAAAAAAAAAGGACTGATAAAAAATTATCACAGATGGCGCTGAAAGTTGATGTGTCACCTAGCAACAGTTGTCATGACGATAGATCTAATGTTGTTCCTACAACAACATGATCATGGTTTCCAAGTAGCACAGAGTCATCAGTGTGAATACCCTCTAGATCTGAAAGACAAAAATAATGTGAGAATAAAATTCTATAAATAAATACAGAAGTGACATCAACCCTTTACCGCACAATCCCGAGTTTTAACAACACTGAGGAAGAAAGGTTTTGAGAACATGGTGGAAAAGGAGAAAATGCTGGTAACCAGCACTTTCTCCTTTTCCCACAGTGTTTCCTACCCTATCAAAGATAGAAATCATCATTTGAGCTACATTTAATGTCATTTGCCAATGCTTTCACTTTGGTCCAGTCAAAAATTTTGTTGTTTGGTAAAGAATAAATGGTGCTTGTATTTGCTTTGAGCTGCATTGGAAAATTTGATACCTTACTACACCTTTGGTCTAGAAAAGCTGTAAAAATTTTCTCATGCAGCAAGTTCTAATTCCTTCCTAGATAGCTTGTTACAGTAGTTGCAGACCCAGCAACAACCTACATATAGTAATGCATCAAGATATACATGTATGAGCCAAGCTCTTTGAAAAGGGGGCTCTACACATCTGGAAAAAGTAGTACCCAGGTCAGCCTGCAGTCCACACAGACAGACCTGGGTCGAAACTTTAAGCTATCGGTCAATTTCCTATATGTCAAAGGACCATTCTACCTCATGGTTCAGTTCATCTTCGCAAGCCAAGGATACTAACTCCATTTTGTTCGTTACGTACCCCTGGCTGCTCGCCACTTTAAAAATTGAAACTCCCACTGCGCCACCTATCAAATATTGCGAGTTGCGTAACCTTTGCTGATGTTATTTCTGACCAATCAAAATGCTCATAATAAAATTTGTTAGGCTATGCATCAAATATAGCTGCGCTTTGGGATTCATCACAATTTTCTGAAATTAATCAGACATACGATGATTCGCAATCATTTGGCTGGGGAACCCTTCCTAATATTTCACATAATTGATCATGAACTATAAAAACTCATTAAATATCGATTGTCTACTCTTTTTTGGCAAATTTTCGTCACAAACACGACAACTTTCGTTTTTGACGGGCGCTGCCATTATTGTTTTCTGTTTCGCGGAAGATTTCTTGTTACGATGGGTTTTGATCGCATCCAATGAAATGGCGCAGCGGGCGTTTCAATTTTTAAAGAGGCGAGCGGCCAAGGGTACTACCTTAGTATCCTTGGCTTGCGAAGATGGGTTCAGTTAGTAACTGATGAAAGTGGCGTATGGGTCCATAATTATGTGATGTCTTGCTTGGTATTATGCATCACAGAGATGCTTGGTATCATACATCGCTCACTATGCAGGCTGATCTGGGTCAATACTTTTTGCAAATGCATTAAGCACCCTTTTCAGAGAGCATGGTTTTAATTCATGGTATCATGAAGTATACTTGCACCAGAGGACTGTTAACCCTTATCCTTCTAAATAACTTAACTCTTTACCAAACGACAAAATTTTAGACTGGTCCAAATTGAATGCATTTGCAGACGACAAAATAAATGTGATTGAAAAATTGAAATTTCTTTTGGAAAGGCTAGAAAACATTGTGGGAAAAGGAGAAAATGCTGGTTACCAGCATTTTCTCCTTTTCCCACAATATTTTCAGAAGGCTTCTTTCTCAGAGTCGTTAAAAGTCGGGATTGTGTGGTAAAGAGTTAAATAAAACTTTCAAGACAATAGTAAAAATCTGAGTAATGATATTTCAAACTTAACTTCTTTTGAGAACAATATCTCCTTATCGGGCAGTGTAGATAAAAAATCAGACTGCATGTTCTGTGCAGTCTGATCTTGATCTACACTGTCTGCAAAAGGTCAGTAAGTCACGCTTAGCAGCTTAAGGATTAAAATATTCATTGTTTAATACAGATAATCAGCGTGAGTGAACCCTTTACCACACAATCCCAACTTTTAATGATCCCCAGGAAGAAGCCTGTTGAAAACACCGTGGGAAAAGGAGGAAATGCTGGTAATCAGCATTTTTTCCATTTTCAACCATATTTTCTACCCTATCCAACATACATTGCACCATCTGAGACACATTTAAAATGTCATCTGCAAATGCTTTCAATTTGGACAAGTGTTCATTTTCTGCCTAGCAGTAAAACGTTAATGAAACTGAAAACATTGTGTTAAAATATGAAATTGCTTATATAGAGCAATTTCTCCTTTTGCCACAACATTTAAACCTTTACCACACAATCATGTTTTTACAACCCTAAGCATGAAGCCTTTTGAAAATATTGTGGGAAAATGAAAAAATGCTGGTAAACAGCATTGTGTCCATTTCCCACAACTTTGGAGACAGAAATTATCATTTGATCAAAATTTATTTTCTCGTCTGCAAATGCTATCAATTTGGTCGAGACCAAACTTTTGTAGTGTGGTAAAGAGTTAAAAAAGAGTCTTCTAAAGGATGTAAAAAGCTATCTGCAGAAAGTAAGCTGTGTGCTATTTTTAACCCTTTACCAGATGACAAAATTTTAGTCGTGTCCAAATTGAGAGCATTTGCAGATGACAATTTCAATGTGGCTCAAATGGTGCAATTTTTTTTTTTTTTTGACAGGGAAGAAAACATGGTGGGAAAAGGAGAAAATGCTGGTTACCAGCATTTTCTCCTTTTCCCCCAATGTTTTAAAAAGGCCTCTTTCCCAGGGTTGTTTGCCAAGCCCCGCAGCTCAGTCAGTAGCGTACAGGACTTGAGAACAGGAGGTCGCTGGTTCGATCCCCGGCTTGGCCAATTTCTTTCCGAGGATTGATGATAGTCATTGTGACAGGATTCATTCCTCTCTCACCGCTGACCATTGTTTCGACGATGGTTATGTGGGAAAGCAGCCAGTGGCTTGGAAAGAATATTGTGCGGAGTACTGGTAAAAAGAACTCCAGGAAAGCATGGATAGGTGCACTGGCCGCCGCGATATAATTGAAATAATGTTGAAAACGGCGTTAAACACCATACAATCAATCAATCAATCCCAGGGTTGTTAAAAGTCAGCATTGTGTGGTAATGGGTTAAACACCGTCCATATCATCATATCCAACAAACTTACCTAAATGTTTCGAGAAGAAAGCTAGCGTTGCCCTTCTGTTAACATCCATCGCTATTTTAGGAGACAGATCACTTCGCACTTCCATGATCCGTCCGAAGGTTTTACTGACTAAAAACTGGAAATCTGTGATTGCCTGATGACATGCACCCCTGCAAAGTATTGAATATAACCATGATAGTCTAACCTCAATCACGCAAGCACCTAGGAAATGCTCAAAATGTGCTTAACCCTTTATCAGACAACAATATCTTAGACTGGTCCAAATTTAAAGCATTTGCAGATGACAAAAAAATGTAACTTAAAAATTGAAATTTGTTTTGGGAAGGATAGAAAACATTGTGGGAAAAGGAGAAAGAAGCCTTTAGAAAACATTGTTGGGAAAAGAGAAAATGCTCGTAACCAGCATTTTCTTCTTTTCCCAAAATGTTTTCTAACCGCTTCTTTCTCAGGGTTGTTAAAACTTGGCATTGTGTGGTAAAGGATTAACTCTTCACCAAGCAAAAAGATTTTTGGACACATCCAGATTGACAGTATTTGCAGATGACAAATCAAATATGGCTCAAATGATAAAATTTGTCTCTGAAATGGTAGAAAAATGTTGGGGAAAAGACAACATGCTGTTTACCCACATTTTCTCCTTTCCCAGAATGTTTTCAAAAGGGTTCTATCTCAGGATTGTTCGGAAAAGGGTTAAGGCAGGTACTTGCTCAATATAGGTAGTCGGGTACATTTCTGACCCCTTTGGGAACCAAAAGTATGCTTGCTTAATCCTTTCCCAAAGGACAAGATGTTAGACCAGCCCAAATTGAAAGCTTTTGCAGAAGACAAAATAACAGTTACTGTGGTTCAGTTAATGAAATTTGTCTTTGAAAAGGTATTAAATATTGTAGGAAAAGGGAAAAACACTGGTTATCAGCAATTACAAAGAAAGAAAAATGTATTCCAAACAACATGGAGAAGATTGACTGATTGACTGATTGATTGATGCTTTCCACATTAAATCAATCATAGCACCACAACAGTTCACTTTTTCATGCATTTCCTGGGTTTCACTGGTACTAGGCTAGGGCTCTGAACTGTTGTGCCCAAGGTCACTCCAATGATAATCCCATAACTATGAGTGTGGATAGAGCTTGGGGTCTAAATAATATGGATCCTACACTATACCCTCAGAAAAAAGCAATTCATTGTTAAAGCCAACGCTCCTTTTCCAACAATGTATTCATGGGGTAAACTTAACTCTAAGAACCTATCAGACATTTTCATCCTAGAAATACAATCCAAGCAATTGCAATTTCATGGTTGCTTTCATCTAAAGTGTTTCAGCAAAGCTGGCAGTGTAGATCAGAGATCAGGCTGACATTTTGTGCAGCCTCATCTTTATCTACACTGACAGCAAAGGTAACTATAGTATAGTCATGAAAGGCATTTAAAGGGTTTATCAGTGGCAGAAAAAGCCCTATCTGTATATGAATGGAATAAAACTCACTTTAATGTTATCATTTTACGTTCTACTTTATCTTGTTCTAACATTGACATCTGCTGTACATTGGTTTTCCACTGAAACTGTTCGTAATTAAGAAGCAACAGAGGTTGCATCACTTCCCTACATGTGTCTTTATCTAGTGGGTGCATCCAGCCATCAAGTACCACACCAACCCTGCGTAACGGTACAAAACAGGCATACAATTTGTTTGAACTTCACAGTAAGTTGACACCAAAATTCAAACTTAATTTTCAAATTCAAATAAAATTCACACTGAAATCATACATCCCACAATCATAAGTAGTGGAAATTGTACATTATCATCCTATTGAAAATCTCTGAGAATATAACTGAGTTATGCTCTGTGAAAAGGGGATTTAACCCTTTAATGCACAATAACGCCTTTTGACACCCCTGGGAAAGAAACCTTTTGAAAACATTGTGGGAAAAGGAGAAAATGCTGGTAACCAGCATTTTCTCCTTTTCCCACAATGTTTTCTACCCTATTAAAGAAAAGTTGTACCATTTGAGCCAAACTGAAATTGTCGTCTGCAAATGCTTTCAATTTGGACAAGGCTATAATTTTGTCGTCTGGTAAAGGGTTAATGCATCTGTAAAAAAGTATAAACTCATGTTGGCATGCAAAGTAAACGGCAGGCCAACATGGGGCTAAAAGTTTTGCTATTAGTAAATTCTTTTGCATGTCCAAGGGCTATTCTATCTCATAATTTAGGTAGTTGTTGAACAAAATGGATTTTATGGATCCATAATTATGAGATGACTATCTTGCTTTAACTGCTTCCCAAACAAGCCCTGGTTTTCACGTGTCTGCAGTACAAGTCTTTTGAAAACACTGTGGGAAAAGGAGAAATTGCTCGTCACGAGCAATTTCTCCTTTTCCCACAGTGTTTTCTACCCTTTTTGAGACCTTTCTGCCATTTTCATCAAATTTAAAATTGTTGTCTGCAAACTCTTTCAATTTGGACCAGTCCAAAATTTGTCGTTTGGGAAAGGGTTAACTCTTTACCAAATGACAAAATTTTAGACCAGTCCGAATTAAAAGCATTTGCAGATGACAAAAATAAATGTGACTCACAAACTGAAATTTGTGTTGGGAAGGGTATAAAACGTTGTGGGAAAAGGAGAAAATGCTGGTTACCAGCATTTTCTCCTTTTCCCAGAATGTTTTCAAAAGGCTTCTTTTTCAGGGTCGTTAAATGTCGGGATTGTGTGGTAAAGGGTTAATGCATCAGAGAGATACATTAAACCTCATTTTCCCAGAGTGTCGCTTATGTGTTTGGTGTTAAAAGCTATTTTCAACATTATTTCAGTTATATCCCACGTCTCATCATGCTTTCCAGGGATTTCTTTTCACCTGTACTGCACACTACATTCATTCCAAGCCACTGGCTGCTTTCCCACATAAACACCAGTGAAACAATGCTCAGTGCTAAGAGAGGAATAAATCATATTGCAATGACTATCATCAATCCTCAAAAAAGAGAGCATGGGTATCTTACCTGTGACCCCTCGGAGATATATGTACTACGGTACATCATAGTGACATACGGAAAGACTGACAACACAACAGAAACTTTAACTCTTTACCACACTATCCCAACTTTTAATGACCCTAAAAAAGAAACCCTTTGAAAACATTGTGGGAAAAGGAGAGAATGCTGGTAACCAGCATTTTCTCCTTTTCCCACAATGTTTTCTACCCTTCCCAAATCAAATTTCAATTTTTTAGTCACATTTCTTTTATCATCTGCAAATGCTTTCAATTTGGAATAGACAAAAATTTTGTCGTTTGGTAAAGAGTTAAATCTGTAACAATGAATGTGTCTTGTTGAGAGTGCTGACTAAACTTTAACCATGTAATCCTGAGTTTTAACAACCCTGAAAAAGAAGGCTTTTGAAAAATCTGCTGGAAGATGGCCTATAGCTTTTTACCACAAAACAGCGACTTTTAACGACCCTGAAAAAGAAGCCTTTTGAAAACATTGTGGGAAAAGGAGAAAATGCTGGTAACCAGCATTTTCTCCTTTTCCCACAATGTTTTATACCCTATGAAAGAAAAATCCCATCATTTGAGCCACAATGAAAATTGTTGTCTGCAAATGCTTTCAATCTGGACTGGCCCAAGATTTTTTTGTTTGGTAATGGGTTAAAACAGGTTTTAGAGTTTGATCTTTGTCCACATTCAAGGTATTCAAAAATTCTTCTTCTGATCAGTCATCAAAACATAAGAGTGACCAGTTATGCATTATCATAATTATCATAATTACTTTTTGTAATGCATTATCAAACTTACTTGTAGCGTTTATCTTTGGCCAATGAAGCAATACAAGTAGCACCACCAAATGAATGCCCTGCACATGCGACCTTGGACAAATCCATTCTATCCTGTAATATACAAAATTGTAATTGAGGTTAGCCAAAAAGGACAACCCCTGCTAAGTAAGCTTTCAAACCTGAAACCCGTATGATATCAATCATCAACAAATAATTCAAACACAAAAAGGAAACAGATTTAAGTGGTTGAATGGTGTTTTATGCCGATTATTTTAGCCAAGTCACAACAATAACTCTCCTATTCATGTGCAGGACCTGGGTTTTATTAGTGCAAGACTGGGGCTCGAAGGTGTCTTACCCAAGGGCACTTCAATGAATTCCATACATGGATCTGTGGCGATAAGATAAACCGACTTCCTTGGTTACCGTTGCCAAGGGTTCTCAAACAGTAGTAAACATATAGTTATACAGTATAGCAGAAAGGCTACTTAAATCGTGCTGTAATGACTGTTTCTCTTGATACAATTCTGAAAAAAAAAATCCTTTTCATATGTTTCTGCCAACGATGAATTCTCTGTAACAAATTTATGGATACTTGAACTAATTTACACAAGGATATGTACAATGTTTGAGTTTCAGGGGCTACGGACAATGTAACTACACTCTCACTGCTAAGCCAAACAGGACACAAAGAAGTGGAAAGACCACAACATATATCTGATAGTTAACTACTTTGCTGCAAACAACCTGTAAATGAATTTGACTTTTCTCCTGATTTCAAAGTATATTTTTGTTGAGATTGAAGTCTACTTGGGTCAAATATTAACATCACGTAGTGGATGCAGTCTGATCTTGATCTAAGACATCTGAAAAAGCTATTCACTAATATTCAAGGTGACATTGGCAGTGAAAAAGTTAAATCTTTACAACAAATTCTGTCCTGTAACTCTTTACAAAACTACAAAATTTTAGACTCATCGAAATTGAAAGGTGTTGCAGACGACAAACTATATGTGACCATAATTGTGGAGATTGCCTTTGAAAGGGGAGAAGACAATGTAGGAAAAGGGATAAAATGCTGGTTACCAGCATTTTTCTCCTTTTCCCACAATATTTTCAAAAGGCCTATCTCCTCGAGGTCGTTAAAACTCAGGATTGTGTGGTAGAGGGTTAATGACCTTTGGGGAGGAAACATTGAAAACATTGATGAAAAGGAGAAAATTAATGCAAGTAAACAGTGTTTTCTCATTTTCCAACCATGTTTTCTCCCCTTCCAAGGACAAATCCCATCATTTTTATTTGTGATCAGAAGACATTTTTCAGATGTAAGCTGGTCTAAAATTTTGTAGTTTGGTATAAGTTAAACTTTTACCAGTAGACAAAATTTAAGACTTGTCTTTATTTAACCCTTTACCACACAATCCCAACTCTATACAACCTTGATTATGCCTTTTGAAAACTTTGTGAGAAAAGGAGAAAATGCTGGTAACAAATTCTGGTTTTCTACCCTATCAAAGACAAATTTTATCATCCGAGTCACATTTAAATTCTTGTCTGCAAATGTTTCAAATTTGGACAATTCTACATTTTTCTTCACACTTGCAGATGAAAAAAAAAAAATGTGGCTTTGACAATGGGATGTGTCTGTGAAAGTTGAAAACATTGTGGAAAAAGGAGCAAATGCTGGTTACCAACAATTTTGCTTTTTCCCGCCATGGTGTCAAAGCCTTCTCTGTCAGGGCCGTGAAACTTGGGATTGTGTGGTAAAAGGTTAAAGACCATCTAGGAAATGAACATTTTTCTTTAACAATAATCAAATTTCATTTACCATACATATTTGAACCAACCTTAAACTGCTTCAGACTGAAGTGGAATCCTAGAAAGTTGCGAATACTGCACCCTTTGTTGAGATCTGAGAGGATGTCAAGCAGTTTGGAACATTCCTCCACTCGTTGTAGAACCTGAAAGAACATATTAAACAAATAACACTTATTCTGATTGTATATTTATCAAGAGCCTCCAAGAAAGACACTTGTTATTATTTGTTATTATTCATCTTTGTGCGATGTTATTTGAAGAATAATCTCAGTGAATATACATAGCTTTCGATTTCCCCAGAATGCAACTCACCCGCAGATGATTTGTATGCGACTTGTACTTAACAAATTACCACACAATTCCAAGTTGGAAATTAGAATTTTGAAAATATTGTGGGTAAAGGAGAAAATGCTGGTAACCAAATTTTCTAACACTTTAGAGACAGCATTTGAGCCACATTTAAACTGTCGTCTGCAGATGCTTTCAAATTTGGACCAGTCTAAAATATTGTTGTGTGGCAAAGAGTAAAAAGAACTGAACTCTGGTCCATATGCTATGTGTACAAAGTAAATCTTCTGACAAAATTTTAGATAAGCCCTAATTATATGGGATAGAAAGAGGGAAAGAGGAATAATAATAATAAAAACGATTTAATTCATATGAATAAGTTTCTTATCAGCCTTCAACAGCATTTCAGGCCAGTCAAAGCCACAGCTCAGTTATGTTATGCCTAGAAAATGTTGTGGCAAAAGAGGAAATTGCTTCTTATGAGAAATTTTTCTGCTAGCCATGTTTTCTGAAGCAATCTGCTGCTAAACATGAAATGTCCCTCGACGGAGATAACGATTTGACTGTTTACCACACAATCTCAACTTTTAATGACCCTGTGAAAGAAGCCTTTTGAAAACATTGCGGGAAAAGAAGAAAATTTCCTATTCTCGCAATGTGTTCTATGCTTCTGAAAACAAATTTCAATTTTTCAATCACATTTCTTTTGTCGTCTGCAAATACTGTCAAGTTGGACAGGTCTAAAATTTCTGTTGTTTGGTTTGGTAAAGAGTTACCTTGATGACATAATTCTAGGCTCGTCCAAACTATTTCTTCAGCACACGACAAAATTTGAGACTGGTCTAAATTGAAAGCATTTGCAGATGACAAATTAAATATTGCTCAGGCAACAAATTAATTGTGGGTCAAGTTATATGAGATTGTCTGGGATAGGACATAAAACATTGTGGGAAAAGGAAAAAATGCTGGTTACCA
This sequence comes from Tridacna gigas, assembly GCA_945859785.2. Classification (NCBI taxonomy): domain Eukaryota; kingdom Metazoa; phylum Mollusca; class Bivalvia; order Cardiida; family Cardiidae; genus Tridacna; species Tridacna gigas. Next base: position 107,231,151 of record OX244028.2, read on the forward strand.
TAATGTTTTCAAAAGTCCTCTTCTTCATGATCGTTAAAACTCTGGATTGTTTGGTAAAGGCTTGATTAAAAGCATTTGCAGAAGAAAAATAAAATATGACTCAAGAACTCTTCTTTGAAAACATTATGGGAAAAGAAGAAAATGCTGGAAACCAGCATTTTCTCCTTTTCCCACAATGTTTTCCAAAGCACTTTTTTCCCTCTTATTTGTGTGGTAAAGGGTTAACAAAGACTACCTGACGATGTCTGTATCTATAATCATCCCATTTTATCCCCATTCCGTCAGTATGTTCAAATGATCGCCATTCCTCCTTGAAACTTTGAGATCTATGTATGACATGACGCTTGTGTTTCCCTCCATCTAGATCCTTGATAAGTTCAACTGTGTTCTTTGTGAGGTTATCCTGCATTTTGAGACAAAAAAATAAACTCTTTACCAGGCAATAAAATTTGGGATTTTTCTACAATGAAAGCAATTTCAGACCAAAACTTGAGGCTCACATGATCGGATCTTTTTTTGTAAGGGTACAAAATATTGTGGGAAAAAGCAGGAAGTTGCTGTTTTTTTTCAAAATATCATTTCGAAAGCAAATGAGTCAAACTTAAACCATAGAAGTTGTCATTTATCAGACACCTTGGATATTTTTCAGGCTCTAGAAAAAGCCAAGTAGAAATAATTATTAGGCTGTTTTGCACAGGTGGATCCCAATCTACACGGTCTGAAATCCAAATACCACAATCAATTCACAGACTACTAAACAGACAGACAAACAGGCATACAGACAATCAGACTGGTAGGCACACAGACACACACACCACACACACATGCAGACAGACAAGTACACAGTCAGTCAGACAATTAGACAGACAGACAAGCCAACAGACAGCCAGTTAGACATAGACAGACAAGCAAATAAACAGACAACCAGTTAGAAAGACAAACAGACAAGCAAACAGACTCACAGAAAAACACACACACAAAGATAAATAGAGACAAACAGACAGCCAGTTAGACAAGAAAACAACAAATAGCCTTTTATACAGAAAGACAGTAGATGGACTGAAAGGCTGATTGCACTACACGTGTTAGCCCTGAAAGGGTTCAAGATTTGAACGTAATACCTTTAGATAATATGTCATGGAGGCTGTCCCATCTCTGTGCTCAATGGCTGCTACTATAAAACCCTGAGACGCGAGCTCACAACAAAAAGTGCTGTAGGTAGTTCTATTCCCCCCTAGTCCATGTGATAGTATAACAACGGGGCATTTTTTGTCACTGTCTAAAATAGGGGCCTGCCATAGGGCTGGTATATAGACATCCCCTGGAAAAAACAGGGAAAAGATTTATTAGTTGCATAACTCTCTACCAAAAAACCACATGCTCTAACCACCCTGAGGAATAACAGCTTTTGAAAACATTGTGGGTAAAGGAGAAAACATGGCTAACCAGCATAAGCTAGGTATTCTACTCTTTTTTGGAAAAATCCGATTATTAGCAAACGACAAAATTTTAGACTGGTCCAAATTGAAAGCATTTGCAGATGACAAAACAAATGTGATTGAAAAAAGGAAGTTTGTTTCGGGAAGGGTAGAAAACATTGTGGGAAAAGGAGAAAATGCTGGTTACCAGCATTTTCTCCTTTTCCCACAATGTTTTCAAAAGGCTTCTTTCTCATGGTCGTTAAAAGTCTGGATTGTGTGGTTAACCCTTTACCACACAATCCTGAGTTTTAACAACCTTGAATAATAAGACTGTTGCAAATATTGTAGGAAAAGTAGAATAATGATGTTGGTTACCAGCATTTTCTTCTTTTTCTAAACTGTTTTCAATGGCGAATTTTATTCAAGGTTAATATTTCTCAAGGTTGTTAACCCTTGAATTAAAGGGTTAGCCCTTTACCAGGCAACAAAATTTCAGACTGGTCCAAATTGAAAGCACTTGCAGACGACAAATTGAAGGTAGTCCAAATGACGAAACATGTCCTTGATAAGGTAGAAAACATTGTGGGAAAAAGAGAAATGCTGGTTACCAGCATTTTCTCCTTTTCCCACATTGTTTTCTAAAGCTTTCTTTCTTAGGGTTTTTAAAAGTTGACATTGTGTGGTAAAGGGTTAACTCATAATCTCCTGCAGAGGTTTTCATGCCTTGCAGACATTTTTTCTTTTAAGACTGAGCAGATTCTCTTCTTGCCTCAATGTTTTCAAATGTATTAAACCTTTACTCACATTGGTTATTCTATTTTTCAAATGATGTTTTTAAAAGCATTTTTTGATTTTGAAATATTTGTATTTAACCCTTTCCCAAACAACAAATTTTGGACTGGTCCAAATTGAAAGAGTTTGCAGACGACAATTTTAAATTTGATGAAACAAAGGTCTCAAAAAGGGTAGAAAACACTGTGGGAAAAGGAGAAATTGCTCGTTACAAGCAATTTCTCCTTTTCCCACAGTGTTTTCAAAAGACTTGTACTGCAGACACGTGAAAACCAGGTCTTGTTTGGGAAAGGGTTAACTCTTTTTCATGCAACAAAACTTTAGACTGGTCAAAATTCAAAGCAATTTTAGTCAACATATTAAATGTGGCTCAAATTATAACACCTGTCTTTGAAAGGTAAGAAAAACATTGTGGGAACGTTGAAAATGCTAATTACCAGAACTTTTCTCCTATTTCCATTAACTCTTTACCACACAATCCCGACTTTTAACAACTCTGATGTTGAAGCCTTCTGAAAACATTGTGGGAAAAGGAGAAAATGCTGGTAACCAGCAGTTTCTCCTTTTCCCACAACATTTTCTACCCTATCAAAGACAAATAGCATCATTTGAGTCACACTGAAATTGTCGTCTGCAAATGCTTTCAATTTGGATGGGTCTAAAACTTTGTTGTGTGGTAAAGAGTTAATTATGTTTTAACTCTTTACAAGATTACAAAATTTTAGACTTGTTGGAATTGGAAGCATTTGCAGACGAAAAGATTAAATATGGCCCAAATAATAGGATTTTTTTTTTTGAAAAGATAGAAGATTGTGGAAAAAGGAGAAAATGCTAGTTACCAGCAGTTTTCTCCTATTTCCATCATATTTTAACCATTTACTACACAATGCTGCCTTTTCACAACCCTGGGAAAGAAGCCTTTTGAAAAGCCTTTTCCTACAATGTTTTCTATCCTATCACAGAAAAATTCCACCATGTTAGCCACATCAAAATTGTTGTCTGCAAATGCTTTTGATTTGGTCAAGGCTAAAATTTTGTCATTTGGTAAAGGGTTAACTCTTAACCAGATAACAAAATTTTAGACTTGTCCAAATTGGAAGCATTAAAAGTTTGTAGATGATAAATAAAATGTGACCAACATGCATGGATCTTTTTCTGAAAGGATGGTAAACATAGCGGGAAAAGGAGGCAATGCTACTTACTAGCATTTTCTCCTTTCCCACAATGTTTTCAAAGCCCTTCTTTCATAGGGCCGATTAAACTCAGGATTGTGTGGTAAAGGGTTAAGCCTTGTTGGTATGGAATCCGAAAGCATTTACAGGATGACATTATAATAAAAGTGGCTCAAATGATGGGATTTGTCTTTGAAAGGGTAGAAAATATTGCTGAATAAGATTAAAATGCTTATAACCAGCTCTTTCCTCATAATATTTTCAAAAGCCCTCTTCTCCAGGAGATTTAACCCTTTACCACATAATCCCGACTCTGAAAGGCTTTTGAAAACATTGCGTGAATAGGTGAAAATGCTTGTAACCAGCATTTTTTCCCATTTGTACAATGTTTTCTATCTTTTCAAAGACAAATTCCAGCTTTTTAGCCACATATAATTTGTTGTTTGCAAATGCTTTCGATTTGGACAAGTCTAAAATTTTGTCGTCTGGTAAAGTGTTAACTCTTGACCACACTGAAAAATTTAGAGTGGTCCAAATTGAAAGCATTTGCAGACGAAAATTTTAATGTGTCTGAAACAATGGAACTTGTCTTTGATAGCTTAAAAAACATTGTGGTAAAAGGAGAAAATGCTGGTTACCAGCATTTTCTCCTTTTTCCACAATGTTTTCAAAAGGCTTCTTCCTCAGGGTCGTTAAAACTCAGGATTGTATGGTAAAGGGTTAAAGTATGGAATTGTTTGGTACAGGCTCAACTGGTGAAATTTAGCTCTAAAGGGAAATTAGTTGGAAATATTTCAAAAGGTAAGTCATGAAACTAGGTGAAGATCTTCATAGAGATTATAAAACAGGTATCTCCTGCAAGTGTATTTCTCTCTACCAGACAGTCTAGCATGATTAACCCTTTACCCCACCACAAAATTTAAGACCCATCTAAATTAAAAGCATTTGCAGACGACAATTTCAAAGTGGCTCAAATATTGTGATTTTTCTTTAATAGGGTAGAAAACATTGTGGGAAAAGGAGAAAATGCTGGTGACCACCAGCATTTTCTCCTTTTCCCACAATGTTTTCAAAAGGCTTCTTCCTCTGGGCCGATAAAAGTCAGCATTGTGTGGTAAAAAGTTAACTCTAGACATGGCTGGTTTAGATTTCTAACCAAAATCAACAGTTTTTTGTAAAACACAGAAACTACAAAATTTCTTTCCTCTGTTAACCCTTTACCTCACAATCCTGAGTTTTAAGTACCCTGAACAAGAAAGCTTTTGAAAACATTGTGGGAAAAGGAGAAAATGCTGGTTACACATATTTCAATTTTTGGGTCACATTAATTTTGGTGTCTGCAGCTGCTTTCAATTTGGACTTGTCTAAAATTTTGTCGTTTGGTATAGAGTTAAGGTAAAATGAGATACTTGTTTCAAAAAGGATCTCACACGATAGACACATTTTATTGATCATGTAACATCCAAAGAACAATTTGCAAAATTTGAATTACTCAGCACATTTTATTAATAACTTTAATATTAGAGTTACCTCCAAGCCAATTAAACAGTTTCCCTATCAGTTTGGATTTCCGTAGAAAATAAGCGTAACCCATGCCATACTGTTTCCGTGGTAACCATAGAGGCCACTGTGTACTTCTTGTCTGAAAAAATAAAATTTCATTACATTCATTATTTTCAAAATAGAAAAAAATCAGGGATAACAAGAAACATCTCTTACTGTACACTGTAGATCCAGCATTCATTAATTCTTTACCACACAATCACGACTTTTAGAGGCCCTGAGGAACAAACCTTTAAAGAACATTGTGGGAAAAGGAGAAAATGCTGGTAACCAGCATTTCCTCCCTTTCCCACAATGTTTTCTTCCCTTACAGAAACAAATTCCACTATCTGAGCTATATATGATTTGTCGTCTGTAAAACCTTTCTATTTCGAAGCATCTAAAATTTTGTCATTTGGTAAAGAGTTAACCAATATTATTCAAAGCATTTGCAGATGACATACTGAATTTGGTGAAAAGGATGGCCTTTGTCTTAAGAAACTAAAAAACAGTGTTGGTAAATGGAAAATATGCCGATTACTACCATTTTTGATTGTTTATACTGGAGTTTAACTCTTTACCACACAGTCCCGACTTTTAACGACCCTGAGAAAGAAAACTTTCCAAAACATTGCGGGAAAAGGAGAAAATGCTGGTAACCAGCATTTTCTCCTTTTCCCACAATGTTTTCTACCCTTCCCGAATCAAATTTTAATTTTTGAGTCACCTTTATTTTGTCGTCTGTAAATGCTTTCAATTTGGACCAGCCTAAAATTTTTTCGTTTGGTAAAGAGTTAACAGTGCTTTAACAGTTCAGTTCATATCACTGCAGCCAGTGCAGCTACGTATGTGTTTCCTGGCTTTTTCACACCAGTACTGACACAACTTTCTTTCCAAGCCACTGACTACTTTTCTTACATGTATCAGAGGTGAAAGGTGAAAAAATGCCGAAAAGAAAGTTTGCCTTAGCCATGTATCAAACTTGCAACCACAAGGTCATGAGTCACATATGTTAAAACCACTGAGTTACCTGGCCAGGCTATCAGCATTTTCACCAGATTGGATAATGTGATAATACCAGTTATCTGATTGGCTAAAACAGATTGATTGGTCTCAGAATTTAGAATAAGAATTGAAGTAAGACTAGTTTGTGAATATGGACCCAGTCTGCGCAGAATAAGCAGTAAGTGTAGGTAAGATGGGTGGGGGAAATGGGAATTTCTCCAAAACCCCCCTCCCCAATTCCTTTGCATTTGGACCCAAAAAATTTTACCCCAAAACTTACAAGTTTTTCTTTCTTCCTTTTGAAGGGTATAAAGTGATCCCTGTAACAGAGAGTCCACCACAGAAGGTAAGGAAATAAATATCTGAGTGGGCGAAAAATTTATCAGTTTGATAAATTTACCTAATAAGGGAGGATTTGGTTGGGCTTGTGGTTAACCAACATCAGTCAAAATTGACGCACAGATAACAGCATGTGTGGATTTTGATTCTTTACTCTTTACCAAACAACCAAGTGTTTTAACGACCCTGAGAAGACTTTTGAAAACATTGTGGGTAAAGGAGAAAATGCTGGTAACCAGCATTTTCTCCTTTACCCACAATGTTTTCTACCCTTTCAAAGACAAATCCCATCACTTGAACCACATTTTATTTGTTGTCTGCAAACACTTTAACTATAGAGACATTTCACAATTTGTTGTCTGGCAAAAGACAATATTTTAGTTTCGTCCAATCTGAAAACATTTGCAGACAAATATTTTACTTTTTCAATTGATAGGAATTGTCTAACAAAGGACAGAAAACATTGTGGGAAAAGGAAAAAAAGTCCTGGTTACCTGCATTTCCTCCCTTTTCCCCAGTTTTTTCAATATTTGCCTTTCTCAGGGTCAATAAAACTGAGAAAGGTATTCAACTGCTAGTAGAGTGAAAATTTGAGGCAAATTGTACAAAACCTACAGAAATATTACAATGTCAAAGTTCTTTTAACCCTTTACCACACATTCCCGACTTGTAACGACCCTAAAAAGCAAACTTTTTGAAAAACTTTGTGGGAAAAGGAGAAAATGCTGGTAACCAGCATTTTCTCCTTTTCCCACAATGTTTTCTGTGTTATAATGAATTTCAATTTTTAAGTCACATCTATTTTGCCGTCTGCAAATGCCTTCAATTCGGACCAGTCTGAAATTTTATCGTGTGGTAAAGAGTTAACTGGAACAAGTTGTGTCAATTCAAGATAAGACTGCACCGTCAGCGTAGTCTAATCTGAATCTACACTGTCTGCATTGAGCTGTGCTCACCAGAATAAGGGAAAATAGCTATTGTGTGGGAGGATTATTTACATAAATGCTTACACATGACTTCACCAGCTTTCAAACCTTTACAAAACAATCAAATCTTTTGACAGAAGAAAAGGAAGAAAGTTTTTGAAAACATAGAGGGGAAAGGTGAGAATTATGGGTAACCAGCATTTTCTACTTTTTCCATAAGGTTTTCTACCCTTTCAAAGACAGAGATAGGTAACTTTTACAGCTACAATGAATTTGTCATTTGCATTTTTTTTTTTCAACTTTGACAAGTCCAAAGGGTTAATGCAGTATGTTGCAGAACTTGTACCATGCTGAGCAAGGATTTTTAAAATTTATCACACAACTGAATTTTAGACTCACCCTTATTAAAAGCATTTTTAGAGGAGAAATAAAGCATGACTTAACCCTTTCCCAAACAAGCCCTGATTTTCACTTGTCTGCAGCACAATTCTTTTGAAAACACTGTGGGAAAAGGAGAAATTGCTCGTAACGAGCAATTTCTCCTTTTCCCACAGTGTTTTCTCCCCTTTTTGAGACCTTTCTGTCATTTTCATCAAATTTAAAATTGTCGTCTGCAAACTCTTTCAATTTGGACCAGTCCAAAATTTGTCGTTTGGGAAAGGGTTAAATGATGAGATCTTCTTTTGACAAAATAGAAAACATAGTGGAAAAAGGAGAAAATGCTGGTAACCAGAATTTTCTCCTTTTCCCACAATGTTTTCTACCATTTCAGAGACAAATCCCATTGAATGAGAAGTGTTAAATTTGTGGTCTGCAAATTCTGTGGATTTTCATGTGTCTGAAGTTTTGTGGTTTGGTAAAGAGTTATAGTTTGTGGCCTGTAGGTTCTTTGGATTTTCAGTCTTGTAAAGTTAAAAGCCTCCCTTGGGGTTTAACCCTTTACCACACAACAGAATTATAGACTTGACCAAATTGAAAGCAACTGCAGACCACAATAAAAAATGAGCCTAAAAAATTAAAATTAAATTTTGTTTATTGAAGGGTAGAAAACATTGTGGGAAAAGGAGAAAATGCTGATTACCAGCATTTTCTCCTTTTTTCCCCAATGTTTTGAAATGCTTTTTCCCCCCGCAGGAAAACTTTGAACTGAATGGTAAGGGGTTGAACAATTTAAAAGACATTGCCTAACAGGATAGAGGCTAACCTTTTACTCCAAAAATAGAAAATTTCTACATCTCAGCAGTAAGAAGACTTTGGAAACATCATGGAAAAGGAGCAAGTACAATTCCCCACATTGGTTTCAAAAGCAATCTACAGCAGGGCATAAAAAGTCAGCTACATGTAAGTGACAATGGGTTATTTGAATGGGCGTTTACCTACGCATAATCAAAGACTGTGATTCATGCATGTTATTAAAATACGTTCTGAACCTGCCCTGTGCTTTTTTTTTTCAGTTTTTTGCCGACTATAATAAATCATGGTCTCTTTAACTCTTTTCCAAACAACAAAATTTTGACCCAGACCAACTTGAAAGCATTTGCAGATGACAAATTAAATGTTGTTCAAATGATGATTTCTGTCTGTGATAGGTTAGAAAACATTATGGGAAAAGAAGAAAATGCTGGTTACCAGCATTTTCTCATTTTCACACATAATGTTTTCACAAGCTTAAGCTTCAACAGGGTTGTTAAAAACTGAGGGTTGTGTAGTTAAGTCAAATGTCAAACTTCTGGACTCAACTAAATTTAAAGCATTTGCAAATGAAGAAATAACTGTACCTCAAATGATGATTTCTGACTTTGATAGAGTAGAAAATGTGGGAAATGCAGACAATGGTGGTTACCAGCTCCATTTCCCACAATGTTTTCAAAAGCCTTAATTCTTTTTTAAGAGTTATTTAAAGTGGAGGTTGTGTGGTAAAGGGTTAATATGTTTATTTGTATGGTATTTAACCCTTTCCCAAACGATGAATTTTAGACTGGTCCAAATTGAAAGAGTTTGCAGACGACAATTTTAAATTTGATGAAAATAGCAGAACGTTATCAAAAAGGATAGAAAACACTGTGGGAAAAGGAGAAATTGCTCGTTACGAGCAATTTCTCCTTTTCTCACAGTGTTTTCAAAAGACTTGTACTGCAGACATGTGAAAACCAGGGCTTGTTTGGGAAAGGGTTAATGCCTTTTTCAACATTAAGTCAGATATATCTCAGTGGCCAGTGTAACTTATAATCCATGCTTTCCAGGAATTTCTTTTTCCAGTGCTTCCCATGAATATTCTTCCCACGCCACTGGCTGCTTTCCCCATTAACCGTTGTCCAAACGATGATCAGTGGAGAGAAAGGAATGAATCCTGTTGCAATGATTATCACTCTCTAACATGAAGGAGCAACAATTTGATTAATACTTTACCATATTTTAACTCTTTACCAAATGGCAACAGTTTAGACTCTACCACATGGAAAGCATTTGCAGGAAACAAATTAAATGTAGCTCAAATGATGATTTCTGCCTTTGATAGAGTAGAAATCATTGTGGGAAAAGGAGAAAATGCTGGTTACCAGCATTTTCTCCTTTTCTCAAAATCTTTTCAAAAGCCTTCTCTTTCAGGGTCGTTAAAACACAGGATTGTGTGGTAAAGGGTTAATTCTTTACCACAGGACAAAATTTTGGACTTGTCCCAAATCCAAAGCTTGTGCAGACAATAAATGCAATGTTGCTAAAATGGTGGGATTTGGCCTAGAATTAGGCTAGAAAATATTGTAGGAAAAAGAGAAAATGCTGGTTCTTCTTTTTGCTCAATGTTTTTAAAAAGGCTTCTTCCTCAAGGTTCCTTCTTCCAGGTTCTTAAATCTTGGGAGTGTATGGGAAAGAGTTAAATATCCTAGGGAAGAAACCTTTTGAAAATATCCTGGGAAAAGTAGAAACTGCTGGTAACCAGGGTCCGTATTCACCAACCATTCTTAAGAACGTTCTTAGTCTTATTCTTCAAGATTTTCCAAGTTTGAAAGTAACACACCTTCTGATTGGCTAAACCAAATGGTTTAGCCAGTCAAAAGGTGTGTTACTTTCAAATTTGGAAAATTTTGGAGAATAAGACCAAGAATATTCTTAAGAATGGTTGGTGAATACAGACCCAGGATTTTGTCCATTCCCCTCAATCTCTTCTACTGTTTCAAAGGCAAATCCCAAGCCAAAGCCACATTCAACTTCTCTGCAATTGCTTGGCATGCAGAGAAGTCTAAAATTTTGTTGTCTGGAATTTGTTTGTTATGGCGTTTAACCTGATCCCAACAAGCCCTGGTTTTCACATGTCTGCATTACAAGTCTTTTGAAAACACTGTGGGAAAAGGAGAAATTGCTTTTCCCACAGTGTTTTCTACCCTTTTTGAGACCTTTCTGCTATTTTCATCAAATTTAAAATTGTCGTCTGCAAACTCTTTAAATTTGGACCAGTCCAAAATTTGTCATTTGGGAAAGGGTTAACATTGCTTTCAATGTTATTTCAGTTATATTGCTGTGGCTATTACACCTATCCATGCTTTCTTGGAGTTTCTTTGACCAGTACATTTAAGAATTGTCGGTTGGAAAAGGGTTGACTCTTTCATCATATGAAAAAAAAAATTGACGCAACCAAACTAAAAGCATTTGCAGACAACAAATTAAGCATAGCTCAAATGATGATTTCTGTCTTTGATAGGGTGGAAAACATGTCGGCAATTTGGTTACCAGCATCTTTCTCCTTTTCCTACAATGTTTTCAAAAGCCTACTTCAGGGTCATTAAAACTTGGGACTGTTCAGTAACGGGTTGAAAGAAATCCACAACTAGATTTGAACCAATCAAATTTTTACAAGAAATTTGATATTTCATAAAGCTATCACCACTATACCTGCAGAGCCACTGGGCCACGTGATAATATCACATGTTCCAAACGTATATTTAACCCTTTCCCAAACAAGCCCTGGTTTTCACGTGTCTGCAGTACAAGTCTTTTGAAAACACTGTGGGAAAAGGAGAAATTGCTCGTAACGAGCCATTTCTCCTTTTCCCACAGTGTTTTCTACCCTTTTTGAGAACTTTCTGCCATTTACATCAAATTTAAAACTGTCGTCTGCAAACTCTGTCAATTTAGACCAGTCCAAAATTTGCCATTTGCGAAAGGGTTAATATCTATAACTTGTCACATTGTAGCAGCTCCTTGTGAGTACAATAGTACTTTAAGTTCTTTAACTCTTTACCACACAATCCCGACTTTTAACGACCCTGCAAAACAAGCCTTTTGAAAACACTGTGGGAAAAGGAGAAAATGCTGGTAACCAGCATTTTCTCCTATTCCCACAATGTTTTTGATGCTATCAAAGAAAAATGGCACCATTTGAGTCACATTGAAATTGTCGTCTGCAAATGCTTTCAATTTGGACCAGTATAAAATTTTGTCATTTGGTAAAGAGTTAAGAAATTTGACCGAAAAATAACGAAAAAAGATAATCTCTTCTTTGTTATATGTACTTAGTGCAGTTTTGGTGTGGCTGAATGTGCTTGCTTTTGACCTACTTTTTGGTACTGATAAAAAAAGAATTTATAGAAATTTGTGATTAGTCAAAAATGTAGACATGCTTATTTTAGAGGTCCCTGCCTATTTGCAGGGAAATTTATGCCATCTATCATTTTTTTAAGATATTTCTTGTTTTTGATATTTCAGTAAAGCTATTTCCTTTGCAGAATCTGATAGCTAAGTTGGTAATATATAAGGGGGCTTGAAACTTAGGGGTCACTGGTTCCATCCCCAGTTTGACCTAATTCTTTCCAAGAATTGATGGTAAGTCATTACAACACCATTCATTAGATCAGCGATTAAATCGCCAGTCTATTGCCATTAAGAGTTGCCTAGATTCAAAAACGGCCTCACAGATGATAATTCTCTCTCTTAGAAATGGTAAAATATGTTTAATATGTTATTACCGGAATTATACTGCAAAGAAACTTCTCGAGATCTGATTGGATGATATGCCCCCAAAAAAAGTGCTGTACACTAGCAGCTCCCAGGGTACAGCACAGCAAAATCAAAGATGGCAGTGTTGGATTGTCATGAAAACAAACCGTGAAGTGTTTAAAGGTCATGCATTGTACTATTAAAAAAATAATGATAAACTAATGGTCGGTAATGGTCAATTACTTCTGCCAACAAATCATAAGATGAATAGTTACTTAACTTAGAGTTGTTTTTAAAATCTATGTTTAAATAAAAATACCTTGAATGTCTATCACAGTGACTTCATGCACCAAACTGCACGTTTCAGTGGAGTCAGTTTTTAGTCATGCCATTTTTCAGTGTGTTTTGGGCACTCAGAAGGGAAAATTGATTTTGTTAACGTGAGACCATAAAACACGGAGATTTCACTAAATACACGTTGAAATGGTAAAACTTTGCAGTATAATAAATTTGTTGTACGGTCAGGTGGCAGGGGACTTGGTAACTTGTTCATGGCTGTGGCAAATCATGTCAACACCTCGCCTTTGGCTTGGGGGGACAGTGATGATTTGTCACAGCCATGAACAAGTTTCCAAGTCCCCTGCTACCTGATTGTACAACTAATGATGTTTACGTGATTTACAAATCTCTACCACTTCAACTTGAACAATGTCTACTTACAAAGTTGTAGACTGAATAAGATGTCATTGACAAGATGTTCCATCATATCTAAATCAAGTCAAAGACCTATGCAAATTAGACTCATCTTTACTTAATACTTATCCCAATGAAACCTCTTTTATCCTCATGTTTTTCATTGGTCTCGTCTAGTTGTGAGTTTGACCAACCAATTAACTCTTTACCAGACAATCCCGAGTTCTAACGACCCTGAGGAAACAGCCTTTTTAAAACCTTGAAGGAAACAGAGAAAACGCTAGTAACCAGCTTTTTCTCCTTTTCCTACAAGGTTTTCTACACTTTCACAATTGCCATCATTTCAGCTAAATTTAATAAGTCTTCTGCGACTGCTTTCAATTTGGACCAGTCTAAAATTTCGCAATTTGGTAAAGAGTTAATGAGTGAAAAGTTCATCTAAGAGTGAACTCTAGAAGATTTTCAAAAGCCATAACATCAAAATGATACATGTATATTCTTTATTTACTTTTTTTGTGAAAGATCAAGATAGGGAAATTTTTCATGGTTTTGCCTATTTTAATAAGTAAATGGCTATTATCTGTGGATAAAGTCATCCAATCGAACTGGATCAGACTTAGTTACTGGATCTGACTGGAATGAACCAGAACAGACCTAATAACTGAATTGGACCATTTTTCTTCAATCTTGTGTCGACCAACCTAGCTTTATCTTTGCCAAGGCCACTTACTACACATTCACTAGTCTGTCAGTACTTTGATTTTTCTCTCATCTATGAACATCGTTTCAACAATGTTTCAGAGGGAAAGCAGCCAGATTTATAGCCATGAGTAATGAAAATGAATATTTCATTTCAAGGTATTTAGAAGGAATGAGAATTTTTATGACACAATAATGGTATCTTCAGATCCAGACACAAGTTCACTGGAATATGATACAAAAATTGATCAATAAAATCAAGCACGAAAGACAGAAAAAAGTACTGAACATAGCTGTTCATCAAAAATTCAAAATTTTTCGATGCAGAGTATCAAAGCATAAAAAAATGTGGTTCCCTGTTTATTTGGTACATGGAAAGTTAACTCTTTACTGGACGACAAATTTTAGACTTGTCCATATTAACTCTTTACCAAACGACAAAATGTTAGACTGGTCCAAATTGAAAGCATTTGCAGACAACAAAATAAATGTGACTGAAAAATTGAAATTTGTGTTGTGAAGGGTAGAAAACATTGTGGGAAAAGGAGAAAATGCTGGTTACCAGCATTTTCTCCTTTTCCCACAATGTTGTAAAAAGGCTTCTTGAGGGTCGTTAGAAGTCGGGATTGTGTGGTAAAGAGTTATAGCATTTGAAAAGCAAGAAATCCCAAATGATTAGATATAGGGTTGAAAACAATTCTGGAATAGGAAAATAATGATGGTCACCAGCATTTTCTCTCGTTGTCTTCCAAGGTCTTCTTTCTTAGGGTCATTAAAACAAAAGATTATTATGAAAAGGGTTAAGAGGCTAGGAACTGACCATTTACTATTTACAATCCTGATTTTTAATGACCCTGGGGAATAAGGCTTTTGAAAATGCTGCATGACAAGGAGACAATACCCATAACCAGCATTTTCTCCTTTTCCCATAACATTTTCTCACATTTCTTGGACAACTCCTCTATATGTACAACATTCAGTTTGTTGTTTGCAAAATTATCGCTTTCCATTTTAACAGATCTAATCTATTGTCATATGGTCAAATATTAAATTGTCATCTGCACTATGCTTTGAAAATGGACAAGTTTTAAATTTTATTGTTATTTTACCGCACAATCCCAAGTTTTAATGACCCTGAAAATAAAAGCTTTTGAAAACACTGTGGGAAAAGGAGAAAATGCTGGTAACTAGCATTTTCTCCTTTTCCCACAATGTTTTCTGCTCAAAATTAAGGCAAGTTTCATCATTGGAGCCACCTATTATTTGTCATCTGCAAATGCTTTGAATTTGGACAAGTCTAAAATTCTGTCATGCGGCAGAGAGTTTACCCTTTCCCAAACAAGCCTGGTTTTCACGTGTCTGCAGTACAAGTCTTTTGAAAACACTGTGGGAAAAGGAGAAATTGCTCGTAACGAGCAATTTCTCCTTTTCCCACAATGTTTTCTACCCTTTTTGATAACTTTCTGCCATTTTCATCAAATTTAAAATTGTCGTCTGCACATTCTTTCAATTTGGACCAGTCCAAAATTTGTTGTCTGGGAAAGGGTTAAGGTAACTGTACAAGTACTTACAAAAATGTCGGTTTTCTCTGTTGGATAATACAGCCGAGAGAAGGTACCATCCTCTGTGCATGACGTCATAATATCAACACATCCTACGGAATAAGGTCCAGTTGGGGCTGGCAGGTGACGTCGAACGTCTTTATTGAACGCAGCGTCATCGCTGTTCTTTTTGTTGTTTATTTCCTCTTCTATGGCATTATCAAGTTCTTGCGAGTTAATGCACGAGTAAAATCGTCTCTCAACACCTTTCATTCCTACTAATTTCTTCAATGGGACCTGAACCTAAAACCCTTAACCAAGCTTAATTTCGTGCACTAAAAAGCCAGTTATAGGTTTGATTTTGAAAAAAAAAACCTACTCACACGATATTCTTCAATCCCCTGGCTCCCTTATTGAAGGTAATGTTTATGAATTAGTTTTATGTTTTTCAATTAGTTTACACCAAAATGAACCCACTATTATATCTCTAAAAGATTATGGCAGAAAGCTATTTATCAATATAATTATTCTCTTTTTCACTCTATGCAAGGATTTTTTCACTTCTTTCACTTAAGTTCCTTGAGGAAATTCATCCACAGCTTGTATTTTCTTTTCCCCAAAATGCTCTAATTGAAAGTCAACTTTTCAGCACTTCGATTGGGCAACTACAGCTCAACCCAAGCAGATCTATAATCTTGGCAAAGAAAATCTGTCTTCTTATCAGCTGAATTCAGGTTTATCTTCACGCCTACTATAAATACCATGAATATCTGAAATATAGATTAAAAATACCTTCATTTCAACTCTTTAACCCTTCACCACACAATCCTCTGAGTTTTGATGACCCAAGAAAGAAGGCTTTCGAAAACATTGTGGGAAAAAGGAGAAAATGCTGGTAACCAGCATTTTCTCCTTTTCCCACAATGTTTTCTGCCCTATCAAAGATAAATTCCATCACTTCAGCAACATTTAAATTCTTGTCTGCAAGTGCTTTCAATTTGGACAAGTCTACAATTTTGTTGTGTGGTTACACTTTTTACCTGGAAAATCCAAGTTAGTTTTTATATTTTTCCCAATTTTGAAGGCCCTAGACCAAGACCCTTACTATTTATAAAAGCGGTAGTAAAATGACTATGAAGATTTTCTGAAGTTCTCAGTATCCTACAGAGTCCACAGTCATAATATTATATATCAAAGAAACTACCAAAACCCAATATGTGGGATAATATCATATTCAAAAGAGTTAACCCTTTCCAACACAATCCCAAGTTTTAAGTCGACCCTGAAGAATAAAACCAATGAAAACATTTTCTCCTTTTCCCACAAAAGCTAAAGTTAAAAGCTATCAGAAAAAATGTAGTTGCTTGGTATAATGCATCATGGAGACGTATTAACCCTTTCCCAAACGACAAATTTTGGACTAGTCCAAATTGAAAGAGTTTGCAGATGACAATTTTAAATTTGATGAAAATAGCAGGAAGTTCTCAAAAAGGGTAGAAAACACTGTGGGAAAAGGAGAAACTGCTCGTTACAAGCAATTTCTCCTTTTCCCGCAGTGTTTTCAAAAGACTTGTACTGCAGACATGTGAAAACCAGGGCTTGTTTGGGAAAGGGTTAACCCAATCTCCGAGCAGAGTTGTCGTTCGTTACTCTCACCATACATCTCTGCAACGGGCTAAGTGACAAGAATCTTGTCATACCAAGGAAAACATGTTTTGTTACTGTTTAACTGTTTCATGTGTTACATAATAAAGTAGACAAAGGAAATATGATTCCGGATACATTATAGGTGCATTCAAACTGATGAATCTACCTGTATACAATGGAATTATTTTTTCAAGCTTCTTTACTGATCAGAATCTTACGCCAATTGTAAAAAAAAATGGCTGCGCCCACGAATGATGACAATTTAACACACCGATGGATCTAAGTTTGTAAGATTAAAAAACAAGTTATCGTCCTTTAAAAGACATTTAAGCTCTTCAGAAAATCCCTCTTTTTCACATTTCCTACCACTAAGTCTGATTGGCCGTATGCTGTTGAACAGCACACAAAACAATCGATTGGTCTTTCTTTCACCAGCATTTGTGTCGCCATTTGAGTTATGGTCATGTGACGAAAATATCACGTGATAATGGACTACTTTCTGAGCCAACTACAGAAGTGAATGGGAATGATCCGTAGTGCAAGAGAGTGGTATTAACCCTTTACCAAACGACAAAATTTTAGACCTGTCCAACTTGAAAGCATTTGCAGATGACAATTTCAATGTGGCTCAAACGGTGCAGTTTTTCGTTGATAGGGTAGAAAACATTGTGGGGAAAAGGAGAAAATGCTGGTTACCAGCATTTTCTCCTTTTCTCACAATGTTTTCAAGAGGCTTCTTTTCCAGGGGTGTTAAAAGGCGGCATTGTACGGGAAAGGGTTAAAAGCCTTTTTGTCAAAACATGGCTCAGATATAATGTCAAACCATCATTTAATTTGTCCTCACCTACTGACAGAGTTAACTCCACCATATTGTACTGAGTTTAACTCTTTACCAAATGACAAAATTTTAGACCAGTCCAAATTGAAAGCATTTGCAGACGACAAAAATAAATGTGACCCAAAAATTAATATTTGTATTTGATCGTGGGAAAAGGAGAAAATGCTGGATACCAGCATTTTCTTCTTTTCCCACAATGTTTTCAAGAGGTTTCTTTGTCAGGGTCGCTAAAAGTCGGGATTGTGCAGTAAAGGGTTAACTCTTTACCAGACAACAAGACTGTAGACTTGTCCAAATTGAAAGCGTTTGCAGACAACAAAATAATTACAACTCAAAAACTGAAATTTATTTTTGAAAGGGTAGAAAATATAGTGGGCAAAGGTAAAGAAAGCTGGTAACCAGCTTTTTCTCCTTTTCGAACAATATTTTCTACCCTTTCAAAGACAATTAATATGCCATTATTTGACCCCCATTTATCTAACTGTCTGTAAAGCCTTTCAACTTTCAGAGGTCCAAAAAACTTTGTTGTCTGGTTAAAAGTTAATTTTAACCTCAACCCTAAAAAGCCATCTAAGATTTATCTCTTACAAATGACAAAATTTCGGACTGGATAGAATTGGAAGCATTTGCAGATGACAAATTATATACATAGTAAAATTAGTGTTGCACCGCCTGTTTTTTTCACCGGGTTTGATTTTCTGACGTGAATGAGATAAAATTGGGTCGAAATTAGAATTTGGCTTCTGCATACACCAACAGACTCGTCTTTTGCCCATAAAGTGAACTGAACTGAGGTATCCCTTGACGTCAAGGTAAGTGGGAATCTTTTGCCTAGATGTTGCTTTCAAATTTAAGAAAAACGAGAAGCGTTTAAGTTTGGTTAAAACAGGAAATTTAATGTCAAAACAAAACTTATGACTGGTTGAAAGTGACCTGCAGAGAATGGACACACAAAATCAGGCAGTATTGCGTACTTCCGCCCGGGGGCATGCAAAACAGCTTGCAGTCTTTGTCTCACACCTCTCACAAGAGGTTGAAACAGCTCGATCAGTAGCTGCTGCCATGAGGTTAAGGGATACCTCAGTTCATTCCATTTCAGAGACAACAGACTTGTTTGTTCTTGTATACAGCAGCAAGATTCTAATTTCCAACCCATTTCATATCATTCACCCCAGAAAATAAAACATGTTAAAAACACAGGGGATGCAACACTTATTTTACTATGTATATATAGCTCAAATGACGATTTCTGTCTTTGATTTGGTAGAAAACATTGTGGGAAAAGGAGAAAATGCTGGTTACCTGCACAATGTTTTCAAAAGCCTTCTCTTTCAGGCTCATTAAAACTTGGGATTGTATGGTATATGGTTAAAACTGAGCAGGCTAAATTGGACCGAGTAAAGCTGACCAAAACCATGCATAGAAATAAAGCATTAAAATAAACAAACATATTTCACAGATCTCCTCTCAAGTTGATTTTAAAATCTGTCAAGCTGTCAAAACATCTAAAGAATGCATGGAATAGGTTTGTTTTTGGGGCACATGTTTGACTGGCAATAATCTACAAAATTCTACATGTCAAGCACAAATTTATCTGTGGGGATCTGTGGTTAACTCCTACTGCTTTGTTTTGTTGGGTAACCCTTTACCATACAATCCGGAATATAATGACCCTGAGAAAGAAGCCTTTTGAAAACATTGTGGATAAAGGAGAAAATGCTGGTAACCAGCATTTTCTCCTTTCCCCACAATTTTTTTTACCCTTCCTAAAGAAAATTTCAAATTTTCAGTCACATTTATTTTGTCGTCTGCAAATGCTTTTATTTTGGACCAGTCTAAAATATTGTCGTTTGGTAAGGGTTAACACCTTACCAAACATTTCCTTTGTTGTAACAGTTCCTTGGGAAAGAAAGTTTTTGATAGAAAATTTTGGGAAAAGAGGAAAATGCTGATAAACAGCAGTTTCTCCTTTTCCCACAATGTTTTCTATCCTATCACAGACATATACAGACAACAGATTAAACATGGCTACACTGACTGAATTTGTCTTTATAAAGGCAAAAAATACTGTAAGAAAAGAAGAAAATGCTGGTTATCAGCATTTTCTTCCTTTCCCACAATGTTTTTCAAAGGCAGCCTTCTTCACTTTATTAACATACAGGACTGCAAAAGCTTAACCCTTTACCAAACAATACCATGTCCTTTTGAGCAGTTTGAAAACACTGTCGGAAAAAGAGAAAATGCTTACCAGCATTTTCTTATTTTTTCACCATGTTTTCTATCCTATCAAAGACAAATCTCACCGTTTGAGCAATATTTAAGTTGTGTCTGCAGATGCTATCAGTTTGGACCAGTCTAAAACTACAGCTATCACTAAAAGTGATCATACCCCCCACCAGCTCCTTGTCACAAAACAGCACTTTGTCACAGAATGCAGAATGGTTTCCTAAAAATATAAGAGTTGAAAAAAAAAGTGGGAAAAGAGTTATGGTACTTGTAAACTGTGCTTCTCATTAATGTGGTCTATCTGTATATGAAGTTTGATGTCACTAACTTAAATGATTCAGAAGTTATGCCCCGGACAAATATCCAAAGTTAAAACTTACAAAGGGCAATAACTCAAAAAATAAATGGAATAGAGTTATGGTTCTTGTACACTGCACTTCGCCTTATAGTGATCTATCTGTGTGTGAAGTTTGAAGTCATAAGCTTCTATACTTTGGAAGTTATGCCCTGGACAAAAATCCAAAGTTAAAATTTACGAAGGGCAATAACTCGAAAAATAAATAAAATAGAGTTACTGTTCTTGTACACTGCAGTTCTCCTTAATGTGATATAACTTTGTGTGAAGTTTGAAGTCCCTAGCTTCTATACTTTGGAAGTTATGCCCTGGACAAAAATCCAGTTAAAATTTACTAAGGGCAACAAGCTTAAAGGGAGATAATTCGGCAACCAATGGCAGCAAGGTCGTGAAAATTGCACATGCACAATTTCATATGTACCCAAACATTATGTGTAAATTTCAGTGCACTACTTGAAAAACTGTAGGAAAAAAGCTCCGGACAAAATTGTGTCTACAGACAGACGGACAGACAGCTATGGCGATTCCAATATACCCACCTCCACTTCGTTGTGGGGGGTATAAAATTTTTTTTTGTGTGATAATGTGTTAAACTAGAGGCGCTTGAGCGCCTGTATCGCTCCACAGGCCTGATATTTCTATAATGGCGAAAAAGAAGTTTTTAACAATTACCATTCAATCCTGCATTTTAGCTCACTAAAGAAAAAAGGTATGGAAAAAACTTGTGAGAAAAGAAGAAAAAAATGGTAACCAGCATTTTCTTAGTTTCCCACAATAATTTCTATCCTTTTTTATATATGTCTTACTAATTTGAAGATATGTTGTCTGCAACAGGTCCTTTCACAAACCATTTTGGGTGGGGAAACATCAAAATATAGAAAATATGTCTTTCTCAGGGTCGTTAAAAGTTGTGATTGTGTGGTAAAGGGGTAATCTAAAAGAACAGCTAGGAGGGCAAATGAATGAATGTTATAGCAATATAGATCAACTTACATCAATACACCAGATAGAATGAAATATGCTGGCATACAATGAACGCCTAATCCCTAATAATCAACTTTTCACAGTTAGAATGTCTTCTGTGGCAAACAACACAAAATGGTCTACAAATGCATTTACATAAATCAAATATCCTGCTCCAGGGCACAGATTAATTCTGGTGTACTGAAGTTGCGGATCAGTTTGACTGGGTAACATTAATGCCTTATCACAAATGTAAAGCCCTGTCCCACTGTGGACCAGGTCACCAGGATTTACACCCCTTCTCTGTCCACTCTGCATTTACTCATTAGTAGGTCAACAAACCTTTACCAGAACTAATAAAAGTGCAGAGGTTCTCTTGTTCTATATCAAAAGGACTATAAAGTACCTACAACATGGGGGTTTTGTTATTAAAATACTTTTTCTTTCTTATCTTGGCATGGTTACTCAGGCTTAGTAATAAGGCAAAATTGAAAAGCTCAAGTTGTGAAAGGTGCTCAAGCTTTTATCTTATTTATGGCCAGTGATATTTCATTACTAGTACTAACTAATAGCATATCATTGGAGTAAATTGTGATCTTAATACCAAGGAAAATGTGTGGGCTTAAATAGGACAGCCCTGACTAGGTCAAGTCAATCCAATTTTCTTCCTTTTTCTTTGTTAGTCGATAAAACTAACACAATAAATAGTTTTGGAGAAGAACATTTTTTTGAAATATAAGCCTTGTCTATAAAAAAATGTGTTTTTAGGTGTATAATTTTTTTAAAAGGAATTTGGTATACAACCACCATAGAAACAATTTGGCAGACAACCACCATAGGAACTTACCTGCAAAACAACAATGAGTTTTAGAGAAGAAATTTTTCAAAGATTTTACTTTATACCATAAAAGGAAAATGAGTCTCCCATAAAAGCCATGTTTTTTGACAGATCATTTTTTTTTAAAGGAATTCTGTAAACCTGTATCTAAGGAACATTCCTGCAAAATAATAATGCTATCCAAATAGCGGTTTGGGAGGAGAAGATTTTTAAAGGTTTTTTACTTTGGTTGCCATGGCAACCAGAATTCTTCATGGAACACAATTATTTGAAGGAATTTGAAAGAGGACCACCAAAGGAACATTCCTGTGAAATTTGGTAAAAATCCAGTCAATAGTTTCTGAGGAGAAGTTTTTTAAAGAAAAAGTTTACGGACGCACGCACGGACGAACGGACGGACGGACGGACGGACGCACGACGGACACAACGCCATGACAATAGCTCGCTGGCCTTCGGCCAGTGGAGCTAAAAATAAGAATCAAACTTGTAAAGAATTACCTGTACATTAGTTCATATACAACTCCAACAGAAAATAAGGTGTAACTCAAAAAACAACGCTGAATACGCAATACAAAAGTTACTGTATGAATGAATAGCTTATACTACTACGTATACTATTGGTAATCATAATCGCTGTAAAGAAAAACACAGGTAATTGGGATTTTCGTAGACATCACAGACGGTCACAGCTGAAGTGTACGTATTTCATAAAACTGGGGTGTGTAAGTAATGTTAGATAAACAAACCTGGCAATATTAAACCCTGTACTACTCGACAAAAATTTAAACCCGCCAAGAATGAAAGCATTTCCAGATGACAATTTTAATGTGGTTTAAATGATGTGATTTTTGTTTGATAGGGTAGAAAACATTGTGGGAAAAGGAGAAAATGCTGGTCACCAGCATTTTCTCCTTTTCCCACAATGTTTTCAAAAGGCTTTGTCCACAGGGGCGTTAAAAGTCGTCACTGTGTCATAAAGGGTTAACCCTGTACCAAACAATCCTGAGTTTTAACAACGCCTAAGGAAAAGGACTTTTGAAAACATTGTAGGAAAAGAAGAAAATGCTGGTAAACAGCATTTTCTCCCTTTTCTCACAATGTTTTCTACCCTTCTGAAGATGAATTTCATATTTGAAATACATTTAACTCTTTACCAAACGACAAAATTTTAGACTGGTCCAAATTGAAAATATGTGCAGACGACAAAATAAATGTGACTCAAAAATTGAAATTTGTTTTGGGAAGAGTAGAAAACATTGTGGGAAAAGGAGAAAATGCTGGTTACCAGCATTTTCTCCTTTTTCCACAATGTTTTCAACAGGCTTCTTTTTCAGGGTCGTTAAAAGTCGGGATTGTGTGGTAAAGAGTTAATTTGTTGTCTGCAAATGCTTCCAATTTGGAGCAGTCAAAAATTTTGTCATTTCGTACATTAGTTAAGTCTTGACCAAATGATGAAATTCTGGACTTACAAACTGAAAGTATTCACATAATGACGAATCAAAAGTGGCTAAAATCAATGTTTTTGTCTTTGATAGCGTAGAAAATACGGAGGAAAAGGGTTACCTGCATTTTCTCCTTTTCCCACAGTGTTTTCAAAAGCTCTCTTCCTCTTAGATTGTGTGGTTTAGGGTTATAAGCCTTTCAGTAAAAATAAATAAATTAGTCAAGCTCTGGCAAAAGGGGGTTTAATGAATCTCCGTGATGAATTGTACCGAGCAAGTCATCACATAATTGTTGGTCCATAAAATCCATTTTGTCTAACAATCCACTGAACCATGAGGTAGACTGGTCCTTAGAGATCCAGAAAATTGATCAATAGCAAAAAGTATCGACCCAGGTCAGCCTGCATAGGCTGGCGTGGACCAATGCTTTTTGCAGGTGCATCAAACTCTTTTGTCACAGAGCATAGCTCACTTGAAACAGACACTCTAAGCCAGAACTGAAAATGCAGAAATATTTACAATTTTAAAGCTGTTTTAGACAGAATATCAGGACTAGAACAGGACAGCGCAGATCCATGATCAGACTGCTTGTACTGTGCTGTCTGATCTTAATCTACATTATCTAAAGTTTTGTTGTTTGATAACAAGTTCACCCAAAGGATTGTTTTGTAAAGGGTTAAAGGGGCAGTGAGAGATTTTTTTTTCTGTAAAGCGAAATTTCTTGTACAATACTAATAAGCCCAACAAAATATATTTGAGCTGTGCTCTTTGAAAAGGGGCTTAATCCTCTGCTAGAAGTATTGACCCAGGTCAGCCTGCACAGTCTGACCTGGGCCGAAACTTTTCACTATTGGACAATTTTCTGTATGTCAAAGGACCAGTCTACCTGATTCAGTTGGTCGTTAAAAAAAAGCTGCTATTATGGATCCATAATTATGTGATGGCTTAACAGGTATCACATATCACAGAGATGCATTACATCCCCTTTTGCCAGAGCACGGCTCATTTTTTTTCTTGTATTAACACTTAAGCTGCTGAATAAATGAAACACAGACTTCTACTCAATACTAAAAGCCCAAACATTGTGGTTTCAAAGTTGATTTTACCGGAAAGAAAATACCGTAACGGACAGTGTAGATCAAAGATCAGACTGCACATTCTGTGCAGTCTGATCTTGATCTACACTGTCCGCAAAAGGTCAGTGAATCGCGATTAGCAGCTTACCTGGGTTAAGCAAATTAGACTCTGGACCGTAATGGCTACATTCAGTAAACAGATACAATTTTTGTGTTTAACTCTTTACCAAACGATAAAATTTTACACAAGTCCAAATTGAAAGCTTTTGCAGACGACAAAATAAATGTGACTCAAAAATTGAAATTTGTTTTGAAAAGAGTAGAAAACATTGTGGGAAAAGGAGAAAATGCTGGTTACCAGCATTTTCTCCTTTTCCTACAATGTTTTTTTTTAAAGGCCTTCTTCCTCAGGGTCGTTAAAAGTCGGGATTGTGTGGTAAAGGGTTAAATAGAGGAAAGGTTGTTTTTGTGATCAAAACTCTTTACAATGTGATAGATATTCACGACGTCATTGTAACTATTTGCATACAATCCTGCATTATAATGCATGTTTTGATCTAATGAAGTTCTATAAGGTATCAACTGACCGACACTGAACAGAAATGAGCCATGCTCTGTGAAAAGGGGGTTTAAGCATTTGCAAAAAGTATCGATCCATGTCAGCCTGTGCAGTCTGCGCAGGCTGACCTGGGCCAAAACTAAAATATGTCTAAAATACAGCTGAATCATGAGTAAGAATGGACCTTTAACATGTTTGCAGAAATGTTAGCAATAGCAGAAAGTCTCGACCCAGGTCAGCCTGCGCTAACTGTGCAGTCTGACACGAGCTGGTACTTTTTGCCGCTACATTAACTCTTTACCAAACAACAAATTTCAGACTTCTCGAAATTGAAAGCTCTAGCTTACATCAAATTCTATGTGGCTTAACCCTTTACCAGACGACAAAGTTATAGCCTTGTCCAAATTGAAAGCATTTGCAGACGACAATTTCACTGTGGCTAAAATGGTGCAACTTTTCTTTGATAGGGTAGAAAACATTTTGGGAAAAGGAGAAAATGCTGGTTACCAGCATTTTCTCCTTTTCCCACAATGTTTTCAAAAGGCCTCTTTCCCAGGGGCGTTAAAAGGCGTCGTTGCACGGGAAAAGGTTAATTAAATTGTTGAATTTGTCTCTGAAAGGGAAGAAAACATTGTGGGAAAAGGACCAGCATTTTCTCCTTTTCCCACGATCTTTTCAAAAGGCTTCTTTGTTAATAAGGTCGGTAAATCTCAGGATTGTGTGTTATAGGGTTACAACACCTTTTCACAAAGCATGGCTCTTTTTTTTGTGTGTGTTTTTTCAAAGTTTTCTGGGGATCAGGAAAACCCAGATAATCCCTTCAACTCAGCCTTTTGACAAAACGCTAGACACATCCATATTGAAAGTGTAATTATACAGCCATCAATCAAATTTTCAAAGCTCAAATGATGTTTTTTTTTGTCTTTGAAAAAGAGTGTTAAAAAAATGCTGGCTACCAGCATTTTCTCCATTTTCAACAATATTTTCAAAAGCTTTATTTCTCCAGGGTTTGTAAAACAATCGGTTATTTTGTGAAGGGTTGCAAAACGATGTTGTTTTGTAACGACCCTAAACCAGGGACAGTTTGAAAAAAAAAATGTGCGAAATGGAGAAAAATGCCCTTCCCACCAAAATTTTCATCTTTTTCAAAGAAAAAAACCCAATGTTCAAGCCACATTTTCATGTTACATCTGCAATTAGTGTGTGAATAAAGGGGAATCTAGGATATTTTCTTTTGGTAAAAAGTTTAACCCTTTACCACACAATCCCAAGACTTAACAACCCTCAAGAAGACAGCCATTAAAAAAATTGTGGGAAAAAGCCAAAATGCTGGTAACCAGCATTTTTTCCTTTTCCCACAATGTTTTCTACTCTTTCAAAGATAGAAATCACTATTTGAGCTACAATTGTCATCTGCAAACGGTTTCAATATGGTAGGGTCCAAAATTTTGCCACTGCATGGTTTAACTCTTTGCCAATTTAATGACAAAACTTCATTAGTGGACAAAAAGTAAGTGTGACTCAAAAACTGAAATTGCTCTTTGGAAGGATAGAAAACATTGTGGGAAAAGGAGAAAATGCTGGTTACCAGCATCTTCTCCTTTCCCCACAATGTTTTCAAAAGGCCTCTTTCATAGGGTCGTTAAAACTCGGGACTGCGTGGTAAAGGTTTAATAGAAAAGACCTCTCCCTGATTTATTGGGCTTTAGTACGAATATCTGAAATGTCTGTCGGAGGATTTTAATCATTACCAGATTAAAGGGAGTGATGGTATTCTAAATCCATTGTTTCTCTTCCAAACTCTATGTTGTGGGTATTACTTAGAATCGTCTTGATGAGACGATTCTAATGAGTACCTACAACATAGGGTTTAGTGGAGAATAATCAATATTTTTACTTTTGAAATCAAAATCACTCCCTCTTTCTGGAGCTCTGAATAATGCTGAAGAAGAAAGCTTTTGAAAACATTGTGGGGGAAAAAGTAGAAAATGCTGGATATTTAGCATTTTCCCCTTTTCCAACAATATTTTCCACCCTATCAAAGACAAACTCCATCATTAGAGCCACATTTGAAAATGCGTCTGCAAATGCATTTAACTCTTTACCACACAATCCTGACTTTTAACGACCCTGAGAAAGAAGCCTTTTGAAAACATTGTGGGAAAAGGAGAAAATGCTGGTAACCAGCATTTTCTCCTTTTCCCACAATGTTTTCTACCTTTCCCAAAACAAGTTTCAATTTTTTAATCATACATGTATTTAATTTGTCTTCTGCAATTGCTTTCAATTTGGACCAGTCTAATGTTCTGTCGTTTGGTAAAGAGTTAATTTGGATGTGTCTACATTTTTGTCAGTTGGGAAAGAGTTAAAGCCCTTTTTCGCTTTTACCAACCACAACAATCAAGATCAGACTGCACAAAATGTGCAGTCTACTTTTCTGAGACAGCCTGGACAAAAACAGCCTTGAAATAGCATTTATGTGGGTCTCATTCTCAAGACCCATAATGTCTGTCTGATTTATTTGGCGCTCTAATTAGGGTAAACTCGTTACCATACAACAAAATTTTACATTAATTTTGTCCAAATTCAAAGCATTCGCAGAAGACAAATTAGATATGGCTCATATGGTGAGATTTGTCTGTAAAAGGACATAGAGGAAAAAGGAGCAAATGTTAAAAGGTTTCTTCATCAAGATCATTAAAACTCAGGATTGTGTGGTATAGGGTTAACTCTTTACCAAACGACAACATTTTAAATGTTTCCAAATTGAAAGCATTTGCAGACGACAAAATAAATGTGACACAAAAAACTGAAATTTGTTTTGGGAAAGGTAGAAAACATTGCGGGAAAAGGAGAAAATGCTGGTTACCAGCATTTTCTCCTATTCCCACAATGTTTTCAAAAGGCTTCTATCCCAGGGTCATTAAAAGTCAGGACTGTGTGGTAAAGGGTTAAAGCATGTTTTGTTTTGCATGAATGGCATTTTGCCCAGAAAGCTTATTTTTCAACCCTTCAAAAAACAATTCAATGTTTCAATGATTCTTGGAGGGAGGGGTCTGTTTGGCTCAGTAATAAAGTGTAGGACTCATAACCTAGGGGCCCTGGGTTGGAGCCTTACTGGAAGCATTTTGTTTTTCATTGGGGTGTTTTGGGCAAAACACTTCAGAGCTGTAGCCTGTTTGAGCCTCACTGGTGGTATTGGAAGTGTCATTGGGCAAGACACCTCAGAGCCCTAGCATGGTAGTGGTTAAACCAAAGGACATTCATGAAATGTGAGCTATTCCCATGACTGACTGACCAACCGACCGACCAACCTACCGACCGACTGACCGACCAACCAACCAACCAACCAACCAAACAACCAACCAACCAACAATCCTTTGGTAGATTGTTTTAGGTAATATTGTGGGTAAAGGAGCAAAAGTACTAATGATGATAACCAGCATTTTCCCCACAATGTTTTCTATCCTATCAAAGAAAAATTTCATCATTTGAGCCACAATGAAATTTTCGTCTGAAAATGCTTTCAAATACCTTCAATTTGGACAAGTCTACATTATTGCCATGGGGTAAAGAGTTAGAGAAAGATATTTACCTGAGGTCTGTAGGCAAGGATCATTTAGCATCCTGGTTTCATGGTGATTTTCAAAACATATATCAATATTTACAAATTTAAACAAACCTTAAGAGGGTTAAACACAACTTAGTCGATTTTTAAAACATAATACATAGCAGTCACATGTTCTGCCCAGGGTGATCTTGATCTACACTTTTTGTTAAAACAACGTGGCTCTGTACCACACAGTTTCAAGTTTTAGCAAACTTGAGGAAGAAATCCTGTGAAAACATTGTGGGAAAAGAAGAAAATGCCGGTTTCCAGCATTTTACTTCTTTTATCATCTGCAAATGCTTTCAATCTTGGCAAGTCTTGAGTTTTGTTTTTTGGTAAAGAGTTATGTAGCAAGCTTAGCCTCGTAGCACAGTCTGTACCAAACAGGGCTTACAATCTAGAGTTTGCAGGTTTGATTCCTCAGCACGACAAATTCCATAATTTCTATATATAAAGGCAGCCAGTGGCTGTAAAACAGGCTTCGGTCAGATGCAAGCTGAACCCAGCAGTTCACTTGGATACATGCCCAGCTGGGAAGCTCAGTGGTTAGTGCATCTGCCTTGTGACCTGCTGGTTGCGGGTTTGATGCCCAGCATGTATCAAGCTTTCTTTCCAGCCATATTTGCCTCTCACTTCTGATTTATGTGAGAAAAGTAGTGAGTGGCTTGGTAAGAAAGTTGTGTCAGCACTGGTGTGAGAAAGCCAGGAAACAGTCATGCATTGGTGCACTGGCCGCCCTGATAATTACGACCTAGGCTGTTAAAACGGTGTTACACTCCAACACAAACAAACAAACAAAATTCACTCACTTACATACAGGACTTTTAGTCCAGGGGTTGCAGATTCATTTCCCAGCTCTGCAAAATTCTTTCTGAGAATTGATCAATAGTGTAGCAGCCATAACGCACAATACCTGAGCTGTGTTTTGTCACTTTAACTCTTTACCAGACCACAAAATTTTAATTTTGTCTAAATTGAAAGGAATTGCAGACGACAATTTCAATGTGGCTCAAATGGCGCAATTTTTCTTTGATATGATAGAAAAGATTGTGGGAAAAGGAGAAAATGCTGGTTACCAGCATTTTCTCCTTTTCCAACAATCTTTTCTACAGGCTTCTTTCCCAGGGTCGTTAAAAGTCTGCATTGTGTGGTAAAGTGTTAAAGAATGATGCCATTCACATTGACAATGCTTGCTGATAACCAGTATTTTCTCCTTTTCCAACAGTGTTTTCTATCCTCTCATAGACAAATATCATTACTTGAGCTAAATTTAGAGGTGGCTCGGAGTGGTAAAGTGTAAGACTTGTAACCTGAAGGGCCCAGGTTTGAGCCTCACTAGATCCATAGGGTTTTTTGAGGTAGTGTCCTAGGGCAAGACACCTAAAGGCCCTTAAGCACAGTACTGATGAAACCCAGGAAATACATGAATATGTGGGCTGTTGCTGTGATATGACTGATATAATGTTGTAGGTGGTGTAAAAATCCATCCATCTATCCATCTATCCATCCATCCATCCAAAAATCCATCCATCCATCCATCCATCAAAAAAATCCATCAAATCAAAAAGTCAATTTAAAAAATTGATAGATCGATCAATCAATCAATCAATCAATCAATGGGCTATGTTAAGCATGCTCTGCAGAGGCTTTCAATAGTGGACCTGTCTATAATTTAATTAGACAGAAGTCTTAACCCTTTACCACAAAGTCTCAAGTTTTAATGACCCTGAGAAAGAAGTCTTTGGAAAGCATTGTGGGAAAAGGGAAACAGTGCTGGTAAAAAGCATTTCTCCTTTTCCTAAAGTGTTTTCTACTTATTCAAGGACAAATACTATCAGTTAAATATTATTTAAATTGTCTTCTGTAAATTCCTTTAACATGGACAAGTCTAAAATTTTGCCATGTGGTAAAGGGTTAATTTGGAGTGCATAATCGTTCCATAAACCTGGTTATGCCCTTGTTGCTGATTGTCATTGGCACAAGATTCCTTCAACTCTCACTGCTGTACAAAGTGTTGATGATGTTAATGTTGAAAAGCAGCCAGTGGCTTGAAAGATCATTATTTTGACAGTGACTTTAAGGGAGAGCAGCCAGTGGTTTGGGTAGAATATTATGCAAGGTACTTGAAAGACTAGTCCAAATGCATAAATATGTGCACAAGGCACTGCAATAAAGCTGACATTGTTGAAAATGGCATTAAACACTAGTCAAACAGGAAAATCATTGGTCAGTTGCAAAGATCTGAAATATTGCCATTTCAAGGCTTGTTTGCTGAGAGTATCCTAATGCCCCAATAGCAGCAAAAAAAAAAACAAGAGGGCCATGATGGCCCTGTATCGCTCCACTGGCTTATAAATATAAACCACGAAGAAAAGTCTTCACTATATAAGCCCTTATAAAACTTTGACCTCATGGCTACAGTCTGACTAAATGGGGAATATTGTATTAGAAGAATAACATGCCAAATGTGGGAGTTCTTGGCCTTATGGCTGGTAACAAGATGGTTTCTGAACTTTTCACTCCATAAACCCATGTAAAACTTGTGATCCCTGGTGCAGGGCCAAACTTGATCCTAGAGCTGTAACTTGGGCCCTCTTTGTAACTGTCCACTAAATAATGCTATAATTATATGCAAAATTTGGTAGCCTAAGCCTTATGGCTATGTACACCAAGATTTAAAAGTTTTCCCTATGTAAGCCTATGTAAATCTTGTGAACCCCCCCCCCTCCAAGTATGAGGCCAAATTGACCCCAGGACTATACTTTGGGCACTTTTGATAGACTCCAACTAGATCAAGCTAAATGCCAAATTTGGTAGCTCTAGGCCTTATGGTTTCAGACAAGAAGATATTTAAAGTTTTCTCTATATAAGCCTATGTATAAAACTTGTGACCCCTGGGGAAGAGCCAATTTTGACCCCAGGGCTATAATTTCAAGAAACATGATAGAGGTCTACTACATAAAGCTACATGCCAAATTTGGTAGCCCTATGCCTTATGGTTTCAGACAAGAAGATTTTTAAAGTTTTCTCTATATAAGCCTATGTAAAACTTGTGACCCCCGGGGAAGAGCCAATTTTGACCCCAGGGCTATAATTTCAAGAAACATGATAGAGGTCTACTACATAAAGCTACATGCCAAATTTGGTAGCCCTATGCCTTATGGTTTCAGACAAGAAGATTTTTAAAGTTTTCTCTATATAAGCCTATGTAAAACTTGTGACCCCTGGGGCAGAGCCAATTTTGACCCCAGGGCTATAATTTGAAGAAACTTGATAGAGGTCTACTACATAAAGCTACATGCCAAATTTGGTAGCCCTATGCCTTATGGTTTCAGACAAGAAGATTTTTAAAGATTTCCAATATTTTTCAGTTTTGTTGCCATGGCAACCAGAGTTTTTGAAGGAATCAAATTCTTTCAAGAAATTCTGAAGAGGACCATGTCAGGATCATTTCTGTGAAGTTTCGTGAAAATCGGATGGGTAGTTTCAGAGAAGAAGATGTTTGAAATAAAAGTTAACGCAAGGACGGACGGACGGACGGACGACCGGACGGACGGACGGACGGACGGACGGACGCACGACGGACACCGGGCCATGACATAAGCCCGCTGGCCTTCGGCCAGTGGAGCTAACAAAGGGGGTGTTAAAATGCATTTGAATTTAAATCACACCCTTTAAAAGCATAGAAATAATTGAGAAGATGACAATCTGTTATGCTATGGATGGTCTGTGTGTTAGTTGCTGGCAGAAAAATGAATTTTAAAATCGGGTAAAAAGTAAACAAAAGATAGAGCGACCTCGCAACTTTTGACCTACTTTTATCTCCCACACTGTTTACTATTGGCTGGTATTGGGGCTTAAATGATATCAGAGAACTAGGATCCAAGATCAGACTGCATATTCTGTGCAGTCCAATCTTGGATCTATACTGTTCAAAAAGCATCTGCAAACTGTCCTTAGTATGCAAAAAAAAGGATTATTAATCAATATGACCAAATTTCTCCACAAGGTATTTAACCCTTTACCACAAAACCACACATTCCAGATTTTAACAACCCTCCTTAGGAGGAAGCCTTTTGAAAACACTGTGGGAAAGGTAGAAAATGCTGATAACCATTTCTCCTTTTCCCACAATGTATTCTTTTCTTTCAGAGACAAATCCCATCATTTTAGCCACAAAAAAATTGTCATCTGCAAATCCTTTCAATTACTGCCTGCACAAGTCTTAAAATTTGTCCTCTGGTAAAGGATTAAATCTTAACCCTTTACCAGACGACAAAACTTTAGCCTTGTCCGAATTGAAAGCATTTGCAGACGACAATTTCAGTGTGGATCAAATGATGCAACTTTTCTTTGATAGCGTAGAAAACATTGTGGGAAAAGGAGAAAATGCTGGTTACAAGCATTTTCTCCTTTTCCCACAATGTTTTCAAAAGGCGTCTTTCCCAGGGGCTTCAAAAGGCGGTAAAGGGTTAACCAAGCGACAAAGCTTTAGACTAGTCCAAATTCAAAGCATTTGCAGACGACAAAGCATTATGTGATTTAAAAATTGAAATTGGTTCTGGGAAGGGTAGAAAACATTGTGGGTAAAAGAAAATGCCGGTTACCAGCATTTTCTCCTTTTCCCTCAGTTTTTTCAAAAACATTTTCTTTGCTCCTTTTCCTGCGATTTTCTCAAAAACCTTTTCTCTCGGGGTCATTAAAAGTCGGCATTGTGTGGTAAAGGATTATAACCCAAATTCAGCACAGCTACAAGGTTTGAAAATTATGTGTCATGGTGATTTCCAAAGGCCAAACAAACAAGATTATATTTTAAAATCTGAACCCTTCCAGCACCGAAACTGAAAAACCGGACTCTTTTGCAGACCTCACGGATCAGGATCAGTCTGCACAAAAATTGGAGTCTGATCTTCAACCTAAACTGTCTGAATGTATGGTCAAGCCTGTACAAAAAAAAATCTCTCTGATAGTAACTGGATTATGTTTTCAACTGTCGAAAAAGGTCAGCATATAATTATTTGACACTGAAAAATTTAACCCTATACAACATGACAAAATTTTACAATTGTGTGAATTGACAGCATTTGCAGACGACAAATTCAATTTTGTTCAAATGATGTAATTTGGTTTTATATGGGTAGAAATCATTGTGGAAAACGGAGAAAATGCTGGTGACCAGCATTTTCTCCTTTTCCCACAATGTTTTCAAAAGGCTTCCTCTGTGGGGTTGTTAAAACTAGGGATTGTGTGGTTAAGGGTTAATCTAAACTGTCTGAGTGTTTAACCCTTTCAGGGCTACAGGCAAAAACAGGGACCTTTGCAGACGGCATAGATCAAGATCAGATTGCACAGAACATGCAGTCTGATCTTGGATCTATACCATCAGCTTGTGCCTTTAAAGCCTATAAGATAGAAAGCTTTCTAAGTATCAGTGGATTGTGTTTCAACCATCTAATGATGTCGAGTTTCTATATCTGACAAAGTTAATCGAGCCTATAAAAAATCTTCCTGCCATGTTTATTGGATTATATTTTCAGCTGTAAAAAAAATACTGAGTGTACTATTTGGCACTGAAAGGTTTAACTCTTTACCAAACGACAAATTTTGGACTGGTCCAAACTGAAAGAGTTTGCAGATGACAATTTTAAATTCGATGAAAATGGCAGAAAGTTATCAAAAAGGGTAGAAAACACTGTGGGAAAAGGAGAAATTGCTCGTTACGAGCAATTTCTCCTTTTCCCACAGTGTTTTCAAAAGACTTGTGCTGCAGACACGTGAAAACCAGGGTTTGTTTGGGAAAGGGTTAACTTTTAACTCTTTACCACACAATCCCAACTTTTAACGACCCTGAGAAAGAAGCCTTTTGAAAACATTGTGGGAAAAGGAGAAAATGCTGGTAACCAGCATTTTCTCCGTTTCCCACAATGTTTTCTACCCTTCCCAAATCAATTTTTAATTTTTTAATCACCTTTATTTTGTCGTCTGCAAATGCTCTCAATTTGGACCAGTCTAATATTTTGTCATTCGGTAAAGAGTTAATGGCATTAATATGACCTTTAATAAATACTGGCTGATTGCTGAACATAATGGAATAATATAATATTCAATATCAAACATTTATTGACCAGGTCAGTCTATGACATTTCTCTAATCAGGCCTTCATCCTAGTCCACAGGGGCCCATTAACCATTTTCTACATGATCCTGACTTTAAATGACCTTGAGAAAGAAGCCTTTTGAAAACATGATGGAACAAGGAGAAAATGCTGGTAACCAACATTTCCTCCTTTTCCCACAATGTTTACTGCCCTTTCAACTCAGAATTTCAGTTTTTCATTCACATCTTTTTTTTTGTCTAAATACTTTCAATTTGGACTAGCCTAAAATTTTGTTGTTTGGTAAAGAGTTAAAACCCTTCACCTAACAATTCCATGTTTTACAAAATGGAGAATAAAGACATTTGAAAACATTGAGGAAAAAGCGGGACAATGCTGATTTCTAAGCATCATTTTCTCCATTCCCACACTGTTTTCTAACCTTTCAGGAACAAATCCCACTATATCAGCCTTTACCAAACAATGCTGAGTTTAAACAATCCAAACGTAGATAATTTTGAAAACACTGAGGGAAAAGGAGAACATGCTGGTAACCAGCAATATCCTTTTCCCACAATTTTTTCTAACCTTTCAAAAAGTCCCATCATTTCAGTAACATTTACTTTTTCGTCGGCAAAATGCTTTTAATATAGATGATTGATTGATTGTATGGTGTTTAACATTATTTCAGTTATATCGCAGCACATATCCATGGTCAGTGGTGAGACAGCCCTAGGGAGGACTGAATCCTGTTGCAATGACTATCATCAATCCTCAGAAAGAAATTGGCTGAGCCGGGGATCGAACCAGCAACCTCCTGTTGTCAAGTCATGTCTGCTACCCACTGAGCTACCGGGGCTCGGGACTTTCAATATGGACGAGCCTAAATTTCGTTACCCAGTAAAAAGTTTATATAGATCTACTAAGATTCACCTTGACCCTTAGAGTGCTGAATAAACCCAAAAGATATTAACCCTTAAGGCGACTATAGTTGCATTTGCAGCTAGTGTAGATCAAGATCAGGCTGCACAAAATGTGCAGCCTGATCTTTGATCTACACTTTCCACTTTGCTGAGACATTGTAGACAAAAGCAACCATGAAATTACAATTACTTGGGTCGTATTTCTAGGATAAAAATGTCTGATAGGTCTATTCGGTGCTCCAAGGGTAAACTCTTTATCACACTTCCCTAAGTTTTAATGACCCTGAGGAAGAAGCCTTTTGAAAACATTGTGGGAAAAGGAGAAAATACTGGTAACCAGTACTTTCTCCTTTTCCCACAATGTTTTCTACCCTATCAAAGACAATTTCCATCACTTGGGCACACTTAAATTGTTGTCTGCAAATGATTTGAATTTTGACAAGTCTACAGCTTTGTTGTATGGTAAAAGATTAAATCATTTTCAGTCTAAAAATAAAACATCATTAACCCATGAAGCGCCTTTCATGACTTTAGTTGCTTTTGCCGGCCTGAGTCCATCAAGACCAGGCTACACTACACACAGCCTGATCTTTGTTCAACATCTAACATAGGAGCAAAAAGGAAACTAGAGGCGCTTGAGCGCCTGTATCGCTCCACAGGCCTGATATTTCTATAATGGCGAAAAGAAGTTTTTAACAATTACCATTCAATCCTGCATTTTAGCTCACTAAAGAAAAAAGGTATGGAAAAAACTTGTGAGAAAAGAAGAAAAAAATGGTAACCAGCATTTTCTTAGTTTCCCACAATAATTTCTATCCTTTTTTATATATGTCTTACTAATTTGAAGATATGTTGTCTGCAACAGGTCCTTTCACAAACCATTTTGGGTGGGGAAACATCAAAATATAGAAAATATGTCTTTCTCAGGGTCGTTAAAAGTTGTGATTGTGTGGTAAAGGGGTAATCTAAAAGAACAGCTAGGAGGGCAAATGAATGAATGTTATAGCAATATAGATCAACTTACATCAATACACCAGATAGAATGAAATATGCTGGCATACAATGAACACCTAATCCCTAATAATCAACTTTTCACAGTTAGAATGTCTTCTGTGGCAAACAACACAAAATGGTCTACAAATGCATTTACATAAATCAAATATCCTGCTCCAGGGCACAGATTAATTCTGGTGTACTGAAGTTGCGGGATCAGTTTGACTGGGTAACATTAATGCCTTATCACAAATGTAAAGCCCTGTCCCACTGTGTACCAGGTCACCAGGATTTACACCCCTTCTCTGTCCACTCTGCATTTACTCATTAGTAGGTCAACAAACCTTTACCAGAACTAATAAAAGTGCAGAGGTTCTCTTGTTCTATATCAAAAGGACTATAAAGTACCTACAACATGGGGGTTTTGTTATTAAAATACTTTTTCTTTTTTATCTTGGCATGGTTACTCAGGCTTAGTAATAAGGCAAAATTGAAAAGCTCAAGTTGTGAAAGGTGCTCAAGCTTTTATCTTATTTATGGCCAGTGATATTTCATTACTAGTACTAACTAATAGCATATCATTGGAGTAAATTGTGATCTTAATACCAAGGAAAATGTGTGGGCTTAAATAGGACAGCCCTGACTAGGTCAAGTCAATCCAATTTTCTTCCTTTTTCTTTGTTAGTCGATAAAACTAACACAATAAATAGTTTTGGAGAAGAACATTTTTTTGAAATATAAGCCTTGTCTATAAAAGAAATGTGTTTTTAGGTGTATCATTTTTTTAAAAGGAATTTGGTATACAACCACCATAGAAACAATTTGGCAGACAACCACCATAGGAACTTACCTGCAAAACAACAATGAAATCCAATGAATAGTTTTAGAGAAGAAATTTTTCAAAGATTTTACTTTATACCATAAAAGGAAAATGAGTCTCCCATAAAAGCCCTGTTTTTTGACAGATCATTTTTTTTTAAAGGAATTCTGTAAACCTGTATCTAAGGAACATTCCTGCAAAATAATAATGCTATCCAAATAGCGGTTTGGGAGGAGAAGATTTTTAAAGGTTTTTTACTTTGGTTGCCATGGCAACCAGAATTCTTCATGGAACACAATTATTTGAAGGAATTTGAAAGAGGACCACCAAAGGAACATTCCTGTGAAATTTGGTAAAAATCCAGTCAATAGTTTCTGAGGAGAAGTTTTTTAAAGAAAAAGTTTACGGACGCACGCACGGACGAACGGACGGACGGACGGACGCACGACAGACACAACGCCATGACAATAGCTCGCTGGCCTTCGGCCAGTGGAGCTAAAAACTGTGGCATAAATTTGTCATTAACTTTTCTGCATGTCAAAGGACCAGTCTACCACATGATTCAGTCGGTTGTTAAACAAAATGGACTTTATAGATCCATAATTATGTGATATCTTGCTCGGTATAATGTATCACGGAGATGCATTAAGCCCCCTTTTGCCAGGGCGTGCCTCATATACATGTATCGTATATGATCCCTGCGTAAGCACTGAACGGTAAATTGGATGTTCGTAAGAATCTTAAAAGAAGGCACATACGTAGAGTTTAACTATTTGCAAAAATAACAGTTCAGTGGAATATCAACAAGTACTTACGTGAATGAAGTCACAGCGATGAGAAACCGAGCAAAGTACAAATTAGGCATGCAAAAAGTATTTGCAATACGCTCTTGCATCGAATTACACACCGGCATAACCGTTCTATATGCTAACCTTACAGTCGCGTTGAATGCTGGGGTCTGATCTATTTTTGATTCATCACGTGACCAAGAGTGCTCTCTGGAACGATCAGTGCACCAGCGAGAGTGACTCTTGCTCCAGGATTGGTATATAACATACAATATGTGCAATTTACGATCAAAAGCAATATTTTTATGTTACCGTATATATTTCTTTGTGGTATCCAGCATTTTTTTTTTTTCAATTGTTCTTAGATAAGAAGTTACTCCTTATTGTACTATATAGTTCTAGATCTGCATATACATGTAACGCGCAGCTGAACCCAAGTTGTTCAGATTAATCGAGTTGTTCTTTTGCAAACATTGATATTTACCTTATGAAGTCTAAATTTGACCAAATTAAAACTCTAACCGTGTCTCAAGATTTGTTAGTGCTCTACATGGCTTGCCTCTTCTATATTCCCTATTCCTGCCCAAACAACCAAATGCAACTGTGGACAGTCCTGAAGGGAATATGCGGCATGGTCATGTCAAAAGTAGCAATGGATGGAAACTAAATTCTCATCCGGTCTTTATCAAATGTGAATTTGGGGTGGGGGAAAACACCTTCGAAAGTCACAAATATTGTATGTTAGAGTAAAAATCAGTTCTATTTGTATGTGGAAGCCGAAGAAAGCCAAATCAGATGACTGCCTCGCGAGCAAATGTAATTGGTTTATTGCATCTGTAACCCTTTACTATACAACCTTGAGAAGATACGCCTTTTGAAAATATTGTGGGAAAAGGAGAAAATGCTGGTAACCAGCATTTTCTCCATTTCCTACAATGTTTTCTACCCTTTCAATGACAACTATTTGTGTCCAATTTAATTTGCCTTCTGCAAACACTTTCAATTTGTACCAGTCTAAAATTTTGCTGATTGATAAAGAGTTAAGGCCCAATTCTTTGTATGCCGTAGACTTTTTTTTTTATGGTCAGTGGTGATGAAGATCAGCCGGTACATTCTATGTAGTTACGTCTTGATCCACTTTTGTTATAGATGTACATAAATAAATCCCCACGTTTGCAGGAGCAAAACGACCACCTTATTGTGGTGAAACAACCCCATTTATTTATCTACTTTATCATAATTCGCTTGTCCTTTACAGAATTTGTTATTCAGTAAAAGCTTTGCTTTCCCGCTGCTCTAAATAGATTTTCATTAACTCTTACAGCGCTGATTCAATGAAATACACCTTTCAATCAGGAAAAGTATACAAAATATTGTTACTTCAATCATAATTTAACGAAGCAGCACTCAATGTAGATCCAAGATCAGACTACGTTCTGCAATAACAATTTAAGTCGGTTCCAGCACTTTAAGAGTTCAAAAAAAAGTTGCCGATGACACAAATCGGAAGCAGACTGAGAATTTCGAACTTTTTAATGGTCAAAGGGAGCAAACTCACAAACTTTTGCCGTTTGCTTTCATCCAGAGTCGCCTCCCTTCTATTTGTTGACATCATAAAACCAAAGACAACACAAGGTAAAAAGAACAATTGCAGACCTGAACATGAATCGTGCTATAGCAAAAGGGGATTTCATACATCTCCTTGATCCATTATACAGAGACAGTCGTCACATAATTATGGATCCATCAAAGAAATTTTGTCCAACAGCCGACTGGATCATGGGGCAGAATGGTCCTTGGACATGCCCAAAATTTTATAAATAGCAAAACGTTTCGGCCATGTCAGACTGCATGGTTCAAATTATTTTGTAAATAGACAGTAGCCTCATTGGTATTTCGTCACAGTTTGAAAACAGGCCGGTTACCGCCAAAATTTAAACTCGGACCTATACAAGTTTGGTTATCATGTTATCAAGGTAATGTATTTCGTAAATAAAAGGTAGTCTCCCTTGCTATTTCATTAGATTTGTAAACATGGCGACCGCCAGTCTTAATGTCGGAGAAAACATTTTTTTTTTTTTTCAGAGTTAAAACTCACCAAGAATATATATAGATAATCAAACTAAATAAAATGATGTCTAAATGCATGTGATCAACAAAATTACTAAACGTACAGTAAGTCTAAAAAACAATGGTTATCAGTGTCCTTGTTCAATTCATTTGAGCCTCGCTCTGGCAAAAGGGGGGCTTAATGCATCTCCGTGATGTATGTCACTAATCAAGCCATCACATTATTATGGATCCATTAGAGCCGCTTAAAAACAAAAAAAAAAAAAAAAAACTACTTCATCATGAGGTAGACTGGTCCTTGGACATACATAAAATTGACCAATAGAGAAAAGTTTCGGCCCAGGTCAGCCTGCGCAGACTGCGCAGGCTGACCTTGGTCGATACCTTTCCCAGATTCATTAAGCCCCATTTTCACAGAGCATGGCTCATTTATCGAGGTTCTCAACACTTAAACGAAGCGTCGTATCATTCAGAATTTGAAAAAAGAAAGATTGGTAGCAAAATAAACACACCCGTTTATTCATCTAAATGATTTATGCGTCTTTTAGAAATGTTTGTATTCCATGAACACTTTTGCATCCCTTCCACTCTATTTATACCGACTTCCACTGTAGAAAAGTTGCGTGTAAACGTGTAGAAAAGGGAAGCTGAAATAGCAACTTAATGACATAAAGGGAGAAAACTCGTACAAAATGTCACACTTGTCGTTATTCAAGAGTGACAACCCTTGCATTTGCGGACAGCATAAAACAAAACACGAATAAATACGTTGAAGTTTGCAAAGACGATCGGTTTCAAAATAAATCGATCGGAGAGCTAGTCTGCCAGCCATGGCTGTGATCACTTGATTTCACATGCTAATTTAAAGAGGAAATCACTTGACTTGTTGCATATGAGTTATGCATTGTGAAAAGGGAGTTTAATGCATCTGCAAAAGGCAGTTCGCGCAGACTGACCTGGGTTGAAACTTCTTGCTATTGGTCAATATCAGAGGATCATTCTACCTCATAATTCAGACATTTGTTAGACAAAATGAATTTTATGGATCCATGGAACTTTATGACTGTGATGGCATGCTTGGTTTCATGCATCACGGAGATGTATGAAATTCCCTTTTGCCAGGGCAGGGCCCATTTATTTCCCTACTCTCTTTTGCAAACATTGCCTTTGCCATTAGCCGTTTCAGTGCCATAGACGCAAAACAGGAACTTTTGTATAAATTATGTCAAAGATCAACGTCAGGGTCCGTACTCACCAACCACTCCTAATTTCATTTAGGTCTAATTCCAGATTTAGAAAGTAACACAACTCCTGACTGGCTGAACCATTGGTTCAGCCAATCAGAAGTTGTGTTACTTTCAAACTTACATTTTTTTTTTTAGAAAAAGACGAAGAATGCCCTTAAGAATGATTGGTCAATACAACCCCAGACTGAACACCATCTATACAGTCTGCTTTTTTTTGGCCTAGATGGGTTACCTCCCCTGATACAGCAAGCGTATATAGGGATCGGTACAGGCTACGAAAAACGGGCAGTATTCTCCCCGTCTATTTTTAGAACAGCGATATCGCGAGACTAAAGAGATTCAGGGAAGACCAATCTCGCTTCCTGTACATTATTTTTTCCGAGTTTTTGACTGTTGAAATAAGTGAATTACATGTATATACATAGCATCACCTTTTAATATATATATATATATTTTTTTTTCTGGAATTCTTTTAGTTTCGATTACTTATTTCAAATTGTGCAAATAATCCGCTATGTTGCATATACTGCAAAACTCGAAATGTGTAAGATACCCTGATTGGCTATCCAATGATATTCACGTAACCCAGTGAAAACTAGTATCAAAATAGCCTGTACCAGTTATTATATGTATATCTACAACGGGGACCAGATTATTTCTGGCCAAGCCTTTATGATATAGCTCTTACTCGATAAACGTTTCATTATCAGTTTATATTATTGTTTATGTTTGGGATTACAGGTTTAAAATTGGAAAATTTGTATTTCAGATTAGAGTTTTATGAATAAATAATACTTA
This sequence comes from Tridacna gigas, assembly GCA_945859785.2. NCBI lineage: Eukaryota > Metazoa > Mollusca > Bivalvia > Cardiida > Cardiidae > Tridacna > Tridacna gigas. The sequence goes on from OX244028.2 coordinate 107,273,500, forward strand.
CCTGTCATTACAATATGGATTTCTCTTTCTGACCCGCAGAATAAACATACATTTACCAGAAGTGAACTTTTAACCTATGCACCCAAGCGTCACTTCCTTTCTAAAACCTCCACATGTGTCAGTTTCCTTACATGGCGAAAGTGTTCGCCAAAAACTAAGAATGACATGTGGGGTAGGAGGGTGCGTAGCTGTAATCACAGGTAAGTATTATTTATTCATAAAACTCTAATTTGAAATACAAATTTTCCAATTTTATTTCATAAATAAACTTACCTGTCATTACAATATGGATTTTTTTTTCCTGATTCCAAAGCAGTACCCATTTTGGTGGTGGGTGTCTTTCTCATCAACTTCTATACCCACAACATGTGTTGTAACACAATATTTTATGTACAGTTTTTAGGATTCTTGTCCTATGGAACTATGGCTTTACTTGAAGCACAAAAACAAAGGTAACAGTCATAAACACTTGTAATACTTTCCCATGTTCATTACACATAAAACCTTGAAAAGTGTTTATCATAAATGTGACCCGCAAGAAAAGAGTTACCAACTGATGAAATGTGTTACCTACACATTTAAGAATTCTGTATTTATAGACTTCAAATAATATCTTGTAAAAGTGGTCTCCCTTGACCAGTCTGCTGATTCCATTATCTGTTGCAGAGATGCCCCTTTAAAAAAAGCCCATGATGGACCAATACTACGAGTTGAATGTCCTTTTACATTTTCCACTGATTTCCTTTAAGATTTGTAGCAGAATTTTATACACTCCACCAGCCATCTAGAAATGGTCTGTGCTGTCACTTGCCTGTGAGGTTTTTTAGTAGCAAGAAAAAGCTTTAAAATATCACCGCCGACTGCCTGTCTGAAAAGGTTCAGTTCTTTTCAAATAATAGGCTAGTGCACGTTTTGGATCCAGGAACTTATTCTGAGTAAGAGCAGGGACAAAAATGTTTTTACCGAAATGATTTGGCCGATCTTGTTTGGACAAACCTACTTTCATGAAAGTGACTCCATGTCTTTGCACAGTTACAGATCCTTCACCGAACTGCAGTGATTGCAGGTCACTACAGCGCCTGAATGTGGTGATAGCTAATAAAAAACAGGTTTTCCAAGTCAGGAACTTTAAAGAAGCACTATGCAACGGCTCAAATGGTGGTTTCTTCAGATTTCCTAAAACAAGAAGAAGATCCCATTCAGGTACTAGCCTTTTAACTGGGGTCTTTCATTAAATACAGCCCTAAGTAAACGTATGATACAAGGACGCTGTCCAATTGGAGTGACAATAACATTGATCTATAACCATTTATGGTTCTGTATTTTAGGCCTTTGTCAAATAAAAAAGACAAAAAATCAGCACAGTTTGCTAGAGTGGCAAAATAGGGATCGATATCCCTTTCACGACAACAACTAACGAACTGTCTGAACTTACTCTTGTAATCTTTTTGTGTGCCTTTTCGCCATGATTTTGCCGATAACTTTCTAGTTCTTTTAGAAAACCCCTTTGAAGAGAATGATCTGTCGATAGCAACCATGCAGTCAGACAGAGTGTCTCTGGATGCGGATGGGATATCTTTCCCTTGCACTGAGTCAGAAGATCCTGACTGCATGGAAGCTTCCTTGGGCATGCTATTAACAGATTCAATATTTGTGTATACCAGTGTTGTCGTGGCCACATTGGAGCAATAAGAATCATTGTACAGTGTGCCAGATTCAAATGATTCAGTACCTTGGGAATTAACTGAAAAGGTGGAAAAGCATACATAAACATGTTCTGCCATACAACTGACAGGGCATCCCATGCAAATGCTTGAGGATGTCGTGTCCAAGAACAGAACAGAAGAGTTTTCTTGTTCTTGAAATTTGCAAATAGGTCCAGAGCTGGTTTGCCCCAGATCTTGAATAGTTTCGACACCACTGTATTGTTCAGTGACCATTCTGTCTGATGAATTGTGTTCCTGCTCAAACTGTCTGCTACTATATTTTGAATCCCCTTGATATGGACTGCTTTTAATTTTATATTGTTGGCTATTGCCAATTTCTAAAGATCCAGAGTCAGACAGCACAATTGAGTGGACCTTGTGCCACCTTGGTCGTTTATGTACTGACATACAGTTGTATTGTCTGACCTGATCAACACATTCTGATTCTTCAAGTGAGATAGGAACTGATGTATGAACATTATCACTGCCATCATTTCCAAACAACTGATATGCATTAATTTCTGAAATTTGCTCCACTGGCCCTGACAAGTTAGACTGTTCATGTGACCTCCCAAGCCCCATTCACCACTTGCATCTGTGGTTACTGTGACTGGAAACTGGTCTGTCTGAAGAGATCTGCCCCTTGCAATGTTCTGATCCAGTAACCACCAATTCAGACTCGATGACAGTTTGGGAGTAAGAGGGATCTCGTAAGACATCTCCATTCTTGATGGACTCCAATTTTGTAGCAAATGGAGCTGTATTGGCCTCATGAACAGCCTTGCATATGGAATGAGCTCTAGACATGATGCTATCATACCCAACAAAATCATAAAATGTCTGGCAGTTTTTTGGCCATTTAGAATGTTCATTACTGCTGCTTTCAGATTGCTCAATCTCTCTACTGTTGGGTAGACTATTCCCCTTGCAAGATCGAACCTGCCTTCAATTTAAACTATTGTTTGGACAAGAAACAGTTGAGACCTTGTTTTGTTTATTATAAGACCTAGATGGAAAAGGAGATTTAGAATTTTTGCTCCGTTTTCTAAAATCAGTGGTCTTGTTTTGTTGACTGATAAACAGTCGTCCAGATAACTTGCTAGACAAACGTTGCGTCTTCTCAGATAAGCAACAACTACTGATATTAATTTGACAAATATTCTTGGAGCACTTGTTGGGCCAAAGCAAAGGGCCCGAAACTGATAAACTTGTCCCTGAAATTGGAACCGAAGATATTGACGATGACCTTTGAAAATCTTGATATGGAAATATGCATCTTTTAAATCTATCGTTATTGCCCAGTCTCCTTTTCCAACTAAGTTCAGAACTTTTGACATTGTGTCCATTTTGAATTTCTTTTTGCAGAGATACTTGTTGAGGGGTTTTAGATTTATGACCGGTCTCATTTCTCCATTCTTTTTTGGAACAAAGAACAATGTACTGTAGAAACCGGAATGAATTTTCTTCGGATCTACTTTTTCCACCGCTCTTTTTGCTAGGAGGTTTTCTATTTCTTTCTTTAAAATCTTTTTATGTTTTACAGGAACATTTGTAGGTTTTATACCTAGAAATTTTGGTTTTTGGATAAACTCCAGTTTGTATCCGTGTTCGATAATTTCTAGAACCCACCTGTCTGAAGTTATCCGTTTCCAAACTTACAGGAAATGAGAAAGTCTCCCCCAACAGGTATCTCTGGATATTTTGCTATTATACTTACAGAGTCATCTGTCATCTGCTTTAGCAGATTTTTTTTCCTGAAGTTTTGCTTGAATTAGGACGTCTAGAGTAGCTACTGTAACTTCCTCTTGAGCGAGAGTTGGTTCTGTTGTCATATTTGTTTTCCCTTGGTACTCTTAGGATACGAAAATTATTCCAGCTAGAACTGGCTTGTACACCCGAGCCGTGATTTTCTAATGCGGGCTTCTTATAGTTAGACTCGGACATATAACTTGATTGTTTTCGCTTAAAGTCCCTTTTCCTAACATCCGGGATCAAGTCATCAATCTGTTTCTTTTTCTCTTCACGGGCTTTCAGCAATCATTCCAGCTCTGGTCCAAAAACCCCATCACCTGATAATGGCAGATTTGAAAATTCAACGTTGTCTGGTTGTTCAAACAACAAAGTGTCTGTCATTGCCACAGACTTCCTGGTAATATGGTGGAAAGCACCTGATCGTCCAATCTGATCAAGGCACTTTGTTGACATAGCAAAAATGTCTTTAACTTGCTGGGTAGCTTTGTCCTTATCAAAGTCATCTGATTCAATGAATTGAAGTAAATTTCCTAAGCTCTGCTGTACATACATCTGTATTACTAGGCCAAGCCTTGCAGACTGCTGCCCTTTGTAGGCTATTTTTTCCACCATTTTTGCTGGTTGCCCGAACAAGTATTTACCTTTATTTTTAACAAATGAGGCTCTATTCCAATACCTTTTGGTGAGACATGACTCCACTATGGTGTCTAATGAGGGAACTTGCAACAAGCGTTCAGATTCCGAGTCTACTGGAAACAGCTCAAAGTTTTCTTCAGAAAAGGCTGTGAGGAAGTTGGGCTCTTTATAGCGGTAACGGGTCCGACGAATCACCGAAATACCGAAATGCCACCGAAACACCGAAATACCCCAGATTTTTTATTTTATTTTTTATTTCAAACAACTGAAGTTGTGGTGTTTGACACAAATTGTAATCATACTGATGAAGGAGGGTTAGTTTGACACCTAATGACAAAATAACAACATGCCATTGAAGCCCGACGTGAAGAATGTGCACCGGAATATCCCACCGGTACTGTAAATGTTCACCGAAATACCCGTCCGGCGTAGTAAAATTTGTCGATTCAGGGATTCTACATCCGCAATCTAACTACAGTAGCTGTGCTTCTGCAAGAGGTTGATGTGTCTGATTTTTATCCATAACTATGCTGGCAAAAATAGTTTTCACTTTTATGTTGGATAAAGATGAAATTAAAAATCACCAAATCGGAAAACCGGCAGCCATTTTAAATTTGTGGTTAACACGTTACCAGGCGTAAATTGATAAGACAATTATAATTCCACCGATAAGATTATTAATAATAACCATGCCTTTTAAAAATCACAGTGACAAACTTACACAAAATAAGTTTGATAATATCAGCCGAACACCGTCAATTACGATTGCATCACTTTAACAGAACAGCACAGAACCGAGCTATTTGTGCGTTTCGATGGATCAGAGACCTACATTCTGATTTAGGTCTACTTCGTCCGCAAATGATTTTGTATGTGTGTTTATCATTCAAAGAAATAATAAATTCGTGTGATCATATGATACCGATAATTCTTCGGGTCTAGATTGGCGTAATCAAGATCGGGTATTTCGGTGTGTAACAGACCAGACACGCGAGTGTTTCGGTGATTGTTCTCCACGTAAATTAATGATGAATATATTAACAACATCATTCTTCTCATTAATGATTGATACTTTCATTGAGCGCATTTTCAGTTAAAGAAAAAAGAAAGAAAGAAAAATACTGCAAACTAATATCAGTTATCTGAACTTAATATTGAAAAAAATAGGGGTATTTCGGTGTCTCGGTGGCATTTCGGTGAATCGTCGGACCGCAGCGGTAACTATTATTAAGGACTTCAACCTGAGATTTGTCAAGCACTAGCCCTTCTTTTTTATCCACCTTTTTGACAACTGCATCCTCCCCAAACATGTCATATAAGCATTTCCTCTGTTCTGCTGACAAAGCATTTTCAGCCTGTCTGGGATTATTGTTAGTGTCTAATTTTGCAAATTCTGGATTTTGACAGGGCTCTATGTCCTTATCTGCTTGGTTTGGCGAGATTTGTCCACAGGCAAATAAAGAAACTCTGTCCATCTCATCCTCCGAGTCTGACAGAGTACTGTGTCTTTTTTGACACTGGTTCAAGAGTTAGTCTCTGAACTGGCTGCGAGCTTTTGCTTAGAACTTTTTGTAACATTTCTTCAAGTGCTGAAAAACGTTTACGTAGCTCGCTGTATCTAGAAGTCTTCTTCTTTTTTGTCTTCTGCTCCGAGCCCCACACCGAAGAAAAATGTTTGGTATTTTTGGTTGTGTCCTCGCACGCACGAGTAGGCGACAAGTTTTTCCAGTGTCCGACTGAACTTCACCATCTTCGACCGTCAAATTCGAGGCCATAATGGCAAAAATGACCACAAGAATTTTCCAAAGTCCAACACGTGGTCGAAAGAAGCGTAAAACTGCGGAGATGCGAACACTTTCGCAAGAAAAGAGAAACTGAAACATGTGGAGGTTTTAGAAAGGAAGTGACGCTTGGGTGCATAGGTTAAAAGTTCGCTTCCGGTAAATGTATGTTTATTCTGCGGGTCAGAAAGAGAAATCCATATTGTAATGACAGGTAAGTTTATTTATGAAATAAAATCACATACCGTGACATGATAATTTATAAGCCCAACTCGATAATGTTTATATTATCTCATCATGGTTCGTGGATTTGAACATGTATTCAAAAAAAAAAAAAAAACCCAAACAATAATATTATCTGTTAATGAAAGGTTTATCGAGTTGGAGTTATAGCAGTCTGAGTTTCAGAGGATTGTATTTTGAACCGTTGAAACAGGTCGAGTGAACTTATAAATTCGAGGCTTAAAGAGACAGTCATGTCATGCTTGAAAAATGCGAAGGTCTTCAATATCCATAACGGGGATGCCGACATTTATTTTTTATAAATAAGAAAGAAGACGCTTTTATTTTCACTTGGTAGACAAAAACACAACAAACAGAAGATATATTGAACGTCTGGAACATTCTTCATTATTCATTTTTTTCTTACACTCTTTCGCAAATATACCCTTCTTTATGGGAGCACCACGTGTCATGCCAATGGTCAGACTTGTAAATGTACACACAGTCCTCGTCTTTATGCAGATATACATGCGTTGGTTGTCTTGGATCTGTACCCCAGTCGTCAGCACTGAGCAATTCACCGTTAAGCCAATAGAATTTGTCATTCCCGTATTTGTCCCAAAGACCAATCCAATATCTTAAATCTTAGAAGATAAAAATACATGTAGATCTATATAGGCCTAGATCTAATAGAAGAAAATTGGACAATGCTCTGGAAAAGGGGGTACAATGCATCTCCGTGATGCACTGTACCATGCAAGTCATGTTCTAACCACGAATCCATAAAACCCGTTTATTTCGTTTAACAACCTACTGAATCATGCAGAAAAATAAACCAACAGCAAAAAGTTTCGACCCCAGCCTGCGCAGACAGCGCAGGCTGACCTGGGTAAATATTTTTTTGCAGATGCATTAAACCCCTATTTCAAAGAGCATGGCTCAAATCCTTTAGAAACTATGGTGAATCTTTCAGTACGTAGCTTATTACCTTCTGAAGCATCCTAATTAACATAAACGCAAGCTAAAATAATGTGGCAAAAGGAAAATTTGTCGTTACAAACAATGCCACGTTTTGCCACAATATTTTCAAACTGAGGGCTTTGTTTCAAGACGATAACACGCAAAAAACAGATGCCTATATCCTTTTAAGGTTTTACCAATCAATCCCGAGTTATGACGACCCTTAGAAAAAATGCTCTCGACATCATTGTGGGGGAAAATGAGAGACATGCTGGCTACCAGCATTTTCTCCTTTATCTATAATGTTTCCTAACTTTTTCAAAGACAAATTCCAACATTTAGACCGCATTTCATTTGTCGTCTGCAAGTGCTTTAAATTTGAACAAAACTAAAACTTTGTTGTTTAGTAAGGAGTTAAACCTTAATCGGCTGAATGAGTTTATTGTAATTTCCCGGGTTCCAGAAAAAATCCGCATATACTGCAATTTCAAAGTTTTTTTTCCCCTTGAAAAAAATCCCACCTTATTGATAGCATAGATCCAGAAGCAGTCTGATCTTGATCTGCACCGTCTGCAAAACGGAACTGAGTCGAACTTACAGCTTAACCCTTCACCATACAATCCCGACCCTGAGAAAGAAGCCTTTCGAAAACATGGGGGAAAGGAGAAAATACTGGTAACCAGCATTTTCTCTTTTTTCCAGAATGTTTTCCACTTAACTAAAAAGGAATTCCAATGTTAGGGTCAAATTTATTTTGTCGTCTGCTAATGGTTTCAGTTTGGGCCTGTCTAAAGAGTTAATCCTTATCAAACGACAAAAGTTTGGACTTTTCTAAATTCAAGGAATTTGCAGATGACAAATGTGACACATAAGGTGGAAATTATTTTTGAAAGGGCAGGAAACACTGTGGGAAGAATTACAGAAGAATTGTGTTAGCATGCATCCACCCATACTGCAAATAGCCACAAAAAAATGCAGGTGTTAAAATGCATTAAAATTTAATTCATATCATTTAACTCTTTACCAAACGACAAAATTTTGGACTGGACCAAACTGAAAGCATTTGCAGACGACACATTAAATGAAGCTTAAACGATGATTTCTGCCTGTGATAAGGTAGAAAACATTGTGGGAAAAGGAGAAAATGCTGGTTACCAGCATTTTCTTCTTTTCTCACAATGTTTTCAAAAGGCCTCTTCGGCAGTGTCGTTAAAAGACGGGATTGTTTGGTAAAGGGTTAAAAGTATGGAAAATTTTGTGAAGGTGACAATCTATTATTGTGTGGCCGGTTCACGTGTTAGCCGCTGGCAGAAACTGAATCTTAAAATCAGGCAAAAAATATTCAAAAGATAGTGACCTGGCAACTTTTAACCTAGTTTTGAAATTAATTTCTCTGCCAGCGACTAACTATTGGACCGATCGTGCAATAACAGATTGTCATCTTCACAATAATTTCCATACTTTTAAATATGGTATGATAGAAATTTTAATGCATTTTAGCACCCGCTTTCTTTACTTTTGGCCGCTATCGTTACTTTAAAATGAGGAATAAATGATGTAAACGTGAAAAAAACAACAACTTTACTTGTAGGGCTCCCAAGCAGTCTTTCCAGCTCGTTAATCTTCTCCCGTGTGTTAGTCACGACTAGTCGAGCGTTGTCTTGCTCGCAGGCCAGTTTCGCATCTTGCCAATTTCTGTGTGCGTTCCTGAAGATCTTGACACAAAACTCTTCGTGATTTCCTAAAACCACCCTAGTGTAACCCCCAGATAGGTCACAGTGGTGCCCTGGAATCAGCATTTAGTTTGTTTGTTTGTTTGTATCGGAGTTTCCGTTTTAACAATCTTAGGTCATATCAAGGAGGTCAGTGCTCCTACGCATGTGTTTCCCGGGTTTCTCACACCAGTAATGACACAACTTTCTTTCCAAGTCACTGACTACTTTTCCCAAATGAATCTGAGGTGAGAGGCAAAAAATCGCCGGAAAGAAAGTTTGCCTCGACCGGGTATCGAACTCGCAACCACCAGGTCACGAGTCAAGTGCACTAACCACCGAGCTACTCGGTCGGGCCAGCATTTAAATGTCCATAGAACATGGAAGCCAGAATGTTTTTCAAAAGGCGTCTACCTCAGGGTCTCGTTAAAACTCGTAATTGTGCGATAAGGGGTTAATTCGTCATCTAAAGAAAAAAAGATTTTCAAAATGGATGAGTCTTAAAATTTTGTGATAAGGTGAAAAATCTTGTCATACCTGGTGCCTGAGTGGCAACAGCACGAGTTGTCGTCATGACGGGATTTTCTGTTGGTTGGATTTGTATGGGTGGCTTAGTGGGTGGATTTGTGGGCGCCTGGGTGGCTGTCACCAAGCTTTGGTTGTAGTAATTGTTGCAAAAATCTGTGTCACAACAGGCGCCCCTTCCATACGCTTTGAGAGAAGCGCATGCCTAAAATGAAAACTAAAGTATGAGCAATAAACCATAGTTTGGTCCATTTATTTAGGTAAGAGCCATAAACCATGGTATTCGTTCGGTCATCTTATATAGATATGAGCCATAACTTGTTCACTTAGCTTATTTAGGTTAGAGCCAAAAGCCATAGTATTTGTTCATTCAGTTTATTGAGGTATGAGCCATAAACCATAGTATTTGTTCAGTCAGTTTATTTAGGTATGGGTCCTATACAATGGTATTTGTTCAGTCAGCTCATTTAGGTTTAGGCCATAAATCATGGTACATGTATTTGTTAAGTCAGTTTATTTAGGTATGAGCCGTGGGTATGTGCAATAAACTATGGTATTTGTTCAGAGAGTTTATTAAGGTATGAGTCATAAACCATGGCATTTCTTCGGTCAGTTCATTTAGGAATAAGCCATAAATCAAGGTATTTGTTTGGTTGCCTTATTTACATCTAGGTACGAGCCATAAACTATTGTATTTGTTCGATCAGCTAATTTAGGTATAAGTCATTAACCATGGTATTTGTTCGTTAAGTTTATTGAGTTATGTCCCATAAACCACGGTATTCGTTCTGTCGGCTTATTTAGGGATGAACCATCAACCGTAAGTCGTTCAGTTAGCTTTTTTTGGGTAAGAGCTAAAATCCATGGTATTTGTTCAGACGGTTTATTTAGGTATAAGCATAATAATCATAATATTTGTTCATTCAGCTTATCGAGGTATGAACCATAAACCATGGTATTTGTTCGGTCAGTTTATTTATGTATGGGCCATAAACCATGATGCTTTTATCATTAGTTATCATTAGTTAATTTAGTTTTGAGCCATTAAGCACAGTATTTGCTTAAACATTCTATTCAGGTATGACAAATAAACTATAGTATTTATTCTGCCACTGTTTACGCCATAAACCACGGCATTTGTTCGGTCAGTTCATTTAGGTATGACCCATAAACCAAGGTATTTGTTTGATCGTCTTATTTAGGTATCAGCCATAAACCATAAAATTTGTTCGGTAGGCTTATTTAGGTATGCTCCATCAACTGTGGCATTTGTTCGATAATTTTATTTAGATATGAACCATCAACCGCAACTTGTTCAGTTAGCTTATTTAGGTAAGGGCCAAGGACCATGGTATTTGTTCATTCAGTTTATTTAGGTATGAGCCATAAACCATAGTACATGTACATGTACATGTATTTGTTCAGTCATTTTTTTTTTTTCAGGTATAAACCATAGACTGTGCTATTGTTCGGTCAGTTTATTTAGGTACGAGCCGTAAACCATGGTATTTGCTTAATTATTTTACTTTGTTTTGAACCGTTATAAAACATGAATTCATGCTCAGCTTTAAATTTGAGCCATGGTCTGTGAAAAGGGGGCTTCATGTATCCGCAAAAAGTATCGACCAATGTAAGCCCAAGCAGGCTGACCTGGATGGAAACATTTTGCTACTGGTCAATTTTCTGCATGTCTAAAGATGATTCAGTGGGTCGTTAGACAAATGGATTTTATGGATCCATAATTATGTAATGACTTGATTGGTATAATGCATTATAGAAAAACATCAAACCTCCCTTACGAGTGCATGGTTTATTTCATTAATGCTTCAGGCAGTACTTTGAAAAATAGACATTTTATCTAAGGAGAAGAAGGAAGGTATTGCTCTGAATGTTAAAAGCTTACTCCATTAGTTGTTTCAAATTATATCTAGATCTTTATAAGTTTGAAATTTCATGCTTAATTGAGTTAACCCTTAGGCTGCTAAGCGCGACTCAATGACATTTTGCGGACAGTGTAGATCAAGATCAGACTGCACAAAACGTGCAGTCTGATCTTGGATTTACACTGTCCGATAAGGATATTTTTCCCCCAAAAAATATCTTTGAAAGAACAAAATTTGATAATTACTATCGGTTTGTAATTGTCATTTCACTTATTTAGCAGGTTAACGGTTAAAAATGATTTCTAATCAATGAGCAAGATTTATAAGCCTCGATTTGTGGAGACTACAGAACAACGTTCATTTACTTACACTTTCATGTTCACATTCAGAGCTATAGACCTCGCCTTGTATGGGCTGCAGACCTATCAGGTCCACACGCAAACGGGTCAAACATTTCTGCAAAAAATCAAAGTAACGAAAGTACTAACAGACTAGCCATTGTGTAATAAGCGGCCTGGTAAAGATAAAACTTGGTTGGTCCATACAAGATTGAAGAAAAACGGTCCAATCCTGTTATTAAGTCAAATGCAGTCCAATTCGGTCATTACGCCCAATCCGGTTTGGCAGGGTCCTATCAGGCTATTAAGTTCGACCCGGTTCGATCCGATGACTTTACCCACTGCGCGTAGCCATTTATTTAATACAGTAAAAAAAAAAATACTCTGTAGAAAGTCTAGCTGTTGATCTTTATGTGAAAAAAAAAAAAAATGACATGTCAGATTAACGATTAAATGCCTAAATACTTTCTGGAATTCACTTTTAGATGAATTTTCCGTTCTTTGTCACTTTCCTATCTGTTGGACAACTTCGTAGCTAGACGAGACCTACAAAACTCGCGAAAAACACAAGGATGAAAATGGCTGCGTTGGGATATGTACAGATGAGCCAGCGTTGCTTAGGTCACTGACTTAATTTACATGTTAGCAAACATCTAGTACCATACCGTTTATATCTTGTTCAGCCTTTGATTCTGTAAAAAGATATCGGTCACATTGAAGTGGTAGAGATTTTGTAGTTTATGTCATATGTCATATTTACCAGAATTACGATTTCTAGCAGAGAAAAAAAAAAATTCCAGCGAGGCATTTTTGGCGACTGTTGAGTTTTTGTCTTTGGATCTAGGTCACTATCGATAGTAACTGAATAGCGTTCTTGTGCTCTGTAGTCTAAAAAGCAGGCGTATGAAATAAACAGTTCTCTGTTATCGACCTCATCTTTTGTAACTGAGTTGTGAAACATTAAATCAAACTTTGTCTCATTTTAACCCATTGAAATAAACTTAATCTCATTTTAGCCCATGTTTTTGCTTGGATAAATATCCTTTCTTCTGATTATTAATAAAGCTGGGAAATGTGCCAATAGCATATCATAATGTCAGAAACGTAGCTTCAGTCTCTTGAGCAAAATTCTATCTTTACAAAACTATATGAGCCATGCTCTGGCAAAATGGGGCTTAATGCATCTCCGTGATGCATGATATCATGAAGCAAATCATTACAATTTTATACAACCCAAAAATCCGTTTTGTAAAACAGCATACTGAATCACGAGGTATACTGGTCCTTTGACTTGTAGAAAATTGACCAAAAGCAAAAAGTGTCGGTCCAGGTGAGCCTGAGCGGACTGTACAGGCTGACCTGGATCGTGCATTAAGCCCCCTTTTCATAGAGCATGGCTCATATTTAGTTGTACCAAAATTTGCAATGAGTTATGTGGTAGGCTGACTAGGTATAAAATGACGATAACATTAGTACAGCGCCCGTGTAATAGACTATTTATTCTCCCAGTGCAAAATATATACATAGTAAAATTAGTGTTGCACCCCCTGTGTTTTTTACCGGGTTTAATTTTCTGGCGTGAATGAGATAAAATTGGGTCGAAATTAGAATTCGGCTGCTGCATACACCAACAGACTCGTCTTTTGCCCATAAAATGAACTGAACTGAGGTATCCCTTGACCTCATGGTAAGTGTGAATCTTTTGCCTAGATGTTGCTTTCAAATTTAAGAAAAACGAGAAGCGTTTAAGTTTGGTTAAAACGTCGAAACAAAACTTACGACAGGTTGAAAGTGACCTGCAGAGAATGGACACACAAAATCAGGCAATATTGCGTACTTCCGCCCGTGGCATGCAAAACAGCTTGCAGTCTTTGTCTCACACCTCTCACGAGAGGTTAAAACAGCTCGATCAGTAGCTGCTGCCATGAGGTTAAGGGATACCTCAGTTCATTCCATTTCAGAGACAACAGACTTGTTTGTTCTTGTATACAGCAGCCAGATTCTACTTTCCAACCCATTTCATATCATTCACGCCAGAAAATTAAACACGTTAAAAACACAGGGGGTGCAACACTAATTTTACTATGTTATATATAGGCCTCACTTTGAACGTCTTGCGTTGGTTGAAACTACAGTTAACTGAAAATCAGAAAGACCTACATGATCTTATAGACTTAACTAAACGAGCAGGTGGTATATAGATCCAAGATCAGACTGCACATGTTGTGCAGTCTGATCTTGATCCATGCCGCCTGCAAATGCCCTCATTTTTGTCTTTGGCACTGACAGTGTTAACCCTTAACCTGCTGAGTAAATAAAATGAAACTTTCAAGCCGATATTAAAAACCCGGATGTTGCTATTTCAAAAATTTTTTCTTGGAGAAAAATATCTCCTGATCGGACAGTGTAGATCCAAGATCAGACTGCACGTTCAGTGCTGTCTGATCTTGATCTACACCGTTCGCAAAAGGTCATTGAATCTCGCTTAGCAGCCTAAGGTTTAAATTAGAATTGAAAAAAATGATTCTCACAAGATATTTGATTTAACCCTTTACCACACAATCCCGACTTTTAACGACCCCAACGAAAAAGCCTTTTGAAAACATTGTGGGAAAAGGATAAAATGCTGGTAACCAGCATTTTCTCCTTTTCCCGCAATGTTTTCTATTCTTGCCTAAACAAAGTTAAATTTTTGAGTAACATTTATTTTGTCGTCTGCAAAAGCTTTCAATTTGGACTGATCTAAAATTTTGTCGTTTGGTAAACAGTTAAATCAATAAAATTTCCAAATTAAATTTGATAAGCTTATTGTCTACTTACCTCAGTAGTAGAACAAACACTGACTCGTTCACACAGTTTAGGATCAGTCAGATAGGGACATGTATAGCAGTATAGACCTCTTGCTGGACGGAGAATTTCTGATAACAAAGTACAATATAAGACTTCAAAAATGTGCCAATTTCAAAAAAAAAAAAAAAAAGAAATTTAGAGATATTCTTGCCAGGCATTCTTAATTACGATCTTAGTCTTTTTCTTGATTCAAAAAGTAAAGCAATTTTTGATTGGCTGAACCAAATCGTTTGGTTTAGCTAAAGCCAATGAGAAATTGCGTTACTTTCAAATTTAGAAAAATCATGATAATTAAACTACGAATGTTATAAAGTCCGGTCGTTGAATATTGACCATGTGTCCGTATTTACCAACTATTACGAATATTCTTAGTCTAATTGTAGACTTAGAAAGTAACACAACTTCTGATTGGCTGAACCAAATGAGTCATGTTCTGTGAAAAGGGGGCTTAATGTATCTGCGAAAAGTTTCGGCCCAGGTCAGCCTGCGCAGTCTGCGCAGGCTGACCTGGGCCGAAACTTTTCGTTATTGGTCAATTTTATGTATTCAAAGCAATTTTATGTATTCAAAGGGCCAGTCTACCTTATGATAAAGTCGGTTCTTAGACATAAGGGATTTAATGGGTCCCTAATTATTTGATAACTCATTTGGTATCAAGCATTGCAGAGCTGTATTAACCCTTTACCGTACGATGCCGCCTTTTGACGCCCCTGGGAAAGAAGCCTTTTGAAAACATTGTGGGAAAAGGAGAAAATGCTGGTAACCAGCATTTTCTCCTTTTCCCACAATGTTTTCTACCCTGTCGAAGAAAAATTGCACAATTGAGCCACATTGAAATTGTTGTCTGCAAATGCTTTCAATTTGGACAAGGCTAAAATTTTGTCGTCTGGTAAAGGGTTAAGACCCCCTTTGCCAGAGCAAGGCTCAAATGGTTTAGCCTATCAGAATTTGTGTTGCTTTCAAATTTCGAAAAATCATAAGAATGAAATTACGTATGTTTTTAAGTACGGTCGATTATAATTGGCCCTGGGCATGCTTCTCTTGTGTATCGTTGCTTTCCTCTATACCCGACGACATTTCAAACTTGTGCAAATTAAACATATACTTGTACAGACAACAAATAAACTGTGACTTATATCATTGGTTTAGTCTTTGAGAGGGTAGAAATCATCGACAAAAAAAAAATATGCTAGCCAACAGCGTTACTTTCTTTTTCCAGCAATGTTTCTACAGAAAAGTCATCATGGTCGGGGTTATTTAAAGTTCGGATTGTTTGGCTAAGGATCTAAACAATGCTGTGTTTGCTGTGAGCCAAGTCATTCGCACAAGGAGGTGGAAACCTAAGAACGAATTAATGCCCTGTACGTTTGCCCCTAAAAAATAGTTCCACAAAGATTCTTTCATTATTTCTCTCTTTTGGCTTTCTCTCATCAATGTAAATGAGCCATGCTCAGGTAAAAGGGAATTTTATGCATTTCCGTAAAGTATACTAGTAATACTAAGCAAGTCGTCAGATAATCACGAATCCATAATTATTATATTGTTTAACAACCGACTGGATGATAATGAGGTAGGCTGGTCCATGGACATGTGACAATGTGACCTGTTCCGTATAACGCACCACGGAGATTCATTAAACCCCCATTTCCAAGAGAATGGTTCATAAAAATTAGGATACTTTACCAGGATTTCCGCAGCCATTGTTGTTACATTTGCCACCGTCGCAGCATTCACGGCACGTGACTATGTCAGAATTACGTTTGGTCAGTACTCCGCCCATAAATGCTCGACTGTTCAGTGCTCGGCGACCATTCAATGCTTCACATCTCTGGAAAAAAACATTTGTTTGTTAGTTTGTTTGTATTTGAGTTAAACTCTTTTTTAACAGCTAATATCATGTCATGGCGGTCAGTGCACCTACACATGTGTTTACTGGCTTTATTACACCAGTACTGATACAACGAAATATTTGCAGACGACATACCAAATTGATCTTAAAAAGTGGAATTCGTCCTCAAAAGGGTAGAAAACAATATGGGAAAAGGAGAAAATACCGGTTACCATTATTTTTTTCCTTTTCCAACAATGTCAGCAAAAGTCTTTTTTTCTCTGGGTCGTTGAAAGTCTGGATTGTTTTGGAAGGCTAACCAACTAACCCTTTTCTAACCCTATTTTTCGCCACCCCAAAGAAAAAAGCGTTTGAAAACATTGTGGGAAAATGTCGGTAACCAGCAATTTCTCCTTTTCCCACAATATTTTTAACTATTTCAAAGACATAAATCATCTTTTAGGCTACCTTTATTTATTGTCTGCAAATGTTTTCAAGTACGTCGAGTATATTTTCTTGCCGTTTGTTAAAACTTTAAACACTAGACACACTAGACCAAGCTCCTAATTCGTCAATGTAAAACTGATTCGAAGAAGAATTGATTGATTGATTGATTGATTGACTGACTGATTGATCGATCGATCGATCGATCGACCCGGACCGACCGACCGACTGACTGACTGACTGAATGAAAGATTGATTGATTTATTGATTATTTGATTGGTTGTATGGTGCTTAACGCCGTTTTCAACATCAGTTCAGTTACATCCCGACGGCCAGTGCACCTATCCTTGCTCTCCTGGAGTTTCTCTTACTAATACTTTGTACATTATTCTTCCAAAGCTACTGGCTGCTTTCCCTCATAACCATCGCCGTGACAATGATCAGAGGTGGGAGATGAATGAATCCTGTCGCAGTCACTAACATCAATCCTAAGAAAGCAACTGGTCGAGCCGGCGATTCGAACCAGCGACCTCCTGTTATCAAGTGTTTCATAATACTGATTGCGTTACCGGGGCCCAGCAGAAACCCATAAGGACGATAAGCGATCTATATTGTCTTGGCTGACGTGGATGAATTTCGAACATGTTAAAGAAAAAGTAGCGAGGACGTGATCGAATCGGTGCGCAGTCAGGACTCAATGAGGTGGGAACAACGGTACTGACGTGGCTGACGTGGATGAATTTCGAACATGTTAAATAAAAAGTAGCGAGGACGTGATCGAATCGGTACGCAGTTAGGACTCAATGAGGTGGGAACAACGGTACTGACGTAGTACTGACGTGGATGAATTTCGAACATGTTAAATAAAAAGTAGCGAGGACGTGATCGAATCGGTACGCAGTTAGGACTCAATGAGGTGGGAACAACGGTACTGACGTAGTACTGACGGGGCATAAGCCTAATATGGTTTTCATTGCCGAAGTGCAAGCCTGGTATGGACAGGATGGACTGCAATGTTCTTTCAAGAAAACTTGAAAAACATTCGAGAACCGAGAGGTCGTGGACTTAAATTCGAACCATGCTCTTGCAAAACGGGACTTAATGCATCTCCGTGATGTTTGATACCAAGCAAGTCATTACATAACTATGGATCCATAATAGCCATTTTATCTCACAACCGACTTAATTATGAGGCAGACTGATCCTTTTACATGCAGAAAATTGACCAATAGCAAAATGTGTCGGTCCAGTTCAGCCTGCGCGGACTGCGCAGGCTGACCTGGTTCGACACTTTTTGCAAATACTTTAAGCCCCCTTTTCACATGGCTCATTTATAAGATTACGAAGAGTGCAGTGAGGACTTTGTAAACGCGCAGTAAGTGCCATTTAAAATGTCTTAGAAAGAACGTAATAAAAACGCAAAGGACGCGGTGCGAGCTTGATCAAGACCGCGGTATAACTTAGCTGGAACGTGTACGACGCAATGACATCCTGGCGGGGGCGTAGTAAAGATGCAGAACCAATTTGAAGGCTATTCTTTTTTTCCCCCCATGCATTTCATTCCATTCTCCCTGCGTTTGTCAAGTTTTAAGAACGCAGTAGGGTCTATGTGAACTTTGTCTAAGTGTGACGGGGGCATTAATCCTTTGCCAACAGCTGCTCACCGATCCAAACATTTTGCAAAATAACAAAGAAACCTGCCCTCATACAATGACTGGTTTGGGCCGCCAGGACTATCTCCAGGTATCAGCATTGGCGCATAAGCGTAAGTTCTAGATCCCCAAATGTTTAGAACAATCACGAAAAAAAAAAATACTTGAATCTAGACATTAAATTTCATCTAAGGAAATCTTTGGCGATATTTCGATGCTCCAATCATAAATTTAAGATAGAAATTGGTCGTCACCAAAATATATCGAGAGAAGACAGGATTTGTAGTTTTTGTTTCAAAGCGGATAAGATAAGGTTAGTTGAAAACGAATACCATGTGTTTTTTATTTGTCCGAATTATAGCGATTTACGTACTCAGTATCTTTTCTCCCGGCACAATGGTGACACTCATCCAAATGCATTTCATTCCCTTCCAACCCTTTAAAGCGCCGATTAAACCCAATGGTCATTTTCATTCTAGAATAAAACCAATATAATTGCAAATTCATGGCTACCTTTTGCCTGTATTGTTTTAACATAGCGGACAGTGTAGATCAAAGATCAGGCTGCACATTTTGTGCAGCCTGATCTTGATCTACATTGACCGCAAAGGCAACTAGATTAGTGAAAGGCGCTTTAAGGGTTAACTATACAAATATTTTGCAAGATAACTAGGAAACCTGCCATCCTAAACTATAACTGGTTTAGGCCGCCATGTCTCACACCTAGCACTAGTATCACCTTGGTCGCCTAAGATACCACAAATTTACGACAAAAAGCATAAATACGAGATTTCGGTACTAAACGAAAAAATATATGCCATGCTCTGTGAAAAGGGGATCTCATGCATCTGCAAACAGTATCGACCTATGTCGCGCAGGCTGACATGGGTCGAAACCTTTTGCTATTTGCAAATTTTCGGTATGTCCAAGGACCATTCTACCTAATGATTCAGTGATTGTTGGACAAAAAATGGATTTTATGGATTCATAATTATATGTGTGACTAGGTATAGTGGATCACGGAGATGCATTAACCCTTTACCAGACGACAATATTTTGGCCTTGTCCAAATTGAAAGCATTTGCAGACGACAATTTCAATGTGGATCGAATGGTGGAATTTTTCCTTGATAGGGTAGAAAACATTGTGGGAAAAGGCGAAAATGTTGGTTACCAGCATTTTCTCCTTTTCCCACATTCTTTTCAAAAGGCTTCTTCCTAGCGTCCTTAAAACTCGGGATTGTGTGGTAAGGAAGTAAACCCTCTTTGGCAAGAGTATGGTTCACATTAAAGATATCTCTTACTCACTGTATTGCTTTCGCAACCAGAGTTGTACTCCACATTTCCGCTTGTTGTAATCACTTGTTCGATGAAGCAGGACTGTAAAAAGGAACAAAAGAAAAAGAAAGTTTTTTCAGCACCAAGTTTATAAACACGATTCTCTCGACGGCTGAAAATATATTTAAACAATCATGCAATAATACATTTGGAAATCGCAAGCATTTGCTAAAAGTTACGTGTTGTTATAAGTAGCATAATTACCTCCCTTTAACTCTTTACTAAACGACAAATTTTTAGACTAGCCCAAATTGAAAGCATTTGCAGACGACAAATTAAATGCAACTTAAAAATTGAAATTTGTTATGGGACCTGTAGAAAACAGTGTGGGAAAAGGAGAAAATGCTGGTTACCAGCATTTTCTCTTTTTCCCACAATGTTTTCAAAAGGTTTCCTTTTTTAGGGTCGTTAAAAGTCGGGATTGTGTGGTAAAAAGTTAAACAATCATGCAATAATACATTTGGAAATTCCAAGCATTTGCTGTAAGTTACGTGTTGTTATAAGTAGCATAATTACCTCCCTTTAAGGAATGCAAATGAGATAAGCTACGCAAGATGTTAGTGTACTTGTGAAGGTATATAAGCTCTGGCAACAAGGTTTTTAATGAATCTTTGTGATGCATTATACCAAGCAAGTTGCCACATAATTATGAATCCGAAAATTCATTTTGTCTTACAACCAGCTGTGTCATGAAGTAGAATAGTCCTTAGACATGCAGAAAATTTACAAAAAGCAAAAGGTTTTGACCCAGGTCAGCCTGCGCGTGCTGCGCAGACTGATCTTGGTCGATACATTTTGAGAATCCATTCACCCCATTTTTACAAAGCATGACACAATTACATGTGGCTGTAATGAAAATTGTCTTTCAAAGGCTAAAAACAGGAGAAAATTTTCCCCCTCTTCAAAGGCTTCCTGTGTCAGGTCTGCTAAACAATGGACTTTTCTAAATGAAAATATTATGAAATCGCTATCTTTTTTTTTTCTAACCAGTAGTTTCTCCATTTCCCACAGTGTTTCTACCTGTTCAAGTACAAATCATTATATTTAGGTCCCATTTAACCCTTAGGCTGCTAAACGCGACCTATGAACCTTTTGGTCTTTTGGATAGCGTAGATCAAGATCAGACTGCAAAGAACTTGCAGACTGAATTTGCATCTTAAGTTTCCGATCAGCGAATATTACCCCCCCCCCCCCCAACAAAAATAGCAAAATTTGGGTTCATATTCTAGGCTTGAAAGTTTCATTTAACTTCTTTGACGGGTTAAGCCTTAGGCTGAAAGGTGCAACTCCCTGACTATTTGCGGACAATGAAGATCAAGATCAGACTGCACAAAACTTGCAGTCTGATCTTGGATCTACACTGTCCGATTAGGAAATATTTTTCTCCCCCAAAAATAAGTTTGAAATAGCATTTTTCGGGGTAATTTTTACTTTAGGCTTGAATGTTTTATTTAAGTTATTTAGCAGGATGTACTGACCTTTTGCGGACGGTGTAGATCAAGATCAGACTGCACAAAACGTGCAGTCTGATCTTGGATCTACACTGTCCGGTTAGGAGATATTTTTCTTTAAAAAAAAGAAAAAATAATAAGTTTGAAATAACATTGTTCAGGTTTTACTATGGGCTTGAAAGTTTCATTTAACTTATGAACTGACCTTTTGTGGACAGTGTAGATCAAGATAAGACTGCAAAAAAATGCCGTCTGATCTTGATCTACGCTGTCCGATTAGGAGATATTTTTTCCAATAATAAGTTTGAAAAAGCATCATTCGGGTTTTTACTATCGGTTTTATTTAACTAACTTAGCAAGTCAAGGGTTAGGTTAATGTCTTCAAATATTTTCAAAAACTTTGTCGTCTAGTAAAGACTGACAATATTGGCGCCTACCTCGTCTTCTGAACAAGTTGTCAGATCTCCACAGCTCATCGGCGTGGGTACACTGCTACATTCAAAACATTCGACCGAGTCCCCTGCAACAGGTTTATTGCCCCCATTATTTAACCCTTTCCCGTACAATGACGCCTTTTAACGCCCCTGGGAAAGAAACCTTTTGAAAACATTGTGGGAAAAGGAGAAAATGCTGGTTACCACATTCCCACAATGTTTTCTACCCTATCAAAGAAAACTTGCACCATTTGGGACAAACTGAAATTGTCATCAGCAAATGCTTTCAATTTGGACTACGCTAAAAATTTGTCGTCTGGTAAAGGGTTAAACTTACCCAGGTCAACATCATTTACATAAATTAAAATTCTATTTGGGGTGCGAAGCATCCCGGCTCAGATTTACCATGTGGGAAATTGAACCTGAAATATCTGATGCTGGGGTACCTAACATTGCAAAATCATTACCTGGAAAAATAGTTCTAGTACGAAAGCATTTTATTCACTGTGGCATCAAGGCATCACTAAAAAGTTAACAACAGGAGAACTTACACGACTTGGACGATAAATATGTAAACAAATACATCATTATCATAACACAATTTAAAAAAGAGTGTTAGAACAGACTACCATGAGGCATACATAGGTATACGCATTTACGTATCAGTTCCACCAAATAGCGTCAAGAATGGTCAACAAGTGCCACGAAAAGCTTAAAAGCATCATGAGAACTCTTGTGGTAATTCCTTTGAATAGGATTGCTCTATTTGTCTAAATATTGCTGAATAATACTTCTCACATCGTTTAATTTTGACATTCTATTTAACCCCCTTCCCCTCAGACACACAAAAAAGAGACATTTTATAGTTTGTTCTGAGATTTATGGGAGAGATACCTCTCTCAGCTCTTTAAATGTCTGCTTGCTCTTACTCAATTCTTTCTAGTAGCACTATGTTAGATTTCAATTTGAGCAGGATTAAACGCATCCCACCTCAGCAGCGCTTTCACCGCTTTGATTACCCTCGGCATCACACGGGGCTGCCTTTGGTATATGTCCCGAATGGTCACGGAAATATTTCGTACGGTATACGTGAATGAAGTTGCTTACCTGTATATGTAATTACCTTACAGAGAACTAGTTCAAGTCTTCCATAACTTAAGCGAGTGAGAACTAAACTTCCCGAATGATAGACGGAGTTCTATTTATATGCCTACTAATATAATTATTCAGCATAAAGGTCAGGATCAGGTTAAATGAAACAATATACACATTGGGAATTTGGTTGATTTCTCGAGCATTTAATAATTCAAGTAAATCAGTTAATTCTTTACCTGACGGCAAAACTTTAGACCTGGCTTAATTGAAAGCATTTTCAAACAACAAACTGAGATTTGACATGCAGAAAATGGACCGATAGCAAAAAGTAACGAACTATGTCTGCGCAGGCTGACTGAGTCGATATTTTTTGCAAATGCATTACACCCCCTTTTTATAAAGCATGACTCAAATTGAATGAAATTATAAATGGGTTTGAAGAATAAAAACTTGAAAAGGAAACAAACCAATTTCTTTTTTTTTTTTCATTTAGAAAACATACAGTTACAGTCTATGTATTCAATAATCGTTTGTAGGATTTACAATCTAGGGGCCCCAGTTTGACCCTCAGTCGCAGCCTTGGGTTTTCGTACATGTATCATAAGCAAGAGTGAGACCTCTAGGGACCTCTAGGGACAGACAGAGTCTTCAAAATCGGACCAATGGACAACAGGTGGACAACTAAATGAACGAACGAACGAACGAACTAATGAATGAATGAATTAATTAATGAACGAACGAACGAACGAATGAATGAATGAATGAATGAATGTACGCACGAACGAAGGTAGGAACGAACGAACGAACGAGTGAATGCATGAATGAATGATCGAACGAACGATGAACAAAAGCAATACATGTACCTGGTTCTGTGTACAAAATGACGAGCTGTAAAAGAACAAAACACAACTTCATTTTCTCTCTAATGTCTTCGAAGTCTTATCTGTTCCAAATTTGGAAAGGTCATGATTTCAACATGCAATACATTCTCCAGTTTTGACAACAAACCCTTTACAAGTCTTTTTCTGTACTCATTGCTCCTTATAGTACAGACGATATCGTTATTGACATGTCGCTGTTTTTTTTTCAGGTAATGTCTTTCTTTACATTCCTTAAACTTTAACACTTAAGTAAATGAAAAAAAAAAATTGTCCAATTATGAAGTATTTTCAGAAGGCAATTTAAATGTGGCTCAGTTTTTGGAATTTGAAATGGTAAAAAACATAGTGGAGAAAGGAAAAAAATGTGGCCAGCATTTTCACGTTCACCCACTATCTTTTCAAAAGGGGTTTTTCTGAAGGTCGTCGAAATATGGGACTGTTTGATAAAGGGAATTATATAGATGGCGAAGTTGTCACATAACGAATGCTTTGTGATTAGAGCAACACTTAACTTGTCGTCTGCAAATGTCTTGAATTTGGACCAGTCTTAAATTCCATCGTTCGGTGAAGGAGGCATTAAACCAGACTTTGCCTAAAAATTTTTTGGCGGAAAATTCGACATTTGTTTGAAAAATTGACTGTTACTACAAAACAAGGGAAAAACAAAACAAAACAAAAATCCCTCGCTGGGACCCGAATATGTGACCTTTAACAGCGTAGTCGGTGACTCTACCATCTGAGCGATCGAACCAACCGATATTCGTTAAAAATGTACGTATCTCTTGTTATGAAATTAGGCATAAAAGGTTACTAAAGGTATAGGAAATTTTACCCTGAAAATACAAAGAAACGCTGTAATTCCTCATATTCTCTATATTCATTTCCATCCATGTTTTAATTTTAGAGCTATCTTTGCAAGGGAATGAAAATAACAAGTCTTTGCTAAGATTTTAAAAAAAAAAACCCGAAAAGGATATCTGGTTTGATGCCCTTTTTAAGAATTAACAACCTGCGATAGGGTTTACAGGCTTTTAACAGTATTTCAGTCATATCACATATTCGTGTCTTTTCCCGAGTTTCATCAGTACCAGGCTAGGAATCAGCAGTGCCTTGCCCAAAGTCAAATGTGCATGAAGTATGTTACTATAGCAAACGACATAAATTTGGACTCAACCGTATTGAAAGCATTTGCAGACAACATGAGTCATGTTCGGGCAAAAGGGGGCTAAATGCAATTCCGTGATGCATGATACCAGTCTAGCCCTAACATAATTATGGATTCATGATAACCACTTTTTTGTTTAACCCTTTCCCAAACGACAAATTTTAGACTGGTCCAAATTGAAAGATTTTGCAGACGACAATTTTGAATTTGACGAAAATGGCAGAAAGTCATCGAAAAGGGGAGAAAACACTGTGGGAAAAGGAGAAATTGCTCGTTACGAGTAATTTCTCCTTTTCCCACAGTGTTTTCAAAAGACTTGTACTGCAGACACGTGAAAACCAGGGCTTGTTTGGGAAAGGGTTAAATTACCGGCTTAATCAGGAGGTAGATTGGTCCTTGGACGAACAGAAAATTGACCAATAGCGAAAAGTTTCGGCCCAAGGTAAGCCTGTGCGGACTGCGCAGGCTGACCTGGGTCGATCCTTTTCGCAGATGCATTAAGCCCCCTTTTAACAGAGCATGGCTCATATTCAATGTGACACATATGATGTTGCTGCTTTTCGTTGGGTAAGCAAGATGGCTGTCGGAAGGACAGCTTTACTCTCTGAAGCCAATTAGTTTTTAAAATGCTTACATGAGTAAGTATTTGACATGTAGTGGACACAATTTAGGGAAAAAAAGGTGTGTTCTGACCCCAGCTGTGACCTTGAACTTTGACACTGGCATTCGAAACCCAACTCTGAATATTGTTTCATCAAGGTGCACATGCGTGTGAAAATTTTTCAAATTAAGACCAGGGCTTCAAGACATACGAAGCGGAAAGAATGTGACCAAGCATGACTTTGTGACCTTTAACGCCTCTGCTATGACCTTGACCGTGAAGCCTGATGTGTGAAACTTCACCTCTGGACATTCAAGGTGACACCAAAAGTGCCCTAGTGATAACAACAACAACAACAACAACAATAAGATGTCGACTGGAGTATGTGGGTGCCGACACTCATAACAACTTTGTATGTCAAGAAGGTTTGAAAATCCATAGAAAACGCACTTCTAGGAGAAAGTAAGCCTGAAATTAAGGAATCCTCGTATGTCACCAGTTAAAGAAAAACAGAATTACCTAGGTGCATTAAAGAATGAATATTTAAAACATATCAGCATCTCCCCAATAATGAATTGTAATCTGAAACTTTTAGAGTAATCTGAAACAATTAGAGTACTGATTCACCATCTTAACCCTTATCCTGTGAAATAAATGAAATGAAACTTTCAAGCTGATGGTAAAAACCCGAATAATGTTATTTCAAACTTATTTCTCGGAGAAAAATATCTCCTTATCGGACAGTGTAGATCAAATATCAGACTGCACGTTCCGTGCAGTCTGATCTTGATCTACACTGTCCGCAAAAGGTCAGTGAGTCGCGCTTAGCAGCCTAAAGGTTAACCGTATCTTAGTGAAAGGAGTGGCAGCTTGCGATTTCTTGTCATTCTAAAGCACTCTGTGGTAGACAATTAATTAATAGGCATTCCGGAGAATAACATCCACTCCCGCACTCCTTCTTAAACCTTTGCTTGCGAAGCGCTGCTCAAGTACCTTTGCGGACAGTGTAGATCAAGACCAGACTGCACAGAACGTGCAGTCTGATCTAGGATCTACACTGTCCGATAAGGAGATATTTTTCCCCCGAAATATGACCTTGAAAAAGTAATATTTGGGTTTTTAGAATGGGCTTGAAAAGTTTCATTTACCTTAGTTGGCAGGTTACAGGTTATTTTCTTTTACCCTTTACCGCATAATGCCGCCTTTTAACGACCTGGGAAAGAAGCCTTTTGTAAACATTGTTGGAAAAGGAGAAAATGCTGATAACCAGCATGTTCTCCTTTTCCCACAATGTTTTCTACCCTATTAAGAGAAAATTGACACCATTTAAGCCACATTGAATTTGTCGTCTGCAAATGCTTTCAATTTGGACAAGACTAAAATTTTGTCGTCTGGTAAAAGGGTTTAACCTCTTTCGTTGGTAGTTTAATTGAGATTACAGAAACGACGAAAGCACTGTAATCACCAATAACTCAATATAGAAAATAACAGAATTTCTGATTTGCTAAATCATTCGGTTACAAAATAATTGAGAATTCGACTAATGCGCTTTGACAAAAGGTGGTTTAATGCATCTCCGTGATGCATTTTACGTAGCAAGTCATCTGATGGTTATTGCTTTATAAAATCCAGTTTGTCTAACAACCGTGTAAATCATGCTGTAGAATGGTCTTTTGACATGCAAAAAATATACAAATAGCAAAAAGTTTCTACCCATGTCAGCCTGCGCGGAATGTGCAGCCTGCGCGGAATGTGCAGGCTATCATGGGTCGATAGTTTTTGCAGATGCGTTAAAACCCCTTTTCACAGAGCATAGTTCATTTAGAACGGTAGGTGAATACAGGCCAAGGATGCGTGTAAAATCGTCGAACTACTTTTTGTGACGTATCCACACAGTAAGTAGTAGTTAACACTATTCCCGGATCAGCAAATTTATGAATTTTCAACTTTTGACGTGGGTTTCAACCATTAAATGTTTTAAATTTATGAATTTTCAACTTTTGACGTGGGTTTCAACCATTAAATGTTTTAAATTTATGAATTTTCAACTTTTGACGTGGGTTTCAACCATTAGATGTTTTAAATTTATGAATTTTCAATTTTTGACGTGGGTTTCAACCATTAGATGTTTTAAATTTATGAATTTTCAACTTTTGACGTGGGTTTCAACCATTAGATGTTTTAAATTTACGAATTTTCAACTTTTAACGTGGGTTTCGGCCATCAGATGTTTCGAATTTACGAATTTTCAACTTTTAACGTGGGTTTCAATCATTAGATGTTTCGAATTTACGAATTTTCAACTTTTGACGTGGGTTTCGGCCATTACGATGTTTCGTCTTTTCGACGTTACGAATTTTCTTGGCTAACGTATCTCGGGCTAACGCATCTCTGGTTAACACCCCAGCAGCTTTTCCACGATAGCGATTTCCCGAACTGTCGCATTTCTCTCAGGTAGTTAGTTATACGCGCGCGCGAGCCGATTCGACGATTCGGGCTGCCCCCGCGCGTTTCCCATCGAATGAACTAGAATTCTTAAAAAAGTTTTATAATTTCGAGGAAATTTTAAATTTTTTTTTACAGGTCTAGTTCTCTCAATATTGCTAAATAAGAGTATTTTGCTTCTGAATTGTTGGTCCTTGTTATAAAGTTAATGACATCGCATTGTTTTACTTCTAGAGGTTGTGGAAAAACTATACAACTACAACGTTCGTCTCTCTTTTTTATTAAGGAGTGGTCGATATTTTCGATACCGTTTACGACTATATAACTTCCGTCCGGATTTTTTACGATAGCGCCGCCGTTATCGACGTAATTTTTATTAGCGGCGGCGTCACGATCTACGGGATTTGGTAAACCCATGATCGAGCGACCACCCATAGAAATGTCACCAACTGCTATATAACCATCTGGGCCTTAGACAAAAGCTCTATCACTATCATCCACATATTTTTTAATGGCCGCTTCGTTCGGTTCTGTAGGATCGAACAAGTTTTTTATTTTATTAAATCCCATGTTTAAATATCCCCTCATGTGGTAACCCCCATTTTCGTCCAATAACCCCGAATTAGAGTCAACATAATCCTTAGTCGCGACATCGTGAAGATTTACCGGGTTGCTAACTCTCGTCAACGTATTACCGTTCATATTTATAGAACCGGTAACTTCCGTCGTTCCGTCTTTGCGCAAAAAATTATTATTTATGTATGATAGCGACGCACCATCGCATTGCGTGTGTACCTCGGTGCTCATTCTTCCAAATTTGTCAACAGGCATTTTTTATATGCGAGTATTTTTTTAAATGTCTAATTCTAACAATAGTACGATAGCTGCACTCTCGACTGATTCGATGGCTTTTTTTCTCGAGTCATCAGCAATTTCTTGTATACTTCTGTTTCCATCTCTCATAACATCAAACAAAAGAGTAGATTTAATTTGTATTAGCGAGCACGACGAAAATTCGATGGGCGGATCAATTTCTTGGCAAGAAGTATAATTTGATGTTGGGGGGTAGAGCCACGGAAAAATAAAGGAATCTCCAAAGCTGTATGGATCAGTTGAGCTTCCAACCCTAAAATTCCATCCACCAAGTTCAATAAGGGTTTCGCGCAAAAATCCTCTTTCAACGTCGCGAGGAAACAATGTAATAGCGATTTTTTTAATTCTTCCGGCAGTAGGGGTAACATAGTAATCGTAAGTAGGTCTAGGCCCTCTATCGAAATTAAACAAGAAAGTGCTCACGCCCGGTATATCTAAATTAAATTTTCTTGTCACGGCGCGTATCAAAACGTGAGGTTTTACGATATTGTCTTTGCGCAAAAAATTATTATTTATGTAAGAGAGCGACGCACCATCGCATTGTGTATGCACCTCGGTGCTCATTCTTCCAAATTTATCGACAGGCATTTTTTATATAGCTAAAAAAGTTTATTTAAAACTCGTTGGAACTTATTTCCCGAGCTTAGTTCTTTAAGAACGAACAAGCATAAATGTCCGCAAAATACTTGCCCGGCTCGTTGTAATTGATCCGTATTGTAAAATATCGGTTGTTTCAGATAGTTTACTAGTTCGAGAGGCGGTTGCATGCCGTAACTGTCAAATTAACTTTTTAGTTTACCGTCTCTATATCAAGCGACCCAATGTGTACCGGACCCGCTCGTATCATCGAGATTTTATATACCGCATTCTTTTTTTCTACACTTTTGCGGTAAAGTGTCTCGTAAAAATACTCCTCTAAAAGAAGGAATTTTTAATTTTCTCGCGGCATCTTCTAGTTCGAAGTTGCTTAGTGGTTTGTTAGGTAAAATTACGTTTTTAATCGCGATCATTTTTATAACTAAATATTTTTAATGTCTTTAATATCAACCCATGAATATACATGGTCAGGGTAACCTTCCCATCTTACTAGAGATTTATTTTTTATCGTTTTAATAATCTCTCTTATCCTGAACACATCTTGTTTAGTTTTTTGTAGTTCGGGTTCATAAAAGGTACCTTTTATTTCATTCCCGGCATAATCTTCAATTTTGTACGTTGCGGGTGATGTGCGTTTTACCTCACTAATCGTAAAAATCTCTTCAGTCCATCTTGGGGTATATCCTTTTTCGAAGGTCTTTTTCTTTTTAGTTATCCTTACTTTATCGCCGACGGAAAACTTAGGGTTTATATTTTTTACTTCGAAATAATCGGGATAAAGCTCTTGGAAAACTTTGGTTTCATTTACCTTCTTACTAGCATTTACTGGCGTCATCTTAATGGAAGAATGTTTCGCGTTATTATATTCTTTAACGAGATCCGGTAACGCGTCGATGTAAACCCTCGTGGATTTAGCGGTAAAATATTTCCAGATTTTTTCTTTCATCGTCCTAATCCATCTCTCAACGACGCTAGATTTTTCCTCATTTTCGGTGGAATACAACTCTATCAAGCCTTTAACGTGTTTGTTATAAAACTCTTTACCCTTATCTACCCACATTTTCTCGGGTTTTCTCTCCTTAAAAATACTCTTTAATGCTTCAGCGACAGATTCCCCCGTCTTATCTTTTAATGGAATCAACCAACCGTACTTGGAAAAGATATCAATGACAGCGAGAAGATATCTTATACCGCGATTAAATTTAGAAAATGCTTGCATGTCTACTAAATCTGCGGCCCATATCCTATCAATACCTTTTACCATGACCCTTCTTCTCCTAAATTTTCTTCTTACGGGTTTGTGTAACTCTTCCGCTAAAGTTGTTATATCGAATTTTTTTTCCCGACCCCCATTCCGAATCTCTTCTTCGTTCCAATCAGATTACTAACGATGGACCGTTCCATTTTTTCCCTGATTGTAGGATTATAGATTCCCTTTAGTTCCGTTAACATATTTTTACCGCAAATAGCGTTTCTGCTAGCCGTATCGTCGTGTTTAAGATAACAAATATCGTGATGGTACACCGCCTCATCAACACGGTTTATCGGTTTACTCCATTCCTTCGGCGTTAAATCGGGGTTGAGTCTTTTACTTAATTTAGTACCGGGCCCGGTAAAGTTATGACCAGGGAGATGCATTTCAACGGGTAAATTATTTATGATCTTATTTAGTATCGACGCGCCTTTTTTTTTTTTTTACGAAGTTCGTTTTAGTCGTTCCGCACACAACGCATTTTCCGCGCGCCATATTCCTTCCATTTTTGGTAACAACATATTCTACGTTGGTGGTATTAGTATGTCTTCTACATTTTACGCAATACATCCTTTTTTTAATATATATATATATTTTTTATTATTAAAAAATGGATGTTATAGATTTATCGTGGAACAAAGCGGTATCAAATAGGCTTAATAACCCTTTTTTACCTAAAAGCATTAGGGGGTTAATTATCGGTAAATCGGGTTGCGGTAAGACAACGCTTTTACTGAACCTTTTGCTAAGACCGGAATGGCTCGATTACAATAATTTATGCATTTTTGGAAAAAGTCTTTTTCAGCCCGAATATCGTATTCTTAAAAAAGCTTTCGAAGAAAAACTACCGAAAGAGTCGATTTTAAAGTTGTTTAACATTCGCGACGAAATACAGGATTCTAATGTTTCCCCCGCAGCTTTGATCGAGGAATGGATTAAAACCCTTAAAAATAAATCGGATATAACGTGCAGTTTCTTCGAAACCGCGGAGGATGTGCCCGATCCGAGAAAATTGGAAGAGGGGAACAAAAATTTAATGATTTTCGACGATTTACTTTTAGAAAAACAAAATAAATGCGAATGTTACTATATTCGCGGAAGACATAGTAATGTCGACTGTTTTTATCTCTCGCAAAACTATTTTAGGTTGCCGAGGCAAACTATTAGGGAAAACGCGAATTTTCTCTGCCTTTTTAGGCAAGACCTCAAGAACATTAATCATATTTATAGCGATCATGTCGGCGAAGATATGCCGAAAGAAGAGTTTAGAAAATTTTGTAAAAAGGTATGGGAAAAGCCGCACGGTTTTGTCGTTATCGATTTATCGAGCGAAAAAAATATCGGAAAGTATAGAGACGGTTTTGATAACTTTTATATCCCCGAAATAAAATAATTTTTTTACTATAAAAAAATGGAAGATCTTTTAAAACGGATAGTCGAAAATACGCGACAAAAAATGTCCGCGCAAATTATAGTAAGCGACAACAAAACGCGCTTTAGATTCAACTGGAAAAGGATAGAAAATACGAAGTAGCTTTGGTAAACCTCGAAACATACTACTCTTTTCCAAACATTGATGTAACGAACAACACGTTTATTTATTCCAACGATAATGGCGTTTCTTGGTTTGAAATAGAAATACCGGAAGGAAGTTACGACGTTATAGACATTAACGATACCATTCACCAGGAAATGAGAAAAAAAGGCCACTTCGATTTAGCTAATGAGGAATATCCTATTAACATTTCGGCGAAACTAATACGTTAAAATCTGTTCTTACCCTCGAAGACGGTTATCAAGTAGATTTTAATCATCCAAACTCCATTTCTAAAGTACTAGGTTTTACTCGCGCGAAATACGAAGCGGGTTTTCACGAGTCGGAGAACGTAGTAAACATTCTTAATATAAATTCCTTACTCATTAACATCGATATTATCTCAGGAAGCTACGTTAATGGTTCAACACAAAACACAATTTACTCTTTTTTCCCGAATGTTGCGCCGGGTTATAAGATAATTGAATCGCCCGTTAATTTAGTATATTTACCGATAACATTGGATGAAATACACGATATGGAAGTAAAAATTACGGACCAAAATGGAACTTTACTAAATCTTAGGGGAGAAAATGTAACGATTAGATTTCATATTAAAGAGACGTAAAAAATAAAAATATATATATAAAATGACGAGCTACATAAATGTTAGAGTAAATATATCGGATGGGCAAAAGAAAAAAATCCTTTCCACTATTAAAAAGGGAAACGAAAAAATAGGTATACGTTTAGAGCACGAAGATTTGCGAGGCAATGATGTTTTAGCGGTTACCCAGTCACAAGCGAAAAAAATAGCTAATGCCTTCGAAAATGGTACCGGCGTAACAATTAAGTTTTCCGCTAGCCAGCTTAAACATAATAAAGAAATAAAAGGTGGTTTTCTAGGGATGCTAGCCGGATTAGCCGCGAGAGCTTTACCGATGTTAGCTAGATCCGTTTTACCCACATTAGCTCAAGGCGCTCTTTTGGGATTAGCGTCATCGGGCGTACAAAAAGCGTTGGGTTCGGGACTTTTCCTTAAAAAAGGTGGCCACATTTGTCGCGTAGAAACAGACGGAAAAGGTCTTTATTTGAGCCCCTATAAAGGCAAAGGATTAGGGGCTGTTGGTGACGGTTTATATTTAAAACAGGGCGGAAAGTTTTACGATGGAAGTGGACTTCTTTTCGGGCCAAATAGTCCTTTTGCTAATATTCCCATTTTGGGCGCGATATTATAAATTATAATTAAAAAAAAAGATGCACAAATTTAGCGTAAAACCGAGAATTTCGCGATCAAAAACGGTTCATTGGAGGCCAACTCCTAATTTAAAACATCCCCCGATAAAAGTAAATCCGTTAACTTGGCGAATCTTTTGTCAAAAAGAAATTATATTAACTCCGGGGCAAGTATTTCCGATGCAATTAGGTTTAGGTTTTATGATGACCAAAGGCGTAGTTTTAACCTCATTAGCATATTCTTTTAGATTTAAAAAATGTAGTTTACAAAATGAGATTAGCCTCGAAGATGCGGAGGATATTTTAATTACTATTACTAACAATTCGAACGATGCGGTGAAAATAAAAGAAAATGAGCTTTTATGTCACGTTTATTACCATTTAAAAAAAAAAAAATATTACGCTAATAAAAAATGGAAATGACTAATAAATATCCAGTATTACCAACGGCTCCTCCGGATGATGAGGGGCCGGATTATCGTTTGTATAGAATTAACGAGATACAAAACTTTTTAGAAGCAGAGATAACGAGAAGAGAATCTTTAAGTAAGAAATATTTTAGGGCCGCGAGAATAGTAGATAATATAGATACCGTTTTAGTTGTGACTACTACAGTTGGCGGGTTAGGCGGTATAGGTTTGTTAGCGACGGTAGTCGCGTTACCAGCGGTTATAGCGTTAGAAAGCGTCGCGGGTTTTTGCGGTTTTTTAAGCGTGGTAGGGAAATGCGTCGCTAGAAATACTACGACCAAAGTGGAAAAACATGAGAAAATTAAAACCATCGCTAGTACTAAATTAAATACTATATCTTCCCACGTCTCAAAAGCTTTAATGGATAAAAAAGTCTCTCACGAAGAATTTCTACTGATCATGGAGGAATTAGAGAAATATAAAAAGATGAAGGAAGAAATTAGATCGAAATTTAAGAAAAAGATAACGAGCGAAACAGAAGAATCGTTAATAGAAAGAGGGAGAAGAGAACAGCGTGAGTCCTTTCGGAAGTTGGTTGAAAAACATCGTGGTAAGGAGCTGTAATATTAAGAAACCAAAAATTAAGTTTTCGTGTAGTTTTAGTTACAAAACGGATTAAAAAACTCCGTTAAAAACTCCGTTGAAAACTCCGTTAAAAACTCCGTTGAAAACTCCGTTGAAAAAAAATAATCCTAATAAAAAAAAAATGTCTTTCCTAAAAATCGATGATCCGGCTAAAAGAGACTTGATCGTAAAAGAGTATCTTGAAACAAAGAAGAATATTCGGAGTAACCAGCTAGCAGAAAGAATGGGTGAAATAGAATTACAATCCGATCTTACAAAGTTTTTTAAACCTATTACAGAAACGCAAAAAGCTACAACGAGGAAAATTACAGAGGGTCTTATACCTATTAAAGAGGGAATAGAAGGATTACAAAAAACTAACGAATTACCGAGTTACCCAACAATGAAAATTAGTACCTCCGAAGAAGGAGAAATGACTATCGGAGAAGGCGATGAAAAACAAACTATCGGACCAATAGCGTATAAGTATTTAACGAGATTCGCTAATAAAGCCGATGTTGATAAAACGTACTGGTTACATACTAAAAAGGATAAATTTTATATCGGTAATAAATTAGCGATAATTGTTGATAATGATATTGTGGTTGGTAATTCGGAATATGAAGGAACACCGGGTCTCTGGGAGTTAATTACTTCTAAAGACCCGGATAAAAACATTTATACGGACAATGATTACGATAATTATAAGGATTTAATGATAAAAACCAACACTCTTTATTGTAATTACGATCCGGCTACAAATCGCGCAAATTCTAATAGAGGAGCAAAATGGAATAAATTACTTAAGCATATTTGGTCTGATATAAAATTTGGGGAAGGTATCGTTATCCCGTGTGATCCTAACGCATTACTGCAAAGACTAGACTTACTTATAGCGGCTGGAAAGAGTGCCGCGGTAGATGCGGGGACGAGATTAGTTAAAAAGGCTTTAACTCTGAAATCCAAAAAAATTTTAGAAAAATATTCCGCTTTACCCGAAACGCGAGATATTAACGCGTTAATAGAAGGGAGTGGTAACGCAATCACTATAGAAGAATTAATTAAAAAATTAAATAGCGGATCCGGCATTAAGATATTATAAAAAAAAATTTTTTTTTTAGCTTAAGTAATTTTTTATATAAGTAAAATGAGCAACGCATTTTTAATTTTGGATGAATTTAGGGCCAAACTTGAAAAAGTTCTTCTTGAAAAGATAAAATTTTTACCTTTATATGACCAAAAATATAATAGGATAGATTTTTTGAATTTAGAATGGGTGGGCCAAACAGAAACAGAAATTTTAAATATTTTAACAAGAATGAAACCTTTTATATATTATTTGTGTAGTAGTAAAAAAACTGAAATTTTTTTATGTTTGTTTTAGAAGTATAATGGGTGATACGGTTTGTGTGTCAAATAGGTTGAATTCAGATTGTTCTTTAGACTTATATGATACCCTAATTCTCGCTTTTGTTGAAGGAAGAACATATAATCACAATTACATTATTTTTTTGCAAAAACCTTATTTATCTTTTTTTAAAATTATTTTTTCTGAAACTACTAGTTCAGGAGAAGCCGTTATTTTTCCAGAATTTTCTAACGGTAGTTCTGATATTGAATCTGCTAAAAATTTGCGTGAGCAAGATCGTGTCCTAGCGCGTGTCCGAGCGCGTGCCGAAGCGCTTGAACGTGTGCGTGCCCGAGAGTCTGATCTTGAGTCTGACCAAGAGCCTACCCGTGCTCGTGGACGTGGACATGGACGTGCTCCTACTCGTGAGTCAATAAACGCGGAAGAAACATTTTACGCGACAGAATGTGTAATTTGTTTGGTTGAAAAACCGAACATATTGTTTTGTAATTGTGGACATATACCAATTTGTGCTGGGTGTGACAATTTAAATAGAAATTCAAACAATTGCCCAGTGTGTAAAACTAGTAATACTATCAAGAGGAAAATATAAATATTTAACCTAATTGAAAGGTTAAATATTTTAAACCCTATGATGCCTCGAAGCAAAAGTACGAATTATTATATTATATAAAAATGAGCATCCTAAACACTATGGAACCAATTTTAAAAGATACTAGTATCGATGAGTACGAATACTACGAGTATGAGCCAATTACGGGCACCAATCTTAACAACTCCGGAGGAGATATTAGGGTACACATTGAAACCCTAGATCTTTTTACGCATCCTCGCGAAAGCTATTTACTTATAGAAGGCCGTTTAACGAAGGCTGATGGAACGGCTTACGCGAATGCCGACAACATTTCACTAACGAACAACGGTCTCATGTATCTTTTTAAAAATATTAAGTATCAACTTTCCGGTCAAGAGATAGAATCCATAACGCACCCTGGCCAAGCTAGTACGATGCTCGGGTTGCTAAAGTTACGATAAAGTTTTGTACGGGATGAAACAAGTTCTCACTTTTAAAAGAAACGACGATGATGACGCGATTTTTAGAGATAACAACGCAGATGTCGGTAAAATTACTTTGGATAAATTATCTTGGTTTATGCCGCACGTAATGCCGGCAGATAAGGAGAAGATGGAACTTTATAAACTTATCGAGAAAAAAGAAAAATTTCCGGTTGGGTATAGAATGCTGCAATGTGACTCCATTACCGTTCCGCAGTCAACATCATTTTCCTGGAGACTTTCCGTTAAACCGTCTCCCGAGGTGCCGCGTTCTATAATTGTCGGTTTTCAAACCGATAAAATCGGCGATCAAGAGCAAAATCCGGCCATATTCGATAACGCGAACATTAAAAATATTTACGTAATGTTAAATTCTACTAGATATCCGCTAGCAGACTACAATCTTTCGTTCGATAAACAACATTTTAGTAGAGCTTACGGCGACGCTGCTTTATTTAGATCGAAGTTTTTTAACATGGATGAGTTAGTATCTAATCCCAACTTTACCCCTTCGGAGTACAAAAGTCTTTATCCTTTGTTTTTGGTCGATGTTTCTAAGCAGAGTGAAAAGTTAAAATATTCTACTACCGATATTCAAATTAAAACTTTTTTTAACGCGAATGTACCCGCGGGCACGGAGGCATATGCCGTTATTATTAGCAATAGGCTAATAAATTTTCAGTCCGACGGAAATAAAATGAGCGTAGTAATTTAATTTAAGATTTTTTTTCCTATATTAAAAAAATGATAACGACGAGGGATTTAAAAAGAATTCTTAGTGAGAATAATATTCATTATTTCTCTTTTTGGAATAAGAAAGTTTTGATTGAGAAAGTAAAAGAACACGGATTAATGCCTGAGGAGACACCTAAACCAATAAAAAAAGTGCCCGTACCAGAAAAGATAAGTGATCCTAAGTATGCTAGATTAAATACTATTAGGAAAGAACCTAGAAAAGTTAGTTTAGTGGATGTTGAAACGGGCGAAATACGCGTTTTCCCCTCAATCTTTAAAGCCGGTAAATTTACTGGGCATTGCCCCCAAACGATATTAAACTGGGAAGGAAGAATTTGGAAAAATAAATATAGTATTAAGATTCCGAGAGCTTAAATAAATGTTTTCCTATTATAAAAAATAAATGTTAAGGGGCCAAAAAATTTTATAAAATAGCTTAAAGAAATTTTTTCCTATTATAAAAATAAATGTTAAGGGGCCAAAAAATTTTATAAAATAGCTTAAAGAAATTTTTTCCTATTATAAAAATAAATGTTAAGGGGCCAAAAAAAAAATTTTTATATAATAGCTTAAGAAATTTTTTTCCTATTATATAAAAATGAGTATCAATTTTAATATATTTACGTTAAAAGGGCTGAAAAATATCGCCAAGAATGAGTGTATGAAAGGTTACTCCAAGCTTAGGCGAGCCCAATTAATCGAGCGCCTGCAAGGCCCTCCATTATTAAAAATTGAGGGTAATACGAGTGGCGAAAACGATTTCACAAGATCAAGAATGAAAGATCTCATAAATGAAGCCAAGAGCTTGCGAATAAAAAATTACTCGAGAATTAGCAAAGCTCAATTGTTTGAGCGCGTAAGAAATCGGGGGCCGCCGATATTAAATGAGACTAATATAAGCGGCGCCCCGATATTAACCCCTAAACCTTATGTACCCCCAGTCCGCGTAACCCCCGCAGCTCCACCAACCCCCGCAGCTCCGTCAGTTGCGGAAATATTAAAATGTTTAGAAGAGCCAGTTAAAAGTAATATTTCGCCCAAGTTAAAGGATCTAAAAGAAAAAATAAAGGAAATTTATGAAGGAAAAGAAATGCCTAGTTATAAAGCCCCAGAAGATGTTAAAATGAAACTAGTGCAGACCGCACTTGATGACAAAATACGGGTATACAAAGGAATATGTCCACCATTCGACGTGGAAAAAAACATTATAATTTATAATAATGATACAGGTATGTCTTATTTCGTGACGTGTGAGTTTCTGAGGAACATGAGCGAAGAAATAATAAAAATTTTAAAAAATAATTATGGGAGAAAGGTGAAAATGAATGTTGAGGCTTTCATGTATCACTATGATAGCAATCCCCGAACTGATTCCAAACCAGCCCGGTTTCATTCGGACGAAAACGAAATAAATTTAAAAGGAACGGATTTACGGGGACTTTATGATAGAATGTCGGGCAAAATTTTAGAAAATTTTGAAAGATTTATCCAAAGGGACAGCGGGTGGCTGTTAAGAAATATTACAGAAGTAACGCTAAAAGCGGTCGTTTATGATCCATTGAAGGCTAAAGGCTACTTACCTTTGCCAGAATGGATTGAACAGAAAAAAGTTGTTATTAATATTAAAAATAATGATGAAAAGTGCTTTCTTTGGTGTATCCTAAGGGCATTAAACCCGGCTGAAAGGAACCCAAACAGAGTCGATAAGGCTCTGATTAAAAAAGAAAGCAGTTTAAATATGAGTGGAATAAAATATCCGGTCTCATTTCAGGATATTGATAAATTTGAAAATCAAAATCCAGAAATAAGTATTTATGTATTTGAATATACGGAAAAAAGAAAATTAACCGTATAAGAGCCACTAAAAAATTGAAAAATAATCATGTTAACTTACTTTATATCGAAGAAGGCGAAAAAAGTCACTTTTCTTTGATAAAAAATTTTAAAGGTCTTATACGAGACCAAATAATTGACCGCGGTAATGTTGAATATTGCATGCCATTTCGGTAGTAAAGAACTACTATCAAGGCATATGAAATATTGTAAAGAGTATACCCCTGTTACTTTAGAGATGCCAAAAAAAGGGCACAAAAATAGAATTTGTTAATCATGCGAGGAAAATAATAGTGCCTTTTGTTGTATACGCTGATTTTGAAAGCGTATTAACTCCAATAAACACTTGTCAGCCAAGCCCTCAAAGTAGCTTTACAACAAAAACTATGGTGCATAAAGCTTGTAGTTTTTACTACATGATAAAATGTTTTGATGACAATGTATGCGCCCCCGTATTAAGATCTTATACGGGTGAAAATGCGGAGGAAAAGTTTAGGGATTCTTTAACGCAAGATATAATGGAAATTTACTACAAATACTACCAAAATCCAAAACCCCTAAAAATAACGGAACAGGAGGAGGCTGCACACCAAAAAGAAGAAAAATGCTGGATTTGCAATGGCGAGTTTACTGAGGAAAATCGAAAGGTAAAGGATCATTGTCATTTCACTGGCAAATATAGAGGTGCCGCGCACAATGAATGCAATATAAATGCAAAAATTCCCAGCTTTACGCCCGTTTACTTACATAATTTAGACGGGTATGATGCCCATCTTTTTATAAAAATCCTCGGTAAAACCGAAGGGTATATTAACTGTATACCAAATAATGAAGAAAGGTATATCAGTTTCAGCAAAAAGATCACTGTTGAAAGAAATACTGTTTTGGTAAAAAATAAACCAATAACAAAATGTAAGTACCATACTATCAGGTTTCT
Source organism: Tridacna gigas (assembly GCA_945859785.2). Taxonomy (NCBI): domain Eukaryota; kingdom Metazoa; phylum Mollusca; class Bivalvia; order Cardiida; family Cardiidae; genus Tridacna; species Tridacna gigas. The sequence continues at coordinate 107,313,654 of OX244028.2, forward strand.
TGATAGTTTTAAATTTATGGCCTATAGCTTGGATAGTCTTTCGAGCTATCTAAATGAAGAGCAATTAAAAAATCTATCCAAATTTTTTACAAAAGACCAGTTACCATTAGTTACAAGGAAAGGGGTTTTCCCCTACGAATATTTAGATTCTTTGGACAAACTCAAAGAAACTAGTTTACCACCCAAAGAAAAATTTTATTCTAGTTTACATAGAAAACATATAAGCGATACGGATTATGTGCACGCGAAAAATGTTTGGAATACCTTTGAGATGAAAACCTTAAGGGATTATTTAGAATTATATAATAAAATAGATGTTTTACTTTTAGCTGATGTTTTCGAAAATTTTAGACGCATCTGCTTAAAATATTACAAACTAGACCCTAGTTGGTACTATACTTCTCCGGGTTTAGCTTATGATCTATTGTTTAAGAAAACACAGGTAAAACTGGAGCTTTTATCGGACCCTGACATGCTTTTAATGGTGGAACATGGAATTAGAGGTGGCGTAAGCATGAGTAGTAAAAGGTATTCCAAAGCCAATAATAAATATATAGGCGAACTATTCGAGCCGAGTAAACCTTCAAAATTTTTAACGTATATCGATGCGAATAGTTTATACCCTTGGGCAATGAACAAACCTCTTCCTACCCATGGGTTTGAGTGAGCGAGTGAAGAGGAATTAAAAGAATTGAAGAAATATTGTAATATTGAAGAGCATGGGATGATTCTAGAGGTAGATTTAGATTACCCGAAAGAATTGCATGATAGTCATAATGATTATCCCCTTGCGCCTGAACATTTAGTGATAAAAAATGTAAAAAAACTCGTACCAAATTTATATAATAAGAGTAATTATGTCATTCACTATGAAGCTTTAAAAACATATCTCGATTTAGGATTGAAAATTAAAAACATACATCGAGGGATAAAATTTGTAGAAAGTAATTTCATGAAATCATTTATCGACTTAAACGTTGAATTAAGAAAAAAGGCAGAGAATAAATTTGAAGAAGAGTTTTTTAAATTAATGATGAATTCTGTTTTTGGTAAGACCATTGAGAACATCAGAAATAGGGTAAATATCCAATTGGTCTCAAGCGATGTTGACTATCGTTATAGAAAGCTTGTGGCCAAGCCAAATTATAGCCACACAACAATTTTTGACTAAAACTTGGTGGCCGTACATATGAAGAAAACTAATATAAAATACAATAAACCTGTTTACTTAGGGATGAGTATTTTAGACAATAGTAAGTGTCATATGTATGACACTAACTATAATTACTTCAAAGAAAAGTATGGCGAAGATGTAAAAATGTGCTATACAGATACGGACAGTTTCATACTTGAAATAGAAACCAATGATTTTTACAAGGATATTGACTCAGTAAAAACTGAAAAATTTGATACAAGCAATTACCCACATGATCATTTTCTCAAATACAATGGAAACAAAAGGGTAATAGGGAAATTTAAGGATGAATTAGGTGGTAGGATTATGACGGAATTTGTAGGTTTAAGAGCAAAAAATTACGCTTTTAAAACGATAGAAGGTGAAGAACTAAAAAAGTGTAAGGGAGTTAAAAAGTGTGTCGTTGACTGCGACTTACACTTTAATGATTATAAAGAATGTTTGTTCAGTGGTGTAGAACAGTACAGGACTATGCCTATACTGAGAAGTTATAAACATCAGATATATACTGAAGTGATAAATAAGAAAGCACTAGCCTATGGTGATGATAAAAGGCACATCATAGGTGATAGGATAAAAATACAAGGTCTTTAGGTCACTACAGGAACGAGATGGATACTGAAGAGGCCTGGGAACAGAAAAAAGAAAGTCAGTTGTGTGATAAATAGTAGACCACACAAATTGTGAAAACCTGTAAGAAAATTATAAAACTTTTTTAAGAATTCTAGTTCATTCGATGGGAAACGCGCGGGGGGAGCCCGAATCGTCGAATCGGCTCGCGCGCGCGTATAACTACCTGAGAGAAATGCGACAGTTCGGGAAATCGCTATCATGGAAAAGCTGCTGGGGTGTTAACCAGAGATGCGTTAGCCCGAGATACGTTAGCCAAGAAAATTCGTAACGTCGAAAAGACGAAACATCGTAATGGCCGAAACCCACGTCAAAAGTTGAAAATTCGTTAATTCGAAACATCTAATGGCCGAAACCCACGTCAAAAGTTGAAAATTCGTAAATTTAAAACATCTAATGGCCGAAACCCACGTTAAAAGTTGAAAATTCGTAAATTTAAAACATCTAATGATTGAAACCCACGTTAAAAGTTGAAAATTCGTAAATTTAAAACATCTAATGGTTGAAACCCACGTCAAAAGTTGAAAATTCATAAATTTAAAACATTTAATGGTTGAAACCCACGTCAAAAGTTGAAAATTCATAAATTTAAAACATCTAATGGTTGAAACCCACGTCAAAAGTTGAAAATTCATAAATTTAAAACATTTAATGGTTGAAACCCACGTCAAAAGTTGAAAATTCATAAATTTAAAACATGTAATGGTTAAATGTGCTGATCCGGGAATAGTGTTAACTACTGTAAGTAATATGGCTTTCAGGAACTACCGGTGTAGGGCAGTCACGATAGTAGTCTGGATTACCTGCCCCTAGCACTACGTTATCGGGTCAGGCAAAGCGCAATAATGGCGGCCTCCTATGTGTCCACAAGAGTACCTTTACATGATTCCCCGTTTTCCCTAATATCATGTGATCCAGTTTGATCAGTTAATAAAATGAGATCAATTTTGTTTAAAAAATACATTACTAAGTCTAAAACGTGCTGTTGGGGTATGGTTTAAGTATAAATTCGACTATGAATCATTTTAAAAGTAGTCCTGTTTTCGGACGTTATAAAGGTCCACTGACATTTCGGATACTTAAAACATTTCTGTTATGTAGTTTTTCTCGCTAAATAAGAACGAAATGTAGAAAAACTCACTACCATGACTTTATTGCTAGCGATCTGTTTTGAATTCAGCCTATGATCCGATTTGATCATGTAAAATAACAATATCCCGTCTCCTCTGCATATTACCAACGGGGGCCGCCATTATTACGCTTTGTCTGACGTACTCTTGTGGTACGGCGGGGTACCAGACTAACACGATAGATTAGTCTGGTATCTTTTGTTAAGATTTAGAATCAAGTGGCAGAGGGTGTATATATCAAAGACTGGAGTTCAAGTTCTGTGCGTAGTCGTCTTCCCCTTCTGTGTCTCTGTCTCTTCTCCTTATACCATTGTTGGCAATAATATAACTTACGGAGAATTGAATTGAGTCATGCTCTGGCAAAAGGGGGCTTAATGCATCTCTGCGATGCATTATACCAAGCAAGACATCACCTAATTACGGATCCATAAAATCCAGTTTGTCAAACGACTGACTGTATCATGAGGTAGACTGGTCCTTTGACCTACAAAAATTTGACCCATGGCGAAATGTTTCGGCCCAGGTCATCCTGGATCGATACTTTTCGTAGATGCATTAAGCCCCCTTTTCACAGAGTGCGTCTCAAATATATTAGATACGTGCACAATTGATATGTACGGGTGAAATTAAACTATCCTATATTTACGCCTTTAAAAATCAAAGCGTTGAAAGCACTGGTGTGGCATTTGTCAAGGGAGCCATTGTTTGGAATTAATAATATGAAAAATAAACAATAGAAATAGTTTCAAAACGTTCGCTTAAAAGTCAGCCTACCATATAGTCATGCACACTCCTACAGAGTAGCGTGCAATTTTGTGGGACGAATTAGTCCCGGCGAACAAGCCCAGGGATGAATAAGACCAGGAACGAACTGGTTTTTGGGACGAGCGAGCACAGATTCGGGCGCTCAGGGGACAAAGAATGTGTGTATCATTACGCCAATAGAAGGACATAGCTAATCACGCTATTTTCAGTAAAAAAGAAGTATATCCACGATCGATGGCCTAATCCAATTTATTTTAAAACGCCATTTTCAAATTTATCTCTGGGTGCAATTGAAACGCTTATTTGTCTTAGAAAAATTGAGTTTAACTGGGTTTACTTTCTTCGGTTTTGCACAAACTAAAATTTTCAAAATACCATATTGAACTCATAGTGGCATTGTCTTCGACAAATGCCACAAAAACTGTCACCAATCGCAGTGAAAATGTCTATCACATATGCACACATGTCCAGGGAGAAAACAGTAGACCTTCCAGAGTGAAATGAGAAAATGGGACAGCTTTGCAAGGCAAAAATGACTTTTGGACTCCAAGTTCTGTGCTGTGTCGTCGTCCCTCTCTCTCTCTCTCTCTCTCTCATACCACTTTTGGCAATAATGTTATTTACGGAGAACTGAAATATACAAAACACAGTTGATATGCATGGGTCAAATCGTACTGTCCTATATTTCCGACGTTAAAAAAAAAATCTATCATCCATCGCAGTGTAAATGTGAGTCTGTTAAGTCCAAGAAGAAAGTATTAGGCCTCCTAGAGAGTAGTTAAAAAAAGGGACAGCTTTGTAAGGAAAATGATGATTTTATATAACAGACATCGTAGTAATGGAACTATTTTATTACGCGCATTTATACGCAAATGCATACGCTCTTGGGATTTATGTCACAGGAAATGATACTTTATCTACGACAAACAGACGTCGTTGTAAAGTCTAATGGACGTATAGTGGCTATAACATCTGAGCCATGCTATGTGAAAAGGGGGCTTGATGCATCTGCAAAAGATATTGACCCATGTCAGCCTGCGCAGTCCGCGGAGGCTGACATAGGTCGATACTTTTCACTATCTGTAAATTCTCTGTATGTCAAAGGACCAATCTACCTCCAATCCAATCGGTTGTTAGGCAAACTGAATTCGTATTCACCAACCATTCTTGAGAGCATTTTTAGTGTTATTCTCCAGATTTTTCCAAATTTGAAAGTAACACACCTCCTGATTGGCTGAACCATTTGGATTAGCCAGTCAGAAGTTGTGTTACTTTCAAATTTCGAAAATCTTTGAGATTAAGAGGCGTTCTTAGAAATGGTTGGTGAATACAGACCCTGGATTTTCACCGATAATTCTTGATATCATGCATCGCGAAGATGCATTAAACCCCCTTTTGCCGGAGCACAGCTCACATGAAAACAGATGGTGTTATTTTATCTCTTTGCATTGTCTTAGAACTAAATCTTATCAAATAAGATCAAGAACGCTTGAGATTTCTCGGGAGAGTTCATATATCCCCCATCTTTTCTATTTGGTTATTTTAGTGTATCGCTTCACCAAATGAGGAAAAAAATTGTCATGTCAAGATCCGAAGGAATTCCAGACGACAATCTAAAAGTGGATGAAATGATGGGATCCGTCTTTGAACATGTAGAAAACATTGTGGGAAAAAGGAGAAAATGCTGGTTACCAGCATTTTCTCCTTTTCCCACCATGTTTATACTTGCAAGCCTTCTTTCTCAAGATCGTTAAAAGCCCGGGGTTATGTAGTAAAGGTTGAAAAACATAAGATATTTGCGGAGATTTATTTTTCTTGTTTTTGGTACTTCGTTAGTCCACCTCTGCAGCAATAAGACTTTTCACGCCCTTAATGACACTGGCTTTTGTAAAAAACATACAAAAAGAACAATTTCCTGTAAATGGCAACCTCAACGTGGCAACCTCTTCCCAAAATTCAAATACACTTCAACGTAAGATTTTTTTTTTTTTCGCTTTCCTCGATTATTTATTAGCCATGCTCTGTTAAAAGGGAGCTTAATGCATCTGCAAAAAGTATCGACCCAGGTCAGCCTGCACAGTCCACGCAGGCTGACCTGTGTCGAAACTTTTTGCATTTTGTCGCTTTTCTCCATGTCCAGGGACCATTCTACCTCATGACTCAGCCGGTTGTTGGACAAAACGGATTTTATGGATCCACTAAATTATGTGATGTTTTGCTTGGTACAATGCATTACGAAAATATGTGAACCGTCATCGTGATATGACTGCGATAATGTTAAAAGGGGCGTTAAGCACCATTCAACCAATAATCTCTATCAATGTAAAATTGCACCATTTGAGCCACGTTGAAATTGTCGTCATGCAGATGCTTTCAATGTGGACAAAGCTAAATTTTTGTCTTCTAAACCACACCTTCAAGATTGATTCTGTTTTCCTGTTCGGAGAGAATCCTACAGTCAGATTGAAAGTAATAATAGTATAATAGTTGTTGTTTAGTTTAAACGTATAGCAGACAACAATATTTTTGACTTGTCAAAATTGAAAGCATTTACATACAACAAATTATACCTGATTCAAATACATGTAATAGGATTTGTCTGTAAATGGATAGAGAACACTGCGTTAAAAGGAGAAAACACTGGTTACTATTATTATTGTCGTTGTGTTTTTTTCCTGTACTTTCCAACTTCTTGTATAACGTTAAGATTGTATGAAATAATGTTCACCTAATCTCCCAGGAGGAAATAATGATGATGATGATGATGATGATGGTTGTTATTATTATGATGATGATGATGATGATGATTATATGACCGTCGCCGTCGTTGTTGTTGTTGAAGAATGAGAAAAGATTGAAAATTAGAATATGTTACTGCTGCTGCTGCTAATAATAATAATGATAATAATAAATCGTAACTAGCAATTTCTTCGTTATCCAAATTGTGACACATGAATCTATGAATTCTCGCTTTGTTTTTAAAGCACCAGATATATAGAGGATATTTGTTTTTTTCGGTGAAAGATCGAAATTTATTTCATCGAGTGAACATCATCGGTAATATTTTCACGAGTGGCGCAGCCACGAGTGAAAATATTACCGATGATGTTCACTCGATGAAATAAATTTCGATCTTTCATCGAAAAAAAAAACCCAAATATTCTATCTATTTCATGCTTCTAACGCCTTTTTTTGTCGAGACTTCCTTAAAAATCAGTACAAACTCCTCGTGGTCGGTATTCTCACTGGTCGTACCTGTGTAATATCGAAAAAATTTTTCACCGCTATTTCTCGATATCCTACCGGAAAGCATGAAATAAATAAAGTCGGTTTAGAAAAAAAACAGTCCACTGAAAATCAGAAAGATTATTTTGCTTATAAGCTTGACGAAGAAAGCAGACGGCATACATATGAGATCAGGGTGCAGTCTGATCTTGATTTATGCTGTCCACAAACCTCCTGCTTTCGCCCATGGTGATTAACCCGTGACCAAACGCCAAAATCTTTGACTTATTCAAGTTAAAAACATTTGTAGACGACAATTTAAATGTTGCTCAAATGACGGTTTTTGTCTGTTGAATGGTAGAAAACTTTGTGGGAAAAGGGGAAAATGCTGGTAACCAGCATTTTCCCCTTTTCCCACAATGTTTTCAAAAGTTTTATTCCTCAAGGTCGTTAAAACACGGGATTATTTGGCAAAGGGTTAAGGGGTTAATCTCTACTTCTCGTCGAGTATCCTTATTTTACAAGGATTTTTGCAAAGTCCTCTGTTGTAAATCTGTTTCTGGAACTAAAGAAGTAACCATTTTTTTTTGTACCCTGCAGCAAAAACATGAATCAACGTTAATTTTCTGGAACAAAACAGAAATCTCCTCAAAAGACAAATTCTAGTCGTTATTAAATTTACGTTTTATATTAACGACCTTCAGAAAACGCCGGGAGGCACAGAACTGCAACGACTTCCGTTGATCCATGCTCTGTGAAAGAGGGATTTAATGCAGCTGCAGAAAATTTTGACCCATGCCAGCCTGTGCAGTCGACGCAGGCTGACCTGGGCCGGAACTTTTTTGCCGTTAGTAAATTTTCTGCATGTCAAAAGATCGTTCTACCTCCAAATTCAGTCGGTTGTTAGACTGCATGGATTTTTATTGGTTCATAATTATGTGACGACTTGCCTGATGCATTAATTCCCCTTTTCCCAGATCATGGCTCAATTATATTGTCCCAGATTATGAATTTTGCTCGAAAACAGCTTTCTGCGTTGTCAGGAAAATCTCAAGGTGTGATATCGCTTTTCAGACATGTTATTTGCGTTCTCTGTCGGTTTGACATTCGTGCGCAATCTTTTGAATTCTTCGGGTTTTATTCATCTGAGCATGCGCAGTGCCCATTTTCCTTTATTTCCTCTAACGACAGAGATTAGGACAAGAAACATGAAGAAGAAAAAGAAATAGAGGAAGAAGAAGAAGAAGAAGAAAAAGAAGAAGAAGTACAACAACAACAGCAGCAGCAACAACAACAACAACAACTAGCCTCGAAGCAATAGTGTTTGTTATTTTTGTGAAAATATCTGGCAATCGAAGAGTTTGGAACAAGACGACAAAATAGGATCCTTTCAGCATTTTCTCTTTTCCCCGCAATTTTTAACCTTTCGAAGAAAAACATCATCAATTGAGCATTATTCAGTTTTTCGTCTGCAAATACTTCTAATATGGATGATTCCAAAATTTTGCCTTCTGATAAAAACTTGATACACAAAGAAACAGATCAACCTTTACGTAATTAAGTCTTTACCAGATGATTATCTTCTAGACATACCTAAATTGAACGCTTTTGCAGACAAGTCAAACGTTGCTGAGATCAAGAAATTTGTCTTTGATAGGAGAGAATACATTGTGAGAAAAGGTGAAAATGCTGGTTACCAGCATTTTCTCCTTTTCTCACAATGTTTTCGTACGTCTTTTTTCCTCGCCTGTCTAGTAAAGAGTTAGAGAATCCGACAAAGAAAATGTCTCTGATTTTTACAACTCATAAGATTGGAATAGCGTCTGCAACTATCTTAGATTGGCATTAATCTTTTGCCAGAACTTCAAATCGCAAGTTATATCTAATTATGACCACGTATTTCCCGAACCTCTGTTGTCTCGATGAGCGCATATGCTTAATAATTTGACAGACGATCAGCGTTTTTTTTTTTAACCCTTAGGCTGCTAAGCGTGACTCACTGACCTTTTGCGCACAGTGTAGATCAAGATCAGACTGCACAGAACGTGCAGTCTGATCTTGAATCTACACTGTCCGGTAAGAATGTATCTTTCCTCCAGCAACACCCTTGAAATAGGAAAAATTGCGTTTTACTATCGGCTTGAAATTTTCATTTCTTTTATTTTAGCAGGATAAGGCTAAACTAGAGAAGAAAGCTTTTGCAAACGTGGTGAGACAAAGAGAAAATGTTGGTGACAAGCAGAAGAATTCTCCCCCTTTTCCCACCATTTTTTGTGTTCTCAAAGACATGCCCGATGAATAAGGCCCCATTTTCTTTACACGCCGCGAGTTTGAAAATGGACGAGTCTTTTACCTTGCCATTTACTACCAAGTTAGCCTGGGTTCTAGTCCGATCATTTTTTTTTCTGACTTATATTCGGACTTTACTTTGTCAAAATCACATTTTTGTTCCAGTAGGATCATTTTTTCCTGTCTTGTATTCAAACTTAACTTTGTCAAAAATCACATTTTGTTCCAGTCCGATCATGTTTTCCTGTTTTATATTCGGACTTTACTTTGTCAAAAATGACATTTTTTTCCCCAGTCCGATCATCTTTTTCTTGTTTTATATTCGGACTTTATTTTGTCACAATGACATTTTTGTTTTAGTCCGATCATTTTTTTCCTGTTTTATATTTGGACTTAACTTTGTCAAAAATGACATTTTTGTTCCAGTCCGATCATTTTTTCCTGTTTTATATTCGGACTTTATTCTGTCAAAAATGACATTTTTTGACAAAGTAAAGTCCGAATATAACAAGACGAAAAAAAGATCGGTCTTGAACCCAGGCTACTACCAAATATGCTTTTGCAGAGAGTGTAGACTAAGGTAAGACTGCATATATACGTTGATCTACGTTGAAAAAATCGGGGTATGGGAGTCGATCTTTATTTTGCCTAGCCCGGTGGCCCAGACGGTAACATGCAGGGCTTGGAAACAAGGGGTCACTTGTTCAATTTTGTAGCTTGGCGATATTCTTTCCGAGGACTGATGATAGTCATTGGAACAGGATTCATCCCTCTCTCTCTGCTAAGCAATGTTTACGCGATGTTTATGATGGAAAGCAGCCATTTGCTTAGGAGGAATTTTGTACGAAATACTGATAAAAGAAATTTTAGGAATGCATTAATAGCTGCACTGGCCACCGTCAGATAATGTCTTAAGTTCTGTTAACCCTTTACTGCACAATGCTGACTTACAACAAACCTGAGAATGAAGCCTTTTGAAAACATGGTGGGAAAAGGAGAAAGTGCCGGTGACCAGCATTTTTCCCTTTCCCACAATGTTTTCTACCATATCAATGTGGATGTCTAGTAACCCACAATGTATTCATATCTCCACGTATTAGCGCCGAGCTGCCCTACGGCTTACAGGAAGAGATTTCACCCTCAAATAATGAAGAACATTGAGTAATAGTTTTTGTAAAGACTTTTCTTTTGAATTCACACGTAACAGAGCTGCCTGAGGTTTCTAGTATTCAATTCCTTTAATGCTTCACCAAACGACCCAGTTTAAAAACGACCTTGAGGAGGAAGACCCTTGAAAACATGGTGGGAAAAAACGAGAAAATGCTGGTAACCAGCATTTTCTCCGTTTTTCCCCACAATGTTTTCTACCTTTTCAAAGACAAATCCCGTCATTTAAGCCACGTTTACTTTTTTGTCATTCGTCAGCAAGTGTGATCAATTTGGTCGGGTCTAAAATTTTGTTGTTTCTGGTAAAGCGTTTTGTGTCTTGTTGATGGGAATGATGAGAGAGAATTCAACGGAAGCAAACAAAAATTTGTAATTTCAGAAATTACGTTTTGTCACAATCAGCAAAATCCTGATATCTTGTAAAACTGCAAAATGTACAACATTCTGTTGTCGCAATCAAAGCTATCAGTTGATATTGAATTAGCATGTTATTACTCGTTGAGCTTTGAAATTTTCTTCAAGGAGAGAAAAACAACATGGTGTCTTTGATAGCGCCAACAGATATATCTCTGACATTTAAAATGAAAGATTTACTACGAAGTTAGAGCCAAAATAATGTGATAATATCGTGGTGGGCAAAAATATGAGCCTTGCTCTGGCAAAAGAGGGATTAAAGCATCTCCGTGATGCATGATACAAAGCAAGTTATTACAGTATTACGTATCCAGAAAAACAATTTCGTATAACAACCAACCGAATCATGAGGTACACTGGTCCTTTGAAACACAGAAAATTGATCAATAGCAAAAAGTTTCCGACCCATGTCAGCCTGCGCAGACTGCGCAGGCTGACATGAATCGATACTTTTTACAGATGCAACAAGCCTTCTTTTCACAGAGCATGGTTATGCAATCTATATTATAGCTTGCATAAATTCCAATTGTCCCCAATTTAAAGTAAGACATAGCTAATAGGGAATAGCAGTTCTGCTGTAATAGCATCTTTAAGAAGTTTGTAGTTTTTAATTCATAAGAATAGTAATGTGCTTATAAATGAACTGGGAAAAAAAAAAAAAAACGGTTGAAAACAATAATACCTCATTGCCACTTTAAATGACCAAGTGATATCGCGCTTTGCTAATTTTGCGATTGATTGAACAGATCTTAAACAAAAAATACCTTTAGAAAAGACAGATGGCGTAAATTTGCAAGCAAATGGAAAGGGACCCTTAAAATAAACTTGTATACATTTTTAATCAATCACAATTTTCTATTTATTCATTTGTTATCAGTACCAAAGAGTACGTCAAAAGCCAGCACATTCAGCTATGCCAACAAATCCTGGCATGTTGTTTTGGTAAACCCACGACATCAATATTTACTGTAATAGACATAATTATCCACCGCAAAGTAAACCGTGGGATGCTAGCTTCAAATTTAAGCAATGATGACACATGATGACGGTGACAGGATTCCGTAAGAACCGTTTTAATTTTGCTTACGGACTTCTATTGGCACCACTGTTTTTTCAGGCATAAAAGGCATAAAATTCCACGAAATTTTCAAATTTACATTCATCACAAAGGAAATTAGCATCCATACCATTCCTAAGTAAAAGAGTCACAAACGAGACATACGGATCAACCCACGGATCTTATCTCTGTTCAACCCTAACAGTATACCAGCTAAACTCTACTCACTGACCTAATGCGGACAGCATAGATCAAGATCAGACTGCACAGAATGTGCAGTCTGATCTTGGATCTACACTGTCCGATAATGGGGAAATCTTCCCCCTCCCCAAATATACCTTTGAAATAGGAAACTTTGGATTTATGTTATGGAACCACTATGAATGACAATACTCTATGAGCACTATTTCGGCTATTGCCTTTTTAAAAACTCTACTCACTGACCTAATGCGGACAGCATAGATCAAGATCAGACTGCACAGAATGTGCAGTCTGATCTTGGATCTACACTGTCCGATAATGGGGAAATCTTCCCCCTCCCCAAATATACCTTTGAAATAGGAAAATTTGGATTTATGTTATGGAACCACTATGAATGACAATACTCTATGAGCACTATTTCGGCTATTGCCTTTTTAAAAAGTTCAAAACCCTTATTTTGAACTCTTGTTAAGGGCAATAGCCGAAATATTGAACGATAGAGCGTTGTTTTTCATAGTGGTTCATTCATTCCCTGGGGAATTCATAGTGTCATTGTGTTGTTTATGCTATCGGTTTGAAAGTTTCATTTCTTTTATTTAACAGGATAAGGGTTAACATTCTACACTAAAACTAACACGGAATAGGCATTGTGCAACCCTTTATAGTAAAACTGGCACAGATCAGGTATATCTCAACCCTTTATAGTAAAACTGGCACAGATCAGGTATATCTCAACCCTTTATAGTAAAACTGGCACAGATCCATTTAACCACCAGCCGATATAGCTCAGTAGGTAGAGCGTAGGACTTGTGAACACAATGTCCTACAGATTGTGGGTTCGTATCCCCGGCTGGCCAACTAAAAAATTACTAATAGTCTTTCGGATGAGACATTAAACCGAGGTCCCGTGTGACGGTGCTATACGCCGAGCACGTTAAAGAACCAGGCGAAGCTCTCAGTAGTTTCGACCTGTATCCTTGCACTATCCCCCGTAACAACTAACCGTCTTCTGGGGGCGTCGCTCAGATGGGCAACCGGTAGCGACGATAAATAAACGGAAATAACCAACCAGCATCCATTTAACCAGTGTATGGTTAACGCACATTAAAACCATTTAAATTATTACGCGTTTGACAAAACCTCTTTTATAATTATTTTTAAGTAATTTCAATTTTTTTTCCATCCACTAAATTTTTTTTTAATTTCAGTCAGTTGTGCAGCAGAGGTAAAAAAAAATTGAAATTTTCTAATGATGTTTGTAAAATGATTAGCATATCGATTATATCAATATGTCAGTTTTGAATAAAATAAGTAAAGAATCTCAACCCTTTATAGTAAAACTGGCACAGATCAGGTATATCTCAACCCTTTATAGTAAAACTGGCACAGATCAGGTATATCTCAACCCTTTATAGTAAAACCAACATCAGTGATAACACATGTAAACACTATCATGTAAAATGCGCACAAATGACACATATGTCAATCTTTAACCCTTAGGCTGCTAAGCGCGACTCACTGACCTTTTGCGAACAGCGTAGATCAAGATCAGACTGCACAGAACGTGCAGTCTGATCTTGGATCTACACTGTCCGATAAGGAGATAGCTTTCCTCCAAAAATACCTTTTGAAATAGGAAAACTCGGGTTTATACTATCCGTTTGAAAGTTTCATTGCTTTTATTTATCAGGATAAGGGTTGACAGAATAACTGGCCGCAATAAGACATAATTTCAACTCTTTATAGTAAAACCTACATGCATATGACACGTTTTAACATTTTACAGAAAACCTGGCACACATGAGACATATTGCAACTCTTTACCCTTATCTTAATCCTGCTAAATAGGTTAAAAAAAAAAAAAACTTTCAAGACGAAAAACCCAAATAATGTTTTATCAAACTTAATTTTTGGAGAACAATATCTTATCGGACAATGTAGATCCAAGATCAGACTGTACGTTCTGTGCAGTCTGATAGTGTCTCCACTGCCCGCTAAAGGTCAGTGAGCCGCGCTTAGAGCTGAAGGGTTAAGAATAAGATTGACACAATGACACATATTTCAACTCTTTACAGTAAAACGGATACAAATGGCACATACAAAACCTTTTACACTAAATCTGACAAAAGTGACACATAGTTATATTTTTTCACAGTAAAACCGGTATAAATGAAGAATATAATTTCGACCTTTTACAGTAAAACCAACACAAATGACACATATTTCAACCCTTTACAGTAAAACCAGCAAAAATTGAGACAAATTTCAACTTATTGCAGTAAAACCTACACAAATGAGACATAGAATAACCCTTTACCAAAACATGACGAATTTTAGGACTCTGAAATAGAAGTCTTGGAAATAATGTGAAAAAATGAAGGACATGCTGGAGACCGGCATTTTCTTTTTGGAGAACGTTTTTTCCATTTCATAAAAACCTGTTATTTTCTCCACATCAATATGATATATGCATTTGCTTTCAAAATAGACAAGTCTCAAGTTTGATGTCCGGTAAAATGATTAATGAAATGATTCATGCTCTGTGAAAAGGAGGCTTAATGCATCTGCTAAAAATAACGATCCATGTAACCCTGGATCGAAACATTTTGCTATGGGTCGATTTTCTGTATGTCAAACGAATTATTTTACATCATAATCCAGTCGGTTGTTAGACAAAATGAATTTTATCACATAAAACCACCTCCAGCAGTGTATTAAACCCATGACTTATTTTCGATAATACAGTAGTGTAATGTCGTTTTTTGGGTCCCGGATCTGGAAAATCTGTATATATGAGCGCGTGAAGCCAGTGAAACCAACCACAGCACATGCCGGAATTTGCTCCACTTCACCATTTCGCGGGAGAATGACGTCATTGTTACTAAGGCGTATACGCGTGAACAGCTTTATGGTTTTCATGTTTAATAACAACACGAAAATGCAGAAAAACGTGTCTAAATTCCACTAAATTGTGGAAATCTTACGATTTACTCGCTCTATATGGACTGTTTCGTTTAATTTTCGATGTACATATCAGATCTATCTTCTTATGTATGTGCACAATTCAAACCGAACTACATTTGTAAACATGGACTTGTGAACGGTATATAGCCTAAAGGTTAGGATGCAGGATACTTGTTTGTCTGTCCATCGTTTAATGTGATAAATAGAATCTCACACTCGTGTTATTGTGTTATCATTTTTATCAAACCCGTTGACTAAAATGTATTTGAGGCTCCCGTCATACATTTTGAGTCAACTCGTTTGATAAAAATGATAATACATAAACACTCATGTAAGATCCTCTAGTTATGGAGCCACAATAATGTGTAGTATCGTTACTTTCCGGGAGAAGTTCGGATCCCGGAATCTACCCGAGTTTAGGCGAAGAGCTGCTTATAAACAACTTTGGGAATTGTCCAATGGAAATACTGCGGCCCATCCTGCGCATGCGCAGGTGTTTACCTGGACCTGGACCGCTCCGAGATTCAGGCACTCGACTCCTCTACCTTCAACAGAACAGACCTTAAAGATTAAAACTAGCTGAACAATCCCTTACGAGGAACTGTTAAGCAGACTCAACAGACTGGCCGGCCAGACGTTCTGAATACTACATTCAGATAACCGTAAGTTGCCGGCTACACTGTTATTTATATTCTTATAGAGACCAGTTACTCTATAAATGTAATAACTTGCCTGGTATCATGCATCACGGAGATGCAGTAAACCCCCTTTTGCCAGAGCGCCGCTCAAATGTAATCGGCAATCTTGCTAAGGAAATAATTTTCTCAGACATCTGCAAAACCTATTAGTGATAGGCATAAGAGTCAACTTACCGATCATTTTTAAGGACATTCTGTAGTTATAAGTCTTTTAAAGATTTGATTAAGATCAAGTTGCTAAATTATGTCTGGAAAGGTTCATAACGAAATATTTGAGCCATGCTCTGGCAAAAGGGAGCTCAATGCATCTCCGTGATGCTTTGTACCAACCAAGGCGTCACAAAATTATAGATCCATCCATAATAGCCACTTTTTTTTTAATGTCCGACTGCATCATGAGGTAAGACTGGTCCTTTGACATGCAGAAACTTGGCCGATAGCGAAAAGTTTCGACCCAGGTCAGCCTGCGCGGACTGCGCAGGCTGACCTGGGTCGATACTTTTCGCAGATGCGTTAGGCCTCCTTTTTACAGAGCATGGCTCATTTCTATGGTTACCGTCTTGTATCTTATACTGTCAAAACGTCAACGATAGATACTGAATGAGGAAGATGACCTTTCTTTTACGCCAAGTCCAATTAATCTTCAGAAAAAATAGCATTGGAAATTATTTTCTGCTAAATATACATTAGAACTGACGCAAGCACTTTCCATCTCTATAGTTACACATTGTTCAAGATACCATATCAGTGACTGAACGTAACGGGTCTGTGACGCGACAAAGTTTGCGATGCGTGGTCAAATGATTCAATTCACACCGCAATGATTGTGAAACCCACGGTTGTAAAACAGGAGACTGTTTGGTAAAAAGGTTAATGTGCTCTATAATAGGGTTTTCCTTCTTGGAGCTTGATATTTCGGGGACGAATACCGAATTTTCCCAACATCTCTTAACATTTATCTACATATACAACCTGTTTACGCCTTCCACATGGTACTCAATGGAAACGCAGCGGCATTAAAAAAGTCTGTTATGAGCAACTGCTGTGTTTTTTCCCACAATTTTTTTCATGTCCTTGAGACAAATATTTTCCGATATCGAGGCATGAGCCTATACGGGCAGGCGAATTCTCCAAACGATACAATTTGTATACATGTATATCTCTCAAAGTGAATGAAAAACATTTGTTATCAAAGATCGTATCTTTAATTCCTAATTACTCTTAGCGTAACATTGGAAAACATTGATATACCAAATTCAAACCACTGGCATAGTATACAGAACGTAACATATACCAACAAGATTCGCCTTCTTACGTTGGCGACACTTACACGTTTCGAGCAATCAGCCGGCGTTACGTTGACATTGCCCAACTAGAGGACTGGTCGTAGACAGTTGCCTGCGGTAAATAAATCGAATAATTATAGCTTCAAGTTATAAATACATCAAAATCCTAAATTGCACTGTTCCGGCTGAACTCATTTACATATCAATTTTGCATCGGGGGAGGGGGGGGGGGGGGGGGTAAGTGAAGACTGTTAAAATATAAAAATACATATCTCTTGGTATATTCTGTATGTCTGCTCTTTTTACGTACTTTACGAAAACGCGTTTATGTTAATTCCATAAAACCCACACAATGTGTCGTTGACAGGCAATCTTCACAACTCGACCGATTTCGTAACTGCATCTTGACGTAAGGAGGTTGCCATTTTCAAAAAAAAAAAAAAAAAATTCAGACATATGATCTTAATCATATAGGTGCCTATTAAAATCAAGTCAGTGACAACAGCAGCAACTTCAGTGAAGCTCGTATATCTTTCAATCTGTCGCTGAAAACTGCCACCGAATTTGATAAATCACGTTGAAAAATAACTTTACAACATGTTTGTCATTGCATATTGTTTTTAAGAAGATTTAGATCGAAGATTTCGACTTGTGCATTTTTTGGTGGAGTCTTACAATTCTGCGAGCAATAGCCTATTTCCTGCGAAGAAATGTAAAGCGTATGTCAATATGGCCCATCGTATGACAGCCGAATGATTTGATCACCGATCACCCGAGGTTTGCCGAATGACGATTATATTCTCCTTTGCCAGTTGAATTATGTTTATGTGATCTCACTGTAAAGTGCGTCTGTACTGTACAAGAACTTGTTGTTAGAATCTTGCAGATGAAAATGTCTCCATCTTATACATCCAGGATATCAAAGTCCCACCGCAGTGAATCTTAAGTTCGGACTAGAAGATAGGGGCACACAGCTGTTCAGTAATAAAGTGAAGGTATGTAATGAAAGGAACATTACAATTTTGAGTCTGCATTTCTTTGTGGTCCGATCAGATCTCTTTGAGTGTGTAAAGAGGTTCGCATTGGATTCGACCTTCGGTTTCATCCGATACGCCCCTCTTTACGTTTGTAACGGTCAGGTTGTGAGGCCAAAAGGAAAGACATAAAGCAATATGAGATACTTTAACGTATTTATCAGTTGTGCTATTTCAGGAATTTAGAATTTCTGTTACATGGTACCGACAATTTTCACGGGGCTTCACTAATAATTTCTCATCAATGATACGTCATTTCACTGATATAAAGAGCTTCTGTTCTATTATGTCTTAACGTTACTAGGGTTTCCCCGGAATTGTCATTGAACACGTGAAAAACAGATAATCTTATCTATTTTTGAGGCGGAAAGTAAAATAATCAATCGGTATAAGTGACACAACTGGCTACCATTATGAATAAACAGATGTATGACAGACCTGATTTTGGCCGTAAACGGATGTCTGGTATATCCTTTGGGTGTTACATAAATCATTATTTCCCTTGATTCCTCAACGTTACTGCATTCTTCCTGATTATATTTTACCCGGTTTGCTTTTGTTTGTACATTCACTTGAATTCATTCTTTTAGTTTATGCTTACGCTTATTATTTTCTTGGTATATGCTTGAACTCCATTGCTGTTGTTTATTTTCGAATGCCTTTGCTTTGATCTGAGCTTGATTTTCCTTCCCTGGTTAAACCATAAATACCTTCATCTTGGTCTGTGCTTAAATATCTTTGCTTGAATACCTTTACTTTGGGTCATATCTTGAATACCGTTCTCTTGGGTTAATGCTTGAATAACTTCGCCCTGGTTTATGCTTGAATACCCTTGCCTGTGTTAATGCTTAGATAATTTTGCTCTGGTTTATGCTTGAATAACATTGCCTTTGTTTATGCTTGAATAACTTTGCATTCGTTTATGCTTGAATACCTTTGCCTTGGTTTATGCTTGAACAACTTTGCCCTGGTATATAATAACGTTTTGCTTGGGTTATGCTTGAATAACTTTGCCTTGGTTTATGCTTGAATAACTTTGTTTTGGTTTATGCTTGAACAACTTTGCCTTGGTTTATGCTGGAATAATTTTGCCTTTGTTTATATTTGGATACCTTTGTCTTTGTTTATGCTTGAATAACCTTTTCTTGGTTCATGTATGAATACATGTGCTTTGGTTAATGCATCAATATCTTGACCTGCTTTATACTTGATTATCTTTGCCCTTATTTATGCTTAAATGAATTTGCCTTAATTTATGATTGAATAATTTTGCCTTGGTTTATGCTTAAACAGCTTTGCCCTGGCTTATGATTTAATACCTTTGCCCGGGTTTATGCTTGAATAGATTTGTCTTGATTTTTGCTTAAATAACTTTGTCTTGGTTAATGCTTGTACAACTTTGCCTTGGTTTATGATGGAATAACTTTGCCTTGATTTATGCTGAAATAATTCTACATTATTTTTTAATATGTTGTCTTTGTTTATGTTTGAATAACTTTCTTGTGCATGCATGAATACATGTGCTTTGAATACTTTTGCCTTGGTTTATGCTTAGATAACCTTGCTTTGATTTATGGTTGAATGATTTTGCCTTGGTTTATGCTTGAATAACTTTGCCTTTGTTTATGCTTGAATAACCTTGCCTTGTTTTATACTTAAATAATTGTCCCTTTGTTTATGTTTAAATGCAGTTGTCTTGGTTTATGCTTTAATAACTTCGCCTAGATTTGTGCTTGAATATTTGTGCTTTGGTTTAACCTTGAATGCCTAGGCACTGGTATATAATTGAACAGCTCTGGTTTGGCAAAGTAATGCGTTTTGTCTGATTGTCTAGGCATTTGTTTATGCTTGAATACCTAACCTTTAGATAATGTTAAAATGCATTTGCTTCTCCTTGAATAGTTTAATACTGATTAAAATTTAATTTTCTTTGGTTTTATTTTATGTCGGAATAACTTACAGCTATGCCTTATATCTTTATGAGCAATACATTAACTTTAGGCCGTGCTTGAATTCCTTTACATCATATATCACATATCTAAACTTAGCACGTGCCCATAATTATGCAGTATGGCGATTTATCACTTCTTGCAATAATATATTGGTCTGAAACATAGATAACGATTTAACTAGTTAAACTCTATTAATCTTAATACCTCTCAGTGAAGAAAACTTAAAAACAAGGGAATTCAAATCAAATACCTACGTACTTTTCTAAACAGAAAAAGTAATACGTCCAGATGCTGTAGGTAATTACACGCTGTTTTTGCTCTGGTATGAAAATAAAAGGCTGGACAACGCAAAAAATTACATAGTTTACAACCGTTTAAAGTGAAAGTACTGGGAGAGGACAAATCAAAATGCTGCTTGAATTATAGAAGTTATCTTCGCAAAAGTAGAAAACATTGTGGGAAAAGGTGAAAAAATGAACCTGTTTACCATCATTGTCTCCCTTACAACAAAGTTTTCTAGAGGCATCAGATGCTTTTCAAAGTGGCCAAAATCATTTATTCCTATTTATTTTGTAGCCAGGAGATGGTTTGTTTTCTTCGATGTAAACAGTTTTTTTTTTCGATGTAAACATGTGTTCTATTTTTACAATACATTTTTCAGCAGCGACCGTAACGTTGACAGATTGCACTATAACAGATTATGAGACTCATAACAACGCCCATACTTTTATATCGTATGAATTAGATTTGTCTGCATTTGGACTCATCTTTGACAACGAGCATATGTTCACTTTTAGATATTTTACAGAACTTTGATTTTTTATCAAAGCAAAGTGTCTCTCATTTTTTGTCATGAGGACGTGTGATGAACATGTGAAATTTTACATGGGGACATTGAATAGTTGTACTTCTTATAAGGGCCGGCTGCCTAAATACTTCTAAAGTTACCATTATCGTTTACGTTAGGTCATAAGCCCTTTTTCTTTTCCCCTCAATGCTTTGAAAAGCTGCTAACTGCGAATTCAATACACGGTTATGGCAAACTTTCTGCAAGGCGATTTTTCGCCTCTCGCTCCTGATGCATTTGAAAAAAAAAGCAGTTCGTGGTTTGAAAAAAAAAGGTATGTCAGCACTAGTGTAAAAAAGCCAGGAAACACAAGCGTAGTTGCACTGACCACCATGATATGACCTAAGCTGTTTAAACCACGTTAAACTCAAATACAGACAAGCTCACTTTTAAATGGTATGAATCAAATTTGCCTGTTATTTCGACCCCAAAATTGTTTAGTTGTGGCCACTAGTGGGTCTTGAAAGTATCTATTCGTTCGTTCCTAGCAAATCAGTTACCATGACTTCTTTCGTCACTTTGCTTTCAAGAGCCGTCTCTGCACTACAAACAAGAGCACCGCATGCGGGTGCCAACGCTAGGCTGCAAGTGCTTGATTTTCAGTTAATATTCTATGTCGAAAAAGGGGCGTAACTGTGTCCAAAATAGTTTGTTGGTTAACGGCCCTTGTTGACTTGCTTTCCCTTTCGATAGTGAATAACTTTTACGAGTTTGAAGTAAATATCTTACGTAATGACAGTGATATTATAAAATGTCAAAGTTTTGAAAGTCAAAGTTTATGCAATGACGCAGACGACGACGTCAGGGCTGCGACAGTACGTGGACGCTTTCTTCGAAAACAGCCGAGCTAAAAGTACTGTTGTCTGCAGGTCTTGGGGATGCCATATTAAAAACACGTGACGTACTTGAAGCCATTCCCTAATTGAGACAATGGATGACATGTCAAGAAGACAAATAAGTGTAATATGAGACAGGGCTCAAGTTTTGTCTTAATGTCAAGATGATTTCGATCTTAATTCAAGGGAAACCATAAACTGCATAGTTATAGATAATGGACAATGGATTGCATTGAAAAGTTTAACCCTTTTTCCAAACGACAAATTTTAAACCTGTCAAAATTGAGGGTATCTGCTGACGACAAATTAGAAAATGATACATATCAGCCCAAGGTCTGTGATAGGATAGCAAACATTGTGGGAATAGGTTTTCATAAACAAGTTTTATTTTTTGAGTGGCATCAATTTTGTCGTCTTCAAATACTTTCAATTTAGACGAGTCCAAAATTTTGTCGTTTGGTAAAAAGTTAAGCCATCAGCCTACGGAACGGGCGGTCGAAAGTTAGAATCCCTGTGTCCTTAGAAAAGGTTTGTTCTGATATCACCGGTTGGTGAGCCATCAGCCAGTTAGTAAATGGTTACCGAATGCCTTCTTGCTTGGTATCTTGGCTTGAAAGGTTAGGACTCGGAAGGTAAATGTACCGTGCTCTGTGAAAAGGGCGTTTAACCCTTAAGCTGCTAAGCGCGACTCGCTGACCCTTTGCAGAAGTGTAGATCAAGATCAGACCGCACAGAACGTGCAGTCTGATCTTGGATCTACACTGTCCGATAAGGAGATATTTTTTATCCAAAACATAAGATTGAAATACCATTATTCCTATCGGCTTGAAAGTTTTATTTAACTTACTTACCAGGATAAGGGTTAATGCATCTGCAAAAAGTATCCACTCAGGTCAGCCTGCGCAGACATGGATCGAAGCTGTTTGCCATTTGTGCATTTTATGCACGTTCATAGATCCATAATTATGTGATAACTTGCTTGGTGTAATGCTTCAAAGATTTGCATTAAGCCCCCTTTTGCCAGAGCATGGCTAGACACTGGTACCTCTAGAGTCAGATATTGGCTAGACCTTCCGAATAAGAGGCGACACCACGATAAACAACGCTTTCCCAAACAAGCCCTGGTTTTCACGTGTCTGCAGGACAAGTCTTTTGAAAACACCGTGGGAAAAGGAGAAATTACTCGTAACGAGCAATTTCTCCCTTTCCCACAGTGTTTTCTTCCCTTTTTGAGACCTTTCTGCCATTTCCATCAAATTTTAAATTGTCGTCTGCAAACTCTTTTAATTTGGACCAGTCCAAACTTTGTCGTTTGGGAGAGGGTTAATGCACTGTGCCTTAAAATTATGTTGTATCACGTTATGTCAAAATAAAATCATAAATAGTTGTAATACCGATGTGAGCCACGCTCTGCCAAATAGGGGTTTAATGCATCTCCGTGATGCATTATACCAAGCAAGTCATCACATAATTATGGATCTATAAAATACACTTGGTATAACAACCAACTAATTCATGAGGTGGAATGGTCTTTTGGCATGCAGAAAATTGACCAATAGCAAAAGATTTCCACCAGTGTTAGCCTGCGCAGACTGCACAGGCTGAGCTGAATCAATGTATTTTGCAGATGCATTAAACCCCCTTTTCACAGAGCATGGCTTATTCCCTTTTTAGGCACTCGAATATTTTCATAGATAAATGATCGGTTTCATAGGAGTGTAATAGTGCTTAGGTTATAGCAATTATATCAGAAAATAGTCAATAAAATATTGGAATGTTTTAATCCTTAGGCTGCTAAGCGCGACTCGCTGACCTTTTGCGTACAGTGCAGATCAAGATCAGACTGCACAAAACGTGCAGTCTGATCTTGGATCTACACTGTCCGATGAGGAGATATCTTTCCTCCAAACAATATCTTTGATATAGCAAAATTTGATTGTTTTACTGTCAGCTTGAAAGTTTCATTTCGCTTAATTAGCAGGATAAGGGTTAATTCATTATGGACCGAGAATAAATAGCCTTTTTCCCACTCAGACTCCAAGTGCTGAAACGAGGTAAATGCTGAGTTTCTTTAGCACCAGAATGTCTGCAATTTGCTACAGTGTTTGGAAAAAAAAAGTTCCTTTAATTAAACCCTTGGCGACTAAATAAATGAAATTGGTAAGAAATGAAAATACTACTACTGCTACTACTACTTCTACTACTACTAATTACAATAATAATTCGAATTTAAGAAGAAAAATAAAGCCGAATTTGCTAAATTTCAAAAAGATTGCTTTGTCATGAATTATTTTAAAACAGTTCGTACAATGTAGATCAAAGATCAGACTTCTTCACGTTCTCTACAGTATGATGATCTTAATCAACATCGACAGCAAAACCAACTCAAAATATGTCCAGCAATTGCACAAGACAATTCAAACGTGACCCAAATCATTGAAAAGGTCTTTGAAAAGGAAAAAAAAAAAAATGCTGGAACAGGAGAAATGTTGTTTTACCAGCATTTTATCCTCTTACCACATTTTTTTCTTCTACATGGCCGAAAAAAAATTGGCATTGTCTATTAAAGGGTTGTCTCCTCACCAGACGACAAAACTTTAGACTTGTTCATTTTTGTATACACGACAATTCAAATGTAGCTTAAAAGAGGGATAATGTTTTTTTAAAGGTAGAAAACGATGCTGTTTATTAGGATTTTCTCCGACAATGTTTTTTTTTTTTTTATGAACTCCTTACCAAAAGATAAAACTTTAGACTTGGTCAAACGGGAACTATTTGTGGCCAAAAAAAAAAATTAAATGTCTCTGAAATGATGGTAATTATGCGAGAGTGTTGCAGAACCTTATGGGAAAAGGAGAAAATGCTGTTTACCAGCATTTTCTCCTTTTTCCATAAGGGATTTCTTCGAGGTCATAAAACATAGGATTGCCAGATAAAGGGTTAAATTGCACCCAGCCGAACACTGTAAAACGTTTTGTAAAGAATTTCCATTTAAACATTAAAACATAATTGTAGCTCCCCAGAGAGCAAAACTGTTTTTAGATCAAAGATGATTCGTGCTTGACAGTTTTAAGCATTTAATGGAAGCAGGGACTGACTAAATGGAAACTCGTAATGACTTTGAACATCGTGAAAATAACTAGCGCATGATTTTCACCCAATCCCCCTTCTTTTCCCCTCTCTGTAAAATTTCCTTCTTTTCTCTTGTTTTTAACCCTTTCAGCGCCATAGGCGAAAACAGGGACTTTTGCGGAGGGCATAGATTAAGATCAGACTGCACAGAACGTGCAGTCTGATCTTTGATCTATGCCCTCCGCTTGTTTTGTCTAGCCTATATGATAAAAATCTTCCGGAGACCCAGTGGATTGCATTTACTACCATCAAAAGAGGCCAAGTTTGTTTATTTGGCGCCGAAAAAGTTAAAAAGTAACAATAGCAGCCAAAAATGAACAAAGCTGGTGTTAAAATGCATTTAAATCTAAATCACACCATTTAAAAGAACGGAAGGATTGATGATAGTCATCGCGACAGGATTCATTTCTCTCTCACCGCTGACCATTGTTTCGACGATGGTTATGTGGGAAAGCAGCCAGTGGCTTGGAAAGAATATTGTGCGAAGTACTGGTAGAAGAAACTCCAGGAAAGGATGGATAGGTGCACTGGCCGCCGCGATATACCTGAAATAATGTTGAAAACGGCGTTAAACACCATACAACCAACCATACAAGAATGGAAGTTATTGTGAAGATGAAAATTTGTTATTGTACGGCCGGTCCAAGTAAAGAAATTAGATTCACTGGCAAATAGATTACTTTCAAAATAGGTTAAAAGTTGCCAATCATTCTGTCTTCTGTTTACTTTATGCCTGATTTTGAAATTCATTTTTATGGCAGAGACTAACACTTGGACCGACTACACAATAACAGATTATTATCTTCAGAATATTTTCCTTACTTTTAAATGGTGTGACTTAAATTTAGACGCATTCTAACACGTGCATTTTTTTGTCGCGATTGGGTCTTTAAGTTAACCTTTTACTGAAACGATCCCGTGTTTTAACTCTGTATCAAACGACAAAAGTTAAGATTCCACCAAATTGAAAGCATTTGCAGACGACAAATTAAATGTAGCTAAAATGGTTATTTGATAGAGTAGAAAATATAGTGGGAAAAGGAGAAAATTCTTAATCAAACGACAACATGCTGGACTCTACCGAATCCAAAGCAGCTACAAGCGAAAAATAAAATGTAGATTAAAAGGTTATTTCTGTATTTGATAGGGTAGAAAACGGTGTGGGATAAACTAATTCGGCCTCTTTTGATGGCTGTAAATACAATCCACTGAGTCTCCGGAAGATTTTTATCATATAGGCTTGACAAAACAAGCACAGGGCATAGATCAAAGATCAGACTGCACGTTCTGTGCAGTCTGATCTTGATCTATGCTGTCCGCAAAAGTTCCTGTTTTCGCCTATGGCGCTGAAAGGGTTAAACTGTTATTCAGCAGCATCTGCCACCAGCATTTCTCCTTTTCCCACAATGTTTTCTGCCCTTCCCAAACCAAACTTCCATCTTTCAGAAACATTTATTTTGTAGTCTGCAAATGCTTTCAATTTGGACCAGTCTAGAATTTTGTCGTTTGGTAACGAGTTAAACAGAAATAGAATAACAGTCACTGCGTGGACCCGGCTCGGCAGAACAATTTTGCCTTTCCCTGCCCTTGCTAACTCCATTTTAAAATGATTGCACATGTGTTGCATGTGATGTTTTTTTTTATTATTACAACATATTACAGGTTTATGCTACTCCACAAATCCGCTTTCCAGGTCTTTAAGTCCTTTGATTATAAATCAATGTCAATCGAGATCAAACGCAAAAGCTTATTCAGGCACTTAACGCTTTTAGTCTAGAACTGTTGGACAACAGCAAACCTAAAAATAACAACATTTGTCCCCAAAATCAACTAAAATAGGGTTTAAACCTTAGGCTGCATAGCTCGACTTGGGGTGCTTTTCCGGACAGTGTAGGACCAAGATCAGACTGCGCAAAGCGCGCAGTCTGATCTCGGATCTACACTGTCCGATACTATATTTTCCCCGGTGACATCAACGTGAAATCGCAATACTTTGGTTTTTTACCACAAAGTAACAATTTTCGTTTTATTTATTTAGCAGCTTTAGGCTTAATGCATCTGCGTAATACATTACACCAATTAGATTGGTTACCTCCCCTGATACAACAAGTCTATGTAAGTGCAACGAGAACTCTTTATGTACTAAGGCGCCAGATCACGGTTTTCGGTGAAACGTGTGTCGATTGTCAACACGCCAAACAGAACTTCTTTAACAAAATCTTTATAGACGCAGCCTGAAATGATAAAGAGCACTTAAATGCAACAGCATAACCCCAATTCTTTAGATTTCATCAAGAAATCATGTAAAACTTGTGAAATAGTGAAATTACTGACCAATACAGGCAACTGGCATGGTCGGAAAAAAATTGACAAAATAAGCCATTTTTAGCCTTTGTTCCAAAATTCATAAAGTGCAAACCCAGGAGACGAGCCTGAAAAATGCTAAGCTAAATTGTAACTCAAAACAATACATAATTTGGGGATAAAATCAAAAACAGCATGTTATCATGTTTTTCGAAATCTTTCATAGCATTACCCCGACATTGTTTTTTCGGCTAAAGCTAGCCATTAATTCCATGACCCCTCAGTTTCGCATTTGGGGTCAAAACTAATGGAAAAAAGAAGGAAAAGTCATGACCTCCTGTTTCAAAGACGAACTGAATGCTTCTTTTCAATAATCTTACACAATTCATGGGTGTAATAACTGCTCTTCTTTTCAAAATTTCATTGAAAACTTACCTTTCTCCATTATTTCTAATTTTGAACATGGCCAGTTCGAAAACAACTGCTTTTCATGTATCCAAGCAAGTAGTTGCCTACTGTGTATCCATTTTATTTATAAATAGGCTGTATTGAGGGTTAGAATCGTCCTTTATCATGCAGAAAATTTACCAATAGCAAAACAGTTTCGACCCATGTCAGCCTGCGCGGACTGCGCAGGCTGACATGGGTTGATACTTTTTGCAGATGCATTAAATCTCCTTATCACAGAGCATGACTGAAATTAATTAAAAAAAAAAAAAAAAAAGCGATCAACCCTTTACCAAACTATTCCGAGTTTAAACGACCGTGACAAAGAAGGTGTTTGAAAACATTGTGGGAAAAGGGAAAAATGCTAGTAACCAGCATTTTCTCCTTTTCCCACTCTGCTTTCTACCCTATCAAAGACAGAAATCTTTTGAGCTTCATTTAATTTTTTGGTCTGCAAAATTTTAATTTGGTCTAGTCCAAAATTTTGTCGTTTGGTAAAAAAAGTTAAACCCGCATAATGGCACAAAGATTTATCGGATTTTTATGAGATTTCAATGATACTGGCTGTTAGTCGCTAATTGCAGTTTTAAATGGGTATTTTTGATGACAATGACAGGAGAATGGTAGTCTAGAATTGCCAATCTTTTTTGTCTAGAACGTTTCATTAACAAAGTTCATCGGCATTTCCTTCCCTAACCCCTGTACTCTTTACAAAGCGACAATATCTTGTATTCCTCCAGGGGTCCTGCGTGGCTCTGCGGTAAAGTGTAGGACTCGTGACCTGAAGGCCCCGGGTTCGAGCCTCACTGGATCCGTTGGGATTTTTCGCAGGAGTGTCCTTGGGCAAGACACTTCAGAGTCCTAGCCTAGTACTGGTGGAACCAAGAAAATACATGAATATGTGAGCTGTCGCCGTGATATGACTGAAATAATGTTGAAAGCGGGGTAAAACACCACTCAATCAATCAATCAATCAATCAATAGATTCCTCCAACTGTATTGCATTAATGAGCCATGCTATGGTGCAGAAGAGGAGGCTTAATGCATCTCCGTGATGCATGATACCAAGCAAGTCATCACGTGATCATGGATAAGAAAAATGTCCACTTTGTCTAATAACTCACTGATTATTATGGGTTAGACTGGTCCTTTGACATACAGAAAATTGACCGATAGCGAAAAGGTTCTGCCCATGTCAGCCTGCGCGGACTGCGCAGGCTCACCTAGGTCGATACTTTTCGCAGATGCATTAAGCCCTCTTTTCACAGAGCATGACTCATATGCAGACGACAAATTAAATGTAGCTCAAATGATTTGTCTCTGTCAGGGAAGAGAGCATTGTGAGAAAAGAAGAAATTGCTGGTTACCGGCATTTTCTAATTTTCTCACAAAGTTTTAAAAAACTTTCTACCCCAGGATCGTTAGAGCGGGGATTGTTCTGTCTTTTAGTAATATTCAAAGGACTGACAGTCCTGAGAGCCGCGTGTTGCCTAGTGGGCTAGAAGTTTACCTAAATAAACCTTTACACGCGATATGTTTCCTGAACGCAACACTAAACATCTCTTAATGTTTAAACATATCTTTAGATAAAAATATGGTTTCAACAAAATGGAAAAAAAAAAAAAAAATTCAAGTGATCATGCTTATTGATGTTTAATAATCACAACAATTTTAAACGCACCTGCTTCTACAAACATAAACGCATGTATTTCGGCACTTATTGTAGTTTCTGTAGATTTGTTGGTTTATTTACCTTTGAGCCAAACTCTGTGGAAAGAGGGCTTAACGTATCTGCAAAAATTTTCGACCAAGGTCAGCATGCCTAGGCTGACCTTGGCCGATTTTTTTTTTTTTTTTGCTATTGGTCAATTTTCTGCAAGTCAAAGGAGCAGTGTATCTCATGATTCAGTCGGTTGTCGGAAAAAAAAAATGGATTTTATGGATCCATGATCATGTGATGACTTGGCTGGTATCATGCATCTCAGAGATGCATTAAGCCCCCGTTTGCCAGAGCATGGCTCTTTTATTTTCGTCGCCACCGCTTGTCCATATGGGCGATGCCCCAAGGAGACTGTTAGTTTTGGTACGGGGGATATTACAGGGCACAGGACGAAACCAATCCCATGTTTCTCCCGTCCTTTAACCTGCTCAGTCAATAGCAGCGTCACACGGGATCTCGGTTTAACGTCTCTTCCGACGTACAGTTAGAAGTTTTACGTTGCCAGCTTTGGCGATCGAATCCACACCCTCAAGTGGCCCGAAATCTGACGTTCACAAGTCTCATCCTCTACCACCTGAGCGAAAGGGGATGATTTCTGCAGATTTAGTGGAGATAGGGTTTTTTTTTTTCATATTTTTTCATTCAAACTTATCTTATAGTTATCTTTAATACGGTGGCCAACTGAAATGTGTTTTCTAGAATAATTTGATGGGTTTTTTTTTTTTTACTAGTAAAGGGAGGTAATGCTGGATGTACATAACATGTATGTAACATATGAGCAATCCCTTATAATAATAATGGCCCGCGTCATGCGAAATGAGACCTTCGGACATTTGCCTAAAGTGTCGTCTCGGATTAGCCTGCGCAGTACGCGCAGGCTAATCCGAGACGGCACGTTACGCCTAAATAAGAATTTTTCATACAGTAGAATTTAGTGAAACAGAAAATCGCACAAAAACGGGAAGTGTCGTCTCAAATTAGTCACAGATTGCACAGGCTGATCTGGGACGTCACACTTTTACGCATATGTCCGAAGGCCCTTTTTCGTGTGTTGCACGCCAATACGAGTGGGTGGAGTAAATATTTGTGCATTGCAGTAGTTCCATCGTCTTAAAAACACTCATGAAAGAAAGCATGTGTACTTTATTTGTGACGGAAAGATAAGTACACCGCATCATACTTGAACAATTTTACGTTTCAAAAACCGGAACAGAGACCCTAAACATTACAGGGCCGTAAGCAGCTACATGAAATACTAGTAATCGTTCAAGGTGCTAGCTAAGAGACGGTGGTTGCTTAGTAACCAGAAGCCAAACGAATTAGTTTGATATCCAGTGCGTCCATATGTAATAACGTACGATAATTATATACGATGTAGACAAGGTTTTGTTTTGTAAAGACACAGACAACAAGCACATGTCCGTCCTCCTGACATACTGACGAGACATCCGAGAGAAATTATTACATACAAAATCTTCAAAGCGACTGGCAAACATCAAAGTTAGAATAATATAATGACAGATTGTTATCCAGACAAACAGGAAAATAGTATTACCAAGAACAAAAAGTAGAGTTAATTATTGTTACCCTGTAGAAACTTAGCAGAAACCTTTGGCCGAAAGGCAATGACATTTGGTACATGTATTTGGGGACCAAAGTCACGAATGTCAAAGGCCCTTTTCTAAGTGTAAAGGTTACTTAAAAATACTGCCAAGAATCTTATCAAGCTTTGGTCTTCCTGATGAAGCCATCATAGTATTTGAACTCCTAGGCTGATAAGCGCGACTCGATGGCCTTCTGCGGAAAGTGTAGACTGGTATAAACTGTCCGATATGAAGATATTTTCCCCAAAAGAAAAACTTTGAAATAGCCAAATTCGGGTTTTTACTATCGATTTGAAAGTTTCTTTAAAGTCATTTAGCAGGTAAAGGATTTAACCAGATTTCGATTACCTAACTTTTTTGGGGGAGAGTGGTTTTTTTTTTTTTCAAATCCTTGCCATGCAATCTCGAGTTTTAACGACCCTAAGAATGTAAGCTTTTAAAAACACTGAGGAAAAGAACAAAATGCTGGTAAGCAGCATTTTCTCCTTTTCCACAATGTTTTCTAGCCTTCCAAAGGCAAATCATATCAATTGAATAAAATTAAATTTGTCGTCTTCAAAAGCTTTCAATTTGGACAAGTCTAGAAGTTTGTCATTTGGTTAAGAGTTAAGAGACAGATGCTGTACCCTACACCACGTTCGGCAAACCTCGTGTGATCTGTTGATCAATTCCGTCGGCTGCATCACGTAGCTTGATATGCACCTACACAGTATATTTCTTCGCCGGAAGCACGCCGCTTCACCGTTCTTAAAACCGTAACACTCCACTTAGAAAGCAAACGCTGCTCACAATTTTCCGTGGGAATCTTTCTAAATACATTTTCCATGAGAAACAGTTTGTACGTTTATTTTCTAACTCGGTCTTTCAATTACGTTGGTATTTTTCAACGATAGGAGTAGTATAGGAGGGTAGACCTCGGACAAAATCCGTTTTGTCCGAGGTCTACCCTCCCTGAGTGCCATTTTGTCCGAGGTCTACCCTCCCTGAGTGCCATTTTGTCCGAGGTCTACCCTCCCGGGGAGACAAAAGACCGGTCAAAATATCAAACCGGAAGTAGATGTCCGCTTTTTCTGCCCCCCCATGCCACGGTCAGAGCCCCTTTTTAACTATCTCTGTGAAAAGGGGTCTTAATGCAGCTGCGCACGCGCGCACACAGGTCGTAACGATATGATTCAGACATGCCGCGGTCAGGTGTTTATGAGTCATGATCTGGTAGAAATGGGGTCGTAATGACACGGCTCAGGCAAAGACCATCGTTGGACTTAGTCTTTTTTCTCCGTCTTCGTCCATCTCTGTAGGACTGAGCCATTTCTCTGTCACCGTTTTGGACTTAGTCTTTTTTCTCCGTCTTTATTCTGTGAGATTGTGCCACCGTCTGTAGGACTTAGCCATTTCTCTGCTTTCGTTCAACTTACCCATTCTCTCTATTAGGATAAAGTTGGACTTAGTCTTTTTCTCCGTCTTTGTTCGTCTTAGACTATCTTTATTAGTGTATTTCCCTTTTTCCTGGGAAGGAATCAAAACATGTGACTTTTTAATCATTTTTTATTCAAGTTCTTAAAACATCATCGTTAAAAGCAAAACATTCTAACACTATAACATTTTTACAAAGACAATGTTTACAAAACAATATTGAAGATACATTATATATATACAAAACATTATTAACAATACAGTTTTTATCTACAACAATGATAAAACAATTCTTACAATAAAATACATGATTCGTTCAAAGTTTTTACAATGCGAATTCACAGATACCTCGATTTTTCCACTTGTCTTCATGTTCCACAATAACTTTATGCAGTTGGTCATTACCCAAAAACATTGGATATATACTATCCAAATCACAGTATTCACTTATTCCATTTGATGGAAAAAAGAATTTAGAAACGTGTTTTGCTGAAAGAGTTGAATATACGATTTCTTCTGTGACATCTCTATCGAATAGAATATAGCCTTCCAGTGTATCCACGTCTTCTGTATTATCTCTTGTTCTTGTATAGCGTAAGTAAAAGTTAAGCAGAACTGATTTCATTTTCACCACGTTCAGAAAACATTCTTCTGTTCTTCCTACGATAATGAACTGCCACCGGCTTGTGGTTCGCATCTGTTTAGCAATATAGTTGTCTTTCCACAAACAAACTGTTAAATAAGCTTGGAGATTGAGATCGAATTCTGAGTCGTCCACCAATGTTATAATAAAGCTATTTATCCCATACAATTTGCAGGATGTCTCTCCTTTTGCAACTCCCTTGTGCAATTTATCTATCCAAAATTTCACACAGCTGAATTTAAGGTTGAATTGTGTTCGTTCATCGAGCGTGTGCAGATGGATGAAATCTCTATAAACTTTTTCACGTAGTTCTATCGGCAAAGGCAGCATTTCACTTGACATAATTTTTCACTACAAGATTTCTGTCTACAGGTTTTTTTCAATCGATAGAAATTTTTTCTTTGCACTACTCGAGAGAACGAGAGTTGAATGGTTGTAGAGAAATATCGTCAGTGTTTTATAGGTTGGTAGGGGGATTGACCTACTTTTGTCTTGGAATTAAGAGTACGAACGTGAGCGAGAGCATGTAGATAGAACATAACAATTTTTATATGATCTATCTACAATTTCCAAGACTGATCTTTTTTGGAAGAAATGTTTGAATAAAAATGGTTTCATTGTTATTTATGTTGTCATTTTATTATTAACCCTTAAAGAGAAAAGTAAAGAAATCATGGAGGTGAATGCGCAAAGTATTTTATTTCAACATCCATGTAATATTTTCATCACAGGGCCGAGTAATTGTGGAAAAACAGTCTTCGTTCATAAATTAATTGACTATCGAGAAGATTTGTTCAATATCGTTCCTGAAAGAGTTGTCTGGTGTTACAAAGAATGGCAGTATGCTTACAATCTTATGCAGGAGAAATTCAATTCGCAGTTTGAATTAATAAAATTCGTGGAAGGAATTCCTGACGATGAAAACGAGCTTGTCAGCGATGTATCTATACCGCATTTAATCGTCTTTGATGATATGCTGGGTGAAAAAGATGAGGAAAAAATTAAACTTTGGTTTACAAGAAAAGGACATCACCGTAATGCAACCGTGATTTATATCACACAAAATATGTTTCAACAATCGAAATCGAGTCGAACCATCAGTCTTAATTCAAGATACATGATTTTATTTCGAAATGAGCGAGATAAAAATCAGATTAAAACACTAGCTCACCAAATGCAAGCTCCACATTTACTGGCTGCTTATGATGACGCTACATCGATGGATCATGGATATTTTGTCATCGATTTCCATTCACGAACAAATAAAGAATTAAGACTGCGAACAGATATATTTCATCGTTATGAAGAAGACGAAAGAGGTCCAACCGTTTATTCCCCTGCTTAATCGTTATAATGTTTTTTTTAAAATAAAAATGACTTCATTTTAATTTATATTGTCATTCTATCAATAGGCGACAGTGAGTAAACATGGCTTTACCAACCACACCAACTTCAATTTTAGCTGCTTTGCGAAATTTAAGTCAACAAACCAATAGATATGAAAGAGAATCTGTTTTGAAAGCAGGATTAAAAGAAATTTTAAAATGGTTTACGTTAGCAGCACAAAATATCCTTGAAGATAAAATCAAATTACCAAAACAAACCACCACGTATATGACAAAACATAGAGCAGATATCGAGCAGTTAGCAGATCCGAATATTGATGAGGAAATTAAACGTAGAATTATTTTAAAACCTGGAGGTGGTGGATTTCTAGGTGGTGTTATTATCAGAAGTTTACTGAGATGGGATGGAACTAAAACCGTTAGGAAATTTGGGGATGAAAGGCAACCTCGAAAACGTGCTCCGCGAAAGAGGAAATCTCCAAAGAAGAAAAATTCTCCAAGGAAGAAAAAGTCTCCAAAGAAGAAAAAATCTCCAAAGAAGAGAAAACCCCCGAAAACGCATGCAAGAACTATCACCTCACCACCTATAATTGATGCAAGAACTACCACTTCATCACCTATGATTGATGAAAGAACCACCACCTCACCACCTATAATTGATGAAAGATTTGTTACTATGCGAAGACCTGTAGGAAGCAGCATTTCAGAACATCAACGCTATCCGAAATCCAGAAAGGAACTATTAAGTGAAAGAATGCAAAAACTCAGAACAAAGTATTCACAATTTATAGAACCAGGGAAAAAATTGAAGTTTCAATCCATTCCATCCGCCTCATGGTCTCCAAATACATTAGCTAAATATAAAAAAGGTAGAAAGGCAGAAGATCGACTGTTTGGGGATATAATCCAATATAACCTTGACACAGGAAAATATCGTGTTGACTATGACAAACGTCTGATTCATCTTGGTGGTGGAAGAACCATTCCTCTGCCCGACAGAGGGTCAGATGTAGAAGAAAGCGAGGATGAAGAACTCACTGATTCCGATTCGTAGTTTTCTTTTGTAAAAAAGACAGTATGATAAAACATCAGGTATAAATGATAGTGACATGGAAGTTTTATTTTCATTTGATGTGAAATAGTGATAAAGTCAACATGAAGAAAAGACCTCTGATAAAAAAACACGGCTCGATGGTTATGGCCATGATACAGGCTACACCAAAAATACGTAAAAAGCTTGTCAAAGATTCACCCTCAGAAGCGATAAGGTGTATATCGGAATGCTGTCATAATGTTTTAAAAGGCAATGTACATTTATCACCAGATCAGAAGAAGAAGTTGTATTCAAGCCGACAACATCTCAGACGTTTAGCTTCAAAATCAGTCTCTGTAAAAGATAAAAAACAAATTTTAAATCAAAAAGGTGGATTTCTTTCATTGCTTGCACCTGCATTATTACCTTTGTTAGGAAAAGCCGTTATCGGAGGAATAGGAGGAGCTCTAAAAGCCTTGTAGATAAAAAATTTTCAATGAAAAAAATCTTATAGATAAAAATCTTGTAGACAAAAACTCTTGTAGATAAAAAATCTTATAGATAAGGAATTATGTCTGTTAGAAAAATGGTTATCGTGCCTTTCCAGGTCTTAGAAAATATGAAACGATGGAAAGCCGAACAAGCTCAAAAACCTCGTTTACCACCTAATCCACAAGTTGCAGATGCATCACATCTTCGACAAGATATGAGTCAGATTTTACAAAGTACCGATCTGTCAGAAACAGAAAAGGCTCAAAGATATGGCGAAACTTTGATTAAGTTACAAAATTCGCTTCAGAAAACAAAACCAACTTCGATCAATTTTCTTCCAAAAACTGATGATAGTGTACAGGGATCAACATCTGTTGGACTGCAATCTGTTGTCTTATATGATCGAATTTTGCAAAGTGTACCAAAAACCATGAAAAGAAAAGCTGAGTTACTTTTGAGTATGATAAAAGACAACGATAATTTAACTTGGGACGAACAAGGGGTGGTGTCATATAAAGGTACACGCATTCATGGTTCCAATATTATTGATCTTGTCAATGATGCGATACGTCAAAGAAAAGGTATCGAGCCCAGAGGTTGGAAAACATTTTCAAAAGCATTACATGAAAGTAATATACCTCAAGAAGTTATTGGCAATTTGAACAGATGGAAATGGATACAAAAAGTCCATGATAAATCACCGAGTAAATCATTGAGCGAAGATGAAGATTCCCATGCAGAATCCTATGGAGATTCCGATTACTTATTTCACACACCAAAAAGCGTACGAAAAAGTACTAAGTTAACTCCTATAAAAAGAAGTATGAAAAGAATAAAAGAAAAATCTCCATACATGAAACCTGAAGAAAGAGAACGATTGAAGCAATTCTATGTTAAAGAACTGCTAACCCCCCCAAAGTCTATAAAAAAGACTCCGAGCCGTAAAACACTTCAGTCATGGGAGGCATGGTAAAGTCAAAACTTGATTACGTGTTAAGAAAGTTGTTTTATGATCCTAAAAGTACTGTTGCATTTAGTGGAGTAAAGCAATTGTATCACGCTGCGAAATCTGTTTTGAAAGGAGTAAGATACAAAGATGTTCAAGAATGGTTACAGGGTGAATCCACCTACACCTTACACAAACCGATTCGTCGTCGTTTCAAAAGACGAAAAACTATTGTAGGTGGTATAGATTATCAATGGCAGGCTGATTTGGCTAACATGCAACATTTAGCAAAACAAAATGATAACAAGAAATATTTACTTTGTGTGATTGATGTGTTTTCGAGATTTTCATGGGTTATCCCTATTCAAGACAAAACGGGTAAAACTTTGATCAAAGCATTTCAATCTATCGTTCAGAAATCAAAACGTAAACCTTTGGCGCTTCAAACAGACAAAGGTTCGGAATTTAAAAACAAATCGTTTCAAGACTACTTGAAAAAGAATCAGATTCATTTTTTCACCACTGAAAACCCAGAGACAAAAGCAAGTATTGTTGAAAGATTTCAACGAACTTTGAAAACGAGAATGTGGAAATACTTTACGTACAAGAAAACAAGGCGTTACATTGACGTATTGAATTCTTTAGTTAAGAATTACAACCATACTTTTCACAGAAGTATAAAAACATCTCCTGTAATGGTAACAAAATCCAATGAGGCAGAGATTTCAAGAAATCTGTATTCTCAATTACCGACAAATGTAATGATGAAAAAGCCGAAATTCAAAATTGGAGATCATGTTCGAATCAATAAAACAAAACGTACATTTGATAAGGGCTATTTACCGAATTGGACGCAAGAAATATTTGAAATCAGCCATGTCAACAAAACATTTTCACCTATTACCTATAAAGTAAAAGATCTACTGGGAGAACAGATTTTAGGAACTTATTATGAATATGAACTTCAATTAATAAAAGATGATGATATTTATGAGATTGACTCAGTTCTTGATAGACGTACAAGACGTAAGGGTAAAAAATTAATCAAAGAAATAAAAGTCAACTGGAAAGGTTATCCAAAAAAATTTCAAAGTTGGATACCAGAATCCTATTTGGTGTAATCCTATTTGGTGTAATCCTATTTTAGTGTTTTGAAAACATCTTTTCTTATTAAAAGAAATCATATAACTTAAGAAAAAGTTATAAAAAGTCACCACATTCATAATGAATCCACAGTCAAACATCGAGTGTGGAACAGAAAAGTCTGGAATAGAAGAAAAGTTCGGAATAGAGAATTTCGATAGCGGTAGTAGTAGTAGTATCAGTAAGAACTACAATTGCTGTGGAAATCGTGTCCCAAAGAATCAGTTTACCTATATTTCACAGGTTTTAGTCATTTATGCAATTATTGCGACGTCAATAGTACATTTAAGTATTCAAAGTCAAGATCGTGAATTGTGGCTGATCCTGTTAAGCAGCTCACTTGGATATATTCTTCCATCACCAGGGTTAAAATTCAGCAGATCAGAACAAAAGCAGTCAGGGTGGATTGATAGTAAAAAATGAATTCGTTTTATCTCACTCTACCCAGCGATAGTTCCATGGACTTTTATCCGAACAACAGCCAATGCTGTTTTAAGGTTCATTTACCAAAGACAGTTCATATTGACAAGGAAACTTGGGAAGTCGCATTAGTTCAACTTATTACTCCCTCTCAGTTCCTAAACATAAGTGAAGAAGAAGCACAGTTCGATCTTATAACAACGGATAAGGACTTAGTCAAATTAATATCACAGATAGACAGAAGAGGAGATAATATGAAAATAAATATATTAAGACAAAATAGTGGAGGTGATATAATAAAATGGGGGATTCGATTTACCTTTCCATCCGGGAATTACACTACACCTGCTCATCTTATAGAGACGATCAATGATGTGATTCAAACCGCTATAGGTCCTGCTCTTCGTAAGAATTCGTCGGGTTTGCACATCGCTTATTCACCTTCAACCAAACGTCCGAAAATTACATTTGATAATATTATAAAATCAGGACTCAAATTACATCCATCCCTGTTTTTAAAACTGGGTGGATCACCAGAATTCAAACATGATACAATTTTTCAGGGTAAAAATATTTTCAAATACTTTAAATACAATCCAAACATTGATGCTGGCTACAATCATCTGTATATTTATTCAGATATTGCTGAACACACTATAGTGGGTGATACACTTGCTCCCATACTTCGTGTTCTGCCTTTCAAAACATCCGATTTGGTTGAAAATGGTTGTGGTTCTCAACATGTCAATCATGAAATTACAATACCGCATTATATCCCCGTTTCGAAATCCGATTTCGATCATATTCACATTCAAATAACAGGGGATTTAGGTATACCGGTTCATTTCATTACTGGTAAGACAATAGTGAAGTTACATTTCAGACAACGTTCAACTGACAATCATTGAAAATCATCGAAAATCATTTTTAAAAAATGTTACCAGTTTATCGTGGTGTAAAACATCAGTATGGCTATGGGTTAGGTTCGCTATTTAAATCGGCAATTAAAGTAGTGACTCCATTGCTTAAACCGTTGATTAAATCTGGTTTTAATGCTGTGAAAAAAGAAGGAATCAAACAAGGAATAGGCGTAGTAGAAGATATCCTTTTACGTGGTGAAAACCCCAAAAAAGTTGTAATTTCACGGGGAAAACAAGCCATTCATGATCTAGCAGAAAAGGTAATACCAGGGATAAATAAAAGAAAATCACGAAAACCACGTCATTCCCCCTACCGCCTTCACAGTGGTAAGATCATAAGACAAAGAGATAGACGGCCTCTTGATATATTTGATTAATATAATTGATTCATATATTGAATTCATCTACTTAAATTATATAAAAATGATGCAAAGTGGGTCCTGTGAATGCAGTCAGTCAGAACTCGATGTTCTTTCTGTACCACCTACAATGACAACGATGCAAGAAAGTCAATGGATTGAACATTTTCCAATATCGTCTTTGGCAAATAATGCACCAATAGAATTCATCATACCACCTCAAACCGAACATTGGACAGATTTGTCACAATCGTATTTGTATGTCAAATACAAAGTCGTTCAAGCTGACGGTGGCAATTTACTTGCCAATGCAAATGTGGCCCCTGTAAACAACTTCCTACACAGTTTGTTTAGCAGTGTCGATTTGTATCTAAATAATAAACTAATCACCAGCAATTCAGATACCTATCCATATAGAGCATATATTGAAAATCTTATGTCATATAATTCTGACAGCAAGACTACGCATTTGAAAGCTGGTGATCTTTGGACTGAAGACACCACTGGTCATTTCAATTCACTCAACCATGATGGAGATAATGCAGGGTTAAAAGAAAGAATGGGTGAAATTGCACAAAGTAGAACTGCCGAACTTTTTGGACGCTTGCATCTTGATCTATTTCAACAAGAAAAATATTTACCTAATGGTATCGAAATCAGACTTAGATTAAACAGATCTTCGGTAAACTTTTGTCTCACAGGAGGCGGTGGTGCACCAGCTTCAAAAATTGTACTGGAAACAGTCAGTCTTCATGTGCGAAATGTCGAATTGTTGCCTGTTGTTGCAAATGATCTAAATCATGTTATTGCTCAGCAAAACATGAAAATCCCTATTCGTAGGGTTGAAGTAAAAACTTTTACCATTTCTACAGGTCTTCAGTCTAAAGTTGAAGATCATCTGTTTCAAGGACAACTTCCAAAACGCATTTTCATTGCAATGGTAGCAAATACTGATTATAATGGGGATTATGGTAGAAATCCATTTTTCTTTCATCATTTTAATCTGTCAAAAATTGATGTATCATGTAATGGTCACAGTATTCATAACAGACCCTTTGAACCTAACTTTGAAGCAGGATTGTATTTGAAATCCTTTCTATCATTGTATCAGGCTAACTCATCTTTAGCACTTAATAAATCATTTAATATTGGTAAAGAAGACTATGGTGGTGGATACTGTTTGTGGGGATACGATTTGACAGCGGATCAAGGTAGTGAAGAAGGACAACTTCATCCTATAAAAACTGGAAATCTTCGAATTGAACTTCAGTTTGCTCAAGCTCTGGCAGCAGCTATCAACGTTATTGTCTTTGCTGAATTTGACAATCAGATTGAAATCAACAGCTTGAGAGAAGTTATCACAGATTATTAATCCTGGAAAAATCAACAGAAACTCTCTGATCAAAAGATAGCTTTCACAAAAACAGTCCTTTTCAGGACTAAGGAATATAATATCGAAAACGACAGTTCTTTTCAGAACTATTGAAAAAACAGTCCTTTTCAGGACTATCTACAGGACTAAAAGAACTAAAAACAATGTTGGGCCTCAGATTTGCTATAACACTTAGAGAAGAAGCAGAAAAAGTGAAATATTCCGTGTCGAAGTGCATCTCTACTCGGAAAAATGACATTCACAACAGCTTCGAAAAACATATGACTGAAAAATTAAAAAATCTTATTGTCAGTGAAGTTACCAACCAGTGTTACGGATGTCAAGTGGATCATCCCAGTCAAACACAGCATGAACTGTGTTTATTCAAGGATAGACAAGAACATACAGATATGTTCATAGAAAAAGCCATGATGGAATTAAATCCATACGAAATCATGGAGAAATGGTATCCTGAACTCATAGAAATGAAACTCGATGAAAGTGACTATGTGGAAGCCTACAGATTATGGCGAAATATAAAACAAAACATTTTATCTGAATTCACGGAGTCGTGGTTACAATACTGGTGTGACAAAGTAAAACAATCCTGGGAAGAAAGTGATTAGAAAAAATGTATACTTCTGAAATTCAATACGTATTGGATCACGGGACATGGATAAAAAATCTACAGGCAAAAGTCTGTGCAAAAGATCAGTTACCTCGACAAAAACCCGATCATGTGAAAGCCTACATTGTGAACACAGAGAAATCAACCGGTCCAGGAGAACACTGGGTAGCCGTGATATTCAACAATAATGGCGATGTACTATACTTTGATCCCTACGGACTACCACCACTTGAGCCAGAAATCATTAACTTTTTAGACAATCATTCTTATTCGTGGAGATACAATCGACAAACTCTTCAGAGTCCACAGGGGAAAGTTTGCGGATTTTACTGTATCTTCGTATTGGATGCTGCTGCCAGAGGATACAACATACAGAAATATCTTCAACAGAAATTCCTCTCAACGGAACATCGACGAAACGATCGAGATGTAGTGTTATGGTTCAATCAGCAGTATGGAATTCTATTCGATAAAGCTCAGAGACTTTTTCCCCACAAATAGTATATAAATGTATAATAGTTCTTTTATCTATGTGTTTGTTGTAAATATGTTCATTGCTCAGTTCATTGTTCAGTTCTGTTCAAATAAAAGTTATACTGTTTAAATGGTGTTTTTTCATTCTTTTTTCCACAAAGATAATTCCTCCACAAAATATCAGTCTTGGAAAAAATGTAGATAGATCATATAGTACATTATGTTCTATCTACATGGTCTCGCCCACGTTCGTACTCTTAATTCCAAGACGAAAAGTAGGTAAATTCCTCCACCAAGCTATAAAACCACCAAATTTCTCTATAGACCATTTCATTTCCACGATGGGTTTGTTCAGATTCTGCTGTGGACTATTTGGTAAAAGTCGAAGGAACGACGTCAAAAGACAAAGACGTCGGCTGAGTTCTCTGCAAGACAAGGGGATAACCTCTATACCCAGAACCCAGCACCTAATTTCTACCCCGATCTTTGGGTTATGCCAATTGATGATCCAATCTTTGGGGAGTCTGTGATATCAACCAACCAATGAGTTGATGATGAGGAGGTTTAGAATCCTCTATCTTTCTCTGATTTTTGGAATTAACTTGCTCGGATGATTAATTTAATTCCAATCCAGAGAATGGTAAAAAACAGCTCTTTTCAGAGCTAACATTCATTCCAGAAAGTCCTATCTTCGAGACTTGTCAATCTCATAGATGTGTTGTTGTACTCTTGCAGAGAAAAACTTTTCGATTAAAACTAGGGACGAATAAGACTAAGATCGGATAAGTCTAGATGATCCGATTCCTGGGGAAATGGTGGAAAAAAAACCCAGTAAACATAATTTCGTTACATTTTCGGAAAATGACGTCATGTTTGATTTCCGGGAAAGTCACGTAGAGCACAAAGGGAAATAAATCTTGTCTGACTAATTCAATCATAATACGGCATATAGCTCATATAACCCATATCGTGGAGAAAAAGCCTAAGTACAACAGGGTGCTTTGGTTGAACCAACGAAAGACCAACATATCGTGGGAAAAGACTAAGTTCAACGATGATAGAGGAAGAACAGATCTCAACCGAACAAAGATGGTAAAAAAAAAGACTAAGTCCAACGATGGTCGAGAATTGGTTAACTCCTACAGACGGTGGCACATCTCACAGAATAAAGACGGAGAAAAAGGACTAAGTCCAAAACGGTGACAGAGAAATGGCTCAGTCCTACAGAGATGGACGAAGACGGAGAAAAAGACTAAGTCCAACGGTGATAGAGAAAGTTCGAGACGAACAAAAAGACGAAAAAAAAAGACTAAGTCCAACACGGTGATAGAGAAAGACCAAACCGAGTGAAGATGGTGGCACACCTTCTTTTTCCCGAGTCAGTCTGTGGTGTCACACGTTTTCAATTCAAATTTTTGGCTGGAAAACGTCTCGACCAATCAAAACGCAGGATCAACCCGAACAAAACATGGTGACACACCATTCTTTGCTAGGAATTCCACTTCCGGTTTCCTCTTTTTGTTTTTACATTTTTGCAGTGGTGTGAGGAGGGGGGGCAGAAAAAGCGGACATCTACTTCCGGTTTGATATTTTGACCGGTCTTTTGCCTCCCCGGGAGGGTAGACCTCGGACAAAATGGCACTCAGGGAGGGTAGACCTCGGACAAAATGGCACTCAGGGAGGGTAGACCTCGGACAAAACGGATTTTGTCCGAGGTCTACCCTCCTATACTACTGATAGGTTGATTGTCACCGTGGCTGTTGTCACCGTTACGAACTGATTTACAGGGCGCCGCCATGTTTGAGAATATGTGACTGGCAGTACTTCAAAATGAAAAACCCTTAATACGGACGAGGTTAGATGTAGGTACGGAATTGGCCGAGTTGTGACGAGCACATACACCACTGTCTCCCTCAAAGGTTGTGGTCAAAGACGTTTCATGACGATTTTGTGGAGGGCGTACTGGATTAAACCGTTAAACATAAGGATTATCCTAATGCGGTCGGAATACTGCAGTTTTTCTTTTAGGAGGAACCACCAGTATGTTAGTCATATGTTTGAGCCTTGCTCTGTGTAAAGGGGGCTTAATGCATCTGCGAAAAGTATCGACCCGGGTCAGCCTGCGTAGTTCGCGCAGGCTGACATGTGCCGAAACTTTTCGCTATTGGTCAA
Source organism: Tridacna gigas (assembly GCA_945859785.2). NCBI lineage: Eukaryota > Metazoa > Mollusca > Bivalvia > Cardiida > Cardiidae > Tridacna > Tridacna gigas. The sequence continues at coordinate 107,357,912 of OX244028.2, forward strand.
TTCTCTGCGTGTCCAAGGACCAGTCTATCTCATGATTACTTAACCCTTTCCCAATTGATAAATTTTAGACTGATCCAAATTGAAAGAGTTTGCAGACGATAATGTTAAATTTGATGAAAACGACAGAAAGTTCTCCAGAAGGGTAGAAAACACTGTGGGAAAAGGAGAAATTGCTCGTTACGAGCAATTTCTCCTTTTCCCACAGTGTTTTCAAAAGACTTGTACTGCAAACACGTGAAAACCAGGGTTTGTTTGGGAAAGGGTTAAGTCAGTTATTAACAAAAAGTAGCTATAATGGATTCATAATCATGCAATGGTTTGACTGGTCACCGCGGAGATGTACTAAGCCCCCTTTTGCCAGAGCATGGCTCATTTGATTTTGCTTTTATAGACGACCGTCTGATTCCCGGTAAATGATCGCCGATTTAGTATTCCGGCTTTTATGACTTCTTTGTCTGGCGTTTTATATGTCATGGTCGGTGTTTTAAACCTGTCCAATTTCAATTCCGATTTGAACAGAATTTCTCAAGAAAGATCGGACGTTGTAAACCTGGCAATCTTGGTACGTCTTCATAAATTGCATTCTTATTCTAATTCTCAAGAATTGCCTAGTTTTCAATGGAACACAATTTTTCGTACGTTGCACAACATTCTTTTTAAGCCAGTTGTTGCTGTCACGCATAAACTTTGTCGAAACAATGTTCAGCTTTTAGAGAGGAATAAATCTGATCGCAAAGACTATCTTCAATTCTCGGACAGAATTTGGCCGACCTAGAGAATTGGACAACGACTCCTCCAAGTTTGATGCTCTGTTTGCTACCGACTCAGCTACCAAGCTCGGTGGTTTTAGACAGGAATCCGGCGTCTAATCCATAATTACCCGGGTGATCATCTAAGTATATGGTAGACTTACGGCTATTTATACATCATTTTATAGGTCTATATTTAGACACAGAGCCAATGTGACTGCGTCGACCAATCAGATTCTTTATCAGATTTTCACTTGTAATGGTACATTTCCCATTTCATTTGTCACTTATTTTCATACAAAAAATCAAAACCATCATGACAGCAATTACTGATGGCAACCATGTGGTTTTTGTTTTGAAACACAGTTTTAACGATTTGGATTTGACTTACCTCGAAATATGCATAAAGGGGTTTTCCATGGTTATCCTGAAAACTAAAGCTTCCGTGAAGTAGACAGGCATCTGGTACATGTAGCTTCTCTGTAACTATTGTCTACCTATTTAACGGCTAACTTTTCTTTCTTTGCCCAATTTTTCATCAAAGAAGGCATGCACTTTAAGACTCTGTGTACGAGGATGTTTTTCCCGGCAGTGCCATTTCCCGACTTGTCAGACCAGACCTATCTTCTATGATGTCATCTCTTTGATGTTTGTAATTCGCTGCGAAAGTCCTTTTCCTAATAATGTCACTCAAATGTCTGGTAAACCCTTTACCAAACAATTCCGCGTTCTAAGCACTCTTGGACAGAAAGTTTCTGAAAACATCGCGTGGTAAAAGGAGAAAAGTGCTGGTACCCAGCATTTTGTCCTTTTTTCCACGGTGTTTTCAATCATTTCAAACACAAAACTTATCATTCGAGTCAATGTCGATTTGTCGTCTGCTAATGCTTTCAACTGGGACAAGTCTAAAATGTTGTCCTTTAGTACAGAGTTAAACCTTGCACATTCCTATACGAGTCCTTGAATATCGCTTGCAAAAATTGAACACAAGATTACCTTAACCCTTGGGTGCTAAGTAGGACCTTTTGTGGACAGTTAACCCTTATCCTGCTAAATAACTTAAATGAAACTTTTAAGCCGACGGTGAAAACCAACATGTTGGTATTTCAAAGTTATGGGCGTTGGGAAAATATCTCTGTATCGGACATAGTCGATCCAAGATCAGACTGCACATTCTACACTGTCCGCAAAAGGTCCGCGAGTCGCGCTCAGCAGCCTAAGTGTTAAACTAGTGCTTACTGAAAAACGCCTGTGAATTTTGAAAGATTATAGATTCACTTATCTGTGTCTATATGAAGAAAACTTTCGGTATTTCTAGCTCACGAGAAAAGAAAATATTCAGAGATATGTCAAAAGAAACCGACTTTTGGTAAATTGAAAACTGAGTAAGGATTAAAAGTGTAAGCAATGGAGGTAAGTCACGGACGTCTATAGCTGAAATCTGCCCAGTCATTTGAAATCCCCCGCCTCCTTCTAAACATAGAATTCTACTTGCGAATACAACGGGGTCCGTATTCACCAACCATTCTTAAGAACATTCTTGGTTTTGTTCTTCAGAATTTTCCAAATTTGAAAGTAACACACCTTCTGATTGGCTAAACCATATGGTTTAGCCAATCAGAAGTTGTGTTACTTTCAAACTTGGAAAATCTTGAAGAATAAGTCTAAGAACGTTCTTAAGAATGGTTGGTGAATACGGACCCGGGAGTATTGGCGTCCTTGTCTTCATTTGGTAACATGCCTTTCTTTCGACGATCCTTTTTCATTCAAACATCAAATGTTAATACACACTGCAAAAGGGGGTTTAAAGTATCCCCGTGAGGTATTATACCAAGCAAGTCGTCACATCACCATGGATCCATGTAATCCATTTGTCTAACAAACGACTGAATCAGGAGGTAGACTGGTTCCTTGGACATGCAGAAAATTGATCAGTAGAAAAAAAAGACCAACAGCGGACTGCGCAGGCTGACATGAGTCAATACCTTCTGCAGATGCATTTTCACAGAGCATGGTTCATATAGTTTCATTTTTCCCCTTTTAAAATATTGCTTTACAATCTCGATCTTAATATAAACATTGTTGAGAGATTCGGCCTTGAGTCCATATGACGTAGATTGGTGCGATATCCTGCTCGATCCTATTTTCATTGTTTAGCCCATAAATATGCAAGTAGAAAGTCATAATTTAACGCGTGACAAGCATCACGCGATATCCCGAGGAACTGGTGAAAATTTGTCGGAAATCCTTGGCTTAACTACCGGAAAAGACATTTGAATAAAACAGGTTGCACACCATACAGTTGCATTTTCAATCAGTCGTAATCTGAGCATCCTCGCCAGGGGTAGTATTTGGCTTGAAGCCACAAAAATGACTACTGTTTGATAAATAAGAGATGAAATTGGTTTTAACTGACCGAAATGAGTACGAATACAGAGTATGAAAAGTTTTGTCCAAGCTGTATAGGAACATAGAATGCCATGTATTGTTTCAGAGATGTTTACGTCAGAAAGTAGACAGGAAAGTATAGTACGCGACGTGTTTGTAAATAGAAACTCCAGGAAAGCATGGCAGCCTTATTAATACTGAAATAATGTTGAAAACGACGTTAAAGACCAAACAGACAAAATGAATGCTGTGATATATTACTGATACTATTTTTAAAAAAAAGGCCATTAGCTTTAAGGATGTTTCCGGGAGGTTTTTTTTTTTGCGCGACCTATTGATGTAACTGTACTGTTGTGAAAATCTGAACTCGACAACCTATTTTTTTTTTGTAAAATTTGAATAGAAGATACTTCAATCAAGGATTCTATACAGAAAAAATGGACAAATCTATTGAAGGGTATTTTTAATAACTCCGTTTTACTTGCAGAACTCTTAATTTTTTTCGTCATTTTTGTAAGTACAAAATTGCTACAAAATGACCCTTTCTGAAAAAATATGAATGGAATTCACATTTTCTGAATGTTAGATAAGGATGTACAAATATTTAGCTCTGACTTTATATAAATTATGATATTAAACAAGTCTGACAATGTTATAATCATTTTCAAGCAAAAGTTTATATAAATTATGATATTAAACCTGTCTGACAATGTTATAAACATTTTCAAGCAAAAGTCACAATTTCTAGAATTTAAGGGTACACTGTTACCATGGAAATAGGCATTTAACAAGAAAACGAATTCGTCAACATATCATTTTCTTTTCATTTTTGTATTCATCCAAAAAATTTACATATCACATGTGAGAACAAAAAAAAAAAAAAAATCTATGCAAGAATTAAAACTCTAGAAAACGTCCTTAAACAAACAAACCTTTTCAGTCGACACTCACCTATTGAATTCTGAGTAAACTTGTCCTTGGGCATGCAGAAAAATGACCAAGAGCAAAAGGTTTCGGCCCAGGTTAGCCTGCGCGGATTGCGCGGGCTGATCTGAGTCATACTTTCTGCAGATGCATCAAGCCCCCTTGCCACAGAGCATGGCTTAAATGCAATTCGCCGAGCCCTGTTTCTCGGTCAGAAACATGCAGTTCTTGAAATCAGGGGGTTTCTTGCTCGAATTTTCCGAGGACTGATTATAGTCATTGCGATAAGATTCATTCCTCTCTCACAGCTGACCATTTTGGTTACGTGACAAAGAAGTCCAATATTGTACCAAGCACTGGTTGAAGAAAATCCAGGAAAGCATGGATAGGTGCACTTACCGTTGCGATAGAACTGAAATGATGTTGAAAACGGCGTTTAACACCAAAAAAAAATAAAAATAAAACAATATTTAGTAGTCACAATTACACGAAGCTTGTGTGTACTTTTCGATGTAACATATTTCCGCCATTTTTTGGATATTTGTACTTTATTTGTACAAACCCGACGGCTAGAGATGTACTGTAACGTTATCGTAACTGGATTATATAATCCTCTTGTACGCCAAGAGGAATATTTTAACCCATTACTATACAGCCCAATTTGAGACCACTTTGAGACCGATCCAGAAATTCAGCACGTCTAATACTAAAGTGAAACTTAGAGATTAGGAAAATACCCTTGCCTTCTTTCGATAGAACGAAGAACATTGTGGAAAAAGGAGCAATTGTTTTTTCTAAGGGATAATTTCTTTTCCAAAAGTGTTTTCAAGAAGTGTTAACTTCAACGGCGAAAAAATTGTATTCGCACAGAAAAGGGTTGAAACAATTTATATGGCTGCAAAGAAAGATATCGGTATCGGTCTGTCGTTGGCAATTGTTCCTTTCAGTCTGGGACGTATGGAAGCATCGAAGGAACATGCACGAACAGAAACGTCTAGCGATAACGACTTAATTAGCGAGGGAGAAATTTGTTTGCTTTGCTTGGCAAAGAGGTATTAAGTTGTGGCCTCGAAAGTATATTTGGCTCGGCAACAAGTTATTAAGTTGTTGCTTTAAGAGTTTTTTAGCTCGGCAACGAGATATTAAGTCGTCGCCTCTTAAATATTTTTGACTTAGCAACAAGATATAAAAATCGGTGCTTCGAAAACGTTTTTGGCTTAGCAACAAGTTATTAAATCGTTGCTTCAAGAAAAATCTTTGCTTGGATACAAAATTTTGAGAGCATATTTAGCTTGGCAACAAGATATTAAGTCTTTGCCTTATGAATATACTTTTTTTTTTGTTAAGCAAAGAGAAAAGTCGTTACCTCGAAAGTAATTTTGGCTTGACAACAAGATGTTAAGTTGTTGTCTCGAGAGTATTTTTGGCTTGGCAACAAGATATTAAGTTATTGCTTCGAGAGTATTTTTGGCTTGGCAACAAGATTTCATCATATTAAGTCTTTGCCTCGAGAGGTTTTTTTTTTTTGCTTGGCTACAAAATATAAAGTTGTTGCTTCATTAATATTTTGGGCTTTGCAAAAAGATATTAAATCGTTGCCACAGGAGTGTTTTTGGCTTGGCAACAAGACATTAATTCGTCGTCTCAAGTTGTTGTTTCGAGAATAATTTTGGCTTGACAACGAGATGTTAAGCCGTTGTATATCGGGAATATTTCTAGTTTTGCAACGAAATATTATGCAGCTGCCTCGGGAGAGTTTGAGAATATCTTGGCTTGACGAGGAGATATTAAGTCATTCCCTCGAGAATAGTTTTTGGTTTTGCAAAACGAAATTATAAGTCATTGCCTTGTGAATACTTTCGGTATTGCAACGAGATATTTAGTCAATGTCTCAAGAACATTTTTGACTTTCCAATGAGATATTTAGTCACTGCCTCCTGAATATTTTAAGTCTGAACAATACTTTAGAATATCGGTGCCTCAAGAATCCCATTAGATATTTTTGGCTCGGCAACGAGATATTAACTTGTTGCCTCGAATATACTTTAGAATATGTTTCTCTTGACAACGAGATATTAAGTCTTTGTTTCGGCTGACCATGGCTTCGTCGTTATCAACATTTTTTTCTATCTAAAAGTAGATAATTTTTCAAATACATGTATTATCAAGCAAAGTTAAAATTACTCTAAACGAGTAATTTGTCATTTTGTCAAAGAATTTTCATTTACTATCTCTAGTTTAATCTTGTTTTATCTTTTAAACTTAACGTGACTTCTACGGATCAACCGTTGAGTTGAATAGACTTACTATATATGAGCCATCCTCTCTGAAAAGAGGGTTTAACGCATCTGCAAAAAATATAGACCCAGGTCAGCCTGTGCAATACACGCAGGCTGACCTCGGTCGAAACTTTGCTATTGGCAAATTTTCTGTATGTCCTAGGACAATTCTAACTCTAATTCAATTAGTTGCCAGGCTAAATCAATTTTATGGATCCCTAATCATGCGACGAATTGCTGAGTATAATGCGTCATAGAGATGCTTTAAATCCCCTTTTGCCAGAGCGGTGCTCATTTGTATTGTCTAAAAAAATGTCTGAGAAAATCTTTGCCCTTTACTGTTCATCTTTTTATGAGAAAAGAGGGGAATTAGTCCAGGGAGGCAGAGAATGATATCATCACTGTGGAGGTGATATCTCACTAGTGATGATATTAACAGTAGCCTCGATGTAAAGTAATAACTGATAAATCATAATAAATCGTCGGTAGATAATTGATAAAATGGGTTCTACAGATCAACCGTTGAGTTAAATGGAGTTACTACATATTTACTGTAGAAATAGTTTGAGAAAATCTATGACTTTTATTGTTTATCTTTTAAGTTTATGAGAAAAAGGGAAATTATTTCCGGGAGGGGGGAATGATATTGTCACTGTAAAATTGATATCTCTTCAGTAATGATATCAACAGTAGTATCGATGTAAAGTACTAACTGATAATTCCTAATTAATCGTGGTAGATATTTTATACAATATATCAACTCCGGGGGCGGGGGGTTATTTTGGTCTTACAACAGACTTTATTTTAAAACATTATAACAAAATGAGTTATTGCTCTTAGCGAGTTATATTTTCTCTAACAGTGTCCTTGTTTGAACTTGTATTCGTAAATTTAATCTTTAACCCTTTACCACACGGCAAAATGTCCATTCATATTTACTTTAGTGTTTTCAAAGCTGTCTGATGCAATACTTTTTCCCCCAGCAGATATTAAGGAAATCTAGAAGAAAAGTGTGTTTTGACTATTTACAAGAGGACAAAATTTAAAGCCCCATCTTTATTTCCTCCAATAACATTGAAGATTACATGTACATAGCAGTGAGGGGAAAAATCCCACATGAAACAATAACGTAAATATAACCAAACACACAAACCAAAAAACACAAAAGCAATACGTCAACGAGTATGATACATTATATTAAGCTATTGACCCATTATCATTTTTTTTCTTACAATATTAATGTATTCTGTCGTTGACAATGCAAATCAATGAATAGAACTTGTACCATATATAGATTAACTTGGAAGTAATCTAAAGAGAATTATAGGTTTTAATTGTCAAAATTTTCTTGGTATGTTCCCCAAATGCGATCTAAGTAAAATAGCAGTGACGTCAAAAAATCGACGTGAGACACTGTTAGAATGTTTAAAAAATCAGCTACAGGAGCTTCTAACAAAATACAGACTCTGGTTTCCTCACTTACAGAAGTATAGTAACTTAATACATTGTCACCGAATTTAGACCTAATTATATTGCAGATTTGTTGTCTAATGACTGAAGTAGATGAAAAATGCTCTAAACAGTGTAATACCACATTGCTGTACAAGATCCCACATTTATCACACAAAGTATCCCCAGTGCTTACACTCTGAACAAATTTTGAAATCATCGCTATAATATTTCTACACTGGGGAAGTAATTTGTATTTACACTTGCTTATATGCCAAAATATACTTTCACAAAACGCTGGGTGTATTTTGGTAAATAAGTTAAAGTCAGGATCAGCTCCGGTATCATTCAGCCAGCGGTTTATAAAATATGCATTTGTTTGATTCTTGGACACTTTTTTCCATGCGGATTGAAGAGGAAAATGTGAAGTGCTGTAAAATTTATTTAAATAATCAAATAGGCCATATTTCTTCAAAACAGTTATAATATCATTAAAATATCCGAGTTTCACTGTACCGGTAGACATGTAAAAATTACACAAACTTTTTAAAAAAATGACTTTGATAATATTATCTGTTTTGAGACAACATAAGTGCCCGAATAGATTTAATTTACGCCTATCGATAATGGTAAGCACATCGGTCATTTGCAGCATACTCAGAGCTACATTAGTTCTAGTTAACTTAGTCATTCCTTGAATTTTCTTGATACAGAAACGATGTGTCCTCTCCAATTTTAATAAGTCCTGAGAGGATAGTGAGAACAACATTTCACACCCGAATAAACCTCGAGGTATAACAATACTATTATAAAGTTTTTTACATGTAAAAGGGTGCAGACATTCGGAGTTAACTCCAACATTAAACAAATTAATAAAAGTTCCTCTTACTTTTAAAGCACATTCTTGAACACTATCAGAATTTGATAAGTATTTGTTGCAATTAACTCCTAAATGCGTATAATTTTCACTTTTCACGTATAATCTTCATGCAAAATGTTACCCCTGAGGGCTGTTCGTTAAAGGGTTTGAAAAGTCAATGAACAGTCGCTACATTTTAAAAAGAAATTTGCACTTCGACATTAAAATGATATAAATAGATGTTACACGATGTTATCTCCGCGACAATCAATTCATAAGTGCTGCCATTAAAACTGAAAAGCTGTTGTAATGATGTTTTACATTAGAAATATTCCATATTAACCCTTAGGCTGCTAAGGGCGACTCGATGACCCTCTGCGGATAGTGTGATCAAGATCAGACTGCACAGAACGTGCAGTCTATCTTGGATCTACACTTTTCGGTAAGGAGATACCTTTCCCACAAAAAATACCTTTGAAATAGCAAAGTTTTTTACCATCGGTTTGAAAGTTTCTTTTTACTCAAAAGCAGGATAAGGGTTATTGTTGCAGTCAGTAGGAGTGTTGATGTCTCGTCTTCATTTTTTACCAGACAATATTTCAGGCTTGTCCATTTTAAAAGTATTTGCGGACGACAAGTGAATGTTGACGACTCAAATAGGCTTTGTCTTCGAAATGGTGGAAGTCGTTGAGGAAAAAAGGACAAGAAACTGGTGACCAGCGTTTTCTCCTTTTTCTACAATGTTTTCGGTGGCCTTATTCTCCCTCCCCCCGAAAAAAAAAAGGAATTGTTTGGTAAACGATTGATATAATGAATGCTCTGTGAAAAGGAAGTTCAGTGCATCTGCAAAAGGTATTAACCCAGATCAGCCTACGCAGTCCGCGCAGGTTGACCTGGGTCGACTTTTTGCTATCGGTCAGTTCGCTGCGTGTCCTAGGACCATTCTACCTTAGAATTCAGCTTGTTGTTAGACGAAATAGATTTTAAGGATCCATAATTCTGTGATGACTTGCTTGGTATCACGCATCACGGAGATACATTAAACCCCCTTTTGCCAGAGCATGGCTCATATACAAGCAAGGGTATAGATAGGTAGACATATGAAAATGTTGACAGAAAAGTAGTCGGGGAAGTCGTATGTTTGGTTAACACTTCAGCTACTGAGCGCGACTCACTGACCTTTTGCGGACAGTGTGGATCAAGATCAGAACGTGCAGTCTAATCTTGAATCTACACAGTCCGATAAGGAGATTTAACTTATTTGTCAGGATAAGCATAAATGTAGTTTTTCACCGCTTTTAGCAGGTTAAGATTCCTTAAGCCTTTACCAAAGAATCCCGTGTTTTCACGCCCTGAGGAAGAGGCCTTTTGAAAACTTTGTGGGAAAAGGAGAAAATGCTGGTCACCAGCATTTTCTCCTTTTCCCACAATGTTTTCTACCCTGTCAAAAAACCTTAAGTTCATTTGTACCACTTTCAAATCTATCGTCTGAAGATGCTTTCAATTTGGAAGGGGCTAAAATTTGTCATTTGGGAAAGGGTTAATCCTTTACCGCACAATCCCGAGTTTTTAATGTTTCTGAAGACAGAAGACTTTTGAAGACATTGTGAGAAGTGGAGAAAATACTGATAAGCAGTATTTCTTTTCCTTTTCCCACAATGTTTTCTTTCCCATCAAGGACAAATTCGTCATTTTAGCCACATATAAATTGTCGTCTGTAAATATCTTCAATTTGGACAAGTCTACATTTTTATCGTTTGGTAAAGAGTTGAACACATCGTAAGTTGAAAACGGATTAACTTTACTTTTGTTTGGTCATTGACCATTTTGTACCGGACTGGATCTGGTGGAGTCACATTAGTCCGCTCCAAAAGTATCATGGGATTGAGATAGATGGAGAGTTGTCTAGGGAATTTAAAAATACTTTTTCTGTACAGTTTTCTTTAAAAACGTATGTTACAGGTTCTCATAAGAACGTTCTAATCGAGACAAATCCAGACATTACCAACAACATAGGTCTTAAGGAAGAGATAAGAATTTCAGCCATTAAATTTCCTCCCACTTATCCGGAGATCTACTGATGGCGCAGTTATTTTTAAACGTTTCCTGGCACCATGAGATGATGGATAATTGACAAAGACTTTTCTTACCTCGACTCAAGGACCATCTGCGGACAGTGTAGATCAAGATCAGACTGCACAGAACGTGCAGTCTGATCTTGTATCTACATTGTCCGATAAGGAGATATCTTACCCTCAAAAAAATACCTTCGAAATGGCGGAATTCGGGTTTTTACTTTCGGCTTGAAAGTTTTATTTCACTTATTTAGAGGATAAGGGTTAAGATGGGTTTCGTCCTGTATCTTGCACTATCCCCAGTAACAAAACTAACAGTCTTCAGGGGGCGTCCTCCTTATGGGCAACCGATGGCGACGATAATCAAACACACATTCAATCAATCAATTTACAGACGAAAGATTAGATGCGGCACAAACGATGGTATATATCTTTGAAAGGGTAGAAAACAGAGTAGGAAAATATGTGGCCACCAGTATTTTATCCCTCTCCAACATTGGTCTCGCAAAGCTCCCTTCATTAGGATCGTTGTACACGGCATTATGTGGTAGTGGGTTGGGTAACTTGAGTCTATGGAAGCGGGGAAAGCTGAGGTTGAAGAAAGTCTATCAATATGTCGGTGTATTCCTCTCTCATCGTTGATTATTGCTTCGACGATGTTTATGTGGGAAAGTAGCCAGTGGCTTGGAAAGAATATTGATAGACGAACTGGGCCTGTATTCACCAAGCATTCTTAAGAAAGCCCTTAATCTTATTCTCCAAAATTTTCTAAATGTGAAAGTAACATAAATTCTGATTGGCTGAACCATTTGGTTTAGCCAATCAGAAGTTGTGTTACATTCACATTTAGAAAATCTTGGAGAATAAGACTGAGAACGTTCTTAAGAATAGTTGGTGAATACGGAACCTGGTAAATAAATCCAGGGAAGCATGGATAGGTATACAGAGCGCAGAGATATAACAGATTTCATGTTGAAAACAGCGTTAAACACCAAGCAAACTATATATATATTGTTACATACCGCCATTCTTAATTTCATTCTTAGTCGCATTATGGATTTAGAAAGCAACGACACTTCTGATTGGCTAAACCATTCGGTTAAGCAATTCTGAAATCGTGTCACTTTCAAATTTGGAGATTTTTGAGAATTAGAGTAAGAGTGTTCTTAATAATGGTTGGTGCATACAGACGCGAGTCTTCTATCCTGACTAAAACTGCCCACTCCGAGGTTTAATTGATTTTGCCCTACCACAACTCATTAGACAAACGTTCGCAGAGAGAAACACGTAAATGCAATAACTTTCAATCGACAAATTACTTTCCAATGAAACTTTGTCGCTGAAACTGACAGACGTTCTTTTATTTGACCATAAGGAAGAAAATTCTATTACAAAGTTCCGTTTCTTATTCCGTATACTGCTGTGCGTAAGAATACAGTCACTCCTTAATAAAATAGTGCCAAGTACGTTACAAACAGGTCGTTAGCTGTAAATTTCCTGGTAAATCCAAGTTTCGTGAGCGATTATTACCCTTTGCACACTAGGGACAAAGTATAGAGGGTTTTTCGGATAGTGAAGGTCAAGATTAGACTGCACAGAACAGACAGTCTGATCTTTGATCTGTATTTTCTGATAATTTAACTGATATTCAGGCTGAAACAAGCTTTGATTCAAAATCTTTTCGTATTTTTGTATTTCCTGTTTACGAAGCAGTCTAAACGTTAACCCTTTACCCTTTACCACTAAATCCCGAGTTTTAACGACCCTTAGTAAGAAAACCTTTGAAAACATTTTGGGAAAAGGAGAAAATGCTGGTAACCAGCATTTTCTCCTTTTCCCACAATGTTGTTTAATCTTTCACAGACAACTCCCATTGTTTTTACCACATTTATGATGTCGTCTGCAAATACTTTCAATCTGGATCAGTGCACAATTTTATCTTCTGGTAAAGAGTCTCGCAGCTATGCCTGATTCAGTGCACTTTTGCGGACAGTGTAGATCAAGAACAGACCGCGCAAAAAGTGCTGTCTGTTCTTGGATCTACACTGTCCGATAGGATGAGATTTTTTTTCTTTTCCGATGAAAAGTGGAAACTCTGAAATCACCCTTTTTTTAAAAAAAAAAAAAATATATATTTTTTTTTTTGGATGAGTCTAACTACTGGTGAAGAGACAAAAGAAGAATGTGGTGTATTTCTCCGCGAGCTCTTTCACGATATCACGATGTATTGCTCCGGGATGTATTACTCCGCGAGGTCTGTCACGATATCATATTGATATCATGTCAGAACAAGCCACTATGACAAATAGAGCTGCCATATTTGGTCTTACCCTTCCCTTTTGTTTGAGTTGGATGACACAGATGTGTTTTACGTCATTATTATAACAGGAAGTTATATACCATGAGAAGACTTACGTCAGTAACAGATCCCATTCCTTTCAATTAATGCATATGGGATAAATGAAATTTAACCGTTAAGCTGCTAACCAGGACTCTTGAAAGACCTTTTGCGGACAGTGTAGATCAAGATCAGACTGCACGAACGTGCAGTCTGATCTTGGATCCACACTGTCCGATAAAAAGATATCACCCCAAAATGGTTTTATATAGCAATAACTGGGGTTTTATTATGGGCTTGAAAAGTGTCATTTTACTTATTTAGCAGTTTGAAGGTTAATCTTTCACCACACAAGCTCGATTTTAACGACCTACGGGGAAGAGAGCTTTTGGAAACAGTGTGGAAAAAGGAGAAAATGCTGGTTACCATAGTGTTTTCTATCCTTTCACAGGCAGTTCTAATTATTTGAGCCACATATTAATTTGCAAATTAGGACATGTCCAATATAAAGAGCCGAGCTCTGTAGCGCAGTCGGTAGTGTACAGGATTTGAGAACAGAAGGTCACTGGTTCGAATCTCCAGCTGGTTCGAATCTCCAATTTCTTTCCGAAGATAGATGATGGTCATTACGACAGGGTTCATTCTTCTTTCACAGCTGATCATTGAGTCGACGATGGTTATGAGGGAAAGCAACCAGTGGCTTGGGAAGAATATTATGCTAAGTACTGGTAAAAGAAACTAAATGATAGCATGGATAGGCGCACTAGCCGCCGCGATATAATCGAAGTAATGTTGAAAACGGCGTTAAAAATCAAACAAGCAATCAATCAGCCAACATAAAGAGTTAACGTCAAGTTTCATACAGGATCATACTGTAATGAACTTGCACGTAATCAGCAGTTTCTCCTTTTCCCACAGTGTTTTCTACCCTTAAATTGACAAATTTCAGCTCTAGAGTCGCATTTGTATTGTGATCTGCAACTACATACAGTTTCATTTTCGTCTTACATTCGTGCAGTTTGTCAGGTAAAATGGTTAACTCTTTAATCAACAATCCCGAGTTTTAACGACCCTGAAGTAGAGGCTTTTGAAAATATTGTGGGAAAAGTAGAAAATGCTGGTAACCAGCATTTTCTACTTTTCCCACAATGTTTTCTATCCGAGTTTTAACGACCCTGAAGAAGAGGCCTTTTGAAAATATTGTGGGAAAAGTAGAAAATGCTGGTAACCAGCATTTTCTACTTTTCCCACAATGTTTTCTGTCCTCTCAAAGAAACATCTACTTATGAGACGACCTCTTCCCCTGGATACAGTCGATATGCTATGTTTAGTTTAAAACATAATTATTTTACAACGATTGTGAAACAAGTTCTTGCAATTTATACAAATCTGTCGATTCTGCTTCCTGGGAACTACATCACTACTAGCGCCGAATGAGTGGGTCAATGAACAGTCCTAAAGTTGACACCCGCTTCCGGGTATCGAACTCAGGACCTTATGATTACAAGGCCGACGCTCTACCTTACTACCACGGACACCAGCTCTGATACGCCGTGTTTGACGAAACACTGAACCGTGCTGTTTTCGGAGTAATCTGATGCCAAAGTGCTGGTCCATGTCATTGTTTTACATCAGAATTCTAAGACTATTGACCAGTAATAATAAATATTAGTATAGGACCGATATAGGTATTTTGCATGATATATTCCTTGGTCAGAGACCTGTTATACAACTAAAACGTCAAGTCCAATTTTTCTAAATGCCATTGTCAGGCGAATATGCTGCTGAAACGGCGGTTCTACGTCATTACCAGAGGAATGCGTCGTTCAGACACCGGACAGTGTTGTTGTCAGGATAATAAGATGCAAAACACCTCCAAATACCGGGCATTGTATTCCGCTGGGTGGCATGTTTTTCAAATACATATACCTACCTATCTGGTTTGGGCATTCTGGGTACAGAACTGGACTACTTTTCAAGATGGCAATCGATTCAGCCCATTTCAAAATAAAATTAAATGCTACCTGGTACGATTAACCCCGCCATGGTTAGGTAGCATATAACCTGTGCACCAGTCATTTATAAACACAACTCCTATAAGTAGATACAATAACACTTGATCTGGGCCACCCCCCCTCACCCCCCTCACCCCCCTTATGCAACAAAATAAGCTTAGATCCTGTTCTATCTTATCCCTCACCAAATTTCATGTAACACGCCCTCTAAGCCGCATGCTCATAAAATTATCAAAACCAATAGGTGAAGCATTCATAATTAAATCAAACTAACCTCTATCTTAATCCTTTTACCTTTATTTCAATTATTATAACACATCAACCCCTCACTCAGTAGATGAAACATTTTCGAAAAAAAAAATTAATTTTAAAAAAAATTTCATCATCTCGCGTCATTACATCAGCTAACCGGCTAACCAACACATCAGTTAACCTGCTAACCAACACATCAGCTAGCCAGATTATCAGTTAATTATTGCATCAGTTAACCAGCTAACCAACGGCATCAGTTAACCAGGCAAACCCTTACATCAGTTAATCGCTTAAACCCCCCATCAACCAACGCGTCATGCAATGGCTAGCCGGTTTATCAGTTAGTAAGTGGGTTGGGATTATGAATTAAATAAAAATTGATTTTAAAATTTATAAATCTTAAAGCAAACTAATAATTAAGTTATGGAAATTAGAGTTTGTCCTTACTATTGTGAAAATAAAAGTATTTTATTAACAAACTGTACCTGTTGTAATAGTTTATTAAAAAGAGAAGTAAAAAAGGGAAAGGGTTTTATAAAAAATTGTGAAGCGTGTATTAACAAAGATAAACCGTTTGGTTGGTCAAAATCATGTAAGTGTGAATGGGGAGAAAAAACTTTTTTATATATCAGTTGTTCAACTTGTATTTCTCCAACTTGTATATATTGCGGGAAAAAATGTTTACCTTCTTTTTGGAATTGTTTTAATAATGATTGTTCACAATTTTACTGTGCTGATTGTTTTGATGATGATAGAGAACGAGAAATAGTTGATGAAATTAATTTTAAAGAAAAATGGAAAGGTTCAATAAAAGATAAACTAGAGTGTTATGGAATTTTTAAATTACAATATTTAGCAGTAAAGAAAAAAATAAAAGGTTTTACTAGACTAAATAGAAATGCATTAATAGAATTGTTAATTCCTTTTACAACAGAAAATGATTTACCAATTAAATAAAAATTATAAATATTTAACCTCATAAACAAGGTTAAATATTTTATTTTATTTTGTTTTTGGTCTTGCCCCCTGTGCTTCATATATTTCTCTTTCTTCTTCTGTTAATCCTTGTAATCTATAATGACCCCATGATAAAGTTCTATAACTATCATCCCTCAGTATCAAACCCTTTTTATCATCTTCAAAGCTTAATGCTATTTTATTCACTTTTATAGTTGTTAATTCATGATGTTTACTTTTTATTCCTCCCATAGTTACGCAAAAATCTTTTTCAGTATCCAAACAATCTTTATAAGTTTTAAATTTTAAGTCATTTTTAATTACAGACTTTTTAACTCCTTTACATTTTTTAGTTTCTGCTTTCTCATTTGTTTTATAAATTTGTTTACCATCTTTATCTTTAGCTTCAATAGGCTTAATATAAATAAATTTACCATCTTTATCAGTTACTGCTTTACCTTCTTTATCCTTTTTTAAGACTAATTTTTTCATAGCATAAGTTTTTGCTCCTGGACTTACAAATCCAGTTAAAAGATCTCCTTCCATTTCATCCTTAAACTTACCTAACACATTACAATTTTTATCACTATACAATGGATGATTTTTTGGATAATTACTAAAGTCAAACAAATCATCGGCATCCTCTTTTAAATCTTCATACAAATCTTCAGTTTCTATTTTCAAAACATAACTATCAGTATCAGTATAGCACATAAATACTTTATCTTCACCAAATTTATTTTTAAAATAGTTATAATAATCTTCTAACATAGTTGTTTTGCTAATATCAAGTATGCTTACTCCTAAATAAATTGGCTTATCATATTTAATCCATGTTTTTTTCATATGTACCGCAACCAAATTTTCATCAAATATAGTATGATTATGAAAGTTATGTTTTGCTGTTAACTTTTTAAATCGTTCACTATTTTCACCATTAACTAATTCTATGTTTACTCTATTTCTTATATTTTCCATGGTTTTACCAAAAACAGAATTCATTGCTAACTTCCATAAATTATCTAAAAATTTATTTTTATCCTTCTTTGCTTGTGTTCTTAAAGCCACACACTTATCAACATATTTTTTAATAGCGGTACTCTCTTGATATTTAATTCCACGATGTATTTTTTTAATTTTTAATCCTAATCTCAGGTAAGTCTTTAAAGCTTCATGATGAAGTATATATTTTTCCTTATCATTTAAGTTTGGTATTAACTTTTCTACTTTACTAACTTTTAATTTTTCTGCTGCTAAAGGCATTTCATTATGCAAATCATGTAAATCTTTAGGATACTCCAAATCAACCTCCAGGGAACACGGATATTTTTCCCAATTATTTAATTCTTCTTCTGTCATCCACTTAAAATAGTTTACAGGTAAAGGCTTACTCATAGCCCAAGGATAAAGACTGTTTTTATCAATATAAAACCCATATATACTAGGTTTAGTTGAATCATACTCATCACCCATATACTTATTGTTTGCTTCAAAATGTCTAATACTTGTCATGCAAGTGCCACCCCTTTTTGATGCTTCAAAAAAGTTAAGCATATTAATATCAGTAAGTTTTTTTAATTTTATTTCGCTTACCTTAAGCATAGCATCCCATCCAAATCCAGGTAAAGTATAATACCAAGCAGGATCTAAACCAAATTCTTTATGCATAGAAAATCTAAAGTTTTCCATAACATCAGCTAAAAGTACAACATCTGTTTCATTGTATAGTTGTAAATAATCAGACATAGTTTTGCAACCAAAAACATCCCACACTTTTAACGCGTGTGCCAGATCTTCTTCTGAAATTCCTTCTCCATTTAAGCTTGAATAAAATTCTTCTATAGGTGGTAGTTGTGTTTCTTTTAACTTATCAAAACTATCCATCCATTCATAAGGAAAGATACCCTTTCTACTTAACAATTTTAATTTTTCTTCTGTATAACCACCACGATGATTTTTTAAATAATACTTTAAATTTTTAAAATTTTCATCTTTTAAATTTTCTACAATTTTTTCTAAACTACTAGCTAAAAACTTAAAACTATCAAGAAATCTTAATTTAATATTTTTATTTCCTACCTTTAGATGTTTTGTAAAACTAATATATTTTTCTTCTGTGTTGGGTAAACAATCAATTCTACCACTAGTTTTACCAAGATACTTAATAAAAATATGTGCATCATAACCAGATAAATTATGAAAGATAACAGGTATAAAATTTGGAACTTTTGCTTTAAGATTACATTCATTATGTGCGGCACCTCTATACTCACCAGTAAAATGACAATGATCTCTTACTTTATAATTTTCATGAGTAAATTTACCTCCACATATCCAACATTTTACTTCATTTTTATGTTTTCTAACTTTATCTTCAGTTAATTTTTCTATTTCTACTGGGTTTTTATAAAATTCTTTATAAAGTTGTTTAACATCCTTAGTTAAAGTATCTATAAAATGTTTTTCGGCATCCTCACCTACATATCCTCTTAATACTGGTTTCATAATTTTATCATTAGAAGGACAAATTAGATAGTTATAACTTACAGGTATATGCTTTTGTGTTTCAATAGTATTACTTTTTTGTTGTTGTTCTATTTTTTGTAATATACATTCAAAATCAGCAATAACTACAAATGGTACCATAATTTTTCTACAATAGTTTTCAAACTTTATTAAAATTTTTTCAGGATTTTCAGGATCAAACTTAGGCATTATTAAATCAACTCCATCATGATCTTCACAACGCTCCATATGTTTTTCTAAAAGTTCTTCACTACCAAAATGGTTCATACAAAGCATACAATACTTTACATTATTATTAGAGGCAGTTTGTGTTCTCAGTAAAGCATTAATATTTTTTATTAAAACATAATGTGTTTTTTCTTCTTCATCTTCAATATATAACAAATTTATATGATTTTCTTTTAAACTTTTTATAGCTCTAATACGTTTGATTTTTTCCTTACCTTCTACTATCCCAAAAACATTAACGCTAATTGTTGGATTTTGCCTTTCAAACTTATCTATATCCTGTAAAGAAACAGGATATTTAATTCCTTTCATATTTAAGCTATTTTCCTTAGATTTTAAATCACCAATTCTTTCAGGGTGGTTATCTGTTGGATTTAAATGCCTTAAAACACACCATTTAAAACATTCATCATCCTTACTTTTCATATTAATACATGCCTTTTTGTTAGCAATCCACTTAGGTAGGGGTAACCAACCACCTGCTCTTAATGGTTCATAAATAACACTATGTAACTTTAAATGAACCACACTATTAAACGACCAACCACTACCATTTGAAGTAAATTTAATAAAATTTTCTATAATTCTTTCCATCATATTTAAGTATACTTCTGTTATATTGGTTCCTTCTAAGAAAATCTCATAACTACCAGAAGAAAAATTTGCTTTTACTATTTGTCTATTATTATCCTCTCCTCTTTCCATAAAACATTGAAGAATTAATCTTACTTTATGACTATGCATGCTACTTAAAAGTTTTTCAATTGTTGGTTTTGTTAGCATTAAAAACTCTTGTACCGTTTTAACAGGTATTCCTTCTATTTTATGTTCAGTTGCATAATTATTTAAGGCAGATCTATTTTGTATTATTTTTATTTTTTCCTCTCTTTCTTCATCATATATACTTTTTATTTTATTTTTTAAAGCATTAAGTTCTGGTGTTATACTTGGTTGTTCTACTCTTACATTTTCTAAACTCCTTAGCAAATCATTAACTGAAGTAGTTGGTGAAGTGACCAGTCTTTGTCTTGGAGGTATATAGGGTGTTGGTTGTAATATTGGTGCATCAATGGCAACGATATCCCTATCTAATATTGAGGGTCCCGTATTAATCAAAAGAGTTATTAGTTCATCACGTCTAAGCCTTGAGTATCTTCTTAATCCCCTTTCCCTTGCTAAATTTCTTAATCCAGCTACATTATATCTATCAAACTGTCGATCCATTTTTTTTTTTTTTTTTTTAAATAAAATATTATTTCCTTAAGTCAAATTTTATTATTTTTTTTCATAAATAATAAAATTAAAGAATATCAATTCTATATTTACCATTCCATACTCTACCATTCCAGTTTTCAATCGTTTGAGGGCAACGGCTAATATACTTAGAAGCCTTGTAAATTGATGGAAACTCTTTCACCTCTTCAGTTTCAACATCCTTTAAGGTAACCCTCTTTGGGTTTTTAGCAATATACTTTAATCTTTCATAATTAGGAATTTTTTTTAAAAAATTTTTTTCTTCCTCTTCAGGATACAAACCATGCTCTTTTAACACATCAATATACTTTTTCTTGTCCCAATAGGAATACCACTTAATATTGTTATCTGTTAATATTTTCTTAAAATCAGCTACCTTTTTCATTTTATTTAAGTAAAAAATTACTTAATATACTACACTCATCTTATTACCATCACTCTGGAAGTTAATTAGCCTGTCACTAAGTAAAACTGCATAAGCTATAGTATTTGCTGGAACAGCTGGATTAAATGTTGCTTTAACATGAATATCAGTTACAGAGTACTTAAGCCTTTCACTTTGTTTTGATAAATCAAACACAAACAAAGGAAAAAGAAATTTAAAATCATAAGGGTTAATATTAGGGTTTGATACCAATTCATCCATATTATAAAATTTCTTTCTAAAAGAGGAAGCCTCACCATATATTCTACCAAATTGATTTTCAATAAAATTTATATCATAATCATATGCAGGATATTTTTTTGAACCTAACATTACATAAATATTTTTAATATTTACGCTGTCAAATATAGCAGGGTTTCGTTCTTGGTTACCACTTTTCTCAGTTTGAAAACCAATAATTAAGAAACGTGGCACCTCAGGAGATGATTTAGATGATAACCTCCAAGTAAAACCTGTTGCTTGTGGAACCGCAATAGAGTCGCTTTGTATCATTCTATACCCAACTGGGAATTTTTCTTTCTTCTCAATAAATTTAAAAAGTTCCAACTTGTTTCCATCTTCCGGTGTTACATGAGGCATAAACCAAGATACTTTAGTTAATTCAACCCTACCAGGTTCATGTCTTTGATTTCCACCCACTGCCGCTTCGGGAAGTCTATAAATTGCATCATTATTATCGTTTCTTGTTAAGGTTAGTGTTTGTTTCATACCATATAAAACTTTGTTGTAATCTTCACAAAAACCAAATATATGCTTTAAGGGCACCTTTAAACTAAATTTTCCAGTAGGTTGTGAAGAAAAAATTAATTTTTTTCTAATGTTATAACCTGTATTTTCTAAATTATTAATATCTCTAATAACAGGTAGCGTATCCTTTTGCCAAAACTGATTTAATCCTTGGGATTTAGAAAAGTCATCAGGGTATTTTAACAGACCTAGCATTGTGGTTGTTTGACCAGGGTAATTAATGCTTTCTATCTCTTGTCCACTAAGTTGATATCTTATATTTTTAAACAAAAACATTAAACCATTGTTTGTTAAGTTAACCATATCATCATTTACATAATCAGGATTAGCAACAACAAGAGACTGTTTAAGCAATCTTCCTTCAATTAGTAGATATGATTCTGAAGGATGATAAAAAATATCTTGAGTTTCGATATCAATCCTAATATTTCCTCCAGAGTTGTTTAGATTAGTCCCTGTAATAGGTAGATATTCATAATATTCATATTCATCAATACTATCGTCTTTAAAAATCGGTGTTTTAATATTTAAAATATCCATTTTATTATATACATTTATAATTTTAAGTCAAATTATAAATGTTTAAATTAATTTGCCCATAGTTGAGGGAATGACTTGTTTTCATCATTTACATACACACCCTTAAGTTTAATATTTTTAATTTTTTCTACTGAAAGGTTTTTTTTCATTTTTAGATAAATTCTATTTCCGTAAAGTATGGTTACCTTAGACATATTATTTTTTTTTAGATATTGATTTACATCTTCTTCAAATTCCTTAATGATATCAGCTTTTTCAGGTGACAATTTTAAAACAATCTTTTTATAATCATAATTTGTATCACTGCTATCTATTACTTCACAATCTTCATCAAGTTTTAAATTAGCATAAAGGATACTAACCTTATTTGTATTGTATTTTTCATAATGCGTTAAATTAAATTTTAGATTAGTCATTCTTTTTATTTAATGTAATAATTTACTTAACTTAAATTTATAATACTTTAACTCCGCCACCCTTACTATTTAATTTCTTAACTAAATCTTGTATAGCAATGGCACCACCATCCATTAACTTACTAATATCTTGCATTACAGGTTGAGTTGTTGTAGTAGGCTTTTGAGAATATTTTTCTAGAATCTTTTTAGATTTTGGTGTTAAAGCCTTTTGAACTAACTTTTTACCTGCATCAACCGCGGCACTCTTTCCAACCTCTAACGCTTTCTTTGCTCCTTCCTTAGCTACACTCTTACCAACATCAACTGCTGAAGATGCAATTTGTTTAGCTGCTTGACTCGTAAATAGTTTTGTAAGAAAATTAGCTAAGGTATCAAATATTCCTGCTCCTCCATAAGCATATCCTCTTTTAAATCCTCTCTTTTGTGATGTTATCATTTTTTTAGTTTAGACATTAATTTTTTATAAGCTTTTGTATCTAATATACGCTGTCTTTTTAATTCATCACAAATACTTACCAACTCATTTCTTACACCAGTATTACCGGCTCCTTTACTTGCCATTAAGAGGTCTAATCTTTCTAATAATGCATTAGGGTCAGAAGGGATTACCGTAATAATTCCACCACCTTTTTTAGGCCTTTTTTTCCAAATATCATTAAGTATACTTCTCCACTTATGTCTCAAATCTGTTTCAACAGGTTTATGATTTTTTTCTGATGGGTCGTTATTTTTATAAAGAGAATTAGTTCTTATCATTATGTCCTCATAAAATCCTTTGTCTATTATACGATTATATTTTGTTTCGTCTGGGTATTTAGCAACAATTAATTCCCACAAACCATCATCATTAGTATCATAATCTTGATCACCAACTAACACCAAGTAATTGTCTGAAATACTAACTTCTTTATCACCAATATATAATTCTTCATTTTTTTCATGAAACCCAAACGTTGTATCAACATCTTCTTTATCATCATATCTTTTTAAGTATTTTTTTGCTATTTTTCCAAGAAAATATGGTTTTTTGGTACCTTTTTCTTTACTTTGTAATTCAATAATTTGCTGTTCTAAAAAGTTAAAATTTTCTGATTCATATGCTAAAACGGAAGGAAAACCTTTTAATTTAATAATACTTTGCATTTTTTTAAGTTCTAGATTAATAGGATCTATTTCTCCTTTAAGATCTGTCATTGTTTCTTTTTGTGTCTCTGTAACAGGTCTAAAAAACCTAGAAAGTTGTTGTTGATATTTAAGTTTGCCTGCTTTCTCTTCAAGCTGATTATCATGAATTCTTTTTTTCAGTGCAACAAATTCTTTTATTGTTTCTTCCCTTTTCAAAGGGTCTCGTATCTTCAAAAATGACATTTTTTTAAAAGTAAAAAAATTTTTTAATTTGTGTTGTCTATCTCACATGCACAAGAACACTTAAACTTGGGTGGTTTTAGTTTTAATTTGAATGCCTTTCTACAAGCCTCCTGAATTCCTCCCGTGCTTCTATTCGCCCCTTCTCTATTAAACTCTCTGATTCCTCTAGCTTGCTTTTTTTCTTAGACTTACTTCTAATTTCTTCCTTCATTTGTTTGTATTTTTCCAATTCTTCCATAATTAAAGTAAATTCTGAATGATCTATTTTGTTGTCTGTTATTGCTTTTGATATATGTGTAAGTAGTGTGTTTAGCTTTGAATCAGCCAACATTTTTATCTGAAGATGTTTTTCTGATTTTGTTCTGGTTCTTCTAACCACAAACTTACCCACTAAAGCGGCTAACCCAACAACTAAAGCACAGCCTTCTAGAACCATAGTTGCAGGTATCGCTACTACGGTTGATAGTAAAGCGATTCCCCCTGCTCCGGCGCCTAGTGCTATAACGGTTAGTCCAGCTTCTACATTATCCACATTCTTACTAATCTTTAAATACTTTTTACTTAGTTGCTCTCTTTCCTTAACTTCATTTTCTAGAAAAGTCTGAATTTCTGATATCTTTTGTAACCTGAATGATTGACCATTGTCTCTTGAGGATACTCCTAACGTCGTAGATGTTATTACTGGCTCTAATGATGGTGCATTTGGTATATTTCGTTCTTCTGGTAGCTCTGGATAAATCTTTTCTTTTAGTTCCATTTTATTAACAACAACTATTTTTTTAAATTGAGTAATAAAGACGACACAAAAATGTGTTTTCTTGTATTTTTTTTATTTTATTAGAGTTGTTTGTAATTGTGGTAACCATGTCATCCACCTCTTCTAATGTAACTTCATTTGTAATAGTTAATTGATTAAGTTTTAAAGCATAAGATAGAGAAACTAAAACAAAGCCTTTACTCATATTGAAACCAATACCTAAGGCTATCGTCTTCGTTTGTCCTCCTTCTAATACTAATGGTTGTTGGGTAAAAATATCCCATGTAACAGGATTAACTTTTTTAGCTGGATACTTAACTTCTACAGGTTTCCAAAAAATAGTTTTTGGTTGAACTATTTTATGTTTTCCATTTCCAAATTTATGTACATTCATATTTTTAAATTTATAATATTGCACCTAATATAGGAATATTAGCAAATGGGCTATTAGGTCCTAAAAGAAGACCTTTTCCATCATAAATTTTACCACCTTGTTTTAAATACAATCCATCACCAACGGAACCTAATCTGTTACCCTTGTATGGTTTAAGATATAAACCTTCACCATCAGTTTCTACTTGACAGAGGCAACCACCTTTCTTAAGGTAAAGCCCGTTACCCATTGCTTTTTGAACTCCTGAAGATGCCAAACCAGATAGTGCACCAATTCCTATAGCAGGTAAAACGGTTCTTGCTAATGTAGGTAGAACTGATGAAGCTAATCCTGCTAATAGAGGTAAAAATCCACCTTCTACTTTCATATTTTGCTTAAGTTGATTAGTTGACATTCTAAACGTTGCCCCCTTACCACTTTTATAAGCTTTTGTAAGTTTATTTACTTGTGGTTTGGTTAAAGCTATTACATCATTGCCATGTATATCCTCATGCTTTAAACGAATACTTGCCGGAGCTTTGTTTCTAAAAGAATGTAAAATTTTTTCTTTTTGTCCGTCTGATATATTTATTTTTGCATTAATATAGTTTGCCATTTTTTATATCTATCTTGCTTCTCTTATATGAAATCTAATTGTTAAATTTTCCCCTCTAAGATTGAGTAATGTTCCATCTTGGTCTGTAATTGATACATTTAAATTATGTATTTCATTTAATGTTAATGGAAGGTAAACAAGGTTTACCGGATTTTCTATAATTTTATATCCTGGTGATACATTTGGAAAAAAACTATAAATTGTATTTTTTTGTGAACCGTTAACATAACTACCTGAAATTAAATCTATATTAACTAGTAAGCTATTAATACTAAGAATATTTACTACATTTTCTGATTCATGAAATCCTTGTGTATATTTAGAACGAGAAAACCCTAATATTTTAGCAATAGAATTTTGTTGGTTAAAATCAACCTGATATCCATTTTCTAAAAAAAGAATAGACTTTAAAGTATTAGTATTTGCTGAGATGCTAATATAATATTCTTCATTAACAGCATCATAATGACCCTTTTTTCTCATTTCTTGTTGAATTACATCATTAATATCAACTAGATCATAACTTCCTTCAGGTATTCTTATTTTTACCCATGTTGCACCATTATCTGGTGAATAAACAAAAATGTTATTGCTTGCATCAATATTAGGAAATGAATAATAAGTTTCAAGATTAACCAATGCTATTTCATATTCTTTATCTTGGTATAATTTAAGTGGAGGAGTAAATCTTGTTGTAAACTCTGTTTTGTTATCGCTTACGATAATTTGAAATGATGTTTTATGGTTAGTGTTTTTTACTATCTTTTCAAGTAATTCTACTTCCATTTTATAAATTTGTAAAATATATTTTAATGAAAAATATATTTTTTAATTAAAATCTTTGTAATTTCGTGGTATGTAAAAGTTATCAAAACCACATCTATATTTTCCATCGTTAGGGTTCTTAGTTAAATCTAACACTACAAAACCATGAGGTATTTCCCAACACTTTTTACAAAAATTGATAAACTCTGTTTTAGTCATGTCATCTCCTACATGATCACTATAAATATGATTAAGATTTTTTAAGTCTTGTCTAAACAAGCATATTAAGTTAGCATTTTCTCTAATAGTTTGACGTGGTAGTCTAAAATAATTTTGTGCTAGATAAAAACAATCAGCATTACTATGTCTACCCCTTACATAATAGTTTTCACACTTGTTTTGTCTTTCTAAAAGTAAGTCATCAAATATCATTAAGTTTTTATTTGATGCATTTAAATCTCTTGGATCAGGTACATCACTAGCATATTCAAAAAATTCACAATCGATATCAGATTTTTCCTTAATTGTTTTTGCCCATTCTTCAACTAATGCTGTAGGTGAAATATCTCGGTTTTGAACTTCATCTTTAATTGAAAACAACCTTAATATGTATTCTTTTGGTTTTTTTCTTCAAAAGCTTTTTTAAGTATGCGATATTCTGGTTGAAACAAACTTTTACCAAAAACGTATAAGTTACCATAATCTAACCAATCAGGTCTTAACAAAAGGTTAAGTAAAAGTGTAGTTTTACCACATCCTGATTTACCTACTATTAAACCTCTGATACTCCTTGGTAAAAGAGGATGGTTAAATCTTTTTGCTAAAGTTTCATTCCAAGATAAATTAACAATATCCATTTTAATTAAAAAAATTTATTTTAATATATAAAAAATGTATTGCGTTAAATGTAAAAAGGAAACTGATACTACTGATATACAGTATACGGTAAGTAAAAATGGTAAAAATATGGCACGAGGAAAATGTGTTGAATGTGGAACAACAAAAACACAGTTTATTAAACAACAAGAAGGTGGTTCGTTGTTAAACAAAGCAATCAATAACTTACCTGTTGAAATGCATTTACCTGGTCATAATTTTACTGGCCCTGGTACCAAGTTAAAGAAAAGATTGAATCCTGACTTAACACCTAAAGATTGGTCAAAGCCTGTAAATCGCGTTGACAAAGCGGCTTATCATCATGATATTTGTTATCTTAAGCATAATGATACTAAAACACGTAATGATGTGTGTGATACTAATATGCTTAAAGAGTTAAATGGTATCTATAATCCTACTATTAAGGAAAAAATGGAAAGAGGATTGGTTTCTTCATTGATAGGAACCAAGAAAAGATTTGGTATGGGTGTCGGTAAAAAAAAAAATATTCACTAGCAGAAGAATTACATAAACCTGTAAAAAGAAAATTTAAGAAAAGGAGAGTTAGAGTAAATGGTATCGATAGGATATGGGCAGCAGATATAGTAGATATGCAAGCATTTTCTAAACTTAATCGTGGAGTAAAATTTCTTCTTGCTGTCATTGACATCTTTTCAAAATATGGATGGCTTATACCATTAAAGGATAAAACAGGAAAATCTGTTTCTGTTGCACTAAAGAGTATTTTTAAGGAAAGAAAGCCTGAGAAAATGTGGGTTGATAAAGGTAAAGAGTTTTATAACAAAGATGTTAAGGATTTGGTTGAATTGTATTCTACTGAAAATGAGGAAAAATCAAGCGTTGTTGAGAGATGGATTAGAACAATGAAAGAAAAAATGTGGAAGTATTTCTCTGCTCACTCAACAAATGTATATATTGATGTATTACAAAATCTTGTTAAGGAATACAACAACACGAGGCATTCTTCTATTAAGATGTCGCCAATTGAAGCAAGTAAGAAGAAGAATAAAAATAAAGTTTGGACAACATTGTATCCTGATTATGACAAAGTAAGGGAGGATATCAAACCAAAGTTTTCTGTTGGAGACAAAGTAAGGATAAGTAAAAAGAAAAAGACTTTTGAAAAAGGTTATACTACGAGATGGACTGAAGAGGTTTTTACGGTTATCGGAGTAAAACATACAACACCTATAACGTATAAGATTGAAGATTTAAATGGTGAAGAAATAAAAGGTTCTTTTTATGAACCGGAACTACAAAAAACGAGTCAAGAGGTGTATAGGATAGAAAAGATTATTAAAAAAGGTAAAAAGAAATCTCTTGTAAAGTGGAAAGGTTATTCTGATGAGTTTAATTCATGGGTTGATAACGATGCTATTGTAAATATTTAACTATATAAAAATGAAGAATATTTTAATTGAAAATATAACTTTACCAAATAAACCTTTAAGCAATTTTGAGCTTGAGGATGCCGTAAAAAAATTAAAAATAAAAAATTTTAGAGGAACATTTTTAAGAGATGCCCTACCTAAAAAAGTAAGAAATAAAGAATGTGGTATATTAAATCTTGATGCTACTGGTGGATCTGGTACTCATTGGGTTGCTTGGTTTAAAGATGGAAAGAAAAAAATTTATTTTGATAGTTATGGTATTCAACCACCTCTCGAAATTATAGATTATTTAAAAAGTCCATTACAATACAATACAGATCAATTACAACAAGCAGGTGAAGTATTTTGTGGACATTTATGTTTATACATTCTTAAAGAGTTGTGCTTGGGTAATAAATTTCAAGATATTTTAAATAAACTTTTTTAGCAATATTAAAAACTATGCCTGTTGATAAATTTGGAAGAATGGATGATGATAAAACAAGTGGTGATGGGGTATCACTTGCTTACATTACTAACAACTTTTTACGTAAAGATGGAACAACCACTGTTACCGGTTCCATAAATATGGATGGTAACACATTAACAAGGGTTAGTAATCCAGTAAATCCTCAGGATGTTGCTACTAAGAGTTATGTTGATGGTAGTAGCTCAGGGTTGTTAGATGAAAACGGGGGGTATCATATAGAGGGGTATCTAAACATGGGTTTTAATAAAATAAAAAACTTAGATGAACCTGAGGGGCCCAGTGAAGCTGCTACAAAAAGATATGTAGATGGTATTAATGTGATACGAAAACAACAAGATGGTACCTGGTCTGCTGTTGCAGATATAAGCATGAAGGGGTATCATTTAATGGATCTTATAGATCCTGCATCCCCGATGGATGCTGCTACAAAAAGATATGTAGATTATGCTAATCGCGCATTTATTCATGATGGTGATGCATATACATCAAGTAGTGACATTTCTATGGGTGGATGGAGGATTAATGATGTTGCTTCACCTATAAATAATCGACAAGTTGCAAATAAGTTTTATGTAGATAGCATTGTTAAGACGGCCACCGCAGGAAAAAGAGCTTTATCACAAAACCAAGCTGGGGTTTTCTTAGCAACTGGTAAAATAGATATGAACACTCACCCACTTACCGGCTTACCAAATCCAATAGACCGTGATTCTGCTGTCAATAAAAATTATGTTGATAATGGGGGTGCCATTGTAAAAAATCCTGATGGAAGCTTTACAGCTTCTGCGGATATCTATATGCAAGGCTTTACTATAAAAAATGCGGTAACCCCAGTAGAAGAAAGAGATATAGCAACAAAATCCTACGTAGATGAAAAAATAGGCATTAAACCAAAACCTATAATTACCGTGTGGGCTGAGGAAAAGGGAGAACTTAAGAAAAACAACTTTCAGTTTTCATTTGGTAATGGTTTATCTGGTCCATCTCATGCATTGGGGGGTTATTGTTTATCCGCGTCAGGAAGAATATTACGCGGTACATTAGTTTCTTTACCAAAAGATGATGATGATAGTATACTTGAAATAACCATATCATCTGCTGAAACTGGAAAAAATATTATTAAAAAACGTGATGAGTTATGTACTTGTACAGAGTTTAATCCTCCTATTGAGGTCAACCAATGTGATGTTATAAATTTTAAAACTGTGTCAAAAAATCCAAAGGTAACTAATTCTTATGTAGCTATATTGATAGAATTGGATATGTAAAATATATAACCCAGAAAAAGGGTTAAATATTTATTTTTGATTAATATTAATAATATTACTAAATAATAAACTATCAATGGTAACCATTTCTTCAATTTTACTCACAATCTCTCTTCTATATGAAATCTTTTTTCTTATGGTTGGGTATCTTTCAACCATGTTATTAACTTCATCTAATTTATTATTAATATAAGAAACTATTATTAACTTCATTTGTCTATTTTTATCCTCTCCTTTAGGTTTAGGGATGTGAATAAATTTTAATGCTCTATAAAGGACCGCATTGGAAACATCACTGGAAGTTAATTTTTCTTCAATATCATCTACAATCTCCTTAGTAAATTTATCGAGATCTTCAGTTTTTTTTTCTTTCATTTCACTTCGTTTATTATAACAAACATACGCTTCTTTTTTAACGGTTGTGACTCTTCCTTTGTTCATCTTTGTAAACTGTAGGAATCTATAAATTTTGATTCAAATTTATAGATTATATAAACTTAAAGTTTATACTATATTCTTCAATGTCATTAATACAACTTTCTAAAAAACTATGTTCATTTGGACAATCTATAAATCTTTGTTTAAAGAGAGATAGCAAATTGGTTAAATCTTTACTGTTAAATTGATGTTTAACGCGTATGTTGTTACCACCAGCATAAAATGTTATGTTTAAAGTATCTTCTTTAGGTTGTTCATAAAACATTTTACTGCAGTAATAGTAGATATCACTAAACCATCTTGGGTCTTTATAGGGCATTAGTCCGGTTCCATTTGTGTAAATGATTTTGTTTGTGTTTATAGGATGAATATTTGATTTATCCTTAAGTAGGTCATTTAGCTTTTGCTTGAAATCTGGCTCTAGTTCTAGCATTTTATTTTATGAAAATTTTTGTTTAATATTCTATTTCTGCTATTTCATCCATGATGTCTTCTTTAATTTTCTCATTTTCTTCTTCCACCACAGCTTTCAACTGTTGTTCTGATACCGTGATACCCTCTTTCTCTTTCAACAAAAGATTTTCTAGTTTTTTATAAATTTCATCCTCTTTCTTTTCTAAATATGTTTTTATATTACCTAGGGTTTCTCTTTTAAAATCATCATAAGCATTACAAAACTGTAATTCCGTTTTAGATATGCGACAATCTGTTGAAAAACCGTTTTTTTTATCTTCTCTTACAGATATTAAATGATCTAGATAGTAACAACCATCTCCAAATTCACAAATTTTATCAAACCATTCTTGCATTACACCACCATATATACTATTAGTTAAGTAGTAAGTATATTTACTTATTTTTTTATAAAACTCTTCTAGTTCTCTAAATTCTTTTATCACATTTACCATGTGTTTGTATTCTTCATCCTCTACGGAAAATGCTACACATGCTCTGTTTGTTAGTTTTTTAAATGTTTCATAACTTTGACTAATTTCATAAAACGCTCTTAAATGAAATTTGTCTATTACCTGTTTATCTTTTACAGTTTTACTTGCTTCTATTTCTTCCTTTAATTTTTCCATATTTTTCTTTTAATATGGGTTATATATCATCTTAAGATGAAATATATACCATGGATTATTATTTAAGTCCTATTTTTAACATGTTTTTTTCTTAGTCTTTTTTGACAAACACTTCAGCTACTTTCTCTATTATTTGTTTTTTAAAAAAATCACAATCCTTGTCTAAAGATGAATGTTCATCATTTAAAGCATGTATAACTTCATCTTCTATATCCTCAAACACATTGTCTAAAGTTTCCTCCATCCGTTTTCTTATCTCATCAACATCTGTATCTAAAGCTATGTCGTTTTTTAAATCATCTAACCTAAACTGAAGATCCTCCTCTTTCACAGCGTTAAAGTAGCGGGTAAGATTTTTTATTGCTTTTGCTATTATATCCTCTGCTCTACTTTCAAACAAACCGTTGATGATGCTTGCCTCTTCATAAAACAAGTCATCAAACTCTTCTTGTGATCGTATGACAACACCATTGTTATCATTATTATCACTTATGATTTCATTATTATTTTCAGTAAAACTTGCCATTTTACCTACTTTTACTTAGGAATTTTTAATCTTAAATTCAATTTTTATTTAATCATGGCAAACAATTTTTAAATTTTTTTTTTTTTTTTTTTTTTTTTTTTTTATTAAAAATCCCATCCCAACCCACTAACTGATAAACCCGCTAGCCATTGCATGATGCGTTGGTTGATGGGGGGTTTAAGCGATTAACTGATGTAAGGGTTTGCCTGGTTAACTGATGCCGTTGGTTAGCTGGTTAACTGATGCAATAATTAACTGATAATCTGGCTAGCTGATGTGTTGGTTAGCAGGTTAACTGATGTGTTGGTTAGCCGGTTAGCTGATGTAATGACGCGAGATGATGAAATTTTTTTTAAAATTAATTTTTTTTTTCGAAAATTTTTCATCTACTGAGTGAGGGGTTGATGTGTTATAATAATTGAAATAAAGGTAAAAGGATTAAGATAGAGGTTAGTTTGATTTAATTATGAATGCTTCACCTATTGGTTTTGATAATTTTATGAGCATGCGGCTTAGAGGGCGTGTTACATGAAATTTGGTGAGGGATAAGATAGAACAGGATCTAAGCTTATTTTGTTGCATAAGGGGGGTGAGGGGGGTGAGGGGGGGTGGCCCAGATCAAGTGTTATTGTATCTACTCCTATAAGTTTGAGAAATAGCCCTGGTATAAGCCTATCATGATGGGGGGGGTCATCATTTTTGTTGTCAAGTCTGTTGTACAAACCCTGGTTTTCTCCCATGTCTTTATTTACAAACTGTATAAAGAGATTTGCCGTAAACAATAGATGAATTATTTTTCCCGTTTAAAATCGTTATATTTTTAAGAAAGATTTCTTTAGCGAAAAATAGCCTTGATTTTTCCAAAGACCATAAGTAATAGCCATTTTTCGCTTACAACTTTTTTTAGCGGCAGAGTTCTTTAGTTTACGCATCGCGTATTCGTATTTATCCTGCACAGGATAGTAATGAGTCAGACAGGTCAATCTCCGAAGAAAATGACATGCACAGACAAAGCAAATGTCCGGGTGATATGATACCGAACACCGGTCAGTGCCATAGTTGGAATTAAACTGTCAGCCTGTTATCGATCTTCGTATCAACAACAGGTAACAGCAAATGCTTACAAGTCGAGTTTCTGCCCGGTTCGAGATTTCATGAGATAACACGAGACTTGGAAATTCAAATTGTGATTTTATTTTCGCACATAGATGGACCGTATTGATAGAGATTAAATTCTCCAGCGAGTTAGATAAATTGATCGCCGTCAGAAAAATCTTTGTTTGCCATGAAAATCTTAACCAAAAGATGTAATTATTGCTCGATTTTTTAAAAACAAGTAAAGCCGTTCTGTTACGGCCTGTCTGATTGGTGGATTCTGTACTTGAGAAAACCAATAGCTGCCCTCGATAAATCGGGTGTTGCCTGTTGTCTATCGGACGGTTACGGGAGATACAACGGGTACCAGTTTAAGTTGGAATGATCATTCGGCATACCTCGGGTGATCTGGTGATCAAATCCCTCGGCTGTATCACGTAGCTTGATATGCACCTACACGGTACATTTCGCACGTTTCCGGAAGCACACCGTTTTACTGTTATTGAAATTGTAAGGCTCCTCTTAAAAAAGAACTCATGGGTCAATTTTTTATCGTTATCTTTCTAAGAATATTTCAGTCGGCAAACAGTTTGTACATTCAATTTTTAGCGTGGTTTATCAGTTCCGATGGGAGCTTCCATCGACAGATCGATAGATGTGAATAACTCCATCGTGGTTGTTCATATCGTTGCTAAGCGATTTACAGGGGCGCCGCCATGTTTAAGGTCATGTGATTGGTAGTTCAAAATGGAAGCCGCCTATATACAGACGAGGTTAGATGTAGGTACGGAATCGGCCGAGTTGTGAAGAGTGTTGGAATGATGTGATACTGAAACGCTGGTCTCTGCTATTGGCAGATTAACCCTTAAAACCAAACAGTGCCGAGTTTTAAAGACCCTGAGAAATAAAGCTTTTGTAAACATTGTGGTAAAAGGAGAAAATGCTGGTAACCAGAATTTTCTCCTTTTCCCACAATGTTTTCTACTCTTTTAAGGACAAATCAAAAGATTTTAAACACAAAACGGTTGAGAGTTTGAGAGAAACGTTTTTACTTGTAAGAAGTGCATAAGCCATGCTCTGGCAAAAGGGAGTTTAATGCATCACCGTGACGCATTACACTAAGCAAGTCATCACATAATAAATGATCCATAAAATCCATTTAGTCTACTAATCGACGGGATCTGGTGGTAGAATGGTCCTTTGATATGCAGAAAATTAACACATAGCGATAAGTTTCGACCCATATCTGCCTGTGCAGGCTGACTTGGATCGGTGCTCTTTGCAGAGGCAATAAGTCCACTTTTCACAGAGCATGGCTTAACCTTTAACCTGTTAAATAACTTAAATAAAACTTTTAAGCCGATAGTAAAAACCCGAATAATGTTTTTTTCAAACTTATTTTTTTGCAGAAAAATATCTGCTTAACGGACAGTGTAGATCCAAGATCAGACTGCACGTTATGTGCAGTCTGATCTTGATCTACACTGTCCGCAAAAGGTCAGTGAATCGCGCTTAAGGGTTAATTATTAATTCTGAATTTCTGTAGGGAGATTTACATGGAAATATAGGGTCACATCAGGGACACTCCAGACTGATAATGCAGATTGACTGAATGCGATTAAAGCAGCCTCTAGTAACGTGTTCGGGTCCCATGATTTATGATTACCCGTGGGGGACCCCATAAAAAGAAAGTAAAATTACAGTGATTCAAATAGTTTGGTATATACAGATGCTAACCCTCATCCTGCCAAATGAGTGGAGTGTAACTTTAAAGCCGATAGTACAAATCCAAATTCCAAATGTATTTTTCGGTGGAAAGATATTACCTCATCGGACAGTGTAGATCCAAGGTCAGACTGGACGTTCTGTGCAGTCTGAGCTTGATCCACACTGTCTGCAAAAGGTCAGTGAGTCGCGCTTAGCAGCCAAAGGGTTAAAACTGAAGTCGTTCACAGCTGTTGGCGCTAAACAGGCTTTTGTGGACAGTGTAGATCAACATCAGACTGCACAGAACGTGTAGTCTGATCTTGTATCTACATCGTCCACTCCTTCAGTCTAATCTATGACCAAAACGGTTCTATATTCGTAGGGAAGTCATATCTACGCTCGTATAGTCATTAAAAATGTCGAAAGTATTTCTATAACAGTGAGAGGGTATAAGCGTATCAATAGGAGTACCAGTGTACACGGGGGGGGGGGGGGCGAGACGGTGAGACTCAAGTTCCATTCGGCATACATCGGGTGATCCGGTGATCAAATCCCTCGGCTGTATCACGTAGCTTGATATGCACCTACACGGTACATTTTGCACATCTCCGGAAGCACACCGCTTTACCGTTATTGAAATTTTAAGGCTCCTCTTTAGAAAGAACGCATGAGTAAATTTTCTATCGTTATCTTTCTAAGAGTATTTCAGTCGGCAAACAGTTTGTACATTCAATTTTTAGCGTGGTTTATCAATTCCGTTAGGAGCTTTCATCGACAGATCGATAGAAGAGAATAACTTCACAGTGGTTGTTCATGTCGTTGCTAAGCGATCTACAGGGGCGCCGCCATGTTTAAGATCATGTGATTGGTAGTTCAAAATGGAAGCCTCCCTTATACAGACGAGGTTAGATGTAGGTACGGAATCGGCCGAGTTGTGACGAGTGACTCAAGTTCTTGTCCGAAAAAAAAAAATGGAGATATCCGTGCAGAAGAAAACGAAAAAGTGTGTGTGTGTGTGTGTGTGTGTGTGTGTGTGTGCTTTATTGTATTTATGGACTTATTGTATGAGCAATTTGTACTTCGGAGAGGGACTTTATAAGCTTTCGTTAGCTTTCGTCCCAATCCTTTTGTAATTAATTATTACAAATAAATTTGTTTAAACTAAGGAAGTCATCACATAATTATGGATCCATGAAATCCACTTTGTTTAACAACCGACTGAATCCTGGACTTTGATATACAGAAAATATACAGATTACAAGAAGTTTTGACCCATATCAGCAGCCTGCAAAGCCCGCATACTGCACAGGGTGACCTGGGTCGATACTTTTTGCAGATGCATTAAACCCCCTTTTCACAGAGAATAGTTTTATATAACTGAAGATGCGCTAGCAAATAATAGTCTTTTGTCCCCACCAAAAATATTGGGAGATGGGCTGGCCCTCGCTCACCCATCCCTGCTTCTCAGCTTGTAGTATCTTTCACGCTGAAAACAAGACACTGAAGTTTAGGGCCATATCTCTATGCCTTTAACCCTTTCAGCGCCATAGGCGAAAACAGGGACTTTTGCGGACGGCATAGATCAAGATCAGACTGCACAGAACGTGCAGTCTGATCTTTGATCTATGCCCCCTGCTTGTTTGGTCATGCCTGTATGATAAAAGTCTTCTTGAGACTCAGTGGATTGTATTTACAGCCATCAAAAGAAGCCAAGTTTATTTATTTGGCGCCGAAAGAGTTAAAGATTTCCAGTACCGTGGGCGTCAAAGAGGTAGCTGCAGGAGGAAACGGTTTGTTAACAGAACTGTAAGATAAAGAGGATATATTTTTAATTTTTCGATGAAAGATCGAAATTCATTTCATCGAATGAACATCATCGGTAGTATTTTCACGCGTGGCGCAGCCACGAGTGAAAATATTACCATATGATGTTCAAGAAATGAAATAAATTTCGATCTTTCATCGAAAAAAAAAATCAATTCGTTTCATGCTTCTAAACCCCTTTTATGTTGGAACTTGCGAAGTACGGGAGAGCTCTGTATTTCCGTACCTGGGAGTTTATCAGTCGGTAAATTCAATGGTAGAAACGATGAAACTATCAAACACACCCATCATTATTTCCAGATAAACTACCAAAAAGCATGAAATAATTACCCTTAACCTTTGCCCACGCAATCCCGAGTTTTAACAACCCGAAGAAAAAAAGCTTTTGAAAACATGGTGAGAAAAAGGAGAAAATGCTGGTAACCAGAATCTTATCTTGTTTCGCAGCATGTTTTCTACCCTATCATAGACAAAAACATTTGTTAACGTACAGTTGTCGTCTGCAAATGCTTTAAATTTGGACAAGTCTAAAATTTTGTCGTATGGTAAAGAGTTAAACGTCAGAGTGGCGTGTAAGTTCAACGGACATTTTTATTTCAGAGAAAAAGGACTCAAATAATTGAGCCATGCTCTGGTGAAGGGGGTTTAATGCGTCTGCAAAAACTATCGACCAGTTCAGCCTACGCTGTCCGCACAGGCTGTGATAGGTCGAAACTTTTTACTATTTGTAAATTTTCTGCCTGTCAAATGACCGATCTACAGCATGATTCAGTCGGCTGTTACACAAAATGAACTTTATGGTTCTGTAATTATGTACTGACTTGCTTTTTGTAACGCATCTCGGAGATGCATTAAGCCCCCTTTCTACCAGAGTTTCACCGAGTTTTAATTATAAAATTGCTCTTGTCAAGACTGTCTCAGAAAAGTGGAACGCGTTAATCAAAAATCAGATTGCACGTTTTGTGCAGTCTGATCGTTGATCTACACTGGCCGCAAAGGCAACTACAGTGAAAGGCGCTTTAATGGTATGTAGGGATAAAATTTGCCATACGATACTTTGATGTATATCATAGATTCGATGGGCACGCTATTTGGTCTACATATAATGTCAAAACGAGACAGTTTGACAAATTCGGCCTCGTCATTTGGAAAAAAAAATTCTTGTCAGCAGTGGTGTTTTTTTTTTTTTAACCCGAAAATCTCGAAAACAGAAGAACAGGCACAGACACTGTGATAGTTCAAATTACTGGGCAAATCCGAAAAAAAAAACTGACTTTGCTGTTTGTTTATTTGTTTTTTTTTTTGTTTCAGTCATTTGCAAATGATGTCAGTAAAACACCAGTATTCCATTTTCCACAATTACCATCCGATAGCATGTCATAAATCACGGCCAAATTGTCACAGTGATTATAAACGGCCGGAAAAAAAAAAATGGTGCATCGCTTACTTCCCCTGATTCGCTTATCTCCCATTTCTGTGTGACGTCATTGGTGAACTTGTCCATCATTGCGTTGCATAGGAATTCTGTTAAGCAGACACGGTTATCGAAGTGTTGAATAAATATTCAGTCGAAAATAAAAAAAAATGACAATTTGTGCAGCCTATTACTGCATTGTTAATTTGGGGATTCATAGAATCAGTATGTTTAGATTCCCGGGTCCGTATTCACCAATCATTCTAAAGAACGTTCTTAGACTTATTCTTCAAGATTTTCCAAGTTTGAAAGTAACACACCTTCTGATTGGCTAAACCGTACGGTTTAGCCAATCAGAAGGCGTGTTACTTTCAAATTGGAAAATTTTGCAGAACAAGACCAAGAATGTTCTTAAGAATGGTTGGTGAATACGGACCCTGTTCTTCCCTCCCGTAAGAGGGAGTTTAATGAATTCTCGTGATGCACTTTACAAATCAAGGTCCGTATTCACCAAACATTCTTAAGAACGTTCTTAGACTTATTCTTCAAGATTTTCCAATTTTGAAAGTAACACGCCTTCTGATTGGCTAAACCGTACGGTTTAGCCAATCAGAAGGCGTGTTACTTTCAAAGTGGAAAATTTTGCAGAACAAGACCAAGAATGTTCTTAAGAATGGTTGGTGAATATGGACCCAAGTCATTATAAAATTCTGGACCCATAAAATCCATTTTGTTTAACAAGCGGCTGAATCGTGGAGTAGACTGGCCTTTTAACATACAGAGAATTGAACGAAAGCAAAAAGTTTCGACCTATGTCAGCCTGCGCGGACTGCACAGGCTGAACTGGGTAGAGCCTTTTTGCAGATGCATTAGATGTCCTTTTGACACGGCATGCCTCAAATAAATTAATTAAGGTTCTATCTTCGTAAAGAGCTGAAAACATTCTAGTAACCAACATTTTCTCTTTCTAGCCTAAATGGTTTTTTTTTTGTTCACTTTTTCAGAGGACAGTTTAGGGTCCTGCGTGGCTCAGTGGTAGAGTGTGAGACTCGTAACCTGGAGGTCCCGGGTTCGAGCCCCCTGATCCGCTGGGTTTTTCGGGGGAGTGTCCTTGGGCAAGACACTTCAGAGCCCTAGCCTAGTACTGGTGAAACCCAGGAAATACATGAATATGTGAGCGGTCACCGTGATATGACTGAAATAATGTTGAAAGCGGCGTAAAACACCATTCAATCAATCAGAGGATAGTTTCCAGCATTTGAGCGACAATTAACATATCCTCTGCAAATGTTTTCACGACAGGTGGATATAAATTTTGCCTTTTGCTAAAGAGCTGAAAAATTATGGAAACCATCATTTTTCCCCGCAACTTTTTTCAACCTTTTCAAAGAAAAAATCCGCCATTAACGTTTAATTTGTCGCCTGCGAATGCCGTTGCCATGTACTAAAGAATATTTATTTTAATGACCATTGGGGAGAGCCGTACCTAAGTTTTCGAACTTGTAGCTCAACCCATTTACCGCCTTCCTTGTTTGATTTTGAACTGTATATGAAACGAAATTTTGGCAAAAACATGTGAAAAGGTGGCTTAATGCATCTGCAAAAAGTATCGGACCCAGGTCAGCCTGCGCAGTCCGCGCAGGCTGACCTGGGCCGAAACTTTTCGCTATTCGTCAATTTTCTGTATGTAAAAGGACCAGTCCGTCTTATGGTACGGTCGGTTGTATGACAAAGTGGTTTTTGTGGATCCATAATCACGTGATGACTTTCTTGGTGTAATGCATCACGGAGATGTATTTAGCCCCCTTTTGCCAGAGCGCGGTTCATTTATGTTTAAACTAATGTCTTTCACATAGACGTACCTAAAATTTTGTCGTGTGGCAAGGGGTTGACAAGAAAAATCCTACCCATAAAACTAATCTTATCGGATATCGAATTTCCCATGTTCTGTGATTTATCTATGGTTAAAATCCCATTTAGAACAGAACCACCGGGAGATTATTCCAGAGTCTTTCTCGTCATCCAACCCTTTACCAAGCAATCCTGTAATTTTACGAAACTTGGGAGAAAGATATTTATTTTTAACTCTTAAGTTGCTAAGCGCGGCTCTGACCTTTAGCGGATAGTGTCGATCAAGATCAGACTGCACAGAATGTGCAGTCTGATCTAGAATCCACACTGTCCGATAAGGACATTTTTTTTTTCCCCTTTGAAATTGTAAAATTTGAGTTTTTACTATCGGCATGAAAGTTTCATTTCACTTATCTAGCAAGGTAAGGGTTAACCCTTTCCCAAACAAGCCCTGGTTTTCACGTGTCTGCAGTACAAGTCTTTTGAAAACACTGTGGGAAAAGGAGAAATTGCTCGTAACGAGCAATTTCTCCTTTTCCCACAGTGTTTTCAACCCTTTTTGATAACTTTCTGCCGTTTTCATCACATTTAAAATTGTCGTCTGCAAACTCTTTCAATTTGGACCAGTCCAAAATTTGTCGTTTGGGAAAGGGTTAATTCATATCTCGTATCCAAGGATTCAAGAACTCACATATCAAACCGAACTTCTTTTGTCTGGCTGACCGCTTTCAGATAACAATGCTTCCGAGACTTGTCCGCTACAAGAGGCTGTAACTCGTTTTCAGACAAGTTACAAATGCCTCTGTCTCATTTGTTAGTGCTGCCATATTGTCCATTTAAAATACATGTTCCTATTGCCTAATCCCTGGCGAGAGAGGATTTTGAAAACTATATGGGAGAAGTTACCAGCATTTCCCCGTTTCCCACATTGTTTTATGCCCTTCCATTAACAAAATCAAATTTTGGAATCACATTTATTTTGTCGTCTGCAAATGCTTTAAAAGTGGACCAGTCTAAAATTTTGGCGTTTGGTAGAAAGTTATTAACCCTTTCCCAAAGGACAAATTTTGGACTGGTCCAAATTGAAAGAGTTTGCAGACGACAATTTTAAATTTGATGAAAATGGCAGAAAGTTCTCAAAAAGGGTAGAAAACACTGTGGGAAAAGGAGAAATTGCTCGTTACGAGCAATTTCTCCTTTTCCCACAGTGTTTTCAAAAGACTTGTACTGCAGACACGTGAAAACCAGGGCTTGCTTGGGAAAGGGTTAACGAGCCTTGCTGTGTGAAAAGGGGGCTTAATGCATCTGCAAAAAATATCGACCCAGGTCAGCCTGCTCGGTCCGCGCAAGCTGACCTGGTTTTCTGCATGTCCAAGGACCATTCTACCACATGATTCAGTCAGTCAAGACAAAATGGATTTTATGGATCCATAATCAGGCGATGATTTGTGTGGTATAATGCGTCACGGAGATGCATTAAACCCCCTTTTGCCAGAGCATGGCTCAATTTTTTATTGTGTAATCGATGATACTTTTTGTTTGGGTCGAACATACAAGTTTATAGATTTACCCACTCAGGTATGTTTTGATGCAGCTGACAGCTTGGTAAACAATGATGTACGAAGTGAAAGAAACAATGGACAGCATGCCTCCAGATACGATATTTCTTTTTAATGTACAGGACATTAATTAACCCTTAAAGCGCCTTTCACGACTATAGTTGCTTTTGCGGCCAGTGTAGATCAAGATCAGGCTGCACAGAACGTGCAGCCTGATCTTTGATCTACACTGTCCGCTTTGTTGAAACAATGAAGACAAAAGCAACCATGAAATTGCTAATATTTGGGTTGTATTTCTAGTTTGAAACAGTCTGGTAGGTTTATTCGGCGCTCTAAGGGTTAAGATAACAAAACAAAAAATGCAAATTTGATCAAACTGTCGAGCTCAGCATGTTTTGGTATGTTATAAACAGGACTAGACTAGCCATAGTAGCTATAATATGGAAGTGAGTTTGGATCCCACCTTGGCTTTAGTGTTGTTGTTGTTTTCAAGAAAAGAAGATGATCATTCCCTTCTCACCTATGATCATTGCTGTGTCTGTGCTTTTATGGGACAGAAGCCAGTGGCTTGGAAAGATTGTTGTGCGATGTACTGGAAAGAGGAATTACAAGAAAGCATGGATAGGCTCACTAGTCAAAGTGATAATGACTTTATCAATTTCAAAAACGGCGTTTGGTACCAAACAAAACAACACAAACAGCGATAAACGTAAATTTCAACCAACGAGTCCATTTAACCCTTTCCCAAACAAGCCCTGGTTTTCACGTGTCTGCAGTACAAGTCTTTTGAAAACACTGTGGGAAAAGGAGAAATTGCTCGTAACGAGCAATTTCTCCTTTTCCCACAGTGTTTTCTACCCTTTTTGAGAACTTTCTGCCATTTTCATCAAATTTAAAATTGTCGTCTGCAAACTCTTTCAATTTGGACCAGTCTAAAATTTATCGTTTGGGAAAGGGTTAAAGTAAATGTAAGTTATGTACGTACATGTACATTTATGACAGAAAACTGAATTTTATATTAAAAAAAAAAAATGAATATAAGGGACATGTTAAATAATATTGTGGCAAACGGAGAAAGCTGCTCACAGTAACTTACCCCTCCATTGGTAATAATATTTTTCCTTTAAATTAGCCATGCTCTGGCAAAAAGCATCCGGCGAAATGCATCTCTGTAATGCATGGTAGCAAGCAAGTCATCACATAATTATGGATCATAAAATCCATTTTGTCTAGCAATCGACTGAATCATGAGGTAGACTGGTCCTTTGACATACAGAAAACTGACAAACAGCAAAAATTTTCGACCCAGGTCAGCTTGCGCGCGGACTCAGCAAAACCTTGCCGATGTTCTTTGCAGATGCATTAAAAGCCCCTTTTCACATAGCATGACTTAAATTTATCAATTAGTCAATGTAGCTACAGTGTTTTACTGGAAAATCGTTTGCTGTCAAGCCCATGGCCCGCGGTGGTGACGCATAGGTTCGAATCTACTTGCTGGCAAAAATTCTTCTCTAAGACCGGTCAAAATCATTCGATCTTGTTTTATTCTTTTATCGTCGCGTTTAAGCCTTTACCACACAATCACAATCCTGAATGAGAAGCCTTTGGAAAACATTGTGGGAAAACGAGAAAATGCTAGTAGCCAGCATTTTCTCCTTTTCCCTCAGTGTTTTCTATTCTTTCAGTCTCAAATTCCACCATTTGAGCCACATTTGATTTGTTGTCTGCAAATGCTTAGACAAATTCATTTTTTTTTTTCGTTTTCGTTAAGAGTTTTTCCAGTGTCCTCATACAGAATGTTGGTAAGTGTCTTTGTCAGAATATTGTGCTTTGTCCAAGTAATTCTTTAACCGAGTAACACCGGCGCCTGACAGATAAGTGCAATGGCCGCCCGTGATGTAAATGGGCCATGTCCTGTGAAAAGGGGGTTTGATGCATCTGCGAAAAAATATCAACCCAGGCTGACCCAGATCCATGCTTTTGCTTTGGTAAATTTTCTTTAGGTCAAAAGGCCAGTCTACCCTAAAAATTCAGTTGGTTGTTGGACAAAATGGATTACATGGATCCATGATTATGTGATGACATGCTTGGTACCATGCATCACGGAGATGCATAAAAGCTCCTATTGCAAGAGTATGGCTTAAATGAAATCGTGTTGCAAACTACGTCAAACCGTAGAGGATAGATTCGTGAAAGTGGCCTTTTTAATGTGGAAAATGGCACTAAGGCTTAGAGTTTGATTTAAAATTTTTCTTTGACTTCCACTGCTATGGACTTTTCAACGTCATCTCCCGTCATTTCGGTCACGTTCAACAGATCGTCTGTAAATAGGCCATGATCTGTGAAAAATGGGCCTAATGCAACTGTAAAAAGTATCGACACAGGTCAGCCTGTGCAGTCCGCGCAGGTTGACCTGGGACGAAACTGTACGC
The DNA here is from genome assembly GCA_945859785.2 of Tridacna gigas. Taxonomy (NCBI): domain Eukaryota; kingdom Metazoa; phylum Mollusca; class Bivalvia; order Cardiida; family Cardiidae; genus Tridacna; species Tridacna gigas. Next base: position 107,402,188 of record OX244028.2, read on the forward strand.
TGTTGGTCAATTTTCTTTATGTCTAGGGACCAATCTACCTCATGTTTCAGTCAATTGTTAAAAAAGGTGGCTATTATAGATCCATAATTATGTGATGACTTGCTTGGTATAGTGTATCACGGAGATACATTAAGCCCTTTTTGCCGGAGCATAGCTCAAATGTATTTGAACAGTGATCCGAGAAAAGGGGGTTAACCCTTTACTACTAATTCAGAAAATTTACCAACGCTAAAAGCTAAAAGGTTTCGACCCCTGGGTCAGTACTTTTTGCGAATGCATTTAACTCTCTTTTCACAGAGCATGACTCATTTAATATGGACGAGACTAAAATTTTGTCGTATGGTAACAAACTATACCCAGGAGTTTTTGTTGGGCACACTTGTATACTGCGTGTTATTGGAATGCTGTCTGCTAGTTTCCGCATTCCAGCGTCTCACCGTGAACAAAGCTTTCAACTCGCGTCTGAAATACGCGCCAGTGATGCTGTACAAGAAGAAGTTGATACAATAGTTCATGTAGAAGATTGTTCTTGTGATATTTAACACGGAGATCCAGTGTGGGTCTGTACCTTTCAGGAAATTTCTAAACCAAACACTGAAGAACGGCAAGTTGAAGGCAATGAAGAAGAAGGAGATAGCCAATAAAATGAACGTGAACTCTAGCCGTATGTGATGTTCCTCTGTGTAGAGTTGCTCTTTCTGTCGGCGATTTCGACGGAACAATCGACGAATGATGAGCAAGTTCAGGACAGTTATGATAAGAAATGGCACTAGAGTTATCGACAGGGCGTATATACTGTCCAAAACAAAGGACACGTACATGTGTCGCTGTCTGCTCGCACAAACAGTTCTGTTCCGTATTGTTGTTACCTCGCTCAACACTGGTTTATACACCACCAGCACACACGCTATTACCGTCAAAGAAATTATGATTTTTAGAGTTCCCTTTGGTGACCCCATGTTTCTCCTTTGAAAGGGCATACACACCCCGATAAAACGTTCACATGTAAAACACACAATAAGCCACGCGGACATAAATCTCGAAATGTAATTAAAGTATAGAAGTATCTGGCAAACACCTTCAGTTTGCAGAAATCCAACTTGATGACCTGTCCAGATTTGCTCCACGCCACGGCGCAACCACTCACTGAGGACATAAAACACGAGTGTGGAGATATCAGCCGTCGATAAAGCTGCGAGATAGCGGCTGGCTGACATTCCACGCATGTTCTTTGACAAGAAAACACACAGTGATATTCCATTTCCGAGGATACCAATCAGAAATACGACGGGCGTGAAATATGCATACAGTTTACTCCCAGGCTTCTCATCCGGAAGCGTATCAATCGTAGACCGCTCGTAAAATCCGGTAAAGTTGAGATTTATCACGCTACAGTTCTGTGACGAGTTAAAGATACAGTTTGTGAAGGAAAATGCGCTGAAATTCATGGCCAAACGTTCACTTACTTTTAGATCAATTTTCCTTATAGGCAGTCACGTTTGACTGAACAGTTCCACATGCCTTAACTTGTAAATGTACACAGTCAAAACTGCGTTAGCCAACACTTGTAATCAGCAATCATCTGCGTAAAGCAACTGTCATATCAAAGTTCACCGATCAATCTAAAAGAGTCTATGTTAAACAAACACTTGTCTTTTGAGAATAGTTCTGTTTGTTCCGCTTGGCTGCTAAAGGTAGATTCGACGGAAAAACCTCACGTTACCTTCTTGTTACACGATAAGTTTTGTTACCAATGCTGTGTTTCTGCATGATCGCTCTCACAGATCTCGTATGATTTCTGTTGAAAGATATCTCGAGACATGCAGGAACTTTTCTCTGGAAATCTGAAAGTGGTCAAATGAAAAGGTTACAATAATCGCTTCATCATTCGAGTAAGTAAGTAAGTCCTTGAATTAATTATGAGCCATGCTCTGTGAAAGGGGGTTTAATGCATCTGTAAAAAGTATCGACTTATGTCAGCCTGCGCAGTCCGCGCAGGCTGACATAAGTCAATACTTTTTGCTATATGTAAATTCTACGTCATGATTTGGTCGGCTGTTGTGTAAAATGGAGTATATGGATCACTAATTATCTGATGACATGCTTGGCATCCTACATAACGGAGATACATTAAAGACCCCTTTGCCAGAGCACGGCTCCTTCCCCTTTTTCATGGAATTAATCTGTTCACAAAACTACAGAACAACAAACTTCGACCAATTAACAAAGCGCCTATCGTTTAACCTTTTGACCTCGGTGGTACTATCACAACAAAATTACTACGTGACATGCAAGCAAAAGATATTGCATTAGTCAAAATAAACCAGTATATAAACATGTATTACAAGAGTCACCTGCAAGGGGACAAAGGTCAGACAATCTACACTTTCTCGTTTTCTTGGACATTTTTCATGTGTGTTCAATAATTTCGTAATATATGTAAACGTTGTTGCATGCGAATAATGATATGTCATAGACGAATTTTCCATTCGCAACAACGATTTTTCCGTGATTCTTTACCAGACGATCGAAATGTTTAGACCTGTCCAAAATGAAGGCACTTGCAGACGAGAAATAATTTAAGGCCTAAATAATTTTATCCGACTTTGAAATGGTAAAAAACAATGTAGGGAATGGAGAAAATGCTGGTCACCAGTATTTTCCTCTTTTCCAACAACGTTTTAGAAAGTATTCTGCCAACAGTTTTAATAAAGCCTTTACAATACAATTCCGACTTAAACAACCCCGATAGAGAAGACTTTTGAAAATATTGTGGGAAAAGAGAAAAATACTAGTAATAAGCATTTTCTCCTTTTCAAAAAATATTTTCTACCCTGACAAATAACAGAAATCATCATTTTAGCAACAATTAATTTGTCGTCTGCAAATTCATTTAGGTCCAGTCCAAAATTATACTGTAAAGAGTTACATGCAAAGATAGTACTGAACCACGTGATCTTTGGCTATATTGAAACCTGTCAAAATCTAATATGAATAACAATATGAACAAACATTTAGAGGAAAGGAAAACATCTCTTTAACAGTAAAGAAAACTTCTTGGGAAAAGGAGCCGGTGAATACTTTACACAAGCAGTTGCTCTCTTTCCTACAATGTTTTCCAAAGATTATATCAGGCAGCGTACAAATCCTGTATGTACAATCAAAGGTTATATACACAATATTTGAGTCATGTCCTAGTCTGGATTACCTGCCCCTACCACTACGTTATCAGGTCAGGCAAAGCGCAATAATGGCGGCCTCCTAGGTGTCCTCAAGCGTATCCTTACATGCTTCCCCATTTTCCCCATTTTCATGTGATCCCGTTTGATCAGTTAGTAAACTGAGATCATTTGTGTACAAAAAATACATTACCGAATCTAAAACGTGCTGTTGGGGTATGGTTTAAATAAAAATTCGATTATGAATCATTCTAAAAGTAGCCCTGTTTTCGGACGTTATATAGGTCTATTGACATTTCGGATACTTAAAGCATTTGTGATATGTAGTTTTTTCCCGCCAAGTAAGAACGACATGTAGAAAAATTCACTGCCATGACTTTATTGCAAGCGATCTGTTTCGAATTTAGCACATAATCCGGTTTGATCATGTGAAACAATAATATCCCGTCTCCTCTGCATATTACCAACGGGGGCCGCCATTATTGCGCTTTGCCTGACGTACTCTTGCAGTAAGGCGGGGTACCAGACTAGTCATGTCCGTGATGCATTATACCAAGCAAGTTGTCACATAATTATGGATCCATAAAATCCAAAATCCATTTAGTCGTACAATCGATTGAATCATGAATGAGACTGGTCCTTTGACATGCAGAAAGTCGACCAACAGCAAAAAGTATCGACCCAGGTTAGCCTGCGCGGCTAGCGCAGGCTGACCTGGGTCGATACTTTTTGCAAATGCATTAAGCCCCCTTTTAACAGTGCATGCCTCATGTCAATATAAAGGATATCTGAATTAGATATTCTGCACGATTCGTGCAGTCTGATCTTGACCTACACTGTACGCAAAAGTGCATCGAGTGGCGAGTAGCATCCCCCCAAGAGATTTAATATCCAACAAATCAGTACTAAACAAGAGTTAGTTCCCTTGACCATTTCAGTTTTTCTGCCAGAGGAAGGTTACACCTTGTCAAGCGTAAAACAAGATTTGCTCGCGCGACCAGGTTCGACAAAAATAATTACTTTTATACCTTGAGAAACACACTATTTTCGATCTAATATTGAGACAAATAAGTATGGAAGCCTTGCAACGCCACATTATATCTAACAAACCCACCCCTTGTGCACTGTACATTGATTTACCCTTTACTTTAGTAAGACAGTCGTGCTGTATTTGAGTCATGTCTTCCGGCTGGAACTGTAAAATCAAATTAACCATGCTCTGTGAAAAGGAGGCTAAATACACCTGCAAAATGTATCGATCCAGGTCAGCCTGCGCAGTCCGCGCAGGCTAACCTGGATCGATACTTTTTGCTATTAGTCAATTTTTTTCTGTCAAAAGGCCAATCTACGTGGACTGTCCTGAGTCAAAACTTTTTGATTTCGGTAGATTTTCTGCATGTTCACGGACTATCATTCTTTCTCAGGATTCAGTTGGTTGTTAAACAAAATGAATTTTAAGGATTCATAATTATGCCATGGCTTTCTTGGTACAATGCATCACGGAGACGTATCAAATCCCCTTTTGCCTGTGCGTGGTCCCAATGGTTTTGGCATTCTCCGAGTTTACTTGTTACTTTCGACGAAAAATTCCAACTTGTCCATTTCAAAAGAAGTTTTTGCAGTCGACAGATCAAATGAGGCAAAAACCACAAAAGTGTAACGTGCAACGGCCTGGTAACCCATCCATGCACTAACTACAACGCATGTTGCTTAACTTCCACGGAGAAATAAACACCAAACCTAATCGCTGTTTGAAGTGCTTATATATATATCCAACCTCTCTCCGTGACAAAAGGATAGAATACGTAGTGAGAACAGGAGAAAATGCGGGTTACCAGCATTTTCTACTTTTCCAACGATGTTAAGGAAAGCCTTTATCTCGGGTAAATAATTAAAAGCTCAAATAGATGAAAACATTGTGAAAAAAGTGAAAAACTGCTCTTTATGATCTTTGATCTACCTATCCTTAACGTTGACAAAAAGTTATGTAATGACAACATTTGAGCTATACCATATCACTGGATATATGATTTTCATTGAGTTTGGGTATTTTATGAATGAGCATTGCTCGGTGAAATGGGGGCTTAATGCATCGGCGAAAAGTATCGATCCATGTCAGCCTGCGCAGTCTGCGCAGGCTGACCTGGGTCGTAGCTTTTCGCTTTTGCTCAATTTTCTGTATATCCAAGGACCAGTAAACCTCATGGCAATATCTGTTGTTTGAAGGGAAAAAAAAGTGGCTTTTATGGATCCATAATCATGTGATGGCTTGATTGATAAAGTGTGTCAGGGAGATGCATTAAGTCCTCTTTTGCCAGAGCATGGCTCGAATATATGCTTTACCAGTCGACAAAATTTTAAACTTGTTCGTTTATCAAGAATGTTCCGTCGACAAATTAAGCAAGGCAAAAGCCATAGGGTTTGATTTTGGAAGGATAGAAAACATAATACAAAATGGAGAAAATGCGGGTTACTCATGCAGCATTTTCTCCTTTTCTTACAATGTTTTGAAAAAAACATTCTTTCTTGGGGTAGTAAGAATTCGGGTTGCTTGGTATTTGGTATAAACACAAATAAATGATAATGACATTATGCAAAGAAGGTGAGAGCACTCATTATGATCTTTGGTTCATTCTTTACTTAAAAAATACTTCATACCACAATAGAGAAAAAACGCTGTTAAAATTGATAGTGTGTAGAATGGTTCAGAATTCAGTCAGCTGTGTAAATATAAATACATGTAAATTACCGTTACATGTTGTGTAAGGCATAAAGAAACTCAATGGATTTGTCTTCGATTTAAAACCGGCAAACGACAAAGGTGATTTCTTTGATGGCCATCAGAAAATGAAATGCATTTTCTATCAGTCGCAATCTGTGCAACCTTGCAACCGTCAGGGGAAACATTTGGCATGAAGATACAAGAATGATTATACTTTCGTAAGATAAAGATGAAATGGGTTGAAAACTGGCTGGAAACGAGTAAAGATGTATCTGTAAGAAAAGTCATGCAATAGCAATATTTAAGCCGTATCCTCTAATTGGAAAAATAAATTTCATTGGGTTTAGTATTCATTGAGTAATCTTTACCACACTCCCAAGTTTAAACGATCCTGAAATCGGCACTTTGAAAACATTGAGGGAAAAGTAGAAAATGCTAGTGACCAGCATTTTCTAGTTTTCCCTCATTGTTTTCTATCCTATCAAAGATGCTGGTTACGAGTATTTTCCTCTTTTCCAGCAATGGTTTGAAATGCATTCTGTTTCAGGGTCGCATTGGTAAAAGGTTAACCTGGAACCAAAACGGCAGGTTTGACAAATAATGCGCAGAAGTCACGCGAGGTGATATGATAGCCAGCTTGCATGTGTCTGTAACGAAGTCACATACCGGTATATAAATGAGCAATGCTTCGAAACTTTTTGCTTTTGTTCATTTTTTTTTTTGTCCAAGGACCATTCTACATCATTAATCTGGTTGTTACACAAAATGGATTTTATGGATCCATAACTGTGCGATGACTTGCTTCTTAATGCACAATGCACCACTGAACCTCCAAGAAGCATTGAGCCACTTTTTCACAGAGCATTGCTCAAATACATAATTGCAAGGTCAATTATATATATGTGTGTGTATGTGTGTGTGTGTGTGTGCGTGCGTGCGTGCGCGCGCGCACACACACACCCTTAAATGATGCGGATAGGCGATAATTAGATGCGAGGTTTTCTTTTTACAATCTCGAAGAAAATCTAAATGGAGTGGATACCTGTTTCTATGCCCCCGAAAAAAAAAAACATTCCGTGGCATACAGTTTTTATTTAGTCAGCCCATTTCCGTTTCCGGGCCATTACTTTTTTTGCACAAGTGTTAATCACGTCAAGACGATTTGAAAAGCGCAAAAATCAAGTCCGTAGATTAAAGGTCAAGGTCACAGCAAGTCAAATGTGTTTTTCTTGGGGTGGTGTTCGTGTCCAGCCTATAACTTTTTTAATGACGGACGAATTTCAATATAACTGTGCAGAATCGTCAACCACATTATGACGATGTGAGGCGCGCAAGAATCATATCAGTATATCAAAGGTCAAAGTCACACCAAGGCCAATTATCATTTAAAAGATACTTTCTTTTGAGGTTATGTTCGTGTTGAACCACCTATATTTGTTTGACTATGAATGAATATCAATATAATTGTGCAGAATGGTCAACTACATAAAGACAATGTGCCATGCGCAAGAATCATGTCAGATCACGGTCAAGATCACGGCAAGGTCAACTATCTGCTTTCGTGTCAGGACTCTCTTTCCTATTACTTAGTTTCAGATTAACTTTGCACAAATGTTAACCACATCGAGACGATGTTTCATGCGCAAGAGTCAGTCCGTTGGTTATATTCAAGGCCATAGCAAGATCAAGTATGATTTTGGGTGGCGGTGTTCGTGTCCGGCCTTCAAGTTTATTACTGAGTAATGAATGAATTTCAATATAACTTGCAGAATGGTCAGCCGCATGTAAACGATGTGTCGAGCGCAAAAGCCTTGCCCTTAGGTCAAAGGTCAAGGTCACGGAAAAGTCAGATATGTTTTTAAGAATTGTTTCGGTAGTCATTGTACATGTTCAAAGCTCACAGTTCACAGCTCTGAGGAAAGCATTATATTTTCAGGGGCATCAATCACTACTGTTTGTGGCATGGAGTGCTGACGTTTGTCTGTCTGTTTGGTGTTTCACCCCGTTTTAAACATTATTTCATTTATACTGCGGCCGCAAGTGCACCTATCCATGCTTTCCTGGGGTTTTCTCTTACCGATGCTTCGCACAACATTCTCCTCAAGCCACTGACTGCTATCCCACATAAATATCGATCAGCGATGAGAGAGTAATGAATCCTCTTGCAATGACTATAATCAATCCTAGAAAATATATTAGCCGAGCCGGGGATTCGAATCAGCGACCCCTGTTTTCAAGTCTGTCCTACCGGGCCCGACTAAGCGCTGACGTAAATCTGCGTAAAAATAAACCTGAGTAAAGCGCTGACGTAAACCTGCGAGAGAAAAAACCCCAAGTAGTGAGCTGATAAAAAATAGAGAAAAGAAACCACCCCTTAGTGGGATGCTGGCGATAGTTTGTGTAAAAGTAAGACCTGAATTTAATGCTGACGTTAAATTGAGGACAAATTATCTTGAATGGAGTTCTGACGTAAATTAAAAAAAAAAAAAAAACCTCGAAGAGACTGCTAATGTAAATATGCGAGCGTATAAACCCGAATAGATGATTGATTGCTGACGTTAATTTGAGTATAGAGACAAACCATAATATAGTGTTAAAAAGTAAACAAACATAGATAGAGTGCTGGCTTATGTTTAGATAAAGAAACAAACCTAAATGGACTGTTGAGTAAAATTAAGAAAAGAAGCAGACCAAAATAGATGTCTGACATAAATCTGTGTAAAAATAAATCCGAATAGAGAGATGATAAAAATTTAAATGAAAAATAATCAAACCTTAATGTGGTGCTGACAGTTTGAATAAAAATAAGACCCGAATACAGTGCTGACGTTAATCTGAGTGGGAAAAAAAACCTAGATAAAGTGAAGACGTAAATTTTAGTAAAGAAACAAACTAGATTGAGTGCTGACGTAAATCTGAGTAAGGAAACAAACCTGGTATAGTGCTTACATTAACCTGAGCAAAGTAACAAACGTAAAATGAGTACAAGCAGTAAATTGAGTTACCAAATTTAAATAGAGTGCTGACGTAAATTTGAGTATAGAAACAAACTTAATAGAGTTAACGTTAATTTGGAAATAAAAAACAACCGAAATAGAGTGCAAACGTTAATTTTAGTAAAGAAACAAACTTGAACAGAGGGCTGAAGTTAGTTTGAGAACAAATAACCTTAATAGAGTGCTGATGTAAATTTGAGTAAAAACACAAACCTAAATAGAGTGCTGACGTAAATTTTAGAAAAGAAACAAACTTAAGTAAAATGCTGAAGTAAATTTCAGTAAAGATAACCTAAATAGAGTGTATTCACGTAAATTTTAGTACAGAAACAACCATAAATAGAGTGCACGCTCATTTGCGTAAATAAACAAACCTATTATAGAATGTTGACGTAAATCTGAGTAAAAATAACCTAAATAGTGTGCTGATCTATATGTGAATAAAGTAAGAAACCTAAATTAAGTGCAGACGTAAATTTGAGTGAAGAAACAAACCTGAATAGAGTGCTGATGTAAATGTGAGTGAAGAAACAAACCTAAATAGACTGTTGACGTAAATTTGAATGAAGAAACAAACCTAAATAGAGTGCTGACGTAAATGTGTGTGAAGAAGCAAGCCTTAATAGAGTGCTGACGTAAATTCGAATATAGAAACAAACCTAAATAGAGTGGTGACGTAAATTCAATTATAGAAACAGACCTAAATAGAGTGTTGACGTAGATATGAGTACAGGGAAAAAAAAAAAAAAAAAAAAAATTCTTAGAGTGCAAACGTAAATTCTAGCATAGAAACAAGTCTAAATGGAGTGATGAAGTTAGTTTGAATGAAAATAAGACCTGAATAGAGTGCTGACGTTAATCTGGGTAAAGATATAAACCGTAATTGACAACGGACGGTAGTTTGATCACAGAATACTTAATTAAGTTCCGAAGTTTATCTAAGTAAAAGAAAAAAGTGGAGTGCTGAACTTAACTTGAGAAAAATAAACCTGAATAGAGTGCCGACGTAAATCTGGTTTGAAACAAACCTGAATAGAATGCTGACGTACATTTGGTTTAAATAGACCTAAATAGACTGCTGAAGTAAATCTGGTTTAAAATAATCCTGAATAGAATTTTGACGTAAATATCAGAGGATATATACCTGAACGGACTGAAAATGAGAGAAAACAATTTAATTGGAGAACAGATGATTTTAGGGAAACAGATCTCCTACATAATGTAGTGTCATGGTAGCCTTAAGAAAAAATACAGTTGAAATAAAATGGACATTTTCGTAAAAACAACATTGGTAACGTATTTCTTAAAATGTGTTTCGGCCTAAATTTGTAATCAACACTATCCTCGAAAATGTATGAACCCTTTACTACACGATTCCAAGTTTTAACGACCTTGAAGAACACGACACTTCAAAACATTTTGGGAAAAGGAGAAAATGCTGGTAACCAGCATTTTCTCCTTTTCCCAAACTGTTTCCTTCCCCTCCACAGCAAAATTCCAAAATTTGAGCTAAATTTAATTTTTCGTCTGCAAATGCTTTCTAACTGGGTAAGTCTAAAATTTTGTCGTTTGGTTAAGAGTGAAACTGGCGAGACACTTCAATGCCCTAGCCTTGTATTCGCGAAACCCAGGAAATACATGAATATGCGAGCTGTCGCCGTGATATGACTGAAATAATGTTGAAAGCGGCACAAAACACCATTCAATCAATGAAGAGTTAAACTGTCGACAGAATTTGTAAAATTATCGATATAGATCTGCCAGATCTCGGAAGAAAACAAGGTTCCAGGTTAGATGTCATCACTAGATCCAATAAACCTTCTCTACTGTACTATATAATGATAATTTACGATAATGGTTTCCCAGCCAATCCCGTGTCTCAACGAACCTGAAGATGATGGCTTTCGAAAATATTGTCGGGAAAGGAGAAAAGGCTGATAACCAGCATTTTCTCCTTCTCTCACAATATTTTCTAATGTTTCAACGACAAATCCATAATTTAAGAGCTAAATTAATTTGTAGTAGGCAAACACCATTTTGGGCAGGTATAAAATTTTGTTATCAAGTAAAGGGATAAAGCTTTCTCAATGCATTTATTCGATATGTTTCTTCCTTTACTATTTTCAGTATCAAACTAATGTGTTGTGTGTTTAATTAGAACGATATATTCAGTCGTCGGTGACACCAATGGAATTAGAGAAATCCGATTGGTTTTTGACGTCATAGCGGAGGCACCACACAAAGGTACATTGTATCTACAGAACGCCATCAGCTGTTTACATCGTAATGAATCTCTAATTTTTAAACACAGGAAATTAAGAAAATACAAGTTCATTGGTTTGTATAAAATATTTGCTATGACAGACCTGCATTTAAATAAAGAATACGAATATCAACAATTTTTGTACGATAATTACAAAGTTGTCTTTCAATTAATCAACATCGCATGTAAACGCAAAAGAGCGTCAACAAGTTGTACCAAAAATCTCGTACGTCTAACTTGAGTCTTCAGTTTCACCACGCGAGTTTACAATAACACAAACGAGAATTAGTAAAATACATGCCGTCCTATAAACCCGCGAGGTTTGTTAAATCTTTTTATATTTACAAGTGACCCATGCTCTCGCAAAAGGGTGTTTAATGGATCCCCGAGATGCATTGTACCATGTAAGTCGTCACATAATTTTTGATACATTAACCCAAACAAGCCCTGGTTTTCACGTGTCTGCAGTACAAGTCTTTTGAAAACACTGTGGGAAAAGGAGAAATTGCTCGTAACGAGCAATTTCTCCTTTTCCCACAGTGTTTTCTACCCTTTTTGAGACCTTTCTGCCATTTTCATCAATTTTAAAATTGTCGTCTGAAAACTCTTTCAATTTGGGCCAGTCCAAAATTTATCGTTTGGGAAAGGGTTAAAACCTTTTTTTTTTCTAACAAACCGACCGGATCATGAGGTAGAATGGTCCTTCAACATACATAAAATTCACAAATAGCAAAAAAGTTTCGACCCATGTTAGCCTGCGCGGACCGCGCAGGCTAACATGGTCGATACTTTTTTTGGCAGATGCATGAAGCTCCCTTTTCACAGAGCATGCTTTATGCTTTATGTACATGTATAATTTCGCCCCATGCGGCAACGCGACAATTACGTGCATTGTCGCGTTTTGAGGGAGGCAGGGTTCACTATAGCCCTTGTTATATTCTTGTAGGTGAACGACGTAGAGGATATTTGGTGTTTTTTTTTTTCGGTGAAAGATCGAAATTTATTTCATCGAGTGAACATCATCGGTAATATTTTCACGAGTGGCGCAAATTCACCGAAAAAAACAAATATTCTATTTATTTCATGCTTCTAACGCCTTTTTTTGTCGAGACTTCCATAAAAATCAGTACAAACTCCCCGTGGGCGGTATTCTCACTGGTCGTACCCGTGTTATATCGAAAAATATTTTCACCGCTATTTCTCGATATCCTACCGGAAAGCATGAAATAAAGTTTTCTATTGTTGCCAAACCCATTATCATGTTACCGGAGGGAAAACGACGTTTTCAAACTTAACCCTGGGTCCTAGCAGGATTCCGCATTTCTGTGCTTGCATAGATAATAGACACAAAATGATTCTTGTTAACTCTTTACCAAATGACAAGTTCTAGACTTTTCCAAATTCAAAGCATCTGCAGACGACAAATTTCAAAGTGTTGCTAATGAACCGAAATTCACTGACAGAGTATGACATGAGGTGGAAAGGAGAAAATACCAGCATTTTTCTCATTTTCCCACCATGTTTTCAAAAGCTTTCTCCTTCAAGATCGTTAAATCTTGAGATTGTGTGGTAACGGGTTAAAGGCCCGCTAGTGGCCAAAAGTAAACAATTCAAGGGTCAAATTAAAGCAAATTTGATCCATCCCATGTAAAAGTGTGGATATCATTATAAGTCTGACAGTTAAGGTTGCCATTTTTAATTCTAGTTTAACATTTCATTTTTCTGTCAGGAATTGGAAATTTGACAGACCGTGCTGCGACACTTGTCAGACTTATAATGATGTCCATACTTTTAAATGTATGAATTAAAGATACATCTATACTCGTTATCAATCAGTTTTCTTAACCCATTTCATCTTTATCTTAGAAAAATACCATTATTCTTGTATCTTCATGCCAAGTGTTGCCTCTGCAATGTACCTTTGCCTAGATCACGACCGATATAAAATTCCATCCTTTTTCTGGAGGCCATCAAAGAAATCCCTGCTGTGACGTTAGCAGTTTTAAATCGAAGATTCCCGATATGTGTATATATCCCTTGCACCATATATTTCGGTAATTGTTTACAAAGCTGTCTAAATTCTGAACCATTGTAGAATCTAGCAATTTTTTACAGGGTTTTTTTTTTGGCTAGAAGGATGTATCTTTAAATTTGCCTGTAATGTGGCCCCTAATTGTTTTCTGCTTGGCAGCTAGTAGGCCTATAACTATCCCAATTTTAGAAGGATATTTTCGCAAGTCGTCTGCGACTGTTTAACTTTACCAAACGATAAAAAGTTACTACTAGTCCAAATTTAAAGCATTTGCAGACGACATAGTAAATGAGGCTAAAAAATTGAAATTTGTTTTTGGGAAGGACAGAAAACATTGTGGGAAAAGAATAAAATGCTGGTTTCCCAGAATATTTCAAAAGCCTTCTTCCTCAGGGTCGTTAATACTCGGGACTGTGTGGTAGAGGGTAAAAACATCTTTGTAATATACGGTTTAGTGATTGAATGAATGGTGCTTTAAACGTTATTTCAGTCATATCTCGGCGACACCTCACATACTCATGTATTTCCCGAGTTTCACCAGTACTATGTTAGTGCTCAGAATGTCTTGCCCAATGATACTCCCATGAAAAGCCCAGGGGATCCAGTGAGGCTCGAACTCGGGGTCTCCAGGTCATGAGACCTACACTTAACCACAGTGCTACGCAGGATCCCTCTAAAACATGGATTTCAAATGATCTAGAGTGTAAAGACAAAATATTCTAGCAATTTACTCTTTTACCACAAAAAATGGTTCGTTTTACGACGAAATAATCGTCTGCAGGAGGAAGTGTATTGACTCTACCAGACGACAAAATTTAGACTAGTTCAAATTGAAAAGTTTTGCAGACGACAAGTAAAATGTGACTCAAATGGTGGGCATTGCCTTTGAAAAGGGTAGAGAGCATTGTGGGAAAAGGAGAAAATGCTGGTTTCAGCATTTTCTCCTTTTCCCGCAATGTTTTCCAAAGCTTCCTTTTGTCGGGATCGAAACAGATTTGGATTTGTTTGGTAAAAGATTAAACAAAATCCAGACATATCTCGCTGTGTCTTTGACAGCTGAATAAATGAAATTGATATTATTTCCAGACAAAGGAAAACGATCGGGTTCGTATGAACCAACCATTTTTAGTTTCATTCTCAGTCTCATTCTACATTTAGAAAGTAACAAAACATCTGGTTGGCTAAACCAAATGGGACATTCTGACTCAGCGAATGAAACGACTAGTCTTTGTGATAAGAATCACAGCATTATGTAAAGTGATTGGTAAACGTAAATGTACTTTCTATATATGATACCTCTACCTGAAATCAAGACTTGCTTAGCATTGCCTATTCTCCACTTTTGTAAATCGTCAACACTTGATGTATTCGTTTCCCATCTTTTTGGCTTCTTGTTTGATTTTGAATGACAGTTACCTTTAAACAGGGGGCTTATTGCACTTGTAAAAAGTATCGACCCAGGTCAGCCTGTGCAGTCCGCGCAGGCTGACCTGGGCCGAAAGTTTTTGTTTTTGGAAAATTTTCTGAGTTCTGAATGTCAAAGAACCAGTGTACCCCATGCTTCAATAGGTTATTATACGAAACAGATTTTAGGGATGTAAAATACTGTGATGACTTGCTTAGTATCATGCATCATGGAGATGCATTAGGCCCCTCTTTTCACAGAGCATAGCCCACATTATAAATGAAATCTGAAATTCGGTAACTACAGCTCATATACTTTATTAACGGAATGTTTTGACGTTATGTTGTAAAAAATGACACAAAGCACAGTGAACGTGTCTGAGAGTCTGAGAGATTAAAGACACGCTAGCACTGGCATAAAATCTAAAAAATAAAGCTTGTCAATGCTACAATACTATTGACAATACTACAAAGTGAATATATGTGCATATGTAATGAAAAGAAAAAAGTTTCTGAAGTCTGGGCCCGTATAGACCAACCATTCTTAAGAATATTCTCTCTCTTATCCTGGATTTAGAAAGCAAACGCAAGCTCTGATTGGCTAAACGAAGTGGTGTAGCCAATCAGAACTTGTGTTGCTTTCAAATTTAGAAAAAAATGAGAATAAGACTGAGAAAGCTCTTTAGAATGGTTGGTGAAAACGGACCCTGGTGACAGCTGCCCAGACACTTTAGGTCTATTTTAAGTAATAAGTAATGTTATACGGACCCTGATGACAGCTGCCCAGACACCATAGGTCTATTTGAAGTAATGTTATAAGTAATGTTATACAGACCCTAGTGACTGCGGCTCAGACACTTTAGGTCTATTTTAAGTAATAAGTAATCGGCCCAGACACAAAACAGGTCTATTTAAAGTAATGTTATAAGTTATGTTATACGGACCCTGGTGACAGCGGCCCGGAGACAATAGATCTGTTTAAAGTAATGTTATAAGTAATGTTATACAGACCCTGGTGACTGCGGCCCAGACACAAAAGATCTGTTTAAAGTAATGTAATAAGGAATGTTATACAGACTCTGTTGACAGCGGCCCAGACACTATAGATCTATTTACAGTAATGTTATAAGTAATGTTATACAGACCCTGGTGACAGCGGCCCAGACACTACAGATCTTTTTAAAGTAATGTAATAAGTAATGTTATACAGACCCTGGTGACTGCGGCCCAGACACTATAGATCTATTTACAGTAATGTTATAAGTAATGTTATACTGACCCTGGTGACAGCCGCCCAGACACTATATGTCTATTTAAAGTAATGTTATAGGTAATATTATACGGACCCTGATGACTGCGGCCCGGACACTAGAGGTCTATTTAAGTAATATTATAAGTAACGTTATACGCACCCAGGTGACAGCGACCCAGACACTATAGGTCTATTTAAAGTAATATTATGAAAATATGACAAACATTGCAATAAAAGTGTCTGACAGATCACAGGCACGCTAGCATTGAGGCTATTTAACCTTTTTCCACACAATCCTGAGTTTTAACGACTCTGAGGAAGATGCCTTTTAAAAAACATCGTAACTGGTAACCAGCATTTTCTCCTTTTCCCCACAATGTTTTCTACCCTATGACAGAAAAAAATCCAATATTTGAACCGCATTTAAATTGTCGTCTGCATATGCTTTCAGTTTAGACAAGTCTGCGTATTCTTCGTCTGGTAAGGAGTAAAATAATGGCTTTTGCGCGAAGTAATTCGGTGCGTTTGGCTGATTTTACAAAACAGTTGGCAAGAGAATAAATACCATTAATGGTATAAAGTTCTTCTGTAGACGTGTGGCCATACTCGCCAAGATTTCTAATTTCATTGCTTATTCTTTCAAACTCAGGATTAGATTGAGAGTTCTAGTTATATGGAATAGTTTGTGAACGCAGCCCATGGGGGTCCTTCCAAAATATCTATATATCTTCATAATTTTGCGGACGTTAATTCACCGTCACTGTAACCACGGGCCTTCAGAGTTCCATTGGTCTTTCAAGGAACACCGAAATTTTCATTTACTTTCGTCAATACTCGGTGAATTTCGTGGGTCTGACTCAAACTTTTATCGCGCATATTCATATTGGGTTACCTTACAAACAAATGACCCCGTGAAATTCACCGTGTATTGACGAAAGTATGCGAGTGATAGGTCAGTTTTGGCGAGCAGTACTAATAGATATTCAAAAGAAATGATGATAAAATAAAAAGTAACCCAAGCCAGGTTGGAACCTATGACACCAGAATCGAGAGCCAATCACCTTACCAGAGTAAGCTATTTATCTGTACCATTGGAAAGGCGTAATATTTGTAAATTATCATGTGAAAACATATATTTAGAAAGTTCAAACCGACTACTAATAAAGGTCAAAAGGAATATTAATGAGCGACAGGTTACTTCTGTTGAGTAATACCATATATTGTAACACAATATATAATTAACTATGTGGTGTTTAGTATAATTATATACGATATAGCGGCGAATAATGCTGTTTTTGTGGCATTTGTGGAAGACAATGCGACAGTGAGTTCAATACGACATTTTGAAAATCATATATCGTAGTTTGAGCAAAACTGAAGGAAGCACACCCAATTAAACTCAATTTTGCTAAGACAAATAAGTGTTTCGATATTACTCAGATATACAATTATCAATGGCGCATCAAAATATACTGGATTTAACCATCGATCAGGGAAATACTTCTTTTTTTATTGAAATAGCTGTACCCGCTATGGCTTTCTACTAGTGCAATGATACACACAACCTTTGTCTCCTAACCGTGTTCGTCCGAAAAACCAATTCATTTCTGTGCTCGTTCGTCCTTTGGCTTGTTCGTCCGGGCTTGTTCGTCCCACATTATTGCACAATACTCTATTGGATTGTGCATGAATATTTACAGATTGAAAAAAATTGATGGTGAATTACAGTAACCCGGCTTGCAATATTTGCATTACTGTGTTCTTTTGCTTGCTGCAGCATGCATATCAAAAGTCATCTGTACAAGCGAAAGGGTTGTAGGAAAGCGTTTGTTTGCTTTGGGCTTATTGTTCCTATGAATCTGTATCTCCTGAGGCAGTCTAAACAGGAATTACCTCACGCTACTGATAGTATTATAAAGCATTATTACTTAACAAGAGTATCTATTTCAAAAGTTCCGAAGTTGTCACGATTTGTTTTAATTGAGGGCTGAAGTCTCTTTTACTGTCTACATGTGTACGCCAAAATCAGTGTATTCTGATGATGTCTGTTATTGAATTATGGTAATTACTTTTAGTCGTGGTGTAATTATCACAGCATACTTATTTGTTATGCTAAGAAAACTTTCAAATAATAGAAGCAATTCGTTAAAACTTGGGATTGTGGGGTAAAGGTTGTTTTTTTTTTTTTTTTTTCAAATGGAAAGTAAAGCCGAAAAATGCAAAATACAGATCAGAAAGTGCATGTTCTGTAATGTATCTGTGAAAGAAACGTTCCGTGCACCGCATAATTTTAGAACTATATTAGGCCTACGCAGCACAAACCGGAAATTTGAAACCGGAAATGGTATTTGGCACAATCATTAAGAATGACATGAAAATACACTACTTGCATACAACAGTCGTCTCAAAGGATCCTTTTTTTTTTAACTTCAATGACCTCTGTATGGTTTCAAATAATAGAGTCTTTCGTACGTATCACTTTTTGTCTCTCACTGGTGTTGGATGATGGGTCATTTCGAGGAAATGTGGTCTTTTGCTGTAAGTCCAGTAATCTATTTTGTTCTATAGAAACCAAGAGTAATCTAATAGATCAATCGCCGCTGTCAATCAAACTAGATGATGGACACGAATCACTTCCAGTATATAAAAACATCGACAATTTTCTCGTTCACTTCATTTTTCTCGTTCACTTCAAACTCTCGGATGAAGTTCCTCATAGGGTTGCTTTGTCCGATATCATGGGACGTTAACTTTTACGCGTAGGAAACAATGATGAAATATTCGTATTTAAGGTCGAAACAGAAGCTTCGCCATTAATCGTAGTTCGAAACCGCGGCTGAATGATTTACCCTTAGGCTGCTAAGCTCGACTCGAGGACCTTTTGCGGACTATGTAGATCAAGATCGGACTGCACAGAACGCGCAGTCTGATCTTGGATCTACACTGTCCGATAAGAAGACATTTTAAATAACCTTGAAATAATAATTTAGGTTTTTACTATCCATTTGACAGTTTCATTTAACTTACTCAGCAGGATAAGGTTAAATTAATTACCGAGCTCTATCAGAGATAAGCTAGCGATTCGCGTGCCACTTGGGTGATTCTTTATAGTTCCATATACTGTGTAATCGATAACAATTTACCAGATACTCCAGTGACATTATTTCCTATTATCCTCATAATTTGTTGAATATTTACCGTTTGAGAGCCAGATTTCTTGAGATTGTATGAATGAAGAAGGTCTATAGAGCAAAAATTAACTGACTGGCTACCGTTATTTGCGATGAATCTAAACTTATTTCATAGCCATAAAGTTTACAGTCTCTAACAGACATCAAAGTCTAAGACTCTTCCGAACTGAAAGCGTTTGAAGTTAACAATTTTGTTAAAACGATTGAATTTGTACTTGATGGGGTAGAAAACATCGTGGGAAAAGGAGAAAATGCTGGCTACCAGCATTTTCTCCTTTTCCCAGAATGTTTTCAAAAGCTCTCTTCCTTCTTCCTTAGGACTGTTTTGTAAAAGGTAAATGAAAATATTCATACGCAAACTTCTGAACCTACTTTTCGTACAAAAACTTTTCGGCCTCTGATGCATGTGAGAAAAGTAGTCAGTGGCTTTGGAAAGAAAGTTGTGTCAGTACTGGTGTGAGAAAGCCAGGAAGCACATAGGTGCGTCGCTGACCGCCATGATATGACCTGAGCTGTTAAAATGGCGTTAAACTCCAATACAAATCAAACCAAACTTTTCGGTAATCTGCCCAGCACATCCGGTGTAGGACTATGGCAGTCGCATACTTTCAAAAATAAATGCAGCATATAGAAATGAAAATATGATTCTTTTAAAGACACGTCCTTACACCCAGAGAGAAAAAGCGCTATTAAAACTTGAAAGTGTGTAGAATGGCTCAGAATTTGGTCAGCTGTGTAAACATAGATACATTACCAATACATAATGGTGTAAGGGATAGAGAAACTTGAAGGATTTGTCCTCATTTAAAACCTGAAGCGACAACAGCCATTTCTTTGAAGGTTGCCAAAAATCAAATGCATTTTTTTATCCGTCGTAATCTGTGCAACCTTGCAGTCGTCAGGGGCAACATTGGGCATGATGATACAAGAACGGTTATAGTTTCATAATTAACTCTTTACCAGACGACAAAATTTTGGATTTAACCCAACTGAAACCATTTGCAGAAGACAAATAATATGTTGCTAAGATGATCATTTCTGACATTGATATGGTAGAAAGCATTGCGGGAAAAGGAGAAAATGCTGGTTTCCTGCATTTTCTCCTTTTCCCACAATGTTTTCAATGGGCTGCTCTGTTACGCTCGTTCAAAGTCGGGATTGTGTGGTAAAGAGTTAAGGATAAAATGGGTAAAAAACTGACTGAAAACGAATAAAGATGTATCTTTAAGACGCGACTGAGATATTATTGGTATTATATAAATACATCAGATTCTGTGTATTTCCAACAAAATTTACAGATACTATAAAAGCCAAGTACTTTCAAATGGGACTTTTTAAATTTTCGTGTCGCATTTTTTCCAACACTTATGTACACTAAACAATATACATTTCTCTGCAAACGTAAGCAAATTTGACTTTTATATGCCGTAAAATATAACATATTTCGCGTTCAGAAAAAAAAAAAACGGGTTTGTGGCTTCGCATTCGGTAACTCAGTCTATCTATAAGATCAAATTTGACGTCGCTGTAATCATTTAAATATGATCTAACATAATAGACGAATGCTATTGGCTACGTGATATTCCTACCAACCAATGAGAAATGCTGGACCAAAATCTAAAAATACCTCAGCCGATTAGGGAAAATACCAATGAAAACTATTGTTTTCTTACATTCGAGCCATTCTCTGGCAAAAGGGGGCTTAATTTATCTCCGTGATGGCGAAGCAAGTCATCATCTACTGTTGGATCCATAATATCCGCTTTTTCCAACAATCGACTGGATCTGTAAGCAGAATGGTCCTTTGCAATGCAGAAAATTGACCAATGGCATAAAGTTTCGACCTATGTCAGCCTGCGCGGACTGCGCAGGCTGACATGGGTCGATACTTTTTGCAGATGCATTAAGCCCCCTTTTTTACAGAGTTTGTCTCAGTTGTCTTTCTTCCTTACTGACGTTTGCCAGCTGTCGCCTTAATAAAGTCAGTGTTGAATCGGTGTTGAAATTTAGTTGGATTATAAAAATCTGAATAACCCCCTGTAAGTACTACTGTTACAAGATATATCTGTACTCGTTTTCAGCCCCCCCCCCCTTTTTTTAAACCCAATTAATCTTTATTTTATCAAACTATAATCATTCTTGTATCTTCATGCCAAATGTTGCCCCTGACTGTTGCAAGGTTGCATAGATTACGCCGGACAGAAAATGCATTTCGTTTTCTGCAGGCCTTCAAAGAAAATACTGTTGTGACATTTCCGGTTTTGAACTGAAGACTTCCGATATATGTATTATCCCTTACCCTATATATGTCGGTAATTTTTCTATGTTTACACAGCTGACAAATTCTGAACTATTCTACAGTCTTTCAAATTCTATCCGCGTTTTTCCTCTCTGGCTGTAAGGTTGTACCTTCAAGGGAGGAATCAAGGGAGATAATAACATTGTTTTCCGTTTAAAAAAGATATCTGCTAATGGCCTGGACAGATAAACCATCGAAAACCGGATGTATCATTGTCTTCATTCTGTCTTAATGAGTGATTAGAATACAATCTGTTAACCCATTAACTGCACAGTCACTACACTTTTCGTACCTGTGTACGAAAGCTTTTAAAAACACAGAGGGAAAATGGGCAGTTGGTTTTCACCAAGCAACTGTTTCTTTTCCCTATATAATTTCCGTACAATACGAGAAATGTTTTAGCAATTTATCCTATTCAGCCTTTTGAAAACATCGTGGAAAAAGGAGAAAATGCTGGTAAGTAACCAGCATTTTCTCCTTTTTCCACAATGTTTTCGACCCTATCAGAGAAAAATTGCATCATTTGAGCCACATTGAAATTGTCGTCTGCAAGTGCTTTCAATTTGGATAAGTTTACAATTTTTGTTGTGTCGTAAAGCGTTACCACACCACTTCCGGAAACTAGCTGTATTTGTAGCAGACGAGCTCAAGGCTCATGTTCACCAAACAATCTAAATTATGTTCTTAGAATTTTCAAGAATTTCTTACGATTGAAAGTAGCACAATATCTGATTGGCTAAACCAAATTGTTTAGCCAATCAGAATTTGTGTTACTTTCTAAGTTTAGAATCGGACTAAGAGTGTAATTTGTAATGTTTGTGGAAAACAGGTCCATGGCAATACAGACTTATGGCTGGAGACTTACTAAGACTTATAAGAATTAATACAGACTTATGGCTTAGGACTTATAAGACTCGATACAGACTTATGGCTCAAGACTTATGACTCATCTTGAATATTTTCTACTTCTGCCACAACAATGTCAAAAGTGGGCTGTTGGAGGACATAAGAAGTTGGTTACAGGAAATAATGAGGTAAAGCAACTTAAAAGTTCACCATGCACTTAGTTTCAACGCCATCTGTCTTTAACCGTTTACCAGACGACAAAATTTTAGCATTGTCCAAATTGAAAGCATTTGCAGACGACAATTTCATTGTGGCTCAAATGGTGCAATTTTTCTTTGATAGGGTAGAAAACATTGTGGGAAAAGGAGAAAATGCTGGTTACCAGCATTTTCTCATTTTCCCACAATGTTTTCAAAAGGCTTCTTTCCCAGGGGCGTCAAAAGGCGTCATTGTGTGGTAAAGGGTTAACACCTCTCCCCCTTGTTACCCTGGTAACATGAACGTTAACCGTTTCCAATATAACAAATACTTAAGATCCCGATTGACAAGGATATGATTTTTAACCTGTAAACTGCTAAATAAATGAGACGAAAATTTCCACTCAACAGTAAAAACCCAAATATTGCAGTTTCAAAGTTGATTTCACCAAAAAGAAAATACCAGATGGGACAGTGTAGATCAAAGATCAGACTGCACGTTCTGTGCAGTCTGATCTTGATCTACACTGTCCGCAAAGGGTCGGTGAGTCGCGCTTAGCAGCTGAAGGGTTCACCTCCTATCCTTGACTCTAAACCGTACGACAAAATGGTTCATATCAAAAACATTCAGAGGCACCGAAATGAATTGAATGGTGGGCTTTGTCTTTGAACGCTGGTGAGGAAAAAAAAAATAAGAAAAAGAATAATGTATCACGGAGATGCGTTAAAGCCCCTTTTGCCAGAGCACGGTTCAATTATTTATATCATTACTTTTCAAGTTGTGTTTACGTTTAGGTTTGAGATTTGACGGCGTTTTCCTGTGCCGGGCCATGCTCTGTGAAAAGGAGGTTTAATGCATCTGTTAAAAAAAATAAGTATCGACCAGGTCAGCCTGCGCAGTCCGCGCAGGCTGACCTGAGTCGATACGGTTTGCTATTGGTCAATTTTCTGCAATTCAAAGGACCAATTTACCGAAGGATTTCGTTGGTTGTTAATATTATATATATATATAATTATATATATTTTTGTCTAATCTTTGTAATGACGATGAACATAGTTCAAGTCATTTTGAAATACAGTTCTGTTCTGCTCTGTTCTGTTAACCCTTTCCCAAACAAGCCCTGGTTTTCACGTGTCTGCAGTACAAGTCTTTTGAAAACACTGTGGGAAAAGGAGAAATTGCTCGTAACGAGCAATTTCTCCTTTTCCCACAGTGTTTTCTACCCCTTTTGAGACCTTTCTGCCATTTTCATCAAATTTAAAATTGTCGTCTGCAAACTCTTTCAATTTGGACCAGTCCAAAATTTCTCGTTTGGGAAAGGGTTAAAGAAAATGGATTTTATGTACCAATAATTATATGATGACTTGCTTGGTATAATGCATCACAGAAACACCCTTTTGCTAGAGCATGGTAAAAATGTTTTATGTGTTTGACCAACCAATAAAACAAAATTATATAGATCTAGATTTATCCCAATACGAATTCAATTCAAAACCCTTGGGCTGCTAAGCGCGACTGAGGGACCTTTTGCGGACTGTGTAGATCAAGATCAGACTGCACAGAACGTGCAGTCTGATCTTGCATCTACACTGTCCGATGAGGAGAATTTTTTCCCCGAAAAATATCAATGAAATTGCAAAAATTAGCTTTTTACAATCGGCTTTAAAGTTTCATTTCATTAATTCAGCAGAATAAGGGCTAATTGCGAAGATTACTACTAATTGCTTGTTTACATAAGAGCTTTTCACACTGTCCTGCTTTTGACCGTATATCACTATACTGTGTTATGTAACATTCTTTTTAACTGGTACAGCGCCATATATATAAACTCGCCCAATTTCGCCGATTTACAATACAATCCACAGAAGTCCAGGGCTGCGTTTCAGTAAACTGCGTAAATTTACGCAAATTATTTTGGTTGTTTATACACACATACGATCCCCGCTTTACCCAAAGATTAGCCTAAGTTCCATTCCGATCATTTCTCCCCTTTAGATATTCTGACGTAACTGTGTCAAAAATGACGTCATTTTTGACACATTTACGTCCGAATATAAAGAAGAGCAAAAAAAAATGATCGGACTGGAATCCAGGCTACCCAAAAGGTGTGAGCTAGTGCAAAATTATGCCATTATTATTCAAATCGTAAAGTTATACAGTGAAACTTATGTTCAGACTTGATGTTTGCTTGCCCAAACTGCGTAGGCAAATTTCGTGCGAACTCAATTTAGTAAAAGGCACCCCAGAAATCTTGCCGGCTTGGCCAAACAAGAGGACGTTATAGATTCAAGATCAGACTGCACTTTCTGTGCAGTCTGATCTTGAATCTATGCCGTCCGCAAAAGGTCCTTGATTCCACCTTTACTGCTTAAAAAGTTTAAGAGCCGGACTTTGTGCAAGGCAAAAGAAACGTTCCCATACTAGTTAGTAATTGTTTTTTTTTTTTCCTTTTTTTTTTCAAATGTTGTACAACGAAATGAGGTATGTGCTCGATTTATGCACTGTCAAGATCGGCTTAGATTTTTTTTTGCGAATGGCGTAGATCAAGATCTGGGATCATGCTTATAAAACTTGACTTGAGCCCAGCTGAGTTTGTGCTTAACGTTAAATTTCAGTAATGTTTCAGAGAGGGAGAAAAACTGAAAAGTAGACGTTATCCCCTAAGCTTCTAAGCCTGACTCACTGACCTTTTACGGACAGTGTAGGTCAAGATCAGACTGCACAAAACGTGCAGTCTGATCTTGGATCTACACTGTCCGACATGGATATATTTTCTCAAAAATGTACCTGTGAAATAACAGCATTTGAATTTTTACTGTTGGTTTGAAAGTTTCATTTCATATATTTAGTAGTTTACTCTAAGGAGAAGAACGAATGAATTGCTCTAAAAGTTAAGAAGTTACTCCATACGTTGTATTAAATAATATTTGAGTCGTGCTCTGTGAAAAGGGGGCTTGATGCATCTGCGAAAAGTATCGATCCAGGTCAGCCTGCGCAGTCCGCGCAGGCTGACCCAGGTCGAAACTTTTCGCCATTGGTCAATTTTCTGTATGTCCAAGGACCAATCTACCTCATGATTCAGTCGGTTGTTAGACAAAATGGACTTCATGGATCCATGATCATGTGACAACTTGCTTGGTATCATGCATTAAACCCCCTTTTTGCCAGAGCATGGCTCATTTATACAGCTTTGAAATTTCATGCTCAGTTGAGCTGAGTATGAAAACAGTGTAATAAGCGCTGAACCTTCCTATCACATTTGGGCATTCTAGTCACAGAACCGGACCACTGTTCAAGATGGCAATCGATGCAACGAATTTAAAAATAAAATATAAGTTTTATTCAAAACAACTCTAACTGGTACGATTCATCCAGCCATGGTTAGCTTGCATATAACCCATGGACCAATCATTTATAATCACAGCCCCTATAGGCCTGAGAAATAGCCCTGGTATAAGCCCAGCATGTTGGGACATTTTTTTGTTTTTGTCGCCAAGGTCTATGAAAACCCATGCACAAACCCCATTTTCCCTAAATCTATATTCAGAAACTGTATACAAAGATTTGCAGTTAACAATAGCATTTTTTTAAAATTGTTATTCCCGCTTGAAATTACATTATACATGTATGTCATATTAGGTGTTATATTTAAAAGAAATTTGGAGAAGTTTTAAGAAATTTGGAGCGGAAAAACAGAACTGATTTCTCCACAGACGTATCATTTAACGCCACTGTCCCATCACTACTTTTTCGGTCAGAGTTTTTGCATTATGCGCACCGAGTATTACTATTAATGGCCCGCAACATGCGAAATGAGACCTTCGGACATTTGCGTAAAGTGTCGTCTCGGATTAGCCTGCGCGGACTAGCCTGCGCAGTCCGCGCAGGCTAATCCGAGACGGCACTTTACGACTACAAAAGATTTTTTTTAATACAGTAGACTTTCGTGAAACAGAAAATCGCACAAAAACGGGAAGTGTCGTCTCGGATTAGTCACAGACTGCACAGGCTGATCTGTGACGACACACTTTTACGCATATGTCAGAAGGCCCCATTTCGTGTGTTGCAAGCCATTTAACCTGTACCGGATATTGATACCTCATAGGAAATAGGTCAATATTCGAAGAATATGGCATGCGCAGACAACGATTTTTGGAAGGGTAGAAAACATAGTGAGAACAGGAGAAAATGCAGTTAACCAGCATTTTCTCCTTTTACCATGATGTTTTCAAGAGCTTTCCTCCTCAGGGACTTAAAATGCTAGATTATTCGATGAAGGGTCAATGAAATCAGTCAGGAAAAAATTGGCAGCCACGAAATATGCTGTCCAAGCACAATTTCCTGGAAAGGAACGGTTATGTTTTATTCCGAATATTTTATTTATAGCGTCATTGTCGTCTTGACATTTTTACGATCGTGCCATATGAACATGTCAATTTAAACGCGACCCTGTCACTTTTCATGGCAACGAATTCAATTGCACATAATGTATTCAGACAAGAACACAAAAAAAAAAAAAAAAAAAATACACTAGCAACTGCGCCTGGCAAAAAGGGGCTTAATGCATCTCCGTGATGCATTATACCGATCAAGCCATCACATAACTATGGATCCATAACAGCCAACTTTTCTAACAACCGACTGAATCAAGAGGTAGTCCAGTTCTTTGGCATACAGAAAATTGACCAATAGCGAAAAGTTTCGGCCCAGGTCAGCCTGCGCGGACTGCGCAGGCTGACCTGGATCGATACTTTTCGAAGATGCATTAAGCCCCCTTTTCACAGAGCATGGTTCATATATCGCCGAACGAACTCAAACTGTGTGCAAACGGATTTGACATGGTAGCGACATTTCGTCCCGAACGGTTTACGAACTTAATGGACGCAATGGGATCGAAAGGGGTATTATCCTATCATACACATTAGCCGGTGTAATGCAGAGAAATGACCCTCCCCTACAAAATGACCCATGGGTCATTTCACTACGTAGAGGAATGACCCGGGTCATTATTCTACGTAGAGAATAAACTGGCAGCCTGTTATCGATCTTCGTATCAACAACAGGTAACACCCGATGCTTACAAGTCGAGTTTCTGCCCGGTTCGAGATTTCATGAGATAACGCAAGACTTGGAAATTTAAATAGTGATCTTTTTTATGCACAGAAATAAATATTATCGATAAAGATTAAATTCTTTAGCGATTTTGATAAATAGATCATGGTCAGAAAAAACCTTTGTCTATCACGCAAGTCTTAGCCAAAGATAGAATATTGCTCGGTTATTTTAAAACAAATTAAGGCATTCTGCTACGAGCTTTCTGTTTGGTGGATTTGGTACATAGGAAAACCAATAGTTGCCGTCGATAAATCGGGTGTTGCCTGTTGTCTATCGGACGTCTACGGGAGATACAACGGGTACCAGTTTACGTAGAGAAATGACCCCAGACGGCACCCGGGTCATTCCTCTAGGTAGTGAAATGACCCATGGGTCATTTTGTAGGGGAGGGTCATTTCTCTGCATTACACCGGCTTAAAGCTACTATTTCAAGGCAGATTGAAACCCATTCAAAGATACTTTAAGGACGGGTCGGACGTTCTGAGAGCCACTTGTGTGTGTAATGGGGGCCTCTATAAGTTAGGGAAATATTTTTTTTCGCGAAGATTCATCATTTGTTTCAGTTGCACGAGTTTGTAGTTTGTCTTTGAATTACTTCAAGAGAGAGAGAGAGAGAGAGAGAGAGATCAAATGGATGGATGGGTAAGTAGGTAGGTAGGTAGGTAGGTAGGTAGGTGGGTGGGTGGATGGATGGATGGATCTTATGGATGGAATGGAATGGACGGACAGACAGACAGACAGACAGACGGTACATGAACCATGCCGTATATATTTATTTTTTATCACCCGAAATTTTGTTTCTAGGTCATTACAAACACTTTGTATTTTATAATAATCAAGAATAACAAAGTCGACGTACCGTACATAAACGAATAAACCGTTGACCGGTTGACCCCCTAATTGGATCGGTGTCCC
Source organism: Tridacna gigas (assembly GCA_945859785.2). Lineage (NCBI taxonomy): Eukaryota > Metazoa > Mollusca > Bivalvia > Cardiida > Cardiidae > Tridacna > Tridacna gigas. The sequence continues at coordinate 107,430,600 of OX244028.2, forward strand.
TCTGTCTTTTTAAAATTCTTTACACAAAAAAAAAAATCCCGGGGCTTAACGACCCTCAGGAGGAGAGCTTTAGAAAACATTGTGGGAAAAGGAGAAAATGCTGGTAACCAGCATTTTCTCCTTTTCCCACAATGTTTTCCACCTTTTCAAAATCAAAATGACATTGCTTTGCCCTACATTGAATTAATCGTCTACAGATGCTTCCAATTTGGACAAGTCTGAAATTTTGATTTTTGGTAAAGGTTTGAGCAAACACAATAAATATATATATGTACTATGATTTGAAAGCGACTCTAATTGACAACTTTGCAGAATATTTAAGAACAGCGCCACTGTTTGCTACAAGGATTGTTTATTTTCCCACAGTGTTTCCATACTGCTCGACTTGGAAGTTTGCCTTTCTCTCAAACGTTTGTCTTTTTTAAAAAAGTTGACAGGTTTGAAAACGACATGCAAATTAATGGTATTTACACACAGGAAGATTAGATCTTAAAAAGAAAAAGTAGTTCTTATGTCTTTCACTATTCACTCCAGAAATTCCACTTTTTTCTCGCTTGTAATAGTAGATTCCAACTGCTATTAAAATGTTTTTTGTCAAAGAAAAGTACCATGAAGAGGATGGTGTAGATCAAAGATCAGACTGCACATTTTGTGCAGTCTGATCTTGATCTAAGCCGTCTGCAAAAGCTACTTAATTCGTCATTGGTAATGAAAGAGTTAAAAAAAATAGACCTTTCCTTTTCTCGAATACGATGGCTTTTGATGGTTTTTGGATTGCTACAAACTGCCAGTTTTATGCTTATCATAAACTGCATTAAATTACCACAATATCGCGGTTTATTCATGTCGCGATAACTTAGGATATATATATATATATATATTTTTTTTTTTTTTTGGGGGGGGGGGTCGAAATGTTGCTTGATTGTCATCAATGTTTGAGTCATGCTGTCTGGAAAGTGAGTTTAAGGCATCTGCAAAAAGTATCGACCCAAGTCAGCCTGCGCTGTCCGTTTAATAATTTTCTGCATGTAAGAGAACCAGTCTACCTTAGAAATCAGTCGCTTACAAGTGTGACAAAATAGATGTTATGGACTTATAATTATGTTATGACTTGCTCATGGAGATGCATTCATTTAGAATGACGGGACTAACAGTTGAAATATTCCATGCGTGACCAAATTCTTTCCGAGAATTGCCGATAGTCATTGCGACAGGATTCATTGCCATCTGACCGCTGAATATGGTTTCGATAATGACAAAGTAGTCAGTAACTGAAGAAGACACGCCACGAAAGCATTGATAGGTGCACTGGCCGTCATGATGTAACTGAAATAATGCTGAACACTGCGTTTAACACCACACAAATATTTCGTTTTTTTTTTTATGGCGGTAACGGGTCGCTAGCATTATTTCAGATTTCCTTCGCTTTCTGTGTCCATCGTAACATTTTGACCTTGACCTTGTATGTCACACACCTGTCGAAAATGTCAAATTTTGTATTTTACGACCTACGTATGTATTCATATTTATGCAAGGTTTGACCATACTAATTAAAAACACCGCGGCACAAGGTTAGGCAAGGGCATCAAGACTGAAATTCAGAGTGAAAAAAAAAAATGAAAAGGCTACGGAAAAGCCAACCATTAAAGTTAAAATGGGCCCGCCTGCTTCATAAGCGTCCAGATTTCCGACCGCTCAATTAATCGTTCGTCAGTAATCTACGTCGACCTCCATGTTAACCCTGTTAGGCTGCTGAGCTCGACTCACCGACCTTTTGCGGACAGTGTAGATCAAGATCAGACTGCACAGAACGTGCAGTCTGATCTTAATCTACACTGTCCGATAAGGAGATACCTTTCCTCCAAAAATATCTTTGAAATAAGAAAATTTGGGTTTTGCCTATCGGCTTGAAAGTTTCATTTCTTTTATTTAGCAGGATAAGGATTAACATTTCCTTATTGCGAATTAATCAAATAACCCCTATTCAAAATGGAAATTCAAAGATAAAAGGGTATATTGATGCAAGTACATGTATGACAAAGTTTGTAAGAACCATAACCAGCATTTTCTCCTTTTCTTACAATGTTTTCTACCCTTTCCAAAACAAATTTCAATTTTTGAGGCACATTAATTTTGTCGCCTGCAAATGCTTCTAATTTTGACTAGTCTAGATTTTTTTCTTTTAGTAGAGAGTTAAGTCATGGCGGTTTCGGCTTCTTGAGGAAGAACTGAGACAACACTGGCATGTGGACACGCTCTTTTGACTGCTGAACTCTCTACCAAACGACAAAAATGTAGACTTGTCCAAATTGAAAGCATTTGCAGACGATAGTTTAGCCCTTTACCAAACAACAAAAATATAGACTGGTCCAAATTAAAAGAATTTGCTTTGTTTGTTTGTATTGGAGTTTAACGCCATTTTAACAGTTCAGGTCATATGGCGGTCAGTGACGCACCCATGTGTATCCTGGCTCTCTCGCACCAGTACTGACACAACTTTCTTGCAAAAGCCACCGACTACTTTTCTTACGTGCATCAGAGGTGAGAGGCGAAAAATCGCCGGAAAGAAAGTTTGCTTCAGCCGGGTATCGAACTGGCAACCACCAGGTCACGAGTCAGATACACTAACCACTGAGCTACCCTGACGGGCTCAAATAATTTGCAGATGACATTTTACAGATGGCTCAAATGACAAAATTTGTCCTCGATAAGAAAGAAAACATTGCACGAATAGGAGAAAAATGTTTTCAAAAGCATTCTTCCGCTGGGTCGTTTAAGTCGGGATTGTGTGGTAATGAGTTATATGTGGCTCAAATAATGGAATTTGACTTTGATGGGATATAAAACATTGCGTGAAAAGGAGAAAATGCTGGTTACCAACATTTTCTCCTTTTCCCGCAATGTTGTCAAAAAAAGGTCCTTCCTCACGGGTCGTTAAAACTCGACATTGTGTGGTAAAGGATTCAACCGACAAAGCCACTGCACCATATTATCACCGCCTGTGTATAGAATGTATTGATAAGCCGTCACGTGATAGACTAATCCAAGTAATCCGTTACTAACGGGGAAAGATTTGATTGATTGGTCGTATAGGAGTTTAATGCTGTTTTAAAGGCTTAGGTCATATCACGACGGTCAGTGCACCTACACAGTGTTTCCTGGCTTTCTAAGACCAAAACTGACAAAACTGTGTTTTCAAGTCACTCGCTTCTTTTCTCACATACACCAGAGGTGAGAGGTGAAAAATCGCCGGAAAGAAAGTTTGCCTCAACTGGGTATCGAACTCGCAACCAACAGGTCACGAGTCAGATACGCTAACCACTGAGCTACCTGGGCAGGCAAAGGCGAAAGAATTTTAACAGCCAAAAACTACAGACGATACGAGGACAAGCGCTGTACTTTGTTCTGTTCAAGTCTTCGTCTGGAGTCCACCTTTAACTCTGTATCAAACAATCACGACTTTAAACGACCCTGAGAAAGAAAGATTTGGAAAGCATTGTGGGAAAAGGAGAAAATGCTAGCATTTTTCCCTTTTCCCACAATGTTTTCCACCCTTTCAAATTCAAGTTTCATTATTAGTGCTACAATTAATCTGTCGTCTGCAAATGCTTCCTATTTGGACCAGTCTCAAATTTTGTCGTTTGGTAAAGAGTTAAAGGAAATCAGCTGTTGTACGTTTTTTTTTTCTTTTAATTCCAAAGCAGATTCCAGTCGCCGTAAAGTATTCGTGCCAAAAGTTAATCTTCAATGCCCCCATAATTTGAATACCCCGAGTTACTAGTATTTTCTCCTTTTTTCCATAACGTTTACTCTACCATGCTCTGGCAAAAGGGGGCTTAATCCATCTCCGTAATGCATAATACCGAGCAAATCATCACATACTTACGGATCACTAATCGACACGTTTTTTCTAACAACCGACTGAATAATGAGGTAGACTGGGCCTTGAACATACAGAAAATTGACCAATGGCGTAGGGTTTCGGCCCAGGTCAGCCTGCGCGGACTGCGCAGGCTGACCTGGGTCGGTACTTTACGCAAATACATTAAGCCCCCTGTTCACAGAGCATGACTCATATATAGATATAAAGATGAGTCATTTGAAGATATAATTTTGATCTCCTTGTGGAAAAAAAAAAATCTTTTGGAAAGGGCAAGCTTCTCCAAACTCTATATTACTGCCACATAACCAAAGAAAGCATTGATTTACTAAAATACTGTTGAAAACGGTTTTAACTTCCATCTAATATGACAAATTAGAACATCAAAAGAAAGAAGAGGGGGACAGACAAACACAGAGAGATATAGACAGAGACAGAAAGAAGCTGAGACAGGGAAAAACAGTCAGAGATAGCGACCGAGAGACAGAGAGCAACAGGAAGACAGAGAAACAGGGACTGAAAGCTAGACAACGAGAAAGGGAAACGGAGACAGAGAGAGAGACAGAGAGACACGCACAGAGAGACGGTGAGACACAGACACGGGAAGACAGAGAAACAGGGACAAAAAGATAGCGACAAAGAAACAGGAAAACAGAGACAGACAGAGACATAGAGAAAGACAGAGAGAGTGACAGTGAGACACAGAGACAGGGACATAGAGACAGGTGTCTACGACAATGTTAACGGTGATGACGATAATTTTAAACAACGGATAAATATGGTTTTGCTGAAAAAATATCACTTTCTTTCTAAATAAATTTACACCGTCATAAAGAAAAATAACACACACAAAAAAATACATACCAGTCCATTATCAACGTATTCACGAATCCGATGTTTGTCCTAAAAGTAGATTTTTCGAACCCGATAATCTAGTGCACTGCGCATTGTTTTCCACGCCTTAAACTTGAGACACTAATCCTTTTCCGAGTAAGGTCTCGCTTTTATTGAGAAGACATAAAACCAATCGCGCACTATATCGAGATATTATCCAATCAGGAACCTGGTTATTCTTGAACCCTTTTTTCCCCCAACACTCCTATGTTTTAACAATCCTAAAGAAGAAACCCTTTGAAAACTTTGCGGGAAAAGAAGAAAATGCCGGTAACCAGCATTTTCTCCTTTTCCCACAATGTTTTCTAACCTATCAAAATTCCATCGTTTTAGCAAACTTTATTTTGCCGTCTGCAAATGCTATCAATTTGGACAAGCCTGTAATTTTGTCGTCTGGTATAGAGCTATCAGATAAATCCTGTGTAATGTTACGGATATCCCATTTTCTTCTGCAGACGACTTTATTAGTCTGTCAGCAGACCACTGTTAGAAACATTGTAGCAAGTGGAAAGTTTCTTGTAATGAAGGTTTATTTTTTCGCCACAATGTTTTCATAGTATATTCAGATCTGGCTCTGTATTCACCAACCATTCTCAATTTCATTCTTAATCTGATTCTATGTTTAGAAAGTAACTTGATAGGCTGAACCATTTGGCTTGGCCAATCAGAAATTGTTTTACTTTCAAATGTAGAAAATTCTTGTGAGTTAGACCAAGAATGTTCTTGAGAATGGTTGTTGAGATATATATATCGTGTGAGAGATCAACTGTCAGGTAAAAAGTAAAAAAAAATGAGCGACTTGACAACTGTTGTTCTACTTTTAAAATTGCTTTCGTTCCAATCCATTTCTGCAGAATCATATTTGTAAACCTGTAGTATTGTTTATGTATATTGTACTTCTGGGGAATAAAATATGTTTAAATTTAAAATTACTTTTAAAATTCATTTTTCTGTCAGCGACTAACACTTGGACCGGCGGCACAATAACAAATTGTCACCTTCACAATAATTTCCATACTTTGAAATGGTATAATTTAGATTTAATTATTTTTTTATACACGCTTTGTTCGCTTCCGGCAGCTAGTGGGGGCTTTAAAGATACATCTATAGTCGTTTTCAGCCAGTTTTTCACCTATTTAATCTTTATTTTATCAAACTATGATCATTCTTGTATCTTTATGCAAAATGATGCCCGTGACGGTTGCAGGGTTGTATAGATTACGACCTGTAGAAAATGCATTTCATTTTCTGGAGGCCATCAAAAAAGTCACTTCTCCGTTTCCGGTTATATATCATAGGTTTCCGATATATACGGAATATTATGTTGTAACTTTCCTGATGCTTGCATTTGATTCGAAGAGCTTGAGAAAATTTGATATCGTACGAGACCGAAGATCGAGCGAGATGTCAAAATTTTCTTACGCGGGGAGAAGTAAATACAAGCACGAGCAAAGTTACTATAACATAATATTCCTTCATTATATACCAACAACTTTCAACGATGAAATTTTACAGTTATTGACATTTTATTCGTAAATTGGTAAGCGAAATAAAACAAACAGTGGTGTAGTGGCTAGTAACTTTGTTTCTAAGAATGGCGGGTAAATATCATAGCGTAAGTTTTGACCAATCAAATCGCAAGTCAATACTAAGTGTTCCGCTCAAGTGTTACGTCACCATACCATATTTGGAACCGTATTTCACACTGAACATGCAGATTTTTTGTTTTGTTTTGTGTGATATTTTATCCGCGTGAGACGCATGTATTTAAGCCGGAAAAATTTTAGACATACAATAAATGTATTTATCTCCTACACCATATATATCAGTAATTTATCTAAGGTTACACAACTGACTAAATTCTGAGCCATTCTCTACACTATAAACTTTTAACGGCGTTTTTTCTTTCCTCTCTCTGACTGTAATGATGTGTCTTAAAGCACTAACAGGTTCGATATAGGTGGCTTCTGTAAACGTAAAATAAAGGAAGTACTGGTTTTCGGTTTTGATCCGTTGCTAGGCTTTGCCTATTTTCGTTTAAGTCACTGTCCGCATGTGACTCTCCTTACTTCGATACAGAACAAGGATTGCGCTTCTGGTGGGGTATTTTGTTGTTTAACCCTTAACCACACGATTCCTAGTTTAAATGACCCTAAAGAAAAGGATTTTTAAAAACATTGTGGGAAAAAGAGAAAATGCTATAGCCAGCATTTTCTCTTTTTCCAATAATGTTTTCTATTCTTTCAAAGCAAATTTTCGTAATTAATGCAATATTAAGTTAGTCGCCTGTAAATGCTTTCAATTTGAACACGAGTCTAAAATTTTGTCGTTTGGTGAAGAGTTAATTTAGGGGATCGTGCGATTGGCAAAGCACGTAGAAATTACAAAAACATACCTTCACTGGCCTACGCGGATGTAAAGCCACTCTTAAAATGGGAGGGTATCCCCTTTTTCTGATCTTATATAACCTTTAAAGATACATCTACACTCGTTTTCAGCCAGTCTTTAACTCATTTCATCTTTATTTTATCAAACGATAATTTTTCTTGTATCTTCATGCCCATTGTTGCCGCTGACGGCTGCAATGTTGCACAGATTACGACGGATAGAAAATGCATTTCATTTTTTAGAGGCATTCAAACGACTGCCGTCGTTTCCGGTTTTAAATGAGGACATATCCTTTGATTTTCTCTATGCCTTACACCATATACATGAATATAGGCAATTTATCTATGTTAACACAACTGACCAAATTTTGAGCCATTATACACACTTTCAAGTTCAGTAGCGTTTTCCCCCTTTCTTTCTGGCTGTGAGGATGTATCTTTAAACCTTTTCAAAACAAAAAAAATCCGGAGTTTTCACGACCTTGAGGAAGAAGGCTTTTGAAAACATCATGATTTCCATATTTAACCCCTTACCTCACAATTTCAAGTTTTAAAAGTTCTGAGGAAGAGGCCTTTTGAAAAATTTGTGGAAAAAGAAGAAATTGCTGGTAATCAGCATTTTCTCCTTTCTCAAAAACGTTTTGTACCTTTTTAAGGATATGTTCCATCATTTGAGCTACATTTAAATGGTCGTCTGCAAAAGCTTTCAATTTGGACCAATCTACATGTACTTTTTTCTTATTTGGTAAAGAGGTGAAAGTCAAATTCAATCACGCAAATGACATTTAATTTGTCGTCTACAAGTGCTATCAATATGAACGATTCTAAAATGATTATGAACGATTCTAAAAACTCTGGACAACAAAATTCTGGACTGGACCAAATTGAAAGCATTTGCAGACGACAAAATGAAACTTTACTGAAATGGTGGTATCTGTCTTTGATAGGGTATAAGTATTGTGGGAAAATGCTGGTTACCAGCACTTTCTCCTGTTCCCACAATATTTTCTAAAGCCTTTTCTTTCAGTGTCTTTAAAGGTTAAAATTGTATGTTAAAGGGTTAGATTCCAACAAAACATAAGTTTTCAACTGGAACAATAGCTTGTTATGTTTTTATTTTAATTCTGTTTAATGTTGCTTTCATCTCTGCTTCAATTATATGTTGGCATAAGCTCACACATTTGGTAGTCTTTATAATGAGAGGTTTACGGTGCTTTTTTTAATATTTGGACATTTATTGCGCCCCGTTACGTCTCACTGTTGACTTTCTGTTTCGTCGGTTTAATCTGTATTGCAGCGAAAATAGCATGTAGTCATGTACCTAAACCTGACACGTAGAGTGTACCTAAACATGGCATGTAGAATGTACCTGAACATAGCATTTAGTAGTGAGCTTAAACATAGCATTTAGTAGTGTACCTAAAAATGGCACGAGGTAGTGTGTTTAAACGTAACATGTGGTAATGTATTTAAGCATAGCATGTAGTGGTGTACCTAAACATGGCATGTAATAATGTACCTGAACAGGGCATTAAGTAGTTTACCTAAACATGGCATTTAGTAGTGTACTTAGACATGGCATGTAGTAGTGTACCTAAACAGGGCATTAAGTAGTTTTCCTAAATATGACATTTACTAGTGTACTTGGACATGACATGTAGCAGTGTACCCAAAGATGGAATGTAGTAGTGTACCTAAACATGGCATGTAGTAGAGTACCTAAACATTGCATACTGTTGTGTACCTAAACATGGCATGTAATAATGTACCTAACAAAGCATAATGTTGTGTACCTGAATATAGCATGTAATATTGTACCTAAACATGGCATGTAGTACCTAAACATAGCATCTAGTGGTTTACCTATACATGACATGTAGTAGTGTAACCAGACATGGCATGTAGTGGTGTACCTTAACATTGCATATTGTTGTGTAACTGAACATGGCATGTAGTTGTGTATCTAGACATGGCCTGTAGCAGTGTACCTAGACATGGCATTTAGAAGTGTACCTAAAGATAGAATGTAGTAATGTTTCTTAACATGATATGCAATAGTGTAACTAAAGATGGCATATAGTAGTGTGCCTTAATATGGCATGTATTAGTGTGCCTATACATAGCATCTAGTAGTGTACCTTCATGGCATATAGAAGTGTGCCTAGACATGGCATGTAGTAGTGTACCTAAACATTGCATATTGTTGTGTACCTAAACAAGGCATATAGTAGTGTACATAAATATGGCATTTAGTTGTGTACCTAGACATGGCCTGTAGGAGTGTACCTAGACATCGCATATTGTTGTGTACCTAAAAACGGCATGTTGTAGTAGTGTACATAAATATGGCATTTAGTTGTGTTTCTAGACATGGCCTGTAGGAGTGTACCTAGACATGGCATGCGGAAGTGTACCTAAATATAGCATATAGTAGTGTTCCTAAACATGGTATGTAGTAGTGTACCTAAACATGGCATGTAGTAGTGTGCCTAAACATGGCATGTAATAGTGTATCTAAATATGGCATATAGTCGTGTCCCTAAACATGGCATATTGTTGTACACGTACCTTACTTATGACGAAGTAATGTACGTAAACATAAATTTCAGCTCTGTACATAAAGATAGTATGTAGTTTTGGGCTAAACATTGGATGTTTGGTACCCTGACATAGCATATATGTACCTAAACCTAACTTGTAGATATGTATCTAAACATAGCATGTAGTAGTGTATCTGAATATTCCATAGAGTAGAGTGCCTTAATATTCCATGGAATTGTGTTCTTAAACTTTTGATGCACTAATGTACCTAAACAAAACATGTACGGTATTTAAGTTTAACAAAGTATGTACTGTACAATAGTGTATCTAAACATAGTATGTATGTTCTCGGGCTCACCTTTCCCGCCATCGACGACATAAGTAGCTATTGCACAAGGTGTACTCCACTTGGCCTCTAGTCTATCTCAATAGTCCTCATTTGCTGTGGAAGCCTAAGACTGCTAAGCACGACTCATTACACTTTTGCGGAAAGTGTAGATCAAAATAACATGTGGACTGCAGACAAGTTGAAAATTTCAAATACCAATTATTTCGGTGTTTATCTTGGTTTGTTTAATTACTCATTGAACTCTTTACGAAATGATCAAGACTCTTAATAACGCGAAGGAAGGGTTTTTAAGAAAAGAAAAGGAGAAAATTGGTGAACAGTTTTTTTTTTTCTCCTTTTTTCATTACGTTTTTCTTTTTACCCTACCAAACACAAATTTCATATATTGAGTCACATATAACTTTTTTCGAAACAATTTTCCACTCCGAGTTAAATGGACTTTGAAAACATTAGAAATGCTGACAGCCAGCATGTTCTCCTTTTCTCACAATGCTTTCTATCAGTTCAAAGACAAATGCCATCATTTTTATCCACATTTGATTTGTCTTCTGCAAATGCTTCTGATACCGAAGAGTCTAAAAGTTTGTCGTTTGGAAAAGAAATAAGGATTAAAGTCATTTTATCGTTGTAGTTGCTAATTCAAGAGACATCCAAACGCGTGAACAACTCTGGTTTTGTATGAGAATTCACTCCTTTTCGAAGAAAATCGTTTTATCTGTCCCGCGAGAATATGTTCCTTTTCTGTCATTTTACTTCGTTTTTGTTGTTTTCTCATTCTGACGAATCTCAACACTTAACTCTTTACCAAACGACTTAATCTTAGACTTGTCCAAATTAAAAGCATTCGCAGACGACAAATCAAAAGTGGTTTAAATGCTGGGATTTGTCAATGACGGGTTATAAAACATTGAGGAAAAAGTAGAAAATGCTGGTTACCAGCATTTTCTCCTTTTTCAAAAAAGTTTTCAAAATTCTGTGCACTATGGGTCGTTGGAATTTGGAATTGTGTGGTAAAGGGTTAATAAGTTCGATTATAAAATGAACAATTCCTTCAAGTAGATGTTACAAGCCCAAATATTTCAACTTCAAACCGGATACACAGGTTGGAGCTTTTTTAACCCCATGAGTACATGTACCAAATAATTTAGGCAAGAAAGTCCAATTCCTAAGTTTGCCGTTAATGTTTTTGTTGCTCTTGATTGTAGTGGTCGTGTGGTTATTGTTGTTGTATTAGTTGTTGTTATTATTGTAACGGTTGTTGTTTATGTAATTTCAATGTTATCGTTGTTGGTGATGATGGTGGTGTAACTATGGTTACTGTTATTGTTTCGTGGTCGTCGTAATTTCCATTCTAAAGTTTGCTGTTGTTGTAACTGCTGCTTGTTGCTATCGTTGTTGTTATTGTTGTTTCAATTTCAATTTCAAAGTTTGCTGCTGCTGCTGTTGTTGTTTGTGGTGGTGGTGGTGTAACTGTGTTGTTGTGTTGTGGTTGATGTAATTTCAATTCCAAAGTTTTCTGACGTTGTAATTGTTGTTGTCGTTTGTTGTTATTGTTGTTGTAATTGCTGTTGTTGTAAGTTCAATTCCAAACTTTGCTGCCGAAGTAAGTGCTGATGTTGTTATAACAGTTGTTGTCATTGTTCTTGTTGCAATTTCAATTTGCTGCCGTTGTTGTTGTATAGTTGTTGTTGTTATTCTTGTTGTTGCATTTTCATTTCCAAAAATTGTTGTTGTTGTTTTCATCGTTGGTGTTGTTGTAGTTGTTGTCGTTCTTTTTCTTGTTGTTGTAATGTTTAATTTAAAAAAATCCTATTGTTGTCGTAATAGTTGTTGTAATTGTTGTTGTCGTCGGTTATAATTTCAGTTTCAAAGATTGCGTCGTCATTAGTGTTGTGCCGATGTTATAACTGTGGTAGTTAAAGTTGTTGTTAAAAAGGTTGCTTAAGTTGTTGTTATAGCTGTTATTATTGTTGTTGTTGTTTTCGTCGTCGTTGGTTGTAATTTCAATTCCAAAGATTGCTGTTGTTGTTGTCGTTAGTGCTGTTGCGGTTGTTGTCGTTTTTGTCGTGGTTGATTTTTCTGAAAAATCTAATTTCATGTTCGTTTGCAGTTTTAAGAGTTTATGGGTTGTGCCTCCTTAAAAGCAAGTCATATAGTTTGGAAATTGTGCCAGATAAGAACTGTAATACCCGAGATATTCTGTTCGACATGTTGCCTTTATCGCTGTTATGATCAGATGAATAAATATGGGTAGGTGCTTATGAATAAACGTTTTTCATTCTCAATTGAACTAAGCATTAAATTTCAAAATTATACATACATGTAACTGATTTGATATATCCAACAGGGAAATTCTTTTACTTCTTAAACTATTCGTTCCGTCTGACTATGAAATGAAAGTTTAAATTTCTCATTGTTGTACTTGCAGAAGCACTGATGAAATTGGAAGTTTGGGCAGAAACTCAAATGAACATGAACACAAGTTTATATGCATGGACAATGAACGAAGGAATGTTGCTTTTTGTCTGATCGACAACTGGGGTCATTTAGAGCCAAAAACAAGTAATGAAGTGGTGAAATGAAAATAGGTATGAAAGAATGCAATATTGTTAAAACTTAAAAGAATTCGAACAAAAGTATGAGCCATGCTCTGTGAAAAGGGGGCTTAATGCAGCTGCAAAAAGTATCGACTCTCTCAAACTGACATGGGTCGAAATAGTTTGCTATCTGTAGATTTCCTTCCTGTCCAAGGTTCATTCTGCCTCATGATTCAGTCAGTTGTTGGACAAAATGGTTTCTATTGATCCATAATTATGTGACAACTTGCTTGGTATCATGCATCACGGAGATGCATAAAACCCCCTTTTTCCAGAGCCTGCTCAATTATAAATCGGTGGTAAAAAGATAGCTCAGGAAAAAATGCAAAATCTGATAATCTGTTTATGCAAAAAGGACATTCCCTGTCGCTCTAAGGGGTAAAAACACCAGGAGGGCAAAAAAGGAAATGATTTCGGAATAAATAGGCAGAACATGACAATAATATGATGGGATGGGTAGGGCAGTATCCTTCCCAACAAGAGTGATTTCTTTGTACAAAATGAGAGTTGTTCACATATATGCGACCTGTAGAGGACACTAACTTAACTCTTTACCACACAATCCCGAGTTTTAAAGATCTTAAAGAAGAAGGCTTTTGAAAACATTGTGGGAAAAGGAGAAAATGCTGGTAACCAGCATTTTCTCCTTTTCCCACAATGTTTTCTATCCTTTCAGAGACAAATATATCATTTTAGCCACATCTGGTTTGTCGTCTGCAAATGCTTCCAATTTGGATGAGGTCAAAATTTTGTCGTTTGGTATAGAGTTAAATCAATAATTATAAAAATATTGATCCTAAAGCGCCGAATATAACTTAAGTGTTTTTTGCAGGCGGTGCAGATCAAGATCAGACAGCACTTACTGTGCAGTCTGACCTTGATCTAAAGGGCGGGGGTGGGGACTAACTTACATCGATAATTAAAAATAGGTTGATCCTACAGCGCTGAATATAACTGTAGTTTTTTTTTTGTTCTCTTTTTATTTTTGCTGGCAGTTCAGATCAAGATCAGACAGCACGTTCTGTGCAGTCTGATTTCGATTTACCCTGTCTGCATAAGGGACTAAAATGGCTTTGACGACCAGTAGAGGTAACAAAAGTAAAACGGTATTTAAAAAAAAGGATGATCCCAAAGTGCAAAACATAGCTTTTGTTGCTTCTATAGGCAGTGTAGGTCAAGATCAGACTACACGTTCTGTGCATTCTGATCTTGATATAAAATTTCCGAAAAGGTACTAACATTGCTTATGTCTTTTACGACCCTTCGAGGTGACTAACTTAAAACGATATATATATTAAAAAAAAAGTTGATTCTTGAGCGCCATTTATTGTCTTTGGCAGGAAGTGTAGATTAAGATCAGAGTGAAGTTTTGTGCAGTCTTATCTTCATCTACACTGTCTGCAAAAGAAGGGACTTTAATGTCCTATGACTCTGGTAACTTTTGGAAGTGACTAACTTAAAACGATCTAAAGATAAAGATTGATCTTACAGCGCCGAAAATAACCTTGTTTTTTTTTTGCAGACAGTGTAGATTATCATCAGTCAACACGGTCCAACTCTTATCCTGCTAAATAAAAGAAACGAAACTTTCAAACCAATAGTTTAAACCCAAATTGTCTTATTTCAAATGTATTTCTAGAGTAAAGACATTTCCTTATCGGACAGTGTAGATTCAAGATCAGACTGCACGTTCTGTGCAGTCTGATCTTAATCTACGGTGTCCGCAAAAGGTCAGTGAGTCGCGCTTAGCAGCCTAAGGGTCAACTCTTTCCCAAAGAGCACAATTTGTCCACATTGACAGCCTTTGCAGACAATGATATAAATCTGGCTCAAATGATGAAATATGTCTTTGAAACGGTAGAAAACATTATCACCGGTTACCAATATTTTCTCCTTTTCCCACGAGGAAAATGAATTTGTTTTTAAACTGCGTCAAATATTTCTAGATGCCTAATGTATCTACTTCTGGGGATCAGAATGGGACAAAAAAATCTTTTCTTTACTCCAAAGTGACAAATAAACCCCAATGGACATTTTCATTCTAGAATAAGAAAAGAACAATTTAATGGATGGTTTTTGTCTGTAGTGTTTCAGCTCAACGGACAGTGTAGATCAAAGATCAGACTGCACGTTTTGTGCAGTCTGATCTTGATCTACACTGACCGAAAAGGCAACTGTAGTAGTGAAAGACGCTTTGAGGGTTAAGATTACTTCGTGGTTGTAGAATACGTAAACATGTTTTGAACAATTTAAAGAAATTAGCACTTAACACTAATATTGAAAACATCTGAGATGATTTTGTAGTGTTTTACGTCACTTCAACACTTTACCAAACGACAAAAGTTTAGAGTTGTCCAAAATGAAAGCATTTGCAGACGACAAAATGAAAGAGACTCAAAAACTGAAACTTGTTTTTGGAAGGATAAAAAAATGTGGGAAAAGGAGAGAATGCTGGTGACCAGCATTTTTTTATTTTCCACATTAATGTCGAAAATCTTCGTCTTTAGGGTCGATAAAACTCGGGATTGCTTGATAAAATGATTGAAAATCCTGTATTTCAGTCACATTCCCAAGACGGGAAACTTATCTGTGTCTGTTCCGATCCATTGTATAACCATGTTATCATTTATCAATAATTCTTTACCAGAAAACAAAATTTCAGACCGGTCCATATTAAATGCATTTGAAGACTACAATTCAAATAATGATCAAATGACAATAATTGTTCTTGTAAGGATAGAAAACATTGTGGAAAAAAGGAGAAAATACTGTTTCATTTCAGCTTTTTCTTTAATTCCCACAGTGTTTTAAAATGTCGTATTCCTCACAGTCGTTAAACAAAGGATTGCCTGTAGAATACTTAACTCTTTACCAGACGACAAAATTTGAGCCTTCTCCAAATTGAAAGCATTTGCAGACGACATCTTCAATGTGACTAAAATGGCGCAATTTTTCTTTGATAGGGTAGAAAACATTGTGGGAAAAGGAGAAAATGCTGGTTACCAGCATTTTCTCCTTTTCCCACAATGTTTTCAAAAGGCTTCTTTCCCAGGGGCGCCAAAAGGCGTCATTGTGCAGTAAAGGGTTAAGAGATAATACTTTGTGGCGTTCTCTGTGAAAAGGGGTTTTATGCACCTGCAAACAAAAGTATCGATCCAGGTAAGCCTGCGCAATCTTCTTAAGGTGTTACCATCCTAACGTTTCTAGTGCAACATGGAATAAAATTTCTTATTAGTTGACGAATAAGGATTTATACTGATATAATATTTTCGAACATTTCTAACCGACCAGAAATTCATTTGTTGTCTATCTTGAAATTATTTGATGATATTTTTGCTAGTTTTCTGAAAAGGGAGGTAATTATTATCTCTCTTTGTATTGAGAATAGAGTGGCTTTAGATTTATAAATGATAATTCTAAGAAGGAAAAAATGGAAAAAGTAGCTCGGTCAAAGTATTACAATAATACTCACTTTTAATCATAGCACATTTTTTAGGATAATATTATTATGGAAATAGCAGTTTTTCATTAGAATGTTACTACCTTAAGCTGACCTGGGTCAAAACTTTTTGCTATTGGTCAATTTTCTACAAGCCCAGGGACTAGTCTCCCTCATGATTCGGCTGGTCGTTATGCAAAACAGATTTTACGGGTCCATAATTGTAATATGATGACTCGGTTGGTACCATGCATCACGGAGATGCATTAGACCCCTTTTTCCAAGAGCATGGGTCATATATGGCGTGCAACACACGAAAAGGGGCCTTCGGACATATGCGTAAAAGTGTGTCGTCCCAGATCAGCCTGTGCAATCTGTGACTAACCCGAGACGACAATTCCCGTTTTTTGTGCAATTTTCTGTTTCACGAAAATTCACTGTATGAAAAAATCTTATGTAGTCGTAAAGTGCTGTCTCGGATTAGCCTGCGCGGACTGCGCAGGCTAATCCGGGACAGCACTTTACGCAATTGTCCGAAGGCCCCTTTTCGTATGTTGCACGCCATATTAGGTACGTATTTGAAACGAAAACTCTGTGGAAAACAGCCCTAGTTCTTCAGGACAGGTTTGCATGTTTCTTAAACTGAAAGAACCGTGATACAAAAGCGTAGGAAAGGGGGAGACATGGGCATGGGCCGCACCCCCCTCCCCCCACCCACGAAAAGGGGAAAAATATAGAGATACGCATTTTCAATAGTTGATTTATCTTTCATTTTCTTCTTCACTTAAAATTGCCATTTTTTCATGCGTGAATACATCTTTAATTCTTCATCAAATGACAAATTTTCATCCTACAGCGCCGTAAATAACCTTAGCTTCAAAATCAAATGTCGTTCAAATGCCTTAAGTTGTCTTATAGGGGTAGAAGGTATTGTCAAAAATGATGAATTATGTTGTTTAACAGGTTTTCCTCCTTTTTCCACATTGTATAACCCTTTACCACACAATGCCGAGTTTCAACGACCCTGACGAAGAAAGCTTCTGAAAACATTGTGGAAAAAGGAAAAAATGCATTTCAGCAGTATTTTCTCCATGTCCCACAATGTTTTCTACTCTTTCAAATTTAATTTTAATTTATGACTCACATTTATTTTGTCGTCTGCAAGTGCTTTCAATTTGGACAAGTCTATATCTTGTCGCGTAGTAACGAGTTAAAACGGTTTCTTCATCGGGGTTGTAAGAGCATGGAATAGCTTGGAAAAAATATTTTTTTAAAAAATGCTTATCCTGTCTCTAATATAGTTTAAGACAGGCATTGAATTCAAAATCTCGGTCTGCATCTCGTTCTGGTTGCAAGCGGATTTGTAACTATTGTAAAATAATACGAGTCATACTCTGGCAAAGAGGGGCTTAATGCATCTCCAGGATACATGATACTAAGCAAGTCATCACATGATCATGAATTCATTAGGTTCATTTTGTCTAACAAGCGATTGAATCAAGAGGTAGACTGGTCCTTGGACTTGCCAACTGCAAAAAGTATCGACCCAGGTCAGCCTGCGATAATCGATTTAATCATGAGGTAAACTGGTCTTTGGACGTTGTCTGCGCATGTCATATTCTTCGAAGATTCGACCCGTCTTATATGACGCATCACCCATCCCCCTATACCTGGGAAAAGAAGGGCATATATTGAAGCTATTAGCCTATTACCAAAGCATGTAGGGGCTGTTTTAATAAATGGTCGGTGCATAGGTTACATGTTAGCCGATCATAGCTGAATGAATGGCACCAGGTAGCGTTTTATTAAGTAAACGTTTATTTTATTTGAAATTCAAAGTCACGGTTGTTATTTTGAAAAATTACTCCGTTCTGTACCCAGGATGCCCAAATTAGATAGATGTGTATTTGTAGAATGCCATCTAGCAGGAGATAATGGGTCTTTGGACATACAGAAATTTGACCAGTAGCGAAAAGTTTCGACCCAGGTCAGCCTTCGCAGACTGACACTTTTCGTAGATGCATGGCTCATTATTAAGTTAAACATTTCCTGCTTTGAAACACAGCAAAACAAAGGAAACCTCAAGTATTTTAGGCCGGAAGGTCTGATCAAACCTGGCACTGTACATCCTTGATCAGACCTCAAGTTCTTCATAGACTGATCTAGATCTATGCTATCTGCAAAAGCAAAACAGCATTGTGCCCAGGGCTAAAGGAATTAATTCATTGTAATTATAAGCCGCAATCTTTTGTCCTCGTACATTTATCTCGTTCATTAGGTTACCGTGACAACGGGATCAAAGTATTAAGAGTAATCTGATATTTTTACATCAACGTCGCTGTTGCATAGCTTGGGTTCAGGCGGTAATAACCTTTTAATCACTCCTTGTCGGTGTCTCCTTTCGCGGTCTATACAGATCTGTGGCAAAACTGCTTATCGGTTCCTTTATGATTCATATTTGATACAGAAACGTCCCAATAAATAGAGGGAAAAAGTGATCGGACTGGAACCCAGACTTCCGTCGTGGTGCATTATGGGAATACTAATAAAGCTATCCATTAAACTGACCTTTTTTACTACACAATCCCTTGTTTTAACGAACCTTAGGTGAAAGCTTTTTGAAAATATTGTTGGAAATGGAAGACATGGCGGTAACCAACTTAGATAGAAGTCATCATAGGGCTACTTTTAATTTGTCGGCTGCATAGGCTTTGAATTTGGACAAGGCTATAATTATGTCGTTTGGTAAACGGTTCGCACAACTTAGTTCAGGTGACATCACAGACAAACAAGAGCACCGCATGTCGGTACAAAACGCGCGCCTGTTCGATAAAGGGGCATGATTGCGTCAAAATACTTCAAGGTAACCTGCCGCACCTGCATGGGTTCCCCTGGCAACTCATTTACTAATTTCAAAAGCCTTTTGAAAACATTGTGGGCAAGCAGAAAATGCTAATAACCAGCATTTTTTCCTTTTCCCACATGGTTTTCTACACTTTTATTATGACCATCATTTCAGTTTAATCAAATGTCATCTGCAAATGCTTACAATTTGGACCAGTATAAAATTTTGTTGTTTGGAAAAGAATTAACCTAGATGACAAGACTTTAACATAAATCCATGGGTTTTCTTCGAAAGAAGCTATGCTAACAAGAGTGTCATCATTGCCCTGCATTGCTCACCTGAGCCTGTGTGCCTCTGAGAACATACTGTGAAGCTTTCCCATTTCTAACCAAACTTAAAATCCTCTCGTATTTCTTAACCCAAACGACAAATTGAAAGCATTCGCGGACGACAAAATAAATGTGATTCAAAAGTTAAAATTTGTTTTGGGATGGGTAAAAAACATTGCCAGCATTTTATCCTTTTCCCACAATGTTTTCAAAAGGCTTCCTTTTTTTTGGGTCGTTAAAAAGTCGGGATTGTGTGGTAAAGGATTAAATACGAAAGCAAAATCTAAGCAAAAAATTCCTACGTAGCATAAGGTCAAGGCAAACCTCACTTCAGCAATAGACAATTCAGGCAATAGACTGCTTTGTTAGTGTATGCAGTAGCAAGATTCTAATTTCCATCCCATTTCATATCATTTGTGTCAGAAAATCAAACCCAGTAAAAGCAGAGGGGGTGCAACACTATTTTTACTGTGTATACTGTATATATCAACAATATACAATTTATCCTCAATGCCCCAAACTAAGAGGGTCTCTGATTTGGTGGCACTCTGGCAAAAGGGGGTTTAATGCATCTCCATGATACATTATACCCAGCAAGACATCACATAATTATGGATCCGTAAAATCCATTATGACAATCAACTGAATCATGAGGTAAAATAGTCCTCAGACATGCAGAAAATTTACAAATTGCAAACAGTTTTGACAAATGTTAGCCTGCACTGACTGTGCATGCTGACATGACTTGATACTTTATGTACATGCACTAAACCCCCTTTACACAGAGCATGACTCAATTTCTTTGTTCGAGGTTTTGATGATTCGCAGGAACCATTTACTGGCCACTATCTCATTTAATGATTGATAAATGTGTTTCCTTTCACCCCATCTATGCTCACTGACCATAGCAGCTGGACTTCAACCACTGAAGCTATCAAACTCAATCAAAGAGATAAAGATATCTGAATAATTTTGTTATGTACATTTGTTTTAATAAATCACAAACATTATACTATGATACAATTTTTTTTTTAACCCTTTCAGTGCAAAATATATAAACCTTTTTTGACAGCTGAAATATAATTCATAGACACTAAGAATGATTTTAACTAACAGCCTTCACTAAACAAGCAAACTGTACCAATCCAAGATCAAACTGCATACTTTGTGCAGGCTGACCCTTATTTTTGCTCTCTGCAAAGGCTCATTTTCACCCAAGGCCCTAACAGAGTCAAAATCTGACTAAAATGCACACTGTTACAAACATATGGATAAAAAATGTCAGAAATAATGTTAAATAATTAAAAAATCTTAAAACCATTCGTAAAACAGTACAATACAGGCCACTAATGGATGTTCTTTTTGCTAGCTGTAAGACCCTTGGCACACAATCCCATAGTTTAACAACCCTGAGAACACCCTTTTATATACATTGTCCACAAAGGAGAAAAAGCTGGTAAGTAGCATTTTTTTCCTTTTACCACAATATTTTCTATCCACTCAAAAATAAAACTTGTTATCAGAGTTACTTTTCATTTGTCAGTTGCAAATGCTTTCAATTCCAGCAAGTCTAACATTTTGATATTTAGTAGAGTTAAGCCTTTGCCACACAATCCCAGGTTTTAATGACCCTGAGGGAGATGACATTTGAAAACACTGGTAATCAGCATTTTCTCCTTTGCTCATAATGCTTTCAACCCTTTCAAAAGCAAAGCCCATCATTTGCGCCCCATTTTCGTTGTCCTCTGCAAATGCTTTCAGTTTAGACAAGTCTAAAAGTTTGTCATGTGGTAAACAAAACAAAAATTTCAGACTGGTACAAATTCAAGGCATTTGCAGTTAGCATAGTAAATGTGGCCGAAATGAGGATTTCTTCTCTGATAAGGTAAAAATAAAAAAAACCATGGTGGGAAAAGGAGAAAATGCTGGTTACCAGCATTTTCTCCTTTTCCAACAATGTTTTCAACAGCCTTCCTCTTCAGGGCCATAAAAAAAATAAGGATCATGTGATAAAAAGTGACGTGAGGTTTGACTGTCAGTTTAATCATCCTCAGTGGTTGTGCTCTCCACTGTTGTACTACTTGGTACAAACTGTTTTTTGGCTGGTGACGGTCCAGTCGTATCTTCTGCAGGTTTCTCGGCCTTAGCCTTCCGCGCCTCTTTCTTTGCATGAATGCTTCCTGAAAAATTTAGGAAAAAGAATTTGATTTACTGTTTTTTAACCCTTTACCACACGACAAAATTTTACACTTTTCCAAACTGAAAGCATTTGAAGACGACAAATAAGATACCGCTCATATGGTGAGATTTGTCTGCAAAAAGACAGAAAACATTGCTGGAAAAGGAGAAAATGCTGGTTACCAGCATTTTCTCCTTTTCCCACAATGTTTTCAAAAGGCCTCTTTCTCAGGGTCGTTAAAACTCTGGATTGTGTGGTAAAGGGTTAACTATATGTACTTTTCTATTTAATAGCTCTTTACCAAACAATCCCGGCTTTCAAGCCATTTATTCCTCTTTTTCATCAACATCAGTCTGCAACCCAAAGTATTTTATTAAATTTCGAATCTCGATTGAATTACATGTATTTCAAAATTCACCTTTCAACTTACTATTGGTTATAAAATGAAGATATCTCTATGAAATTTAAATGATAGTACAGGTAATCAAAATAAATTTGACATTAATCTTTACCACACAATCCCGAGTTAAAATAATCCTTGGGATGGGACTTTTTGAAAACATTGTCAGAAAAAAAGAAAATGGTGGTAATCAGCATTTTCTTTTTTTCCCACAATGTTTTCTACCCTTTGAGCAACAAATTTTATGTTTTGAGTAACACTCTGTATGTCATCTGCAAATGCTTTCAAATTGGACCAGGCTTAAATTTTGTCATGTGGTAAAGAGTTTCAACATACATAAATTTTTCAGTCTCAATACAATATATATGTAACATGCCCTAAAGCACTCCCCTGAGTAAAAAGTGGTCTATGGTAGATAAAGCTGAAGAGATTCTGGTTTTAATGATGTACAACACATGAGTGTAAGTGTTCTACTATTTGACTGACTTGACTAATTTTCATACTTGTCAGAGATATCATCCAGACAAACCTTCTGATAATGTTTCATAAGGATCAGGCTGAAAATGTGGCCTCTAGACTACACACAAGGTTTTTTTCTAAGATTTGGCCAAGTGACCTACTTTTTGAATAGACTTGACACAATTACAAGCATGTCCGAAATATCATCAAGACAAACGTTCCGACCCAGTTTCATGAGTATCAGGCTGACAACGTGGCCTCTACAGTGCAGACAAGGTTTTTCTAAGATTGGGCCTAGTGACCTACTTTTTGACCAGACAAGACCCATTTACAAAGTTGCCTGAGATATCAAGACAAACAATCTTACCTAGTTTCATTAGTACATATTGGGTTGGAAATGTGGCCTCTAAGCTGCACCCAAGGTTTTTCTAAGACTTGACCAAGTGACCTACATTTTGACCTGACATGACCAAATTTTGAACTTGTCCGAGACAGCAGCAAGACAAACAATCACACCTAGTTTCAGGAGTATCAGGCTGAAAATGTAGCCACTAGACGGCACACAAGGTTTTTCTACGATTTGGTCCAGTGACCTACTTTTACACCTGACATGACTCTACTTTGAACTTACCGAGATATCATCAAGACAAACATTCTGACAGAATTTAAAGAGTATCAGGATGAAAATGTGGCCTCCAGAAGGCACAAAAGGATTTTCTAAGATTTGGTCCAATGACCTACTCTTTGACAAGACATGACACAATTTCAAACATGTCCAAATATCATCATGAGAAACATTCTGACCTTGTTTCATGAGTATCAGGCTGAAAATATGGCCTCTACAGTGCACAAAAGCTTTTTTTAAGATTTAGCCAAGTGACCTACTTTTTGACTCGACACAAATTCAAGCATGTCCTAAATATCATCAAGACAGGCACTCTGAATACTTTCATGAGTATCAGGCTGAAAATATGGCCTTTACAGTGCACCAGATTTAGCCCAGTGACCTACTTTCTGACCTGAAATGACCCATTTTCAAACTTGTCCGCAATACTATCAAGACAACTATTCTGACCAGGTTTCAAGGGTATAAGGCTGAAAATGTTGTCTCTAGAAAGCATACAAGGTTTTCCTAAGATTTGGCCTAGAGACCCACTTTTTGACCGGATGTGACCCATTTTCAAACTTGTCTCAGCTATTATCAAGACACACACTCTGATAATGTTTCATGGGTATCAGGCTGAAAATGTGGCCTCTACACTGCACACAAGGTTTTTCTACGATTTGGCCAAGTTACCTACTTTCTGACCCAACTTGACCCAATTTTGAACTTGTCTGAAATATCATCAAAACAAACACTCTGACCTAGTTTCATCAGTATCAGGCTAAAAAATGTGGCCTCTAGAGTGTTCACAAGGTTTTTCTAGGATTTGGCCAAGTGACCCACTTTTTCACCCTACAAGACCCTATTTGGTACTTGTACCTGATATCAAGGCAAACATTATGACCAAATTTAAAGAGTATCAGGCTGAAAATGTGACCTCTAGAGTGCATACAAGGTTTTTCTAAAATTCTGTCCAGCAAGCTTTTTGACCCCCCCACCCCATGACCCAATTTTGAACTTGTGTAAGATTTTATCAAGGCAAACATTCTGAGTTTCGTGAGTATTTGACTGAAAATGTGGCTTCTGGAGTGCACACAAGGTAGATGTTGATGACTCCAAGACGGACGACACACAATGGACAAAACACGATGGACAACGGACACAGCATGATCACAAAAGCTCACCTTGAGCACTTTGTGCTCAGGTGAGCTTAAAATATAGCTGGCTGAAAATGATCGTTATCTTTGAAAAATGTGTTTTGCAAATTTTAACAGAATTACAACACCAATGTAATGTCAGGTGAGAAAAATAATAGCATGTAAGTGCATTTAGCTCCAAAAGTCTCATTTTCAACTAGTATAGTTTTCCTTATAGATCAGAGGCAGGGTAATTAAGTTCTTTATACACTGTAAAATGCATTTAGGTCATGGGAATTTATGATTTAATGAAATACCTTTGGCCACTGGCTATACATCAGAGCCATGGTCTCTGAAAAGGGGGCTTAATGCGTCTGCAAAAAGTATCGACCCAGGTGAGCCTGTGCAGTCCGAGCAGGCTGACATGAGTCAAAACTTTCTGCTACTAGTCAATTTTCTACATGTCAAAGGATCAGTGTGTCTCATGATTCAGTCAGTTGTTACACAAAATGGATTTTATTGATGCATAATACTTTGAAGACTTGCTTGGTATAATGCATCACAAACATGCATTAAGCCCCCTTTTGCCAGAGCATCGCTCATCTAAATTAACAACCTCAGCTTCATAAATATTGCGCATTTATCAAACTTATTCATCTTTCCTCCTTTATACTTCTTTTGTCACTGTGGACACTAACATTTTCAATATCAATTCAAAATTGTGAGCTAAGTTCATTTGCTTTAACCCTTTACCACACAATCACAAGTTTTAATGACCCTGAAAAAGAAGGCTTATGAAAACATTGTGGGAAAAAGAGAAAATTTTGGTAGCCAGCATTTTCTCCTTTTTCCACAATGTTTTCAAAAGCTTTCTTTCTCAGGGTCATTGAAACTTGGGACTATATGGTAAAGGGTTAAACACCATACAAACACACTATGACAACCCACACATTTGTGTACTCTCAGTTTTCACTACCATAGGGCTGTGATTCTGCTGAGCTTTGCCAAAAGACACTCCAACATGACCAGCAGCAGCAGCCCGGATCCAAACAGGATTTCCTCAGTAAAAATCATATTCTCCGACCACTGACCAACTAAAGACCCCTGAAATAAGAAACAGACTTTATGTTTTCAATATTATTTCAGTTATATCGTGGCGTCCTGTACACCTCACCATGCTTTCCTGGTGCTTCTTTTTTACCAGTACTTTGCGAAACATTCTTCTCAAGCCACTGGCTTCTTTCCCACATAACCATCATTGAAACAATGATGAGTGATGAGAGGGGTATGATCCTGTTGCAATGACCATAATAAATTCTCGAAAGAAGTTGACAGAGCCAGGTATCTGAACCAGCGACCCCTTAGTGTCAAGCCTTCTATGGTACTGACTGAGCCAACTAGCTCAATATGACAGACACAT
Organism: Tridacna gigas; assembly: GCA_945859785.2. NCBI lineage: Eukaryota > Metazoa > Mollusca > Bivalvia > Cardiida > Cardiidae > Tridacna > Tridacna gigas. The sequence continues at coordinate 107,456,059 of OX244028.2, forward strand.
GAACTCCTTGGAAATTTCCTGCCTTGTTTAATTCTTTACCAGACGTCAAAAAATGTAAAATTCTTCCGATGATGACGACAAATGTTGCTTAAATGGTGGGATTTGTCTTTGAAAGGGTAGAAAAATTGTGGGAAAAGGAGAAAATGCTGGGTTTCCAAAAGCCTTTTCTGCTAGGGTCATCAAAACTCAGGATTGTGTGGTAAAGGGTTAACTCCTAATCAGAAGGCAAAAAGTGTCAATTCTTCCAATTGAAAGCATTTACAGACAACAATTTAAATGAGGTTCAAGGGATGGGATTTTGATTTTGAAAGGGTAAAAAATACTGTGGGAATAAGAGAAAATGCTGGCAACCAGCTTTCTTCCATGAATTTTTTCAGAAGACTTCTTCCAAGCGGTCATGGGATTGTTTTGTAACGGGTTAGCTCTTTACCAAACAACGGATTTTTAGATTTATTCAAATTGAAAGCATTTGCAAATGACAAAATGAATATGCCACTATCATAAGATTTGTCTCTGCTAAGATAGAAAACATTGTGGGAAAAGAAGAACATGCTGGTAACCAAAAGCCATCTTCCTCAAAGTCATTAACTCTTTACCAAACGACAAAATGTTAAGTCTTGTCCATATCGAACGCATTTGCAGACAACAAAATCAACGTGACTGAAAAAATGAAATCTGTTTTGGGATGAGCAGAAAACGTGGGAAAAGGAGAAAATGCTGGTTACCAATATTTCCTCCTTTTCCCACAATGTTTTCAGAAGCTTTTTTTCTCTGGGTCGTTAAAAGTCGGGACTGTGTGGTAAAGACTTAAAACAAGGGGTTGTTTGACAAAAGGTTATAGGGTTACCTCACTTGAAACAAATACTAGTAACAGAAACCTACCTAAAATATGCTGACTGTACTGAAACGGTGAATTGAGCTGTAAATCACAAATACTGCAGTACATTGCGGCTAAATCAACCTCTCCATCCTCTGTGTTAAAAAAACAAAACTGAGTTAAATCTGCGTAATTATTCAGACATGTTAAAATTCAAATAAATACATGTATACAGAACATTGCGCTGTAGTACCTTGCAGGGTACCTGTATTTGATTTAACCCTTAACCAAACAATCCCTCGTTTTCATGACCTTGGGAAAGAATACTTTTAGAAACATTGTGGGAAAAGGAGAAAATGCTGGTAACCAGCATTTTCTCCTTTTCCAACAATGTTTTCCAACCTATCAGAGAGCTTAACCTCATATGTGCAAACTCTGAATTTGTCGTCTGCAGATGTTTTGAATTTGAAAGAATTTAATATTTGTCGTTTAGAAAAGGGTTATGTAGCATTAGAAAATTTTGTAATATGCGAGACGTAAGGTCGAGTGTTGATGCCTAATTTTTCTTACGCAGCAAGAAGCAAATATAAGCACCAGCAAAGTTCCTAAAACATGATATTCCTTTTATCCTTTACCACACAGTCCAAAGTTTTCACCACCTTGAGGAAAAAGGCTGTTTAAAACATTGTTGGAAAAGGAGAAAATGCTGGTAACCTGCATTTTCTCCTTTTCCAACAATGTTTTATACCTTTTCCAAAATGAACTTCAATTTTTGAGTCACATTTATTTTGTTGTCTGCAAATGCGTTGTATTTGGGCTAGTTTTGAATTTTGACATTTTGTAAAGAGTTGATTATATACAAAATATTGCAATTTATTTTAACATTTTATCCAAAATGGTAAACAAAACAAAAATTAAAATAATTAATAATGGTTTAGTGGGTAGTTACTTTGCTTTTATGAATGGAAGATAAATATTTGAGGATTAAAATTTTGACCAATCAAATCACAAATCAATAAGTACATAATATCCTACGTGACATACATCATTATACCATATTTTGAGCCATACTTGACACTGCGTACTGATTTTTTTCTGTTGTGTGTGATATCAAAGCTACAATTGCTGTTCATTACATCATGTCTCTGTAATTATCAAACATTAATTTTCAACATGATTTTTATAATAATTAATCTCAAATAATTTTTTGATCACAAATTCATCTCCAAAATGATCTTTATCATAATTTAATCTTTAAAACAATCTTCATCACAAATTGATCTCGGATATAATACACATATCCATAAAAAAATTTATCTCAAATACAATATCTGTCACATATTTATCTAATTTTTTTTTTAAATTTTCAATACGCATCACAAATTAGAGGGGGGCTGTTCAGACTTTTAGATTCAGTTTCTTTACGGCTGCAGAGAAAAATATATGAGCACTGCTCTGGCAAAAAGGGGTTTAATGGATCTCCATGAGGCATTACAACAAAAAGTTTCCACCCAGGTCAGCCTGCGGAGATTGCGCAGGCTGACCAAAGTTGATACTTTTCGCAGATTTATTAAAGACCATTGTCACAAAGCATGGCTCGTATTTAGTGGAATTAACCCTTTGACACACAACAAAAATTTAGACCGATCCAAATTGAAAAAGCATTTGCAGATGACAGATAAAGTGTGGCTCAAGTGATGGAATTTGTGTCTGAAAGAGTTGAAAACATTTTGGGAAAAAGAGAAAATGCTGTTTACCAGCATTTCCTCCTTTTCCCAAAATGTTTTCAAAAGGTTCCCTTCTCAAGGTCGTTAAAACTCGGGATTGTGTGATACAGGGTTAATAAGGGTAAAAACCTGAATATGCCTCTTTAGCCCTTTGCCACACAACAAATGTTTACCCTATAGAATTCAAAAAAGTTCTATGATAGAGTAGAAAACGTTGTGGGAAAAGGAGAAAATGCTGGTAACCAGCATTTTCTTCTTTTCCCACAATTTTTTCAAAAGCCTTCTTGCTAAGGGTCATTAAAACTTCCTGCTTCTATGATAAAAGGGTTAATCTACACAACAATTACACAAAGCAACACCAACCTCCGCAAGTCTCGACCTTCCTCGCATGTTTTTTGCCAGAAAGATGCTGTTCTTTATGACTCTGTGATGTATAATCGATACTGCATAGGTCACACCTCTCTGTCATCTCAACTTTCTTTTTTTTCTGAGCGTTATCTGGAGCCTTACTCAACATGTTAGCTCTAACGGCCTTCATTACAGCATCTGTCGTTTAAAGATAATAGTAAAGAAGTATACTTGTCTATCCCACAGATGAATAGAAATGTATAGCTTGTGTTTGTATAAGGGGGCCAAGCCCCCGTAGCTCAGTTGGTAGCGTACAGGACTTGAGAACAGGAGGTCGCAGGTTCAATCCCCCGCTTGGTCAATTTCTTTTCGAGGATTGACGATAGTCATCACGACAGGATTCATTCCTCTCTCGCCGCTGACCATTGTTTTGACGATGGTTATGTGGGAAAGCAGCCAGTGGCTTGGAAAGAATATTGTGCGGAGTACTGGTAAAAGAAACTCCAGGAAAGCATGGATAGGTGCACTGGCCGCCGTGATATAACTGAAATGTTGAAAACAGTGTTAAACACCATACAATCAATCATTGTATAAGGGGACACTTATACTACCTTGCAAGAGAGCTAGCTATTGTAGCAATGTAGTAGCGTGTTTGCCTTGGGACCTTGAGGTCCTAGGTTCAATCTCCACTTCAGGGGGTTATTTGTAAAAACTGTTACATTGGCTCCCATCATAAAACAAGAAGGCCATGATGGCCCTGTATCGCTCAATTGGACCAGTGGGGCAGGGCCAATTTTGACCTCGGGGCTATAGTATGAAGGCTTCTTGTAAAGGTTTATTAGATAAAGCTACATGCCAAATTTAGTAGCCCTAAGCCATATGGTTTAGGACTAGAAGACTTAAATTTCCACCATAGAAACCTATGTAAAACTTGTGGCCCCAGAGGTGGGGCCAATTTTGACCCTAGGGCTGTAAGTTGATGAGTTTTTGTAGAAGTCCATTTGATGAAGCTACATGCCAAATTTCGTAGCCCTAGGTGATATGGTTTAGGACAAGAAGATATTTAAAGTTTTCACTATATAAACCTAAGTAAAACTTGTGACCCCTGGGGCAGGGCCAATTTTGACCCTAGGGCTATCATTTGAAGAGTTTTTGTAGAGGTCTATTAGATGAAGCTACATACCAAAGTTGGTAGCCCTAGGCTATAACAAATTCATCTCAAAAATAATTGTTACCTCTAATTCATCACAAGTATCATTTACGTCACAAATTAACCCGTATTAAAAAAAAAAAAAAAAAGGCTCTAAGTTTAAAACATCTGCAGCTGATAAATTCAAAATTGGAACAGAATAGCTTAAAGTCTCTGATAGGGTACAAAACATTTCAGGAAAGAGAAAAATGGTTACTAGCATTTTCTCTTTTCCAACAATGTTTTCAAACACTTTGTTAAAGCCAGAGAGTGTTGCTAAAGGTTAATCTATAAAACATTCTTTATCACAAATAAATCTTTAAAATAACCTTTATCACAAATTAATCTCAAATGTGATTTTTCTCAAACAACAAAATTTTGAACCAAACAGAAAGCATTTGCAGACGACAAATTAAATGTTGCTAAAATGATATCTCTCTTCTATAGGGTAGAAAACATTATGGGAAAAGGAGAAAATGCTGGTTAACAGCATTTTCTCCTTTTCTCAAAATATTTTCAAAAGCCTTCTCCCTCTGGGTTGTTAAATTCAGGATTGTGTGGTACAGGGTTAAATCACAAATTAATCTCAACAACAAATTCTAATACTAACACTAACCTCCACTTAAATCGACTTTCCTCGCATGTTTTTTGCCGCATATATGCAGTTCTTTATGACTTTGTGATGTGTAATCGACATCACACAAATCACATCTCTCTGACATCTGAGCTTTCCTTTTTTTCGGATATCTACCATGTTTATTGGGAAATTTACCCATTATGTTGGCTTTCACAGCCTTCATCACAGGATCAGAGGTTTCTGAAAACAGAGTACAAAATCAAGAGCCCCAAACCCGTATTCACTGACCATTCTTAATTTCTTTTTTAAGTCCTATTTTAGATTTAGAAACTAACGCAAACTTCTGATAAGCTAAACCATTTGGTTTAGCCACTCAGAACTTGTGTTACTTTCAAATTTAGAAAATCTTTCAGAATAAGACTAAGAATGTTCACTGGTTGGTGAATGTGGGCTCACTGGTTCCGGTTCCCAGCTTTGGCAATTTCTTTCTGAGAACTGATGGTTGCAACCGGATTCAGTCATCTCTTAATATTGACTGTTACTTCAACATTGGTTATGTGGGCAAGCAGCCAGTGGCTTGGGAAGAATATTATTTGGAGAACTGGTAAAAGAAACTGAAGGAATGCATAGATAGGTGCACTGGCCACTGCAATATAATAGTAAATGAAATAATATTGAAAACAGCGTTAAACACCATACAAGCAAATAAACTTAACTTGATAAACTGCTATGATATTTCAATACAATTGATTGTTTAACCCCATACCACACAGTCCCGAGTTTTAATGACCCTGGGGAGGAAGACTTTTGAAAACATTGTGGGAAAAGGATAAAATTCTTATAGCCAGCAATTTCTCTTTTTCCCTCGATGTTTTCCTTTGTCTCAAAGACAAATTCCATCATTTCAGCCAAGCCTTTATTTGTTGTCTGCAAATGCTTTGAATTTAGAAAAGTCCAAAATTTTGTCGTTTGGTAAAGGGTTACTCATTACTAGGGTAAAGGGTTACTCATTACTAGGGTAAAGGGTTAATTGAACTTAAATCATTAATTACCAAATGACAAATTTCCCAAATGGCAAAAGGGTTAACCCTTTCCCAAACGCTAAATTTTACCTTTAAGCTGCTAAGCCCGAACTCAATGGGCTTTTGCAAACAGTACAGATCAAGGTCAGACTGAACAGAACATGCAGTCTGTGATCTTGGGTCTACAATGTCTGATACCATGAGGTTTTCTCTGGCAAAATACACCTATTGCGATATTTTGTATTTTAGTATTGGCTGAGAAATTTTATGTAATTTCTTTTACAGGTTAAGAGTTAAGACTTTTCGAAACTGAAAGAGTCTGTGGATGATAAAGTTATAAACAAGAGGGCCATGATGGCCCTGTATCGCTCCACTGCCTTATAAATATAAACCATGAAGAGAAGTCTTCACTATATAAGCCCTTATAAAACTTTGACCCCAGGGCTACAGTCAGACTAAATGGGGAATATGTGTATTAGAAGAATAACATGCCAAATTTGGGAGTTCTTGGCCTCATGGCTAGTAACAAGACGGTTTCTGAACTTTTCACTCCATAAACCCATGTAAAACTTGTGACCCCTGGTGCAGGGCCAAACTTGATCCTAGGGCTGTAACTTGGGCCCTCTTTGTAATTGTCCACTAGATAATGCTATAATTATGCAAAATTTGGTAGCCTAAGCCTTATGGCTATGTACACCAAGATTTAAAAGTTTTCCCTATGTAAGCCTATGTAAATCTTGTGAACCCCCTCCCCCCCCGGCATGAGGCCAAATTGACCCCAGGACTATAATTTGGGCACTTTTGGTAGACCCCAACTAGATCAAGCTATATGCAAAATTTGGTAGCTCTAGGCCTTATGGCTAGGTACAGGAAGATTTTTAAAGTTTTCTCTATATAAGCCTATGTAAAACTTGTGACCCCTGGGGCAGAGCCAATTTTGACCCCAGTGCTATAATTTCAAGAAACATGATAGAGGTCTACTACATAAAGCTACATGCCAAATTTGGTAGCCCTATGCCTTATGGTTTCAGACAAGAAGATTTTTAAAGTTTTCTCTATATAAGCCTATGTAAAACTTTTGACCCCTGGGGCAGAGCCAATTTTGACCCCAGGGCTATAATTTCAAGAAACATGATAGAGGTCTACTACATAAAGCTACATGCCAAATTTGGTAGCCCTATGCCTTATGGTTTCAGACAAGAAGATTTTTAAAGTTTTCTCTATATAAGCCTATGTAAAACTTGTGACCCCTGGGGCAGAGCCAATTTTGACCCCAGGGCTATAATTTCAAGAAATATGATAGAGGTCTACTACATAAAGCTACATGCCAAATTTGGTAGCCCTATGCCTTATGGTTTCAGACAAGAAGATTTTTAAAGATTTCCAATATTTTTCAGTTTTGTTGCCATGGCAACCAGAGTTTTTGAAGGAATCAAATTCTTTCAAGAAATTCTGAAGAGGACCATGGCAGGATCATTTGTGAAGTTTCATGAAAATTGGATGGGTAGTTTCAGAGAAGAAGATGTTTGAAATAAAAGTTAACGCACGGACGGACGGACGCACGCACGCACGGACCGACGGACGGACGTACGCACGACGGACACCGGGCCATGACATAATTCCGCTGGCCTTTGGCCAGTGGAGCTAATAACACAAAGGAAAACAAGTTTTCTGGAAGGATAGAAAACGTGGGAATAGAAGAAAATGTTGGTTACCAGCATTTTCTCCTTTTCCCACAATGTTTTAGAAAGCCTTATTTCTCATAATCATTACAACTCAGGATTGTCTGATAAAGGGTTGAGTCGTTACCACACAATCCCGACTTTAAACTACCCTGAGAAAGAAAGCTTTTGAAAACCTTGTAGGAAAAGGAGAAAATGCTGGTAACCAGCATTTTCTCCTTTCCCACCAATGTTTTCAACCTTTCTGAAATTGAATTTCAAAATTTGATTCACGTTTATTTTATCATCTACACAATTTTGATGCTTCCAATTTGGCCCAGTCTAAAATTTTATCATTTGGTGAAGGGGTAAGTAGCAATAAATATACCTTGGGTTGGGGGTTTCTTCCCAACTGCTCTATCAGGGTAAGCCACGTAAGTCTGACTCACGTTATACTGACCGTAGTCATTTTGCCCATTGTACCCATGTTGCCTGCCGTACTGATCACCATACTGTCCGCCAGGGTGCCCCCCATATTGTCCGCCAGGGTGCCCCCCATATTGTCCGCCATGGTGCCCTCCATATTGACCGCCATGTTGCCCCCCGTACTGCCCACCATGGTGCCCCCTGTGCTGCCCGCCACGGTGTCCGCCATGGTGCCCTCCATAATGCCCACCATACTGAGCCCCGTACTGCCCACCATACTGCCCACTATATTGTCCACCATTTTGGGCATTATATTGCCCACCATATTGTTCACCATACTGCCCATTGCTTGAGTATGATCCAAAACGACCTGTTGAGTAACTCCCGTAATGGTTCGTATTGTTGTAATTTTCCCCGTGCGTATTATTTGCCGTAGCTCCAAATTGGCTTGATTGATCAGGGTTGCCTGGTGTGCTTGTGCTGCTTGCAGAAACAAAGCTCCCGCCATACTTGCTCACAGGTTTCGGTTCAGGGTCTGAAATACAGAGGGGAAAAAAAATCAACAGTCCTCTGGCATAAGGGGCATCAAGCAAGTCATCATATTATTATGGATCCATTAACCTTTACCAGACCACAAAACTTTAGCCTTGTCCAAATTGAAAGCATTTGCAGACGACAATTTCAATGTGGCTAAAATGGTGCAATTTTTTCTTTGATAAGGTAGAAAACATTGTGGGAAAAGGAGAAAATGCTGGTAACCAGCATTTTCTCCTTTTCCCACAATGTTTTCAAAAGGCTTCTTTCCAAGGATTGTTAAAAGGCGGCATTGTGCCGTAAAGGGTTAATTCCATTTTGTCTAACAACACACTGAATCCTGCACCTTTGAAGAATGACCAACAGCAAAAAGTTTTGATCCAGGACAGCGTGTGTGGACTGTGCATGCTGACCTAGGTTGATACTTTTGACAGATTCACCAAACATTTCAATTACCAGCAGAAATTCATCCGAGACAAATTTTTTTAAACTCCTATGAATGTAAAAGCTTTGGCCACAAAATGGCTTTACTGTAACAAAAGTTGAAAAGAGTCAATGAATCTTCAGCAATTTCATCTTTTGTTACCATGATTTCTGCCATGAAAAAGATACATCATAATACATGTGAGCTACACTCTGTGAAACAGGGATTTCATGCATCTGCAAAAAGTATCAACCCAGGTCAGCCTACACCATCTGCACAGGCTGACCTGGGCCGAAACTTTTCGCTATGGGATAATTTTCCGCATTTCAATGGACCAGTCTACCTCATGATTCAGTCGTTTGTTAAACAAAAAGGATCATGTGATGACTTGCTTGGTATAATGCATCACGGAGATGCATTAAGCCCCCTTTTGCCACAGCATGGCTCATGTATGTATTTAGTTCAGCAAACGTGCTTTTTCTGTCGGTTTGTATGTTTACTCCTTACAAGACTGCAAGTTTTTAACCCTTTACCAAACAACAAAATTTTGGACTTGACAAAACTGAAAGCATTTGCAGAGAACATTAAAATGTAGCTCAAGTGATGATTTCTATCTTTGATAGGTTAGAAAACATAGTGGGAAAAGGAGAAAATGCTGGTTACCTGCATTTTCTCTTTTCCTCACAATGCTTAGACCTTTTCAGAAGGTTTCTTCTTTAGGGTCGTTAAAACTTGGGATTGTGTGGTAAAAGGTTAAACTTTTCCAAATGGAAAGGATTTGCAGACAACAAACTAAATGTGGCCAAAATTATGAGATTTGTCTTTGGATGAGTAGAAAACATTGCCGGAAAAGGAAATAATGCTGGTAACAAGCATTTTCTCCTTTTCGCACATTTTCAAAAGTTTTCTTTCTTTAAAAGGGTTAATGGCATTCTTTCGAAGCCCTTGTAAAGCAACCCAAACCTTAGAGGACTTGAGAACTGGGGAATGGTTATCAATGGTTTGAACCCCTAGCTAGGCTAATTTCTTTCCAAGAATGGATGATAGTCATTCTGACAGGATTCACTCCTCTCTAACCACTGATCAAAGCCAGAATAAGACTGAGAATGTATTTTAGAATGGTGTGAGAATAAGGGCCCTGTGCCTGTATTTTAACTGTTGTTAACAATTTGGTTTAGCCAATCAGAAGTGGTGTTACTTTCAAATTTAGAAAATTTTGAAGAGTAAGACTAAGAATATTAAGAATGTTTGGTGAATACAGACCCTGAACTCATTCTTGGTCTTATTCTAGATTTATAAAGTAATACGACTTCTGACTGGCTAAACCATTTGGTCTAACAGCAAATCAGAAAGCCAATCAGAAATCCTTTATGTTGAAATTTAGAATATTCCTTAACCCTTTACCAACAATCCTGAGTTTTAGCAACCCCGAGGAAGAAGACTTTCGAAAACATTATGGGAAAAGGAGAAAATGCTGGTAACCAGCATTTTCTCCTTTTCCCACAAAGTTTTCAACCCTATTAAAGAGAAATTCCATCAGTTGAGCCACATTTCAATTGTTGTCTGCAAATGCTTTCAATTTGGACAAGTTTACATTTTTGTTGAGAGGTAAAAAGTTAAAGTAAGACTAGGAATATTCTTAAAGAATTGTTGGTGAATACAGACTCTGGAGTGTTATAAGATCAGCAGAACCCTGGCATTATTTGTTGGTGGCCAATTTTGTTTCAACTTTTATTATATACCTGAAAATTTTTAGGCTTAAGTACATGTGTCGCACATGTATAAAATAACACACATGACAGATAAAAAATCTACACACAGTGAAATATAGTTCCAAATATGGTATGATGACATAATAATGAGATAACGCACGCGCAGGATATGTATGTATTGATTTGCAATTTGACTGGTCAAAAAAATACTCCATAATATTCATCCGCCATTCATAAAAATTACTGGCTACTTTCCCCTTTTTTCTTTTATTCCGCTTTCCTTTATCGAATAAAATGTTAGTAATTGCAAAATTTTGTCTTTGAAAGTGGTATGTATGTAATAAAAGGAATATTATATTGTAACTTTCCTGGTGCTTGTATTTACTTCTCACCGCGTAAGAAAATTTTGACCGAAATTTTGACATCTGGCTTGACTTTTGGTCTCGCTCAGTATCAAATTTTCTCATGCTGCTCGAATTAAATACAAGCACCAGAAAAATTACTACAACATAATATTCTGTACATATTTACCACTGACTGTTGAATCTGGGAGACCCTGGGGGCCCTTCACAGGTGCTTGCATTCCTTTTGACTTCAGCTTAGTAAGATGCTTTTTCCCAGCCAGGTGCATAGTATACTGCGAATGACCATTCAGAGTAAGGTTGCAGGCGTCACAATCAAACGTTCTAAACTGATCACTGGTTGTACTCATAGTACTGAAGGCGACGATTCAAACAGAGTTTTGTCTGTTGGTCTCAAATCTGAAAGCAACATGAAGCATCCCAATACTTGTGCTGCAACTATTTCCAGATTACACATACATGCACCATCTAAGTTAACTCTTCACCTAATGACAAAATATTAAACATGTCCAAGTTGAAAGCATTTTCAGATGAAAAAGTAAATGTGTCTATAATGAAGGTAAATTAGTCCTTAAAATTACTGTTTATACAAAATTTTAGATGTTTTTAATAATATCATGAGGAGCCATCTAGCCTTGTTGAATCCTTAGTAGCAAATTGAACTTTGAAACTGGGAGATGTATTTTAGGACACCCTGTACATAGTAAAAATATTGTTGCATCCCCTGTGTTTTTACTGGGTTTGATTTTCTAGCGTGAATGATATGAAATGGGTTAGAAATTAGAATCTGGCTGCTGCATACACCAACAAACCAGTCTGTTGCCTCTGAAATGGACTGAACTGAGGAATCCCTTGACCTCACTGCAGCATCTACTGATTGAGCTGTTTCACCCTCTTGTGAGAGATGTGAGACGAAGACTGCAAGGTGTTCTGCAAGTCCTGGGTGGAAGTAAATTATTGACTGATCGTGTGTGCCCTTTCTCTACAGGTCACTTTCAGCCTGTCGTGAGTTTTATTTTGACATTCAATTCCCAGTTTTAACCAAACTTAAAAGCTTCTCTTTTTTCCTTAATTTGGAAGCAATATTTAAGCAATAAATTCCTACTTGCCATGAGGTCAAGATATACCGGTACCTCAGTTCATTTCATTAGCAAAATACTGGTCTGTTGGTGAATGCAGCAGCCAGATTCTAATTCCTATCCTATTTTATATTATTCACACCAGAAAATCCAAGTCGGTGAAAAACATGGGGGTGCAAGACTTTTTTCACTGTGCACGTGTCTAAAAAGGATAGATAAGATTGTGGGAAAAGAAGAAAGTGCTGATAACCAGCACTTTCTCCTTTTCCCACAATGTTTTCAAAGGGACACTCTCCTTCAGGGTTGTTAAATCTCAGAATTGTTTATAAGGGTTAACCCTTTCCTATGGGTTTACTCTTAATCATATGACAAAATTTAAGACTTGTCCAAATTAAAATTTTTTTCAGATGACAAAATAAATGAAAATGCGGTGTAAAAAAGGAGAAAATGCTGGTAACCAACTTTTTCTCTTCTACTCACAATGTCTTCTACCCTTTTCCACCATTTAAATCTTTACCTAATGACAGAATTTTAGACTAGTCCGAATTGAAAGCATTTCTGATGACAACATAAATGGGGTCACACTGAAATACGCCACAGCAGTAATATATGCCACAGGAGAAACTGACACGCTACAGCACATTTGTAACTTTCGATACGTAAATTTTATGCTTAGAGATCTTAATTAACATGTTATCTATAATATATTGAAGTATAGTTGGGAAATTTTATGTATTTTGGTAGAAATTTGATCTTGAAAGACAGCAATATCCAGTGTTGTTTCCGAGTCGCGATCCCAATGACGTCATGGTTGTAGAATACATTAATTTCTTAAAGATTTTTTTTCTTTACAACTTTCAAAAGACTAATTTTTCATTTCTTAGGATATTTAATAATGCTTAGCATTGAATCATCATTTTGTTAACTGAATCGTCTCCAGACTAACGATTATTTAAAGTAACAAATATCAAACGTTCGTCAGTTATCTCCCTTCACCATCTTCCAATACAGATCCGAGTTAACACATTTAAGTCTGGAGACGAAATGGTTTAAAAAGTTAGGATTCAATTCTTAACTTCGCGAAATATTCTTAGAACTGAAAAATAAATCTACTTAAAGTTGTGCAATTTACATCTTCAAGAAATTGATGTTTTATACAACTATGGCATCATTGAGATCGTGACTTGGAGTATGGCTGTCTTTCAAGATCAAATTTCCATCAAAATATGTAAAATTTCTCAGCTAAACTTCAGTATATTAAAGATAACACCTTAATTAAGATATTTAGACATAAGAAATATGCATTAGATGTTACTTATGTGCTGTGGCGTATCACTTTCTCCCTGTGGCGTACCTGTGGTGTATTTTAGTCCTGTAGCATATTTTAGTGCGACTGAAATAAATTTAACTTAAAAATTGAAATATATTTTGAGAAGGGTAGAAAACATTGTGGGTAAAGAAGACGCTGGTTACCAGCATTATCTTCTTTCCCAGCAATGCTTTTAGAACCTTTCTTTCACAGGGTCCTTAAAAGTAGGGATTATGGGTAAAGGGTAAAAACGAATTTGTAGTTTGTACATTCTTTGGCTATGGACAGGTGTAAAATGTACTTAGGAAATAAGCTGCTTCAATGAGGTTGTTTAGACTTGACCCTACTTTTCCGGGTAGCAGGCATAAACACATATTCTGAAAAATTAAAACAACAACAACTGCAAAATCATTCATTTCTCTAAACAAAATGGGTTTCACGGTCGGACGCGATTATTACCACAGGGAATCGATCCAGTCATTGTTTTTTTTTTATCTTATAAGTAAATATAGTCTGTATTTACCTATTAGGGGTATACCAAGAAAAAAATTACTGGATCGAGTCCCTGTGGTTATTACAGTTCTCTGGAGACGAGTTCGAAAGATCTCCGGGACGAACTAGGTGCAAAGGTTCACTTGTTTCTGAATGCACCTTGTACGATAATAAATCGTCAAAACTTTCCATGCTGTCTCATTGATATGTTGCTTACAAAACTGCTGAATCACATAAGGAAAATAATTTTAAATAGGTTTATTTTACCGGCAAGAGACACGCACTCTAACAAAAATACTCACACACCAGGTTGCGACTACATTACCGGATAAAACCGGTGTGAAGTTAATAACCGGATCCACAACTACTATATATATATATATATATATATATATATAGTAGGCCGATGTGACTTTTTGAACTGCACTTGAATCCAATATTACACTTATACTGAAAGGTAAACAACTCGTAATGTATTTTCTATTAGTGTGTAATATAGGATTTTCATTGTCGCTCGCCGTTCACCTGTGCAATTACGCATTGCATGGAAATACTGGAGTGGTCCTGAACATGATGGAGCAGACCAAAATAGCAATACACTTTAATGTTAATTGTTGCAGAAATACTTCATTTATTTGAGTGTGGAAAAGGGCAAAGCCTTCATGAACTTGTATTAATGTATATTTATAAGCGAGAAATGGGACTTGCACGACCTAAGGCAACAGGGAATGGGCCTTAATCTTGAAGGAAATATATTTAATAGCCAACTATGGAAGCATCAGATTATTGAAAAATCTAAAAATAGAGTAAGTCTATAGAAAAACTGGATGGACATGAACGGATGCTATAAAGAGGGAATTATTCTACGGACTTTCACAACAGTGCATGGGAAAATCAGGGACAGACTTTTAAAGAAAACCTTATCAGAAACTTCAAATATCGGACGTTGGATTCATCAGAATTAATATGAACTGAATTGAAAAGATCCGATGTTAGAGTATGCAAAGCCCTTTACCAGGCAACAAAATTTTAGCCTTGTCCACATTGAAAGCATTTGCAGACGACAATTTCATTTTGGCTAAAATGGTGCAACTTTTCTTTGAAAGGGTAGAAAGCATTGTGTGAAAAGGAGAAAATGCCTTTTCCCACAACGTTTTCAAAAGGCTTCTTTCCCAGGGTCGTTAAAAGGTGGCATTGTGTGGTAAACGGTTAAAAATCATTATTAAAAATTTGGACACTCAAGATCTTGGCTTAAAATGCTTGAAAAAAGACAAATACTGAAAGTGATGGAAAATGAACCAAGTGTAATTCTCTTGACTATATAAACATAGAAATTCAAATTTCAATATGCTAGCTGGCATATCAAACTAGATCTACACCAAATGTATTATAGCCATGTTGTGTGAAAAAGGGCTTAACTCTTTACCAAACGACAACATTTTAGGCTGGTCCAAATTGAAAGCATTTGCAGACAACAAATCAGATGCAATTCCAAAGATGATATTTGTTTTTGTAAGGTTAGAAAACATTGTGGTCACCAGCATTTTCTCCTTTTCCCACAATGTTTTCAAAAGCTTTCTTTCTCAGGGTCGTTAAAAGTCAGGATTGTGTGGTAAAGGGTTAAAACATCTTCAAACAGTATTGACCAGTTCAGTGTGCGCAGTCCATGCAGGCTGACCTTGGTCAAAACTTGTTGCCTTAAATATTGTTTAGTTAATTTTCTGAATGTCGAAGGACCAGTGTACCTTATGCTTCTGTATGTTGTTTGTTATACAAAATGGATTTAATGGATACTTTATTATGCCATGACTTACATGGTATAATGCATCACGGAAATACATTAAGCCCCTTACTGCCAGAGCATGGCTTATTATGATTGCCCTGGGAGACCATCATGAGAGAAATAAGGAATTATAACCTAATTCCCTACATACTGGCCAAAGAGAATACCGCAGTTTTCTCTTTGAGCAACTACTTTCACACCCTTTTGTGTTTGAAAACATAGCGTAGAAAGGAGTACTTTCAAGTTATGAATTACAATCAAGTCATGACCGTGCCCATCTATCAACAGTCTCATGGTAGAGCAGATATCTCTTCTCACAGATCTTAACCCTTATCCTGCTAAATAAGTGAAATGAAATTTTCAAACCGATAGTAAACACCCCAAAACTGCTATTTTTAAATGTATTTGAGAGAGAGAGAGAGATATATATATATATATATATATATATATATATGAAAAGTTCAACTGGTACCGGTTCAAGGATAATACATAAAAAACAAGAATAACATCACATGGGAGAATATAAGAATAAGATTTATTGCCGACCGGTTTCTTCCATTAAGGAATCATCAGGGCAATCTAACAATAAACGACGTAGCAACGTTGCGTTGCTACACACAAACACAAAATCAATGACGTCATTTACTTAATGTTCAATTTAGGCATAAATTTTTTAATGAATGATTGTTCTTTATATATATATATCGCGTATAGTTAGATCAAAGATCAGACTGCACATTTTGTGTAGTCTGATCTTGATCTACACTGTCCGCAAAAGGTCAGTGAGTCACAGCCTAAGTGTTAATTCTTGAGAGAAAACTGAAACAAATAAGAGTAGTAATAATGAAAAAAGTTATCGATGTTGAAGCCTAGAATTTCTGAAAGGAAGGTCATAGCCCAAAGTGGGGGGGAGGGGGCATGGTTGGCTGTTGTGTAACAAACAAACATTTATTTTTTCAATTGAAAGCAAGTATCACTGTCACATAAAGCAAATTGTCATCAGATTAAGGGAGAAACATAGATCTAGGTTGATGAAATATTTATGAAGTTTAAGAGAGATTTATCCCAACATTATCAAGTAAATCAGGGGAGAAAAGTGTGCCTGATGTGAGACTTGAACCCATGACCCACAGAACACTAGTACCACTGCTCTACCAATCGAACTAGCCTGGCAAGTAGTCAAGCGAGTCTACCCAACATCGGCTACAACACTCCTCCCACTTCTGATTTCCTGGGAGTCACCAACTTCCCCGGTTCCAATTATAATTGACTGCCAGTGCCACCTACCTGTGCTCAACAATTGACCTTGTCGCCAATGAAGTAAATCAGGGGAGAAAAGTGTGCCCGAAGTGGGACTCAAACCCATGACCCGCTGAACACTAGTACAGCAGCTCTACCGAGTTAGCCAGGCAACTGGTTGTAAGTCTGCCCAACGTAGATTACGACAATTTCATGAAGATCTACAAAATTTATTTAACTCTTTACCAAATGATAAAATTTTAGGCTAGTCCAAATTGAAAGCATTTGCAGATGACAAAAGAAATGTGGATGAAAAATTTAAATTTGTTTTGGGAAGGGTAGAAAACATTGTGGGAAAAGGAGAAAATGCTGGTTACCAGCATTTTCTCCTTTTCCCACAATGTTTTCAAAAGGCTTCTTTCTCAGGGTCATTAAAAGTCAGGATTGTATGGTAAAGGGTTAACAGTTGGTATAAAACCGAATACCTATAAAAACTACTCACACAGATAATTGATTTGGGTCAGACAGCTTCTATCGTTTGAAAATATACCTGCCTATATAATGAACTTATGATTAACTCCCTCAATTCTATAGATGACACCCGATGCTTGTATGGGCGCTAGTGTACATCAAGATCAGATTGCACAGAACTTGCATTCTGATCTCTGATATCTACACTGTCCACTATTTTATTTTAGATTATGACCGAACTGTCTCTTTACTTTGCAGCAAAAATGTATTTGTAGCTATTGAGGAAATTCAATTTATCTCTTTGATATTGAAAGAATCAATAGAAGAAATGTAAAGAACAGTGGTAAACATAAAAACTTAAGGTCAAATCCGGCGATTAGGTCCTTTCTTGTCTATTCCGATGATTATATGATATTGTACTTCCGGGGCATGGTAATGGCGGAAGAATTGAAATTAAGTCAAATATGCAAACCCAATTTGTTTTTCAGTTAAAGAGGCACCTTTTAAGACAAGGTAAGGTATGTTTCCGCTATGTATTTCAGCCTTTAAAAGAGGAGTGGCTAAGAGGAACAAAGTCGATTTTGAATGTGGTAAACAACGACATTTTTCGGCCGTGTCTACATAAGAAATTTTTAAATGAAAAGTTGAATTTGAATATTTTCTTGGTGTAATATCTTGATCATTCTAAAGACTCTTTGGGATATTGATATATATTGGAAATGAAAGTAATGAACATCATGTGCAATGAGACTGTTAAAAGTTCCTAGAAACTGCCTGTTTCTGAAATATCTGCTTGAGCGCCGCAAATGGACTTGTCTGGGCAAATCCACGAAAACACGTTACAAATATAACGTCGCGAAGAAATTAACCCTTATCCTGTTAACTCTTTACCACACAATCCCGACTTTTAATGACCCTGGGAAAAACACCTTTTGAAAACATTGTAGAGAAAGGAGAAAATACTGGTAACCAGCATTGTCTCCTTTTCCCACAATGTTTTCTATCCAGCCCAAAACAAATTTCAATTTTTGAGTCACTTTTACTTTGTCGTCTGCAAATGCTTACGAATTGGACAAGTCTAAAATTTTGTCGTTTGGTAAAGGGTTAAATAAATGAATCACAATTTTCAAACCTTAGTATAACTTGGAATAATGCTATTTCAAACTAATGTTTAGGAAAAAAATATCTCCTAATCGGACAGTACATAGATCCAAGCTCAGACTGCACGTTGTGTGCAGTCTGGTATTGATCTACACTGTCTGTGAAAGGTCAGTGAGTGGCACTTAGCAGTCTAAAGGTTAATGCATTGAGCCATTGACTGAATTCATCTTCCCAACTTCCCAAGAACACACAAATTTTGAAAGTCCTGTTGTCAACAAATATTGAACTCATTCTGACAGATAAAGAAATTGTTACGTGTAGAATTTTCACATTTTCTTCTATATTGATAATTGTTTACAATATACGGGTTTCCAGTCATTTTTTACTCAAGTCATTTCTTACCTTTGGCCCATAGCTCCAGATAGAAGGAGTAATTTTGATTTCAAAATTGAAAATATTAATCACTATCCCCCTAAACCCTTTGTTATGGGTACTCATTAGAAATGTCTCATCGAGACGATTCTAATGAGTACCCACAACATAGGGTTTCAGGGTTCCCATTCACGCACATATGTGTGTGATTCATGCACTTAATTGAATAATCACGCACAAAAATATGAAGTGAAATGTGCATGTATGCACAAGTTTCAGGGCTCTCGCGGTCGATCAATTGGCGCTGATTGGGACAAGTTAGAAAAAATGTCTCCAAAACTTAAGCACTAGCGAATCTGCTGGCAACAAGCTATGTCTTTCGAAAGATCTAAACTCTGACATATGCAATAGGTATCAAGTGTGAAAGTCACTGTTTTTCACTGCTAATCAAACTGCTGTCATTTATTTAAAAGTATTAATGGTAAAAATGGTAAAAGTATCACAAGTATTAATGGTATCAATCCGCTTTTCTTGTGGAAAATTACACGTTTTGAAGTTACATGCCTTAATTGATAAATTTATGTAAATTCATGCGGAAATACTTCTCCAAAACTTTAACAAGCATGAAAAAAAGATCGGAGCAAAAAAACGCGAAAACCCATGACAATAAAAATTGGTTTGACATCGTCCAATCATAGGCGTTTCAAACTGTATTTTCAGCTTTATCAATGACTTTAACCCTTTCCCAAACGACAAATTTTGGACTGGTCCAAATTGAAAGAGTTTGCAGACGACAATTTTAAATTTGATGAAAATGGCAGAAAGGTCTCAAAAAGGGTAGAAAATGATGTGGGAAAAGGAGAAATTGCTCGTTACAAGCAATTTCTCCTTTTCCCACAGTGTTTTCAAAAGACTTGTACTGCAGACACGTGAAAACCAGGGCTTGTTTGGGAAAGGGTTAAACAGTAAATTTACATAAACATCTCGATAAAACAATAAGTGAAAGGGAATTAGTTTCTGAAATTGACAGTGAAATAAAAAACTCCACTGGCTATCGGGTTGTAAGTTGTCTCCCTGAAACTAGTCCCGTGACTAAGGAAATTGTAACAAGCATCTTCTTTTTTTAAATTACGGTACCCATTTGTTTTCAAGAGCAGATCACTGCAGGGTTAGACTCACCAAAATAAATTTTCAATACAACAGACCCAGACTTTCCTCCATATCAGCTCTACATGGTCATTATTAAGTGCACTCCTAGAATTTCTCTTGCGCTTCCAAACTTGTACTCCAGGGAGCACATGCACTCCAAAAAAAGGATGTGAGTGGGAACACTGTGGTTTGGAAGAGAAATAATGGACTTGGAATACCATCACTCTCTATTATCTGGAGGTCTGTTAGTCCTATTTAATAAATATATATAAATTATAAGCCCCTACATACAAACCCCCACCCCCCTAGATTTTATGCAGTCATGTCAATCCTTATTTGACATCTTTAACCCTATAACACACAATCTTGAGTTTTAATGACCCTGTTAGAAAAGGCTACTGAAGACATTGCAGGGAAAAGGAGAAAATGGTAACGGAAAATGACCAGCATTTTCTCCCTTTCCAACAATGCCAATGCAATTTGTTTTGAGTTAGGGCCAATGCAAATTTTGATTGACAAACTCAACTCTCTACTAGATGAAAGGTAGAAAACATTGAGAGAAAAGGAGAAAGTGCTGATTACCAGAATTTTTTTCTTTTCCCCTAATGTTTTTTAAGTTTTTCTCACTTGGAGTTGCTTGAAGTTGGGATTTTGTGGTAAGGGATCAATCCGAAATGTCTGGACCAAATTGTCTGCTCACATAGACATCTGCACGCTGTACAGATATCTGCACACTGTACAGATAATATAGAAATGACTTACTTTTTACAGATTGCTGAATAGAAAAATCAGGACCTACGAGATACAGTTGTAACCACATTGTTGTTAAATCTTCAAGCATCATGGTAAGAAAGCTTACAATATTTTTATGTGTGTTAATGAATTAACCTTTTACCACACAATCCAGACTTTTATCGGCCCTGAGAGAGAAGCCTTTTGAAAACATTGTGGGAAAAGGAGAAAATGCTAGTAAAGACTTAATTGACAAGTTTATCAATTAAAGGCCACGCTTTAATGTCCATTTTAGATTTAATATTGACCATGTCAAATTGGCCCCTTTTGTTTGATATTGGCCAACTTTTTCTGGTATTTGCTGGTTTTCTGATACTGGCCAGGTTTGTCATTTGGGATTGCACTTAATTGAATAATGACGCACAAAAATATGAAGTGAAGCGTACATGCACGCACAGGTTTCAGGGCTCCCGTTGTCCATCACCAGTTGTGCCAGCTGGGACAAGTTATCAAGTGTGAAAGTCACTGTTTATCACCACTAATCAAACTTGGTATCAATCCACTTTTCTAGTGTAAAATTAGTTACATGCTATTCTTATTAACAAATATGTCTGATAATGTGGAAATACTACTCCAAAACTTAACAGGCATGGAAAAAAGATCGCTGCAAGAAACGCAAAAACCCATGACGCAACAAAAATTTGTTTGAGATCGTCCAATCATAGGCATTTCAAACTGTCTATTCAGCTTTATCAATGACTTTGAACAGTAAATTTACAGGAATATCTCTATAAAACAATGAGTGAAAGCTAATTAGTGTCTGAAATTGACAGTCAAATGGAAAATTTTACTGGCCGTCAGGCTGTAAGTTGTCCCTCTGAAACTGGTCCTGTGAGTAAGGAAATTATAACAAGCATCTTCTTTGT
The DNA here is from genome assembly GCA_945859785.2 of Tridacna gigas. NCBI lineage: Eukaryota > Metazoa > Mollusca > Bivalvia > Cardiida > Cardiidae > Tridacna > Tridacna gigas. The sequence goes on from OX244028.2 coordinate 107,477,511, forward strand.
TTAAATTACCCATATTGTTTTCAAGAGCAGCTGACTGCAGAGTTTGACTCATAAAAACAAATTTTCGATACAGCAGACCCCTACTGTCCTCCATAGATGCTTTATAATTGTCAAAATTAAGTGCACTCCTAGAATTTCTCTTGCACTCCCAAACTTGTATTCCAGGGAGCCCATGCACTCCCAAAAAAAGATGTGAGTAGGAACACTGTCTATGAATACTATGATAATAAAACTGCAACACTGCAGAATTTATCACTGTTAATTGACGCAACCTTATTTCTGCCATTAATTTAAACCTAAAAAATGACGAAATAGTCTGTCAATGGTAGACTTTCAAAATTCTGATATCCAGTCACAAAGGGATTTAATTTTTCTGTCGATCACTCAAACTAGGGTTTATTTTCTCATCATAAACTAACCATCTTTGATCCGATCATCAGGGACAGCGGGAGCCATTTTAGTTGAAACTCGCGTTACCGTGGGATTTTATTTTCGTTGCTTGAACTAGGGGTAGGGACTGGCCCGATTGTGCTTTCCAAAGTATTACTTTCAACAAGTTTTGCCTTTTTAGCGCCATTGATACTTCCAAAATACTCAGAAAATCGCTTCATTGTCATCTTGAATGATCAGGGGAAGTTCAAAGAATCATAACTTCTGGTATCCGTTGTATCTCCCGTACCCGTCCGATACCGATACAAAGATCTATAACAGGCTACCAGTTAAATGTTAACCATAACCTCTGTTGGGTTACCGATAATTCTCACTGGCATGCTCAGCATTATGTATATTGAGCAGAAAAAACAGAAACGGACAAAAAGGAACGTAATTCACAGAATGGTTCTTTTATGATCAAGTTCGCCTGACGGGCCCGAGGTTGGTTTAGAATTGCGCCATCTAGGACTTTAGGGGGCCTAGGGCGCAATGGTGGGCTCTAATTTGAACACTGGCTTACCGGCATTTTTTCCTTTTCTACCAAATTTTCTACCCTTTCGGAAATAAATTTCAGTTTCTGAGTCACATTTATTTTGTCGTCTGCTAAAGCTTTTATTTTGGACAAGTCTAAAATTCAGTTGTTTGGTAAAGAGTTAATGTTTGAAAAGCATGTAATGTCTTTGCCTATAAGCAGACCTCCAAAAAAAGTGTAGAAGTATGACTAATAGGTTTAATTCTTAGAATGAAACACATTAACTCTGCCAAATGACAAAATCTTAAACCTGTCCAAATTCAAAGGATTTACAGACGCAACCAGCATCTTCTCCTTTTTCCAACATGTTTTCTACCCTATTACAGGGAAATCCTAGAATTTGATCTGTATTGAATATGTCATCTGCAAGTGCTGTTAGTGCTGAGAAGCCCGAAATTGTGTTGTCTCAGGGTTCTCTTTTGACCCGGGACCCCGGGTTTTGATGCTTGGAATTTTGAAATGATCCATTTTTGATGCTCAAAAATATCTGCCTAAGCGTCAGTCTGACACATGAGATTATTGGCTAAAGCTTCACATAAAGTAGATGGCGGGCATACGGCAGAAATATGGGCTTTCGTAAACACTATCAGTATCAGTTGTGAAGGACGCACATGGCTCTGTTTATCGCACCTAATCAAGCTGGTGAGTCATTACATGGTAAAGGTGTTAATCCACTTATCTAGTATAAAATGACAGGTTTTAAAGTAACCTACCACCCTAGTTGGCAAATTCATGCCAAAATTTGCAGCAATATATCTCCAATGACATTAATTGACATGAAAATTAGGTCGCTGGAAAAAACATGAAACCCCATATCAGTTTGACATCGTCCAATCAGAGGCACTTCAACATTTCTTTTCATCTTTAATAACAAATTCAGACTGTGAATCTACGTAAATTCTCTGTATAAAACAATAATTTAAGGCTTAAATCTCTGTTTTGTAAAGAGGGAAAAAAAAACTGGTTGTTTTATGAAAAAACCTACAATTTAGATGGAGGAGGGGAAGGGGAAGGGGGAAGAACAGTGGAGGTTAGGCTGTTTTGTCTTAGAGTGTTAGCACTGGAACAAATTTTAAAGAAGGTATTGGACATTCGTCTTAAGAAAAAGACTAGAAATTAAAAAAAAACAACAAAAAAACAGTTTAGTGGATGCGACCTATATTTTCTCCCTTTTCCACAATGTTCCATGCTATGGCAGACAAATCCAGTCATTCGAGCCACATTTGTATTGTCATCTGCAAATGCTCAAAGTATGAACGAGTCTAAAATTTTGTTTTCTGGTAAATAGGTAAAAGATTGTTTGTGTCCATTTATTCATAACGGTGAATTACATGCTAGGGCTGAAAGTTGAAATTCATCTATTTACTTCATTCCAACATGTCTGTTCATAAAATGAGGTATTTTCTTGTTTAGTTTCTGTCCATAAATACATGTAAAGAACAACACCAATGAAAAAAGGTGTTTATTTCACCCTTATTTCTCCACAATAAACTAGTGATTTTGACCCTTGGACATTTCTCTTTGACCCTTGGAAATTCCATTTTGACTCTTGAAAGTTTGGGTTCAAGAGTCAATGACTCTTGGGATTCAGGACCTAGTGAGAACCCTGTTGGCTAGTAAAGAGATGATTAATTAACCCTTTACCACACAATCCAGACTTTTAACAACCCTGAGAAAAAAGCTTTTTGAAAACATTGTGGAAAAAAGTCTGGGTAAAGGAGAAAATGCTGGTAATTTTCTCCTTTTCCCACAGTGTTTTCTACCCTATCAAAGAAAAATCACATTGTTTGAGCAAGACTGAAATTGTTGTTTGCAAATACTTTCAATTTGGACAAGTTTTAAAATTTGTTGTGTGGTAAAGTGTTAACCCTTCACCAGACAACAAAATTTTAGCCTTGCCCAAATTGAAAGCATTTGCAGATGACAATGTCAGTGTGGCTCAAATGGTGCAATGTTTCTCTGATAGGGTAGAAAACATTGTGGGAAAAGGAGAAAATGCTGGTTACCAGCATTTTCTTCTTTTCTCACAATGTTTTCAAAAGGCCTCTTTCCCAGGTTGTTAAAAGGCGGTATTGTGTGGTAAAGGGTTAACTCTTTACCAAACGACAAAATTTTGGGCCTGTCTGAATTAAAAGCATTTGCAGATGACAAAATAAATGTGGCTCGAAAAATTGACTTTTGTGTTCAGAAGGGTTGAAAACATTGTAGGAAAAGGAGAAAATGCTGGTTACCAGCATTTTCTCCTTTTTCCCACAATGTTTTCAAAAGGCTTTTTCCTTGGGGCAGTTAAAACTCTGGATTGTTTAGTAAAGGGTTAAAACAGAAGGTAAAATAGAGATCTCTTTAAAGATTTGGTAACTCTTAATTTTCAGACAAATAAAAACATATCTTTCACCCATTAAACCAGGATTGATGATAAAGCTAGTCATTGCAACAGTGTTCATTCCTCTCTCGATCATTTTTTCGATGATGTTTTTTTGTGGGAAAGCAGCCAGTAGCTTGGAATGAATATTACTTATTTACTAAGAGTACTGGTAGAAAGAAACTCCAGGAAAGCATGGATAGTTGCACTGACTGCCACAATATATCTGAAAAAATGTTGAAAATGATGTTAAACACCATGCAATCAATCTGTCAATCAATTGATCAATCAACCGCTACAAACACAAGTTTTGCTGCAGGATGAACAGAAGAGATTATGGTCATAATCTAGAAAAAAGAGTGTTGACCGTGAAGATCAGACTGCTGCCAGGCTTGGCGCGGTGAAGGGTTAACTCTTTACCACACAGTCCCAAGTTTCCCTGAAAGAGAAGGCTTTTGAAAACATTGTGGGAAATGGAGAAAATGCCAGTAACCAGCATTTTCTCCTTTTCCCACAATGTTTTCAAATACAGAAATCACCATTAAAACATTTTGATTAGCTGTCTGCAAATATTTTGAGTTTGGTCAAGTTTAAAATTTTGTCTTTTGGTAAAGGGTTAAAGATACATTCAAATGAGCCATGCTCTGTGAAGAGGGGGCTTAATTCATATGCGAAAAGTGTTGACCTAGGTCAGCCTGCACAGTCCGCACAGGCTTACCTGGGCTGAAACTTTTCGCTTTTGTTCTATTTTCTGTATGTGAAAGGGCCATATTACCTCATGATTAAGTTGGTCGTTAAAAAAAAGAGTGACTATTATGTATCCATAATTATGTGATGGCTTGATAGGTGTTACTTATGACAGAGATGAATTAAGCCCCTGTTTCCCAGAGCATGGCTCAAATGTTTGTTGTGAAGGAATGCTATAGAACAACAGATCTATAATATTGATATTTCTTTGTACTCAGCTTTTACTGGTGGGCTTTGAAGTCATGCCAACAAATAACATACTGTTGCATGTCTCCTGGCGCCCTTTTCTTTGTGAACCCTTTATCAAACAATCTTCTGGAAGAGGGCTTTGAAATACATTGTGGGAAAAGGAGAAATGTTACTGACATGCCCTTTCTCCATTTTTCGTACATTTCTACTTCGGCAAAGGCTAATTCCATGATTCAGGCCATCTTTATCTCTGAAAATGCCTTCAATATGGACAAGTCTGAAATATTTTTGTGTGGCAAAGAATTAAAGCAGGTTAGGCTGACTTCAATACAAAACCTGACCTTCAAAAAGCTTGATGAAAGGAGGGCAACAAAAATTTGTCAAATTATCAGTACATGCATTATTATCATTGATGAGACCCTTAATCATAACTTAACACTCTCATACTCACAAAATGGAAGTTTTGAACTTTTTTCCATTTATGATATACATGTACATGTATTGTGTTATGATCAGGGAGCAAGCTAGCCCAAAATTTTTGGGAGAAGTGACTTCTCCCTTTAAGTGAAATAGGGAGAAGTTTACTGAATCCAGGGAGAAGTCAGATTTTACAGAGTGATGGACGTAACAACAAATAAATGCACTCTTCTTTTGCAATTGACCAAGATGATGTGAATAAACTTCTTCCCTCAAGGAAGAATTTATAAATATAGTCTTTAAAACTACTATTGTCATTTTGTTTTAATTTTCAGGGTTCTCTAGATAGGCTTTGATTTGTAAATGAAATAAGAAGGATTGAGTCAATGATGTGTTGTATTAGTGTTCCTAAAACAAACAAAAAAGAAGATGGTTACAACAAAATAATTAAATTCTCTGTTTGAGTGTAGAAGCAGAATTAACAATGCAGCAAGTAGTTCTTCCATGAACTTTACTGGAGAAATTTTAGTATATGGTTAAAGAATTTCTGCATGCCTATATTGAGTGAAAAACAGTAGAATCTAACTTTCATTTTTGATATGATTTCATTTTGAATCATAAAGCAATAAAAAATTCTTAACAACTTGTTGACTCAAAGAACAGAAATCTGACCACATGGATTTTGATTGCCCTGTAAATTAATGACCCCATTGCTGCACAGACACACTTAGTTTTAAACCCTGATTTTCTCATCAGATTACAAGAAATGACCAGAGTAATGAACAAAGAAAAACCTCCTCCCAGATGTGTAAAGAATCAACAAGAGTTTTGATTAAAAAAACTAAATTAATAGGAATATTGGTATAAATTAGAAGAATTACAGTAATAAGGCTCACAGAGTTGTAATCTATATTATAAATCGTATATAAAATGTGTATCCAGTCCATAAACTAACTGATTGGGGGGTGGGGCGGACATTCTAAATATAGACTGCTAAAAATAGAACAGCAGTGCAGATTTTGCTGGCTCAAAGAGTTGCCAATATATGGAATGCAAATGATTATTTTCAAGATTGTTTGCTCCTTTGGTTTACTATCCATCATTGTAATTCATTTAAAGCAATTTGTAATGAATATCTCCAGCTGTAAGAAGAGGTAATTCTTTTTTGTTTTACAACTAATCACGTCTCAAGTGAGAATCAGTATCGATCATGCGACATCATTTTTCAAAATCAAACTAGCAGACGCCTTACCTGTGGAAAAAAGACAGGGTTTCGTGGGATAAAGGAGTGGATTTAGTGAGCCAGTGACAGATAAGGATCGTAACACTCTGCTGTCTTGTCTAACTGACTAAGTTAGTTACGGATAAGTGGTGTAACTCTTAGTCTTAGATTGCCTATATTTCATAATATAATCAGGTCAGGAAATTTTAAGGGGAAGTGCAAGCGTGACAAGGCGAAGTTGAGCCATTGAAGGCGAGTTCTTTGCCCACGTTGCCCTGTAGCTTATTCTGTGATGATTAGCGGTGAAGAAAAGGTAAATTTTAGCCCTTTCAAGTTTTGTTAACCCTTTACCAAAAAATCCTGACTTTTAACGATTCTTAGAAAAAAAGCTTTTCGGAAAAGGGTTTTTCAGCAGTGTTTTGACATAACCAAAATCTTGAAAACACCATTTAATCAATCATTTAATCCATCAGTTTTTTTAAACCTTAACTTTAACGTGCTGTCCCATCATGACCCAGAGGAAAGTGCCTTTTGCAAACGTTGTGGGAAAAGATAGACATACTGGCAAGCAGTATTTTCTCCTATTCCCACAATGTTTTCTACCCTTTAAAGGACAAATCCCTTCATTTGAGCCACATTAAATTTTGATTTTTGGTCTTAAAATATTTTCAGTTTTGATGTATCTTAAAATTTTGTCGTTTGGTTAAGACTTAATTCTTTAAAAGATTATGTTCGAAATCCAAGAACATATACCATATTGTTCCTGTTTAACATCCATGGATGTGGAGGGAAGGGGGGGGAGAGCCTGAGGCTGTCACATTTTCTAAAACCAAGGGAATAATAGATGTCAAACAACATAGAATTTTCTGAGGAGGATGATAACATTGCCATCCAGATTTTTGTGAATGCCAACGGTGAAGCGATCCCCATTTGATACCGTCTACACTTAATGCTGAGACCCGATAATACAGCCGGTAGCATACAGAACTTGAGAAGGGGGGGTTCAAATCCCCAGCTTTGCAAATTAATTAACTTTCCAAGGATTGATGATAATCATTGTGGCAGGTAACCAGCACTTTTTCCTTTTCTGACAACGTTTTCTACCCTTTCAAAGACAAATTTCATCATACATATAATTTGCTGTGTGCAGATGCTTTCATATCAGACAAGTCTGCACTTGGTAACGAGTTGAACATAAACAATAAGTTAACTTAACATGCTTTAATGATATATTCCTCTTCATGCTCAACAGCATTACTGATTGTTTCTGTCATGCACATATTCTCTGTAACTCTTTTCCAAACAACAAAATTTTAGACTGGTCCAAACTAGAAGGATTTGCGGACCACAAATTAAATGTAGCTTAAATGATGGTTTCTGTTTTGGATAGGGTAGAAAACATTGTGGGAAAAGGAGAAAATGCTGGTTACCAGCATTTTCTCCTTTTCCCGCAATGTTTTCAAAAGGCTTCTCTCATAGGGTCGTTAAAACACGGGATTGTGTGGTAAAGGGTTAAGTAGCAAGTTTTTCATTCATTGTCAAGGCATTATTTGTTTATATTGACAACCTAGTGAAATGTTAACTCTGTGTGGGAGAATTCTATCAGTCTTTTGGATTTGTTCAGAATTCTGACATTGTCATTCGTGCTTCTGTATTCAAATGGATTATTTACAGAAAAAAAATAATGTAGAAGTGAACATTAGAAAAGGAGAAAATACTGATTACCATCATTTTCTCCTTTCCCACAATGTGAAAAATCACAAAAATCATTACCCTTAAAATGATAAGACCCGATAGCACAGTTGGTTTGCCAGTATAGATTCAAGATCAGACTGCATATTCTGTACAGTTTGATCTTGAATTACTGTGTTCAAAAAACATTTCAAGTTGTGCTTATCATTTTAACCCTAAACCTAGTGAATAAGTGAAAAAAAAAAAAACAATAGTAATAACCCAAATTTTGCTATTTCAAAGGTATTTTTTGTGAAAAAAATTATCTCCTTATTAGACAATGTAGATCTAAGATCAGATTGCATGTTCTGTGCAGTTTGATCTTGATCTACATTGTCTGCAAGAGGTCTGTGAGTTGCGCGCAGCCGCCAAAGGGTTCAGGGTAAAGATTTTTTGCTAGTTTTAAGGAATGTTTTACCCTTTACCATACAATCCTGAGTTTTAACAACCCCTGGAGAAGAAACGTTTTCAAAAGATTGTGGGAAAAGGAGAAAATGCTGTTAACCAGCATTTTCCACATTTCCCACAATGTTTGCCACCCTGTCAAGGACGAATTTCATCATGTGAGCCACATTTAAGTTGTTGTCTGCATGTGCTTTCAATTTGGACAAGTCTACTTTTTCGTCGTGTAGTAAAGAGTTAACCCTTTACCATACAATCCTGAGTTTTAACAACCCTGAAGAAGACTTGAGAAAACATTATGGTAACCAGCATTTTCTCCTTTTTCCACAATGTTTTTTTTTAACCCTTTCAAAGACAAATCCCATTGTTTAGCCAGGTTTAATTTGTTAATCCGAAAGTGCTTTCAATAATTATGGAAGAGCGTAAAATTTTGTCTGCATAAAGCCTAAAGGGTTCATTGATAAAAGAGTGCATGTTTCTGTGTTTTTGTGGTTTATACCTGGATTTAATGGACATGCCAACAGATAATGCAAGGATGCGTTGAAAAAAAAAACCCATGGGATTTTTCCTAGGTATATTTTGCTATATTTTAAAACTTTACCAAACAAAAAGAAAAATTAAGACATGTTCAAATTGAAAGCACCTGCAGCCAACAGAATTTACCTCGTTACCAAACAACAAAATTTTAGACCTGTCCAAATTGAAAACATTTGCAGACGCCAAAATAACTGTGACCTAAAAATTGAAATTTGTTTTGGGAAGGGCAGAAAACATTGTGGGAAAAGGAGAAAATGCTGGTTACCAGCATTTTCTCCTTTTCCTATGATGTTTTCGAAAGCCTTCTTTCTCAGGGTTGTTAAAAGTAGGGATTGTGTGGTAAAGGGTTAATTCAATAGTTGACCCTGTACCAAACAACAAAATTGCAGACTTGTCCAAATTTCGACGATTTGCCGCCCACTAATATCTTTCTTAAATGATTTTTTTCTCTAGAAGGGTTGGAAACATTGAAGGAAATGGAGCAATGCCTGGTTACCAGCATTTCCTCCTGTTTCCTTAACTGTTTACCAAACTACAAAATTTTAAACTGGTTCAAACTCAAAGCATTTGCAGACGACAAAGTAAATGAGATGAAATTGATTCAATATCTTTGAGAGGGTAAAAAACAATGTAGGAAAAGGAGTAACCAGCATTTTCTCTTTTTCCCACAATGTTTTCAGAAGTTCTTTTCATTGGGTTTTAAAATTTGGGATTGTGTGGTAAAGGGTTAATGCTTTCAAAAGCCTTTTTCCTCAGGGTTGTTAAAACATGGGTTTTTTTGATATAGGACTAAAGATGAATCAAAAGATGGAATTTGTCTCCGAAATTCGAGAAAACATGGTGGTAAAAGGAGAGATTACTTAGCCTTGTACAAATTAAAAGTATCTGTAGATACCAAATTCAGCATTAATGAAATGTTGGAATTATTCTTTTGAAAGAGCAGAAAATATTTTGGGTAAAGGAGAAAATGCTATAAATAATAATGTCTGAAATAAGTCGTCAATAGAAGTCTGTAAAGCAGCCAAGCAATATTGTAGATTGTTTTTATGGTGGTTTATGCCTTTTTCAACATTACTTCAGTTATACTGTGGCGGCCATAGCACCTATCTTTGCTTTTCTGGAGTTTCTTTTAGCAGTACTCTGTGCAATATTCTTCTTAAGTTACTGGCTCCTTCCCGAAATAACCATTAACTCTTTACCAAACAACAAAATTTTATACCAGTCCAAATTGAAAGCAGTTGCAGACAACAAAATAAATGTGGCCAAAAAATTGAAATTTGTTTTGGGAAGGGTTGAAAACATTGTGTGAAAAGGAGAAAATGCTGGTTACCAGCATTTTCTCCTTTTCCCACAATGGTTTCAAAAGACTTCTTTCTCAGGGGTCGTTAAAAGTCGGGATTGTGCGGTAAAGGGTTAACGAAACAATGATCAGTGGTGAGAGAGGAATGAATCCTGTCATGATAACTATCATCAATTCTTTGAGAGAAATTGGCCGTACTTGGGATTCAAACCAGCGACAGTCTGGTTTCAAGTCTTGTATGCCTCCCACTGTGCTACTTGGGCTTGGCAGCAAAATGCAGAAAATGAAGACATGTGGAGACATATACAAGGACGTTATTACTCATCATGAGCAAGAGCCAATTATCCCTTTGCCTCAATGTTTCAAAAATTGATTCTGTCGCAAGCTGCTTTGAGTTTTCTGCTGATGTTGAACCAGTGACCTTTACCGCACAATCCTGAGTTTTAATGATCTTGAGAAAGATTACTTCTTGAAATATTGTGGGAAAAGGAGAAAATGCTGGTTACCAGCATTGTCTCCTTTTCCCACATTTTTTTTCCTACCGAAAAGCAAAATTTAATTTTTGAATCATATCTTTTTACCACAACTGTTTTTAGCATACAGTCTTGAGTTTTAGCAACCTTGAGGAAGATAATTTCTGGAAACATTGTGGGAAAAGGAGAAAATGCTAGTAACCAGCATTTCTTGCTTTTTCCACAATGTTTTATACCCTTTTAAAAAACAAATTTTGATTGAGTCACATCTACATGTATTTTTCGTCTACAAATGCATTCAGTTTGGACAAGTCTTAAACTTCTGTTGTTTGGTAAAGATTATTTCTTTACCAGATTACAAAGTTTTAAATCTGTTCAAATCAAAATTATTTTCAGACAGCAAATTTAATTTGACTTAACTCTTTCCTAAACAACAAGATTTTTGACTGGTCCTGATTTAAAGCATTTGCAAATGATAAAAATAAATGTTGCACAAATTAGGATTTTCTCTTTGATAGGGCAGAAAACCAGCATTTTCTCCTTTTCAGAAGGCCTTTTCCTTGAGGTCGTTAAAAACCTGGGATTGTGTGGTTACTGTAAAGGGTTAAGAGATTTGGATTTGAAAGTTTAGGAACCATTGTAGAAAATGGGAAAAAAAACGCTGGTTATCAGCATTTTCTACTCTTTCCACAATGTTTCTAGAAGATTTTTCCTCAGTTCTTTAAAAGCATAGTATCATTTCCTAACTGGTTAACCCTGTACCACACAATTCTTAGTTTTAACAAACAAGAAGGAGAAGGCTTTGGTATACATTGTGAGGAAAGGAGAAAATGCTGGTAACCAGCATTTTCCCCTTTTCCCATAATGTTTCCTACCGTATCAAAGATAATTTCCTCAATTTGAGTCACATTTATCTGTCATCTGCTTCTGCTTTGGGTCTAGAGAAGTTAAAAGTTTTGTTGTGTAGGAAAGGGTTAAGCTTAGTGGCAGACTTTTATAAAAAGTACTGTGATGTTTCTGTTGTATTGCTGTATAAGCCTTTACCACACAATCTCGAGCTTAAACGACCCTGAGGAAAAAACCTTTTGAAAACATTGTGGGAAAAGGAGAAAATGCTGGTAACCGGCATTTTCTCCTTTTCCCACAATGTTTTCTACCAATCAGAGAGAAATTCCATCATTTGATCCAGATTTAATTTGTCATCTGCAAATGTTTTCAATTAATAGACTAGTCTACATTTCTGTTGTGTGGTAGAGAGATAAGGCAGTTAGAGTATCATAGGAAACTAGTATATTTTGATGTTTTATGAATCCCCAGGGCAGCTATAGTTCTTATGCTTTTCAAAACAATTTTGGAGCCTTTCAACCTTCTACCCCACAAGCCTGAGTTACAATCTATAACGACCCTAGGGAAGATGGATTGTGAAAACACTGTGGTAAAAGGAGAAAATGCAGGAAACCGGCCTTTTCTCCCTTTCCTGCAATGTTTTCTACTTATTCGAGGACAGATACTGTCATTCGATAAACATTTACAGTAGTTTTTCTTCAGCAGAGGCTTAACCCTTTCCCGAATGATGAATTTTAGACTGGTCCAAATTGAAAGAGTTTGCAGACGACAATTTTAAATTTGATGAAAATGACAGAAAGTTCTCCAAAAGGGTAGAAAACACTGTGGAAAAAGGAGAAATTGCTCGTTACGAACAATTTCTCCTTTTCCCACAGTGTTTTCAAAAGACCTGTACTGCAGACACGTGAAAACCAGGGCTTGTTTGGGAAAGGGTTAAATAACATGTTAGAATGTCAGATGGGGTCCTGCATGGCTCAGTGGTACAGTGTAAGACTCATGACCTTGAAGCCCCTGGTTCGAGCATCACTGGATCCTCTGGTTTTTTTTTTTGTGGGAGTGTCCAGAGGCAAAGCACTTCAGAGCCCTAGCCTAGTACTTGTGAAACTCAGGGAATATGTGAATGGCATTATGTGAGCTGTCACCTTGATATGAATGAAATAATGTTGAAAGCAGTGTAAAACACCATTCTATTGTGAAAATACGAGATTGTGTTGTAAAGGATTAACCCTTTTCGACAATCCTGAGTTTTAACATCCCCAAGGAAAAGGACTTTTGAAAACGTGCGAAAAGGAGAAAATGCTGGTAGCTAGCATTTTCTCTGTTTCCCACAATGTTTTCCATCCTTCCATAGACAACTTTCATAATTTGTGCTTTATTTCATATGTTGTCTGCAAATACTTCCAGTTTTGACTTGTCCAAAATTTTGTTGTTTGGGAGAGAGTTAACCCTTTACCAAATGACAAAATTTTAGACTGGACCAAAATGAAAGCACTTGCAGACGACAAATTAAGTGTAGCTTAACCCTTTACCAGACGACAAAATTTTAGCCTTGTCTAAATTGAAAGCATTTTCAGACCACAATTTCAATGTGGCTGAAAAGGTGCAATTTCTCTTTGATAGGGTAGAAAACATTGTGGGAAAAGGAGAAAATGCTGGTTACCAGCATTTTCTCCTTTTCCCACAATGTTTTCAAAAGGCTGCTTTACCAGGGGCGTCAAAAGGCGGTATTGTGTGGTAAAGGGTTAAATGGTGATTTATGTATTGGATAGGGTAAAAAACATTGTGGGAAAAGGAGAAAATGCTGGTTACAAGCATTTTCTCCTTTTCCCACAATGTTTTCAAAAGGCTCCTTTCTCAGGGTTGTTAAAAGTCGGGATTGTGTGGTAAAGAGTTATGCTTTATTGGAGAACTTTATAAAGACAACAGTGATGTTTCTGTGTTCCAATGCTATATAATTTAGTTTGAGTATGATAGGAGACTAGTACATTTCGATGTTTTATGAATCCCCAGGGCATCTACAGTTCTAATGCTTTCCCAACAATTTTGGAGCCTTCAACCTTTTACCGCACAATCCCCAGTTAAAACAACCTGAGAAAGAAGGTTTTTGAAAACATAGTGGATGAAGGAGAAAATGCTGGTATACCAGCATTTTCTCCTTTTCCCACGATGTTTTCTACCTATTCAAGGACAAATACTATCATTTGATAAACATTAGTTTTTCTTCAGTAAGTGTTATGAATTTTATCATAAATTTTGTAAAGGGTTAACCCTTTCCCAAACAACAAATTTTGGACTGGCCCAAATTGAAAGAGTTTGCAGACGACAGTTTTAAATTTGATGAAAATGGCAGAAAGTTATTAAAAAGGGTAGAAAACCCCGTGGGAAAAGGAGAAATTGCTTGTTATGAGCAATTTCTCCTTTTCCCAGTGTTTTCAAAACACTTATACTGCACACATGTGAAAACCAGGTCTTGTTTGGGAAAGGGTTAAGCTTTTACCATACAGTTACAGGTTTCAATGACCCTGAAAAAGAAGGGTTTTGAAAATGTAGTGGGAAAAGGAGGAAATGTTGTTAACCGGCATTTTCTCCTTTTCCCACAATGTTTTCTGCCCTTTGAAAGACAAACTTCATATTTTGAGTAATATGTAATTTGTCATCGGCAAATTCTGTCAATTTTGGATGAGGCCTATATATTTTGTCATTTGCTTAGGGATCAAATAACATTTGTTAGAATGTCAGATCTGAATGATACTGAGAAAAAGTAAATTGGAAGGTTTTTTTTTTTGCTGTGACAAAATACATAACCCATACTCTGGCAAAAGGCTTAACCCTTTCCCAAACAAGCCCTGGTTTTCATGTGTCTGCAGTACAAGTCTTTTGAAAACACTGTGGGAAAAGGAGAAATTGCTCGTAACGAGCAATTTCTCCTTTTCCCACAGTGTTTTCTACCCTTTTGGAGAACTTTCTGTCATTTTCATCAAATTTAAAATTGTCGTCTGCAAACTCTTTCAATTTGGACCAGTCCAAAATTTGTCGTCTGGGAAAGGGTTAACTCTTTACCAAACAACAAAATTTGAACAGGACCAAATTGAAAGCATTTGCAGACGACAAATAAGATGTAGCTTAAGTGGTGAATTATGTGTTGGATAGGGTAGAAAACATTGTGGGAAAAGGAGAAAATGCTGGTTACCAGCATTTTTCTCCTTTTCCCACAGTGCTTTCAAAAGCATTCTCTTTCAGGGTCGTTAAAACTTGGGATTGTGTGGTAAAGAGTTACTGCATCTGTGTGATGCATTGTACTAAGCAAGCCATCACAATTCATAACTATTGGTCTGTAAAATCCATTTTGTTCCAGAACCAACGGAATCCTAAGGTAGACTGGTCCTTTGACATGTATAAAATTAACCAAAAGCAAAAAGTTTCGGCCCAGGTCAGCCTGCGGCAGATGCATTAACTCTTTACCACACAATCCCGACTTTTAACGACCCTGTGAAAGAAGCCTTTTGAAAACATTGTGGGAAAAGGAGAAAATGCTGGTAACCAGCATTTTCTCCTTTTCCCACAATGTTTTCTACACTTCCCAAAACAAATTTCAGTTTTTGAGCCACGTTTATTGTGTCATCTGCAAATGCTTTCAATTTGGACTAGTCTAGAATATTGTCATTTGGTAAAGAGTTAAGCCTCCTTTTCACGGAGCACGGCTCATATATATAATGTAGTTTGAGTATGATAGGAAACTAGTACATTTTGATATTTTATGTCAATCCCCCAGGCATCTACAATTTTTATGCTTTCCCAGCAATTTTGGAGCCTGTAACCTTTTACAGCACAATCCAAAGTTTTAAAGACCCTGAGAAAGAAAGTTTTTGGAAACATTGTGGAAAATGGAGAAATCGCTGGTAACTAGCATTTTCTCCTTTTTCTACAATATTTTCTACCAAACTAAGTTGAAATACTATCATTCGATAAGCATTTAGTTTTTCTTCAGCAAGTGCTTTGACTTAGGACCTATCTTAAAATTTTGTTGTTTTGTACAGGGCCATATAAGTTTTTACCAAATGACAAAACTTTGGACTAGACCAAATTGAAAGCTTTTGAAGACAGCAGTTTATATGCTACTCAAATAAGGATTTCTGTCTTTGATAGGATAGAAAATGTTGTGCTGTCCCCACAATATTTTCAAAAGCTTTCTCTATTAGGGTCACTGAAACCCACGTTTGTGTGGTAAAGGGTTATCTCATTACCATGCATTCCCGACTTTTAACCCTTTACCAGACGACAAAATTTTAGCCTTGTCCAAATTGAAAGCATTAGCAGACAACAATTTCAATGTGGCTTGAATGGTGCGATTTTTCTTTGATAGGGTAGAAAACATTGTGGAAAAAGGAGAAAATGCTGGTTACCAGCATTTTCTCCTTTTCCCACAATTTTTTCAAAAGGCCTCCTTCACAGGGTCGTTAAAAGGCGGCATTGTGCGGTAAAGGGTTAACAACCTTGTTGAAGAAGACTTTGGAAAACATAGTGGGAAAAGCAGAAAGTGCTGGTTACCAGCATTTTCTCCTTTTCCCACAATGTTCTCTACCCTTCCAAAGAATTCTAAAATTTTGTGTTTGGTAAAGAGTTATTGTATAATTGTTTAACCCTTTACCACACAATCCCGACTTTTAACGACCCTGAGAAAGAGGCCTTTTGAAAACATTGTGGGAAAAGGAGAAAATGCTGGTAACCAGCATTTTCTCCTTTTCCCACGTTTTCTTACCTTTCAGAAACAAATTTAATAATTTGGGTCACATTTAATTTGTTGTCTGCAAATGCTTCCAATTTGGACCAATCTAAATAAAAGATTAGTAAAGGGTTAACAGAGGACAAAATCTAGACACTTCCAAGTTGAAAGCATCTGCAAACGACAACTTTGAAAGTGATACAAACGAACTGAAGTTCTCAGACTGGATAGAAAGCATTGCAAGGAAAAGGAGAGATACTGGTTACCAGCATTTTCTCCCTTTTCCTGCAATATTTTCAAATGCCTTCCACATCCGAATCGTCAATACTCGGGGTTGTGGTAACATTTAAACAGGGTTTGTTAGAATGTCAGAGCTAAATGATACTAAAATGAATTGGAATGGTTCTTTTTTTTTTGCTTATATTTTTTCATATTGAAAGCATTAGTAGGCAAAAGATTAAATGTTGCTCAAATAATGATATAATTTTTTGCATCACATTTATTTTATTGTCTGCATTTGCTTTCGGAATGGACATATCTAAAATTTTGTCATTTTGTCGTTTTATAAACAGTTACAGTGATGAAACAAAGACATGAATTATATGATCCCAAGCTTGGCCAATTTCTGTCCAAGGACTGATGATAGTCTTTGTGATAGGATTCATTCCCTTTCTGACTGCTGATCATTGTTTTGATAATGGTTTACATGGGAAAGCAGCCAGTGGCCTGAAAAGAACGTTGTGCGAAGCACTGGTATAAGAAACTCCTGGGAAAGCATGGATAGGTGCACTGGCTGCCACAGTATTACTGAAATAATGTTGAAAGGGTGCTAAACACTAGACTATTAATTTAACCCTTTCAAAAACAAGTTTTTGTGCTTTGAATGTATGGGCACCAGTTCTGTAGTCTTAGTATTTTAGATTACAATTTAGAACCTGATATAAATAAGCTGAAGTTCTCTAGAGGGATAGAAAAGAATGTGGGAAAATGAGAAATTGCTAGTTACCAGCATTTTCTCCTTTTCCCACAATGTTTTTGAAAAACCTATTGTCTTCAGGGTCATTAGAATGGGGATTGTTTGGCATACTGATATTAATCTCGCTGCCACACTGTACATGTACATTCCTGAAGTATCATTTATATTGCATTAAGGCCAATTGATTCATTGTAAATTACCATCATTAACCCTTAACTACACAATCCTGAGTTTTGACAACCCTGAGGAAGAAGTCTTTTTGTAAGCATTTTGGGAAAAGGAGAAAATGCTGGTAACCAGTATTTTCTCCTTTTCCCACAATGTTTTCTACCCTACCAAAGACATATTCCTTCACTCGAGCCAAGTTTATATTGTCGTCTGCAAATGCTTACAATTTGGAAAAGTTTACATTTAGCTTGTGTGGTAATGAGTTGACTGTTAGTCTGCTCAGTATATTTATCCCTATGCTAAACAATTCCATGTTTTTATGGCCCAGAGAAAGGAGGTCTTTGAAACCACCATGGGAAAAGGAGAGAAAGCTAGTGATCAGCATTTTCTCCTCTTCCGGCAATATTTTCTATTCTTTCATAGACAAGTCCCCATCAAAATGAGCCCCCAGATAACCCTTTACCACACAATCCCGACTTTTAACGACCCTGAGAAAGAAGCCTTTTGAAAAAATTGTGGGAAAAGGAGAAAATGCTGGTAACAATCATTTTCTCCTTTTCCCACAATGTTTTCTACCATTCCTAACACAAATTTCAATTTTTGAGTCACATTCATTTTGTAGTCCGCAAATGCTTTCAATTTGGACCAGCCTAAAATTTTGTCATTTGGTAAAGAGTTAATTTTTCATCTGTCAGTGCATTACCACACAGTCCTGACTTTTCATGACCCCGAGAATTAAAGCTTTTGAAAACATTGTGGGAAAAGGACCCAACATTTTCTCCTTTTCTCACGATGTTTTCAACTGTTTCTGAAACAAATTTCTGTTTTGAGGGTCACATTTATCTTGTTGTCAATTCAAATGCTTTTATAAACTCCTTACCACACAGTCCAGACTTTGAACGACTCTGAAGAAAAATCCTTTTGAAAACATTGTGGTAAAAGGAGAAAATGCTGGTAACCAGCATTTTCTCCTTTTCGCACAATGTTTTCTACCCTATCTAGGATAAATTCATCTTTTGAGTCACATTTAAATTGTCGTCTGCAAATGCTTTTAATTTGGACCAAGTCTAAATTTTTCTTGTGTGGTAAAAAGTTAATCTGGAAAAGTCCAAAATTTTGTCGCTTGGTATTGAGTCGATAAGGATGGGTAAAAAATTTGTTGACCAAGAAAGTCTTCATCCTTAGGCTGCTAAGCGAGACTCAGTGACCTTTTGAGGACACTGAAGATTGAGATCAGACTTCACAGAATGTGCAGTCTGATCTTGGATCTGTACTGTTTGATACGGAGATAGATTTGCGTTCCCCCCCCCAAATATACCTTTGATTGAGCAATATTTGAGTTTTTACGATCGGCTTGGAAGTTTCATTTAACTTTTCATTTAACCCCTTCCAAAACAATCCCGGGTTTTCATGACCCTGGAAGAGAGGGCTTTTGAAGACATTGTGGGCAAAGGAGGAAATGCTGCTAACCAGCATTTTCTCCCTTTCCCACAATGTTTTCTACTCTTCCCAACACAAATTTCAATTGTGAATCACATTTATTTTGTTATCTGCAAATGCTTTCAATTTGGACAAGTCTGTAATTTTGTCATTTGGTAAAGAGTTAAGATATTTAGCTGGTTATTAATTTTTTACCTCACAATGACGAGTTTTAATGCCTCTGGGAAATTAGACTTTTGAAAACATTGTGGGAATGGAAGAAAATGCTGGTAACCAGCACTTTCTCCTTTTGCCATGATGTTGTCTAACCTTTCAGACACAAATCCTATCATTTGAGCCACATTTAATTTGCTTTCATCAAATACTTTGAATTTTGGACCAGTCTAAAAGTCTAAAAGTTTGTCGTTTGGTAAATTTGAGTAAGTAGAGATTGTCATTAACCCTTGACCACACAATCCCGACTTTTAACGACCCTGAGGAAGAAGCGTTTTGAAAACATTGTGGGAAAAGGAGAAAATGCTGGTAACCAGCATTTTCTCCTTTTCCCACAATGTTTTCTACTGAATTAGAGAAAAATCATATCAATTGAGCCACATTGAAATTGTCGTCTGCAAATGCTTTCAATTTGGACGGGTCTAAAATTTTGTCGTGTGGTAAAGGGTTAAGACGGGTTTTGATGCTATGTTGATAAGAAAAAAAAATGTATGTAATGGAACCAAGAATACATTCATTTCTCTTATTCTCTCAATGAATACACCTCTATGCATTTCTTTTAACCCTTTCCCAAACAAGCCCTGGTTTTCACGTGTCTGCAGTACAAGTCTTTTGAAAACGCTGTGAGAAAAGGAGAAATTGCTCGTAACGAGCAATTTCTCCTTTTCCCACAGTGTTTTCTACCCTTTTTGAGAACTCTCTGCCATTTTTATCAAATTTAAAATTGTCGTCTGCAAACTCTTTCAATTTGGACCAGTCCAAAATTTGTCGTTTGGGAAAGGAATAAAAGGTCTAATGGACAACCCCAGGTTTTAATGACCTTGAGGAAGTGAGCTTTTGAAAACATAGTGGGAAAAGTAGAAATGCTGGAAACCAGCATTGAAGTAGTCGTCTTCAAAAGCTTTTAATTTTGATGAATCTAAAACTTTGGTATTGAGTTAACCCTGCACAATCCTGACTTTTAACGGCCCTGAGAAAGAAGCCTGTTGAAAACATTGTGGGAAAAGGAGAAAATGCTGGTAACCAGCATTTTCTCCTTTTCCCACAATGTTTTCAACCCTTCCAAAAACAAATTTCAACTTTTGAGTCACATTTATTTTGTCGTCTGCAACTGCTTTCGATTTGGACTGGTCTAAAATTTTGTCGTTTGGTAAAGAGTTAAACATAAATTCCTGCTGATTACCACATTTTTAAAAGGGCGTTACTGTTATGGCAAATATTAAGTCTTTAGCAGATGACAAAATTTCAGACTTCTAAACTGAAAGTATTTGCTAACAACATAATATTACCACATTCGGCCCACATGATGGGATTTGCGCTTGAAGTAGTAGAAAACATTGTAGGAAAAAGCGATAAACACTGGAACACAGCCTTTTCTCCTTTGTCCGCAATGTTTTCAAAAGCCTTCCTCCGGGGGATGGTCAAAACTCCTGATTGTTTGGTGAAGGGTGAAGTTGTCTGCTGCAGATAAGATTAAAATGCGTAAAAACCAAATTGCTGCAATTTCTATGCAGTTTTTCCTAGAATTGCTTGCTAGAATTGCTTTTAAATTGCAGTAAGTTGTTTTTTACACAACCTTTAAGCACACATTCCAGACTTTTAACCCTTTACCACACAATCCTGAGTTTCAATGACCCTGAGAAAGATGCCTTTTGAAAGCATTGTGGGAAAAGGAGAAAATGCTGGTACCAGCATTTTCTCCTTTTCCCACAATGTTTTCTACCGTATAAAAGACATACGATATTCCATCATCTGAGGTACATTTAAATCATCTTCTGCAAATGATTTCAATTTGGACAAGGCTAAGATTTTTTCGTTTGGTAAAGAGTTAACAAACTTAATAAAGAAGACTTGAAAACATAGTGGGAAAAGGAGAAAATGGTTTCCCAGTATTTACTCTTTTTTCCCACATTGTTTTGTACCCTATAATCAAACACAACTGACACTATTTAACTCCTTACCACACAAGAAAAATTAGACTGGTCCAAATTGAAAGCATTTGCAGACGACAATTTGAATGTGACTAAAATAATGGAATTTGTCTTAGATAGGGTGGAAAACATGGTGGGAAAAGGAGAAAATGCTGGTTACCAGCATTTTCTCATTTTCTTACAATGTTTTCAAAATGCTTCTTCCTCAGGGTCGTTAAAGGTCGGGATTGTGTGGTAAAGAGTCAACTCTTTACCTAACAACAAAATTTCATTCTTGTCCAAATTGAAAGCATTTGCAGACGACAAAATAGATGTGACTCAAAAATTGAAATTCCGTTCAGAATGGGTACAAAACATTGTGGGAAAAGGAGAAAATGCAGGTTTCCAGCATTTTCTCATTTTTCCACAATGTTTTCAGGAGGCTTTTTCTTCAGGGTCATTAAAACTAGTGATTGAGTGGTGAAGAGTTAAGCCACGTTTAATTTGGTATCTGCCTAATAATTATGCTTTTGTTATGAACATGTCTAAACTTTTGTTGAGTGGTGAAGAGTTCAGAGGGTAAACTCAGAAGCCCTGTACCAAATTCTCTTGTGGTTCAAAGACCCTGTGAAAGAAGCCTTTGAAAAATATTTTTGAAAAAACAGTATTTTCACAATGTTTTTCTACTGTATCAGAGATAAATCCTGCCATGAGCCATCATCGACTGATGAAAAGAAGCCTCACTATTTGATTTCCTTTGAACTCAAATACCAACTTACCATATGTCATATCCTGTATACCGTATTTCATCTAATTAATGCTCCGTCTCTAATAGTAGCTCCTCCACTATATTTTGTACTCAAGAGGCCTCTGGATGACCCCCCACCCACACCAGAACTTAAATGAAGTGACAAACTTCTCAGTGCAAGATGACTTCACTAAATCTTGTCAAATGCAGACTTACAAAAATCACTAATAACTGATATTTTATAAATAAACTTAAGGTACGGGGTCGACATAATCCCAATTACTTCACAAATCAGTGTCATTAACACTGGGCTATCCAAATACACATACACTTCCAATAACATTTTAAACTTCTGGTAACACAAAATTTGTCAGTTAACTCGGGAAAAACTTTAAGAAAGTGAAGTATTGTATACTAGTGTCCTATACTAATCGTGAATGATATATAATGTCCAAATAAATCATTATTGGCGGTAAAATCGATATTCTGTATTACTGCATACAGCGAGTCTTTGAAAATGGCAATTAGCTTTGCACTCGGCACTAACTAAAATTTGGATTAAAGTACCATACTTACATGTACTCTAAGTGACAGCGCTTAAATTTTTGGAAATTGACTATGAAATAAGAGCGCCCTGTTGGTGTTTTGCACGGTGCCCTGGCATGTTAATGTGGAGAAATACGGTATTTTTACTTTCAGAAATCAAACAAAACAAACCTGAACATTGAGAGGGTCCACCACAACAACAGCTTATTGAATGGTTTAGACAGGGAACCATGTATCACATATAAAGGCAAATTTTTGCCAGATTCCAACTGTGCTAGGATGTCATTTGGTACCCCTTCCTACCCATCACCTCTAGATAGAATAAGATCTGGGAACCAAGACAGAAAATCAGTTCTCTGTATGAGCCCACTTGCTGTGGAAAATGCTTCATTTGAAGGGAACCAGTCTTTCCCAAAAGTCTCCCGGTCAAAGTTTCAGCAAGGAAAACAACAAGTGATGCATAGAAAACTGAAGTTGGAAAACTTCAAAGGTGAGTATAATTGGTATAAATCGAAGCTTTTTATTTGATGTTTTACATAACTTCATAACCCTTATCCTGCTAAATAAATGAATTGAAACTTTTAAGCCGACAGCAAAAAACCAGAACAATGCTATTTCAAACTTATTTTTATGGAGAAAAATGTCTACTTATTGGACAGTGTAGATCAAAGATCAGACTGCACATTCTGTGCTGTCTGATTTTGATCTACACTGTCCGCAAAAGGTCAGGGTGTTGCGCTTAGCAGTCTTAAGGGTAAACCTTTAGAGCGCCAAATAGACCCAACTGACATTTTCAGGCTAGAAATAAGGCCCAATTAATTGCAATTTCATGGTTGCTTTTGTCTATAGTATTTTAGCTAAGCGGACAGTGTATATCAAAGATCAGACTGCACATTTTGTGCAGTCTGATCTTGATTTACTCTGGCTGCAAAAGCAGTTATAGTTATGTGAGGCGCTTTAAGGGTTAGTCTTCTAATTAGTCAAAGGCATTGGGTGCCTATGCACTTCTGTTCTTTTGAATTGGCTGCACCAGCCACATTATCATGGTTTGATCCCCGGCTTGGCCAATTTCTTTCCGAGGATTGATGATATTCATTACGACAGGATTCATTCCTCTCTCACTGCTAACCATTGTTTCAACGATGGTTATGTGGGAAAGCAGCCAGTGGCTTGGAAAGAATATTGTGTGGAGTACTGGTAAAAAGAAACTCCAGGAAAGCATGGATAGGTGCACTGGTCACTGCGATATAACTGAAATAATGTTGAAAATGGCGTTAAACACCATACAATCAATCAATCAACCACATTATCGTGAGACCAGGGTCGATATTCACCAACCATTCTTAAGAACATTCCTTGTCTTGTTCTCCGAGATTTTCTACATTTGAAAGTAACACACCTTTTGATTAGCTAAACCAAATGGTTTAGCCAATCAGAAGTCGTTGCTTTCAAATTTGGAAAATTCTGGAGCATAAGCCAAAGAACGCTCTTCAGAGTGGTTGGTGAATACAGACCCAGCAGACCTATTATAAACCAGTAATTATTCATGGCAAATTTGAAAGCCAACCTTTAACAAAACAGTCCTGAGTTTTAACATCCCCAAGAAAGAAGGCTTTTGAAAACATTGTTAGAAAAAGGAGAAAATGCTGGTAACAATGATGCATCCAACATGCTGCATTGCACATTGTCTTTAAAAGTTGGAAAATATTGCTGTCAGAAGAGGAAATGTTGGCATTTTCTTCTTTTACCACAATGTTTCAAAAGTGTTTTCTGTGTGGAAAGACAGCCAAGATTTTTGTAATGGGATAATTTCTTAACTCTACCAGATGACAAAATTTTAATTCTTGTCCAATTTGAAAGAATTAAATTTTGCAGACAATAAAATGACTAATGTCTCAAAAATTGAAATTTGTTTCTGAAAGTTTAGAAAACATTTTTGGGAAAGGAGAAAATGCTGGTGACCAGCATTTTCTCTTTTCCAACGATGTTTTCAAAAGCTTTCTTTGTTAGGGTCGTTAACCCTTTACCACACAAGCAAATAATAGACTTATCCAAATTGAAAGCATTTGCAGACAACAGTTTAAATGTAGCTCAAAAGATGGACTTTGATAGGGTAGAAAACATTGTGGAAATAGGAGAAGATGCTAGTAACCAGCATTGTCTCCTTTTGCCACAATGTTTTCGAATGGCCTCTTCCTCAGGGTCGTTAAAACTTGGCATTGTGTGACAAAGGGTTAAAACTCCTGATTGTGTTGTAAAAGTTTAATCCTTAGAGCTGTTTCATTACTGTGGTTGCCATTGCAGCCAGTGTAAATCAAGATCAGTCAGCACAAAACATGCAGTCTGATCTTTGATCTACGCTGTCGGCTTTCCCTACACAGTCTGAACCAAAGCAACCATAGAATTATATGTACAGTTATGTTGGTTTTTATTTTGCGGCTGAAAATATCTCTATGGTTTATTTGGCTCTCAAGGGGTTAACCTCAGTGGAAATACTTTTGTAGGAGGTGATCTGAATGAAGTAAGCTTTTCTCCTGGATACACAAAAGGCTCTCATCTACGTCCCAGTGAACGCCTGTCAGACCAGTCCTTGTTGGACCGGAGCTTCAACTCTCCATCAAGGGAGACCAATCATGGGTCGTCTAAAGAAAGCAGTCTAAATGCTTCCTCAGGAGACAGAAGTCTGGGAGAAAGTTGGACATACTACAACTCTATAAATGGTAACGAAACCAACATGGCTTTCCCGAGTACGGTGAGGAACCCCAACAAAGCTTTGTGTACCATCAATGCCAAAACATCAGAGGTTTGTATTTTCTTAACTTTTATTGTGCCTTCCAAAACTATAGTTGCCTTTACAGCCAATATAGATCAAAATCAGACTGCACAAAATATTGCAGTCTGATCTTTGATCTACATTATCAGCCTTGCTAAGGCATTCTGGAAAAGAGCAGCCTCAAAGTTGCTATGATACAGATCTTATTTCTGGATTGAAAAAAGTTCCCACGGTTTACATGTACTTGGTGCTCTGAGGGTTATTTTCTTACAGGCTAAACCATTTGGCCAACCAATCAGAAACTGTTTGAGTTTCTAAATTTAAAATTAAACTAAGAATTCTGTTTAGAATGGTTCTGTAAATGTAGGCCTAGCACAAATGATAATCCTCTTAATGTTGTAGATTTTAACAGCCAATGAGATGGCCTGTGAGCTGTTTGGATATAAGGAGAGGGAGCTGATTGGTACAATGCTGAAAGATCTAGTCAAGTTAAAACCCAAGGAACAGGCAACAATACTGGAATCACACCTAGAGAGTACAGGAGAAGTTGTTAGTTTGTCAGGAAAAGTGGTAAGTGTGGACAGAGATTTTTCATTTGCAGAAAACAGCTTATCCTTTGCAGATTTTTTTGCCTTCATTTGCGGAACAAAAAAAATTTTCATTTGCGGAAATAATTTATATATGATACATTGTATAAACATGTTTTAGTTATTCTTTTACCATCATCTCAAAATCCAACTTCCATCTCTTGGTGGTGAACAAGGGGCAACCATATTAAAGATCTAGAAATGTAACCTAGCAGGGATATTTAACACTGAACCATTTAATTCATGTGTGCTAATGAAAGGGTAGTTTTTTGTGCTTTTAACCCTTTCCCAAACAAGCCCTGGTTTTCATGTGTCTGCAGTACAAGTCTTTTGAAAACACTGTGGGAAAAGGAGAAATTGCTCGTAACGAGCAATTTCTCCTTTTTCCACAGTATTTTCTACCCTTTTTGAGACCTTTCTGCCATTTTCATCAAATTTAAAATTGTCGTCTGCAAACTCTTTCAGTTTGGACCAGTCCAAAATTTGTCACTTGGGAAAGGGTTAATATGCAATTAATTTTTCGTTTTTCTGCTAATAAAGTTCGCCCAGTGTAGAGCTATTGTCTGTAGTACCAAATCCTTATCCTGCTAAATAACTTAACCCCTTACCATGCAATCCCAACTTTTAACGACCCTGAGAAAGAAGCCTTTTGAAAACATTGTGGGAAAAGGAGAAAATGCTGGTAACCAGCATTTTCTCCTTTTCCCACAATGTTTTGTACCCCTCCCAAAATGAATTTTATCTTTTGAGACACACTGATTTTGTCTTCTGCAAATGCTTTCAATTTGGACTAGTCTAAAATTTTGTCGTCTGGTAAAGAGTTAAAGAAAACTTTCAAGCTGATAGTGAAAACCCAAATAATGTTATTTCAAACTTATTTTTTGGAGAAAAATATCTCCTCATTGGGTTAAGGGTTAACCCTTAAGCTACTAAGGGCGACTCACTGACCTTTTACGGACAGTGTAGATCAAGATCAGACTGCACAGAATGTGCAGTCTAATGTATGACCTACACTGTCCGATAGGGAGATATTTTTCTCCATAAAATAAGTTTGAAATAACATTTCAGTTTTAAGTATTGGCTTTGAATTTTTATTCAACTTATTTAGCAGGATACGGGTTAACCCTTTACCACACAATCCCGAGTTTTAACAACCCTGAAAAAGAAGTCCATTTGAAAACATTGTGGGAAAAGAAGAAAATGCTGGTAACCAGCATTTTCTCCTTTTCCCATATTGTTTTCTATCCTTTCTGCTACAAATCCAATCATTTGAGTATCATTTTATTTGTTGTCTGCTAATACTTTGCAAATGAATTTGGACCAGTCTAAAATTCTGTCGTTTTGTAAGGGGTTAAATAAGACAGCAAAGGAAATGTGAAAGGATAGAAAACAATTTTAGAAAAGGAGAACATGTTGATTTCTAAGATTTTCACCTTTTCCTACCATGTTTTCAAAAGCCTACTTCTCTAAGGTCAAAAAACAGGGGCTTGTTTTAAAGTGTTAACTCTGTACCAAACAACAAAATTTTAGACATGTTCAAATTGAAAGCATTTACAGATGACAAACAAATGCAGCTGAAATAATGAAATTTGTCGGTAAAAGGTTAGAAACCATTGTGGGAAAAGGAGAAAATGGCTGGTTACCAGCATCTTCTCCTTTTCCCCACGATGTCTTCAAAAGGCTTCCCCCTCAGGGTCGTTAAAACCGGGGATTGTTTGGTAAATTGTTAAACAGTTTGAAATTGTTTATATTTCTCCAGGTGGACGCTGTGGACAAGAATGGTTTGATACTGCCTGTATCTATGTGGGTCAGGAAGTTAGACGGACAGAGGAATGAGCCTCGCTGTCTTGTCGTCATGGAACCCGTGGAGAGAACGGTGGCAACAGTAAAATTTACATCTGATGTAAGTGACCTTAACCCTTTACCAAACGACAAAATTTCAGACTCGTCCAAATTGAAAGCATTTGCAGACGACGAAATAAATGTGACTCAAAAATCGAATTTTTTCTAGGAAGGGTAGAAAACATTGTGGGAAAAGGAGAAAATGCTGGTTACCAGCATTTTCTCCTTTTTCCACAATGTTTTCAAAAGGCTTCTTTCTCAGGGTCGTGAAAACCCGGTATTGTTTGGTAAAGGGTTAACCCTTTACCACACAATCCTGAGTTTTAATGACCTTTACAAGGAAAGCTTTTGAAAACATTGTTGGGGAAAGGAGAAAATTCTGGTAACCAGTATTTTCTCCTTTTCCCACAATGTTTTCCATCATTATCAAAAATAATTTTCATCATCTGAGCCGCATGAAAATTGTTGTCTGCAAATGCTTTCAATTTGGACAAGTCTAATATTTTGTCCTTTGGTAAAGAGTTAAAGAGGCCATGTTAGCGTTTTTTTGCTGCAAAAGTGAAAATTGTTGTTAAAAGATGATAAAAAGTACAAAATGTCCTTTTTTCTGGTTTGTTGAGATGGATAAAATATGTGCAGCTTCCTGTCTGTGAACAAACCTTTTAATACCCCAGCAAAATAGATTCTTTCTTGAAGTATACGAAATCAGCCGTCACGTCTGTCCATCTGTTTGTCTCTGTACACTCGTTTAAGCCATGCTATGGCAAAAGGGCCCTTAACTCTTTACCAAACGGTAAAATTTTGGACGGGACCACATTGAAAGCATTTGCAGACAACAAATGTTTTTGAGAACTTTCTGCCATTTTCATCAAATTTAAAATTGTCGTCTGCACACTCTTTCAATTTGGACCACTCTAAAATTTATTGTTTGGGAAAGGGTTAAAGCCTGTTTTATATAACAACCGACTGAATCATGAGGTACACTAGTCCTTTGACATGCAGAAAATTTACCAAAAGCAAAAAGTTTCAGCCCAGGTCAGCCTGCGCGGATTGCACAGGCTGACCTGGGTCTATACTTTTTGAAAATGCTTTAAGCAACCTTTTCATAGTGCATGACTCTGGTATTTTTGTGTCACTAGCTGCTCCCTCAGTGTTGCTGACATTTTAATGAAACTTTGTATGACTATTTATCAAGATGCAGTTTTGGCATTAAACTGTTTACCTCACAATCCATGCTTTAATAGCTCTGAGAAAGAAGTCTTTTGAAAACACTGTGGGAAAACGAGAAAATTGTGGTAACCAGCATTTTCTCCCTTACTAACAATGTTTTTTACCCTGTCAAAGATAGATCTTACAATATGAGCCAGATTTTCACTGAAATAATGTTGAAAGCAGCATAAAACACCATTCAATCAATCAATCAATCATTGAGTTAAATTTTCATGTGTTGTCTGCAAATGCCTTCCGTAGGGATGAATGTAAAATTTTGTCACCATGTTAAAAATTTAGAGTTGAAATATTGTCTCCCCTTGAGCATAGAAGTTTGTGTGAATAAGTGAAGTTATCAAAGTACCAAGTGGTTTGGTAACGGGACATTAACCCTTTACCACACAATCCTGACTTTTAATGACCCCGAGAAAGAAGCCTTTTCAAAACATTGTGGGAAAAGGAGAAAATGCTGGTAACCAGCATTTTCTCCTTTTCTCACAATGTTTTCTAACCTTTCAGAAACAAATGCAATCATTTTAGCCACATTTAATTTGTTGTCTGTAAATGCTTTCAATTTGGACCAGTCCGAAATATTGTCATTTGGTAAAGAGTTAAACTAGATTTCATTTTGCAAGTTTTTCAGAAAATCTTAACAAGGACTGCTTATTTTCATTCCCATGCAAGCCAAGCATGTTAGCCCAGTCGAAAGGTTACAGTACTTGAAATCAGACGGTCACTGGTTTGAATACCCAGCTCTGCCAATTTCTCTCTGAAGATTGATGATAGCCACTGTGACAGGATTCATTCCTCTGTCATGGATGATCATTGTTTTTAGGATGGTTATGTGGAAAAGCAGCCAGAGGCTTGGGAAGAATATTGCGCATAGTGCTGGTAAAAGAAAATCCAGGGAAGCATTGACAGGTGTACCAGCCACAGCAATATGACTAACATAATGTTGAAAACAGCTTTAAACACCTTACAAACAAGCAAACATTGTGTGTGTGCTCTAGAATGAAACATGGAAAGAAATGCATTTAGAAAACACAAGAAATTGCAGAGGTTTTTGTATTTCAGCTGTTGTAGATACGGTTTGTAACAGTATAGCAGTAATTGCATAGCAAGTGATAAATACTTTTTAACCCTTTACCACACAATCCTGAGTTTTAACGACCCTGAGAAATAGGTCTTTTTAAAATAGTGTTGGAAAAGGAGAAAATGCTGGTCACCAGCATTTTCTCCTTTTCCCACACTGTTTTCGACCATATTAAGGACAAACTTAGTTATTTGGGCCACCTTTTATTTGTCATCTGCAAATGCCTTCAATGTGAACCAGTCTAAGATTTTTGTCGTTTGGTAAAGAGTTAACAAAGGAAAAAGTCAGTTGGCTTCATGGCTCAGTGGTAGAGTTGCTGTGGTTTTGATTGTGGTTTTGTGCCCCTTTAACCCTTTACCACACACTTCTGAGTTTTAACAATACTGAGGAAGAGGCCTTTAGAAAACATTGTGGGAATAGGAGAAAATGCTGGTAACCAGCATTTTCTTCTTCCCATAGTGTTTTCTACCCTTCAAAAGAGCATTTTCAGTTTTTTAGTCACATTTGTTGTCTGCAAATGCTTTCAATTTGGCCAAATCTAAAATTTTGTCGTTTGGTAAAGAGTTGACAAAATATCTCAGGATTTGACGACCTAGATGTAGGGGGCTTTTGAAACCATTGTGGAAAAAGGAGAAAATGCTAATAAGCAGCTTTTTCACCTTTTCCCACAATGTTTGATGCCAATTCAAATACATTGCATCATTTGAGCTGCTTTTAATTTGCCATCTGCAAATACATGAAAAATGGATAAGTTTGAAATTTTTGGTCTGGTAAAGAGTTAAGTGTTCTACAAACATAAGATCCTGATACTAAATGTTTACCACTTATTTTTGTCTGTTATTTGACAGGGTACAGTGCTCGGCTGTGATGATAAGCTTGCCTATTTACATGGTTACCATGGTCCCCATCAAGTTCAAGGTCTGCACATCAAAGATCTTATCCCCGCCCTGAAACTTCCGGAACCCGGAGAAAGGCTTAAAAAGGTAATCATTGCTGCAATGTTCTTGCAAGTCAACTCTTTATCAGCCGACAGTATTTTAGAATTGTTGAAAATAAATTTAAAGAAAATGGGGTGTGCTCTGTGAAAAGAAGGTTAAATGTATCTGCAAAAATTATCGACCCCAGGTCAGCCTGCGCAGGCTGACTGGGGTGGATACTTTTTGCTATAGGTCCATTTTTTGGATTTTGTTGGACCAGTGTACTTCATGATTCAACTGTTGGTTGTTATACAAAATGGACTTTATGGATCCATAATTGTGTGATGACTTGCTTGGCATCACGCAGTTCGAAGATGCATCAAACCCCCTTTCACCAGAGCATGGCTCATATACAAATTAACTCTTTACCATACAATCCTGAGTTTTGTCAACTCTGAGGATGAAAGCCTTTTGAAAACATTGTGGGAAAGGAAACTTTAAAAAAAAAAATGATTGAAACTGATTTATCTATCTCCTGCAGGAAGTGAAGAAGCAGAGAGCGACAGGTCGGACGAAAGATGGAGCAAGTTTTCCGCTGAGTATTGCCTTGGAGGTTATTTACGATGATGAAGATGATGTGTCCTTAAATATAGAGGAAGATACTGAGATTTATAAAGGAGTCATTTGGGTGTTTGCTAACATCAGCGGACTGATCACTTTCCTTCCTGATGGAACCATACACAGTATAAATGATAACTTCTCTCTCATGCTGTTTGGCTATAAATCAGCGGAGGTCATAGGAAAGGTAGGTCTGTTGCAGCTAGGTTTTGTTTAGTGCAAAAGCTGGTTGTTGCTTGGTCATTTTTTTTTTTGAGAGTTAAAAGGATGGAAAACAGTATTGAATCAGCATTTTCGCCTAAGACCTTATTCAGCAATGTTTCAAAAAGGTGTTATCTTTGGGGCTGTGAAATTTATTTTATTTGTCTGGTGATTTATGCAGCTTTCAAAGTTTATTTCATTAATACCATGGTGACAGCTCTCATATTCCTGTATGTCCTGGGATCCACAAGTACAAGAACCCATGAACAGACCCACAAAAAACTCTGTGCTTTTGGTGAAGATTAACCCAAGCTTCCAAGCTACTAATCCTTCACTTTACCACTGAGCCACACAGGACCAGGGGGGAGGAGGCAGTGCAGAGTCTGTAGTGTGCAGGACTTGAAAATGGGGGGTTGCAGGATCCAATCCCCAGCTCTGCCAATGTCTTTTGATGATTGTGATTGTGACAAGATTTAATCCTCTGTCGCTGCTGACAACTCTTGATGATAGCCATGTTGGAAAGCAACCAATGGCTTGGGAAGAATACTGTGCAAAATACTGGTTCAGCCACATATGGTTTTTTAGGATCAAACTTAAATAATCAACTCCCATGCTTTTTTACTTTCAGAATATTTCCATGTTGATACCTGATTTCTATGAGATACTTGATCTTGTAGATGACAGTATGCCCCTCCCACCTACAGGAGAGGGTCTGAATATCAGTGCTACTAACTCGGTAAACAGCAGGGACAGTGGTAGACATTCATCTAGATCCAGTAGTAAAGGTAGTACCCATTTACTGTACCCTTATACTGCTGAATGAATGAAATTTATAGTATAGTTTAAACACGCTTTTTAGCTCACCTAAGCTCGAAGTGCTCAAGGTGAGCTTTTGTGATTGTGCTGTGTCTGGCGTCCTTTGTCCGGCGTGCATCGAGTGGTTGTCAACATTTACCTTGTGTGCAGCCTACAGGCCACATTTTCAGCCAGATCCTCATGAAACTTGGTCAGAATGTTTGTCTTGATGAATTCTTGGACAATTTAGAAATGGGTCATGTGGGGTCAAAAAGTAGGTCACAGGACCAGATCTTAGGAAAACCTTGTGTGCACTCTAGAGGCCACATTTTCTGCCTGATACTCACGAAACATGGTCAGAATGTTTGTCTGGATAAAATCTTGGACAAGTTTGAAATTGAGTCATGTCGGGTCAGAAAGTAGGTCACGGGGCCAATTCTTAGTAAAAGCTTGTGTGCACTCTAGAAGCCACATTTTCAGCTTGATACTCCTGAAACTTGGTCAGAATGTTTGTTTTGGTAAAATTTTAGACACGTTCAAAATTGGAACACGGTGGGTCAAAAAGTAGGTCACGGGGCCAAATCTTAGAAAAACCTTGTGTGCTCTCTAGAGGCCACATTTTGAGCCTGATACTCATGAAACTTGGTCAGAATGTTTGTCCAGATATAATTTTGGACAAGTTTGAAATTGGGTCATGTGGGTCAAAAAGTAGGTCACTGGACCAAATCTTAAAAAAACCTTGTGTGCACTCCACAAGAGGCCACATTTTTAGCCTATTACTAATGAAGCTTGGTCAAAATGATTGTCTGGATGAAATCTCTGATGAATTTAAACTTGGATGATGTTGGGTCAAAAAGTAGGTCACAAGCCAAATCTTTGAAAAACCTCGCGTACACTCTAGAGGCCGCATTTTCAGCCTGATACTTACGAAATTTGGTGAAAATGTTTGTCTTAATAAAATCTTGGACACATAGGAAATTGGATCATGTCGAGTCAAAAAGTAGGTCACAGAGCTGAATCTTAAAATAAACTTGTGTGCACTCTAGAGGCCACATTTTCAGCCTGATACTCATGAAACTTGGTCAGAATGTTTGTCTTGAAAAAATCTTGGACAAGTTTGAAATTGGGCACCACATCGGGTCAAAAAGTAGGTCACAGGGCAAAATCTTAGAAAAACCTTGTATGCACTCTACCAGCCACATTTTTAGCCTTATACTCATGAAACTTGGTCAGAATGTTTGTCTGGATAAAATCTCGGAAGAGAATGATATCATGTCATGTTAAAAAGTAGGTCACGGCCAAATCTTAGAAAAACTTTGTGTGACTCTACAGGCCACGTTTTGAGCCAGATTCAAAATTCAACGATGGGCTAAATCGGTCAAAAAGTAGATCAGTTACACTAATGCGTTTTACATCATCATGACCAGGATCTTTTCAGCCCTATCAATCCTTGATGACCTTACTCAGGTGAGAGCTTTAGGGCCATTATGGTTTTTTTTTTGCCGAGCCCCGGTAGCTCAGTTGGTAGCTTACAGGACTTGAGAACAGGAGTTCGCTGGTTTGATGCCCGGCTTGGCCAATTTCTTTCCAGGGATTGATGATTGTCATTACTACATGATTCATTCCTCTCTCACCGCTGACCATTGTTTCGACGATGGTTATGTGGAAAAGCAGCCGGTGGCTTGAAAAGAATACTGTGCGGAGTACTGGTAAAAGAAACTCCAGGAAAGCATGGATAGGTGCACTGACCACTGCGATATAACTAATAATGTTGAAAATGGTATTAAACCCTATACAATCAATCAATAAACACACTTTTAGAAAAGGGTATTTAATGTGTGTCACTTTGTGTGAAAAAGTATCGACCCATGCCAACTTGAGCAGACTGTGCAGGCTGACATGGTTCAAAACTTTTTGCCATTTGTTAATTTTGTACCTGTCAAAGGACCGTTCTCCAGATTCAGTTAATTGTCAGACTAACTGGATCTTATGGATGTCTGATTATGCGATGACTTGCTTGGTATAATGCGTCATGGTGATGCATTACACCCCCTTTTGCCAGAGCATGGCTTATGCGATTCATATTATTTAACTCTTTACCACACAATCCCGACTTTTAATGACCCTGAGAAAGAAGCCTTTTGAAAACATAGTGGGAAAAGGAGAAAATGCTGATAACCAGCATTTTCTCCTTTTCCCACAATGTTTTCTACCCTTCCCAAAACAAATATTAATTTTTCAGTCACATTTATTTTGTCGTCTGCAAATGCTTTCAATTTGGACAAGTCTAAAATGTCGTTTGGTAAAGGGTTAAGAGAATGGCTTTATACAAATGCAAAAGGAATTGACTCGGGTCAGCCTGCACAGGCTGATCTGGGTCAATACTTTTTGCTTTTGGTAAATTGTTTGCATTTCAAAGGACAATTCTACCATATGGTTTGGCCAATCTTTCGATAAATTGGATCCATATTATGCAAACAATTAGCCAGCTATAATGCATTACGACGGTACATTAAACTCCCTTTTCCTGATGCGACGGTCATATTTATTTCATATGAAAGAAGAGTATTTTGAACTTAACTCTTTACCACACGACAAAAATTTTAGACTTGTCAAAATTGAGAGCATTTGCAGATGACAATTCAAATTTGGCTCTAGTGATGGAATTTGTCTTTGATAGGGTAGAAAATATTGTGGGAAAAGGAGAAAATGCTGGTTACCAGCATTTTCTCCTTTTCCCACAATGTTTTCGGAAGGCTTCCTCCTCAGGGTCTTCAAAACTCGGGATTGTGTGGTAAAAGGTTAATCAATCCAGGTAATTGATTCCTGGAATCTTTAACCAGAACTTGTGCTCTGACGTAGGCGGTTCCAAAACTCAACTCTTTACCAAAGGGCAAAGTTTTCGACTGGTCCAAAATGAAAGAATTTGCAGACGAAAAAGCAAATATGTCTCATATGATTAAATATGTCTTAGACAGGTAAGAAAATATCATGGGAGTAGGACAATATG
This sequence comes from Tridacna gigas, assembly GCA_945859785.2. Taxonomy (NCBI): domain Eukaryota; kingdom Metazoa; phylum Mollusca; class Bivalvia; order Cardiida; family Cardiidae; genus Tridacna; species Tridacna gigas. The sequence goes on from OX244028.2 coordinate 107,512,470, forward strand.
CTGGTTACCAGCATTTCTCCTACATTCGCAAAGATGTTTTCAGAAGTCTTCTTCTGTACTGTTGTTGAAACATTAGATTGTTTGGTAAAGGGGTAACTCGTCACCCTGTACCATTCAATCCCGACTTTTAACGACCATGAGGTGGAAGGCTTTTGAAAACATTGTGGGAAAAGGAGAAAATGCTGGTAACCAGCATTTTCTCCATTTCCCATAATGTTTTCCAACTCTATCAAGGACAAATTTCATCATTTGAGCCACATATACTTTGTCGTCTGCAAATGATTTCATTTTGGATCAGTCTGAAATTTTGTCGTTTGGTAAAGAGTTAAACCAAATGGCAGAATATTAGACAGGTCCAAGTTAAAAGCAATAGCAGACGATAAGTTAAATTTTACTCATAACATGAAATGTGTTTTTCATAGGAAAGAAAACATTGTGGGAAAAAGAAAAAAATGCTTGTTACCGGCATTTTCTCCTTTTTTCACAATGTGTTCAGAAGTCTTCTTCTCTAGGATTGTTGTAACTGGGGATTGTTTGGTAAGTAGTTGACCCTGCTCATCAGGAGATTAGAACCTCTAATATTGTATCTAGTTTGGCTGATATGAAAATAGAGCAATGAGAGATTTAACTCATTACCAAACAACAAAATTTTGGACTTGCCCAAATTGAAAGCATTTGCAGACGACAATTTAGATCTGGATCAGATGATGGAATTTGAATATAAAAGGGTAGAAAACATAGTGGGAAAAGAAGAAAATGCTGGTTATCATGTTTTCAAAAGCCTCCTTCTTCAAGGTTGTTAAAACATGGAATTATTGGTAAAGGGTTTAACCTAGGGTAGAGGCTTACCTGCCACAAATTCATAAAGGTATGACTTATATTTGAGCACTGCTCTGGCAAAAGGGGGCTTAATGCATGTCTGTGATGCGTTATACAAAGCAAGTCATCACATAATTTGTGGATCCATAAAATCCATTTCCTCTAACAACTGATTGAATCTTGAGTTAGACATGCAAAAAATTGACCAATAGCAAAAAGTTTTGACCCAGGTCAGCCTGCACAGCATTAAACCCCCTTTTCACAGAGCATGGCTCATTTTTATTAACAATGATTCAGGCACCAGTAACACAGACAGTGAAGATCAAGGGATTGGTTCTAGTGTTGTGTCAAGTTTGGCCAATATGAAAATAGAACCAGGAGAGTTTAACATAGGTCTACCAGGGATCACGTCCACACCCAACAAACCAAGTGTAGCTGATGTATTGACTAAAAGGTAACTTGTTTCGTAAGCTATATCTGGCATGAAGTGTTTTCAGGTGTTACAGCATAATGATATTTTGTCATCGGGTTCACCAACCATATGTAAGAATGTTCTTAGTCTTATTTTCTGAGATTTTCTGAATTAGAAAGTAACACAACTTCATTTGGTTTATCCAATCAGAAGTTGTGTTACTTTCAAATTTAGAAAATGCTGGAGAATAAGAATAAGAATGTTCTCAGGAATGGTTGGTGAATACAGACCCAGATCTATCTGTGAATGCAGACTATTCATTTAACCCTTTCCCAAACGACAAATTTTGGACTAGTCCAAATTGAAAGAGTTTGCAGACGACAATTTTAAATTTGATGAAAATGGCAGAAAGGTCTCAAAATGGGTAGAAAACACTGTGGGAAAAGGAGAAATTCTCGTTACGAGCAATTTCTCCTTTTCCCACAGTGTTTTCAAAAGACTTGTACTGCAGACATGTGAAAACCAGGGCTTGTTTGGGAAAGGGTTAACCCTTTACCACGAACAAAGTCTGGTTTAATGTCCCATTTACTCTTTACCAGGTGACAAAATCTTAGATTTGTCCAAATTGAGAGCATTTGCAGACAACAATTCCAGTGTGGCTCAAATGATGAAATTTGTCTTTGATAGGGTAGAAAACATTGTGGGAAAAGGAGAAAATGCTGGTAACTAGCATTTTCTCCCTTTTCAATAATGTTTCCTCAGGGTTGTTTAAACTCGGGATTGTGTGGTAAAGGCTGAACAAAAACTGTATCAGATCTGCTAAAAATTTTGCTGACCTTGTATGCACAAGCAGGAATATCAATAAATTGAATTGTTACTGCTGTACTGTTTTTTGAAAAAAATATACTGTGTCATGTTTGCCTCAAGCACTGAATTGATTCATTGCCTTTTACTCAAGCCATTTTGACAAGGAGAAAAGAAATGAGCCATGCTCTGGCAAAAGGGGGCTTAATGCATCTGCATTATGCATGATACCAAGCAAGTCATCACATAATTATGGATCCATAAAATTCATTATATCTAACAACTGACTGTATCATAAGGTAGACTGGTCCTTTGACATTCAAATAATTGACCACCAGCAAAAAGTTTAGGCCCGGGTCAGCCTGCGCGGACTGCACAGGCTGACCTGGGTCGATACTTTTCGCAGATGCATTAAGCCCCCTTTTCACAGAGCATGGCCCAAATGTGTGTAGATGCTATTTTAGATCCAGACATCTGGTACGGTAGAACATTTATGAGTCATTTTACTTCAGCATTTCTTATTTCCATACTATGCACCAATGACCACTGTAGGAGGACAAGGTAGTATTTATCAGTTTTGTTTAGACATTCATATTCAGAAGTTTATCAGGAGAAAAAACGATAACTCCTGCTTTGTTCCCTGCCAACTGAGAGAAACTCTGAAACTCTCTTGAAAAAAAAAAAGAAAGCATTCAATCATACAAACAAGACTAAAGACTTTTTTAATTCACATCTTTACCAGAAACAAAATTTTAGACTCGTTCAAAGTAAAATTATTTGATGACCACAAATTGTATTTCATTCAAATGAGGTGAGTTGTCTTTTAAAGGAAAGAAAACATTGTGGGTCAAGGAGAAATGCTGGTTACCTCCATTTTCTCCATTTCCCACAAAAGATTTCTTTACCAGGGTCATTAACCCTTTACCACACAATGACGCCTTTTGACGCCCCTGGGAAAGAAGCCTTTTGAAAACATTGTGGGAAAAGGAGAAAATGCAGGTAACCAGCATTTTCTCCTTTTCCCACTATGTTTTCTACCCTATCAAATAAAAATTGCACCATTTTAGCATAATTGAAATTGTCGTCTGCAAATGCTTTCAATTTGGAGAAGGCTAAAATTTTGTCGTCTGGTAAAGGGTTAAAACACAGGATTGTGTGGTAAAGGGTTAAAAACGAATTAATGTGAAAAACTGAAACTTAAAATAGATTGACAAGAAAAGTGGTTACAAAACTAGTGCTTATTGATCAAGGACCCCTCAAGCTGTGATTTTGGTAATCAGGGTTTTCTCCTATTCCAACCCCCACTCCCTCCAACCTATTAATATTTTCAAGAAATTTCTTCTTCAGGGTCATTGAAGCATGAAATCAGTTAGTAAAGGTTTAACTGTGATACATGTAACATGTTTTTTTAAATTTGGGAAAAATACCTGAGCCATGCTCTGTGAAAGGGAGGTTCAATGTATCTGCCAAAAGTATCAACTCGGGTCAGCCTGCTTGGTCGCACAGGCTGACCTGGCTCAAAATGTTTTGCTACTAGTTGATTTCCTGCTTGGCAAAGGACCAGTCTACCTCATTATTCAGTCTGTTTTTTTCGACAAAATGGGTTTTATAGATCCATAATCATGTTACGACTTGCTTGGTATCATGCATAAGAGAGATGCATTAACCCGTAACCACACATTCACAACATTTAATGACCCAAGAAAGAAGCCTTTTGAAAATATCCCACTATATTTTGTACCCTGTGAAAGGCAAATTTCATAATTTGTGCAAAATTTGTCTTCTGCAAATGTTTCCAATTTGGAACAGTCTAAAATTTTGTCATTTGGTAGAGTTAAACCCCCATTTCACAGACCATGACTCAATATATTTTCAGGCAAAGCTGTGATACTGAGGAAACAGATTCTATGATAACTCCAAAAGATGACTTGTCTGTTGATAAAAAGGTAAAAGCTGTAGAAACTCCAGACATTGAAGTCCCCTTGAATCCTTCACCAAGTCACAGTACTGTTTCTACCTCCAGCAGTGATACTCTTCTAACAGCAAGGGAGGTAAATCTGGCAGATATAAGTGTGAATAGTCCTCCTTGCCAAAAGGGGAATGAGTCATTTAGTGTTGATAAATTGGAAGAAAATAGATCTGCTACAGCTGTCAGAAGTCTTGATAGTAAATTGGGCAATAGAGAACCATGTAACAAAGACTCAGCAGTCTTTCCTGATAAAGTTGTTGAAAAACATGAAGACAGACTGATGTGTATAGAATCTTTAACTTCTGATTTAACAGACAAACAAGAAAAAGTGGAAAATAAGGATGAGCAGAATACTGCTAACATGGCTGATGTTGTCGTGACACCAGCGGGTGAATTAACAGATTCTGTACCCACAACGGTTGTTTGTTCAATAGATAAACATACAGGTAAATATGAATCTGTAAATACTGTAAGTTCAAAATCAGCTGAGGATGATCTAAAGGTTGTGGCTGATATTGACAGTGTTCTAAAATGTGATAATGAGTTAAGAGCTGAAGGTCAAGTATTGGAGACAAGTGATCAAACTTATTCTGCTCTAGTTGACAGACACAAGTCAAGGATACGTAAAAGTGACATTATTGACTCACCCAGTTTATCAGACATTGTGGATGTAAATTCTACGAGTGATTCTCCAGGAATGGACAGTTCTGCCGTAAATGGTGGAGATGAACTGGAAGATTCCACATCAGATGAAAGTTCAGGCTTGAATACGACTGATGATCTGATAGCTGCATCTGTAGGACATCTAAGACTAGAAACTTCACTTAAATATAGACTTGGTGAAGAGTCAACTGGTAAAGACTCTGTAGGAAATTCAATACAGCAAAAATCTTCACCCTCAAACAGTGATGGAAAAGAAATTAATGTTTCACAATCAGATTCTGACAAAGAAAATTGTCCTAATGATGTTGTTTGTTCTTCTAAAGCAGGTCAGGAGCAAAGTTTGGACGATATAGATGGTCCGGTGTCAGCTGCTGACATTTCCATGATAGATATGATAGAAAATGTTGATGAATCGTCGCTTCATAAATCAAGCATCAGTCAGTTTCTTAACTCAAGGTGTAGTAGTCGTAGCAGGTACCTCGATGATTCAAACGGCTCTTTCTACAGAAGTAACGTAAGTCAAAATCAACACAACTGGTCTAACAATGGAGTAGAAGTATACCATCCAACAGGAGTGCCTTCACCGCCGTTACATAACCAAACTGGAAACGAAAGTAACAGTTGTTATTATGATACCAGTGATTACACTGATGTATGTTCGCCAAGTTTGCGAAGCTTTGAGCAACATGAGAAAGGAGTGAATTACTTAACTAAGTCCAGAAATGGGTCAAGGTCATCCGATTATAGTTCAAATGGGACAATGACCTTGCCAGAAGGAAGTTTTCAAGGTCACTGCCAGCACAGAGATCTTTCTCTGTTAGGTGAGTGTCTGAGCATATAGTTATGTAATTTTTAACCTTTTACCAAACAATCCCGAGTTTTAGAGACCCTAAACATGAAGTCTGTTGAAAAAATTGTGGGAAAAGGAGAAAATGCTGGTAACCAGCATTTTCTGCTTTTCCCAGAATGTTTTCTTCGCTTCCAAAGACAAGTTTCAGTTTTTGAGTCACTTTTATTTTTTTTGTCTGCAGAAGCTTCCAATTTCGGTATATCTGACAATTTTTTATTTATTGAAGGGGTCAAACTGATGTGCAGATTGGTAATTATTGAATTCATAAAACGTTATTCATTCTCTAAAACATATGAGGCATGCCCTGGCAAAAGGGGGCTTAATGCATCTCTGTGATGCATTGTACCATTCAAGCCATCACATAATTATGGATCCATAATAGCAACTTTTTTGAACAACCGACTTGATCATGAGTTAGACTGGTCCTTGGACATACAGAAAATTGACCAATAGCGAAAAGTTTCGGCCCAGGTCAGCCTGCGTGGATTGCATTAAGCCCCCTTTTCACAGAGCGTGGCTCATGTATTGCGTATCCTTATTAGAACCTTCTGGACGGGACAAGTCTGATGAGTATCAGTGGCATAAGTTTTAGTGAAGAACTTGAAAGATAAATGTATACATGTAACATGAGGGTTGAAACAGAAAAGAAGTTCATCCATAGTTAAGAGTAAAGAATTTCATTCATCATTAAGAGCTTATAGAACATAGGAAGATTTGTGATAGATTTTAACTGTTTCCTTCACAGTAAAATATATTGTTCGAAAAGAGCCAGTGTAGAGATTCAGGCCCTTGTGAGACATATTTTTTTTTATTTTTAGCTTAGCTATTTTTGGAGAAAACATCAAGGTATCGTCGTAACCTTGGCATCGTCATCTTTGTCGTCGTGCAAAACTTTGACTTGACATTTTATAATATCTGATACTGAAGATATTTACTTCAAACTGGGACAACTTATTTACTATTCAAAGGGGAACCCATACAAGAAGGGCAGATAACCAATAAAATATTATGACACAGTTATGCCCCTTTTTGGACTTAGAAGTTCACTGAATATCAGGCAACTGAAGCCAAGCATTGGCACCCGCAAGTGGTGGTCTTGTTTTATTCTTTTTTCTATCTTGTATATAATTTGTCATTTGTGTTTCAATACTGTGTCATTTTCAAGCACTTTTTCAAATGCCTTTTAACACATTACTTGTACACAACTTCTTTTTCTTCCAGACCCCTTTTTGGAACATTGTGGCAGAAGGAAGAATTAGTTATTTTCCATATTCATGTGAATTGATAGCTTAGTTTTTATACTGCTAATTCTATATAACTACAGGAATAGTCTTTCAAATGAAGCGTGTTCAACTGGATGATGGGAACAGTGTTTACTGTATGTGGGTGTCGAGGGACCCGGAAGAACCTGGAGAATGTGGGCGCTCCTACGCAAACTTAACCCTCGCCTCTAGTCTGAACAGTACAATGGACCAATCAAACTGTAGCTTGGGAGAGGTAAGAATATCTTGGAATATTCATTCTATTGAAAGTCAAATTTGTCGTAACTCTCTACTAAAGGACTTGATTTCAGACTTGTCAGAATTAAGAGCATTTGAAGATGGGAAATCTTTTGTGTCTTAACTCTTTACCGAACAGTTCTGACTTTTAACGACCCTGAGAAAGAAGCCTGTTGAAAACATTTTGGGAAAAGGAGAAAATGCTGGCAACCAGCATTTTCTCCTTTTTCCACGATGTTTTCTACCCTTCCCAGAACAAATTTCATTTTTTCGGTCACAATTATTTTGTTGTCTGCAAATGCTTTTAGTCTAAAATTTTGTGGTTTGGTAGAGAGTTAACTCTTTACCAAATGACAAAATTTTGGACTTGCCAAAATCAAGAGCATTGGCAGATAACAAATTGAATGAGGCTCCAATTGAGAAATTTATTTTTGAAAGGATGGAAAACTTCGTGAGAAAAAAAATGCAAGTTCCCAGCCTTCATCCTTCATCCTTTTCCAACAACATTTCAATGTTTGCAAAAGACTGCTTCTTCAGGGCTGGTAAATTGCAATGGGGGTGAAACAGCCTTGTTAGGAAACAAAACTAGCCTCATAAGAAAGGTGGCTGTTGAACACAGACTCACTTCTGTTTAAAAGTAAGAGTTCAGAACTAAGGATTGTGGTTGCATATTGAAGGTGATTGTATTCCCTTCTACCAAACAATCCTTCTGTCTCATGACATTGAAGAAGAAGGGTAGCATTTCGTCCATTTTTTTCTCACTTTGTTTTCAAAATAACCTTTCCTTTTGGTCATAAAAACATGGGATGGTTTATTGATGCACAATACATTGTTTTAATATCGACGTTTTTAGCTAATCACGTAAAACAAGGTTGAGAAAAGTTCTTTACTTTAAATCTTCTGGTATTGATAGTTACAACTTTAATTTCTTAACCCATTAGTAACAATTTCATGTTTTCACAAACCAAGAGAAACAGCCTTGAAAACACTGTGGGAAATGGAGAAAATGCTGATAAACATTTTCTTCCGTTTTCTCACAATTTTTCCTGCCTTACTAAAGAAAAAAAAAAAAAAAACCCTCCATCTTTTTTAACCCTTTAGCACAGAACAAAATTTTAGACCCGTCCAAATTGAAAGCATTTGCAGACGACAATTTCACTGTGGCTCAAATGATGTGATTTTTCTTTGATAGAGTAGAAAACATTGCGGGAAAAGTAGAAAATACTGGTTACCGGCATTTTCTCCTTTTCCTACAGTGTTTTCAAAAGGCTTCTTCGTCAGGGTCAATAAAAGTTGGCATTGTGTGGTAAACCGTTAAACATTTTAAATTTGTCGTTGGCAAATGCTTTTAGTATGGACGAGTCTAAAGTTTTGTGGTCTCCGATAGTGGTAATAACTGAATTTACCTTCCTTCATTGTTAGATTCTTACAGAGAGAGCTCAGTCAGCCTCAAAAGATTTCTTAGATGAGGAAGAGGAAGGTCAGCAATCAGGGCCCGTAACTCATGTAGAGACTGAGGAAGATAGAGCCATCAATTACGGGCCTTACAACAAGTTCTATGATACTCTGTATTCAATTGGAAAAGGAGCCTTTGGGTTTGTGAAACTGGCTCAGAGCAAGAGAGACAGGAAGCAGGTATACATGTCATTTTAGCCTTTCCCACATGTCAAATTTTAGACTCTTCCAAATTTAAAAACATCTGCGGAAGACAAATTTAAAATTGGTACAAATGGGCTAGAAATTCTCTGATAGGATAGAAAACATTGTGGGAAAAGGAAAAAATGCTCATTACCAGCATTTTCTCCTTTGCCCACAATGCTTTTAAATGCTTTCTCAGGATTGTTTTAAGCTTTTCCATATTCAAAACATGTGCAGAAGACATTTAAAAAAGGTACAAATGACTTTTAATTCTCTGATAGGATAGAAAACATTGTAGGAAAAGGAGCAAAAGCTGGTTTTAAATGCTTTCTCCCACAGGGTCATTGAAACTTTGGATTGTTTGTTAGAGGGTTAACTCTTTACCAAACAACAAAATTTTAGACTGGCCCAAATTGAAAGCAGTTGCAGACAACAAAATAAATGGGACTGAAAAACTGAAATTTGTTTTGGGAAGGGTAGAAAACATTTTGGGAAAAGGAGAAAATGCTGGTTACCAGCATTTTCTCCTTTTTATACGCCCGTCGAAGACGGGACGTATTATGGGATCACCTGTGGTGGGCGGGCGGGCGGGCGGCGTCCAGTTCTTTGTCCGGAGCATATCTCCAAAACTATACTACCTACGGTTATGAAATTTCATGCGTGGATAGATCTCATCAAGGGGGAGTGCAGTGCACAGGAATCATAACTCTTGCTTCCTTAATTTTTGACTTATTTTCATACTTGAATTTTGTCTCGAGCATATCTCCAAAACTATACTACCTATGGCTATGAAATTTCATGCGTAGATAGATCTCATCAACTGGGAGTGCAGTGCACATGAACCATAACTCTTGCTTAATTTTTGACTTATTGCTCTTTCTTTATTTTGAAACTTTAATTTTGTCCAGTGCATATCTTCAGAACTATACTAGCTAAGGATATGAAATTTAATGCGTGGATACATTCCATCAACGGGAAGTGCTGTGCATATAAATTTCAACTCTTGCTTGCTTAATTTTTCAGTTATTGCCCTTTCTTGTTTTTTTTTCGAACTTGAATTTTGTATGATGCATATCTCTCAAACTATACTACCTTGGGTTATGAAATTTTAGGGCTGGATACATCTCATCAAGGAGTAGTGCAGTGCACATGATATATAAATTGCTTATTTTTTATGTACCAGCATTTTCTCCTTTTCCCACAATGTTTTCTACCCTTTCCAAACCAAATTTCAATTTTTGAGTTACATTTAGTTTGTCAACTGCAAATGATTTCAAGTTGGACTAGTCCAAACTTTTGCTGTGTGGTAAAGAGTTAATAGTAATACAATAATAAACAAGAGTTCCGTCAACACAAATACACTGCCATTATCTTCAATCAACAGTAAAAAAAATATTCTGCACTACTATTTTTCTATACCTCCCCTTTATCATTATTATGCCCCAACTTTACAACTTGGGGTAAGACGGGCATATCTTGCGACAATTTGCCGCTCTTGTTGCAAATACATTAAGCCCCCTTTTCACAGCATGGCTCAAATTGTTCAGTCACTTTTCCAAACAACAAAATTCTAGACTGGTCTTTGCTGAAAGCATAATGAATCAAAATGCAAAATGGAGCTAAAAATGATGAAAGTCGTCTTTGAAGGGGTATAAAACATGGAAAATGGAGAAAATCAGCATGATAATTTGATGAAGGATTAAACTTTAAACAAAGAGCCATTATTCATTGATTGTAGAAACTGGGTAAAATTTGAGGGCCGAGCGGGATAGCTCGGGGCCTTAATGTTAAGCTTGGGCAATTTCTTCATTATCTTCCACTAATTGGCATTTTGCAAATACATAACCTGTCTGATATGATCATTCTGGGTACAAAACCGGACTACTTTTCAAGGCTGCAATCAATGCAATGAGTTTCAAAATAAAGTATACATTTACTTTCTCACCTACTGTATAAGATTTCATCAAGCTATGGTTAGATAGCATATAACCTATGCACCAGCCATTTATAAACATAGCCCATATAAGTTTGGGAAACAGATGTGGTATAAGCCCAGCAAGGTGGGGATGTTATTTTTGTTGTCAGTCTGTTGCACTTATCCCGGTTTTCCCCATGTTCAAATTTAGAAACTGTCTAGAGAGATTTGCAGTAAACAATCGGTAATATAGAAAATATCTTCCCTGTTTGAAATCATTTTGTTTTTTAAGAAATTTGTATCGAAGAACTGGCTTGATTTTTCCACAGACATATTATTAATTGCCATTTTGCTCCTGCATTTTTAAGCGGAAATTTACCAACCGTATATTAATATTTATCTGTACAGGATAGTAATGCTTCATAGTAGACCGGTCAAATCTTCAAAAAATATTGACATGAACAGACAACACAATTTCTTTTCAAGGAACTGATGATTGTAATTGTGATGGGATTCATTCCTATCTCACCACTGATCATCATTTTGACGATGTTTATGTGGAAAAGCAGACCGTGGCTTGGGAAGAATATTGTGCAAATTAGTGGTAAAAGAAACTCTAAGAAAGCATGGATAAGTGCACTGGCTGCAGAGATAAAACTGAAATAATGTTGAAAAGGACAGAGAACACCATTAAAACAAACAAAAATCATTTACTTGATTACGTGCTAATATACATGTATATTATTGAATGTATTTTGGGCCAGAGGCCTTTTATTACAATAGGTATTTTATAATTAGTGTCATGTGTTTATTTTAAAGGTGGTTGTGAAGTTCATTAGAAAAGCTAAAGTATTCAATGACTGTTGGGTGCAGGATGATGTATATGGTAGAATACCTTTAGAAGTGAGTCTACTGGTGAAAATGGATCACCCAAATATTGTCAAGGTTTGTATAATTGTTGTTATAACCCCATCTACGAAGTAGATGGGGGTATACTGGTTTCACCATGTCGGTCTGTCTGTCTATCCATCCATCCATCCGTCAATCCATCCAGGTTTTCCTTTCTGTGCTCTAACTCAAAAGCCATTCTAGGACCCTGAAACTTGCTCTTGACCCAAGGAGCTGCCCTATTGTTTTGGGGTTACATAGGTCAAAGGTCAAGGTCACAGGTGAATTTTGTTTGAAAATCGTTTCCATGCTCTTACTCAAAAGCTGTTTGACCTAGGACCCTGATACCATATACAAGTGTTGCTCATGATCCAAGGAGGTTGTGGGTCACATGGGTCAAAGATCATGGTCACAGGTGAACTTTGTTTGAAAATCATTTCTGTGTGCTAACTCAAAAGCCGTTTGACCTGCGACTCTTAAACTTTATATAAGGGTGACTCATGACCCAAGGAGGTGCCCCATTGTTTGTGGGTCACATGGGTCAAAGGTCAAGGTCACAGGTGAAATGTGTTTGAAAATTGTTTCCGTGCTCTTGTAAATGGTACGATTTAAACTTTGTACCAGGTGATATTTAGCCACAACAGAGAAATCCTATCAAAAATCTTTTTGCTATAATTGGACAGATACTGGATGTGTTTGAGAATGCCGAGTTTGTTCAGATGGTGATGGAGAAACATGGATCAGGGATGGACCTTTTTGAGTTTATAGATCGGAGTCCTTGCATGGACGAGCCATTAGCAAGCTACATATTTAGACAGGTAATGTTTCCATGCTTACATGACCTGAGTTTATAGATCTGTTATAGATGGACAAAGACCATCATATGAGCTATTTTTGTCGTCAAATTCTTTAGCCCTTTACCAAACAATCCCAACTTTCATTGACCCCAAGTAAGAAATCTTTTGAAAACATTTTCTCCCTTTCCCGCAGTGTTTTCTAACCTAAAGACTTATCTTATCAATTACTTCAGAAAGACCAGTTGTTGAACCCTTACTGAGTGACACATTATCAGTGTTATACTATACCCATGATGCTGTAAAACTGGAAATATTTGCATTGTGGAAATCTTCATGATTTTCGTGTGTTGATAAAAATCACAAAGATATTTGCTAGTGTAAATTTAAGCTACAGTAAGGTATATTTTTTCCTAGACAACAGGTCATGTAAGTGATTGACTGGGACCCCTGTTGACATCACTGAGTGCCTTTTTTTCATCATAGTCGACCAGAAAACCAGTCTAGTGGCAGTTAGTACTACCAATTAAACATGTTTAATCGAAGTAAAAATGGAGATTTATTATATAGTGAATAATAGGTTAGTTTTACAGTTCACACTTAAAGCAGAAATTTTGGAATTCTGTTTTTAGCTTTTACAGAAATTAAAACGTGTAAGGTCGGTATTTGGTAATTTTTGACAGTAGAAATTAGTCTCGAAAAAGTTAATTAGGCTTGCCAAAGGTTTGCTCAAAAATCACTTTTTTAAATGTCAAAAACACTTTGGGTCAGATCCTATAAATCTCTTGTTGAACATGTACTTGTTTGTTACAGATGGTGTCAGCTGTGTCCTATTTACACAGTAAAAACATACTACACAGGGACATTAAGGATGAGAATGTGATTGTCAATGAACAGTTTCAGATCAAGTTGATAGACTTCGGTGCAGTAGCTTTCATGGAGCCTGGGAAACTGTTTGCTACTTTCTGTGGAACACTTGAATATTGTAGCCCTGAGGTTCTGATGGGAAACAAGTATGTCTTGATCCTGCTTTATTTTGTTTTAATCTGTAGAGTGCCAAGTTAACCCAAAGGACATTGTACTTCTAGAATTAAGACCCTGGCTGAGTAATTTCAAGCTTGTCCTTATCCTGAAAGTCTCAGCAAAGTGCAACATCGTATGGTTTGCTTAACTGGTTCTAGGTCCCCGATACTTTGAAATAAGTGATGAGATACCGAAACAGAGAAACATTTTTGTTCTGGTTCCCAGTTCAAGGTTAGCTTCATTGGTTACAGTGGTTCCATCAATTATTCGGAAACCAGCCTACAAATGTCACTGGTGTTTGGACTTAAGGGTCATCAAACGACAAGATTTTATGCTTTTAAAAATTAATTGTGTGAGTTGAAACTTTATCCACTGTTGGACAAAAAGTTAATCCCCCGAGTTGGTCTTAAGATACAGAGCTGCGGCCACTTGTTCTGAATTTTTTTTTTTTGTTTACAAACATTTTGTACACATTTTTGCTCATTACAAGATAATCTAATGTTTTTAAAACCTGGAGGCAGAAGGCTTTTCAAAACCTAACAATGGAAGAGAAAAATGCTGGTTACCAAAGTTGCTTTCTATGCTTTTAACAAAAAATCCCATTATTTAATCTATTACCATAGTTACAATCCCAAGTTTTAATGACCCTGGGAGATTAGAGTTTTGAAAACACTGTGGGAAAAGAAGCAAATGCTGGTGACCAGCATTTTCTCCTGCCATGTTTTCTAACCTTCAGAAACAAATCCAATCATTTGAGCCACTTTCAATATGATGTATGAGAGTTAAGCTAACCTTGTTATCTGCAGATGTTTTCAGTATGGATAAGTCTGGAATCAAGTTGTCTAGTTACGGATTATTGATTATAAAATGTTCTATTTTATAGGTACCACGGACCAGAATTGGAAGTTTGGTCCTTGGGAGTTACGTTGTACACCCTGGTGTTCGGAGAAAATCCTTTCTTTGATGTAGATGAGACCATCAAATGTGAATTGAAACCACCTTTCCAAGTGTCCAGTGGTAAGATATCTTATATTTGAACCATGCTTTCTGAAAAGGGGGCTTAATGCATCTGCGAAAAGTATCGATCCACGCAGTCTGTGCAGGCTGACCTGGATCGAAACTTTTTGCTCTTGGTCGATTTTCTCTATGTCCAAGGATCAGTCTACCTCATTACTAGGTTGGTTGTCAAAAAAAGTGGTTATTATGGATCCATAGTTATTTGACGGCTTGATTGCATTGTACCACCCTCATTAACCTAGGTGTGAAGTATCACCATTCATCACCCCTTGGACATTCAATTGCGAAACCATCATTTCTATGAATATTCTTAAGATTGCGAATTACACTCAATAGCCAATCGAATTTGTTGATAACATAGCGATACTCTCTTGTAGTGGAGAATAATCACATTTCTTCCATTAATATCAATAAACCGGGTAAAACGCACATCATTATCAACAAATATGGCGGCTGCTGGTGGACCTTCCTTCTGTGGCATTTGCCCTACGACAATCCAAGGCAGACATTATAAATCCTTGTATATAAAGGCAAACATTCAGAAATACAGCGTGCTGCTGCAGTCTTTAGGGGTATGTAGCAGGGGTGACGTCATCCTCGTTGACCCAGTTCCAATGTACTCCTTAAACTACATTTATCGATTTGATTGGTTGTAGACGAGGTAAAAATAGTCTTAGAAATGATGGCATGTTGTTGATAAAAATAGATTAAATTTTCTCAGTGAAAAACTGAGATTACCAATCAAAATGCCTCATGAATAATTCATGAAAACGAGAAAACATACGCGAGA
This sequence comes from Tridacna gigas, assembly GCA_945859785.2. Taxonomy (NCBI): domain Eukaryota; kingdom Metazoa; phylum Mollusca; class Bivalvia; order Cardiida; family Cardiidae; genus Tridacna; species Tridacna gigas. The sequence goes on from OX244028.2 coordinate 107,527,551, forward strand.
TAACCCAGGGGCGATGGATGTAGTTTATGGAATACATCTGAACTGGGTTAACGAGGATGGCATTATACCAATCAAGCCATCGCATAAGTATGGATCCATAATAACCACTTTTTTTAACAACCAAGCATCACGGAGATGCATTAAACCCCCTTTTGTCAGAGCATGGCTCATTTTCATTAGCATGGCTGTTTTCAAAGAAAACCTCAAGGTGTTGTCATAGTCCTAGCATCATGGTTGCTGTCTGCATCGCCGTGCAAAAATTGTCATTTTTTTATAATATCTGTTATTACTGAAGATATTTACTTCAACCTCGGACTTGTTGTAAACTATCAAAAGGGGAACCCATATAACAGGGGCAGATAACCATCAAAATATTTTTGACACAGTTATGCCACTTTTTGACTGAAGTTTCAAAAATTTTAGACATTTTATAATATCTCCGTCATAACTGAAGATATTTACTTCAAACTTGGACTGGTTGTTAACTGTAAAGTGGCAGGTAACCATCAAAATATTTTTGACACAGTTGTGCAACTATTTTGACTTCGAGTTTTCATCGATTTAGAATTTTCATTAAAAGCGATTGCAGCCATGCATTGACACCCACATGTGGTGCTCTTGTTAAACTGCACAATTAAAGGTGGAAAGATGGTGTTTTTGTTTTGTCTGTCAATTTTGTCCTTTCATCCTATCCCTGGACTGTACAGGCTTACCTGGGTCGATTCTTTTGGCAGATGCATTAAGCCCCCCTTTTCACAGACCATGGCTACCCAATGCAGACAGATTTTCGTCTTAAAGCTTGACCATACAGGTTGACTGTATAGATCTAAGATCAGACTGCATGTTCTTTGCAGTCTAATCTTGATCTATCTGCCTGAAAAAGCCCCTATTTGCACATTTGTTGCTGAACAAATGACAAAAGTTAAGACTTGCCTAAATTGAAAGCATTTTCAGACGACAATCAAATGTGGTTCAAATGTTTGAATTTGTTTTTGACAGGTTAGAAAACATTGTGGGAAAAGGAGAAAATGCTGGTATCCAGCATTTTCTCCTTTTACCAACGTGTTTTCCTCAGGGCCATTAAAAGTTGGGATTGTGTGGTAAAAAGTGTTGATGAAACCTGTTTTACAGAGCTTATGATGTTGATATGCTGGTTATTGCATCCGGACCCAAAACGCCGAGCTACGGTCACAAGTCTGGAGAAAAACTGTTGGGTACAACAAAAGATGGACATAACACAGTATAAATGGTCTGAGGTCTTACCTAATACAGGTAATTTGATTTTTAGAATGGCTGTTTTCAGAGAAAATACGGAGGTAATGTCATATCCCCGGCACTGTCATTCTCTGCTTTGTCGTCGTGCAAAGACTCAGACATTTTATAATATTTCTGTTATTACAGAAGATATTTACTTCAGACTTTGACAAGTTCTGAAATATCTTAAGGTGAACCAATACAAAAAGAGCTGGTAACTATCAAAGTGTTTTTGAGACAGGTATGCACCTTTTTTGACTTAGAAATTTCACGAAAAATCAAGCAACTGCAGCCGAGCTATGGCACCTGCATGTGGTGCTCTTGTGCTTTTTTCTTCTTTTATCTCTGCAGATAAAAGCAGTCTAGGTGTTGCCGGTTCGATTTTTTGCTTGGCAAAGTTCTTCCCGAGGATTGTTAATAGCTATTGTAAGAGGAGTTTTTCACTGCTGAATATTGGATCGACAGTGTTTATGTAGGAAAGCATCAAATTGCTTGGACAGAATGTTGTATAAAGTACTTGTAAAGGAAAGTCAAGGGAAGCTTGGGATGGTGCAATGGCTAATGGGATATAACTAAAATAATATTGAAAAAAAGGCATTTAACACAAAATTATTTTCCAAAGCGTTTTCATCGTTCAATTATCAGTGTATCCATCCTTTGAAGGTGCGTCTTTTCCAATTCAGTGTGGGTATCGGTTCAACCCATTAACTTGTATCAATCCTTTTTCAAAAATCCAGAGGTTTAACAACCTTGAGGAAAAAGGCTTTTGAAAACATTATGGGAAAAGGAGAAAATGCTGGTAACCAGCATTTTATCCTTTTCCCATAATGTTTTTGACCCATTAGCAGACACATTTTACTATTTGAGCCACATTTAAGTTGTAGTTTGTAAGTGCTTTGAAATTGGACCAGTCTAAAATTGTGTCATTCAGTAAAGAGCAAATCTTGTTGCTTTCACAGAATTTCATGGCAATACAGCCTCAGACAACAGGCCTGACAGCCCGCCTGTAAATGATGGCCTCACCCTCAAAGAAATGACCAATGGAAGATTGGACCAACTCAAGTGTAATTTGCTGAATCAGCTAAACTCTAATGATACTGAATTAGGAACTGACTGTAAACAGCAGTATGTGTGATGGTAGTGTTTGGTTTTAGTACCTTCTTTATTAACCCTTTACCACACAACCCAGAGTTTTAATGACCTCGACAAAAATTGCTTTTGAAAACATTGTTGGGAAAAAAGAAAATGCTGGTAACCAGCATTTTCTCCTTTTCCAACGTTTTCTATCCTTCCAGAAACAAGTTTTTATTTTTGAGTCACATTCGTCGTCTGCAAACGTGTTTAATTTGGACAAGTCTCAAATTTGGGCATTTGGTAAAGAGTTAACCTTTTACCACACAATCCTGAGTTTTAATGACCCTGAGGAATGAGCCTATTGAAAACATTGTGGGAAAAGGAGAAAATGCTGGAAAGTAGCATTTTCTCCTTTTCCCACAATGTTTTCTAACTTTCCAAAAACAGATTTTTTAATCTTTTGAATCACATTTTGTTGTCTGAAGATGCTTTTATTTTGGACAAGTCTAACCTTTTGTTGTTTGGTAAATGGCTAAAAATGTTATTTAGATTGGTTGGTGAATGCAGCCCTAGATTTTTGACAGTGTAGAAAATGAGCCATGCTCTGTGAAAAGGGGGTTTAATGCATCTGAAAATAGTATTGAACCATGTTAGCCTGTGCACTCCGCACACACTGACATGGGTCGAGACTTTGCTATTCATAAATTGTTAGTATGTCCAAAGACCAATCTATCTTATAGTTAATTTGCTTGTTAGACAAAATGGACTTTATGGATCCATGATTATGCGATGACTTGCTTAGCACAAGTTGTCACGGATATGCACTAAACTCCCTTTTTACAGCACATGGCTTGATTATTTTTAGCTCTACTATTTTCAAAGAGCACTGGAACCCATATGCTGCTCTTGTTGGAAAGTAGCAATCATTTGTTATGGTCTTTAGCACATTTTCTCTGGATGTTTCCCAAAGCTATTAACCCTATAATGCAAGAAAAAGATTTTGAACTTGTCTAAATTCAAAGCATTTGCAGACAACAAATTAAATGTATCTAAAGTAATAGAAATTGTCTTTGAAAAGGTTGTAAACATTGTTGGAAAAGGAGAAAATGCTGGTTTCCAGCATTTTCTCCTTTTCCCTTAATGTTTTAAAAAGGATTCTTCTACAGAGTCATTAAAACTTTGGATGTGGTAAAGGGTTAAATGTAAGGGTGTTTAAAGGGCATTAAATGTATATATCAAACAGTAATTAATGGATTATACTTCTGTATGGGACCTCAGATTTCTGGAATTATTTGCATTGTTATCTTCTTGTCCGCTTTTGGTTTCAAAATATGGGTCAAAAGCCTAAGTATCATTGCAAGCTGTCGGTTTTTTTTGTGAAATCTACAAACATACTGTATGAATTACTTTACCCTTAAGCTGCTAAGTGTGACATGAGGATTTTTTGCAGACAGTGTAGATCAAGATCAGACTGCAGAGAAGGTACATAGTCGGATAAGGAGATGTTTTTCCCCACCAAAATACATTTGAAATAGCAATTTTTGGGTTTTTATTATCGGCTTGAAAAGTTGAACTTATTTAGCAGGTTAAGGGTTAATGGGAATGATATAAAGGATCGGATAATCAATATGTATCCAGGTTTAATACTTAATTACATGGGGAAACATTGTGGAATATGGAGAAAATTGCTTGTTTCTAGAATATACTTCATTTGCTAAAATGTTTTCAAAAATGATCTACTGCAAGATGAATAAATTTGTTTGCAGTGTGTACAAAGAAATTACTTTTTTTTTTTTAATTTGGTTTTGATTCAGTAAATTATTTTATTGAATTTTTATTTTGATTGAAAAAATAGAGACTTTCCTTGATAAAAAAAAAACACAGTTATTCTGTTTGAGTTTTATTCTGTAATTTGCCTAAAACTATCTCCAGAGACTAATTCTTTAAGAAGGATAATGATTTTAGAAAAGAAACTGAGTTTTAAATAGCAAAGTTTTATTTGTTAACACTGTAAATATTTATATTAAAGTAGTCTTATGTACATTATCTTTTTAATTGCAAATATGGTTGTAATTTTTATTTTATAGTACCAATAAGTTGTATGTAAATAGTACTTGTATCTATAATCAGTCTATACTATTGATGATTTTTCACACAAATTAATGTCAGTGCAGTAAAGAGCTATTGAAAATATAGCAGGAAAAGCAGCTATTGTCTGATGCAAGAGATACAGGATTAAAGAACAGGGTTGTGTCTTTTTCTACAAGAGACAGATAAAACCAGGGCTTACTCTTGCTTTTGTTGCATGGGTCCTTCACTTAACTCTTTACCAAAATTAATGACAAAAGTTTTAGAATGGTCCAAATTGGAAGCATTTGCAGATGACCCCCAAAAAAAAAAGTTACTTAAAAGTTGAAATTGAAGTGCGGAAGGGTAGAAAACATTGTGGGAAAAGGAGAAAATGCTGGTTACCAGCATTTTCTCCTTTTCCCACAATGTTTTCACAAGCCTTCTTCCCCAGGGTTGTTAAAACTCGGGATGGTGTGATAAAGGGTTAAACTGTTAATATTCATAGCTATATGATAAACCTAAGTTGTTTGTTTTAATCTTACTACAGATAAAAAAAAAATAGAGTATTTTATTTATTCAGCAGAGCATGGGTAAACAAAAGGATAGCTTGAACTTGACCAATAAACCAACAGTGAAAAGTACATGTACCATAAAGCTTATCAGCCACAGTTCACATGACTCATGTTCTTGTTTTCAGTGAAACCAGTTCAGTATGACTGATTGATTGATACATGAGCCATGCTCTGGTAAAAGGGGGCTTAATGCATCTCGGTGCTACATCATACCAAGCAAGACATCACTTAGTTAGGGATCCATAAAATTTATTATGTCTAACAACCGACTGTATTATAAGGTAGACTGGTCCTTCGACATACAGAAAATTGACCAATAGGGAAAAGTTTCGGGCCCAGGTCAGCCTGTGCGGACTACGCAGGCTGACCTGGTTTGATATGTTTTGCAGATGCATTAAAGCCCCCTTTTCACAGAGCATGGCTCATATGTATTCAATAAACTCTTTACCAAACTACACGATTTTAAGTGGAAAGTATTTGCAGACAAAAAAACTAAATATGCTTCAAATGGTTGAAATTGTCCTTGAGTGGGTAGCATTTTCTTCCTTTTCCCACGTTGTTTTCAAAAGCCTTTCTTCCTTGGGGTGGTTAAAACTCTCGATTGTTTTTTAAAGGGTTTTAAACCTTATTGTATATCAATCAACTTAAGTTGTTGTCTAAAAACTTTTGTAATAAGTCATGGCTGTAGCCTGTTTTATGCTTTTTTTTTTTAAATAACATTTTATTTCAACACAGTACCATAAAACAAAATTTCAGACCTGTCCAAATTGAAAACTTTCTCTGGCAATAGATAATTATGGGTCAAGAGATCATTTGTCTTTGAAATTGTAGAAAAACAGTGTGGAATAAGGAGACAATGCTGGTTACAAGCATTTTCTCCCTTTTCCACAATGTTTTCAAACGCCTTCTTCCGCAGGGTCGTTAATTGTGTGGTAAAGGGTTAATGGAAGTACCTTAGATATTTTAAGGGATTCCTGTCTACCTTGTGTATGCTATTACCATACTTTTATTAGTCCCCTACCGGCAAAGCTGAAGGGGACTTTAGGTTTGCACTCCGTCCGTCCGTCTGTCTGTCAGTCCGGCAATTCAGTTTTCTGGACTTTTTTTCTAAACGCTGGTACATATTGAGCTGAGTTTTGGTGTGTAAGTCACCCACCATCACTTACAGATCAAGTATAAGTTTCATTCTGGTCCACTCGTTTTTCACGGATTTACTGGCCTTCGAGTTACAAAATTTCACTGATAAATCAGTTTTCCAGATTTTTTTCCTAAATGCTGGTAGGTATTGATCTCGGATTTGCTGTGTAACTCAACCACCATGACTTACAGATCAAGTTCGACTTTCGTTCCAGTACACTGGTTTTTCACAGATTTACGGGCCTTGGACTTACAAAATTTCACTGATAAATCAGTTTTCCGGACTTTTTTTTCTAAATGCTGGTAGATATACACCTGACTTTTGCTCTGTAAGTCAACCACCATTACTTACAGATCAAGTTCGAGTTTCGTCCCGCTCCACTGCTTTTTGACGCATTTACGGGCCTTGGACTTACAAAATTTCACTGATAAAACATTTTTCCACACTTTTTTCCTAAACACTGCTACATGTAGAGTTGATTTTTGGTGTGTACATCAACAACCATGACTTGCACATCAAGTTCGAGTTTCGTCCCGCTCCACTGCTTTTTGACGCATTTACGGGCCTTGGACTTACAAAATTTCACTGATAAAACATTTTTCCACACTTTTTTCCTAAACACTGCTACATGTAGAGTTGATTTTTGGTGTGTACATCAACAACCATGACTTGCACATCAAGTTCGAGTTTCGTCCCGCTCCACTGCTTTTTGACGCATTTACGGGCCTTGGACTTACAAAATTTCACTGATAAAACATTTTTCCACACTTTTTTCCTAAACACTGCTACATATAGAGCTGATTTTTGGTGTGTACATCAACGACCATGACTTGCACATCAAGTTCGATTTTCGTCCCGCTCCACTGCTTTTTGACGCATTTACGGGCCTTGGACTTAAAAAATTTCACTGACGTGCCAGCGATACATACGGCCGGTAGGGGACTGGGTATTGCTATGCAATACTATCAGAATGTTTGTTGCATTTATTTTACTTTGAAATTTTTTGCCTCTTATCACCTTAATAATTATTAATACTCGTAGTGTTGAATCCTGATTTTATTGCTTGTGTGCACAATGCAGATCAAGATCAGACTGCACATAATATGTAGTCTGATCATAGATCTATATTCTCTGCTTCTTTGCCCAATATTCTGACAAAAACAGATTTCATATTGCAATATCAGCAATGTTAGTGTTGTCTGAGTTTGTCCATTTCATTTATTTAGTAATACTTTGTAGACAGGTTTATGAACAAACCACAACTTGGGAGGATTTTGACACTGTGTTTATGAAGGGTGAGGTTAGACAAAAAAAGAATCTGGCTTTCAGTCTAAAAATAAGACCCAAATAATTACAGTTACTCTGGCTTAGAATGTCTTAGCAGAGTGGACAGTGTAGATCAAGATCAGAGTGCACACTGGCCACAAAGGCAACTGTAGTTATGGAAGGCTCTTTAAGTGTTAAATCCTCTTTTGCACATCATTGTGGGCCCAAGTATCATGATACTAAGAGTTCAGTTCCAAGCTGATATTTAGAATTTTATGTAGAGTATATTGTATATTGTATGTTAGAATTGTCACTCTAAAGCCACTGTAATGTTTTTTTCTAATACCCAGATGTGTTCAGATGTATTGGTGCTTTCATTTATGTTATGTATGACCCATAGTTATGTGGGCTATTTTTAGAAATCTAGAGGTGCCGGGTTTGATGTTTACGTAAAGCATTAGTTTCATGGAAGTCTCCTTGGACAAGTCATCCCAGAGCCAAAACAAGGAAAGGCATTTAACAAGCAAGTGGTTGCCATGAAATCTTGCATTTTGAATTTTTTTTTTAAATTGGTCTGTAATTAGCCAAGTAGGAATGGGTTAGGAAACGGCTATTGACTCTTTAAGGAACAACAAACTTTTGGACTAAACTAAAGTGAAACCTTTTGCAGATGGCAATGAAACATAGCTCAAAAAATGACTTGTGTCTCTGATAGGGTAGAAAACATTGTGGGAAAAGGATATGCTGGTTACTAGTATTTTCTCCCTTTCAAAATATTTCTTCTTCGGGGTCATTAAAAGTCAGGATTGTGTGGTGAAAGGATGAAGACATTGTTAGTCATGAGCAATTTTTCATTGTACCACAATGATTTCTAAAGCTGTCTGTGGCAAATGCATTGTAATATAGTGCATGAAGTTAATCTTTTACCAGTGTGCAAAATTTCAGAATTGCCCAAACTTAAAGCTTTGCAGTCGACTAATAAAATATTGCTAAAATGATAGGATTTGTATTTATATGTGTAGAAAACATTGTGGGAAAAGGAGAAAATGCTGATTATCAGCATTTTCTCCTTTTCTCACAATGTATTCAAAACCTGTTTTCCCAAGGGTTGTTAAACTTTGTGATTGTTTGGTGAAGGGTTAAGAAATTACTATATAGGGCTCTACATTTCAGATTTAACTGTGTCTACAGAGACAGCCTTTTGAAAACTTTGTGGGAAATTGAGATATTGCTTTCAACAAGCAAGTTTGTTACTTTTCCTGCAATGCTTTATTACTTTTCCAGCAATGCTTTCTACGCTATCAGAAAACCTTTTGTTTGATTTTAAATTTTTGTCTGCAGATACTTTCAATGTAAAAGAGTCTAAAAAATTCTGTAGATAAAGATTTGAAGAAATTTTGTTCCATGTAGTTCAACTTAAAACTGGGTTTAACTCTTTACCAAACAAGCCCTGGTTTTCACGTGTCTGCAGTACAAGTCTTTTGAAAACACTGTGGGAAAAGGAGAAATTGCTCGTAATGAGCAATTTCTCCTTTTCCCACAGTGTTTTCTACCCTTTTGGAGAACTTTCTGTCATTTTCATAAAACCTAAAATTGTTGTCTGCAAACTCTTTCAAATTGGACCAGTCTAAAATTTATCATTTGGGAAAGGGTTAACTCTTTACCACACAACAAAATTTTAGATTTCTTCAAATTGAAAGCATTTGCAGACGAGAAAATAAATTCGACTCAAACATTGGAGCTTGTTTTGGGAAGGGTAGAAAACATTGTGGGAAATGGAGAAAATACTGGTTACTAGCATTTTCTCCTTTTTCCACAGTGTTTTCAAAAGCTTGCATTCTCATGGGTGTTAAAAGTTGGGACTTTGTGGTAAAGGGTTAAGACACAAACCTTCCAAGTCTTAAACCCCATTTTTTTTTTTTCTTTTAAGACCGAATATTTCTTACCGATTTGTTTTTATTGTAAAAGAATGACCATGTATATTTCTCTAGATTCTGAATTTTTACAATATAATTATGAAGGTTGAACTGTTGGTATGGTGGTGTATTTTATATCTATAATAAATGCATGCTTAGCCGAGATATTAATATATCAGTCTAAAACTGTTGAACATGGTGTTGTTTTCTTTCTTTCTTCCACTGATTTGAATTTTCAGTTACAGAATGAAATCTATTTACAGACATACAGGATCTGACATAAGTTGGCATTTGAGATAAATTTTGTGAAACAAGCCTAGAAAAATGGTATTAAGTGAGCCTCTGGCAATCTGAATGACATTTTTTGTAAACAAGTTTAATAAAATATTTATCTCAAAAGCCAATGAATGTAAAATTCTTGTTGTCGCATAACAACATTTCATGATTTAACCCATTACCACACAAAATTCCAAGTTTTAATGACCCTGAAAAAAAAGCCTTTTGAAAAAAAGCCTTTTGCTGGTAACCAGCATTTTCTCCTTTTCCCAAAATGTTTCCTAGCCTTCCCAAAACAAATTTCTATTCTTTAGTTACAATTATTTTGTCATCTGCAAATGCTTTCAATTTGTACTAGTCAAAAAATTGTTATTTGGTAAAGAGTTAACAAAACACTTAACATGACACTGCACCAAAATATGCTACACTCCAGGTATATACTGACATATATACCGATCTTGAATACTGCAAGGTCTGTTGTTCAGTTTAAATATATTGCCATATGGCTTTGGGAACCAGTGCAGTGCCACACAGTTTTCTCCCATAGATGGTTCCGTGCTGTGCCACAGCTCTGTGTTAACTATGTGATTTGATGTCAGCCAATGAAATGCACCATCTGCAGAACGTTTTGCTCCGACCCAATATTTATGATTGCCTGGAACAGAAATGTTCAATTAGATATGAGCCATGCTCTGTGAAAAGGGGGTTTAATGCATTTACAAAAAGTATCGACCCATGTCAGCCTGCGCAATTCGCGCAGGCTGACATGGGTTGAAACTTTGCTATTGATCAATTTTCTCCATATCAAAGGACCAGTCTACCTTATGATTTAGTTGGTTGTTGGACAAAATGGATTTTATGGATCCTTAATTATGTGATAACCTGTTTGGCATACTGCATCACAGAGATGCATTAAACCCCCCTTTTGCCAGAGCTTGGCTCAATTATATAAATATTAATTTTTAGTTCATATAATGTATCGTGTTAATATCAAGTTGTGCTGAAATACATCAAAATAAAAAGGTCTAGCAAAACTTAAACAAAACTGTAAATGTGAAAATGTTCAAGTTTGACAATTTTAAATATTTGTTGTGAAAACTGATAAACAGTTAAAGAAAATAAAAGTGAATATCCTTGACTGCATAAGAAAATTTCAATGTCTAACTCGACCTATGGTCTCGCACGATATCAAATTATCTCACACTACTCGAATACAAGCACCAGGAAAGTTTCTAAAACATAATATTCCATATGTATTTTACCATTAGTAATACTATGATTGTAAAATGATGTAACAAATGTCATTTTTATAAAGAGCTGTTTTATTTGTTCGTATTCAGAGCAGAGCCTAAGTAGTGCAGTCTGTAGCATATAGGACTTGGCAAACTTCTTCATGAGGATTGATGATAGTCATTGTGACAGGGTTCATTCCTCTCTGGCTGCTGATCTTAGTTTTGACAATGGTTGGGTCGGAAAGCAACCAGTGGTTTTGGAAGAATATTATGCAAAGTACTAGTAAAAACAAACTCCAGGAAAGCATGGATAGGTGCACTGGCCACCATGATATAACTGAAACATTGTTGAAAACAGCGTTGAACACCAATCAATTGATTGTTTGATCTTAATGACTGAAGAACAACACCAAAGTTCTAGTGCTAACTTGGTCAAGATCCTGAAATCAAATAAAGAACTTTTGTACTTTGTATTGATACTCACTGTAATGCGCCACCTCTCCGAGAATTAGCTGGAAATATGCAAGTCTAGCCACTGTGTCCACTTCCGCTAGGGTTGCTCTGTCATTTTTGCACCGTGCCCTTGCTTCTGACCATGTGACCGTTTCATTGTAAATCTTGAAACACAAATCAAGGGCTGGGATATACCTGTAAGTGGTATCCGGACATTTTTCTGCAATGATGCAGAATATAAGAGTACACCAAAATAGAGCTTTTAACTGTTTACCAAACGACAAAATTTTGCACTTGTCCAATCTGAAAGCATTTGCAGATGACAAATCAGATGTAGCTAAACTGATGATTTCTGTCCTTGACAGGTTAGAAAATATTGAGGGGAAAGGAGAAAATGCTGGTTACCAGCATTTTCTCCTTTTTCCACAATGTTTTCAGAGGCCTTTTCTCTTTAGGTTGGTAAACTCGGGATTGTGTGGTAAAGAGTTATCACTTTACCATACAACAAAATATTGCACTTGACCAAATTGAAAGCATCTGCAGATTACAAATAAAATGTGGCTCTAATAACAATAAGAAATGTCTTTGTCTTTGATAGGATTGAAAATATGGTGGGAAAAGGAGAAAATGCTGGTTATCATGTTTTCAATAGAATTTCTCTTTTATCCTTTTACCACACAGTCTCGAGTTTTAACAACCCTGAGAAAGAAAGCTTTTGAAAACATTGTGGGAAAAGGAGAAATTGCTGGTAACCAGCATGTTCTCTTTTTCCCACAATGTTGTCTACCCTTCCCAAAACGAATTTTAATTTTTGAGCCACATTTATTTTGTCCTCTGCAAATGCTTTGAATTTGGACAAGTCTAAAATTTTGGCATTTGGTAAAGAGTTAAGGTGGTTAAAACCCAGGACTGTCTGCTAAAGAGTTAACCTTTCACAAAATAATTCTGTGTTACAATGACCCTGAGAAAGAAGACTTTTGAAAACACATGGGGAAAATGTCAATACCGGTAATAAGTATTTTCTACTTTTCCCACAATGTTTCTACCCTATCAAGGACAAACCTAGATTTGAATTTCATTTTACCTGTCGTCTGCAAATGTCTTCGATTTGGACAAAATTAAAATTTTGTCATTTGGTAAAAAGTTTACATATGTTTCAATCAGATGTGTGTGATGTTCGTATAACTAACAAGACTGACAATCAACAATAACCCTTTAGCACACAATCTCAACGCTTTAAAGACCCTTTGGAAGAAGGCTTTTGAAAACATTGCAGGAAAAGAGAGAAAAAGCTGGTAAACATTTGTCTTTCATAGAGAAGAAAACAGTATGGGAAAAAGGAGAAAATGCTGGTTACCATCATTTTCTCCTTTTCCAACAATATTTTCAAAAGTCTTCTTTCTCAGGGTTGCTAAAAGTCGGATTGTGTGGTAAAGAGTTAACTGATTACTTGACATAGATGTTCAGCTACAACATGGGGTCCAGCTGAACATTTGAAATTATACTCTGAGTTTTGAAATTTCAGCTGTAAAGTTCAATTGTGCAATGGTACTAGCTGAACATTTGCTTTTTCTCCTTTTATTTTCTTCTTTTTACAACACATATTTTAACTAGAGCACGACATGCATATGCTCCATGTGCTTGATCGTCAGTGAAAATTTTAAGCCAAAAAAGGGACATAACTGTGTCAAAGTTATTTTGATGATTACCTGCCCTTGCTGTAAAGGTTCCCCTTTTGATAGTTGACAACTTGTCCAAGTATGAAGTAAATATCTTCAGTAATAACAAAGGTATTACGAAATTTCAGTTTTTGTGCGAAGACAACCACGACGCAGATGACGCAAGGGCTATATGACAACAACTCCTTGTTTTCTTGGAAAACAGACAAACTAACAATCCTTAAGTCAAGGGCTTTTGAGAGCACTGCGAAAAAGGAGCATATGCTGGTTACCGTGATTTTCTCCTTTTCGCACAATGTTTTCAAAAGACTTTTTCCTCAGGGATGTTAACCCTTTACCACACAATCCCAAGTTTTAATGACCTTGGAAGGAAGGATTTTGAAAACATTGTGTGAAAAGGAGAAAATGCAGGTAACCAGCATTTTCTTCTTTTCCTACAATGTTTCCCACTTGATCAAAGACATTTCATCATTTGAATCGTATTTAAATTATCGTCTGCTAATGCTTTGAATTTGGACAAGTTTGAAATTTTGTCATTTTGTCAAGAGTTAAGACAAGGGCTTTTGAAAACATTGTGGAAAAGGGGCATTTGCATTCCTCCTTTTCCCACAGTATTTACTAAAGGCTTCTTCCACAGGTTTGGTAAGACAGAGGATTATTTGATAAAGGGTTATATCATAGTACTGTAAGAAACTAGAAATTATTTTACCTTCGCAGATAAAATACAGTTTCTTGGCACAGTTGTCATCATTTAAGTAAAAATTCTCCCTGTTCCCATTGAAGTAGGTCAAGGTCAGACAAGACTCATTCTTCTCATAGTTGTTTGGTTCCCCGGCAAACCACTGTAGTGCTGGGTTCAAAGGGGAGCCGTCAAACCATTGGAAATCGTCGTCTGGTGTTCTACTTCCTGCAACCCAGTAGCGATGATCGTTGTCTCTGTCTATAGGTCATAGATAATACAAGGGCTAGAAAACCATTCATCACACAACAAAAATGTAGACTTCAAAACTGAAAGCATTTGCAGACGACAATTACCATAAAAAGTGGTACAAATAATGGAATTTGTCTTTGATATGGTAGAAAACTTTGTGGGAAAAGGAGAAAATGCTGGTTCTCCTTTTCCCACTATGTTTTCAAAAGGCTTTATTCTTCAGGGTTGTTAAAACTTAGGATTTAACCTTTTACCATACGTTCTTGACTTTCAACAACCCTGGGAAAGACAGCATTTGAAAACATTGGTGGACAAGGAGGAAATGCTGGTAACCAGCAATGTATCCATTTCCCTCAGAAAGGAAGTTTTTGAAAATATTGCAGAAAAAAAACGGCATTTTCTCCTTTGAACACATTTTCTACTCTTCAAAAAAAGGTTCAATTTTTGAGTCACTTTTATTTTGCTGTCTGCAAATGCTTTCAGTTGGACAAGTCTAAAACTTTGTTGTTTGGTAAAGTGTTAACTCTTGGATGCTATATAAATGAAATTGACATTTTCAGCCAGTAGAAAATTCAAAACTGTCCAAGTTCATATGGATATCCTCATTGCTTGTGTACTTACTGAATTATGTGATGTGGATAGGAGAATATTCCTCCACCCTCATGTTTCATCTATCAAAGGCCTGATTTTAAAATTGTCCATACTGAAAGCATTTGCAAACAACAAGTCAAATGTGAATAAAATGATTAGGTATGGAGGGAAATATGATGGAATAGCAAATAATACTGGCTTTTGGTATTTTCTCTATTTCTAACAATATTTCCAAGTCTTCTTTCTCAGGAGTTGTTTAAATTTAGCATTGTCTGTTACAGGGTTAATTAACTCTTACAAGAAAACAAGATTTTAGACTCATCAATAGTGAAAACATTCGCGGACGACAAATCAAATGTGGCTCAAATGATGAGATTTGCCTTTATTTGGGTAGAAAGGATTGTGGGAAAAGCAGAGAGTGCTGGTAACCAGCAATTTCTCTTTTTCCCACCATTTTTTTTTCATCATTTTCTTTTTTTTCTCTGGATTGTATAAACTGAAGATGGTTAAGTACAGAGATTGTTAATCAATATATTTGAGCTGTGTTCTGGCCAAAGGGGGTTTACTGCATCTCTGTAATGCATTATAACAGGCAAGTCATCACATAATTATAGATCCATAAAATAAATTTTGTCTAACAACCAGCTGAACCTTGAGGTAGAAGAATGGACCTTGGATATGCAGAAAATTCAACAACAGCAAAAAATTTCAACCCAGGTCAGCCTGCGCGGACTGCGCAGGCTGACCTGGTTGATACTTTTTGCAG
Source organism: Tridacna gigas (assembly GCA_945859785.2). Classification (NCBI taxonomy): domain Eukaryota; kingdom Metazoa; phylum Mollusca; class Bivalvia; order Cardiida; family Cardiidae; genus Tridacna; species Tridacna gigas. The sequence continues at coordinate 107,542,769 of OX244028.2, forward strand.
ATGCATTAAACTCCCATTTCACAGAGCATGTCTCATATTTGAATTATTGTATGTCTAAACCATGAAGATCTCACTTTACCATGAAAGGGAAGATGCTGAAAATACAGTTCCTCTGGTAAATCTCTCAAGATGAATAAATCTGCCTCATCGACTCTGCATCTGGCTCGAGCCTCTGTCATTGAGAGCTGATCTTTAAATATCTTGTAGCAAATGTTGATGTTTGCACTATATGTGTAGTCTGAATTTTGGCACTGTCCTTTGTGGGAACTGGAGGTATCATGTGCGTTTTGTAGCGCTGAAATGATCAACACAGTTTGAATGAATAGTACCTAGTACAAAGGAGCTATGCTCTGTGAAAATGGGATTTAATGCAGTTACAAAAGGTATCGACCCAGCTCAGCCTGGTTGAAACCTTTTTCTACTGGTTGATTTTATGCTTGTCCGAGCACCAGTCTACCTCAGGATTCAGCCGGCTATTAAACAAAATGGATTTTATGGATCCAAAATTATGTGATGACTTGCTCGGTGTAATGCACCATGGAGATACATCAAACTCCCTTTTTCAAGAGCATGGCTCAGATACATATGAGCCATGCTCTGGCAAAAGGGGGCTTAATTCATCTCCATAATGCATTATACCCAGCCAGTCATCACATGATTAGGGATCCATAAAATCCACTTTGTCCTACAACCAACTGTATCGTACGGTAGAATGGTCCTTTGACATAGAGAAAATTGACTGATAGTGAAAAGTTTCTGCCCAGGTCAGCCTGCGCAGACTGTGCAGGCTGACCTGGGTCGATACTTTTCTTAGATGTACTAAGCCCCCTTTTCATGGAGCATGGCTCATATATAAGTTCTCATGATTAACTATTTGAAATAGACACAGTTTTAGACTTGGGCGAATTAAAAGCATTTGCAGACAACAAATAAAATATATACATCTGAAACAATGGGATTTGTCTTCGACAGGGTAGAAATATTGTGGAAAAAGGAGAAAATGCTGGTTACCAGCATTTTTCCATTTCCTGCAATGTTTTCAAAAGCTGTTCTCTTCAGGGTCATTAAACTTGGGACTATTTGGTGAAGGGTGAAGATGGTAGCCATGCTGGTACAAGTCAATCATGAAGATCATGACACCAACTTACAGTGAGAAGTTGACTAATTTTTCTGATTTAATCATATAATTCTCCATCCCAAAGTTACTTTTTTTGGCTTCAGACTGGTGCTTAGTTTCCTTGTGCCAAGAAACAGGAAAATATTTCCAGCTGAATCCATCTCTGACCAAACACTGACCAAGCATCCCTGGTTTTGTGACTCTGTTTTTCAACTCAGTTTGTGCTTGTAATTCATAACTCACAAAAATATAGATGTACAAGTATTTAACCCTATACTAGACGACAAAATTTTAGCTTTGTCCAAATTGAAAGCATTTGCAGATGCCAATTTCAACATGGCTCAAATGGTGCAACTTTTCTTTGATAGGGTAGAAAACATTGTGGAAAAAGGAGAAAATGCTGGTTACCAGCATTTTCTCCTTTTCCCACTATGTTTTCAAAAGGCGTTTTCTTCAGGGTCCTTAAAAGTCTGGATTGTGTGGGAAAAGGTTAAAGTCATCTTCTACTATTTTCCTGTAACTTCACATACTCTGAAGCTTTATCAACCTTTAGGAAGGCTGGTGAGCAGCATTTTCTCATCTTCCCACAATAGTTTTCTGTCCTTTGAAGGACGAATACTACCATTCAATCCCCATTTAACTCTTTACCACACAATACTTTGGACATCTCTAAATCCAAAGCATTTGCAAACGACAAATAAAATCTGGTTCAAAGGGTGGAAATTGTCTATTAACCCTTTACCACACAATCCCGACCGTTAACGACTCTGTGAAAGAATCCTTTTGAAAACATTGTGGGATAAGGAGAAAATGCTGGTAGCCAGCATTCTCTCCTTTTCCCACAATGTTTTCTACCCTTCCCAAAACAAATTTTTATTTTTCAGTCATGTTTATTTTGTCATCTGAAAATGCTTTCAATTTGAAGCTATCTAAAATCATGTAAGTTGGTAAAGAGTTCAAGGGTTCTGAAAACAATGCGGAAAAAGGAGAAAATACTAGTAACTAGCATTTCTTTTTTTCCCACGATGTTTTTAAAAGCCCATTTCCTCTGGGTTGTTAAAATTTGTGATTTTTCGGTATGGGTTAATGTGTTGTCTGCAAATGATTCCAACTCTTTACAAAATGACAAAATTTCATTTTTTTCAAGTTGAAAGCATTTGCAGACGACAAATTACATGTAAATTTTACTCAAAACATGAAATCTGCTTCCAAAGGGTCGAAAACATTCTGGGAAAAGGAGAAAATGCTGGTTTCCAGCATTTTCTCCTTTTCCCACAATGTTTTTAAAAGCCCTCTTTTTCAGGGTCACTAAAACCCGAGACTGTGTGGTAAAGGGTTACATATGGACAAGTATAGGATTAAATATGGATAAGTCAAAAATTTTGCTGCATGGTAAAGAGTTGGAGACTTTGTACCAGCTGAACTCATTTGCATATTATAAACATCAGGTAAAAGAAGTAAAGAGCGCAATAATGCCCACTGTTTATGTTTAGCTCGCAGATAAAGTGAGAAGGTAGCTTGCAGTTATCGTCGTTCAGTAGTACTCTCTTCTTGGGCGTGTCAAAAAATGTTGCAGCAAGGCAATCCTCCCCCTCATAGGCATTGTTGGGTTCCCTCGGATGAAAGTAGGAGGGGTCCACATGATGACCATCCAACCATTTGAAATCCATTTCAGTTAAAAGGTCAGTTGCACCAACCCAAAAGCGAATATCTATTAGGTGGGTATCTTTGCAAAAAGAGAAGAAAAGCATGTGACTTATTTGATTATATTGTGAATATCAGAAACTGCTATATCATCATCACTACCATCACCATCACCATCATCATCACTATCATCACCATCATTTGTAACTCATTACGTCTTGCTGACAACTGATTTGTCTTCCAGAAGACCACTTAAGTCTTTAAAACACAGTCCCAAGTTTTAAAACTCTCGAAGAAGAGGTCTTTTGGAAAAGTTCTGGGAAAAGAAGAAAATGCTGGTAACCAGTATTTTCTCCTTTTCCTGCAGTGTTTTCTACCCTTACAAAGACAAATTTCACCATTTGAGCCACATTTAAATTGTCATCTGCAAATGCTTTCAATTTGGACAAGTCTACATGTTTGTCATGTGGTGAAGAGTTAAATGTTTTTATCTTGTGGAAACAGGAGGAACTGTTTTTAACAAGCAATTTTAATCAGGACTGCTATTGTACTGTTTTGAGAGATTGCTATAACCCTTTGCTGCAAAATGCTGCCTTTTAATGACCCTGGGAAAGAAGCCTCTCGAAAACATTGTGGGAAAAGGAGAAAATGCTGGAAACCAGCATTTTCTCCTTTCCCCACAATGTCTTCTACCCTATCAAGAGAAAACTGCACCATTTGACCCACATTGAAATTGTCATCTGCAAAAGGTTTCAGTTTGGACAATGCTAAAATTCTGTAATCTGGTAAAATGTTAAAGGTTGTTTATTGACATACTGAAATCTGTTGCAAGAGATTTTCTTTTGACACACTGAACATGCAAGGCATTGTGTGAAAAAAACATGACAAGTGAAGATATTGTATATACTGCTGCTAAACCGGAAATGTTCGTGTCATAGAAATCTTCGCAATTTATGCGTATCGATAAAAATTGCAAGGATATCCACAAGTGTAAATTTAAGCATACATTTGACCTTGACACCAGGTCATGTGGGTGCGATTGACAGGGACCCTTGTCGACATCAATGATTGCCTTTTTTCATCAAAGACTACCAGAATACTAGTCTAGTGGCAGCTAATACTGCCAATTAACTCTATACCAAACGACAACATTTTAGACCAGTCCAAATTGAAAGCTTTTGCAGACGACAAAATAAATGTGACTCAAAAATTGAAATTTGTGTTGGGAAGGATAGAAAACATTGTGGGCAAAGGAGAAATTGCTGGTTACCAGCATTTTCTCCTTTTCCCATGATGTTTTCAAAAGGCCTCTTTCTCAAGGTCGTTAAAAGTCGGGATTGTGTGGTTAAGAGTTAAAGGGGTTATAGGGGTTGTAGTTTGTCAGAACAGGATGCTAGCATAAAAACGACTTTTATGCTGGATCATCTCTGGCAGTTTTTGCGGATATTAAAACAAAGGTAAGGTCAGTATTTCAGAATACACTAAATTTCAATAATATCCACTTTTACAGTAAAAACTTGTACTTACTATAAATTTCTCTTGTAATGGCTTCGAAAAAATCTTCCTCATTCAAGCTATGAAATACAATCAAATCCCCACCATCCTGTCTACATCTGTCATGTGCCTGTTGCCATGGCAATGTAATGTTTTTATACAACTTGTAGCAGATTCTGAGAGTTTCATTGTACGTGTAATTCATCATCTCACACATTTTTTCTGTAATTTGAAAAAGTGTTTTACTTTGAAGGTAATTTATCGACTCTTTACCAAACAAGAAAATTTTGGACTGGACCTAACTGAAAGTACTTGCAGGCAACAAATTAAATGTAGCTCAAATGATGATTTCTATCTTTGATAGAGTAAGGAAAAGGAGAAAATGCTGGTTACCAGCATTTTCTCCTTTTCCCACAATGTTTTCAAAAGCCTTCTCTTTCAGGACTGTTAAGACTCAGAATTGTGCAGCAAAGAGTTAAACTGTCTGGAGACCCATTGTTGAGTAAACATGATTCGTTTTAATTTTCATTCATGAAAATTTTCATCCATCAAAGGTGAAAATTTTCAAATATCACAGAAAGAGTCAATTAATTCACACATAATCACAATGCATGCCAGCCTGTACAGTCCACGCAGGCCGACATGGATTGAAGCTTTTTGCTTTTTGTAAATTTCCTGCATGTCCAAGGACCATCCTACCACTCGACTCAATTGGTTCTTTGACAAAATGGGTTTTATAGATCCATAGTAACGTGGTTGGTACAACGCATCAAGGAGATGCACTACACCCCCTTTTACCTGAGCATCGCTCATATATGATCATTAACCCTTTACCACACAATCCCGACTTTTAACGACCCTGAGGAAGCCTTTTGAAAACATTGTGGGAAAAGGAGAAAATGCTGGTAACCAGCATTTTCTCCTTTTCCTACAATGGTTTCTACCCATCCCGAAACAAATTTCAATTTTTGAGTCATGTTTACTTTGTCATCTGCAAATGCTTTCAATTTGGAGAGTATAGAATTTTGTCGTGTGGTAAAGAGTTAACCCATATTTTTCCACTCATGGTTTCAAATTTGTCCTCCGCACAATTGTTACTGGGGGGGAATGAGCCAACTCTGTACCAAACATTCCCATTTTAACAACCCTGAGGAGAGAAAGAGGTTTAACTCTTTACCAGTGACAAAATTTTAGTCTGGTCCAAATTGAAAGCATTTGCAGACGTCATATTGAAAGCGGTCCAAATGATGAAATTTGTCCTTGATAGGTCAGAAAACATTGTGGGAAAAGGAGAAAATGCTAGTTACCAGCATTTTCTCATTTTCCCACATTGTTTTCAACAGCCCTCTTCATCGGGGTCGTTAAAAGTCGGGATTGTGTGGTAAAAGGTTAAAAAAAAATTAGACAAGAAGAAGGAAATGCTAGTAACCAACATTTTCTCCTATTTCTTTTAAGTTTTCTACCTGTATAAAGACACAACTCATCATTTGGGCCACAGTTCTCTTAATTTGTATTCTACAAATGCTTTCAATTGGATCTATTTAAAATTTTGTAGTCTTGGAAAGAGTTAACTCTTTACCAAACAACCAAATTTTTGGTCAGTCCAAATTGAAATCATTTGCAGACAACACAATGAATGTGACTCAAACACTGAATTTTGTGTTTGGTAGGGTAGAAGACATTGTGGGAAAAAGGAGAAAATGCTGGTAACCAGCTGATTGGCTATACCGAATGACAAATGTAGAACAAGAAATTTCTTGAGAAAAAGACAAAGAACATTCTTAAGGATGGTTGGTGAATACAGGCCCAGAAGTTCTAAGATCACATACTATTGTCCAAGATACTTTTTCACAGATGTTTTTACCAAGGTTTGCAATGTTTTCAAAAGGACAGTATGTTAGGGAAAACTTCCTTAAACAACCCATTCATCACAATTCATAAACAATATTGCAGCAATATCTTATTGGTTTTATTCAAGTTTAATTCCAAAACATATAATGAAACATCAATAGAAAGTAAGGACATAAATATTATAAGTTATATCTAGCATGTACCATTTATTTAACTTTTTACCAAACTGCACAATATTAGACTGGTCCAAATTAAAAACACTTGAAGATGACAAATAAATGTAATTCAAAAAATAAAATTTGTTTCCAGCAGGGCAGAAAACATTGTGGGAAAAGGAGACAATGCTGGTTACCAGCATTGTCTCATTTTCCCACCATGTTTTCTATAGGCTCCTATAGATCTCAGGGTCATAAAAACCATGGGTTGTTTGATAAAGGATTAAGTCTTTACCACATGACAAAATTTAGACTTGCATGAACTGAAAGCATTTGCAGAAAACAAATTGCTGGTTAACACACAATGTTTTCAACAGGCTTCCTCGTCTAGGTCTTCAAAACTCAGGAATGTGTGGTCAAGGGTTTAAAATTCATTGAATATTGTGACATTAGAAAAAAGTGCTCATCTGCTTGGTTAGGTTCTCCTGTATAAAATGACACAATAGTCATTTTCTGTCACACTGCAGATGAAATTTGAAGAACATCGATACTTAAGAACAAATTACCCATATTAAGCTCAAAATGAGTAATTTCTCCCTTTGTTCCAATGTTTCCTTATTTATTTTACAACACCCTAAGCAAGTTAAATCTGACCAACTGATGATGACTTCTTGTATCACACAACGGAGAAAATTTGAAAAACATTGCAACAAAAGAAGAAATTGCCCATACTAAACTGATCATTAGTAACTTTTCCTTTAGTTGCACAGATTTTCATACATTATATACACAACAGTTTTTTGCAGGTTGATACAAATTGTTTCGTCAATAATTATTTTAACAAAGTATACAATTAATAATGCCACCCTCACTTTCTCACATTTTTAGCAAACAAATTGTCAACTAGTCTTCAAAGTAAATGTAGATAAATAATAAATAAATGTATAGGACTGGTATAACTATCAAATCTACAAAGAGTGGCTTTACTTCAATGGATCTGATTAACCCATTACCACACAATCCCTACCTTTGATGACCCTAAGAAAGAAGCCTCTGAAAACATTGTGGGAAAAAGAGAAAATGTTGGTAACCACCATTTTCTCCTTTTCCCACAATGTTTTCTACCATTCACAAAACCAATTCCAAATGGATCTGGTGAGAGGCCAGAGCCACATGTTTTTTTCATATCATATACTTAGTACCTCTGACATTTTTACCTATGACATTTTTACCTGTGGCATATTTACCACTTTGACTCTGACATTTTTACCTATGACATTTTTACCTATGACATTTTTACCTATGGCATTTTTACCTCCGACATTTTTACCGCACACCACCAAATGTACAGGGCTTTAGAAAACATCGAGGACAAAGGGGAAAATGCTGATGACCAGCATCTTCTCCTTTTCCCACACTGGTTTTAAGCCCTTGTTTTTTAGCCACATTTTATTTGTCGTCTGTAGATGAATTTAATTTGGACATGTCTGAATTCCAGGGTTAATTAGATGAAAGGACAGAGATGCTCTATTGGTTAAATGTTTACCAAACAATCTGTGGGCTGCCTATGGGTTAAAAATGTGCAATAGCTGTAGTACTTACGTTGGAAAGCAATTGGACTGACAGTGGTGCTTGCGATAGGTCTGGAACTTGTCGAGACAGTAATCTGTGGAAGTGTAATTGTAAGAACAGAATTTGCAACTGATGAGCAATTTCTGAAAAAAAAAAAATATATAAAAAAACAGCGTTTTTTTTTTTCTTACAAAATAATGCAATGAGGTTGGAGACAGACAGAGAAACAGAGAGAGAGAGAGAGAGAGAGAGGGGGGGGGATAGACAGATGGACAAATGGATGGATGGACAGACAGACAGACAGACAGACCTTTAAGGTGGTCAGTTTTACAGGGATAGTACTTTGATTTATCTGCCTTGGTCTGCCATTCTTAAATTGGGATCGAAATATACTGGAATCAGGATGTACATTTTACAAAACTTTTGATGGTATTTCAGTCATACCTTAACGAGTGCTAGCTCTTGCATATTCTTCCTTGCAAGTATGTGTTTCTGTAGTGTCTAAGACTTGCCCGAGGACATCTTTGAATTATCTTACGAGAATTTAACAGTTACAAATCTAACATTTTAACCACTGAGTCATTGATGGTCCTCAAAACTGTCACAGCACTATTGTAACTCTTTACCAAATGACAAAAGCCTTTTCTTTCAGGGTCCTTAAAAGTCGGGATTTTGTGGTCAAGTGTTAATGACATAGTACTGTATAGGTTAGATTTTTTACACTGGCCAAAACTGTGACATTAAAATTAGGGACATTTGCGGGAAAGAAAAAAGTCATATTTCAATAATTTGGAAAACATTGTGAAAAAATGAGCAACTACATGGTACAAGCAACTGCCCTTTTTCTAACGTGTTTTCCACAATATATCAAGTCCAGGGGTGTAAACATAGTATCTGTTCAAAACAGGATTGAAGTCTAAAATGAAGAAGCAATTACTGATCGCAATAATCTTGTTCACACCAGGGTTGAAGTTAGATATAAAGGAGCTTGTACCGATTGCAATAATCTTGTTCACAGCATCCAGTGCAAGTTGAAGATCCACCACTGGGATAGATGTTATTGTTAACAGGGCATTGCTGGAAACAAAATATGGGTCCATCTTATAAGATTGATTGGTTGATTGTATTGTGTTTAATGCCTTTTTCTTCATTATTTCAATCATATCACAGCTGTCAGATCACCTGTCCATGCTTCCTCTGGTTTGTTTTACCATTTCTTTTCACAATATTCTTCCCAAGCCTCTGCCCGCTTTTCCACCTAACCATCGTTGGAACACTTATCAGCTGTGACGGAGACAGAATGAATCCTCTGGCAATGACTATCATCAGTCCTCAGAAAGAAATTCACTGATCTGAGGATTCAAACCAGCCACCCCCAGCTCTCAAGTTCTGTACGCTAAAGACTGCTACTGGGGCTAGGCCTATCTTATTAGAGTACAACTTTTTAAATATGGCCTTTAACATACAGTAAATGGTTGATAGAATGGTGCCTTATGCTGTTTTCTACTTTATTTCAATCATAATATCAGAGCGATAGCTCCCTTATTCATGCATATCCTGGGATTCACCAGTACAAGGCTAGGGCTTTGAAGTGTCTTGCCAAAGGGCACTCCCACAGGAAAAAAAACCTCAATGCTTCCAGTGAGGCTCAAACCCACGGTCTCCTTGTTGTGAGTCGTACACTTTACCACTGAGCCACCCAGGACAGTAAAATCTGTTGTAGTGGCCACTATCCAAAGTATGAACGACCTTGAGGAGGAAAGCTTTTAAAAACATTGTAGAAAAAACAGAAATTCTTTTTTTTTAAAAATGTTTTCTACCCTTCCAAAGACAGATTTTAGCTTTTGGGTCACATTTACTTTGTTGCCAGCAAATGCTTTCAATTTAGACTAATCTAAAATTTTGCTATTTGGTAAAGGGTTAAGACAGCATATACCGAGTTCCAAAAGAAGACAAATTTCACAATATACCTGTACTGAGCAAGCACCTGTCTAAAGAAAGCACATTTGGATATCCCCTTCGTTGATTAATTCTTTACAAGGTAGAAGATGCTGCTAATCAGCATTTTTCCTTTTTATTACGTTTTTCTACCCTTTCCAAGACAAATCTAAACATTTGAGACATGTTTAATTTGGTGTCTGCACATGCTTTCTCGTTGGAAAAGTCTAAAATTTTGTACAGAGTGAGTATAAGTTGGACTGTGTTTCTTATTTCTTACTTTACTCTTAACCAAAAGACAAAATTTCATACTGGTCCTTACTGAAAGCATTTGCAGACATTTTAAATTTTGCACAAATTGTTAAAATTGTTGTTGAAATGATAGAAAACATTGTGGAAAAAGGAAAAAATGCCGGTTACCAGCATATATTCTCCTTTTCCAACTATGTTTTCCAAAGTCCTTTTTCGTGGGGTTGTTAAAACTCGGGACTGTGGTAAAGGGTTAAAAGGGCTGAGGACAAAGCATTGAGTCAAGTTACTGGACTCTTAACCAGACAACAAAATTTCAGACTAGTCCAAATTGAAAGCAATTGCAGATGTCAAATTAGATGTTGCTCAAAACATAAAATTTATGTTTAAAAGAGAAGGAAAAATTTTGAAAAAAAGGAGAAAATGCTGGTTCCCACAATGTTTTCTCACAATGATGCAAAGCCTTCTTCGTTAGGGTTGTTAAAACTTGGGATTAACAAATAAATTGCCTATGTGGGCAGAGTAGATCAAGAACAGTCTATACCGATCCTACCAGTTAGAAATTATGCTCTACAATTTTCTTAAGGTTTGTTAAAAGTACTCTCTACAGGAATAATTCCCCAGTTCATGGTGAAGATTTCATTTTCTTGATTTTGAAAGTGTGTACAGATTACAAACTGAATTCAAATTAAAATATGGGATTTGTCTTTGAGAAGGTAGACCAGCATTCTGTCTTTTTTTTCCCAATGTTTCCAAAAGCATACCTCCATAGGGTTAAAAAAAGACCAGCATTTTGCCTTTTTTCCCCCCACTGTTTCCAAAAGCATACCTCTATAGGGTTAAAAAAGATGGCATAATTTGGTAAAAAGTCAGCACTTAACCCCTTTACCACGAGATTCAACAACCCTGAAGAAAAAGGCTTTTGAAAACATTGTGGGAAAAGGAGAAAATGCTGGTAACCAGCATTTTCTCCTTTTCCCACAATGTTTTCTACCCTATAAAAGACAAGAATCATCATTTGAGCTACATTTATTTTGTCATCTGCAACAGCTTTGAATTTGGGTGTGTCCAAAATTTTGTCATTTGGTAAAGAGTTAAGAAAAATGCTCCATAAGATGTTCAAGATAAGCATAAGAAATTGACATAAAATTACTCACATCTGTTCTAATACATCCAGATGAATATATAGGATCCTGAGTGACATTAGCATGTCTAAATGCCAAGGAACAAACCTTTCAGGTATAAATGACTATGTATAATTGGTAAAAAGTAAACACTTACCAAAAATGCTCAATAAGATGTTCAAGATAAGCATAAGAAATTGACATAAAATTACTCACATCTGTTCTAATACATCCAGATGAATATATAGGATCCTGAGTGACATTAGCTGGTCTAAATGCCAAGGAACAAACCTTTCAGGTATAAATGACTATGTATAATTGGTAAAAAGTAAACACTTACCAAAAATGCTCAGTAAGATGTTCAAGATAAGCATAAGAAATTGACATAAAATTACTCACATCTGTTCTAATACATCCAGACGAATATATAGGATCCTGAGTGACATTAGCATGTCTAAATGCCAAGGAACAAACCTTTCAGGTATAAATGACTATGTATAATTGGTAAAAAGTAAACACTTACCAAAATTGCTCAATAAGATGTTCAAGATAAGCATAAGAAATTGACATAAAATTACTCACATCTGTTCTAATACATCCAGATGAATATATAGGATCCTGAGTGACATTAGCATGTCTAAATGCCAAGGAACAAACCTTTCAGGTATAAATGACTATGTATAATTGGTAAAAAGTAAACACTTACCAAAAATGCTCAATAAGATGTTCAAGATAAGCATAAGAAATTGACATAAAATTACTCACATCTGTTCTAATACATCCAGATGAATATATAGGATCCTGAGTGACATTAGCTGGTCTAAATGCCAAGGAACAAACCTGTCAGGTATACAGAGACTATGTATATTTGACCATTTACTTAATTAGACTATTATAAAATTTGACATTTATTCAGGAGGTAAGTTATTGTTTGATGCTTTAGAATAATATAGGTGGTAATTGTTACTTATGGCCTTTTATGATGCATACCATGAGCCATGCTCTGGCAAAAAGGGGGTTTAATGCATCTCCATTGTGCAATGTACCAAGCAAGTCATTGCATAATTGTGGATCCATAAAAATCCATTTTGTCTAACAACTGGCTGAATTCTGAGATAGAATATTCCTTGGACATGCAGAAAATTGCCCCAAAACAAAAAAATTATTTTCCAAGGCTAGCCTGCACAGACTGCGCAGGATGATCTCAGTCGATACTTTTTGCAGTTACATTAAGCTCCCTATGAAAGAGCTTAGCTCATATTTAGAAAAGCATTTCAGGCTCTATCATTCTGTGACAATCTTACCATGATCGAACTTTGTTATGTTGACCACAAGAGGCATCAAAGATGATTTTAAATGCATGGTTATCTTAAGTAATAAAAAAGTTTTTTTTAAGTTTTCTCAAAATAGTACTTTTTCAATTGCAACCTTGTTATTTCAACTCTTTACCAAACGACAAAATTTTAGACCGGTCCAAATTAGAAGCACTTGCAGACGACAAACTAAATGTGACTAAAATATTGAAATTTTCTTTAGGAAGGGTAGAAAACATTGTGGGAAAAGGAGAAAATGCTGGTTACCAGCATTTTCTCCTTTTCCCACAATGTTTTCAAAAGCCTTCTTCCTCAGAGCCGTTAAAAGTCAGGATTGTGTGGTAAAGGGTTAAGGCATCATGTTGTACTCAGTTTAACAGCAGTACTTAGTTCTAGACCCTTGACTAGTAAACGTTAATTTCAGTATTAACTCTGGCTGCTAAGAGTTTAGTATTAACTCTTTGGCTGACTCACTGACCTTTTGTGGACAGTGTAGATCCAAGATCAGACTGCACAGAACATGCAGTCTGATCTTAGATCTACACTGTCCAATAGTGAGATAATTCTCCCCGAAAAATAACTTTGAAATAGCAACATTGGGGTTTTTACTTTTGACTTAAAGGTATCATTTAACTTATTCAGCAGGATAAGGGTTAAAGCTTTATGATCTTCAGGTATAAACCTTTACCAAACATTCCTTACTTTAAACTACTTTGGGGTGAGGTGCTGGTTATCAGCATTTTCTTCCTTCACCTCATTATTTTTGATATTACAAAAAATTCGAGTGACATGGAATGCTTTTGATATTAACGAGTCTAGCATCTTGCTGTCTGGTGAAGAGATATAAAGGGATGCTGTAAGAATGACTAGACGTACCTCAGAAGTTTGACAGATTGACACAATATCACAGGAATCAGGAAATTTCTGCTGATTGCAGGAAAAACATACAGGTCCTCTCTTCTGTCTGTCTGGTAGAGCTGAATATACATGCCTTCTATCTTTAACTCATGGAAAACAAACTCACATGATACTCTGATAACTATACGTATTCACTTTTTATTTGCTATAGGTAAAAAATAGAAAGAAGCACAGAAAGAAACAAAAACAGGAAAGAATAGGAAAGGAAAGAAAAAAGAGAAAAGAAAAGGAGAAAAAAAAAAAAAACAGAAGTAAAAAGTTTCATACTATGGGAGAGAGAGATAAATAAAACACTTTTTTTCAATTAATGTTTCATTGAATTGAATGGTGCACCAAAGCAACTCATACCTTTGTTTGTCACAAAGAGGTATGTACAATGTTATTCAAAATATAGCCATACCAGTATGTCAAAAAAATTTTGGTCATTTTTCTGAAATTGAGATTCTGTCATAACAGATGCATGCTTTTTCACAAACCAAAATATCCTATTACCTCTTTAACTCTTTACCAAATGACAAAATTTTAGACTTGCCCAAATTGAAAGCATTTGCAGATGACAAAGATAATGTGGCTCAAAAATTGAAATTTCTTTTCAGAAGGGTAGAAACATTGTGGGAAAAGGAGAAAATGCAAGTTACCAGCATTTTCTCCATTTCCAACATTGTTTTCAAAAGCTTTCTTTCTCAGGGTCATTAAAAGTCGGGATTGTGTGGTAAAGGGTTAAAGTGAATCCTCAGCTATATTTGCCGTATCCTGATACAGATGGCTTTTGAAAACAATGTTAGAAAAGGAGAAAATGTTGATAACCTTCATTTCTCCTTTTCTCACAATGTTCCTTTCCTTTCAAAGACAAATCATATTTATTTGAGCCATAATATTTGATATGTCATCTTGAAATGATTTCATTGTGTATGAGCCTAAATATAATTTTGATCGTATTGCAGAGTTAACCCTTTACCACACAATCCCATGTTTTAATGACCCTGAGGAAGCAGCCTCATGGAAACATTGTAGGAAAAGGAGAAAATGCTGGGTTTTTTACCCTTTGAAAAAAAAAAAAAAAATCGGGTTCTGAGTAACTCTTAATATGTTGTTTGCAAATGCTTTCAATTTGGGCAAGTCTAAAATTTTGGTCTTCTGGCAAAGATTTAACTCTTTACCAGACAACAAAATTATGACTTGTCTAAATTGAAAGCACTTGCAGATGACAATTTAAGGGTGATTGAAAAATCGAAATTTGGTTTTGGCAGGCTAGAAAACATTGCGGGAGATGGAGAAAATGCTGGTTACCACGATTTTCTTCTTCTTTTCCCACAATGTTTTGCAGAAGGTCTTTTTCCTTGGTGTGGTAAAAGACTTTGGATCATGTTGTAAAGGGTTAATAGATGTACATACCATCAGAATTACAGCCATGAGAATTACAAAGCTCTCCATCACAACATTCTTGACAGATTGTGATGTCACTGCTGACATCATTAGGACTTCTTTGTGATAAACTTCTTCTAACATTGTTGCATCTCTGAATTAAAAAAAAAAAAAAAATACATTTGAGCCATGCTCTGTGAAAAGGGGGCTTAATGCATTTGCAAAAAATATTGACCCAGGTCAGCCTGTGCAGTCCACGCAGGCTGACCTGGGCCAAAACTTTTTGCTTTTGGACAATTTTCTGAATGTCAAAGGACCAGTGTACCCCATGATTCAGTAGGTTATTATACAAAACAGATTTTAGGGATGTATAATACTGTGATGACTTGCTTAGTATCATGCGTCACGGAGATGCATTAAGCCCCCTTTTTCACAGTGCATGGCTCATTTACATGTACTGCAAGCAGTTTTTCTTTCTTTACCTAACTGAGCCATGCTCTGGCAAAAATGGGTTAACCCTTTACCACACTATCCCGACTTTTAAGGACCCTGAGAAAAAAGCCTTTTGAAAACACTGTGGGAAAAGGAAAAAACGCTGGTAACCAGCATTTTTTCCTTTTCCCACAATGTTTTCTACCCTATCCAATATGTAAATCACCATTTACGCTACACTTAATTTGTCGTCTGCAAATGCTTTCAATTTGGCCCAGTCTAAAATTTTGCTGCGTGGTTAAGGGTTAAGTGCATCTCCCTGATGCAGCATTATACCAAGCAAGTCATCACAAAATTATGAACCCATAAAAACCATTTTGTCTAACAATTGGCTGTTTCCTGCATGTCAAGATGATCCTTTGACATGCAGAAAACTAACCGATAGCAAAAAGTTTTCAACTAAAGTCAGCCTGCACAGACTGCACAGGCTGACCTTAGTCAGTCATTTTTGCAGATGCATTGACCACCCTTTTCACAGAGCATTGCTCATATATGTAGTTCTCACCTAAGCAAAGCTCAATGTACTTTTGCAGACAGTGTAGATCAAGATCAGACTGCACAGAACATGCAACCTGATTTTATATCTTCACTGTCCAACATAGTTAAATTTTTCCCAGGAGACAAACTTTGACATCACCAGACCTATGCAGTTTCAGTCAGCTGAAAATTTTTATAAGAGCCTTTGATCCCACACCGGTGAAAAGGGGACTAAATGCATCTGCTAAAAAAGTTTTGACCCATATCAGCCTATGCTGATCTGGGTCGAAACTCTTTGCTATTGGTCAATTTTCTGCATGTTAAAATACCAGTGTACCTTGTGATTAAGTCAGTTGTTAGACAAAATAGATTTTATGGATCCATAATTATGTGATGACTTGTACCATGCACCAAGGAGATCCATGAAATCCTATTTTGACAGAGCATGGCTCGTATTACTTATTTAGCAGCTGAAAAGTTAACCCTTATACTGCTGAATAAAAGAAATGAAACTTTCAAGCCGATAGTATAAGCCCAAAATTTTCCTGTTTCAAAGGTATTTTTGGAGGAAAGATATCTCCTTATTGGACAGTGTAGATCAAAGATCAGACTGCACATTTTGTGCAGTCTGATCTTGGTCTACACTGTCCGCAAAAGGTAAGTGAGTCGTGATAAGCAGCCTAAGGGTTAAGACAGGGAAATGACAGGGATAAATTAGGATAAATAGGATAAATTCTCTTGTCAAAGATGCCAGATCTATGGCATAACCCTTTACTACACAATCAAGAGTTCTAACAAACCTTAAGGAAGAAGGCTTTTGAAAATATGTTGAGAAAGGGAAAAAGTGCTTGTTACCTTTTTTTTAAAATGCTGGTAACCAATTTTTTTTTCCTTTTCCCAAATTGTCTTTCACACTTTCAAAGCCAAACCCTACCTTTTTAACCTCATTTTTTTTTTCACTTGTCCTTTGCAAATGCTTTGGATTTTCAAAGAATGAGTCCATGATGTTGACATATGGCTAAGAATTAACTCTTCAACAAACGACTAAATTTTGGAATTGTCCAAATCCCAAAGCATTTTCAGATGTCAAATTAAATGTAGCTAGAATGGTGGGATTTGTCCATGAAAGAGAAGAAAACAATTAGGGAAAAGGAGAAAATGCTGGTTACCAGCATTTTCTCCTTTTCCTAAATTGTTTTCAAAAGCCCTCTCAGTCAGGATCGTTTAAGAAAACACCCTGTATGTTTTGCAAAGTGAAGAACTTTTGCTTGTATGGTTGAGCGAGATATCAGAATTTCCTTCAGATGGTGGATGAATATTATAGTGTAACATTTTGACCAATCAAATCGCAAATAAATACATATGTATTCCGCGCGTGAGGTACTTCATCATACCATATTTGGAACCGTATTTCAGTGTCTAGATATGGAATTTTTTACTGTCATGTGTGTTATTAGTATCTTATCCACCTGTAACGCATGTATTTCAGCCAGAAAATTTTCAGGTATATAATAAAACGATGTTCAGAATGGTTCATGAGTATGGTCCAGTGGCATAGCCAGGCAAAGCCACATATGCAAATGCATAACAGCGAAACTCCCAAGCATGCTTTTTATTGAAAAAAAAAAAAATTATAATAAATATGTAAATGTCATTATTTGTAAATAATGATATACAAAATGTCAAACACATCAACACCTAAAATTAAAAATTACACAGAATTTTTTCTTGTAAAAGATTAAAACTAAGTACCCACAAAGCTGATTTTTGAAGTTCAAGAATAGCCAATTTTTGGTTTTCTTCCCTTGTGGGTACTCTGCCTGAACACCTTCAACATTTGCCCAAGTTCAAAAAAGGTCCAGCTAAGCCCCTGCAGTCCCTGGACAATGTGAATCTCACACCTGTCATAGATTGCTAGTATACATGTATTTCCATAGATTTGTCTTCTTTTCAAATTAGACGATCCTATCCTTAGTGTATCAGAGTGTCAGAGAAAATGTGGTTTGTTTGTCTTACTGCATTTACCGATTTATGCATTGTAAAGTATATATATGAAGAGTAGCTATCAATCAATTTCTGGACATGTCACAACAATTTTATTGCATTACCTCTTTTGAAATGCACCCAGTGTCAAACCATACATGTCCACTGTCTGATATATACTGCTCTGTTACACATTTCTGGTGAATAGATATTACATAATACTACATTACATAATAGTATTGTTCAGAAAAATGTTACTGGCTATATCAATCTTATGACAGAAGATGCAATTACTTGTTACAAGCCATCGCTGCTTTCCTTAACTCTTTAGCCAAGCCCCGGTAGCACACAGGACTTGAGAACAGGAGGTCGCTGGTTCGATCCCTGGCTTGGCCAATTTCTTTGGGATTGATGATAGTCATCGCCACAGGATTCATTCCTCTCTCACTGCTGACCATTGTTTCGACGATGATTATGTGGGAAAGCAGCCAGTGGCTTGGAAAGAATATTGTGCGTAGTACTGGTAAAAGAAACTCCAGGAAAGCATGGATAGGTGCACTGGCCGCTGTGATATAACAAAATAATGTTGAAAACGGCGTTAAACACCATACAATAAATCTTACCTCTTAACCAAACGACAATATTCTAGACTACAGTAGTCTAAATTGAAAGCATTTGCAGAAGACAAAATAAACATGGCTCAAAAACTGAAATTTGTTTTGGGAAGGGTAGAAAACATTGTGGGAAAAGGAGAAAATGCTGGTTACCAGCATTTTCTGCTTTTCCCACAATGTTTTCAAAAGGCTTCTTTCACAGGGTCGTTAAAAGTGGGGATTGCGTGGTAAAGAGTTAAACTGTTCTAAAAAGCTCTGACCTGTGGGGGCACCAGAAGAAAGTGTAATAGTAATGGGTTGAAGAACTGAATGGAATATTTCAACATTATGCCAATCTTATCACAGCAACATAGCAGTAATCCATGTCTTTTCTTGCTTTCATATGTACAACTTACTACTACAAGGATAAGGCTCTGAAGACAAGTACCTTGCCCAAGGACATTCCTTCATGAACAGCGAAGCAAGCAATGATCATGCCTGTATTTTCTGACTGCAGACCTAACACCTTTAGGACTGAGCCAGCAATGACTTGTCTAAAGTTTTTAAAACATACAATGCCATGTATTAAAAGATCTCAGGAAGAAGTCTTAATTTTGAAGACATCAGTATTTTTCAACCTTTCAAAGAGAATTTCCATCATTTGACTCACATTAATGCAGTCTTCTAAAAATGCTTTCAAATTGAACTTGCCTTAAATTTGTCGTTTGGCTAAGAATTAAATGGCTGTGAGAATGGTTGAAGACATCTGAGCTACAAATAAGTCTGTGCTTGTAAAAAGTAATTCTTACTTCATCGTCTGAACATTTCGTTATATGACCACAGTCTCTGGGAAATGGTATCCTGTCACAACTGTAACACATCTTGTAGCCATCTGTAATGTAACCCTTAATCTTCTAAGCGCGAATAAATGACCTTTTATGGACAGTGTAGATCAAGATCAGATTGCACGGAATGTGCAGTCTGATCTTGAACCTACATTGTCCAATAAAGCAGTGTTAAATCTAGCTTTGCTTGTAAGGGTGTGATTTTCCCTCAATCACTCAAACTACAGGTAATTTTCTTATCATAAACTAGTCATCTTTGACCTGATTGACTGGGAGCCATTTTGGTTGAAACTCGCATTACTGCAGGGTTTTATTTTCATTGCTTGAACTAGGGTTAGGGCCTGGCCCAACTGTGCTTTCCAAAGTTATACTTTCAAGAGGTTTTGAATTTTTCACACCACTGATACTTCCAAAATACTCTGAAAATTGCTTCAATGCGACCAGCAGAAGTTCAGGGAATTGTAACTTCCGGTACCCATTGTATCTCATATACCTGTCTGATACGAAGATCAATAACAGGCTACCAGTTGAATGTTAACTATAATATCTGTCTGGTTATCAATAAATTCTCACTGGCAAGCTCAGTATTATGTTTATTGAGCAGAAAAAGCAGAAACGGAAGAAAATGACTGTAATTTGCGGAACGGTTCTTTTACGATTAAGTGCGCCCAATGAGTCCCAAGTTGGTTTAGAATTGCACCATCTGGGACTTTGAGGTGCTTAGGGCTCAATGGTGCACTCTAGATTGAACACTGAATAAAGAGATATTTTTCCCCAAAAAATCAGTTTGAAAGAGAAAAATTCAGGTTTTTACTATCGGTTCGCAAGTTAATGATCTTTTACTTTATTTAGTTTAGTTTAAACATATTGATTTTACATCGACTGAGAAACAAGTTCTTGCAACTTATACTAATCTCTCTTGATTCTACTTCCCAGAAACTACACCAGTACTCGTGCCAATGAACAGTCCCGCTTTCAGGTATCAAACTCAGGACCTGATTATTATAAGGCAGACGCTTTACCTGGCAACCACAGACACCATTTATTTAGCAGGACAAGATTTAAGCCATAGCCATCTGTTAGCATAAGAACTGCATAAAAAATGGAAGTGCCCCATGCAGGTGCTTCGGCTCGGTTGCAGTTGATTTCTTAGTGGAAATTTCAGGTTGGAAAGGGGGTATAACTATGTCAAAATATTTTGACAGTTACCTGCTCTTCTGGTATGGGTTTCCCTTTAGATAGGTAATAACTAACCCAAGTTTGAAATAATTGTCTTCATTAATAATTGAGATATGAGAAAATGTCGAAAATTTTACATTATAGTGACAGGGCTTTGATTGCTGTAGGACAATAGCCAACTAGCACAATATCTCACTAGGACAGTAGCCCACTAGGACAATAGCCAACTTTCACGTATGATCATGCATTTAATCAAGAAATTGAGTATTTACACAGTTTAATATAAGTATTCATAAGTCAACAGTGTAGACTATTTTTCTCCTGACATTTCTCCAAAAACAAATTCAGATCCAATGAAAGTATTGCAAGAGCGCTTGCACTTGCAGCACTTTGCCATCTTTTTCGTCCGCGGTTTCGCCCCTTGTTTGTAATAAGATACTGTTTCGATCTATGGTTATTCTGCACAGTTTATCCGATTTGTAATCTATTTCTACCTACAAGTAGGACGAATGAATTATGTTTTTGATTCTGTAAATTTGTTTAGAATAATTGACGCTGTTTACAACGAAATTCGAGTAAAATCCTCTTTTGCGTTCATATCACGGTCTCTTTTGTAGAGAGTATAAATGTTTTCGGGCTTGTGCTTGCACGAAACTAAAAATGGGATCCAGTCTGTAGAATAGTTCAATCTTCGGGATTCGTTTGACCACTTGCACCTTGCATTTATTTTGCAGCCCTGAGGTTCAACCTAAAATATAATTCATCGCTGAATTAAGTAGGGAAATAGCTGTCAAATGATCAGTAAAGAAGAAATATAAAAGTAGGTCCCAAGACAAAAATATTTTTCGATGGTATTTCCTGAATGGGCTTCGTAGCTTCTTTAGATATTTTTAGATTTTGCACGAGAGTTTTGCAAAGATTCGTGTAAATGTCACATTGTCAATAACATGTGTCGATTACGAGGATTCGGATTCAAACTAGTGTGATGACGTCATATCTGATGTAATGAAACAAAACAAAGTTGCCGATTCCAAAACGACCTTCCCGTTATCATCCTCGGTGACCTAGTTCCGATGTATTGCGTAAACTACATTCATCGCCCCTGGGTTATCACGCTTCCGTTTTCTCGTTCTCATGAATTATTCATGAGGCATTTTGATTGGTTATCACAATTTTTCAGTGAGAACATTTAATCTATCTTTTTCAACCATATTCCATCATTTCTATTTTTACCTCATCTACAACCAATCAAATCACTCGTTTCAAATCAAGCTTGGCGATACTTTAAATACGGCTGAGGCCGTGAACGTCATTGACAAAAGTTTTAAAAAAAAATCGGCGTCACCCCGAAAGAGTTCCAGCTTAGTATGCAAGGAATTGTGATATCTGCCCTGGATTGTCGTAAGGCAAATGCCACAGGCCCATCGGCGGCCACCATATTCGTTGATAATGATGTGGATTTTAGCCGGTTTATTCATAGTAACGGAAGAAATGTGATTATCCTCCACTACAAGACAGTATCGGTATGCTATCGACAATGCGTTTAGCCATTTGGTGTAATTCGCAATCTTATGAATATTCATAGAAACGACGGATTCGCAATAGAATATCCCAGGGGTGATGAATGCTTCACACCTTGGTTAAGAAGGGTGTCCCGTTATTAAAACGCCCCGAATTGCACCTTTCTATCGAATATAACCACACAGGTTATATGATTGCAAAAAAAAATATATGTAGTTGCACTTATCAGTATTTTACAAGAAATTTTGATCCACGGCATAAAAACTAAGTAGTCCAAATTGACCCTTTACCAGACTTCTAGAACTAGAATGTTAGACTCGTCCACATTCAAGGTATTTGCGGACGAAAATTTAAATGTGACTTAAATGGTGGCTTTCTGTTATGATGGAGTAGAAAACAAAGTGGGAAAAGGAGAAAATGCTGGTCTCCTTTTCCCATTATGTTTTCAAAAGCCTTCTTTGTTCAAGTCGTTAAAACTCGGGATTGTGTGGTAAGGAGTTAAAAGAGACCAGAATTTTCCTTGAAGCAGAAAAGGATAAATAATTTTACCTGTGAGAAGCCCAAAAAGTGACCAAACAATTACATGTATATAAACAGTTAGAATATAAAGTGAAGCCATACTGCGGACTCTTGTACTGATAAAAATATGGATGAAAAAGATAAGAACTGAACAAATCCTGAACTTAACCCATTTCTGTACTAATCGTGACTCATCCAGAGTTCTGCTGCACTTGAGGACCTGAGAGTTAATAGTCTGGTGAAGAAACCTTTGTCAAACAATCCAGAGTTTTAATGAAGGTGAGGAAAAGGCATTCAGAAAAACAATGTGAGAAGAAAGGAGAAAATGCCGGTAACCATCATTTTCTCCTTTCCCCGTTACATTTTCTGCACTTTGACAGGCATCTTCCACCATCTGGACTATGCATAATTGGTCGTCTGCAAATACTTTCATTTTGGACAAAATCTTAGTTTTTGTCGTCTGGTAGAGAGTTAATCCTTTACCACACAATCCCGAGTTTTAAAGACCCTGAAGGCTTTTCAAAACATCGTGGAGAAAAAGCAGACAGCATATTCTCCTTTTCTCACAATGTTTTCTACCCTATTTAAGACAGAAATCATCATTTTAGCCACATTTAAATTGTCCTCTGTAAATGCTTTCGGTTTGGTCTAATCCAAAATGTTGTCGTTTGGTTAACCCTTTACCAAACAAAAAAATTTTAGACTGGTCCAAATTGAAAGCATTTGCAGACGACAAATTAAAGTTGGCCAAAATGAGGAAATTTCTCCCTGATAGAGTAGAAAACATTGTGGGAAAAGGAGAAAATGCTGGTTACCAGCATTTTCACCTTTTTCCACAATGTTTTCAAAAGGCTTCTTTCTCAGGGGCGTTAAAAGTCGGGATTGAGTGGTAAAGAGTTAAGAGTTAAGATGATAATGTGTGAAAAAAAAAATACGAATATGGCAAATAAGGATGAAAATAATTTTCAAAAAAGGCAAAGACGACCTTCTTGAAACATATTTTTTTTTTAGATAACCATGTATAAAAACCACCGAAAATGATTCACACAAAAATTCAGTCGTGCTCTGTGATTAGGGGGATTGATGCATCTGCAGAAAGTGTCGATCTAGGTAAGCCTGCGCAATCAGCGCAAACTGACCTGAGTCGAAACTTTTCGCTGTTTACAAATTTTCTGCGTGTCAAGAGACCGGTGTACCTCCGGTGATTCAGTCGGTTATTTGACAAAATAGATTTCATGGATCCATAATTAGATGATGACTAGCTCGGTATCATGCACTTAACCCCCTTTTGCCAGAGCATGGCTTTATGAAATTCATAGGGTACAGCTGTCGAAGTTGTTTTCACGTGCTGTTCATTGTTAGTTGAAACTTTAACTTCTATGGTACAAATGATCACCATGGATCACCACGCTCTGGCAAAAGGGGGCTTAATGCATCTCCGTGATGCATGATACAGAACAAGTCATCACATGATCATAGATCTATAAAGGCCATTTTGTATAACAACCGACTGAATCATGAGGTAAACTGGTCCTTGGATATACAGAAAAATGACCAATAGCGGAAAGTTTCGGCCCAGGTCAGAAAAAAACACAGGCGTTTTTTTTTAATTTTCCACGATGTTTTCAAAAGCCTCCTTCCCTAGGATCAATAAAAAATGGGACTGTTTGGTTCAGGGTCAAACTATTTCAAGTTGAGCAATCAGCCTTTGTGGCATCTGACCTGAGTCTGCACAGTTTTTTTTCTCATTGTACACTTTTAAAATATAACTCGCACAATCTCTTACCAGAGGAGAAAATTTTTATCTTGTCTTCATTGAAAGCATTTGAAGGGGTAATTTACCCTTATCCTGCTAAATACATGTAAGTAAAAAAAAAAAAGAAGAAAAAATCCCAAGACGATAGTAAAAGCCTGAGTTATGTTATTTCAAACTTATTTTAAGGCAACAACATCTCTTTATCGGACAGTGTTGATCCAAGATCAGACTGCACGTTATGTGCAGTCTGATCTTGATCTACACTCCGCAAAAAGGTCAGTGAGTGGCCCTTAACAGCTTAAGGATTGAAATGTGACTCAAATGATTGGATTTGTCCGTTAACGTCAGGATAGAAAACATTATGGGAACAGAAGAAAATCAATGTTACAATGACGTTTCCTGAAGCCTATTTCACTGGTGTTGATGAGCACGGTTGATAAACGTGGTTCGGTCGAAAACAAACGGGGCTAGTAGTCTTGATTGAGCACTGTGCAATTCACCAACCATTTGCAGTCTTATTATCCAGAGTTTTCTAAATTTGAAAGTAACGCAACTTCTGATTGGCTAAACCATTTGGTTTTGCCAATGAGGAGTTGTGTTACTTTCAAATGTAGGAAATCTTTGAGAATAAGATTAGGAATGTTCTTAAGAATGGTTGATGAATACGGATCCTGGAATGTAATGTAGTGGAAGTGGGTCAGCCTCCATCACTAAAGGTTCAAGGTTCGAATCCTGTGATACAGATCAACTTTTGCAACTATGCCGACCAGAAATCACATCGTAAAAATAAATTTGAGCCATGCTCCGTGAAAAGAGAGCTTAATGCATCCGCCAAAAGTATCGATTCAGGTCAACCTGCGCAGTCCGAGCAGGCTGACCAGGGCGGAAACTTTTTTTATTTCAATTTTCTGTATGTCAAAGGACCAGTTTACCTAATGATTCAGTCGGTTGTTACCCAAAATGTACTTTATAGATCTATGATCATGAGATGACTTGCTTGGTATCATACGTCATGGAGATGCATTAAGTCCCGTTTTTGCCAGAGCATGGCTCATTTCTAAACTTATCAACTACCGGTATGTAAGTCAAACACTGCTGCCAAATACCAGTAGTAGGAATCTTTTTCAAATCCCGTGAGACCTGTGACTGTATCATAGTCATGCCAGAAGTACACATAATAGGATTCAAACTCAGAACCTCTTATATGAAGGGCTGACACTAAACCTACGCTATCGGATGTACCATGAACCTACTATTAACCTGCGAAATATAAGTGAAATTAAACTTTCAAGCCGACAGTAAAGACCAAGATTTTTCTATTTCAAATGTATTTTTTTTTGGGGGGGGGGGGCAGATCTCCTTTTCGAACAGTCGAACAGTGTAGATCAAAGATCAGCCTGCACAGAAGGTGCAGGCTGATCTTGTCTACACTGTCCGCAAAAGGTCGTTGAGTCGCGCCCAGCAGCCTACAGTTCAAGAATAAACGAAGGGAGATAAATCTTTACAAACAGTACAGGACGATTTTTAAGAAAGATTTGCTTCCCTTGCTGAAGACTCTCAAACACTGTTGCCCCAGACCTTGATTGTAATACCTTACTTAGGCACTGTATTACTGACAGTGGTTCCGCGTTGTCAGTGGTGATCATCCTTAATGAAAACATTTGCAGGCAACAGATTAAATGATGTTTAAATGATGGTAGTGGTCTTGTACAGAGCAGAAAAGATCGTGGAAAAAGGAGAAAATGCTGACTGACGATGGCACCAGTTTAGCGGACCATTTTTAACCCTTAACCTGCTAAATAAATGAAACGAAACTTTCAAGCCGATAGTAAAAACCCCAAAATTTGTTATTTCAAAGGTATTACTTCTGAAAAAAAAATATATCCGTTTCGGACAGCGTAGATCCAAGATCAGACTGCACGACCTGTTTATTGATTGAATGGTGTTTTACGCCGCTTTCAACATTATTTCAGTCATATCACGGCGACAGCTCACATATTCATGTATTTCCTGGGTTTCACCAGTACTAGGCTAGGGCTCTGAAGTGTCTTGCCCAAGGACACTCCCACGAAAACCCCAGTGGACCTGTGCAGTCTGATCTTGGTCTACAATGTCCTCAAAATGTCCTTAAATCGTGCTTAGCAGCCTAAGGCTTAAGTAACTTATTTTTGAAAAAAATGAACTAAATCTACTTTATTTGAATTTTGGCATATTGAAGATGTTTCATATTTGAAAAATAGCAACATGTAAACAAGGGTCTAGACAAGGGCAGTCTTTTGATTTCAGTAACTTTTTAAACCCCCACTTTACGAAGTAGGGTGGGGTCGCGGGCCTCAGTGTAGTCTTATCTTTGGTCTACAAGGTCCTTTAACTCTTTTACTGCCAATGTCGCAATGGATAACTTCTGCAGACGGCGTAGATCAAGATCAGACTGCACAAAACGGGCAGTCTGATCTTTGATCTACATCGTCCGCTATCTGATCCTGATCTTGAACCAAAATCAGGTGCAATAGGAACGAAAAAAATACTTATAAATGGAACTCGAGAAAAGTCGGCTCCATGTAAATGGCAGCGAAGGAGTTAAAGCGAGTCTAGTCGCTCTTAGCACCGTAGTAGGATATTAATAATTGAGATTTTACGAAGAATACGGCATAATCTCTTTTCCAAACGACAAACTTGTAGACTTTTCAAAACTGGAAGCATCTGCAAACGACAACATAAACCTGAAAAAAAGTGGTAAAGGAAGGGTAGAGAACATTATGGGAAAAGGAGAAAATACTGGTAACATTTTCTCTTTTTCCCATTGTCTTCAAAAGCGTTCTTCCTGAAGGTTATTAAAACTCGGCATTGTGCAGTAAAGGGTTAAACACAGGAATACCCACACTAGGTGCTTTGGTAGACAAAATGGATGACAGGCCTAATATACAGTATCCGCACAAAATTTCAATAAAGAGATAATTCTTCAGAGGTTTAAAGCTGATATCCTCCCATACTTTTGGTTTGCACATCTACAGTTATTGTATCAAAACAATGACGGCAAAATACACAATATGTGCAAACCTGTATGCAACAAACAGACAGATAGACAGCCAGGCTGAGTCCAGTATATCCCCAAAAACATTCATTTTGTAAGGGCAAGGCAGTGATTCAAAACCCTTCACCACACAATGCCGACTCTTAACGACTCTGGGAAAGAAGGCTTTAGAAAACATTGTGAGAAAAGGAGAAAATGCTGGTACAATGTTTTCTGTCCTATCAAAGACAGAAATCATCAATTTAGCAACACCTAAATCGTCGTCTGCAAATGCTTTCAATTTGGTCCAGTCCAAATTTTGTCGTTTGGTAAAGAGTTAATCATAATATTCTAAACATCTGTGTCTATGGGAGCCTCGGCCCCAAACCATTGAGGTCGTCTGTCAGAGATAATATTTCGAATAGTGATACGTTTTCGTCCTTTTAATGAATTTTGATTACTTGAATGACCTATTTATTTATTAACCTTTTACCACTCGACAAAATTTTAGACTAGACCAATTTCAAAGCATTTGCAGACGACAAATTCAACTTTCGTACTCATGAGCTTTAGCTCTCTGATAGAGAAGAAAACATCGTGGGAAAAGGAGAAAATGCTGGTTACCAGCATTTTCTCCTTTTCCCACAATGTTTTCAAAAGCCTTCTTTCCCAGGGTTGTGAAAACCCGGGATTGTTTGGTACAGGGTTAAATATATTTACATGTATTTATTTATTTATTTTTTATTTTTTATAATGGAGCCATGCTCTAGGGAAAAGGGTGTCTAATACATCTGCAAAACGTATCGACCAGACCAGCCTTCGTAGTCCACGCAGGCTGATATGGGTCGAAACTTTTTCCCTTTGGTTGATTTCCTTCAAGTCCAAGGACCATTCTACCTGCAGATTTAGTCGGTTGATAGACAAAATGGACTTTACGTATCCATAATTATATGACTTCTCGCTTAGGACAATCCATCACAAAGCTTTAACCTTTTCGGCGCCATAGGCGAAAACAGGGACTTTTGAGGACAGCATAGATCAAGATCAGACTGCACAGAACGTGCAGTCTGATTTTGGATCTATACCGTCCGCTTGTTCCTTTAAGCCCATAAGATAAACATCTTTCTAAGTATGAGTGGATTGTATTTTCAACCGTCTGAAGAGGTTGAGTAAATATGAGTCATGCTCTGGCAAAAGGGGGCTTAATGCATCCCCCGGATGTATGATACCAAGCAAGTCATCACATGATCATGGATCCATAAAGTCCATTTTGTATAACAATCAACTGAATCCTGAGGTAGACTGGTCCTTGGACATACAGAAAATTGACCAATAGCGAAAAGTTTCGGCCCAGGTCAGCCTGCGCGGACTGCGCAGGCTGACCTGGGTCGATACTTTTCGCAGATACGTTAAGCCCCCTTTTCACAGAGCATGGCTCACAGATTTGGCGCTGACAGGGTTACACGTCTTTACTAAACATGAATAACAGAGCTTATTATATTAGAACTTACTGTTTCCTTTATATTCAGTTGTATCATTTATATGACGGAAGAAATTACTTCATACGAACAACAGTCTATTCCTTTCCATCAATGTTTCCACTAAAACTCGCCAAGCCCCCGTAGCTCAGCCGGTAGCGTACAGGACTTGAGAACAGGAGGTCGCTGGTTCGATCCCCGGCTTGGCCAATTTCTTTCCGAGGACTGATGATAGTCATCGCGATAGGATTCATTCCTCTCTCTCTCTCCGCTGACCAGTGTTTCGACGTTGCTTGTGTGGGAAAGCAGCCAGTGGCTTGGAAGGAATATTGTGAGGAGTACTGGTAAAAGAAACTCCAGGAAAGCATGGATAGGTGCACTGACCGCCGTGATATAACTGAAATAATGTTGAAAACGGCTTTAAAACACTATACAATCATACAATCAATCCGCTATATCTCCATTCTTTTTTGAGTTATAAAATCATCATCATCATCATCATCATCATAACTTAGCGCATATATCTCCTTCCCTCTATTACTTGCACAGGGCTGATTTTCCAACAACAACAAAAAAAGAACGTAATGAGTCGAAGTGACCGCGGGGTGCGTTGACGCAAACCACATTTTTGGGTAGAAGGGAAAAAAAAACATAAAACCTCCGTAACCCCAAACTTTGAAATTTCATTGGATAGCTCAAATTGGATTTCGAATTATTTTAGTTCCGTTTACTGAAGGTCGTCAGTTTAAATATCCAATAAAATGAAAAAGATAAAATCTGATGCAAATAACATATGGGATGATTAAAAAAAAAAAAACATTTGGGCCATGTTCTGTGAAAAGGAGGCTTAATGCAACTGCAAAAAGTATCGACCCGTGTCAGCTTGCGCAGTCCGTGCAAATATCCATCAAAACGAAAAAGATATATAGGATCTGTCATGAGTTGACTGTTGAGATAAAATTTTATTAAACGAGTCTTGAAAAATGGTATTAAGCGAGCCTTTGGCGAGCTTAATAACATTTTTCTGGACGAGTTTAATAAAATTTTATCACAACAGTCAACGAATGTCAGATTCTTTTTATCACATAACCGAATCCAGCCATGTTTTGGAATTTTAGCGTAGGAATACATATGTAAAGTGCTTCGACCTATGACGTCATGAAATCTTATCTCATACGTGTGTGAGACAAGAAAATTCGTAATGGCTATATTACATTGGCAACGAGGGTTGTTATGTGATAAAAAAATCTGATGCAAATAACATATGGGACGATTAAAAAAAAAAAACATTTGGACCATGTTCTGTGAAAAGGAGGCTTAATGCAACTGCCAAAAAAAGTATTGACCCGTGTCAGCTTGCGCAGTCCGTGCAGGCTGACATGAGTCGAAAAATTTCTATTTGTAAATTTTTTGTATGTTAAAGGACCTTTCTTTCCCCAGGTCCAGTCGATTGTTAGTACTAAATGGAATTACAGGTAGTGGATCTATAATTATGTGACGACTTGCCAGGTAGAATTAAATCCCATTTTGGTTGAGCATGTTCTGTGAAAAGGGGGCTTAATGCATCTGCAAAATGTATCGACCCAGGTCAGCCTGCGCAGTCCGCGCAGGCTGACCTGGGCCGAAACATTTTGCTATCGGTCAATTTTCTGCAAGTCCAAGGACCAGTATACCTCGGTATGATTCGGCCGATCGATAGACGAAATGGACTTTATAAATCCATGATGATTGGTCATGTGATGAGCCGCTCGGTATCATGCATCACGGAGATGCATTAAGCCCCCTTTTGCCAGAGCATGGCTCATATGAATGTCTTAGAGTAAAATTAAGTCTTTACAAGACCTCAGACAACAACTGAAAAATTGAAATTTATTATGGGAGGGTACAAAAAATTGTGGAAAAAGGAGAAAATGTTGAATTTTTTTTTTACGCCAACTGATGTCAGACCCTGTATACATGTAGTTATCTTTATTTAACCCTTTCCCAAACAAGCCCTGGTTTTCACGTGTCTGCAGTACAAGTCTTTTGAAAACACTGTGGGAAAAGGAGAAATTGCTCTTAACGAGCAATTTCTCCTTCTCCCACAGTGTTTTCTACCCTTTTTGAGACCTTTCTGCCATTTTTATCAAATTTAAAATTGTCGTCTGCAAACTCTTTCAATTTGGACCAGTCCAAAATTTGTCGTTTGGGAAAGGGTTAAACCTGACCTCGAAATGCAGGCGCCGTGAATGTCCCGTAGTAGTCCTTCAGTTTTTGTATCCAGTCAGTCGAACTTGATTATATAATTTCCATCATGAAGTCTTTATTTCCCAAGGGTAAAATTTAAATATCAAAGCAAAATTTCTGTTGATATTCTATACAGGAAAATCACGATATTTAAACATTGTTAGGAACGTCTCTAAAGACCTGTGAGTGAATAATGTTCGGGTCACATGACCAATGTTTGTATGGGATCTATTATCGTCCGGGTGGTTGACAACCGGTCCTGCTTCCGCAACACGCTGTGAGCTGATATATCAAAGTAAACGAACCATGCTCTGGCAAAAGAGGGTTTAATGTATCTCAGTGATGCAAGATACCAAGCAACTCATCGCGTAAAATTGTGGATTCATGAAATTCATTTTTTCTAACAACCGACTGAATCCTGAGGCAGATTGGTCCGTTGGCAAGCAGGAAATTGACCAATAGCAAAAGCTTTCGACCCAGGTTGCAGATTGCGCAGGCTGACCTGGGTTGATACTTTTTGCGGATTCATTAAACCTCCTTTTTACAAAGCACGGCTCAATTTGATCAGCTCTAGCCATTCAATACTCTATGTTTGATTTGATTAAAACGTAGCGTTTATTTATGGAAGTATCTTCCAGACTGTATCATCACTGCGGATTGATATTTGCTCTTAAATCTAGGTCTCGTCCTGATGAAAGTAGTTCGGCTTATCAGTGCATTAGCTCTGTACCAAACAAGCAGAGCTTAAAATTGTTAAAATTGAAAGCATTTGCAGACGACAAAAGAAATGTGACTCAAAAAATAAACTTGTTTTTTGGAAAGGTGGAAAACACTGAAGGAAAAGGAGAAAGTGCTGCTAACCAGCATTTTCTTCTTTTTCAACAACGTTTTCTTTTTTTTCCTCGGGATCGTTAAAACTCGAGATAATGTGATAAAGGGTTAGTATATCTATCTAACAGACGACAAACTTTAACTCTACCAGACGACAAAATTTTAGACTGGCCCAGTTTCAAAGCATTTGCAGACGACAACTTAAATGTAGCTCAAATGATAGGATTTGTTTCTGAAAGGCTAGAAAACATAGTGGGAAAGGGAGAAAATACTGGTTACCAGTATTTTCTCCTTTTCCCACGATGTTTTCAAAGTCTTATTTCCTGGAGGCGTAAAAACTCGTCGTTGTGTGGTAAAGAGTTAAAACCTGCCTAAATGTACATTGAAATCATTATCTGACAATAAACCAAATATGGGTTAAACGATATGATTTCTCTGTGAAAGGGTGAAAAATACTGCGGAAAATGGTTACCAGTTTCTCTAGTCTTTTTTTTTTCATAAACCCGTCTGTCTAAGTTCGTAAAATATCAGATCCTACCAAACAAGAAATATCTTAAAAAAAAGATAGACGGCGTAAGAAATACTGGAATCTGAATATTGAAACCCTTCTGTGGCTTAATATGAAGTAAAATAATGAAAATCAATTTTGAGAGAAATTGCCTCTTTTTCCTCACCTTTTTCAATTTTGTTGAAAATGAAAACTTACTGGGTAATTGGGATACGCTTATGAAATATTAAATTTCCAAAATAGGACAAAAAAGGACCATTCTGTATTACATTAATTTGCTACGGTATGAATAAAAGGTCCCGGGGTATTGATTTGGGGTAGCAAAGCTTGTAAATAGTGGTTTCATAAACGTGCGAGCAAATATGCCTGAAGGGGCCCGCAGAATAAACATGTTCAATTTTTTTTTTGACCAGTTGCAAATTACCATCTATTCATTCTTTATCAGTGCCAAGAAGTAGGCCAAAAGCCAGCGCACCCAGCTACGCCGAAATAGGATAAGGAATATTGGAAAATTCTTTAAGCCTCCTGCTTTTGTTAGGAAGTTTATTACGGATTTTCTTCGAACATAATATCTTTAATTTAAACTTGTCCGTTTTACGTATTTCTAATACAAATTTTATAATTTGAGCAACATTTACTTTGTCTACTGCAAATGTTTCCAAAGTGGACTAATGAAATTGTCATGTTCCGTGAAAAAGGGGGCTTAATGCATCTGCAAAAAATGTCGATCCGGGTCAGCCTGCGCATTCTGCGCAGGCTGACCCGTGTCGAAACTTTTTGCTACTGGTCATTTTTTTCTGCGAGTCATCATTATGTGATGACTTGCTTGGTAAAATGCATCAAGAAGATACATTAAACCCCCTTTTACCAGAGCATGGCTGATATGTTTTTTATCAATCGGTAAAAAGT
Source organism: Tridacna gigas (assembly GCA_945859785.2). Taxonomy (NCBI): domain Eukaryota; kingdom Metazoa; phylum Mollusca; class Bivalvia; order Cardiida; family Cardiidae; genus Tridacna; species Tridacna gigas. Next base: position 107,575,839 of record OX244028.2, read on the forward strand.
TGACAGAAACTGGGTTTCCTTTTCATCTTGTCCCTGGTGAAACATTTCTGTTCAATGTATAAAAATAATGATTAATATAAAATGAGGGCTTCTGGGAGTTGGAACAGAGCAGATCGTTTATAGATGCATATTTAAAAGTCAAATTTAATAGAGCCTTGCTCTGAGAAAAGGGGCTTAATGCATATGCAAAAAGTATTGACCCATGTCAGCCTGGGCAGTCCAAGCAGGCTGATATTTGTCAAAACGTTTTGTTGTTTGTAAATTTTTTGCATGTCAAAGGAGGTTTCTGCCTCCAGATCCACTCGGTTGTTATACTAAATGGATTTTATGGTCAGGCAAAGCGCAATAATGGCTGCCTTCATGGCGACATCAAGCTTAGCACTAAATGCTTTCCTGTTTTTTTTTTTTTTTCATGTGATCCAGTTTGATCAGTGAATGAATTGAGATCAATTTTGTACAAAATATACATGTATATTACCGAATCTAAAACGTGCTTTTAGATATGATTTAAATACAAATTTGACTATGAATCCTTTCAAAAGTAGCCCTGTTTAGGTCCATTGAAATTTTGGATACCATAAAGCATATCTGATACGTTGTTCTTCTCGCTAAATAAGAACGACAAAAAAAAAAACACTAACTGCCATTACTTTTTTGCAACCGATCTGTTTTCAGTCCAGTCTCTAGGAGGATTTGATGAAGTGAAATAACAACAACCCGTTACTTCTGCATATTACAAACGGGGCCACCATTTTTGCGGTTTGCCTGACGTAGGTATACTTTGCATATGGCGGGATACCAGACTAATCGATGCATCGGTTTTATATCACGGAATACTCAAATTTTCATTTACACCGTTACTATAAATAGCACATTGGAGACTGTCTCTATATTGTACATGATAATATATTATATACGATGTAGAGGCAGTCGGCAATGTGCTAATTATAGTAGCGGTGTCCAATAAGGAAAATTCCTTTATTCCGTAATAGATCAATTGAGTTTCTGTGTCCTATGCCTCCATAGGAATTTATCCAGTACCAAATTTTCACCCCCTACAAGATTTGAGACTCAGGGATGCTGTTAGGGTCTGTGTACGGTTAAGGAATACGTGAAAGTCATCCCTTGCAAAAAAAAAAACAACAACCTTTGAATCTTTATCAAACGACAGAACTTTAGACTACACAAAATTTAAAGCATTTGCAGGATGAAAAAATGAACGTATCAGAGCACGACTCATATGTAATGCATTACGAAGATGCATTTTATAAGCTTTTTACCAAATAATGAAATTTTAGACCTGTTCCAGTTGAAAGCATTTATACACGACAAAATAACTGTAGCTGGAATAATGGTAATGGTCTGTGAAAAGGAAGAAAACCTTGGAGAAAATGCTGGTTACCAACATTTTCTTCTTTTTCCACCAGGTTTTCAGTAGGCTATTTCCTCTAGGTCGTTAAAACTCGTAATCATGTGGTAAAGACTTTATTTTCTAAAGCTCCTGTTTGCTAGAGCGTCGCTCATATTACTATGATCAACCAAAATTCACTTTGATCATCCACACTCCAGGTCGTCCAATATAACTTTGTATCAGGAAATAATATCTTCAAAGATGCAAATAACATGCGAAGGTATGCAGTCTGTCTGCGCATGTCATATTCTTCCAGGATTGACTTGGCAAACTGGTAACCGTTGTATCTCCCGTAACCATCCAATAGATCGTAATGGTTTTTTGCTAAATTGAAAACACTCGTCACAACCCTGCCGATTCCGTACCTTCATTTAACCTCGTCCGTATAAAGGAGGTTTCCATTTTGAACTACCAGTTACATGATCTTAAACATGGCGGCGCCCATGTAAATCCCTTAGCAACGACATGAACAACCACAGTGAAGTTATTAACATCTGTCGATCTTTCGATGGAAGCTCCCGATGGAACTGATAAACTCAGGTAAAAAATAAATGTATAAACTGTTTGCCGACGGAAATATTCTTAGAAAGATATCGATAGAAAATTGTGACTCATGTTTTCTTTTTTAAGAGGAACCTTACAATTTTAATAACGGTAAAACGGTGGACTTCCGGCGAAGAAATGTACCGTGTAGGTGCATATCAAGCTGCGTGATGCAGTCGTGGAACTTGATCACCGGATCACCCGAAGTTTGCCGAATGACATTGAAAATAAAGCGAAATTCACCAACTTTGACACTCTGCTGTACTCTATTTGGCGAACCCGCAGCTTTGCTGTTTGTTTCTATCAAGCATATGTTAAAGGGCTATACATGAAGCTAAAAAATGGCATTTCACCCGATTGTGTTTCTTGCTATTCCATCTCAAACATAACTACCTTTGAAGAAAGGCCCCTCCGGGTGGTATACCCTGTTTATTTATGAGGGCACAGGCACAAAATAGTTCCGCAAGAAATAAGAAACTTGCACTAAGTTTCCTCAGAAATCATGAAAACAACACCAGAAACACGTTTTAGACATATCTTTCCATTTTCTCTGGTACAACAGTGTAGCAGAAGTGCTTGCAGTCAAATTTTCAAACGAGAGTACTTTTGATACTACGACCCTTAGTGGCGGGATAACTCGTTGTCTGCGCATGTCATATTCTTCGAAGATTACCCTGTCTGCTATGATGCATCACTATTCTATACAGGATAAATATTAATTCGCGGTGCTCAAACTAAAACTCTGCAGCAAAATAAGCAGCAATGGAGAAAATGGCTATAAACAATACTTCTTTGAAAAAATCTAGCTTGTATTTCGCTTAAGTTTCTTAAAAATTTAATCATTTCAAAAATAGTTTTTTTTTTCTAAAATACCATTGTTTACTGCAAATCTGTGTATAGAGATTCTATATATAGATTTCAGGAAACAAAGGATATGTGTATTTTGGTTTTTCCAGACTTACCAACAAAAATTTACCATGGCTATTTCCCGAAATATAGGGGATGTGTTTATAAATGACTGGTGCATAGGTGAATCATACGAGATAGCGTTTTCTTGAGTAAACGTTTATTTTATTTGAAATTCGCTGCAATGACTGCCGCCTTAAAACACAGTCCGGTTCCGTACTCAGAATGCCAGTATCGGATAGGTTATGTATTTGAAAAATGCCACCTAGCGGAAGATAATGGCGACACCTTGTAAAAGAACCGAACCAACACCGGCAACGGGAAAACGAACCAGAAATAAAACAAAGAGAATGGGGGAATGAATATATATTTTTGCAGTGAACATAGCTTAACCTGGACTTCAATAGATTTATACGTAACAAGAAAAATAAATGAAAGACCTCAACATTGAGTGAAAAGCTTTCTCCGCTAAATACATTGCCCCGCCCACTGCCAATTAACGAAATGGGTTGCAGACCACCAAACTATTTATTGACTCGGTAAACTAGAAAATAATGTCTTTGGCGCGCTGATTAACTCTCAGGCTGCTAAGCGCGACTCACTGACTTTTTGCGGACAGTGCAGATCAAGATCAGACTGCACAGAACGTGCAGTCTGATCTTGGATCTACACTGTCCGAAAAGGAGATATTTTTCCTCCAAAAATAGCTTTAAAATAGAAAAAATCTGGGTTTTATAATCGACTTGAAATTTTCATTTCTTTATTTAGCAGGAGAAGGATTTTACTCTTTACCACGAGAGAAAATTGTAGATTTGTCGAAATAGAAAGCATTTGCAGATGACAAATGTGCTCAAATGATGAAATTTGCCTTTGATATAATAGAAAACATCGTGGGAAAAGGAGAAAATGCTGGTTACCAGCATTTTCTTCTTTTCCCACCATGTTTTCAGAAGGCCTCTTTCTCAAGGCCGTTAAAACTCGAGATAGTGTGGAAAAGAGTTGAACAGCCAGGCCTGTAATCATTTCTATACATTTTGGAATGATTGTGGTACTATATGAACAGTTTTGACGGGAAATATTGTAATAATGCTCAGTCTTGTGTCATATTTTCTGGGCTCGTATTAACCAAATATTCTTGATTGAATTGTTATTCTTATTCTATTCTTGATTTAGACAGGAACGCAATCTCTGATTGGCTAAACCAAATTAGCCAATTAGATATTGCATTACTTTCACAAATAGAAAATTCTTGAGAATAAGACTAGAAATGTTATCAAGAATGTTATCAAGAACGACGGGCTAAAACGGGCCCTGGACTCATAGATATAGCGGGAAACTATTTTCGTGTGAGACTGAGATACCCTTGGACAGATGCCTAATCTCAAGACACAATTTTTCCGTTTGCCTGTCCGTTTTTATACGTCGACAATTGGAAGATTTTTGGGTCCTATCACGGCTGATAACTACATAATATACGAGTCATGCTCTGTGAAAAGAGAACTTTATGCATCTGCAAAAAATATCGTCTCATGTCACCGTCACAGTCTGGGGCGAAACTTTTTGCTTTTTGTAAATTTTCTGCATGGCAAAAGATCATTGTGCCTCAAGATCTAGATGATTATTAGACTATATGAATTTTATAGATCCATAATTATGTAATGATTTGATTGGTATAAGCATCACGGAATGCATTATACCCCCTTTTGCTAGAGCATGGCTCATGTTTATGTCTCTTAGCCCTTAAGCTGCTAATCGCGACTCACTGACCTTTTGCGGACGGTGTAGATCAAGATCAGACTGCACTGTCCGATACGGTATTTTCTTTCCGGTAAAATCAACTTTGAAACCGCAATGTTTGGGCTCTTAGTATTGAGTAGAAATTTGCGTTTCATTTATTCAGCAGCTCAAGTGTTAGTTTATTGTAAAGCTAGGTCATTATTATATCGACTGTGAAACAGGTTCTCACTATTGATAGTAGTCATTCTCGATCTCCACTTCCAGGAAACCTTAACCCTTTCCCAAACGACAAATTTTGGACTGGTCCAAATTGAAAGAGTTTGCAGACGACAATTTTAAATTTAATGAAAATGGCAGAAAGTTATCAAAAAGGGTAGAAAACACTGTGGGAAAAGGAGAAATTGCTCGTTATGAGCAATTTCTCCTTTTCCCACAGTGTTTTCAAAAGACTTGTACTGCAGATACGTGAAAACCAGGGCTTGTTTGGGAAAGGGTTAACCGGTCTTCGCGCCGTGATGTGGGTAGTTCCAAAGGTTGACACAGCCTCATCTCTGGATTCGAACCCAGAACCTTTGTTGTGAATAGCCAACACTCTATCCCCTGCACCGTGCTGTTGCTCACGTTCTCCTTTACAATCAGTAAATTTGAAGTGAAGAAAGGATTTGATTGATTGTAAATTAAATTAAATTAAAGTCCATTTTCAACATTATTTCAGTTATATTTCGGCTTTTATTTCACCTATCCATGCTTTCCAGGAATTTCTGTTACCAGTACTTCTCACAACATTTTTCCCTGGCTGCTTTCCTGCAAAACATTACCGAAATAATGATCAGCAGTTGGAGAGGAATTAATCCTGTCCCAATGACACTCATCAATCCTCGGAAAGAAACTGGCCAACCTGGGGATTTCGAACCAGTGAACCTTATGCTCAAGTCCTGCACGCTACCGGCTACGCTATCGTGGCAGGGCACGGCAAATCAAAGCTTTTAAATAAATTTTCAGACATCTTTCTGTTGGCTTTTCCCATTTACTCGTAAAGACCTCTTACCTTTCCTATTTTTTAATACTGATATTTTGCTGTATAATCAATTAGAGTAACAGCTGGTAGCTGTTACATAAACTGACATAAACTCTTTTGAACAGTGGCATAGGCGAAAACGTTGGCTCTTTGCAGACGGTATAGATCAAAACCAGACTGCATAGAACGTGCAGTCTGATTTTGGATCAGTACCGTCCCCTTCTTTAGTCAAGCCTATGAAATAAAAAAAATATTTCTATGTCTCAGTAAATAGAATTTTCAGTCGCCGAAAGCGGTCGAATTTACATGTAGGCTATATATTTTGGCGTCAAAGGAGTTAACCCTTGGGCTGCTAGGCGCGACTTCAAGGACCATTTGCAGACAGAGTAGATCAAGATCAGACTGCACAGAACGTGCAGTCTGATTTTGGATCTACTCTGTCCGATAGGGACATATTTTAACACAAAAAAAAATACCTCTGAAAAAGCAAAATTGGTTTATTTTCTATAGTCTTAAAAGTTTCATTTCACTTATTTGGCAGGATAAGGGTTATTTCTTTACCTGATAAATGAATCAATGGAAACTTTCGAATCACAAGTAACATCCAAAATGTTGCGATTTTAAAGCTCTCTTTTCGCCTGTAAAATCTCAGCTTATTGGACTGTTAAGATCCAGGATCAGACTGCAAGTTCTGTGCAGTTTGATCTTGATCTACACAGTCCGCAAAAGCTTATAGATTCGCACTTACCAGGCTAAGGGTACACATGCAAATGCACAAAACAGAATACAGCAAACAGCGTAATTTGCAGTTTTTTTTTCTCCCACGTGTCGGCATGTCTTCCTTTTTGACGCGTACACCGCGGAGAGATGTTTTTGTAATAACAAGATCGGATGTTTAAACCTTTCCCAAACAAGCCCTGGTTTTCACGTGTCTGCAGTACAAGTCTTTTGAAAACACTGTGGGAAAAGGAGAAATTGCTCGTAACGAGCAATTTCTCCTTTTCCCACAGTGTTTTCTACCCTTTTTGATAACTTTCTGCCATTTTCACCAAATTTAAAATTGTCGTCTGCAAACTCTTTCAATTTGGACCAGTCCAAAATTTGTCGTTTGGGAAAGGGTTAAACCTTTTACCATACGATCCAGACTTTTAACCACTCTAAAGAAGACATTGTGTGGAACCTTTTGAAAACATTGTGGGAAATGAAGAAAATGCTGGTAAACAGCATTTTCTTTTTTTCCCACAATGTTTTCTACATCATCAAAGACAAGTTCCATCATTTGAGCCACATTTAGATTGTTGTCTGCAAATGCTTTCAGTTTGGACATGTCAATATATATAGATCGTGTGACAAGAGTGTTAAACCCGTTGCCGGATCATCCTGCTTTTTTGCCTCCTTTAACCCTTGACCAGACGACAAAATTTCAACCTTGTCCAAATTCAAAGCATTTGCAGACGACAATTTCATTGTGACTCAAATGGCGCAATTTTTATTTGATAGGTTAGAAAACATTGTGGGAAAAGGAGAAAATGCTGGTTACCAGCATTTTCTCCTTTTCCCACAATGTTTTCAAAAGGCTTCTTTCCAAGGGTCAATAAAGGCGGCATTGTGTGGTAAAGGTGATCTTTAGCGACGTTTTCAACATTATCGCGGCGGCCAGTGCACCTATCCTTGCTTTCCTGGAGTTTCATTTACCAGTACTTGGCACAGTATTGTTGCCAAACCACTGGCTGCATTCCCACATAACCAGTGTTAAAACATTGATCAACCAGACCCGAAGAAGAATGATTCCAAAAATAATGTGGAAAAAGGAGAACTATTTTTTACCTGCATTTCATTCTTACATAAGAAAGAATTAAATTGAATGGGAGAGAATGAGATAAATAGAATAGAAGAGAAGGAGATAGATATATAGATAAATAGAGAGAAAGAGAGAGAGAGAGAGAGAGAGAGAGAGAGATAAATAGAATGGAAGAGAAGGAGATAGATAGATAGTTAGAGAGAGAGAGAGAGCGTCTTTTTGCCACCATGGGGTGACAAGTAAAACTGTGCAGAAAAAGTAAACCAGGGTCAAACTGCATAGAACATGTCTATTTTTATTTACATTGTCTGCTACTTCATTCTAAAAGTGACGGAATGTTATCTTTACTTGAAGTAGAGTTGTATTTCTAGATTTCCAACAAATTGAATTTTATCAACAGAAAAGTTTTAACCGCACAATCAAGAATTTTTATCGACCCTGAGGAAATAGCCATTTAAAAAAAAAAGTACTGGTGAAAACATTTTTCTCCTTTTCCCAAAACGTTTTCCACACTTTCACAATTACAATCATTTCAGCAAAATTTCAGGAAATGAGACAGACAGACAGACAGACAGGCGGGCGGGCGGGCAGGCGGGCAGGCAGGCAGACAGAAAATAAGACAGACAAACAGGCAGACAGACAGACAAACAGACAGACAGAGACAGACAGACAGACAGACAGACATGTTGGAGTTTCCCTGGGCAAGACACCTTAGAGCCCTCTTGTATTCCTGTTCGTACAGAGGAAAAAACGTACGAGTGAGCTATCACCTTGATATGTCTGAAAAAATGTTGAACGTGGGCAAAACCACATTCAAAAATACACAGCACACATCCATCATTCTCTCTAAAGCTTTATGAATAATTGCCTCGGCTATATTTAACTCTTTGCAAGACAACCCGACGTATTTAACTGCCCTAATGCTGGCAACAAATTTTCCTTACATCTCAGTGACAGATTATTTGACCCCGCGTTTCTGTAGTCGTCTGCAAATGCTTCCAATTTGGACAAGTCTAAAGTTTTGTTGTCTGGTAAAGTGTTGCCAAAAAAAAAAAAATACCAAGAATTGACGGAGGCGGGGGAAGATTAACCCAAATCCTGCTAAAAAAGTGAAATGAAACTTCATGACAACAGTAAAAACCAAGGTATTTTTTCGGGAAAAGATAATTCCTTATCGGACAGTGTAGATCAATGATCAGACTGCACGTTCTGTGCGCGTCTGATCTTGATCTACACTGTCCGCAAAAGGTCCTCGAGTCGCGCTTAGCGGCCTAAGGGTTAATATGAGATGGCGGAAGGAATTGGGATGGGAGAGCGATTGTTAATTCTCTCTTTATACAGGTTAACCCTTTCCCAAACGACAAATTTTGGACTGGTCCAAACTGAAAAAGTTTGCAGACGACAATTTGAAATTTGATGAAAATGAGAGAAAGTTGTCAAAAAGGGTAGAAAACACTGTGGGAAAAGGAGAAATTGCTCGTTACGAGCAATTTCTACTTTCCAACAGTGTTTTCAAAAGATTTGTACTGCAGACACGTGAAAACCAGGGCTTGTTTGGGAAAGGGTTAATTAATATACAGGTTAATTAGCACTTTCACCCTTATTTCTTTACCATACAATCCCGTGTTTAAACGACTCAAAGAGAAAAATGCTTTTGGAAACAATGTGGGAAAAGGAGAAAATGCTGGTAACCAGTATTTTCTCCTTTCTCCACCATGTTTTCTACTCTATTAAGAGAAGTTCCGCCATTTGAGCCCCCTTTAATTTGTCGTCTGCAAATGCTTCCAATTTGGACAAGTCGAAGATTTTGTAGTGTGGTACAGCGTTAACCCTTTCCCAAACAAGCCCTGGTTTTCACGTGTCTTCAGTACAAGTCTTTTGGAAACACTGTGGGAAAAGGAGAAATTGCTCGTAACGAGCAATTTCTCCTTTTCCCACAGTGTTTTCTACCCTTTTTGATAACTTTCTGCCATTTTCATCAAATTCAAAATTGTCGTCTGCAAATTCTTTCAATTTGGACCAGTCCAAAATTTGTCGTTTGGGAAAGGGTTAACTCTCAGAGTGCCAGTGAAATCAAAAGAACATTTTCAGTCTAGAGACACGGTAAGACTAAACTAATTGCGAATACCAGGTCGCTTTTGTCTACAATGGCTCTCTATAGAGGACAGTGTAGATCAAAGATCAGACTGCATGTTCTGTGCAGTTTGATCTTGATCTACACTGACCGCAACTGAAATTGAGAAAGGTGCTTTGTGCTTGAAGAGTTAATTGAAGAAATATGTAGAAAATAAACGGTTTTTTTTTTTAGTCTAGACATAAAACAAATAATTGCAAATATCAAGGTGTCTTTTGTCTACACTGTCTAAGAAAAGTGGACAGTGTAGATCAAAGATTAAGCCGTGCACGTTCTGTACAGTCTGATCTTTGATCTACACAAGTAATCCAATGTTTAACTTATTACCAGACGACAAAATGTTGGACTTTCCCAAATTGAAAGAATTTGCAAACGACAAATTAAACGGGACCATATTTGACTTTAGATGAGTAGAAAACATTGTGGGAAAAGGAGAAAATGCTGGTTACCAGCATTTTCTCCTTTTCCCACAATGTTTTCCAAAACTTTCTTCTTCAGGGTTGGTAAAACTCCGGATTGTTTGTTAAAGGATGAATCTAGAAAATATGTAGAAAATAAACTTTATAAATGAAAACAGAGGCGGGAAGGTAAACTTGGCAGGTGTGTTCGATAACCTGCTTTACTAACAAACTCGTATGAAATGCATTAAACTCGCTTACCACGCAATGACAGGTTTAGACTCGTCCAAATTGAAAGCACTTGCAGAAGACAAATTAAATGTCACTCAAAAGACGAAACTTGCCCCAGAAAGTATAGTAAACATTGTGGCAAATTGAGAAAATGCTGGTTACCACCATTTTCTCATTTTCCCACAATGTTTTCAGACGCCTTCTCCATCAGTGTCGTTAAAAGTCGGGAATGTTTGGTAAAGGGTTAAACACCTAACCACAGAATAACCCTTTTAGACTCGTCCAAATTGAAAGCATTTGCAGACGACAAATTTAAGATACATCTATGCTCATTTCAAGTCAGTTTTTGACCCATTTCACCTCTAATATATCAATCATTATCATTCTTGTATCTTCCTGCCAAATGTTGCCGTTTACGGTTGCATGGTTGTATAGATTACGACCGATAGAAAATGTTTTTTATTTATTTGTGGCCATTAAAGAAATCACTGTTGTCACGTTTCCGCCTCTAAATCGAAGATTTTCCCGTATATGTATGTATTTATCTCTTTTACCGTATCATTATATCGGTAATTTCTTTCATAGTATCATTATATCGGTAATTTATCTATGTTTTCAACGCTGACCTAATTCTTATCCATTCTACAGTCTATCAAATTTTCAAAGCGTTTTTTTTTTCTGTCTTTAATTATGGTAGAACTCTTTGCCAGATAACATTGGTCCTGATCAGGGGATTACTTTGTTTTTATCCTTGATTTTCTTGCACTACACATATAAGTTCCTGAGATAATATCTCAACCAAATCTGGTTAAACTGTTTTACAAATCGATATGTACACATATCTCTTATGCTTGAGATCGGAATTTGCTTTAAAAACCACATGGGGACCTTACATATAATCATAAATCAAATCGTATTTATCACAGCATCCCTAAGCGAATCAAGGATAAAAACAAAGGAATATAGGTAAAAAGACCAATCTTTCATTTGGTTACCATTAGTTTTGACCCAGGAAGGGAGATAATTTGACTTACAGGAATGACCCCACCCCATTAGTTAAGGATTAATTGTCAAAGGAATCAAGAAGCCTTATGATGGTTTATTGCAAATCTTTCGCGGTAAGGTTTCCCATCGTGACTAGCATTCTTATCAGAAAAGAATGGAAAACTGGGCCATGGCATCAAACAAGTATCAGAGGAGGAGCGTTAACTCTTAGAGTGCCTTTATTTACTATAATTGCCTTTGTGGTCAGTGTAAATCAAGATCAGGCTGCACAAAACGTGCAGCCTGATCTTTGATCTACACTGTCCGCTTTGTTGATACTGGATTGATCTGCTGGATTCATTATTTTCCGCTTGATGGCATTTTTCAAATACATTCTATCTAATTTGGGCATTCTGGGTACTACTTTTCAAGATGGCAATCTATGCAGCGAATTTCAAGATAAAACGTACGTTTTTCAAAATAACACTACCTGGTACGATTCATCTAGCCATGGTTAACTTGCATATAACTTAAACAGTATTAATTTATAAACAAAACCTCCATAGGCCTGGGAAACAGCCCCGGTACTTGTGCCCAGCATGGTAGGGGACATTTTCGTTTTTGTTAAAGTTTGTGAAAAACCCTAGACAAATCGCGGTTGTCCAATGTCTATATTTAGAAACTGTATACAAAAAGTTGAAATAAACAATGGTATTTTGTTTAACTGTATTTCCAGTTTGAAATCATATTTATAGATATCTGGAGAAAAAACAGGCCTGAAGTCTCCCCAGACGTATAATTTATAGCCATTTTCCGCTAATGCTTTAGTTTACGCACCGCGTATTAATATTTATCCAGCACAGGATACCTAGAATGCCCAAATTATACAATTATATCAGGTACGTATATGAATCAAAGCGCTGAAGGCGCTGAAGGCCTGGGCATCAGAACGGGTGAAGAGGTAGGAAAATGAGGCACAGAAGCTCAAAGTTGCTATCACATTTGTACAGGCTTAAAAACTGCTATCACACTTGTACAGACTAATAAAAAATATCTACATGTCTCACACTGACAGTCTGTGGGGTTGACAACAGAATGGAAAAACATAAATTTGTAAAGGCCAATATAATAGGTATTTTTGTATAGCCTTGGTCTCATGGTCTTTATGGATTGGAAGGAGATAATTTTCAAAGGATTTTCTGCTTTCTAATTTCTCCCTTTACGTTGCTTTGGCAACAAATCATGGTAACAAACCAAAATGAGCAGCGTGCAACAGCAGTGAATATTTCTGGAAAGTGCAAAAATCTACAATGGCCAAGCAATGAATCATATTTTTCTTTCATTTTACCACACTCAGTCTATAGGTTGAAATAGTAACCATGTCCTTTGAGCAATGACAAGGAAAAACACAAAGTCTTTAAAGGGTGATATCACAGAGCACGATTTGGTGTCTGAGAAGACAATCTTTTACGTATTTCTTTTCCTTTTTAAGTTTTGGTTTCTATGGCAACAAATAAAAAGACGTCCGCATTCGGGCGCCAATGCTCGGTTGATTTTCAGTGAAAACACAAAGTTGAAAAAAGGGCATAACTTGATAGTTATTTACCCTTATTGTTTATCAAGTAAACATTTCAAGAAATAACAAAGATATTGTAAAATATCAAATATTTGGTTACCTACCTCTGTTGTACTGAATAAAATCCCCTTTTAATAGTTAACGAAAAGTTCAAGTTTGAAGTAAGTATCTTCATTAATGACAGATATGATAAAATGTCAAAGGGTCTGAAAATTTAAAACAATAAAAAAAGGCGTAACTGTGTCAAAAATATTTTGATGGTTACCTGCCCTGTGATATGGGTACCCCTTTTGACAGTAAATAACTTGTACAAGTTTAAAGTAAATATCTTCAAGAATAACAGAGATATTAAAAAATGTCGAAGTTTTTGCACGATGACAATGACGCACAGGCTTTGACAATAGCATGACGCTTTCTTCGTAAATAGATGAGCTGAAGACTACCAGTTGAATAAAATCATATGGATGATACAAGACTGCTACATTTCTATAAAAGTTTTGTCAAAATATCTGCTTTAAATGCCATTTTTCAACTTTCGCTTTGAAAGTCTATGGAATCTCTAAGTTGTCATGATCAACCAAGTTGGAAAGCCGATTTTCATGAACAAGAGGGCCGTTGGACCTAAAGCCCTCATCTGAATAAAGTCATCTAATATTGATAAATTTGAAGAGCTCCTAGCTGTGATTATGGAAAACACAGATGAGCCATGCTCTGGAAAAAGGGGGTTTAATGCATCTCCGTGATCCATAAAAATCGAAATGAGCAATCATATATTAATGGATCCATAAAATCCATTTTGTGGAGTAACCTATTGAATCATGAGGTACACTGGTCCTTTGACATGCAGAAAATTTGCCAAAAGCAAAAAGTTTCGACCCAGGTCAGCCTAAATACTTGTGGAGATCAAGATCAGATTGCACTGAATGTCAAGTCCAATCTTCGATATAAAACGCCCACCATTTACTTAAGTCTTGACCACACATTCTCGAGTTTTAAGGACTCCAAGGATATAGCCTCATGAAAACCTTTTGGAAAAAAAAAAAGAAAATGCTCTCTTTTTTCCTACAAGGTTTTCTGCACTTTCACAGCCAATAACCAACATTTCAGCTCAATCTAACTTGCCGTTCGCAAATGTTTTCAAATTCAGACAAGTCTAAAATCTCACCGTTTTTTAAAGGTTACTGGTTTTCTATGGCTCATGTTACAAACTTTCGTATTTCGTATTGTATGCTCCGAGTTTGCTATGTGTCGAAATGGTTATGGGCGGAGATGTCATATCTGGACAACTCTGACAGGAAGAAATAAGGCATATATACCAATCAGATACATACTTATAACTTCAGACAAGAGGTGCACCGTAATTTTACGAAAATCAAAATCTTGCCGAGGTTTTGAGACACCTTTTTCAGAGAAAGAGCACATCGTCTGCGTAAAATACGCTATCATTATTTGTCATTCACATGGTGTGTAGAAAAAAGGATAAACGAACGATCCCGATTAGCGCTCGGCAACAGCACTCGGTCGATTGCTTACCTACATCAAAACATTTGATCAAAGACCACCCGAGGTTTGCCAATTGTTTCTTTCACTGTTAAGCGCACGAATTTGCAGTTATGAATAACCTCACGAGGGCCACAAATTCTCAGTCAACACTTTCGTACAACTAAAATCGCACATCTATCAAAGTTTGTTGTGAAATTAAAACCTCACTGTGATGTTCAAATCGAAATATTTTATTATTTTAAGGGGCCGTTTCCTTCAGAGTAGTGAGATGGATTGCAGGCGGTACTTTTCACATTTATTCGGGTTTTTCCGTAAATGCGTGACTCGGGTTTTTCCGTTAATGCTTGGATGGGGTTGAAAATTTGGTATACGATTCCTATGGCCTTGGGCTTGGCAAGCCAAGCCCAGGCCAAAAATGCCACTCAGCGAAAGATAATGCCGTTTGGAATGTCACAGGGGCGTACAACAGGGAAAGACGTTTATTCCTCTTTATTGAGACACTAGACCAACACATTAATGTGATAGTTTTATTAATTAGTTTGGAGTGTGGAATATTTCATCTCATGAAAAATGACGAATTTGCAATTTTACCCACATGGCTGGCGATATAACAGGCTGAGCTGGCCTCATTGTTGACACCCTCATGTGCACAATGACGCTAGCCCCGTCTGTTTTCCACCCTTTCTTCACGTGTTATTAGTAAATTGATCTAGCAGTACTTATAAATAATAAAAACAACTTACCTGCTGCTTTCAAGTAGGGTTTACGCGACCTGTATTTCGCACGTGAGGTCACGTGACCAGCAGAGAGAGTATAAGAGAGAACGCGAACGCAAAAGAGGGCTTATATGCGTGTTATCATATTTAAACAAGACCTCTTATAAAATTCATTCGCGCGGGTTTTTTTCCCTTCTCTCTTTTTCCTCTTTAATCCCTGCTTATCCCGTCCCCTTCCGCTACCCCGTTTTTTTCTCGTTTCCCTTTTTTAATCCCCTTTTTCTAAAATAAACCCGCCTCTTTTTTAACCCCTCATTCTTCCACATCCTTTTAACTTTACCCCTTCTTTCTAACTCTTTTTAAATTTTTTAAACAAGCGCAGCCCCCTTAATTAGCCGGTTTCTCATTTAGCCGGCTTTAGCCTGCCTTTCTCGGCCTTTCTCGGCCTTTCTCTGTTTTCTCATTTAGCCAGCTTTAGCCTGCCTTTCTCGGCCTTTCTCTGTTTTCTCATTTAGCCGGCTTTAGCCTGCCTTTCTCGGCCTTTCTCGGCCTTTCTCTGTTTTCTCATTTAGCCGGCTTTAGCCTGCCTTTCTCGGCCTTTCTCTGTTTTCTCATTTAGCCGGCTTTAGCCGATTTAGCCGACTAGCCCAGCTAGCCAGTTTTTTTTTATTTAGCCTGCCTTTCTCGGCCTTTCTCTGTTTTCTCGGTTTTGTCGATTTGTCGGTTTTGTCAGTTTGTCAAAAATCGCGGCGACACACCTGAGGCAAGGGCGTGGGCTAACTTGGGGCGTGTCGTGGGATTGGGAGCAAAAGAGAGAGTAAAAGGAAAACGGGGGAAAATAAAAACTTTACGCCTCCCGTTAAATATGATAACACGCATATAAGCCCTCTTTTGCGTTCGCGTTCTCTCTTATACTCTCTATTAAATTTTTTATTGCAATTGCAAATATCAAAAAATAATTTAAACAATTCTTTTTTTTTAAAAATGTATTTTAATAATGAAGAAGAAGAATTTATAAAGTTTGGTAGTGCTTGGTTGAGGCCTGCAGCAATTAAAAGAATCCAAGAAGAAAAGGCAAAACTTAAACATGAGATTATAAGGGAGGAAGCCGAAAGAGAAGAAAGATTCAAAAAAATTTATAATAGTTCTTTTTTAGACCTCGTTTATAAAGAGTTTGAAGCTAATGCAAAGTTTTTATTTTCCCCAATTGAAAAAGCATTTTATAAAGATTTAAAAAATCAGTGGTTCGAAGATGTAATAAATAAATTTAAAGATGATAGAGAAGAAGATTTTTTGAAACTTAGTGAAACAGAAGCAAAAGAAAAGATTCGTGATATGACAAATAATTTTTTTTATGAAACGAAAAAAATAATTTCAAGAGAAATAAAACACCGGCGAGCCTTTAAAATATCTTTTTATTAAAATGTGTATATATCTCTATATATACACATTATATATTTTTACTCCTCTTCATCCGAAAAATAGCCTATCGGAACTGTATTAATCCCATCATCTAAAATACGCCTTACATCTTGTAAAGGGTTTAAAGCTATTTTATTAAACTCTTCTGTGTATACTTGATGGCTTGAACTTCTAAATCCCGAAAATGAAACGTGTTTTTCTTCTTGATCAAAAATACATTTTAGATAATCATTAAACTCTATATCTTTATTTAAACAACAATCAACCACACCTTTAAGTTTTAATGTTTCTTTAGTCTTTCCTTTGTCTTCTACTCTGTATGCATACGACTTAGCACATGTAGCGGCGTAATCTTTAATTGGTTGTCCTTTCGTTTCATCTTTGAAAAATCCCAGCCTGTTCTTGTTCTTCATACTATGTAACGGATGAGACTCCGGATATTTCCAAGTATCAAAACAAATATTTAAATCTTCTTTTATTTCCTCATATATATCCTCTGACTGAATATTTAAAATAAACTGTCAGTATCAGTATATAATAATTTTACGCGATCTCCAAACTTAGGCTTTAAATAATCATAGTACAATTGAAACATTTTTAATTTTGATAACTCCAAAACACAAAAGCCAATATATAAAGGTTTATTAGCTTTTACTATTGTTTTTTTCTTTGTTACTGATACAAGATTTTCATTAAACATTTTAAACCCTGTATACTCCGGACTGTTTAAAAGTTTTCTCGCTCTTTCTTCTGTATTTATTATTTCTACATTAGAGCGTTTACGTGGGTTTTCAATCGTCTTACCATATATACTATTAATACATAATTTAAAATATTCTTGGTGGGTCTTTTCTTTTGCTTCTCCTCTTTTCTTTGTGTTAAATGAAATATAGGGCTCAAGCCATTTAGAAACTTTAAAAATATAGCCTCTGTGTATCTTTGTTATTTTAACTCCTAGCTTTATATAATATTTTAATAATTCTGAATAAACTAAATATCCTTTTTTATTTTTTAAATTTGATACAAGCTTTTGAACTCCATTAATTTTTATATGTTCTGGGCATGGGGGGTAATCTTTTACAAATTCTTTTTTATCTCTCGGGATTTCCAAATCACAGACCAACGCACAGGGGAACTTTCGCCAACGTTTAAATTCAGCTTTAGTTAATTTTCGTTCAATCTCGTATGGCATCGGCTCGCTCATTGCCTCCCCGTAAAGGTTGTTTTTATCAATGTAAAAAATATAATTACTGGGCTTGCTTGGGTCGTAATCACTTAAATATTTATTGTTGGCTTTACAATAACGACTAACAGCCATACTAACACCCCCACGAATGCCATTTTCAAAATCAGCGTAAATATCTCTATCAGTTATTAAATTAATTTTTTGTTCAGTGTATTTTAACATATTAGCCCATGAAGCGCCAGGCGTTGTATAACCATAAATAAAAGGGTCTAAACTATAAATATCATAATTTAAATTTCTGTAGTTTTGCATTACATCAGCCAGTAATAAAGTATCCAATTCACAATATTTAAGCTGATAATCATTTAAAGTTTTACATCCGAAAGCTGACCAAGCGTTTAAAGCGTGGTTGTAGTCTTCTTTACTGATGCCTTCTTTTTTCAACGTTGAATAAAAAGCTTCAATTGGTGGGAGTTTTGTTTCTTTTGTTTTGTTAAAACAATTCATATATTCATAAGGATAGACCCCTTTCGCTGTTAATAGATTAATAGGTATATTAGGAAAAGCCCGGGCTGTATATTTAAAAGTTTGTTTAAATTTTTCTTCACTTTTATTTGTATCTTCGACCAATTGAGACAAAGAAGAAGAAAGAAATTTAAAACTGTCTAAAAATCGTATTTCATGTTTTTTTCCGTCAATATAGGTATATTTAGAAAATGAAATATATTTTTCTTCAGTTGAAGGTAAAACTGAAAGATGGCCGGAATATTCAGCCAGTTTTAGAATAAAAAGGTGAGCATTATACCCACTTAAGTTATGACACAACACAGGGGTTAAATTTGATGGGTCAAGATCATTAAAAAAGGCTATATTTGCTTTTTCAATCTCATCCATTAAACTTTTAACAAAAATAGCGGCCACGTCTTGGCCTTCCTTTTGAATTACAAAAGAAACTTTTTTACTTCTGTAAACTCTTTCTCTTACTGAGACAACAAAGAAACAAAAGGCCGCCGGTTCATGCTTTTGAAATTTCTTTTTTTCTTCATTTTCACAAGGAATTAAAAAACTTTCAAAATCAAAATAAACAGTTATATTAGGTGGCTTATCTGGTTTTTGTTTGAATTCCAAAACGGCGGCTTCGCTGTCTTCCTCTGGTAGTTGTAAAAGTGTTAAATCGGTGCAAGTTTCCGAGTGTTGGTTTAATTTTTCTTC
Source organism: Tridacna gigas (assembly GCA_945859785.2). Classification (NCBI taxonomy): domain Eukaryota; kingdom Metazoa; phylum Mollusca; class Bivalvia; order Cardiida; family Cardiidae; genus Tridacna; species Tridacna gigas. The sequence continues at coordinate 107,594,617 of OX244028.2, forward strand.
GTCTTTAAACTGTCTTTGGCATTTATAACAGAAGTATAAGCGCCCATGATGATTAGACAACTGAGAAGAAAGAAGACGGGATAAATCAGCTACTAAATAAAAATGATCTTCATAATACAACAAGTTTATTTTTTCTCCTTTTGTGTCTCCGTCGAATATTACCGGTGTTCTTTTAGCTGTGTTGTCTACTCCATAAATAATTAAATGAATATGGGGGTTTCTATTTTGGAACAGTTGCAAGTCCTCCGCTGTTGTTGGATATTTAACATCTGTAAAATCAGCATATTTATTAGGCTCTTCTTTTTGTATCTTTCTTAAGTCTTTTGTTACTCTTCCCCGGTCCTTGTCTTTTGGGTTGTAATGTCTGAGTATACAGCAATAAAAACAACGATCATCACCAGAAAGAATACAAACTAAAGCACGTTTTAAAATTAGCCATTGAGGGAGTTTATTGTTCCCACATCCACCTTTAAAAGGTTGATATTTACCATAGTTAATACTTACATATTCAAAGCTTAAAAACTCCCACCCTGAACCTTCATATTCTTTTTTATAAAAGTTGTTTAAAACTTCTTGTATCATTTGTTTTATTGTTTTTTGTTTGTTGTTCCATTGATATATTATATGAGGCGTTGAATTGAAATAAAATTTTTTTGTTTGTTCTCCATTTGTCATTTGAACACAAGCACTTAAAATAGCCTTATATCCTGCGTTTTTACTTAAAGATTGGATGGCTGTGGGTCTGTACTTTGATAAAAACCCCTCCATACTTAAATATTTAGTATTACTAGGAACGTTTAAAAATGTTTGTTTAAAATAACCATTTAAAGCTGAAGTAGAAGTTTTATTTTTTGGACGTTCCGTATTTCGTGTAAAATTGGCCGGAGTTGTAGATTTAACCATTTTTACAACTCCGTTTTTAACTATAAAATTATAATACGAACTCATTTTTATTTTAAATTAAGTAAAAATGTTTTAATTTAAAAAATTTATGAGAATGCCTAAAAATCAAAATACGGAAGCAAAAAAGAAAACTGTGGAATTCGCCGAGCCTTCAGCTCCGCCTTCGCCCCCTGTTGTCTTGACTCTTGGCCCTGAAAATGCTATTAAGGGTGAAAAGAAGACAGATAAAATTTATTTTTCAGATATCAGACAAAACGGTAAAACTGGCATCTTTACTAATATAGTAAGTAGAACGCCGGAAGATAAGCCCACGCTTCTTTCATTTGGAGCGAATAAATATATTAATATTGAGCTAAATGATATGTTTGAACAGTTTTTAAGTGGTGTTTATGCGAGGTTTGACCCCGAATATCTTGATTTGATTAATGACGCTTATCAAATCGAGGGAGTATTGGAAACTTACAGAACTCAAGGCTTCGTAAAATGTAAGGTAGACTTAGAACGATTTAATAATTCTTTCTTTTCATCTGTCGAGAATGACGGAGGAGTAAAGAAAATTAAGCCGTTGGACTCAAGCAATTTTATGTATGATAGAATAACAAACGGTGTATACACTTTAAAAGTTTCTGGATTGTGGAGAAAAAAAAAAGCCTTGTAAACGGTAGATATCATACGACTCATAGCGGCCTAACTATTAAAGTTTTAAACGTTCTTGTTAATGGTTACGCCAACTCTGAAACTGATGCTGACGAATATGAAAACTCCCAGTTTTCGCAACTCATGGAGGATAGCTTAAGCCTCTTGAATGAGTAAAAAAAAAAATGTTTGTAGGTCCTTTAACTTGTGCTGTGCTGTCTTGCTTAGTTCCATTTTTTTTATAATCCATGGTGTATATATATTTTTTGAAAAATATATAAAAAATATATATACAAAATAAAAGGGGTGGGTTTCATTCGGATGGGTTGGGATTATAATATTATTTATTTTTTTATTGCGTTCATATTATCAATATTTTTTTATTTATATTACCAGAACACCGGTAATATAAAGAAGATATATTATTTATTGTTGTTGAAAGTTTTGAGGTTCATATATTGGCACATAAAACCTATCAAACCCATGCCTGTATTTTCCTTTATTTCTCGCGCTGCTTCTATCAATCACAGCAAAGCCAAAAGGCACACTCCAACAAGTATATAAAAAGTTTTTAAATTCGTCTAATGTCATATCACGGCTTGCGTAGTCAGTATGAATATTATAAATATCTTTATCTGGTAAATCAAAAAGAATTATAAAGTTTGAATTACCACGTATAGTATGACGTGGCAAACTAAAAAAAGACTGTGACAAATAAAACCAGTCTGTGTTGCTGTGCCTTCCTCTTGTATAATATTTTTCGGGGATATCTTGTTTTTCTTTTAACAAGTCGTCAAATATCATTAAGTTTTTATTTGAACTGTTTAAATCTCTTGGATCTGGGACTTCATCATCGCTTTCATTAAAACAAGGCGTTATTTTTGTTCCATTCTTCTTTTTTTGTTGTTCTTTTGCTTCTTCTAATAGTTCTTTACGTGGAATATTACGACTTTCTATTTCTGGCATGTTTTCAAAAATGCCATTAATAGTTTCTTTATTAAGCCCTGACTCGAGGGCCTCCCTCAATAATATATATTCTGGCTGTTGTTTCATCGACTTGCCAAAAATATAAAGATGGTCATAATCAAGCCATCCAGGCCTTAAAAGTAGATTTAAAAGGGTTGTTGTTTTTCCACAACCGGACTCACCTATTATTAAACCTCGTATACTTTGGGGTAACATTGGGCTATTCTTTCTTTTTGTTTTGTTTAAATTACAGCTATAGTTTTTTATTTCCATAATTCTTTAATTTAGTAAAAAAATTTATTAAATTAAAAAAAATATGAGTTTAATATATTGTGTAAAATGTCGAAAAAAGACAGATACAAAAAACTTATTACAGAAAACATTAAAAAACGGGCGACCTGCCTTAAGTGGCGTCTGCGCTGTGTGTGGAACGAAGAAGACCCAGTTTATGAAAGGCTCAACGAAGAAAGGACAGGGGATAATGAACAAATTTATAAATAATCTACCTGTGGAAATGCATGTCCCGGGTTATAATTTTTGCGGTCCTGGTACAAAACTTGATAAACGTTTAAATCCTGATTTAACACCTAAAGAATGGAGTAAGCCGGTTAATAGAGTCGATAATGTATGTATGGGACATGACATATGTTATTTAAAACACCCGGACACTGAAACAAGAAATAATTTATGTGATTCTAATATGTTAAAAGAACTAAAAGGCATTTATAACCCTTCAATTGGGGAAAGGCTAAGCCGGGCTTTTGTAACTCCTATAATTGGTGCTAAAAAGCGTTTCGGCTTGGGTCTCGAAGGTAAAAAAAAAAGCTGTCATTAAAGGACATATATTTATCTGATGAACTCCACAGGCCAACACGCCGGAACTTTCCGACTCGTCGGGTAATAGTAAAAAAATTAAATGATACATGGGCAGCTGATTTAATGTTTATGCCAAAGAAGATAAAAAAGGGTGAAGCTGAAGGATCAGAAGAAATATTAAAACAAGAAATACAACGAGGAGAAAGACAAACAGCAGCAGAGAAACAGACAGACAATTTAAATATTTTTTTAGTTGTCGTTGATGTCTTCAGCCGTTACGCTTGGGTTCGTGAAATACCAAATAAACAGGTTAACAGTGTTGTAAAAGCTTTTGAAGATATTTTTAAAACGTCAAATAGAAAGCCGCTTAAAATATGGACTGATAGAGGGGGCGAGTTTACGGGATTAATAGACAAAGAAGAAGAAAAGCCTGAAACCGCTTTTCAGTGTCCCCATTGTAAAGAATATTTTAAAAATCAATCAGGCTTAACACAACATTTAAACCGTTTTTGTCCTGTTTTACATCCAGAGAAAGCAAAGGAAGCAAAGACAAGACTTAAAGGCGTTGAGTTGTACCATACAGAAGGCAAACATAAAGCAACGATAGCAGAAAGATTTATTAAAACTTTAAAAGATAGAATAGGGCGATTCATGACAGCAAACGATACAACAGATTATACACCTCATTTACAAGAAATAGTTAATGATTACAACGAAACACCACACAGGAATTTTAAAAATCAATATACACCGGAAGAAGCAAGCAAGCCGGAAAATGAAGAAAAGATTTATAAAACATTTTATGAAAATACACAACCGAAAAAGTTTAAACCTGACAGAACGACACAAAAAACAGTTTTAGAAGTTGGAGACTTAGTAAGGATACCAAGAAGAAAAGCGGCAGGCTTTGAAAAAGGTTTTACTCCTAATTGGACAAAAGAAATATTTATGATACGTGAAATAAAAAATACGAATCCTACAACATATTTTTTAAGCGATGCCAACAGCCACCACATTGAAGGGGCATTTTACAGGCCTGAATTACAAAAAACAAGGTTTAAGTTTCAGGAATGGATGGGAGACAACAAGCCAAGGATTAAAGAAAATGCAAGTCTAGGGATGCAAGCGGTAACAGCAGAAGCAACAAGACAGAAGGAAAAGAAACAAAGGCAGAGAGACAGAAAAAAACAAGAAGGAAAAGGTTTAGAAGTTTCTGATACGGTACGAAGCCTACCAATCAAATCATTAAACAACTTTGAGCTAACTGATATATGTAAACGTTTTAAAGGTTGGCGTGGCGTCTTTTCTCGCGATGCTTTGCCAAAAAAACCTAATATATATGAATGTGGAATATTAAACCTTGATGACTCCGACGGCCCGGGTACACACTGGACGGCCTGGCATAGGAACAAAAAAATAAGTTTTATTTTGATAGTTACGGCCTTCCTCCTCCTCTTGAAATACAGAGCTATTTAAAAAGTCCGATTTTGTATTCGTCTGATCAGATACAAAACCCCGAAACTGTTATTTGTGGCCATCTCTGTATTCATGTATTAGAAAAACTTAATGAAGGCTTTCATATTCAACCTGTTGTCTCTCATTTAATGGATTTAAAAGAAAAAGGGTTAATTTAAAAATGAATTATCAAGTTACTAAATTTGGAAAATTAGAAGAAGAGATAAGAGAACAAGAAGAAGAAGCTGTACCGCTGCCTTTCATTGTTGATAATTTCTTGGGAAAATCCGGGGGAGAAGTAACAGGGAGTATAGACATGACAGGCCAACCAATAAAAAATTTACCTGATCCTATCGATGGAGGGGATGCAGTAAATAAAAATTATGTTGATACAAGCCAAGGACACAGTTTTTTTAGACGTAGCCCAAATAAAGGATATGTAGCAAGTAAAGACTTGGATATGGATGAACATAGACTTTTAAATTTACGTATGCCAGTAGACAACCTAGAAGCAGCTAATAAACTATTTACAGAAATAACAGTTAATGATTTAAAAAATAGATTAGAAAACAACAATCCATTTTTTTTAAATACCAACAAACACAAAGCACGGAGCGGCTTAGATATGCAAAATTTTAAAATTGAAGGCTTACCTATGCCAGTAAATGACAAAGATGCAAGTAATAAAATATATGTTGATACATTAACAGAAGACAGAAAAAGAAAGCTAGAAGCCAATAACCCTTTTACTTTTCAAAATGGCGAATATACAGCAAAAGGAAAACTTAATTTAAGAGGTTTTAAAATAGAAAATGTTGAAAATCCTGAAAATCCAAAAGACGTTGTAAATTTAGAATATTTTAAAACAAATACTACTCACGCTTTTTTAAGGAAAAATGGAGGATTTGAAGCACAAGAACATATATATTTAAAAAATAAAAAGTTAGCAGGATTAAGAGACCCGGTAGCAGATAGAGAAGCAGTTAATAAAAAATATGTAGATGATGAAAATAAAAAAGTTAAAGATGGAACAATTAATAAATTTACTGATGGGGTAAACTATGAAGCCGACGCCAATTTTAATTTAAACAACTTTAGACTTTTTGGAGTACCAGACCCACAAAGGGAAGACGAGATCACTAATAAAAAATATGTAGATGAAAAAACGGCTAATATTCAACCAGCAGCCCCCGGCGTTGATGCTGCAGCTTTAGACAAAGTAAAAACAGACTTAGAAAAAAACCAAGCTTTCAATACGAGAAACCAAAAAGCTTTTAACGCTAGGGGCAATATCAATATGAAACAAAAAACAATAAGAAATTTACCTGAGCCGACGGATAACACAGATGCAGCAACTAAGGGCGATACTGACGAAATAAAAGAATTGTTTGAAGACAGGATTAAAGAAGTTGAAGATGAAGCAAAGGAAGCAAAGGACGCAGCAGACAGGGCAAGCAGAGCAAACCCCGGAGGAGGAGCAGGAAACGGCGGCAACGGTGCAGAATTCGGAGATATGAAAGGTGTTAAATTGGTTAATGTGGGAGATCCGGAAAACCCGGGGGATGGAGCCAATAAAAAATATATAGATAGTACAACACCGTTTACTAAAACTAACGGTTATTTTACGTCTTCTGCTGGGCTTAATATGAATTTAAAAAAGATTACTAATTTAAATACACCAACAGCAGAGGGAGATGCAAGCAATAAAAAATATGTCGATGATAGTATAGAAAATATTGATATGGCATTTTTAAGGAGAAATGGGGGCTTTCTTGCTTTGGATAGTATTCATATGAACAGTAACAGAATTAAAAACGTTGACACTCCTCAGGCTTACGATGATGCCACTACTAAACAGTATACAGATAACAAAATTAAACCAGTTGAAGACCAAGCAAAAACCAATAAAAACGATATAGAAGAACTGCGGGCTTTTCATGTTAGTGAAACCACACAAAATAAAAACATGAGAGGGTTTAAAATAGTTAATGTGGGTCAGCCGGAAGATGAGCAGGATGCAACAAATAAAAATTATGTAGAAAATAAATTAAAAGATCTTGTAAAAATAATAGTTAAAACATCTGCATTATCAACTTCTCTTAGTTATAATGTTACACCCAGTGTATTAATAAGGGGAGAAATAGAGGGGCCTATTATTGGAGTTAATGAAGTAAAAAATTTAAATTTAAGGCTTGGTATTCATGGCGGTCATGCAGTGAGGGGTGATAAAGAAGGCCCAATTTTACCGAGTATTGTTTATTTTGGTGCAAATGACGGAGGAAGTTTTATTGATGCTGTTGGGAATATACAAGACAAAATAATAATAAAACCAAATTATTTAATTCCTGTTAATGGCGTCATATATGGCATTTATTTCACTGCTTTATATGATGATGATAGTGTTAAAAAAGAACATTTTAAAATAGTTTTAAGAATTAATGAATATGAAGAAGATAAAGATAATAGAGATGTAGAAAACATAGATTTAAGCAGGGGAATTATAGAAACTGATGGAACCGTTAAAGAATTTTCTTATAATTGGTCAGATGAAACAAAAAGCCGAATTTTAACACATTGCCCAAAATTTAACGACAATAAAAAAATTGGAAAGTTTAAAAGTTGCTCAAGTTTAATAATGTTTTTTGATTCTTCACATCCAAAAATAAAAAAAATGTTTATAACTCTTTTTTTATCAACAAATATAAAAACGGAAGAAGAAATAAAAGAAGAAATAGAAGAAGAAATAAATAAACTTATAGGACCCGGTAGTATTTAATTAAAACCCCACTTTTCATAATATTTAACCTTTTACTAGGTTACATATTATTCTTCATTAATTACATTCATAACTTTATTAATACTACAAAAGCCATAATTCTTTAAAAAAATATCTTCTTTCATTTCCAGTAAATCCTGTAATATATGAGGCCTGTTTTTTCTTTCGTTTGTTCCTTCTTCTAGGCAAAAATAAACTTCAACATCAGGAAAAAAGAACAGACTTAATATTTCATCCAGTTCATTAATCTTTTTAATAATATCATCTGGTTTTTCATTGAATAAAAATATATCGTCGTAACGATATATATACACATTAGACACAACAACACAAGACACAAGCAAATTAAAATGTTCTTGTTCTTGTTTTCTTTTGCTCCACTCATAGTAAAGAAAAGACTTAAAACGTTTTAAATATGATATTGACTTATCATATGATATATACTTATTAGGCTTCACTGGTGCAAATTTAAACTTCATCTGACTGTAAAAGTCGCCCGTTTTGTTTGTTTCTTTCTTTGTATGATTAAACTGATTTTTTAAAACTTCTGAACAATGATTTATAAAATCTGTACTCATTTTATAAATCAATATTTTATTTTAAGATAATTTATTTTTTTATATTTGCTTCGTCAACTCTTTCAATTTTTTTAATTCCTTCTCCATCGTATGTAATATAATATTTACCTTTTTTAAATTCGTTTGTATTGTTCAACCAAAACTTATTAACATCATTACCATCATATTCTTCATTGTCATTTAAAACCTCTTTCATTAAAATCTTTTTAGGCTCTTGCCTTTTGTTTATCATATCTATTAAATAGTCTTTAATATTCGTTTGTTTTAAATTCATTTTTTTACTAAATTTTTCTTTTAATAGCGTTTTCTTTTCTACATATAGGACATTTATTATTTTTTAATAATTCATTACATTTTATACATATAGCTATATGACCGCAATTACAAAAAAGTATATTTGGTTTTTCATTAAAACAAATCACACAGTCATCCGATTTAAAAGATTCAAAAGTATTAATAACTTCTTCTTCATATGTCTCTGGCTCTCTTCTTGCTTCTCTTAGTTCTTCGTGATAATCTTCTTTAAATAAACAATATTCGCCATCTGTTATATATTGATTAATTAAATAAATATCTAAATCAACATCACGTGCTTTAAGCTCGCATAATTCATTTAAAAACGTTTTATTTTCATCATTTAAAGCGTCTTCTGAATCATCAATAAAAAAGCTCAGCTTTAGATCATTAAAACAAAAATTATTTAAATCATCATTTTTTTTATCTATTTGTTTTAAAAAATTAGGTGTATCCAAAGAAAAGTTATTAAAAACTATAGTTGTAAAAGTCCTCTCTATTCTTACAGCTTTGCAAAAAACACACATATAACCCCCTGTATTATCATTTTCATATTTTCTTTTACTCCATTCATAATATAAAAATGGTTTAAATCTGTTTAAATAATGTATTTCAGAACTAAAAATTTTATTTTTATCTACTTTAAAACTTAAATCATCAAAAAAATAAGTATCTGCGACATCTGATTTATTATATTTTGAATGGTTGTATTTATCAACAAGCACTTTTATTAGACCGTTTAAATTATTAATTATCATTTTAATTAAAAAATTTTTACTAAAATTAAAAAAATGACGTCATTACAAATAGTTTTATCTGACACAAAAACAGAATTTACAACAAATTTAAAACCTTCAATACATTTAAACAACCCCTCGGAGATTGCTTTAATAAATCTTGAAACCTATTATAGTATCCCGAATATTAAACCTGGTTATAATGAATTTAGATTATTAAAAAACCCAGAAAAAGGAGCGTGGGATTTTTCACTAAATACCGGGAGTTATAACCTAGTTGATATTGAAAGGGAAATTAATAAAATTTTTGACAAACATAAATTAAAAGATCATAATAATAATTATCCTTTTAAAATACAAGCTAACATAAATACTTTTAAAACTGAAATGTATGTACAGGAAAATTATATAGTTGATTTTACGCAAAATAATTTAAATCGAATTTTGGGGTTTAACCCTAAAATGTATAATGAGGGCATACATGAAGGCGAACACATTGTAAATATACTTCCTGTTAATTCTATATTAGTTAATTTAGATATTGTAAGTGGTTCTTATGTTAAAGGAAATGAAGGGAACACAATTTACAGCTTTTTCCCGAGTGTTAACCCAGGTCATAAAATTATAGAACGCCCCCCTTATCCTGTTTATCTTCCTTTATTAATGAATGATATACACAGTGTAAAAGTCACATTAACAGACCAAAACGGGAACTTATTAGACTTAAGAGGAGAAAATTTAACCCTCCGTTTTCATATTAGGGATATTAAAACATAAAAATAAACATGACTCAAAATTATATAAAAGTGAATCTTACACTTAACAAAGAACAAAAAAAAAAATTTAGATGAAGCATATAATAACAAATGTGGGTTTTTTCTTGAATTAACACCTGAAAATTCAGGAGGCCCAGACATTTTTCATTTTACTAAAGCTCAAGCAGAAAAACTAAAAAAGGCATTTAAAGCAAATAAAAAAATTAATTTTTCTCTTTCAATAAGACAAACAAGAATTAATAATATTTATATTCATAGTGAGGATGAGCGTAGATTTTTTGAAAAGATAAAACCACGAGATATAACACCAAAGAGAAGTACAGAAGTAATTAATTTTCATTCTCCTCTCACACCAGAAGAAGAAGACATAAATAAAAGGTATAGAGAAGAACAAAGTAAACATATAGAAAACGATGTTGTTATTACAAATAAACAAGAAAGCGATTTAGATAACAACGCGTACAACAATTTTAATACTATACTAGTTTTAAAACCTGATAATTTTAATCTTAAAATGTTTGATTATAGTAAAAAAACTAGAAAAACTTTATATTTTACTCCAGAACAATTTTAAAAAATAGAAGAAAATTTTAAAAAGGGTAAGGATGCGCGTGTTACTTTTACACCTTTACAATCTAAATTAACATTTTATGAATACTTTAAATAAATAATACTTTAAATAAAAAATGACTAAAACACAATATATTGAAACGAAAATTAATTTAACAGAACAACATAAAAAAAAGATAGCTTCAGCTCTTAAAAATCGTTGTACTGTAACAATAAACCTAAAGCCTGAAAATGCCGAAGGTTCAGATACTTTTTATTTTACTAAAGCCCAACTATCAAAATTAGATAAGGCCTTTAATGCAGGTAAAGGCGTAAGTGTAAAACTTTCAATGGCTCAAATAAAATATAACGCTAAACATGGGGGACAAATAGCGGCCCTGGCTGCTCGTGCTCTTCCCTATATTTTACCTGTTGCAAAGAAGGTACTCCCTGCCCTTGGTCTTGGTGCGCTTTCCGGTTTAGCTGATAAGGCCGTTAAGTCTATTTTTGGCGATGGTATGTATCTTAATAAAAACGGACAAGTAGCACAAATAGAAACAGATGGCGAAGGGCTTTATATAAAAACTGTTAAAGGTTCTGGCAATAGTTTCGGTGGCGATGGGTTATTTTTAGTGCAAGATGGAAAAGTACAAGACGGTCGTGGCTTTCTCTCTCATATTCCTTTAATTGGGCCTTTACTTAATATGCTGGTTTAATATTAAAAAAGATGAATCAGCCAAAAACAATTTATTGGAACCCACACGAAGGGCTTAAATTTCCAGCATTAAAAAAATCAGGCTCAACCTGGCTAATATACACACAATCAGCCTTAAAGCTTGAACCGACAGAAAAAAAGACAATTGGCTTAAACTTTGGCTTTGTTCAAGCTGGGGGCTTAGTTCTGGTTGTTCCGACTGATGAGATTAAAAAAAATCTGGAGTTTAAAAGTCCTTTTTTTTTGTGAAAACAAGACAGACAACATTAAAACAACGTTGTATAACTTTTCAAAAACAGCTGTATTAATACCAGAAAAAACGCCGTTGTGTTTTATAAAATACTTAAAACCTTAACGATCTATATTAAAAATGACAGAGCTTAAGGAAGAAATAAACAACAGCGGTTTATATCCATCGGTTATAAGGCCTGATCCATCCGCCCCGGTTGCTGTGTTTGAGATGACGGACAGCGGGCAAAGCTTCCGATTAAATAAAATTTCAGAAGTCCAAAAGTTTTTAGAAGAAGAGGTGAGAATTAGAGGGGCACTATCAAAGAAGTATATAAAATATAGTAAGTATGTTGATAATGTTGAAAGTGGGCTTACAGTGGTGGCACTAGGAGCGGGGGCCGGAGGTATCGCCTTGCTTAGTACCGTAGTTGCGATACCGGCGACTATTGGCCTGGAAATCGCGGCGCTTGTGGTTGGACTAGGAGCCATAACCAGCAAATTTTTTACAAGAAGAGCAAGAACAAAGGGAGAGAAACACGGAGAAATAAAAAGTATAGCAGCGGCTAAGCTTGATACTGTTAATACTCATATTAGTAAGGCTATAGCTGATAATAAAATTACACATGAAGAATTCACGCTAATAATGGAAGAATTAGCAAAATACAAGGAACTAAAAGAAGAAATAAGAACCAAGACCAACAAAAAAAAAGAAGGCAGAAGAAGAAAACAGTTTAATAGAGAAGGGGAAGAGAGAAGCCCGAGAAGAGTTTCGCCGATTGGTGGAGAAAAACCAGGGCGGACCCCTCCCTTACTAAGCTTCAAGATGCCAAACTTTAGTTTTAGTTGTTCTTGTGTATGTAGTAACATTGAATAAAATGTATTAAGTATTTACTTAATATATTTTAAGTATTACAAACCTTTAAAAAAAATGTCGTTTTATACAATACAAAGCCCAGGAAACAGAAACGAAGAAGTTAAAAAATATCTAGAATTAAAAAATTATTTAAGAGACAGAGACAGAGCGGAGAAGATGGGAGAACTCACAAGAATAGATGAGTTAAGTAAATTTTTTAAACCTGTAAGTCAACCAATACAAAAGCTAACAGAAAACATAAAAGGATTACCTGCCGCTATTTCTCAGGCTGTTCCTAGCTTGCCTGCTGCTCCTGTTTTACCAGCAATAGAAGGCCAAAAAGGAAAAATGGAAGTCTCAGGGGATCCTGAACTCACGCAATATATGGAAAAACTAACAACCAACAAGCTTAAAGATTTAATAAATATTAAAGATGGAGTTTTAAACATTGGAGGCCAAAATTTAATAATTAAAAAAAATAATATTGAATATGACGGAAAAACATATAAAAGAACGCCGGAGCTGTTGGATTTAATTTTTTCTGATAAGCCAACTGAAAACAGTATTAACAATGAAAAAGCCCGGGATGATTACGAAAAAATATTAATTGATTCTGGGGTTTTGTTTCATCCAAATGGAAAGGGGGCGAATCGTAAACTTTCACAGAGTAAAAAATGGAGTAGTGTATTAAAAAAAACATATGATAAAATTAAGAAAAAAGGAAAAGGCCAACTGTTAGGAGGCGATAAATGGAGTAAACTACAACCAGAAGAAAAAAATTTTTTAGGTCGTGATAAATGGAGTATGCTACAACGGGACGGGTTAGGAATAAAAAAGGGGGGGAATAATAAAACTGTTTTTCTTTCATCTGATCCGGAAGCATTAGCAGACCGTTTAACTTTGCTCTGTGGTAGTGCTAAAGCTGGTAATACAGGTCTTAAAAATGAAGCTGTTGATATATGTAAAGAATTAATAAGGATGAAGGTAATGACAAGAGCCCAAAAAAATAGAATATTAACTGATTTTTAACCTTTTAAAAAATGATTATTAAATATAGAGGACTAAACAAAAGGTATATTAAAGGAGGTGCGAATTGGATTACTCCTATATGGGAGACAACAAAAAAGCTTTTTAGAAGATTCGGACCTAAAATTTTTGAACATGGAAAAAAAGCGGCTCTTGATTTTACAAAAAAGCAGGCTCAAAAGTGGGGAAAGAAAGGAGCAGAAAAAGCAGCAGAACTAGCTAAAGAAAAGATAAATAAACTTTTAACAGGTAAAACTAAAACTAGTAATGAAGGAATTAAAACACTGGAAACTTTAACGCCGACATTTAAAACAGTAGAAACACCTACGCCATCATTAATACCATTAATTAAACCAACACCAAAACCAGAAGTTAAAGCTGAAGAGTTAAGTAATGGTTTAAATCGGGGATTGACACGAGGATTAGGGATTAAAATAATATAAAGTAATTAAAGCAATAAAAAACATAATAAAAAAATAAAATGACGAGCTCAGATATATTACAATGGGACGATACAATAGCAGTTGACGAAGGGATAGAAGAATATGAATTTAGGAGATATCCCCCAAACGCTGGCGGTGTTGCAATGTTGAACCAGGCCGGCCAAATACGTTTTACAATTGAGAGCGGAGATATTTTTACCCATCCTCACCGGTCTTATTTACAATTTGAAGGACGAATGACAAAAGCAAATGGAGACTTATATAAAGAAGATGATCTGGTTGCTCTCGCTAATAATGCTTTAATGTATCTTTTTAATCAAATAAGGTATGAAATCGGAGGGCAAGAAATAGAAACTATGTTATTCCCCGGACAAGCCACAACAATGCTTGGAGCTTTAGAATACCCCGATGATTTTGAAGTATCGCGGGGTTTAAGCTTGTGCTGGTTTAAAGATGCTATGACATATGACGCAAGCGGAGTAGAACAAGGAGGGGCCAAGTTTCATAATCCAGGATTTAAAGCAAGACAAAACTTAATGATTGCGAGTTATAAAGACACGGTTGATAATAGCAGCATACACTCAGCCAACGTAAATTCCGGGCGTTTTGTTTTTAATGTTCCTCTTTCTCATATTTTCGGATTTTTTAAAGATTATGATAAAGTACTTTACGGAGTTAAACAAGAGTTGACACTTACCCGAAAAGTAGACGATGAGCCTATATTCAGAGATTCAGACTCGGATGAAGCCAAACTTACATTAAATAATTTATATTGGTATGTACCGATAGTTAAACCTTCAATATCTAATTTAAATACTTTGATGTCAGAAATGGCAAAAAATATAAATATAAAAATCGGTTTTGATCAAAGACAGGTTTTTAATGTTGGTCTCCCAGTTGGCGGCACCTCTTATACTTGGAATTTAACCACGAAGGCAGCAAATGAAAAACCCCGGTTTTTGGTTGTTGCTTTTCAAAAAGACAGAAGAGACGCACAAACGGCGGACCCTTCAACTTTCAACCATTTAAACGCTTCTGAAATGCATGTATTTTTGAACAATGTTAAACGTTATCCAGCTTTAGACTTTAAAATGGATTTCGACACTCATAATTATATGGACGCTTTTAATGCTGCTGCCAATTTTAACTGTTTAGTTTCAGGCGTTCCTTCTTGTATTACGAACTTTGGTTTAAATCCTATTAGTTTTAAAAATCTTTATCCTTTTTTTGTTTTTGATATTTCAAAACAAACAGCAACACTAAAAACAGCTATAACAAATATAACTGTCGAGATGAAATTCGATAAAGCAATAGAAGCAAATACATTTGCTTATGGCGTTCTTTTATCTGATAAGGTTTTATCTTTGCAATCTGACGGAAAGGAAATAAGAGCCGTATTTTAAACAAGATAATAATAAAAAAATCTATATATGATAATTTTTATCATATAAAGATTATAATTTTTCTATATCTCTAAAATATTTTTAAAAATATCATCGTCTTCTTCTTCCAGTTCTCCACTTTCCCCACTTAAACTATATAATAAACTGTCATCATCGCCAATATCATAATAAAAATTTTCGTTTTCTTCTTCTTCCGGTTCTTCTGGTTCTTCTGTATAAGTGCTTTCAGTTTCTTCTTCTGTTGGAATAATAAAAGATACAGTTTTAAAACTGTGTTTTCTT
This sequence comes from Tridacna gigas, assembly GCA_945859785.2. Taxonomy (NCBI): domain Eukaryota; kingdom Metazoa; phylum Mollusca; class Bivalvia; order Cardiida; family Cardiidae; genus Tridacna; species Tridacna gigas. Next base: position 107,610,056 of record OX244028.2, read on the forward strand.
ACTGGGCTATATTTTTTAGATTCTACTAATAAATAAAGCGGTGTTGTTATTTTGCTTAAATCTCCATTAGTAGACATTAAATTAAAAATTTCTTGTTGTAGATAATAACCCTTTATAAAATATGGTTCTTCTTCTACATCTTTCTTTTAACGTATAAATGATAATAAGCATCTGTTTTAGTAGCTGCTGATTTAGAAAATCCTAAAACAGTAAAAAGCGTATTATCATCAAACTTATCTACATCAATAATTTTTTTCTTTTCGTGTTTTAACTCTTTTAAATATTCTATATTTCTTATTTCAATAATTTTATTATCTTTTTTTATTGTGTTTATATTTTTTTGTTCATTAACTTCTTTTAAAATTTCTTCTGAGTTGATAATAAATAAATTTCTTGGATCATTACAATCAACCTTTAATAAAGAATAAGGAAGATAAAAAACAGGTTCTTTTTTCTTATATTTTACGTATTCACTTTCAACCTGTTTAAATAATAAAGGTTCTAACGCTTTTAACGCGTGTTTTAATTCTCCATTAGCAAAACATACACTTCTTTTTTTTTCTTTGTCATCTGTAAAATAAGCTATTCTTGTAAAATCTGAAGCTTCTTTATATCCATAAACATAAATGATTTTAAGTTTTTTAAGCTCCTTTATTTTTTGGTTTAAATCAATATATTTTTTAAATTCGTTATTTATCGTTTTTCTTAACCAATCCGCCCTTTTTTCTTTTTCTTGTAGTTGTCTTATCATTTCCTCGTTTTCTTCATTCTTTAAAGCGATTTCAGCGTCTTTATTTATTTGTTCTTGTATTTCTTTTTTATATTCTTCTTTTATTTTATGTTCTGTTAGTCTTCGTTCGTTTGTGTTGCGTTGTCTTTTAGATAATGTAAATAACTCAATTTCATTTTTAAACTCTTCGTTGTTAATTTCAAAACATTTAAATAAATCATGTATGTTTTTTCTTCCTAATCTGTTACCATCCGTTAACTCTTGAGTTCTCCACATCCATGCCGCAGTATTACACGTATCAGGCATCATAAAAGAAGGATCATATTTTTTAATTATTTCTTCATTATATTCTGTATTTGGAAAATTAAAAGGCGTTAAAATAGTTGGGCCTTCTTTCATGAAAATCCTATTATCAAAAAATTTTATTTTATCATCTTCTATAACATCATAATCGATAACGTAAACCGGAATATTTTTAAAACCGAAATTACTTACATGTTTTATACCGTTTTCCCATTCTTTTAAAGCTTTCTTTTCTTGTTTTACTTTTTCTTCATAAGTATTTAATTTTTTTAATTCTTCGTTTAGTAATTTCATTTCTTTAACAATATTACAACCAACACCAGCATATTTATTAGTTAGAGATGAAGCGAACCAACACATAACAATCTCCCCAGTTTTCCTATTACAAAAAACAGTATTTTTTTTAATATGTTTTTGTAACGCTTCCCATTGTTTAATAATAGGCTGTTGAATAAATATTTCTTGTGATCCTACCCTTTCATATTCTTCATTTAACAGATCAAGATAATTAATATTTTCATCTTTATTAAAACCATTTATGGTAATTTCACAACGCGTAATGCCGTATTTTAAAATTTCTTCATTATAAAAAGTTTTCATTAAATGGCTTTTATTACTGTATACGTGTTCACTCAGGTGGGTGCCCTCGTCTCGTTGTACGTTTCCACTTTCATAATTAGAAACTAATTTATTATGAAATTTTACTTCTATTTTTCGAACTCCAATAAAATAATAATATTTTACAATGTTGGAGCCTGCGCTTTTTAAAGTTTCTTTTTCACTTACAATAACTTTTAAATTTTCATTTTTAACTTTTACTTCTACCAATTTTTTTAATTCGCGGTATTTTATATGTCCTCTTTTCTTTTTATTGTTTTCATTATAAATTGATCTTTTAATTTCATCTTCATCGATAAAACCTATATTATATAAATGTTGTAATACAGAAACCCTTTTTAATGTTCCGGCGTAATCTCTCGTACAATCTATAGAAAAAAAACCAAAACCTTTATTTATAAACTCTCTGTCAAGGTCGTTTATGTGTTCTTGGAATTCCCCGAGAGTTAATTCGGATGTATCTATTTTAAATTTAAAATAACCAGCAACACTTAAGCAATCATTTAAATCCAGAAATCTTTTTAAAACTTTATTTTCAGTTCTTTCTTCTTGTTCTTTTATAACTTCTTCTATTTTTCCCCCTGCTCCTACAGCTGGGCTATAAGCTATTTTATGTGTTCCTAGTTTATTATAAATCTCTTGTTTAAAAGCTCGCGCTGTGCATGCGTGTAATTCTTTTATTATAATATCGCTTGTACCGTTCATAGAAGAATCTAAAGTATATTTTTTTACCTTTTTTTACTCCCTGGCTTTCTGAAAAATAACCCCAGCCGTATATATCATCTATAAACGGTGGTAAGTCATCTAATTTTTTTAAAGCCGTTCTTTTAAAGTTTCCTTCTGTGTAGTTTACGTTTTTTATATCACTTACAATATTTGACATTATAACATTTTCTCGTATTAATTGGTTTGTTATAGAATCATCTGAGCGAATACCAAGATCAGATTTTTTAATAATTTTTTCTTTTTCCCTGTCTCTCTCTTTTTGTTCTTCTAGTGTTGAAGAATCAAAAGCGTTTTTATATTTCTCTCTTTTTTCAAGTTCTTTATTAATTATTTTGTAGCATTCATCGCAAATATCTAAACCCTCTGTAAATTCCCTAATAGTATTATTTATTATTTTATAGTCCATATTATATTTTTTTTATATATACAATATTTTTTATTTAAATGATTTTAAAAAACTTTATTATGGTTGATTTTTAGCCGCGTGTTTTTTGTAAAGTTTTTATTTTCCCCCGTTTTCCTTTTACTCTCTCTTTTGCTCCCAATCCCACGACACGCCCCAAGTTAGCCCACGCCCTTGCCTCAGGTGTGTCGCCGCGATTTTTGACAAACTGACAAAACCGACAAATCGACAAAACCGAGAAAACAGAGAAAGGCCGAGAAAGGCAGGCTAAATAAAAAAAAACTGGTTAGCTGGGCTAGTCGGCTAAATCGGCTAAAGCCGGCTAAATGAGAAAACAGAGAAAGGCCGAGAAAGGCAGGCTAAAGCCGGCTAAATGAGAAAACAGAGAAAGGCCGAGAAAGGCAGGCTAAAGCCGGCTAAATGAGAAAACAGAGAAAGGCCGAGAAAGGCCGAGAAAGGCAGGCTAAAGCTGGCTAAATGAGAAAACAGAGAAAGGCCGAGAAAGGCAGGCTAAAGCCGGCTAAATGAGAAACCGGCTAATTAAGGGGGCTGCGCTTGTTTAAAAAATTTAAAAAGAGTTAGAAAGAAGGGGTAAAGTTAAAAGGATGTGGAAGAATGAGGGGTTAAAAAAGAGGCGGGTTTATTTTAGAAAAAGGGGATTAAAAAAGGGAAACGAGAAAAAAACGGGGTAGCGGAAGGGGACGGGATAAGCAGGGATTAAAGAGGAAAAAGAGAGAAGGGAAAAAAACCCGCGCGAATGAATTTTATAAGAGGTCTTGTTTAAATATGATAACACGCATATAAGCCCTCTTTTGCGTTCGCGTTCTCTCTTATACTCTCTCAGCAGGTGCGCGTAAGCGGCTCTATCCCTCGAAATCGTTCCTCCATATCATCTCCAGCTTACAATTGTTATGTTTTTTTTTCGGAAGTCGTCTTTTATATTTTCATGCAGTACTATTATTATGTATATTGCCCTTATTGTATACCATGTATACCTGGGTGTAATTAAAAGTATGTTGTTGTTGTTGTTGTTGTTGGTTTATTCGGCGCTCTAAGGGTAAATATTTGGCCATTACACTTTGACCATTAGATCTAGATACCGAAAAGATGGGCATTTTCAGTTCTCTGGATCAGCCCTTTTGTCGAAGTGTTTTCACATGTATTTCTGTTGAATTATGCTGAGGCATCATTTTTTTAAAAGGATATTTTCTAAATTATCTTGTTTCAGGAGATGATGAGTTAGCAGATGTTTTTCTCGAATTTCTATTTATATAGATACATCTTTTACATTTTTTAAAAAATAAATGGCATAGCAAAGTGAAATGACAATCATCCACCACACCAACACAACCGCATGTCACAGGGCTTTGAAGCTTTATTTACAAGTCTATCACGGTACAGTGAAATTTTCATCGGTCGATTGTCGAATACTGTTACTAAAAATAGCACATCGGTGTATCCCATCTATATCGTATATGATGGTTACATAGAGGCGATGCGCCAATGTGCTATTTTTAGAATTGTGTCTGATGATCTAGCAATGAGAATTTCGATATTCCCTGATAGACCAGTTTCAGTGGCCTATGTTCATACACACATGCACCCAACTGCCCATTCTAAGGGACGGTGCATTCCCCCACTTTTAACCAGTTCGTCACCACCCCACCCCGAAAAAAAGGGAATTTAAAGATACATGTATATTCGTTTTTAACCTGTTTTTAATCCGTTTCACATTTACTTTATCAAACTGTAATCATTCTTGCATCTTCATGCAAAATGTTGCCCCTGAAGGTTGCAAGGTTGCATAGATTACGATCAATAGAAAATGTATTTCATTATCTGGAGGCCATCGAAGAAGTCACAGTTGTGACGTTTCCGGTTTCCGGATTTAAATCGAAGATTTCCAATATTTGTATTTATCCCTTACACCATATATATCGGTTGTTTATCTATGTTTACACAGCTGACTAAATTTTGAACCATTCTGCAGTCTATCAGATTATAACAGCAGCTTATTTTTTCTCTCTGGCTGTGAGCATGTATCTTTAAAGAATCGATACTTTCTTTTGCCCTTGAGTGTATATACGAGACTGACCGCAAACAACTGTTCATTTGAAAAACAATTTTTTTTCCCCTCTACTTTTATCAAATAACTTCCCTCGTTTCAGTGTAGTTTACAAGCGTTTACAAGTTTGTTTGTCTGATGAGCAGTACAAATACTCTTGTCCAGAAGAAACTAGGTCGATATGTGGATGAGTCCTTTAAGTTAAGGAAATCTCTCACCTAATATGTTCATTATTTTTTTTCAAATGACATTCTGTTCTTCCTCCTATTGCCCTATTTTCTGATGTCTTTACCCTACTTTTTCCCATGTCTTTACCTTACTTTTTCCCATGTATTCATTTTTTTTTTTTTTTTTTTCTTTTTTCCTTTTCTTTTTATATTGTAAGAATGTCTACAGTCGCATTGTTGTTTACGCCAAAAGTCTCTGTATATGTGACACTGACCTATGCCGTAGTAGAATTATGTCAATTATTTTCTTGTTGATGACGAAAAACTCTGTAGTTTAAGTCAATAAAATATTCTGATTCTGATTCTGAATATTGCCATTTCGAATTGTCTTACCTTATACACATTTGAGATAAGCATGGTGTGACGTAATATGAGTACATCACGTCATATGCTACTTACAGGGAAGTGAACCGGTTTTTATTCATGAAATTCCAACTTATTGTTACCTGCTTTTGCTTATTCTGAACTGTGATCGGTAAGATATCGTTATGTGATAAAATGAATCTGACATCCGTTTGTATTTGAGATGCTTTTTATTGAAGACGTCAAGAAGAAAAAAAAAAAAAAATGTTATCATGTTCGCCAAAGATTTGCTTAATAATACCTCTCTAGACTCGTTTAATAAGACTGTTTCTCAAATGCCAATTTATGTCGGATCCTATATAATTGAGCCATGCTCTACCAAAAGGGGGTTTAACCCTTTACCAAAAGATATATAAATATACGAGATTGGCCGCAAACAACTGCAGTCGAGCCTCATTTATCTGGACACTTCTGTTTCCTATGAATGTTTCCGGATCAGCCGTATTTCCGGATCAACAAACTGGGATTGCTGGCATGGCATCCAAGTTAAGCTAGGTTAGTTCCCTTCATGTTGATAGGGGACACCGTGCATCGTAAGAATTATAACAGCCTATGTTTTACACAAGCACTTGTATACACGTCATTATTGCTCCTACGATTGTTCAGATTTATAAAATAAAGGGTGTCATAAATTTGCATTTTGCCTTTTTGTTATTTGTGTGTTTTTGTACATAACTTTTTTCCTGGTATCTAATTACATGCTCATGCATACCTATTGTGCAAACAGGTGCGCTTGTAAACCTCGGCACATTTATGACTTTTGAAAACACCATGAAAACACGACATGCACAGTATTTTTCGATGTGTTGTCGTAATCCCGCGATAGTGGTTTTTTGGATGGTCTCTCTTTGTACTGACAAATGTCTTTTTTCACGGAAGTCGAAACTTCAACTCGTTGTCTTTTGCTGGTGGTGTAGACATTCTGTTGACTTCTGATACTTCTGCTTTCAAAGTGGTAAAATGGCAAAAGAGTAATTGAGAATATTGATTGCCAATTGATTTAATATGAAAGACAGGCATACTGTATTTTCAATCATCTTTATAGTCTGTTAGGAGTAAATTTTTTTCGAAAAACTTAGCGAAATTTATCGTGTTTGGCAGCCATTTTGTGTGTACTTTGGGGAACATAAACATCGCGAGTAACTCATAAATTAAACTTTTTTTTTCTCATTGTTTACCATTCAAATTGAAAATATTTGTTTTTGAAACGAAGGATTATTGAATATGTAAGCAGCCGGTATGTTCATATTTTAGTGTTGCCTTTAATTTTGAAAGATGGGTTTAAACATGAGTACTAAAATTAAGTGGAATGGTGAGCTATCTAGAAAATTTCCAATACTACAAGGCGTCAGACAAGGTGGTATTCTTTCAGCGGGCCATTACAAAAGATACAACAACCCTCTTCTTTTACAACTAGAAAGTAATTTCACCGGAGTCACAATTGGAACTGAAAAAGTACAACATATCACATGTGCCGATGACCTTGCATTAGTATCAACTTCGCCACAAGAAATGACCCTGATGGTAAAACAAGTAGAAGATTTCAGTAATGACAATCGCTACAGGATAAATCCGACAAAAAGTAACATCATACAGTATAACTCAAAAAGTGAATTTGTAAAACCCATACTACAGGATCAGATTATAGATCAAACTAGCGAGACTATACATCTAGGAGTATTCAGATAACAGGACGGTAAACCGAATATACCAGAACACATAGCTAGAGGCAGAAGAACTGTATACTCTTTGATGGGAGCGGGCTGCCATGGTAAAACCGGCATATTACAATTCGTCAAAGCCCACTTATGGTCAACATTTGTAGTGCCTAGATTTGTATATGGATTGGAAACAATACCCTTGACAAAAAAAGATGAAATTGCACTTGAAACCTTTCAGAATGCTATACTTAGACAGATCCAACATTTACCTGAGAGGACATCCTCAACAGCTGTTAAAGCGCTATTAGGAATCCCTCCTATTACTAGCATATTACATAAAAATCTTTTAAATCTGTTTTACTCTATGACTGCTTCTCCAAATACAAAAGAATACAGAATTATAGTACGACAACTTGCTGTAAAGCAAATAGGAGAAAAAAGTATGATATCAATATGTCGTAACCTTCTCAGTAAATACAGTCTACCAACAGCATATGAACTGATGCGAGATACTCCCACTAAGGAAAATTGGAAAAATATACTCAGAGAATCAGTAAACAAGGTTGTTGAATATGAATGGCGAAATGATATCACTGAAAAACCTTCCTTGAAATATTTAAATCAAGACATTTTGAAAGTTGGACAACCTCACCCAATATACAGTACAGTTAGACCAAATGTCCATGATGTACAGAGAGCTGAATTGAAAGCCAAAATAATAACTGGTACATATATCCTACAAGCTAACAGAGCAAAATTTAACCAATTTGAAGTAAACCCAACCTGTGGCCTATGTTGCCAGCAACCTGAAACTAGAGAACACTTCATTGCACAATGCAGTTCACTCTCAAAAATTAGAACTCATTTTATCACAAAAGCTGCAAATTTGTTACACATTAGTCCAAATGTTCTATCTTCTATGGAAGCATCCAACTTTACACAATTCTGCTTAGACTGTACCCATCCATTGCTGTCAAACTACCTTAAGATACCTTGTGAAAGTCAAGACAGATTAGAATACTATACAAGAAAATACATCTTCAATATACATTTTACTCGTTCCAAACTGTTAGAAAATTAATCACTGATTTAAGCAGTTCAATATAACCAATACTTTACTGTAAGGCAAGTCAGTTATATAAAGAGCAAAGGAAATGTTAATTTGATGCAGTGTATTCAGTGCTATTGAATATAATTTGTGTATATAATAAGTGTATGATATTAGTGTTAATTCTTTGGTGGATACGGTGGAATAAATATATTACCTAGGACCATTGACCCAGGGTGCTCCGCTAGAACAATCGGAGGAATCTACCAGAACAACAACAACAACATGCCCACAAAATCTTTGCTATTTTTTTAGCGATCGTTACTGTAATCAAGTTGATCCAGTAATAATTAAAGAACAAAATCGTGGAATTGTCACTTCAGTACTATGTGTATGGATAAACTGTTAAATTGACAATTATCGATGGCACGAGAACATCATTTAACAGTTTTTGAAAACATTACTAATTAACACGCGTGTTTTCAATACGTGTGAAAATCGTCTGCAACAAATGATACTAGTTAGACTGATACCGTGTTATTCACAGCCCACCAGTCCGAAATCGCTCAAAGTAGACTGTATTTATGATATTTATGATAACCAGTCTATGGTACCGGGGAAAATAACAAGTCTATATATTGTGTGTAAACTGGTAGCCTGTTATCGATCTTTGTATCTATCGGACGGTTACGGGAGATACAACTGGTACCAGTTTTAATTGTGTGGTACACAGTCAGGTAATGACCGGTTTATCAGATAAGGTTTGTACTAATTTTTATCCCTTCGTTCCCAATTTTTTCATTCCGGTTCCGGAATGCGGATTTCCGGAATAAAAAGTAAAAATTGTACGGAAAATATTCGTTCCCTGATGTTTTTGTCCGGATCCTGAGATTTCCGGAATTATGGCGCCCGGATAAACGCGGCTCGACTGTGTTCATTTGAAAAACATTTTTTTTTTAAAACTTTTATTAAGTAACTTCCCTCGTTTCAATGTAATATTCCCATAATATTCCAACTTATTGTTACCTGCTTTGGCTTATTCCGAATTGTGATCGGTGAGATATCATTATGTGATAAAATGAATCTGACATCCGTTTGTATTTGAGATGCTTTTTATTAAAGACGTCAAGAAAAAAAAAAATGTTATCAAGTTCGCCAAAGATTTGCTTAATAATACCTCTCTAGACTCGTTTAATAAGACTGTTTCTCAAATGCCAATTTATGTCGGTTCCTATATAATTGAGCCATGTTCTACCAAAAGGGGGCTTAACCCTTTACCAAACGACAAAATTTCATCTTAGTCAAAATTGAAAGCATTTGCAGACGACAAAATAAATGTGACTGAAAAATTCAAACTTGTGTTGGGAAGGGTAGAAAACATTGTGGGAAAAGGAGAAAATGCTGGTTACCAGCATTTTCTCCTTTTCCCACAATGTTTTCAAAGGGGTTTTTCTTCAGCGTCGTTAAAACACGGGATTGTGTGGTAAAAGGGTTAATGCAGCTCTGTGATGCATTGTTTAAATCAAGCCATCACATAATTATGGATCCATATTAGACACTTTTTTAACAACCGACTGTATCATGAGGTGGAATGGTCCTTGGACATACAGAAAACTGACCAATATTAGCAAAATGTTTCGGCCCAGGTCAGACTGCGCTGACAGCGCAGGCTGACCTGGGTCGATACTTTTCGCAGATGCATTAAGCCCCTTTTAGTTTAAACATATTTATTTCACATCGATTGAGAAACAAGTTCTTACAACTTATAGTAATCTCTCTCGATTCTGCTTCCTGGAAACTACACCAGCACTCGCGCCGAAAGTGTGGGCCAATGAACAGTCCCAAAGTTGACACCCACTCCCGGGTATCGAACTCAGGACCTTTTGATTACGAGGCCGACGCTCTACCTCACAACCACGGACACCAGCCCCTTCTCACAGGGCATGGCTCATATATATGTGTTTTAGGTGAGTGGTAGGCCTCTGCAGGCCTTACCATAAATTCTGCCAAATGAACAACCTTGAACTTTTCTTTTCCTTCAATTAGTCGATTTATTTGCATTTTGAGCCAGATCACTTTTGAAACATTATGGCACAAAAAAAAAAAATGCTCATAACTGCCATTTCCTCTTTTGCCACAATGTTTTTCACAAGTATTCATGTATCAAACTTAATTATGAGTGTTAAATCTTTGCTAACCGACAGACTTTTAGACCAAACCAAAACGAAAGCCTTTACATACATCAAATAAGGCCTGTAAATGATAGAATTTATTTTCTTTAAAAAGGTGGAAATATTGTAGGAAAAGAAGAAAATGCTGGTTACCAGCATTTTCTTCTTTTACCAGCATTTTCTTCTTTTCCTACAATTTTTTCCAAAAGCTTTCTTGTTTAGGGTCGTTACAACACGGGATTGTATGGTAGAGAGCTAAGAAGACAGTTAGGTAAAAGGATAAAAATAGAACAGGTGATTCTCTACAAAGTCAAGATGAAAACTCGAATTTTCCATTAAACGACGTTGCATCTTTTTATTGCCACTGTTATTATTTCAAACATTTCCGCTTTCATCTCGATTTCTTTCTTCTATGTTAATCTTCTCTTTTTTGTTTTTTGTGCTCTTCATCGAAAGTCAGTCTATCCTGTATTGAGCATGCGCATAAAGGGATACTCAAAATGTGCTTGCTTACAACAGGTGTTTGCTTAAACCTTCAGCTGCTAACTAAATTAAACTAAAGATTTCCAGCAAATAGTGAAAACCCATAGTTTATTATTTAAAAAAAATTCTCGTCGGAGAAATCTCACAGTATCGGACAGTGTAGACCAAGATCAGACTGCAGGCTCTGTGCAGACTGATCTTGATCTATACTGTCCGCAAAAGCCACAAGTCGCGCTTAGCAGCCTCAGTGTAAAAGGCACAGTAGCTGCCAAAAGTAGACAATGTGGGTATTGCAATGCATTTAAATTTGAATCATACCTTTTAAAAGTATGGAAATCATTGTGAAAATGGCAATCTGTTATTGTACGGTCGGTCCAAGAGTTAGATGCTGGCAGGAAAATGAAAATGAAAATCAGGTAAAAAGTAAACAAAAGATAGAGCGACCTGGCAACTTTTTACCTAGTTGTAAATTCATTGTCTCTGCCAGCCACCAACACTGGGACTAACCGTACAATAACAGATCGTCATCTTCACGATCATTTCCATACTTTTGAATAGTAGGATTTGAATTTTAAATGCATTTTAACATCAGCATTGTTTACTTTTGGCAGCCAGTTGGTCTTTAAAAGCAATGGCATCTTACCGGCCAATAGTCCTTTGCCCATAAAAAATCCCTTCTTCTTATTTTTTCACCTTTGTGCCCATTTATTTGTTTTTTTTTTTATATTCAGAAATAGTCTATATGGTACGGATATAGACTGGAGAACTCGCTCTATGCTGGACAATACTATTTTAGACTCGGCCAAATTTTAAGCATTTGCTAGAAGATAAATTAAAATCAGCTCAAATGAGGCGACAACATTTTTTCCCTTTTCCAAGTGTTCAAAAGCCTAGGAGTATTAAAAACACGGAAAAGTTGGAAGAAGGTTAGATTATAAATGATCCGAAACGTTCCAAATCAGATATCCCTCGTCACGTGACATTAAACGTCAGAGCATCCTGGATACGTCATCAGTAATTTACCCACCACGGATGATTTGGAAATGACCATTTATTTACATTTCATTTATTTTAACGACCCCCTTTCTTATACAATATCAGCCCTTTCTATCTGGGTTACAATCAGATAATTTGTTTGATGTACAAATTCATGGCCTTAAGCTTGCTTGGGTCGAGAAGCTTTCCTTCTGTACCGCACAATCCCGAAGTTTAACGACCCTGATTGGAAGGGACTTTAGAAAATGTCCTGGTATCCAGCATTTTCTCCTTTTTTCCTGCAATGTTTTCTAACATTTCATAGAAAAAAAAAAAAAAAAAAATCCACTATTTGAGACAAGTCCAATTTTTGGAATGCACATTTCACGTTAGAGAAGTCTAAAGAGTAAATAATAATTTGTCTGGACAATGTAATTAAATCTGTACTGTGCATAATTATGTGTTTGATTGATTGAATGGTGTTTTCAACATTATTTCAGTTATATCACGTTGACAGGTCACAAATCCCAGTATACCTGTATTCTGTGTTTCGCCAGTCAATTTTTAAAAACAGTCTAATCTTGGTATAGTGCGAAAAAGAAAAAGATTGTAAAAAGGCATACTTATAGCTTATTATAACACCACAGTCTGTCTTAGGCTTTTACTGTTATAATAAACTAAGTGCAGTCTGATCTTGTTCCACCTGCCCGAAAGAGATGCATAACTTGTGAGACACTCTGCGTGTAAATGACTTCTTTGCTACGCTACAGACGTTCAACCCTTTACCACACAATTCCGACTTTTAACGACCCTTAGAAAGAAGCCTTTTGTAAATATTGTGGGAAAAGGAGAAAATGCCGGTAACCAGCATTTTCTCCTTTTCCCACAATGTTTTCTAGCCCTCCCGAAACAAATTTCAATTTTTGAGTCACATTTATTTTGTCGTCTGCGAATGCTTTCAATTTGGACAAGTCTAAAATTTTGTCGTTTGGTAAAGAGTTAAAGCGGACTGATCTTGTCCTACACAGTCTGCAAAAACAACGAAGGAAAAAAAAAAAAAAAAAACCTCCAAGGACTTATATGTACAACCTAGTCTGTGCTAAGCTTTTACAGTTATTTATAAAGTTTCAGTGCAGTCTGATCTTGATCCACACTGTTCACAAACGGAACTTAAGTTGTGAAAACCTCTATTAGAGCAAATAACCTCTGTAATACGCTTTTCACAATCATTGATACATATTCAGTGCAGTCTGATCTTGATCTACAATGTCTGCTACTTTTGACAGGCATTTCAAGGGTATGTGATTTCCTTGCTAATACTACTCTTTTAAAATTTTTGATAAATGTGCCATGCTCTGTGAAAAGGGGGTTTAAAGAATCTCTTCGATGCATTATACCAAGCAAGTCATCACATAATTTACGATCAATAAAATCTGCTTTGTCTAACAACCGACTGAATCACGTGGTAGAATGGCCCTTTGACGTGCAGAAAATTTACCCGTAGCAAAAAGTTTCGACCCAGGTCTGCCTGCGCGGACCGCGCAGGCTGACCTGGGTAGATACTTTTTAAAGATGCATTACACCTCCTTTTCACAGAGCATGGTTCAAATATTTAGAACAGTCTAATCTTGAACTAGGGGTTCTTGGTCACTCGGTAGTAAAGTGTGGGACTTGTAACCTGAAGCTTAGGGTTTGAGCCTCATTTGAAGTACTGGTTTTTTCGTGGTAGTATCCTTAGGCAAGACACTTCGGAACCCTAGCATAGTACTGGTGAAACACCCAGGACATACACAAATAAACAAGCTGTCGCTGTGATATGACTAAAATATTGTTGCTAGCGGCGTTGAACAACAATCGATCGATCTATCGATCAATCAATCAATCAATCAATCAATCAATCAATTACCTTATCTTGATCTAGAGTACCTACTTAAAACAAAATGAGATAGGATGGGAACTCCTAGGATAAATGACGTCTTTGCAACTCTTCTACAGTCATTGGTAAAGATTTAGTGCAGTCTGATCATGATCTACTCCGTCTACAAAAGGAACTTACTATAGGGTAGGCAATCTAGGGATAAATAACGTCACTGATAAAGATTTAGCTCAGTCTGATCTTGATCTTCACTATTTTTCTAACGCTATTACAGTCATTGATAAAAATCTAGTGCAGTCTGATCTTGAACAACACTATCTGCAAAAGCAGCTTGAAATAGGACTAGCACTCCAGAGGCGGCACGAAATACCCAAGTCTCTCTGAAATCTACCCAGATCTTACCCAAATCTACCCAAGTCTACCAAAAGCTCTCCCAAATCTACCCAAATCTTCCCCAAAAAGACTTTGGAAGATTTGGGTATTTCGTGCTGCCCACGGGTGCGGCACGAAATTCCCAAATCTTCCCAAATCTACCCAAATCTCCCCTTATGTAACCAATACCGTTACAAAATGGGCTAAAATAAACACATTTCGAATTGATATCTGATTAAAAGATATAGAGTGATTTATTTTCCTGTTTCTTATCTCGGGGTCTTTTTAATTATCCCCTGCCAAATCTGGGGGAGGGTGTATAGTTTTTACGTTGTCTGTCCGTCCCTTTGTTCGTCCGCTTGTTCGTTGGTCCATTCGTCCGGACAGACATCTTTTAAAATCCTTGACGAAAATTGATGAAATTCCATACATGTGTTACTTATGATAGTCCGCCGATATATGCGTACTTTTTTTTATTATTATAATTTAATGCCATGTCACGGGAAAAAGAGGGCTTGATCTATAATCCCATTATGGACCAAAGTCTCTTTAACTACTGGACAAAAGTTAATGCAACTTCATATTTATATTGTTTATAATAAACCACAGACAAACATTATTTGTTTTTATTTAATGAACTGCCATATCATGGAAATAGGGGGCTTAATGTATATTTCATTAAGGACCAACAACAAAAAGGTCACGTGTACATGCAAAACACAATATCTTTATATGTTCCTATCAAAAATGTTTTTTTTTTTTCGGCGAGAGCTATCATATCAACGAAAAAACTTATTTTTAGAAGTTTTAGCATCATTTTGGTGCATCTGTGTAAAGATTGATGATAGTTATTGCCACAGGACTAATTCCTCTCTCACCGCTGACCATTCGACGATGGTTATGTGGGATAGCAGTCAGTGGCGTAGTACTGGTAGATGAAACTCCAGGAAAGCCTGGATAATGCACTGGATGCACTTGCCGCCGCGATAAAACTGAAATAATGTTGAAAACAGCGTTAAAACACCAATCAATCAATAAATCAAACAATCTTTCTTGTAGATTTCTTAAATAGATGGGTAAGATTTGGAAAGATGTGAGTATTTCTTGCCGCCGCACTCAAGTTATAAATAACGTCTGTGCAACGCTGTAACAGTCACTGATAAAGATTAAGCACAGTCTGATCTTGATCTTCACTAGTTTTCTAATGCTTTTACAGTCATTGATAAACATCTAGTGCAGTCTGATCTTCATCCACACTATATACAAATGTAACTTGAAATATTATATGCACTCCAGTGATAAACAACGTCTGTGCAACGCTGTAACAGTCACTGATAAAGATTTAGCACAGTCTGATCTTGATCTTCACTATTTTCTAATGCTTTTAAAATCAATGATAAACATCTGGTGCAGTCTGATCTTGATCCACACTATGTACAAAAGCAATTTGAAACAGGATAGGCGATGCACGGATAAATAACGCCTGTGTTTATACTTGCATTGATAAACTCCCTATTTATCTGTATTTTACACTCATCATTCGTCCCGAATGTTTACGCGTGGATGCTTCTATCTAAATCAGTGTTAAACCCGTAGGCTTTGAAGCACGACTTACTACGCTTTTGCAAACGATGTAGATCAAGATCAGACTGCACAGAACGTGCAGTCTGATCTTGATCTTCACTGTCCGATACAATGAGAATTCTTCGAAGAAAAAAAAAATAATGTTAAAAATCGCAATTTCTCGGATTTACAGCGCCAAGTAGGCCCCTATATTAACTCGACTTACTTCGACGATCTGAAAATACAATATGCTGAAATCCAGAAAGAGTTTTATTGTATAGGCTTAACTAATCGAGCGGACGGTATAGATCCAAGATCAGACTGCACGTTCTGTGCAGTCTGATCTTGATCTATACCGTCCGCAACAGCCTATGTTTTGTCTATGGCGCTGAAAGGACTAAGGGTTAGGGTTTTATTTATAGTGTACGGTGTGCTTCAATAATTTGACAGTTTACCGATGAAGTTGGATTACTTTATAAGGATGTACTGTTTTTAAAATTTTCTTCCTATTTATATCATTTATCGTGCTGATTATTTTAACCCAAAACTGTACAAATACGTCTTTTCATGCCCCTATAGTCGAATTTAAAAAAGAAAAAACATTGCAGAAAAAGGATCAATTGTTTTTTGTAACATGGAATTTGCTCCTCTTCCGACGGTGTTTTTGGGCTTTTCTTTCCGAGCAGCTGAAGAATTATTATTCTTTTCATTCAAATGTTAGTTTTTGGTGTATATTTGTTTCAGTTTTGGTGGGTTTGAATTAAGATGTACAGTTATGCATAAACACTGTCTTGTGTATTGAAGTTGATAATCGTGTATGCAGTGAGGCAAGGAAATTGAAATAAATTACAGGAATACAATAATATTTACGGGTTACGATGTGTTATCAGTAAAAATTTTGATATTTATGGTTAACTGTGATTCTCAGTCTAAGGGATTTTGGAAAATTTCAACAAAGGTAAGGGTTTGATTTTTCTAAAGGCCCAGTGGCGGCTAAAAGTAAATGTGCAGGTGTTAAAATGCATTAAAATTTTAAAATCATATCATTTCAAACTACGGAAAGTATTGTGAAGATAGCAATGTGTTATTGTAAGGTCGATCCAAGTGTTAGTGGCTGGCAGAAGAATGAATTTTAAAACTAGATAAAAAGTTGCCAGGTCGCTCTGTCTTTTGTTAAAATTTCGACGAGTCAAACATTTTGTCGTTTGGTAAAA
Source organism: Tridacna gigas (assembly GCA_945859785.2). Lineage (NCBI taxonomy): Eukaryota > Metazoa > Mollusca > Bivalvia > Cardiida > Cardiidae > Tridacna > Tridacna gigas. Next base: position 107,626,854 of record OX244028.2, read on the forward strand.
AGTTAAAATAGGGAACTGTGTGTTAACTGTAAGGCTGCTAAACGTTTCTGCAGGACCTTCTGCGGACACTGTAGATCAAGATTAGACTGCACGGAACGTGCAGTCTGATCTTGAATCTGCACAGTCCGATACCAAGATGTTTCCCCAACCCCCATAACATTGAAATACCAAAATTTTGGTTTTTACCATCGTCTTGAAAGTTTCATTTGAAGTCACTATTTAGCAGGATAAGGGTTAACATTTGTATGGAATTTAAAAGGAACCTTAAGAGATTACGTAGTCTTCTAACATTTTTCTGACAAAAATATTTGAGCCATGCTCTATTAAAGAGGGTTTGATTTAATCTTTACCAAACGACAAAATTTTAGACTGGTCCAGATTGAAAGCATTTGCAGACGACAAAATAAATGTGACTGAAAAATTGAAGTTTGTTTTAGGAAGGGTAGAAAACATTGTGGGAAAAGGAGAAAATGCTGGTTACCTTTTCCCACAGTGTTTTCAAAAGGCTTCTTGTTCAGGATCGTTAAACTCGGGATTGTGTGGTAAAAGGTTAATGCATTACCGTGGCGTGTTATACTAACACTTAAGCAGCTGAATAAATAAAACGCAAATTTCTACACAATACTAAAAGCCCAAACATTGCGGTTTCAAAGTTGATTTCACCGGAAAGAAACTACCGTATCGGACAGTGTAGATCAAAGGTCAGACTGCACGTTCTCTGCAGTCTGATCTTGATCTACACTGTCCGCAAAAGGCCAGCGAGTCGCGATAAGCAGCTTAAGGGCTAATGCCCCAGTCACACCAAACTAGTTCTTAGAACGTCTTACCCCGTCCTAACAAAATCGTAAAACGGGTTGCGGTCGGGGTAGAACGTATAATTTTGGCTTAATAATGCCAATATTGCACCACGTCGTAACACGTCCCTAATAGGATCGAAGTACGGCAGTTCCGTTTGTAGTACGTCCATCTCGTTTTAAGTGCGTTGTCACTCCGTCTAATTACAGGACGGGATGGACGGCAAAAAAGTTTGAGCAGGCTCAAAGTTCTGGAGCACCCTTCCCGTCCTAGCTCGTCCATGAAGTTCGTAAACAGATCGCAAAAGGTTGTTACTACGTCCGCTCCGTTCGAACACAATTTGAGTCCGTTTGGCAACAATTTTCGGAACTTAGTGAGAACGAGTTCAGTTTGACGGGGGTATAAGCAAGACATTATAAAATTATGGATCCCCACTCTCCCTTTTGTATAGTAACCTACTGAATCACGAGGTGCACCAGTCCTTTGATATGCAGAACATTTACCGAAAGCAAAAAGTATCGATCCAGGTGAGCCTGTGCGTACTGCAGAGGCTGACCTTGGTCGATACTTTTTGCAGATGCATTAAGCCCCCTTTTCACAGGGCCTATTGCTAGGATTAACTCTTGACCAACCGACACATTTTTGGACTCGTCTAAATTAAAAGCAGTTGCAGATGACAAATTAAATGTCGCTTAATTGGTGGAATTTGTGTATGAAAGGGTAGAAAACATTGTGGGAAAAGGAGAAAAGGCTGGTAACCAGCATTTTCTCCTTTTTTCCAAAATGTTTTCAAAAGTCTTTATTCAAATGGTCGCTAAACCTCGGAATTGTGTTGCAAGGAGTTTAACTGGCTTCCGAAAATTTGCAAGGTCCGTATTTAACAACCATTCTTAATTACATTCATAGTCTTATTCTAGATTTAGAAGGTAAGACAATTTCTGATTGGCTAAACCATTTGGTCTAGCCAATCGGAACTTGTGTTAATTTCAAGTTTAAATCTTTACCAAAGAAACCGAGTCTTAACCACTCAAGGTAAGAAGCATTTTAAAATAACTGCGGAAAAAGGAGAAAAGGCTGGTAACCAGCACATTCTCCTTTTTCTCCTTTTTCGACAATGTTTTCTCTCATATCAGAGAACTTCAGCCAATTGCTTTGAGTTTTGAATTTGTCGTCTGGAGATGTTTTGAATTTGGGAGAGTCTAAATATTTTCGAGGGCGAAATGGTTAGAAAATTCTTGAATAAAAGACAAAGAATGTTTGGTGAAGATGGACCCAGTGTTTTTGGGTCACAAAGTTTAGTTCGTCAACCATGTAACTGCGTTACACTCCATTTAACAACAATTTATAATGTAAGATTTAGACCTAGATTTTTTGTGCTTTTAAGCCTTTGGGAATTCTTTGGAATGCTTTTGGTGCTCTGCCTCGCAGTGTAGATCAAAATCAGACCACACAAATTGTGAAGTCAGCACTTCCCATCAAAATTGGGACCCCCCCCCCCCCCTTCTCCAAGTTTTTATACAGATTAGACATGTATATTTCATTATTCAGGATGTTTTGTAAGACGAAAAATGTACTGAATGGAATGACCCTCGTTTAACCCGGGATTTACAGTTTTCCATGATAAAAATACCAAACTTCAATCAAAGCACTGAAAGTACATGGGGGGGATACCAAAATATAAACACTCACAGTACATGAATGAAGAATGAATGTGTGAATAAACCCTTTACCATACAATGTTAAGTTTTAACGACCCTGAGAGATAGGCCTTTTGAAAACATTGTGGGAAAAGGAAATTCTGTTTACCAGCATGTTCTCTTTTTCTCACAATGTTTTCTCGATTTTCATGTAAATGCAATTCACACCCTTTGAGCCAGATTTAATTTGTCGTCTGCAATTGCTTTCAATTTCGATCATTCTATGAATTTGACATGTGGTAAAGAGTAAAAGTGTATGGATGGTCATGATTTAAAATGAATCTTTATTCCTGTGCATTTTATCTATTATATTCTGGAAATTAGATAATAATAATAATAATAATAATAATAATAATGATAATAATAATAAACTATACCAACTGCTTATTGAACATAAAAAGTGTTCAAGGAAAGAATATTTCTCAAGATGCTTAACATGTAAGACTTTGATAGATGTACCAGCATTTTCTCTTTTTCCTAAAATGTTTTCCCTCTGTTTCAGAGACCAAAGTTTAATGTGAGACACATTTAACCCTTTCCCAAACAAGCCCTGGCTTTCACGTGTCTGCAGTACAAGTCTTTTGAAAACACTGTGGGAAAAGGAGAAATTGCTCGTAACGAGCAATTTCTTCTTTTCCCACAGTGTTTTCTACCCTTTTTGAGAATTTTCTGCCATTTTCATCAAATTTAAAATTGTCGTCTGCAAACTCTTTCAGTTTGGACCAGTCCAAAATTTGTCGTTTGGGAAAGGGTTAATTTGTCGTCTGCAAACACCTTCAACTTCAGCAAGTCGGAAATGTTGTCGTCTGCTGAAGGATTAAAGTCGTCAGGTACAACTTTGTTCAAGAGGACGATCATTTGTTTTTTTTTTTAACTCTTTACGAAACAACAAAATTTTAGAACGGGTCCAAATTCAAATCATTTGCAGGCGACAAATAAAACTCAGTTTGACTCAGATGATGAGATATATCTTTGAAGGGTTGAAAACATTGTTGGAATAGGAGAAAATGCTGGCTACCAGCATTTTCTCCTTTTACCACAATGTTTTCAGAGAGCATCATTCGTCAGGTTGTTAGATCTCGGGATTATTTGGAAAACGGTAAATTCATTCGACCAAAATAATTAATATTTGCAACATCCTGTAATATGCAACATTTTGTGCAAGTTAATTATAAATTGTGTTTTTTTTAGTGTCATAACAAAATTTATCTCTCTGTCTCTTGCAACTACAGTCCAGCTTGTATCAACTCTTTAATAGTTATGTAGAAAAGGAGATAGTGACTTACAGAGCTCCAGATAGAGGGAGTGATTTTGATTTCAAAATTGGAAATATAAATCACTCTCCACTAAACCCTATGTTGTGGGTACTCATTAGAATCGTCTCGATGAGACGATTCTAATGAGTACCCACAACATAGGGTTTGGAAGAGAAATAATGGATTTAGAATACTATCACTCCCTTTAATCTGTAGGTCTGGTGGCTTAGGAAGAATATTGTGCGGAGTATTGGTAAAAACAAACTCCAGGAAAGCATGGATATGTGCACTAGACGCCGCGATATAACCATATAATGATCAAAATGGCATTTTTCAACATACAAACTTTAACTTTTTACCAACATGACAGAATCTTAGACTTGTCTAAACTGAAAGCAATTACATACAATATTTAGATGAGACTCACGTCATTTGGGTGTATCTCTGAAAGGGTGGGAAACATTGTGGGGCTGGTTACTAACATTTCCTCCTTTTCCCAAAATGTTTTCGAAAGGCCGGCCACCTCAAAAATCATTAAAAAAAAACTCGGGATTTTGTGGTAAAAGGTTCTTTAAACGCACTTTAGAAACGCTACAAATGTGCTTGTCTAAAACAGGTGCCTGCTAAGTACAGGAGTTTTTCAAAATATCTGCCTCTAGCGGAATTGCAATAATAGATTGCTCTATACCGGTTGCTTGTTAAACCCCCATTTCGCTGGGTGGCGATTCCACTGCGCTCATTGCGATCATGGAGCTTTTCCAAAATCGTCCAAATCGCCACAGAAGCGCCGACATGTGCAACATTTTTAGACTTCAGCGTTTTCAGTACGCCCATAGTACGCTTCAGTCACGATCTCGCTGCGCCGGTCACGATCCTGTCACGCCGTTGTTGCGCTTCTACGGCGCTTGAGGTCTCTCCGAAACGCTTCTACTACGCTTCCACAACGGCACGGGGTTTCCGGCTAGGCTTAGTCTACCCTTACTACGTTGCTGCTGCGACTTTACCACGAACGAAGCGCAGGAGCAACGTTTCTGTTGCGAGTTTGGAGCGTTTCTTTATACAATCCGCGGTTGAACTGCTTTTGCTGCGCTTGAGCACCAGCCCTCGAAGTAAATGGATCGAATTATCCCAGTAGCTGTGCTGCAGCTTGCGATTATTAAGAACAGAATGATAATGCTGGTTGTTGAGAGACAAGCCAAACGGAGAGGGAGGACCATGGTTGTCTTCAGAGCGAAGGCTCCTATTTGGTCATCATGACAAACTTATGAGTGAACTCAGGATGGCAGACAGCACTTCATTTTTCAACTATATGAGAAAGGAGCTAAATATGTTTGATGAGATCTTACTTACAATTAGTCCTAGAATCCAGAAAAGTGACACCAATTTCAGTGAAAAAAAATATCTCGACGCTTTTGTTACGATGGACAAATATCTCGACACTTTTGTTGTGATGCGCTGCGCTTGCGCTACATTACTTGCACTGTGGCTACGATACTGCTGCTTTCATGAATTTCTTGCTACGCTTTTACCACGACTTTTTGGGACTTCGAAACCACGGCGATCCCGGGTTTTAAATTTTGAGCAAGGTAAAAACAAGCGCCGTAAAGTGGCGATCATGAAACTATCGATACGCCTCTACTACGATCAAAGCGTTTCTACTACGCTGTTGTCGTTTCTGCTACAATTCATGGCATTTTGACCAAAATTTCGAAGCGTACCAGAATCGCCGCTGAGTGAAATGGGAGTTTTAAATAGAGTGGCCACTAAAACCTTTTTTACCGTATTTTGATCCGATAAAATGTTGGTGTATTTTGGTAGCTCAGGGACTTTCGTAAACTTGTTTGGTCGAGCCTGGTAGCTCAGGCAGATCTTGAAACCTAGGGGGCCGCTGTTTCGACCCCTAACTCGGTCAAATTCTTTTCTATGATTCACTCCTCTCTCTCACCGCTGATGAATGCTTCGAAGATGTTTATATGGGAAAGCAGGCAGTAGTTTAGAAAGAGTGTACAGAAAAGCATGGATAGATGCACTGGCGTCCCGAATGTTGAAAACGGCGTTAAACACCAAAAGAAAGAAACATTCAAATAAATAACAGACTTGCATGGCCTTCTGTATATAAATTATATGAACTCTTAGACAGAGAGAGAGAGAGAGAGAGGGAGAGAAAGAGAGAGAGAGACGCGTTATGTCAGTATAGATCAGACACGATGAAACCAGCTGTTTAGTACATAAACCTTGATCAAATGGTAAAACCATTATATGAAGTCATACAATACTCATACCTACCTCCATGCTGCAAAATAATAAGTTTTTGCAAACGGTGTTGATCAAGATCAGACTGCACAATACATGCAGCCTAATCTTGTTCTCTGCTGCCTGTTGTTTCATTCTAAATAATAACCAGACAATCAGTCCATTGGCGGTAAAACTAAATGTATAACTACTCTCCCCCCCCCCCCCCTCATTTTATGTGTTTTGCGCCCATAAGTTGAATCCTAACCTTTGGGCTGCTTAGCGGGACTTAGTGCTCTTTTACGGAAAGTATACTGCAGACTGCAGTCTGATCTTAGATCTACACTGTCCAACTCGGTAAGTTTTTTTTTTTTTTCCAACAACAAGCACTTTGAAATCGGTATGTTTCGGTATATGTTATTGGCTGGAAATCTTCTTTCTATTTCTTGAGCAGTTTATGGGCTAAGAATTCTGTGGTTGATTTCGATCTAATCCAAAACTTCCGGAAACTGTTTCCGCACACTTTATCTTAGAGTCTGAAGGATTGCTTGCATACAATGAGAATTGATTTTTAACCCTTAGCCTGCTAAATAAAAGAAATGAAACTTTCAAACCAATAGTAAGAAACCAAATTTTCCTATTTCAAAGGAGTTTTTTCGAAAAAAGATATCTCCTTATCGGACAGTGTAGATCCAAGATCAGACTGCACGTACCGTGCAGTCTGATCTTGATCTACGCTGTCCGCAAAAGGTCAGTGAATAGAGCCAAGCAGCCTAAGGGTTAACTGGAATTTTTGTTAGGATTGGATAATCTTGTCTGAAATCGTAAAGCCCACTTACAGCCAGTCTCAAGGGAAACTACCCCAGGCGTTTTTTGTTTTTTTTCTTTCTTTTTTTTTTTCTGTGGGCGCCATAGATCAAGATCAGATTGCGAAAAACGTGCACGTCGCATTTCGGAATCACACTGCTCATATGCCATGATAGTTGAAAAGTTGACAAAAATTTACTATAATCATGGGGGTCAAAAGAATTTGGTATCAGGGCCTGGTTTCACAAAAAAGCTCAGGTCTCTTATTTTGCCCAAGTCTGCTGACAGACCCCATTTCCGACTTAAGTTGGTTTGTTACTTGAGACCCATTTTACTAATGTTAACGGACTTAAAAAAACATTCTCAAATCTTAAGTTGACACAACATTTCACACTGAACTCAGCAAGGTTATGTTAAAATGACTTAAGTCCATTATTTTGCTAAGCTGAGTCCGAAACGTGTCAACGTGGAATTTCGCAATGTTTCTAAAGCCTGTTAATGTTAGTGAAATACGTCTGAAATAACGAAGTCAAACTAAAGTTTTTGTGAAACCAGGCCCAAAGTTTTGACCTCCAAAGTTCCAAAAAGTGTTTTCTCAAACTATATCTGAATGCTTGTTTGTTGCAAGAAATTTTTACGCCACTTTCAACGTGTGCTGCAGTCATATCACGGGCTAAGCTACCTTAAACATGTTTTGGATTTACTAGTTCTATAAAGGCTGGGACTCAGCAGTGTCTTGCTCAAGGACACGCTTAGTTCAACTCAGTAACTTCTTTTCCTTAATTTTCAACTTTTCAACTTTTTTCATAACTGGTAACCGATAAGCTATTTTCTTAAGCATTTTCCTCTTCCGCTATAGCACGATGACATTACATTTTATTTCATGTTTTCCGGTAGGATATCGAGAAATAGCGGTGAAAATATTTTTCGATATTACACGGGTACAACCAGTGAGAATACCGACCACGGGGAGTTTGTACTGATTTTTATGGAAGTCTCGAGAAAAAAAGGCGTTAGAAGCATGAAATAAATGGAATATTTGTTTTTTTCGGTGAAAGATCGAAATTTATTTCATCGAGTGAACATCATCGGTAATATTTTCACTCGTGGCTGCGCCACTCGCGCCACTCGTGAAAATATTACAGATGATGTTCACACGATGAAATAAATTTCGATCTTTCACCGAAAAAAACAAATATCCTCTATATATATCCTTCATGACCATTATGACTATAAACTATACAAGTTTTTGTCTTTAAGATATTTCGTTCGTAAGTAAATAGTACCGTCAATTGGCATTCAACCAGAATTTTCCGAAAACAGAACAGAACAACCTTTTTTTTTTGACGAAAACTTGACAAAGTTTAGTCATTTACATATAGCTTATATAGTCATTGGACACATATGAACCATCATCTGTGAAAAGGGGGCTTAATGCATCTGCGATAAGTATCGACCCAGGTCAGCCTGCGCAGTCCGCGCAGGCTGACCTGGGCCGAAACTTTTCGCTATTGGTCAATTTTCTGCATGTCAAACGACCAGTCTACCCCATGGTTGTTATAGAAAATAAATAAATTTTATTGATTCATAATTAGGTAATGACTTGCTTGGTATCATACATTACGTAGACGCACTAAGCTTCCTTTTTAACCAGACCACGGCTCATATACAATTGAAATATGAATACGTCACATGATTATCTTTGAATACTAATAAATAAATAATTGATTAGTTTCCAAGGTATATGATATAGTATATAAATGAGCGGTGCTCTGACAAAAGGAGGTTTAATGATTTAATGGCAATGCATGATACCAAGCAAGTCATCACATAATTATGGATCCATAAAACCTATTTTGTCTGACAACCAGCTGAATTAATGGAAAGAATGGTCAATAGTCATGCAGAAAATTTACATAAAGCCACAAGTTTCAACCCATATCAGCCTGCGGGGACTGCGTGGGCTGACATGGGACGATACTTTTTGCAGATGCGTTAAAGCCCCCTTTTCACAGAGCATGACCAAAAATGTAAGCTGAGTTGACAAATCCCATATGCTATCCATGGAAGGGCCTACATCTTATCTGAAAAAAGAAAACAGTTATTTGCACAGAATGTTAATCGACTTCTAATCGGGAAAAAATCTTATTCAGGATTCTATAATCTTGTCTGGCAATCCAGAAAGTCCACTTAAAACCTAGTCTCAGGGGAAAGTATACAGAAATTGGTGACATTTTAGCGTAGATTAGACTGCATAGAAAGTGCAGTTTTACCTTGAATCCAATTATTCGCTGGTTTTTCTGTACTTTGTTAAAAAAATGTTCATTTTTTAGTAAAATATTATTTAACACTTAAGCTGCTAAGCAACTTTGTGGGCTTTTTTGGACAGTATAGATCAAGATCAGACTGCACGGATCAGGATCAGACTGCAGTCTGATCTTGAATCTAAACTGTCCGATACGATGAGATTTCTCCGACGAGCAAAATTTTATAAATAAGCCATGGGTTTTTACTATTGGCCGGAAATCTTTAGTTTAATTCATTTATCAGCTTAAATGTTAAGCCGTTGAGATTGGATACTATCGGCTGGCACGGAGGAGCGCTTTGTTTAATCCGGAAAAAAATAAAGGATTATTTCCATACTACCTGGATCGTTTTATTACCGGGAAAAGAATGCTATTTGGGATTACATAATCTTGCTTGAAAATCAGAAAGCCCACTTAAAAAGTACTCTCAAGAGAAAAGGTTATTACACGTTAATCACTAAACTGCAAAATAAAATCATCATCATCATCAACAACAACATTCCGGTCCACAGAAAGAAAAGATACCCACACGTACATGTATAGCTATTTCAAGTTTTCGAGTTTCTATTAGCTTGTACTGGTAAAGAAACCACGCCGTAACTGAAAGTGTCTGTCTAAGATGAGACTGCACGTTCTATGCCGTCCGATCTTGATCTACACTGTCAGCACTATGCTTAACCCTAAGGCTGCGAAGCGCGGCTCACTGACCTTTTACGGACAGTGTAGATCAAGATCAGACTGCACAGAACGTGCAGTCTGATCTTGGATCTACCTTGTCCGATAAGGAGATATTTTTTCTCCAAAAAATAAGTTTGAAATAATATTACTTGGGTTTTTATTATCGGCTTGAAAGTTTTATTTAACTTATTTAGCAGGATGCGGTTTAACCCTTTCCAAAACGACAACTTCTGGACTGGTCCAAATCGAAAAAGTTTGCAGACGACAATTTAAAATTTGATGAAAATGGCAGAAAGTTATCAAAAAGGGTAGAAAACACTGTAGGAAAAGGAGAAATTGCTCGTTACGAGCAATTTCTCCTTTTCCCATAGTGTTTTCAAAAGACTTGTACTGCAGACACGTGAAAACCAGGGCTTGTTTGGGAAAGGGTTAAGAATGGTTGGAGAATATGGACCCTGATCTTGATCTTCACTGTTCGCACGAGCAACAGAACATGTGATTCGGTTTCTATGGTTACCTCTTCACCAGTTGACAAACTTATAGACTCGCCAATATTGAAAGCATTTACAGACGACAGATTGAAAATGGCTCAAATGATTAAAATTGTCTTTTATAGGATAGAAAGCAATGTGAGAAAAGGGGAAAATGCTGGTTACCACCCTTTTCCCCTTTTCCCACAATGTTTCAAAAACCATCCACCGTAGGGTCGTTAAAACACGGAACTGTGTGGTAAAGGGTAAAATTAATCATAATTATGAAGCCTGTTTCAAATTAAGCCCGGAGTCCTACTTGACCCGCCTTATTCCTTCACTATTTTCCCCTCTTTGATCACAGCTGTTAGAACTTTCAACATGTTCAGTTAAAAAAAAAAAATAAGATATACCAACCAAATTAGTCTTCCGTTCTTTAAAGGGACCTATAACCAGATTTTCGTTTTGTGTTTCACTTTGTTTTAATGAAATCTACGCAAAGACATACCAACTGAATTAGTCTTCCGTTCTTTAAAGGGACCTAAAACCAGATTTTCGTTTTGTGTTTGACTTTTTTTTTTTTGAAATCTTCGCAAAGACTGCTAAATTTCATTCGCCTGAAAAGATGACTTTAAAATTAAAACATAAACAGAAATACATACTGGTATGAGTCATGCTCTGTGAAAAAGGGGCTTAATGCATCTGCGAAAAGTATCGACCCAGGTCAGCCTGCGCAGGGCCGAACTTTTCGCTATTGCCCAATTTTTCTGTATATCAAGGGACCAGTCTACCTTATGATACAGTCGGTTGTTAGACAGAATGGATTTTATGGATCCATAATTATATGATGACTTGCTTGGTACAATGGATCACAGAAATGCATGAAGCCCCCTTTTGCCAGAGTGTGGCTCATATAAAAAAGACAAGGATTCGTCTTTTTAACTGTAAAAATTGACTTTGCGTTAGTAACGGTATAGCAGATATTGCATAACAAGTGATAGATATGTTTTTATCACAGTAAAATAACAGTTGGTCACAAAGCTTACTAGAAGAGTTGTCGACTATGATTTTGAATGTCGTGGGTTCGAATCACACCTAAGGCATTGTTTTTTTTTTTTTTTTTTCAGCTTTGTTTTCCCAAACTAGGGATGGACAGTTACGTCCTGATGATCTTTTTCTTACAATAAAGTATCAACTTTTTCCTTTCTTCTCCACCCCCCCATGCAACATTGGTCAAAATCCGGTTTTATGCCCCTTTAAATGTGCCATGACCTGTGAAAAGAGGGCTTCTGCGAAAAGTATCGACTCAGGTCAGCCTGCGCAATCCGCGCAGGCTGACCTGTGCCGAAACTTTTCGCCAAAGCTCAATTTTCTGTATGTTCAAGGACCATTCTACATGTACCTCATGATTTAGTCGGCTCTTAAAAAAAGGGGTCATCATGGATAATTGTGTGATGATTTGCTTGGTATAATGCGATACGGAGATGCATTAAGCCCCCTTTTGCCAGAGCATGCCTGAAATGAATCATAGTCTGTTATATCGTCCGTTAGTAGTTTTTTGTGATAATGAAGGGTTCTAAATTGTGAGTACCCATTCAAAAGAATACCCACAACATGTAGGGTATGGAAGAGTAATAAACTATTTAGTCTGTCATCAGGCGACCCCACCGGGCGCTGTGTGAAAATAACCGCGACGACGAAAATTCGTTGCGCTAGTGGGCAAGATATTTCTCTTACTTTACCAGTCAACAAGACTCTTTTTTTGAACAACTTGTGTTCGCTGCAAAGCCACGGCAATTCAGCCATCTAGCAAGATCCTTCGGGTCGTTGTCTTCACTTCCTGGATCGGGTAATACGGCGCCTTGCACATCTTCCTCTCGTAGTTTCGCTATCATGTCCGCCATTTTGAAAATCTATTCCCCCCCCCCAGGCAATCCCACAATGCAACGCGGTAAACAATGCGTGACGTCAAGGGTTTGCGGACTATTGTCTATTAACCATCTTATTGTCAAATTACAGATTTACCAGATATGTAATTATCTAAAATTGCATCGTTCTATAATTATGTAATCATTTTCAATAAACCTTTCTGTATTTCAAGTACACCTTTTCACAAAAGTTAACTCTTTGCCCAGAAATCCCGACTTTTACCAGCCCTGAGAATGGGAGGCGTTTGAAAACATTGTGGGAAAAGGAGAAAATGCTGGTAACCAGCATTTTCTTCTTTTCCCACAAAGTTTTCTGCTCTTTCAGAAAATATACTAAAATTTGAACTACATTCAAATGATCGTCTGCAAATGCTTTCGATTTGGACTAGTCTAAATTTTTGCCATGTTGTAAAGGGTTGATATCACTACGTCCCGAGGGAATACGAAGGAAAGTAACTAGTACCACAGAACAAGAAATATGTTTAACTCTTTACCACACGACAAAAATTTTGGACCGTTCTAAACTGACAGCATTTGCAGATGACAAAATAAAGGTGACACAAAAATTGAATTTGTTTTGGGATGAGTAGAAAACATTGTGGGAAAAGGAGAAAATGCTGGTTACCAGCATTTTCTCCTTTTCCCATAATGTTTTCAAAAGGCATTCTTTTTCAGGGTCGTTAAAACTCGAGATTGTGTGGTAAAGAGTTACAAAGATAGACGCCGTAAATTTGCCAGCAAATAGGCAGGGGTCCTTAGAATAAACTTGTTCACATTTTTGACCAATCACAAATTTCTATTTATTCAATTTATATCAGAACCAAAAAGTAGATCAAAAAGCCAGCACATATAGCTACGCCGAAGAAAGAAATCATGGTGTAGAATTTTGTGTAAATTTCTACCCTGTCCCAGTGTTGTAGCGAGTATAGGTAAAGAACAGATGTACATGTGTATGTGCAATCTGATCTTTGACTCACAGTCCAAAACAGTGGGAATCTTGAAAGAGCCTTGAAATCGCATTTTTGGGGGTTTTGTACTGATGGCTTTAATTTCTAATTTTTTATTTGTTATTCAGCAGTGTTATCAAACAACAAGCCTGTGTTTTAATGACCCTGACAAAAACAGCTTTTGAAAACCCCGTGGGAAAAGGAGAAAACACTGGTAAACCAGCATTGATAATAGATGGAGATTCACTTGAGTTTCAATTCAGGTAGTGTTGAATAGTTTGTTCCTCTCTCCTGACATTGTAGTGCCGCGGACATAGATACAAATGAGCCACGGTCTGGCAAAAGGGAGCTCAATGCATCTCCCTGATGTATGATAGCAAGCAAGATCCATAAAGTCCATTCTGTAGAACAACCGTCTGAATCATGAGGTACACTGGTCTTTTTCGCTATCGACCAGTTTTCTTTATGTCCAAGGAGGTCGGTAGCGTACAGGACTTGAGAACAGGAGGTCGCTGGTTCGATCCCCGGCTTGGCCAGTTTCTTTCCGAGGATTGATGATAGTCATTGCGACAGGATCCATTCCTCTCTCACCGCTGACCATTGTTTCGACGATGGTTATGTGGGAAAGCAGCCAGTGGCTTGGAAAGAATATTGTGCGGAGTACTGGTAAAAGAAACTCCAGGAAAGCATGGATAGGTGCGCTGGCCGCCGCGATATAACTGAAATCATGTTGAAAACGGCGTTAAACACTATACAATCAATCAATCATTTATGTCTAAGGAACAGTTTTCCTTATGATTAAGACGGTTGTTATATAAAAAAGAAAGGCTATTATGAATCCATAATTATGTGATGGCTTGATTGGTATAATGCATCACAGAGATGCATTAAGCCTCCTTTTGCCAGAGTGTGGCTCCTATCGTTATGTAGAATCTCTTCCCAACTGTCTGTAATTACAATCAACAATAGTTAGTTATCAGTGAATGGAAAGATTCCTTAACCCTCTACCATACGGCAGAATTTTAGATTGTCCAAATTGTAAGTTTTTGTAGACGACTAAATAATTGTGACTCAAAACTAGAATTTCACCATCGAAAGGGTTGAAAACATTATGAAAAAGAAAAAGAGAAAATGCTGGCAACAATGTTTTCAAAAGGTTTTTTCATTAGTGTCGTTAAAACTTGGGATTGTGTGGTAAAGGGATAATTCTTTAACAGACGATAGCATTTTAGACTGATCCAAACTCAAAGCATTAGCAGAGGACAGATAAATGTGACTGAAATGGAGGGACGTCTCTTGTGAGAAGGTAGAAACAAACATAGTGGGAAAAAGATAAAATGTTGGTTACCAGCATTTTGTTCTATTCGCACTTTGTTTTCAAAAGCTCTTTTTCTTAACTCTTTACCAAATGGCAAAATTTTAGACTAGTCCAGATTGAAAGCATTTGTAGACGACAAAATAAACATTACTGAGAAAAAATCAAAATTTGGCTTTGGAAAGGTAAAAGACATTGTGGAAAAAGGAGAAAATGCTGGTTACCAGCATTTTCTTCTTTTTCCACAATGTCTTCAAAAGGCCTCTTTCCAAGGATCGTCAAAAGTCGGGATTTTGTGATAAATGTTGTAAAGTCACAGGCGTTTGTTTTGTGACGAACTTCGCCGTCTACATAATGCAATACATAAGACTTATACGAACGCCTGTGGTTATAGTAAACGCATAACTGTACCAAATAAGACTGTTTTTACCGCCTTTGCAGTACACAGTTTGCGTCAAGATTGCGGTTAAAGTAGCCTGGGTTCCAATCCGATAATTTCTTTTCCTTTTAAATTTTCTGACACCACTTTATCAAAACTGATAATGATACTTGAGAAACAGGTGAAAAGATAATTGCAAACAGTATTTTTACACTGTGATAAGGAGAGGGTGTGATAAGGAGTGATTAAAACATTTATGACGCCAGGACTCAGGCTACGGGAAACTGTGCAATTGCTTGTAACAAGCAATTTAGTCGTTTTTTTTTTTTTTCTTGATTATTTCTCTTAAGTGCCAATCGTGCAAAATATTGGCAAATCTAAAATAAACGCATTTTCTGCGTTTTTACAACGTTGTCGGAAGTTTCTATCCTCAGGCTCTTTAAACAAGAGATCACTGAATAATGGGGGTGAACAAATACATCTGATTTCTCTTTTTGCTAATGTTTCTATGTCTCCTACGCCCAAGCCCCCGTACCTCAGTCGGTAGCGTACAGGACTTGAGAACAGGAGGTCGTTGGTTCGATCCCCGGCTTGGCCAATGTACTTCCGAGGATTGATGACCGCTGACCATTGTTTCGACGGTGGTTATCTGGGAAAGCAGCCCAGAGGCTTGGAAAGAATATTGTGCAGAGTACTTGTAAAAAGAAACTCCAGGAAAGCATGGATAGGTGGACTGGCCGCCGTGATATAACTGAAATAATGTTGAAAACGGCGTTAAACACCATACAATCAGTCATATGTCTCCTCCGGCCTACGTAAAAGGCGCAAACCGTCAGAGATATCGTTTTTAGTCGAAAAAACAAAACTGTTTTGCATTAAGTTATTCTCTGTGAAAAGAGGTTTTAATTCATCTGCAAAAAGTATCGACTCATGTCAGCCTGCGCATTCCGCGCAGGCTGACATGGGTCGAAACTTTTTGCTAATTGTAAATTTTCTGTATCTTTAAGGACCATTCTACCCATTGATTCTGTCAGTTGTTAGACAAATTGGATTTTATGGATCCATAATTATGTGATGACTTGCTTGGTATAAGACAGCACGGAGAAGCATTAAACCTCCTTTTGTCAGAGCGTCCCTTATTCATTCCCGTCCCTGCAGAAAATGTCTAGGGAAAAAAATAAGCTGTACTTATCATATTGCGTTTTAATGAAGGATCCAAAATGCCTGGAGAATAATGGAATGTTATCTTCTCGTCAATATAATAAGTACGATTGTTCAGTCCATTCCAAAAGGCGATTCCGTAACTACATCTAACCTCGTCCGTATCACGGAGGTTTCTCTTTTGAAATACTGTCAGTCACGTGATCTTAAAACTGGAGGCGTCCACTAGGAACAGATTCGCAATGGCACCAACAATCGCAGTGTAGTTATTTTTATCTATCTATCTGTTGGTAAAACTGTCAACGGAATTTATTTGTTCATTTGTATAGTATTCAACGCCATTTCAACATTATTTCATTGGATCAAAGGGTAAGAAAAAAAAAAAGTCAAAATGAATATACAAACTATATCATCGAAAATGTATTTAAAAGGATATCGAAAGATTTTTCTATGTGGAAATTGAAGTCTTTTGCAGACTGCGATTCAAATGTGACTCAAACGATGGTATTAGCTTTTGATATGGTAGAAAATGTTGTGGGAAAAGGTGAAAATGCTGGTTACCAGCATTGTCTCCTTTTCCCACAGTATTTTCAAAAGGCTTCCTCTCAGGGTCGGTAAAACTCGGGATTGTGTGATAAAGGAATATATGGTGTTTTAAACGGCTTTCAACATTATTTCACCCATATCACGACGACAGCTTACGTATCCGTACATGTCATTGATTTCAACAGTACTAGGCTGCATTCTGAAGTCCCTTGCCAAAGGACACTCCAATGAAAAACCGAGTGCTTCCAATGACGCTCGAACCCGGAACCTCCAGATTACGAGTCCTACACTTTACAACTGAGCCGCGCAGGATCCCAGCTTCGTTAGGGGCCCCATTCTTAAGAACGCTCTCAGTCTTACACTCCAAAATTTTCTAAATTTGAATGTAACGCAACTTCCGATTGGCTGAAATAAATGGTTTAGCCAATCAGAAGTTGTGTTACGTTCAAATTTAGAAAACCTTGGAGAATAAGACTACGAATGTTCTGAAGAATGGTTGGTAAATACGAACCCAGATCAAAAATTACAAATCGATTTCCACAATTTAATTACATGAGCAAAGTTCTGGCAAAAGGGGACTTAATGCATCTCCGTAATGCATTATAGGCCTACCAGGCAAGCCATCTCATTGGTGTGGATCCATAATAGCCACTTTTTTTAACAAACTGCTTAGTCATGAGGTAGACCGGTCCTCGGACATACAGAAAATTGACCAGGGGCGAAAAGTTTCGGCCCAGGTCAGCCTGCGCGGACTGCGCAGGCTGACCTGGGTCGATACTTTTCGCAGATGTATTAAGACCCCCTTTTCACAGAGCATGGCTCATATGTTTTGTAGATACCTATTTATGTTTATTTATTTACCTCATCGTGAGTATTTCTAATTCATCAGGGTTGCCATCATAAAATGAATTAGTATTAATCTATATTTGCGTTCAGTGGTTTCTCATCAAGGACAAACAACGTTTTATAGAGCCATTTTATGGCCGGGCTTGTCAGTACCCCCGCGCCAATTAATTAAGCTATATGACTTTTTACCTCTGTGTAGGAGAGAGATTTTGAAAATATTGTGGAAAATGAAAACATCAACAAGTATTCAACAATATATGAGCCATGCTCTGTGAAAAACGGACTTAATGCATCTGCAAAAAATATCGAAACAGGTCAGCCTGCGCAGCCTGGGCCGAAACTGTTCGTTATTGGTCAATTTTCTGTATGTTCAAGGACCAGTCTACCTCATGATTAAGTCGGTTGTTAAAAAATGTGGCTCTTATGGTTACAAAATTATGTGATGACTTGATTGGTATCATGCATCACGGAGATACATTAAACCCCTTTTTTTCCAAAGCGCCGCTCGTTTATTTGGCGTGGAGGAGTGAAAAAAAAAAAAACATTTCTTTTAAAACACATCACGCGAAAGAGAAAAGCTGGTGCCTACAGGGGAAAAATGAAACCTAATTAGATCACAATCCGGTCACTGAGTTAAAAGTGTGTGAGTGTCCGACTAATACCGGTTTACGGGCAATCGGTATTTTTCGGTATTCCAAATGCATTTCTTTGATATATAAATGAGCCATGCTGTGATAAAAGGGGGTTTATTGCATTTTCATGATGCATTAGACCAAGCAAATCATTTAATAATTATGGATCCATAAAATCCATTTAGTCTAACTATCGATTGGATCTGGAGATAGAAGGGTCCTTGGACAGGCGGAATATTTACAAATAACCAAAAGTTTCGACCCATGTCAGCCAGCGCGGACTGCGCACGCTGACATGGGTCGAAACTTTTTGCAGGTGTAGTAAGCCTCCTTTCCATAGAGCATGACCCAAATATTGCCGTTTTGGGGAGGTATGAGGGGCAATGGCCTATAATTGGATTTTACCTTATTTCTTGCAACGTTTTCTTTTTAAGGCCGACTGCTGGTAAAGGGTCTCCTGTTTGACCCCCAGCTACTTGCTTTTTGTTTTAAGTCAGATCACGATGAAAACCAGCATTTTTTTCCTTTTCCCACGATGTTTTCAAGAGGCCTCTTCTCTAGTGTCGTTAACTTAACCTTTACCATAGAAACTCCGAGTTTTGTCTTTTGTCCACCCTGAAGAAAGAAGGCTTTTATAAACATTGTGTGAAAAGGAGAAAATACTGGTAACCAGCATTTTCTTCTTTTCCCACAATCTTTATACGGAAATCATCAATTGAATTACATTTATTTTGTAATCTGCACATACTTTCAATTTAGTCGAGTTTATATATTGTAGAGTGGTAAAGAGTTAAAGCTTGTTTTGCTATGTAACTAAAAAAAAAATCAACTCGATAGTATAAACCCAACGACGTCTATTTCAAAGTTATTTTTGGGAGAAAAACATCTCTTTATCGGACAGTGTAGATCCAAGATCAGCCTGTGCGTTCTGTGCAGTCTGATCTTAATCTACACTGTATACAAAAGGTCAATAAGTCGCGCTTGGCCGCATAAGGGTTAAACCACGGTACTTAATAGCTTTAGGTCCTTTTTGAACACGAGATATCAAACAGTTAGTGAAATGGTGAGAATAGTTTGGTGTTGTATAAGTTTTATTTATTTCGGCCAAATTTCAAAGAAAAATTGCTATCGGACAGTGAAGATCGATGATCGGTCCACACGTCCTTTGTAGTGTGATCTTGACCAACACTTTCCGTTAAAGTGTATAACGGACCAAGATTAAACTTTTTTTTTGATGCCCACACGACTTTTTACGACTATTAGATTTTTACCGAATTTTAAGACGATTTTTGTCATTTCTTTGTATCAGGTAGCGAACGATGAAAATTCAAGATCAGATTGCACTTTCTGTGTAGTCTGATCTTGATCTACGCCGTACACAAAAAGCTATATAATTCGCCATTAGGCAGAAAAAAACATTATCTCTGTAATAGTGCTGGTAAAACCTAGGACATACATGAATATGTGGGCTGTCGCAGTGATATGACTGAAATAATGTTGAAAGCGGCATACAACACCATTCAATCGATCAATCAATCAAATTCTGTACCAATCGGCGATTTGTTTAATTTGTCCCCCTTTGGTTGCTTTTGCAGACAACAAATTAACCCTTTAACAAACGACAACGTTTTAGACTGGTCCAGATTCAAAGTATTTGCAAACGACAATTTGAACCTGGCTCAAAAATTGAAATTTGTTTTGGGTAGGGTAGAAAACATTGTGAAAACAGGAGAAAATGCTGGTTACCAGCATTTTCTCCTTTTCCCACAATGTTTTCAAAAGTTTTCTTTCTCAGAGTCGTTAAAAGTCGGGATTATGTGGTAAAGGGTTAAACGTGACCAATTAGCGGGAATTCGCCTATGCAAGTGTAGAAAACATAGTGGGGGAAAACAAGAGAAAATGCTGGTTACCAGCAGTAAAGGGTTCTGCAAACAAACCTCCTAGACAGGGTTCGATAATTGGCAAATGAGATTATTCAGATTTGTATTTGGTAGGAAAATTAGGTTTGAATCAGTTAAGTCATGCTCTTGAAAAAAGGGGCTTAATGCATCTTATTTAAAAATAATAATAATAAAAAAAAAAAAAAAAAATCAATCCATGTCAACCTTTTTTCCACATGCCAAAGGACCATTCTACCTCCAGATACAGTCGATAGTAAGACTAACTGGATTTTATGGATCCATAGTTTTTTCGATGACCTGCTAAGTTTGATGCAAGACGAAAATGCGTTGAATCCCATTTTGCCAGAGCGTGGCCCATTTCTATTGAAATGTCGGTTGCCTCAATGTGATATCTACGATGGCATAGAGAGAATATGCAAAAAATGGAAAACTTGATTTCGCGGCCTTTTTTCTGTTTGTTTGCATGGTGTTTAACGCCGTCTTCAACTTTATTTTTTATATCGCGGAGGCCAGTGCACCTATCCATGTTTGGCTGGAGGTTTTTTTTTTTTTCCCACTAGTACTTCGCACAGTATTCTTCCAAAGCCACTGGCTGCTTTCCCACATGACCATCGTCGAAACAATGGACAGCGGTGAAAGAGGAATAAATCCTGTCGCAATAACTATCTATCATCAATCCTCTGAAAAAAAAAAAAAAAAAAATGGCTGAGCTGGGGATTCGAACCGGCGACCCCCTGTTCTCAAGTCCTGTACGCTACTGACTGCACTGCCGGGACTTGGCTGATTTCGTGGCCACAACTGAACTGTTAGAAAACCCAATAAAACCAACAGGCATGTTCATTCCAGAAATAAATTTCTATGCATTGCGGAAACGCATTAACTCTTTACCAAACGACAAAATTTAAGAGTCATCCAAATTGAAAGCATTTGCGGACGACAAATTCAATGTAACTCAAAAATTGAAATGTTAGTTGGGAAGGGTAGAAAATATTGTGGGAAAAGGAGAAAATGCTGGTCACCAGCATTTTCTCCTTTTCCCACAATGTTTTCAAAAGGCTTCTTCCTCAGGGTCGTTAAAAGTCGGGATTGTGTGGTAAAGAGTTAAGCCCCCCTTTTGCTAAAGTGCCGCTCACTTATAAGGATGTTTCGAAATGATATGGCAATAGGAGAAATTGAATTCTTTCTGTTAAAACAATTCCTTATCCCCAGAAAGACTTTAACAGAAATAAGTATAAATCAAAGCGTTGAAAACACTGGTGTGGCATTTGTCAAGGAAGCCATTGTGTGGAATTAATCATCTGAAAAATAAGCAACAGCAAGTTTCAAAATATTCGCTTGAAAGTCAACATACTATATAGTCATGCAAATTCCGATAGAGAAGGGTGCAATCTTGTGGGATGAACAAGTCCGGGCGAACAAGCCCTGGGACGAATAAGCCCAGGAACGAACTGGTTATGGGACGAACAAGCGGGGTATGTGTA
Organism: Tridacna gigas; assembly: GCA_945859785.2. Lineage (NCBI taxonomy): Eukaryota > Metazoa > Mollusca > Bivalvia > Cardiida > Cardiidae > Tridacna > Tridacna gigas. The sequence goes on from OX244028.2 coordinate 107,648,231, forward strand.
TATCATTACGCCACTATACAAGGTCATAACGGATCAAGCTATTTTCGATAAAAAGGAAGTATTTCCACAATCGATGGCCTCATCCAATTTATTGTAATACGCCATTTTCAAGTTCATATCTGAGTGCAATCGAAACACTTATTTGTCTCAGAAAAATTGATTTTAATTGGGTTTACTTCCTTCGGTTTTGCACAAACTACGATACATGATTTTCAAAATGCCGTATTGAACTCATAGTGGCATTGTCTTCGACAAATGCCACAAAAAATAGATTTTTTTTTTTCATGCTTTTCGGTAGTTTATCGGGAAATAATAGTAGATTATAACATCAATAATTCATAGTTACGACCAGTGAAATTTACCGTTGTTTCTGTAACTCTTCAATAAAAGGCGGAAAACAGTAGTTCCCGCGCACTAGTTACTTAGGTAAACAGTGTGTGGCATTCAACCAGACGTAAATATTTACCCTACATTTCTCGCCCTTTACGTAATATTGTAATGCGGGGAATAACGGAAAACAACTGTACTGGATGTTGATAAAAGTCCCAACAAAAATTGTGTTAGAAGCATGAAATAAATAGAATATTTGTTTCTTTTTTTTTTTCGGTGAAAGATCGAAGTACATTTAATCGAGTGAACATCATCGGTATTATTTCACTAAAATATAACCGGTGATGTTCACACGATGGAATAAGTTTCAGTCTTTCACGGAAAAAAAATCCTCCATGTAATGTTTTGACTGAGAACGATACCAGTAGAGCTAGGTTTTGCGTTTCTAACACTTTTTGTGCCCAACAAACCAAGCAGACATTTTTACTCTCGACAAAAATGCCATAATAGGTACAATAGCAACGTTGTCCATAAATGTCTTAGCAGAGCGAACAGTGTAGATCAAAAATCATACTGCGCGTTTTGTGCAGTCTGATCTTAATCCATTGACCGCCGAGGCAATCATAGTATTTAAGGACCCTCTAAGAGTTAACCCTTTACCAGATGACAAAATTTAAGCCTTGTCCAAATTGAAAGCATTTGCAGACGACAACTTCATTGTCGCTCAAATAGTGCAATTCTTCTTTGATAGGGTAGAAAACATTGTGGGAAAAGGAGAAAATGCTGGTTACCAGCATTTTCTCCTTTTCCCACAATGTTTTCAAAAGGCTTCTTCCCCAGGGGCGTCAAAAGGCGGCATTGTGCGGTAAAGGGGTTAACCCATAACCTGCTAGATAAATAAAATGAAACTTTCAAGTCGATAGAAAAAACCAGAGTTTTGTTATTTCAAAGTTATTTTTTTCGGGGGAAAAGTATCTCTTTATAGGACAGTGTAGATCCAAGGTCAGACTGCACGTTCTGTGCAGTCTGATCTTGATCTACACTGTCCGCAAAAGGTCCTTGTGTTGCGCTTAGCAGCTTAAGGGTTAATTATATTCTGTAAGTACACCTATGTTTTAATTATTCCTCTTCATTTACAGGTAATCCCAGTTTCTTTAAACCCATTCCTTCATGGTACAAATTTGCCGAAAAATACTTCGAAAAAATATCGTTATAAAGATCTAGTCAACGAAAACTAAGGTTTAAACCATAAACACGTGTGAAGACATTACGGTAAAAGGTAACATTGCCATTACCAAAATTCTAACCTTTTGCCACAATGTTTTTAAATGTAGCTTGCTGCTATACGCAAGGAAGAGGACATGTTTTAAATCTTTACCAGACAATCCTCTATTTTTGACGAGCCTTATGAAGAAGGCTTTTGAAAATATTGTGGGAAAAGGAGAAAATGCTGATAGCATTTTCTCCTTTTTCTACGATGTTTTCTACTATTTAAAAGATATACCCCAGTAATTTGAGCCAAATTTGATAAGTCGACAGCAAATACTTTCAAAATGGATCAGGCTTAAATTTTGTCTGTGATTAGAAGTGAATTACAGTGCAAGATTAAGAAATGGAATTCAAACGTAAAAAAAAAAACCCCTGCAGCTCTGAATAAAAGTGCGTTACTTCTCGTTTACCCTTTACCAAACAATCCCGAGTTTTAACAACGCCAGAAAGAAGGCTTTTAGAAACATTATGGTAAAAGAAAATTCTGGTAACCAGCATTTTCTCCTTTTTTCCACGATGTTTTTCACCATTTCAAAGACAAATAATCAAACGTGAAAAAGTCTGCAGCTCTGAATAAAAGTGCATCACTCCTCGTTTACTCTTAACCAAACAATCCCGAGTTTAAACGGCCCTTAGGAAGTTGGCTTTTGAAAACAATGTGGGAAACGGAGACAAAAGCCGGCAACCAGCATGTTCTCCCTTTTCCACGATGTTTTCTACCATTTCAAAGACAAATGCATCAATTTTTAGACATATTTGATATGTTGTCTGCTAATTACTTCCAAAATGAACGGTGCTAAATTTTTTTCGTTTTGGTTAGAAGTTAATAGTGCAAGATTAAGAAACTGGAATCTAACGGAAAATCCTGTAGCTCTGCATTAAACTGGATTACTTCTCGTATTCCCTTTATCAAACAATCCCGAGTTTTAACAACCCCAAGAAAGAAGACTTTTGAAAACATTGTGGGAAAAGGAAAAAATGCTGGTAACAAGCATTTTCTCCTTTTCCCACGATGTTTTCTGCCATTTCAAAGACAAATCCCATCATTTTTTTAGACACATTAGATATGTTGTCTGCAAATATTTCCAAACTGAACGAGGCTAAAATTTTGTCGTTTTGGTTAGAAGTTAATTACAGTGCAAGATTAAGAATTTGGAATCAAACGTAAAAATCCTGTAGCTCTGCATAAAACTGCATTACTCTTTATTGATATGATGCGCTTTTATTACTTTTTTTTGTTTCGTAAATATTAACGAATATGAGCCACGCTCTGGCAAAAAGGGGGTTTAATGCACCTCTGATTCGTTTTACCAGGCAAGCCATCATTTAATTGATAGAAACCACTTTGTCTAACAACCAACTGAATGGACCTTGGACACGCAGAAAAAAATTACAGATAGCAAAAAGTTTCGACCCAGGTCAGCCTGCGCGAAATGCGCAGGCTGACCTGGGTCGATACTTTTTGCAGATGTATTAAAACCCCATTTTACAGAGCATGGCTCATTAATTGTTTAAACTATTACCAGACTACATAATTTTAGAGTAATCCAAATTGAAGGTATTTGCTGACAACGGAATAAAATGTGGCCAATAGGACTGGAACCAGCATTTTCCCCTTTTCCCACCTTGTTTTTTTTTTTTTTTTTTTAAATAGCTTCGTTCTCAGGGTTATAAAAACATGGTATTGTTTGGTTTGGTTTGGTTTGTATTGGAGTTTAATGCCATTTTAACAGCTTAGGTCATATCATGGCGGTCAGCGACGCACCTATGTGTTTCCTGGCTTTCTCAAACCAGTTTTGACACAACTTTCTTTCTAAAGCCACTGACTACTTTTCTCACATGCATCAGAGGTGAGAGGCAAAAAATCGCCGAAAAGAAAGTTTGCTTCAACCGGGTATCGAACTCGCAACCGCCAGGTCACGAGTCCGACACGCTAACCACTGAGCTACCTGGGAGTGCATATTGTTTGGTAAAGAGTTGATTACAGAAAACAGATTAAAAAATGTAATTTAAGTCTGTCCGTCCGTACGTACGTCTGTCCGTCCGTCTGTCCGTCCGTCCGTCCGTCTGTCTGTCTGTTTGTCTGTCTGTCCGTCCGTCCGTCCGTCCGTCCGTCTGTCTGTCTGTCTGTCCGTCAAGAATTTATAAGTGTAGTTTAACCAGTGTGTGTGGAGAAACAGAGTAATTATGTTTACAAGATGAAACAAGCATCACGGATATCAATTAACAAAAATATGAATAAAAAGCGTGAAACTCTTTCTGTATTCGTGGAAATGTTTTACCACTATGAATAGAATTCCTACATTCAAATATATTTCATTAATTTTTCTGTGCAATCTCTTGGGAATGTGCTTCGATGTATACAGTTTATTTAGTTCGGTGCAATCCGTTTCGTGACTGCTCAAATATAGAGCTCCCGATAAGAGGGAGTGACGACCTTATGAATCGATTATTTATCTTCTTAATCCTATGTTGTGGGTACTTTTTAGAATTGTCTCGATGAAACGATTCTAATGAGTACCCATAACATAGGGTTTAGTGGAGGATGACTAATATTTTCAATTTTGAAATCAAAATCACTCCCTCTATCTGGAGCTCTGCGACTTGTTTTCTAAGCCAACCCTTAACCCTTATCCCGCCAAGTAACTTAAGTGAAACTTTGAAGTCGATAGTAAAAACCCGAATATTGCTATTTCGAAATTATTTTGTGTGTGTGGGGGGGGGGGGATATCTTCTTATCGGACAGTGTGGATCCAAGATCAGACAGCACGTTCTGTGCAGTCTGATCTTGATCTACACTGTCCGCAAAAGGCCATTAAGTCGCGCTTAGCAGCTTAACTCTTTACCGCACAATGCCGCCTTTTGACGCCCCTGGGAAAGAAACCTTTTGAAAACATTGTGGGAAAATGAGAAAATGCTGGTAACCAGCATTTTCTCCTTTTCCCACAATGTTTTCTACCCTATCAAAGAAAAATTGCACCATCTAAACCACATAGAAATTGTTGTTTGCAAATGCTTTCAATTTGGACAAGGCCAAAATTTTGTCGCCTGGTAAAGGGTTAAAAGTTAACTCTTTCCGCGTCAAATATATGAGCCATGCTCTGGCAAAAGGGGGTTTACCGCATCTCCTTGATGCATAATACCAAGCAAGTCATCAAATCCATTTACTCTAACAACCGGCTGAATCCTGAAGTAGAATTTTCTTTGGACATGCAGAAAATTGACCAAAAGCAAAAAGCTTCTGCATAGGTCAGGCTGCGCGGACTGCGCAGGCTGATCTGAATGGATACTTTTTTGCAAATGCATTAAACCCCCTGATCTCAAAATAATGGCTCATGTAAAGCGAACCTCTTTCGACAGCTGAACATGCAGTCAAGTGAAACTCAGACAGACGTTTATTTGATAGCCTTGACTACAAAAGCAGACGTTGTAGATCCAAGATCAGACTGCACATTGATCTATACGGTCCGCAAAAGTCCCAGCTTTCGCTTATGGCGCTAAAAGGATTTAATTCTTTACCAAACGACAAAAATTTGGACTTGTCCATAATGAAAGAATTTGCAGAATATTAAAGAGCCATGCTCTGTGAAAAGGGGCCTTAATGCATCTGCGAACAGTATCGACCAACGTCAGCCTGCGCAGTCCGCACAGGCTGACCTGGCCTGAAACTTTTCGCTATTGGTCCATTTTCTGTATGTCAAAGGGCCATTCTACCTCATGATTCAGTCGGTTCTTAGACAAAATGGATTTATGGATCCATGATCATGTGATGAGTTGCTTGGTATCGAGCATTACGGGGATGCATTAAGACCCCTTTTCCAGAGCATGGCTAAAAAAATGTGACTCAAAACTTAAAATTTGTTTTGAGACGGGTAAAAAACAATGTTGGAAAAGGAAAAAAAAAAACATGTTGGTAACTAGCATTTTCTCATTGTTCCACTACGTTTTCAAACCTATCTTTATCAGAGTCATTAAAAAATGGGATTGTGTGGTAAAGAGTTTGGAGAATGTACACCCTGCTTTTTAACGCATTAAAAGCGTGAAGCCAAATTTGGGCAACATCAATATCATCGGCAAGTTTTATCGGCAATCACATTCGGCATACTCCGGGTGATCCGGTGATCAAGTCCGGATGCCGATGTAGGTACGGAATCGGCCGAGTTGTGACGAGTGATCGAAATCACTGACAATCATTGATAACAATCTTCTTGACATCATTGACAATTACATCAGAGCCATGCTCTGGCAAAAGGGGGCTTAATGCATCTCCGTGTTGCATTACATGATTATGGATCCATAATAGCCACGTTTTTTTAACAGCCGACTGAATCTTGAGGTAGACTTGTCCTTAGACATTCAGGAAATTGATCTTTAGCGAAAAGTTTCGGCTCAGGTCAGCCTGCGCGGACTGCGCAGGCTGACCTGGGTCGATACTTTTCGCAGATGCTTTAAGCATCTTTTTAACAGAGCATCGCTCATCGACATTTTTTTTAATCAGATGTAAGAAAGAAAAAAAAAAAAAAGTCGTTAAAGCGCTGGTCCTTTTCTAGAAACTAGGAAGTTTTAACCAGCACATAAAAGTTAACAATTTCACGGTAGATGTAATTTACATATACAATATTTAAATCATGAAATAATTTTGACATCTTGCATGAAATTTAACTCTTAGGTTGCTAAGCGTGAGTCAGTGCGTTTTTGCAAACACTGTAGATCAAGAACAGACTGCAAAGGAAAGTGACAAAGTTGCACCTAGCAGCCTAGAGCCTTGGTCACACGCACGTTAAAATAACCCACTTGTAAATGACTACGGAATGTTGGAAAATGCTTGAACTGACTTAGACGTGGTAAAATGTGGATGAAAATAATTATTTCGACGTAATATAACCTACATGTACTTCAGTTGCGTCCTGTTGCATGCTAAGTGTAGTTCAACCTCATTAACTTCCGCTAGGTGGCATTTTTTCAAATACATAACCTTTCTGATATGGGCGTAAGTTCAACCTGTACCAGTTAAAGAGGAAAGGCACTGCGCAATCAATCTTTGCAGAGCATGTGACCGGAACCTATTACTTAAATTTTACTCTTTGCCACACAATCACGAGTTTTGTCGTCTGCTACAAAGTTACTGTATTTGTGGGTACCCATGCGTACTTTGTCGTAGTTTGTGCTTACTTAACTTAAGCGTAAGTCAACGTTCTTCCAGGCGTAGTTCATTGTAGTTTGTGTGTACTTTAGCGTAAGTTAACGTTCTTCCTGGCTTGCTTTATCGTAGTTGTGCGTACTGTACTTAAGCGTAAGTTAAAATTTTTCCTGACGTACTTTATCATAGTTCGTGCTTAAGTAAGAGTAACTTAACATTCTTCTCGTCGTCCTTTATCTTAGTTTGTGCCTACTTCAGCGTAAATTAACGATCTTCCTTTATCGTAGTTGTGCGTACTTTAGCGTAAGTTAACATTCTTCGTGGCGTACTTTATCGTAACTGCGCGTACTCAAGCGTAACTTAAAGATTTTCTCGGCATTCTTCATCGTAGTTTGTGCCTACTTTAGCGTAATTTAACGTTCTTCCTGGCGTACTTTATCGTAGTTTGTGCCTACCTTCGCGTAAGTTTAAGTTCTTCATGGGATACGAGGAAGAACTCGTTTTTTATCGTAGTTGTGCGTACTTTAGCTTTTACTCTACCGCAAAGAAATTTCTCGCCATCTGATTGAATAATATGCTCCGAACAAATATTGAAGCACTCTGGCAAATTCAACGTAAAAACAGTTTCCCTCTCGGGAACCCTGCATACTTGGAAACACTTTGAATACAAAATCCAAGATGGCGGGGTCGATTGATACGAGTCGCCCACAATACAAATACTGAGTACAGCATATTAAGTGTTACTAGTTTCCCCTAATGGTTGTCATTACAGCGGGAAGAATGGATTATTTTTGAAAATAAATGAATATAATTAAATATTTTATCGTTTGTTGTCATTCTAAAACAAATACACGGGGTTCAAACGAGCCATCCCCTCGTCATATAAGCAAATCATGAAGTGCCGAAGGTCACACATTGTATCGTTAAAAAATAAACTAACGGTCGTTTGAATCAACTAATGGTCGTTTACTTTAGCGAAAAAATCATAAAATGAACAGTTACTTACCTTGAAGTTGTTAAAATCCATGTTTAAACAAAAATACGTCGGATGTCTATCGCAGTGACTTTATGCACCAAACTGCACGTTTTATACAGGTTTCAGTGACGTCAGATTTTCACTAACGTTGGAGACACTCAGAAGGGAAATTCGATTTCATCAGTGTACTCAATTCGTGAGACCATACGACAGAGAAATATCACCGAATACAGGTTGAAATGGTAAACCTTTGCAGTATAAGAAATTCGTTGTACGGTCAGGTGGCGGGGCACTTGGAAACTTATTCACCGCTAAGGCAAACGGCGAGGTGGCGACATGATTGGTCACAGCCGTGAACAAATTCAAACTAATATATAAATTATCTTTTTTTCTTTTCAGGGCCATGTGATGCGAGATATACCTAATGAGACATATATTGTCACGGTTATATGCACAATGCAACTCCGTAACAAACACCGGTTGGTTGTGAAACACCAGTGAGCACAACCGCTTTGAGAGAACATTGTAGAGCATTGTGAGTGTAACAGCCAATAAAATATGTTATCCGTGAAATAAATACCATGTTATCTTGTCATACACAAACGAATGAAAACCCGACCTCGGAGTTCATCTAGACGGATATTATTATGTAATCTTTGATAGAATTCTGGGTAGGTGGAACTGGAAAATGTGAACACATTCGTAATTTCGATGGAGATGCTTCAGTATGAAACAATTATTGTACGAATCTAATCTAATCTTATTTAGTGTAGCCAACTACTCAACCATCTATACAAGTGGTAAGAAAACAAAAACAAGGAAAACAGTGATGGATTTATATACTGTTAAGTGTAAGTTCGTTTGAAGATGTGACATAATCGTGTTAAGCTGCGGATGATATGACCTTGATTCCTAGCGAACAGTGCTTTGGACAGATTATTTACTTCTGTTTAGTCACTATATTTGAAGTAAACGCTGTAAAACATACGGAAAGAAATACCTTACTTTGCACACTTGTACATCGAAAATACGTTTAGATTTCGAACTTGTGAGAGGCTTGATGGCTCTTGTCCAGAGAGGATAGAAGTCATTACATGACATCAGAAATGACTAAACATAAACGTCTATCTTAGTTGTACTTAAGGTTAGATATACCACGAGATATAAAATAAAAACAAAAAAAAAAAAAAAACATACGTCAAGGAAGAAATGTTTCACAGAACAGTGTTAAACTGGCTTTTATTGTAAATCTTGAACGTGTACAGTAATTTTGTGAAAATATCGAAAATCCAGTGTGCTGTTGCTTTAAACTGAAATGATGTTTGTGGTGTACATTGAGGGCTGAGAGAAACGGCTGCTGAAATAATGAAAAAGTATTTCTCACTGTTCACGTAGATTGATGCTTTCTCGGATAGAGACGCACATAGGCATCGATACGTTACAGACAAGATAAAAGGTGGCTAATACAGTGCTGAAGTTGGTCTGAGTGTTAACGTAGACTAATACCCACCAGGACTGAGATACATATTAGCATCGATACATTACAGGTAAGAGAGATGGCCGAGGAGAGTAATGTTACAGAGGTCCTGAACCCTGTACTGTCATCATACCAGCCGGCATCGATACACCATGACGAGCTAATGGCAATCTACGTTTGGCCATTTGCTCTTGTTGTCTTCTCTACAATACTGGGGACTATCGGTAATGCCGTTGTGTTGTATATCTATATTTTCCGGTGGAAAAAAACAAAGACACGAATATTTATTATTGCCTTGGCAATCTTTAACTTTATCAACAGTATTTTTGATATGCCGGTCGAAGCCTATATTTTGTGGCATCCACTACAATTTGACAATCACTGGTTATGTAAGGCTACGAGAGGAGTGACGTTCATTATAAACAACGTCTGCGCGTGTATATTTGTTGCCATAGCAATCGACCGCATGTTACTTGTTTACAAACCATTTAAAAGGATAGCTTACACGGTGCGGTATGCTAAACGGGCGTGTATAATTGCATTTGTTGTTGGTACTCTGACAAGTTGGCCGGGTTTAGTGTTTTACGGGACGGGAACTGTTCCCGAAATACTTGAATCTGTTGTGGTGCTTGGCAAAACATGCTACGTGTCGGATTTTTACTTGAAAGAGGAAAATGTCAAATGGCCGACATTGTTTAATACTATATTGTTTGCGCTAATGATTGCAGTTTATGTTTTGTTAGCCGTAATGTATATTCTAATAGGACGGAAAATATACCGAGTCACAAAATGCGATCTGGATGAAAATCGAATTCGCAATAAAAGATTATCAAAGAACAAGGGCTTTTTACAATCTATCCGTAGAATAGCTGTTGGAAGTATTTTTCAAAAAACTTTTAAACAGGACACCCAAAACAAATATAACGTTGAGCCTGTAGAACGGGTACCATACGCTGAAGATGACGTCAGGTCCATTTCCATTGACGACACGGAAACCCACGGACAGAGCCGATCTGACCCGAAACCTTTACCGGCGGAACCTCGGCGTAGTGCGCCGCGCATGAGCAGACGTATTTCCAGCATCAATTCCCAGGCGTCACGAGGCAATACGATAACAATGTTGTTAATTACAGTAGCTTATATGATATCATTTTTGCCCTATGTCATTATTGTTTCACTTAGATATTATGACAAAAACTATTATTATGATTTAAATCAAAGTCAGAAGATTGTCTACCATATATTTCTGAGGACCTACTTCTTAAACTCGGTTATCAGTCCGATATTATATAGCTTTACAAATAAGGAATTTAGGGGAATCTTAAAGGCCATTGTATACAGAATTAAATCTGTACTGATGAGAAAATAACTTTTTATTTGATGACAAATTTTAGATTTTCTCATCATTGAAAGCGAATTCCGTTGACAAAGTAGATTTTGCTCAATCATGGGAATTGTGTGTGGAAAGGTAGGGAATATTGTCAGAAAGGCTGAATTCCTGGTTACCAGCATTTTCTCCATTTCTAGCAATGTTTCAAAAGCCTTCTTCTCCAGGGTTGTTTAACTCCCGTTACCAGACGATGAAATTCAAGCCATGCCCAAATTGAAAGCATTTGCAGACGAGGAACTAAATGTCTGAATGGACTCAAAAATAGAAATTTGTCTGGTTACCAGCATTTTCTCCTTTACCCACAATGGTCTCAAAAGCCATCCTCCGATGGATCGTTAGTAGTAGGGACATTTTCTTGGTAGAAAGTGAAAACGGGATCGTTTGGGGTGATTTAACTCTTTACCAAACGACAAAATTTTAGACTGGTCCAAATTGAAAGCATTTGCAGACGACAAAAAAAAAAAAAAAAATGTGACTCAAGAATTGGAATTTGTTTTTGGAAGGGTGGAAAACATTGTGGGAAAAGGAGAAAATGCTGGTTACCAGCATTTTCTCCTTTTTCCACAATGTTTTCAAAAGGCTTCTTTCTCAAGGTCGTTAATAGTCAGGATTGTGTAGTAAAGGGTAACTCTTTACCAAACTACGTCTCTTTAGACCTGTCCAAATCTAAAGTATTTGCAGACGACAAATTGCATGTGAATCAATTGATAGAAGATGTCTTAAATAGAAAATATTATGGGAAAAGGAGATTACCAGCATTTTCTCATTTTCTCAAATTGCCTCCAAGGATTCTATCTCTTCCAGGTTGATAAAACTTTGATTTGATTTTTTTTTTTGCAAAGGTATAGAAGAAAGTTAAAACCAAAGCTGTGTTTGATGTATATTGCTATTTTTAGACTACATGTATATTTCGTTATGTCATAGCGGCCAGTTAACCATCTACTGTGCTGGAGATTCTGTTGCGGTAACTACACACAATGCTTTTTTTCCAAGTCATTGGGTGCCTTCCCAAATGAAACAAAGTCGAATAAATGTTTAACGGTAGGACAAAAATGAGCCATGCTGCACTTACCTTCATTAATTCCTTGCCAGATGACAACACTTTATACTTGTCTAAATTGAAAACATTTGCAGACGACTTTGCTAATTCGTTGTTACTCAACTAATGTTTTTTTTTTGTTTTTTATTTTATTTATTTATTTATTTATTTTTTGCAGGTTGGAAAATATTGTAGAAAAAAGAAGAAATTGGAAAGTGCTGGTTACCAGCATTTTCTTCTTTTCCAACAATGTTTTCACCGCCTTTATTTTTTCAGTATCGTTAAAACTCGGGATTGTTCGGTAAAGGTTCAAGTGATTTACCGGAAAGACTTGTGACCCGGTGTGGATTCGAACACACAACCCTATGATAAGTAGATGTTTTGCCACTGACTGAGCGAAGCCAAGACATTAATGTCACGGAGAGCTATTCGATCTATAGATCTCAGCTCTTTCAGCGCTGTATATATAGCCTACAGTAAAACTTCTAACCGGCCACTTTTGTTTCTCCTGTAAATTTCATCAAGTAATAAATAGGTAAATAACAAATTGTAACATATATCTGGACGTTAACCATGGAAAAGATTTTCGATTTTGCCAACAGAAGGCATTTCTCTTTTTTTTAAACGGAAAACACATGATTTTGCGCATGCGTGGTGGCTGTCAGCAAAAACAGGTTAAAAAGAAAATCATAAATTACTGAAATTTTGTCAGCAATAAGAAAAAGCATGAAAAGTATTTTCCGCACAAAAATATAAACTGAGAGAATGAGAATGAAGTTTTCAAAAAAATCAATTTTTCAATGGTAAGTGAACGAATGTTAAATAAGTTCCTTTCAAAGTAAATTTTTTTTTTGAGACGTAGGCTGAGGTATGCTTTTACACTGGTCAATTAATCTAAAAAAAAAAATCAAACCGAATGAACTGTCTCTTTTCTGGACAGCGGATGCCAAAAAAGGTCTACGGGGAATTTCAGTGGCCGCTTAGAAGTTTTGTTGAGTATACTCGTTCCCTTTCGACAGCTGAAATTACCATGCACTGAAACTAATTTTTTTTTACTTTTTTAAACATAACTAAATAAGAAAATGACATAGATTCAAGATCGCACTGCGCCTTCTGTAAAGTTTGATTTTAACCTATGTCGTCCGCAAAACCCCACGTGCCACATTTGACGCTGAAAACGTTAAAACTTGCCTAGCTATTAATCCTTATCCTGATACATCATTTGACTCTTTACCAAACGACAAAATTTTAGACCAGTCCAAATTGAAAGCATTTGCAGACGACAAAATACAGGTGAATCAAAAATTGAAACTTGTCTTTGGAAGAGTAGAAAACATTGTGGGAAAAGGAGAAAATGCTGGTTACCAGCATTTTCTCCTTTTCCCACAATGTTTTCAAAAGGCTACTTCCTCAGGGCCGTTAAAAGACGGGATTGTGTGGTAAAGAATTAAATGAAACTTTCACGTCGACAGTAAAAACCAGAGTAATGTTATTTCAAACTTATTTTTTGGAGAACAATATCGTCTTAAGGGACATTGTAGATCCAAGATCAGACTGCGCGTTCTGTGCAGTCTGATCTTGATCGACACTGTCGCCAAAAGGTTAGTGAGTCGCGCTTAGCAGCCTAAGGGTTAAGCTAGCTTTTAAAGCGATGCAGTAAGTCGCGGTATGCTTCTCCGTGATGGATCTACAACGTGCTGTGCGTTTAGTGTTTGGATTTATGACCTGGCTCCGAATTCACCATCCATTCTCCAGAACATTCTTCGTCTTCAAGAATTTCTAAAGTTGAAAGCAACACAACTTCTGATTGGCTAAACCAAATGGTTTAGCCAATCAGAATTTGCGTTACTTTCTATATCTAGAATGAGACTTAAGACTGAAACTATGAATGGTTGATGAATACGGCCCAAAGTTATTGCATGTTAAGTTACCATTTCATTCTAAATAATTGTTGATAAACGTATTGTTGACAATTTTTGTTGATCTGAAAGTGCGTGAAAAGTATTAAATATCAATATATAAGTGTATCTTGGAGTACATGTATTCTCTGTGGAGCATTGTCCAGTTAAGTGGCGTAAGACCGAAACTTATTATACCAGGAAATTCATCCGCCTACAGAAGTTCAGTTGGATCATAAAATGCAAGCTTTGACAGCAGAAGATTTTTGACATAAATGTGACAAAGTTTGAAATTGCCCTGGAAGAGTAAATTCATGTTTTGTCACAATGTTTTCTGCAATGAAAGATGTGATATGTACATGTCAAATTTACAAAGAAGCGATACGTTTTGTTGGTGTTGTGTATTCCTTTCAACTTTATTTTCGCTTATCGACCAATCTATCCTATGGAAAAAGTGTCTTACTGTCAAGGTTTGAATGTAGCAGCAAGCACCCCCGAAACGACGTCACATATACATATACTATTGAGGATGTGTAGTCGGCCTAGAAATTTATTACAGTAACAGTTCAGTTACCTACCGATCCTACGATGTAACATAGTGCGTTGCACTATCGAGAATGACAGCGATCTGAATGTTCATTACAACGACATATACAGTTACCGACCAAAACTAACTTGTAACAAATTATGTCATTCTCAAAAGGTTTGAATGTTATACTTTCATGCATATCTATCTGTAGATTTATCTGTCTATCGCACTACACAGATGTCTGTTAATCAATATGTAGGTATCCATCTGTTCTTTTATCCATATATCCATCTGTCCATATATCCATTAATCAACCTGTGCATCTTTCTTCATATCCATCTGTTTTTTTTTTTTTTTTTTTGTTTTGTTTTTGTTTTTAAATCCATATACATGTATCAATATGTACATCTACCCGTTTACCTACATGTAGATCTATCTATATTTCCATCTGAAGTTTAATCCATCCGAAAATTTATCCGTTAGCCCATTCCTAAATCTCCCTGTACACCCATCTGTTGATGCATTTGTACATCCAGCACAATTCCGTTTATCTACCTGCCCATTTGGCGGTATATATAACTATCTTTTCATCAAATTTGATTTGCAAAATCATTTTCATCTTCCGGGTCCAGCGGCTTGGTCGTTTTTTTTTTTTTATAAAAGTCTTGAAAAAAGGGAATAGCTGGATCGAATCCCAAGCTCGTCCAGTTTCTCTTGAAGGTGTAATGATAGTTTTTTGGAAAAGGATTGATTTCTTTCTCACAGCTGATAATTTTTTCAACGATGGTTAATTTGGAAAGCAACTACTTGCTTATTAAGAATTTTTCATCAAATACCTATATGAGAAAGGGCGAAAAGGTACGCAGGTCGCCGTGATGTAACTGAAATGTTTAAAACGGCGTCAATCGCCACAAAAACCCCAAACAAAGCAATTCCATGTCATTTCACATATATATCCATTTCTAATATATCCATCTGTACACCAGTCGGCGGCCATTGGATGGGATCGGTCGGGCCACCTGAAACACAGGTATTTTGTCTGGCCTTAGTCGGTACAAATTTTCTTTCAGCAAAACGTCGTTTTAATTTGCATATTTTCTATTTGCCGAGTCTAGCCCTTATAAGAAACTTCGGGAAAGGTGCGCATGCTGCCGCAATATATGAGAAAATTGAAAAAAAAAAAAACGGCTTTAAACATCAAATCAACAGACAAATACAGCCTTTCCATCTGCTCATACATAAATTAGTTTTTTTCTGTATGTTCAGCTGCACATACATGCATATCTGAATATTCATCGGCACACTTATCAGTATATCTATCTGGACATCCATCTTTACATATATCTGTGTATCTCTCTGCATAGCCATCTGTATATCTGTCTGTCTGTACGTCCGTTCGTCCGTCTGGCTGTATATCCATCTACTTACATATGTCCATGTCTCCATAAATATGTGCATGTCTGTAGATTTTTTTTTTCTGTACATCTATCTGTATACCCATCTGTTCATCCGAAGTTTATAACTCTGTACATCTATCAGTCCTTTCATCTTTTATTTATCTGTGCGTCCATCCGCACATCATCAGTATGTCTATCGTCACGATTTCTTGTATATCTATCTAGTATATCTATCTATTCATCCATCTGTACATCTATCGGTATGTCCATCTGCTAATTCCTCTGGGTATCCATCCCTAGATCTATCTTTACAACTATCTGTATATGAACCTTTTCATCTATCTGCTTATTCGTCTGTGCATACAGCATTTGCATCTGTTTATCTACTGTAAAGTCGTAGTCACCAAACAACAAATATTTTAATACAGCCCGCCCTTTTATCCATCAGTCCACCATTACATTTAAGCCACGTACTGTGAAACGGGGCTTAATGCATCTGCGAAAAGGAGTATTAAGGACAGCTTGCGCAGTCCGCACAGGCTGACCTGGACTGAAACTTATCGCTATTGGTCAATTCTCTGTATCTCCAAGGACCATTCTATCTCATGATAAAAGTCGGTTGTCAAAAAAAGTGCCTACTATGGATCCATATTTATGTGCTTCCTTGATAGGTATAATGCATCACGGAGATGTATTAAGCCCCCTTTTGCCACAGCATGGCTCGCTCATTTATTTACGCAACATTCGAAATTTTGTGTGCAAGCTGTAATAAAAAAATGCAAAGGTTTTCGATTCAATAGCGAAATAGGAGCACATTAAATTGCCTAACATTAGTATTTATTGCTTCTCATTTCTACACAGCGCAGTTAAGTTTACCATTAAATTTCTAATGAAATAAAAATCACCCATGCTCTGTGAAAAGGGTCTTAATGCATCTGCTAAAAGAATCGGCCCAGGTCAGGCTGATCTGGGCCGAAACTTTTTGCTTTTGTCAATTTTTTGCTTGTCAAAAGACCATTCTACCTCCATATTCAGTCAATTGTTAGGAAAAAGGGATTTTATGGATCTAAGATCACGTGATGACTTGCATGGTGTAAATGCATCAAGGGTGTGCATTAATCCTATTTTACCAGAGAGTGGATAAAAATGAATAAAACTAGTTTGACTCTTTACCAGATGACAAACCTTTAGACTCCCCACAGTTGAAACCACTTGCAGACAACAAATTAACTCTTATCCTGCTAAATAAGTTAAATTAACCCTTTCCCAAACGCCAAATTTTGGACTGGTCCAAATTGAAAGAGTTTGAAGACGACAATTTTAAATTTGATGAAAATGGCAGAAAGATCTCAAAACGGGTAGAAAACACTGTGGGAAAAGGAGAAATTGCTCGTTGCGAGCAATTTCTCCTTTTCCCACAGTGTTTTCAAAAGACTTGTACTGCAGACACGTGAAAACCAGGGCTTGTTTGGAGAAAGGGTTAAAAGACCAAGCCGATATCAAGAACCCAAATAATGCTGCATCAAGGTTATTTTTTGGAGAAAAATATCTCCTCATCAGACAGTGTAGATCCAAGATCAGACTGCACGTTCTGTGCAGTCTGATCTTAATCTACAGTGTATGCAAAAAGTCACCGAGTCACGCTTAGCAGCCTTGGGGGTCAAATGAGGCCAAATAGTAGGATCTGTGTTTGAAAAGGTAGATAACATGGAGGAGAGAAGGAGAAATGGATTGTTTGGTAAACGGCTCATAACAAGCTGAATCCCTAGCTGGAAAGCACCATAAATTCCTACAACTGCTCAATGTATTCTTGCGGGATTTTCATTCAGTCCGGTTCACATGGTTCTATATTAAGACCCTCAGTCGCCTCGTTAAATGAAACAACCCGTCCATTCACGGAAAAATCTTTAACACATCCAACGAAAGGTTCGAAGAAATTATCTAGTGTTTTCTGTTTGACAACACCATCCATAAAGCCACCTGCAAGAGAAACGATTTTTGATTGGATGACATTTCACGCGGCTTTCAGTATCTCTTCAGTCACTCGTCACAACTCGGCCGATTCCGTACCTACATCTAACCTCGTCTGTATAACGGAGGCTTCCATTTTGAACTACCAATCACATGATCTTAAACATGGCGGCGCCCCTGTAGATCGCTTAGCAACGACATGATCAACAACTGTGAAGTTATTCAGTTCTATCGATCTGTCGATGAAAGCTCCTAACGGAATTGATAAACCGCGCTAAAAATTGAATGTACAAACTGTTTGCCGACTGAAATACTCTTAGATAGATAACGATAGAAAATTTACTCATGCATTCTTTCTAAAGAGGAGCCTTACAATTTCAATAATGGTAAAGCGGTGTGCTTCCGGAGATGTGCGAAATGTACCGTGTAGGTGCATATCAAGCTACGTGATACAGCCGAGGGATTTGATCACCGGATCACCCGAGGTATGCCCAATGTCTCTTCAGTCACACTTACTTCCTGGGCCCGGTTTCGAGGAAAAAAAAAATAGGTATCTTATTGTACTCAAATCTTCAAACTGACTTTTTTTCCCGACTCAAGTTGAGTTCGTTATTCCAGAGCCATTTCACTAACATTAACAGACTTATGAAACATTCTCAAGTCCTGTATTGACACAACGTTTCGGACGCAACTCGGCAAAATAAATGGACTTCAGTCCATTTATTTTGCTTAGTTGAGTTTGAAACGTTGTGTCAAGTCAGGATTTGATAACCTTACTATAGTCTGTTAATGTGGCTGAAATGGGTCTCAAATCACAAACATCATAGAACCTGAGACCTTTAGTAGATTTGAGTGAAATAAGAGACTTAAGTTTTACCATGAAACCGGCCCCTGATTTTAACACTTAAGCTGCTGAATAAATGAAACGCAAATTTCTACTCGTTACTAAAAGCCCAAACAATGCGGTTTCAAAGTTGATTTCACCGGAAAGTAAATACCGTATCGGACAGTGTAGGTCAAAGATCAGACTGCACGATTTGTGCAGTCTGATCTTGATCTACACCGTCCGCAAAAAGTCAGTGGGTCGCGATTAGCAGCTTAAGGGTTAAAACAGTAATGGGCCAGGGTACTGAAGTGTCCTTGACACGTCTAAAACAGTCCCAGGACCGAGAGTGTAGATTGAACCGAGGACCCAAGAAAGAGATATACGTTTGGTGTCTTGACCTCTTATTTTTCAAAAAAAATGAGTTCTTGCGCATGCAGCAGACAACAATCGAAAACTTTCTGACAAAGGAGAAATTCCTTTCAACGAGCAAACTTCTTTCGTCACAAGATTTTCACTTGCAGTCGGTATAAAACTTTACGCGAGCTGATGCTCCAAGTCTTACAAGGATGTTGCCAAGTTGTCATCAATGGTTGCATCTTTTTCTTCTTTTCTAAAGACTTTTTTTCCTAAGGGCCCTTATGATATAAATACTATGGATCATGTGGTAAAGGAAACATTTGCTAATAACAACCTGAAACGACAAATATGGCCGGGACCTAGCTAAAAGAAGTCCTTAGAGGCACATGTTACTCCACCGTTATGAACAACTTCTCCTTTTGCCACCTTGATTTCAAAAGTGGCCAAAACCAAAAAAGGCGTCTACAGGTGGCAATGTGATAATAGACACCACGCATAACACTCTTTCAAGGTCACTGGCTGCTTTTCCACAAAGCAAAATCGAAATGATATTTAAGAGTGAGAAAGGAATGAATCCTGTAGCTACCAAGCCTCTAACAGACTATTTAGGTAAAATTGGATTCAAACTTCACAAGCTAGAGCTGACGCTTGACCAAACAAAGTAGGCTTTAGAAATTGAAAGCGTTTGCAGACGACTAAGGAAATGTAACTCAAAAAATAAAATTTGTTTTGGGAAGGGTGAAAAACACTGTGGGAATGCATTTTCTCCTTTTTCCCACAATGTTTTGAAAAACTTTCTTTTTCAAGATCGTTAAAGCCGGAATTGCGTGGTGCTGGGTTAATATTCTTACCGAGATGATACAGATTGCCAGTATCTAGCTGGTAGAAGTCCCCTGTTACCCTAGACTCATAGCTGGCTTCGTCGACAATGAAGGTCATCAGCTGTCCTTGTCTGAAAAAAAAACGGTAGAAGCAGTTATCGAGAGTGATTAATTAACTTGTAAGAACTTTGTTCACCATTGATGTTAACAGAAAGAGATTTCAACTTTTAAGTAAGTTTGTTTGCTTAGATAGGGTTATTATTTTCTACCACCTCAAAGACAGCAATCATCTCTTGAGTAACAATGAATTTGTCGTCTGCAATCGTTTTAATTTCTTCGCGTGTAAAAATGTTTTCGTTTGGTAAAGTGTTAGAAACACTTGACATTTTTGTCATTTGACACATTTCATTAATCTGACGGTTCAAATGGTGTGGAAATGTGTACCTGTTGATAACGACAGAATGCCATTGCCCGTCATTGTAACGCAGGCTGGTGATGGTTTCGGTCCTTGAATACCATCCAAGGTTCCAAACGACCTTCAGACGTCCTTCAAATAAACCGACCCCGAGGTAGTCTTCATCGTCCGTGTATGTCTGAAAATATGCAGAAATTCTAAACTTATCAAACGATTCACTGTTTGTACAACTCCGGTAGAAAGCAGACTCTCGAAAACCATGTGGGAAAGAAGAAACATTAGAAGAGGCTCCGAAGTCGAGACTTCTCTTCTACAGGGTAGAAAGCATTGAGGGAATAGCATTTTCTCCAATTCCCACAATGCCTTCAATGCCCACAATGCCTTCTACCCAGTAGAAGGGAAATCCCAACACTGGATCCTCTTTTAATGTTTTCTCTGTAAATGCTTTCTATATAGACAGTCTTACGTTTGTTGTCTGGTAAAGGGTTAAATATATTACAGCATTAGCACGGACATTTTGTTCAGTGACACAATGCCAGATAGTCGGTAAATTTTAGGGTATCTATACGAAATAATTCTCCATTTGATTCCAGTTGGCGGCGGTAGTCACAAATACGTATGCTTATGCGACATCTTGGAGCCTTTATCCTGTAGATCTACCTGCGAAATTCAAGAAACACGTTTAATAAGCTTCCTCTCGCATTTTATAACTAAAATGCTGTTCAACTCTACCAAATGGCTAAATTTCAGACTAAACAAAACAAAGGGTGATCCTAGCCCCCGTGGCTTAGTCGGTAGCGTACAGGACTTGAGAACTAGAGGTCACTGGTTCGATCCCAGGCTTTGCCAATTTCTTTTCGAGGATTGATCATAGTCAGTGCGATAGGATTGATTCGATTCCTCTCTCACCGCTGACCGTTGTTTCGACGATGGTTATGTGGAAAAGCAGCCAGTGGCTTGGAAAGAATATTATGCATAGTACTGGTAATAGAAACTTTAGGAAAGCATGGATAGGTACACTGGTCGCCGTGATATAACTGAAATAATGTTGAAAACGGCGTTAAACACCATACAATCAATCAATCAATCAATGGTAAAGAGCGAAAGAAAACTCATTTCAGACCTAACATGCCGTATTTAGTAGACTGGTATAACGTATAACAGCTTCTTTCAGACGATTTTACTATTCATTCTACGTTTTCATACCTGACCATTCCAGAAAAGCAGTCCGTTCAACGAGGTAGACCTGAAGGTCAAGGTTACACGCGTAGAGGTTTTATTTTCGAGATCGTCGCCCGTTAGATTACAATTAAGGTAACTCGTCTTCTTAAGGCTGATAGAAGTCCCAAGCTCTGTATCTGAAGGGAAAAAAAAAAAACAAAATACATAATTTCATGAAAAAATCGCCGTCTTCCTTGAAACGACAGAAATTATGAAAGGTACTTAAAATGGCGTATTTCTCTGACTCGTTAGGTAATAAAAGATTTGAATATCAGTATACTGAAGTTTGCTGACAAATTAGACTTGTTTCGACCATCATCTGTAGTTGAGGCTTTCTCAGTAATCAGTTTTCAGCCAATCAAAGTTCGGTGAACAGATAGCAACGCAATTCAAATCATCCTGGGTCCGTATTCACCAACCATTCTTAAGAACATTCTTGGTCTTGTTCTCCAAAATTTTCCAAATTTGAAAGTAACACACCTTCTGATTGGCTAAACCATTTGGTTTAGCCAATCAGAAGTTGTGTTACTTTCAAACTTGGAAAATCTTGAAGAATAAGTCTAAGAACGTTCTAAAGAATGGTTGGTGAATACGGACCTTGATTCCACTTACAGGACGCCATTTTTTAAAATATTTGAAGAGGTGGGTGGCACTTTTGGCAATTGGCTTTCGATATGTACTGACAATGCGTCTCGTTTTGGACTAAAAATGATTGAAAACCATGTCTAATTTCGTGTCTCATGGAAAAGAAAAAAACGTTTACCTATATTACAACGCTCTCCAATCCACCCTAGATAACAATAACAACTGTAGGGGTCGCCAGGGACACATTCTCCCTGGAAACACTCATGATTTCTACACTCGAGTGGTATCGTGCACGTGTCACCATAGTAACTGTCAGTACATGAACAATTGAAACCGCCATCTTCTTTCACGTGACATTCTCCCCCATTACGGCAGACATTGTGGCCGCACTCAGTTCCGTCACAGTCTTCTATGTTTCTTCCATCTTCAGCTCCTTAACAAACAAACAATTACTTATAAAGGCGTTGGTCTATAGGCTGGTCAACACAACCTCTGTGTTAACCATCTTCTACTTATTATTTCTTATTCAGAAAGTCACGCAATTTCGTAGCTGGCTAAACTTTAGCAAAGGAGAAACTGTATCCCTTAAGGAGAAACAGAGAAATAGAATTATAGAGCAATATTGAATGATTGGTGAATAAGTCCCCTAGTGGTCTTTGCAAAGATAGCGAACCAACATCTATCCTCCAAACGAAATTAATTGCTTAGGCTTAGCTATACGTTTTTACATAAATAAATGACACCCAGACAATAGTTGGTTACATAATACTAGTACTGGTTCACTGCTTTTATTCTTAAACTGGCCCTTTATATCATGAGATTGATAACATAGCCACTGTATCTGACATAAAAAGCCTTTTGGGAGCAGGTTCGCGTATTACATACTTTTGTTGACAATGTACATGTACACAATATACTTGAAGTTGAATAAGAATAATCTGTTGTCTGATGGGGGTGTTGAAGGTTTTTCCCTGTAGTCCAGGGCCCGTATTCACCAACTATTCTTAAGAACGTTCTCAGTCTTATTCTCCAGAATTTTCCAAATTTGAAAGCAACACCACATCTGATTAGCTAAACCATTTGGTTTAGCCAATCAGAAGTGGTGTTGCTTTCAAATTTGGAAAATCTTGGAGAATGAGACTGAGAACGTTCTTAAGAATGGTTGGTGAATACGGTTCCAGGTTCGTTCTCAAACGGGTTGGGCCATCCCAGCTGTGTACTTGTGAAGGATATTTGTCCCTTGTCCAACGTAGATTGCTCAAGACAGACGGATGAAGGTATTGTGTTATTCAAACCTAATCTTTCCACATTTATTGTGAATAAGTTCTCACAACTAACACTATTGACTCTGTACGATTGCATCTTGGATATCTAATAAGTATTCAGTCTACGATGTGAGTACTTCTGAAAAAAGGTTGATCCGGCTCATCTTTGGATTCGAACCCGGAACTTCTGTTTTGAGAGGTCGAATTTCTTGTTCGAGGCCGCCTTCTCTAGCATAGATGTACTGTCCCCAAAAGGTCTTAACCCACAGAGCGCCGAATAAACATTTTCAATCTAGAAATAAGACCCATATTAATTGCAATTTCCAGCTCGCTCTTTACCAAAATGTTTCAACAAAGCGGATAGTGTAGATCAAAGATCAGACTGCACGTTGTGTGCAGTCTGATCTTGATCTACACTGGCCGCAAAGGCAACTGTAGTTGTGAAAAGCGCTGTAAGGGTTAAAGGACCATTAACCCAAATAAATCTCTATGACTTACCCTTGCTGTTTAGCTCGTACGCGTTGTTGTTGACCTTGAATTCTCTAATGCATCCTTCAAATGCCACTGGATCATCTTCAAAAGCAAACGGAGGCGCATCTTCTAATGCAGGGAGTCCACCTGAAATAGGTGTGAAGAAAGGACGATCTGCCTTTACAGCGCAGGTAAAGCTTCTTTTTTTTAAGTATTTATAACTTCTTACTGATATGTAACCAGCCACGTACAGATTTATTCCATTGATTGATTGACTGATTGATTGATTGTATGGTGTTTAACGCCGTTTTCAACATTATTTCAGTTATAACGCGACGGCCGACGCACCTCTCCATGCTTTCCAATCTCTTAGGATGCTATGAACAACGTCTTGAGATTTTGAAATAGAACACTACGTGTACATAGGTAAAGAATGTGAGTACTATCCAAGAAATTAAGCATTTCACTGCTTAATAAATAAGTCGTGCTCTGTGAAAAGGGGGCTCAATGCATCTGCAAAAAGTATCGACCTGTGTGAGCCTGCGCTGAGACTGGGAATTTTATTCATGTCGTAGGACCAATCTACCTCCAGGTTGGGTCTGTTCTCAGACTGAATGAACTTATGGATTCCTTATCATGATGACTGTCTTGGTGTAATGCATCATATCACATCTCCAATAATTGTTGTAAGAAAGCTACAAGCCAATAGTGAAAACTCAAATATTGCAATTTCAAAGTCATTTTCAACGAGAAAAATCTCACAGTATCGGACAGTGCAGATCCAAGATCAGACTGTACAATCTGTGCAATCTGATCTTGGATCTACACTGTCCGCACAAGCTTATGCAGTCGCGCTCAGACGCAAATGGGTTATTATTCCTTAGGTTTGAATACGGACAAATGCCCAAACAAGGAACTTAGTTTTTACTTGGCACCCTGGAGGCGAAATCATCTTACCCAAATAAAAATCTGTCGTCGTATCTAGGTATAACATAGTGCCCGTTGTCATAGATACCGTCATGTTGCCATCTACAGAGATATACCCATGGGTGGAGTTCCTTCCGGCTTGTATTGTGTGCCACGTACCTGAAGGGATTGGAAATCATTATTTTCGTTATTATTACTATTATAATTTTCACTTTATCATCATCATCATCATCATCATCATCCTTCAAAGCTACCACAAAGAAGTTGACCTGTAATTTTGCAGGTTAGGCCATCTAAAGTAAAACCGGTAACAGGTGATAGAAAGGTGAAAAATGTGAAGGTTTGGGATGAATATCCTTTCTCAGTTTTATTGAAAGCAATGCTGGAACAAGAGCCAACGTGTGAAGATAAGAAAGCCCTTTTGAGTTGAGCGGAGTGTATATTTGGACACAAAATAATAGCTAGTAACAGACAAGCTCTTTTTTCATTGAACTAAGCAAAAACTCTATCTGCCGAATTGTCCACTAAGACAAAACAAGTATCTCTTCGAATTTCAAAGCCTGGATTTAAGATTTTTTTTTATAAAAATCCATTCTCAATGTTGGTATCTGAGAGGAGACTTTTCATATATACCAAAAGTTTATCAAAATCAAATATACTTAAAACAAATGTTTCGAAAAATGTTTAAGATTGTATACAGGTACCAGCTTTTGGCGTTGGGTACATTAGATTATTGAGCGCCCCAGACTGTTTTAATTTATTGCTGCTGAAGGGTTTGGGTAGGACATCTCCAAATGATTTGTCCCTAGCGATAACAGTGGTAAAAGACGGGGCACCTTTGTTGTTTCTTGTTTCACCTAGACAGCTTTGATTTAGGCGTCATTCTCGTGATCTTTGTTTCTATCGTTAGGAATATTCGGCGTTGTATGTTACTTCAATCTTCTTTGATGTTGTATCCGTCATCATTCGTCTTTCTTTTTTTTCCTTTGGTATTGTCGCCTATGTTGTTAAAGTTGTCTTCTCCCCGTCGATATTGTTGTTTTTGTCGTCGCTGTTGTTGCTGTCTTTGTGGTCGGTTTTGTTGTTGTTGTTGTTGTCTTCCTCGTCGCTGTTGTCTTCTCCATTATCGTTTTGTCATACACCATATTATTTTCGTCGTCGCTGTTGTTGTTATCGACTTCGCCGTCGCTATTGTCTTTTCGTCATCGTTTTGTTGCAGGCGTCGTTTGTTTTTTTCATCGTCGATGTTGATGGCGTTGTTTTTGTTACCGTCTTTAGTATTTTCTTCGTTATTGATGTACATTTACATTTTGTTATATTGTTTATTGAAACGAACTGCTTTTCACCAGCTAAAACCAAGTACGACCCACACTTTGTAGATTCGAAGTTTCTTCATCAAAATAATGATATAAGATCACATTGCCTTTTCGGTTGTTTACATGGTGTTGTTCGCCACCTTCAAAGATTTGTGGATCTACGCAACAGATCAATTACTTATGTGTTTCAAGGATACACTAGGACCGTTTTGGGCTTTTTGAACCCCTTTTTATCTAATATTGCCACTGCAGGGTACCAAAACCGAAACTTCAAATTCACATATCAACGGCCTTACATACTCAAGTGCGGAGGACTCCTACGTTCCAAAGGCAATTTATTTGCTTTTACAAGAAACACTTGTTTTCAATCCAAATCGTGTTCTTTGAAGCAAATGTGATAATGTAAATTTAATGTTATGTAATTTTTTGCGTCATGCAAGATACCCCTTTCCAAGAAGACGAATTTTAGACTCTTGTAAATTCGAATCGTCTGCAGACAACAATTTCAAAATTCGTACAAATGAGCATGTGTTCTATACTAAGGTAGAAAACAATGTGGGGAAAGAATAAAATCCCGATAACGAGCATTTTCTGTTTTTCCCACAACATTTTCAAAAGCCCACCTGCCCAGGGGCGTTTAAACTAGGGGTTGATGGTAAAGGGACACACCAGGCTGATTTACTCTTATCCTGTTGTACGAAGCCTGACTGAGATGGCTTTTGCAGACACTGTGGATCCACAACCAGACAGAACGTGCATTCTGGTCGTTGATCTACAGTCAATGGCTGAGATATTGTGAGATTAAATCAGCTATAAAATTATTCTTTACGTCTTTTTGTCCAAATAATGAATTGTACATCTAATTTATCACGACCTCTAGGGTATGCATTTAACGCATAACTGAAAAGTTGTTTTATCAAGTATATAAATCTATCGATAAATCAGTGTACATAGCTGTCATAAGATAATTGCAAATACAGATAGATCTATAAATATTTTTGCTTAAAGTCATGCTTAAACGCAAAAAAAAATTTTTTTTTCGGAAATATCAAAGGGCTGAAGGTTCCGAAAATACGGAAGTGACTTAAACATGACCAAAACCATTTCGGATAATATACGGAAAATGCAGTCTGATATTGTAAATTGTTAAGATGATCATGGAATTTCCATTCTTTTCCTCCATACCCAACATTCTAGTTCATAAAAAGAGCAACATTGTGTGGCCTAATCACTCGATTATTCGAAAATTGGATAATTAAATATTTATAAAGTGAGCGACACTCTGGCAAAAGGCAGTTTGATGCATTATGCAAAACAAGTCATCACATAAATAGAGGATATTTGTTTTTTTCGGTGAAAGATCGAAATTTATTTCATCGAGTGAACATCATCGGTAATATTTTCACGAGTGGCACAGCCACTCGTGAAAATATTACCGATGATGTTCACTCGATGAAATTGCGCCACTCGTGAAAATATTACCGATGATGTTCACTCGATGAAATAAATTTCGATCTTTCACCGAAAAAAACAAATATTCTATGTATTTCATGCTTCTAACGCCTTTTTTTTTTTTGTCGAGACTTCCATAAAAATCATGCAATCGGTATTGTCACTGGTCGTACCCGTGTAATATCGAAAAATATTTTCACCGCTATTTCTCGATATCCTACCGGAAAGCATGAAATAAGTATGGATACATGATATCCATGTGTCTAACAAACGACTATATATCATGAGGTAGAGTGGTTCCTGGGTCCGTATTCACCAACCATTCTTAAGAACGTTCTTGTTCTTCAAAATTTTCCAAATTTGAAAGTAACACACCTTCTGATTGGCTAAACCATATGGTTTAGCCAATCAGAAGTTGTGTTACTTTCAAACTTTGAAAATCTTGAAGAATAAGTCTAAGAACGTTCCTAAGAATGGTTGGTGAATACGGATCCTGGACATGCACTCAACTTACCACTAGCAAAAGAATTCCGACTCAAGTCAACCTGCGCTGACTGCGCAGGCTGATATGGGTCGATACTTTTAGGAACAGATGCATTAAACATCCTTTTCACAAAGCATGGCTCATCTATGCATTTCTGACAAACCTGGGTTGCTTTGAAGCCTTTTGACATTTCTTAACACGTTTATCTCTGACCCAAGAGAGTATCTCAGTTCAACCGTCCAATCAAATAGTGTTATAGACAGAAAGTCTCCTGAGTTGCTGTGGAGGCGAAGTGCAACATAAAATAAGAGCCCATTTGGTTGCTCGGTTTTAATTTGAAGAAAGATGTCGATGCTCTTCTTAATGTATACAGGTGTGAACGACATGTAAGATTCTTCACCCACAAACAACGGATCTGTGATTATTAAATCTGAAATAGAAAAAAAATGAGACAGAGAGAGAGAGAGAGATTGACCAGTTGACATTACAACTTATCCCCGTCCAATGAACAAAAAAAAAAACTTTTTTCGACAATGCTCAGTATACAAAGTTTATACGGCAAATGAAGAAAAGTATTGATCATACTTGATCATACTTTAGATTTAAGAAGTAGACACTGTAGATCCATGACAAGGCAAGACATTTTGGGCAATTTAATCTTCAACAATTCCGCCACTCATGAGACAGACACAGACAAACAGAGAAACAGACAAGAGAAAATATTTACAGATTTCATTGAAATAATTTAAATCATATTTAAAAAAAAAAAAAAAAAAACAGTGGAGACGGAAAGACTGGGTTTTTTGCTGTGACGATTTCAACAGTGAGAAGTGTTTATTCATAGGTGTGCATAATCGGATAATCTTATACATCTACCAGGATTTAATCAATTACCATGGAGACACGACTTTTTATCCCTCATCAGAAAACGACTTTGAGGAACAAGTGGGGAAAGGAGAAATTCTTTGACAAAAGCGTGTTCTCATTTTACAATGGTGTTCTTTTTTTTTTTCAAAAGGACATTTTTCATTTCTTCCAATATTTTCTATGTGCACAAGCTGGCATTAATTTCGTACATAGCCTGTGTGGTAATGGTTGAAAAGATAGAAAATAAAGATAACGTATTATGTTGTCATAAATTTGTATTTTAACACTTAACCCTTTACCACACGACAAGGATTTATACCAGTCTAAATTGAAAGCATTTGCAGACGACAATTTCAATGTGGTTCAAATGATGTAATTTTTTGTTTGATAGGGTACAAAACACTGTGGGAAAAGGAGAAAATGCTGGTTACCAGCATTTTCTCCTTTTCCCACAATGTTTTCAAAAGGCTTCTTTCTCAAGGGTGTTAAAGTCGGGACTGTGTGGTAAAGAGTTAACCCTTTACCAGACGGCAAATTTTTAGCGTAGTCCAAATTGAAAGCATTTGCAGATGACAATTTCAATTTGGCTCAAATGGTGCAAGTTTTCTTTGATAGGGTAGAAAACATTGTGGGAAAAGGAGAAAATGCTGGTTACCATCATTTTCTCCTTTTCCCACAATGTTTTCAAAAGGCTTCTTTCTCAAGGGTGTTAAAAGTCGGGATTGTGTGGTAAAAAGTTAAGCAGAGTTTTTTGCTCCAATAAACATAACAAAACAGGAAAAAAGATAACATACGAGAAATGACATTCTCTTGATCAGTATCATTTTTCTGTCTGTGTGTATTAAAGGATATTCTCTGAGCCTGGGTAATTAACCCTTTACCAGACAACAAAATTTTGAATTTTGCCCAAAATGGAAGCAATTGCAGACGACAAATCAAATATGGTTTAATTAATGACCAGCTTTTTCGAACGCCTATTTTCCTAGGATGTCAATGAACATGGTACTGAACGGTATAGGGTTAAGGCATTAAAATTGTAATCAGGAAGTTTTGGTACGACCCACGATAGAGACGCTCTCCACCCACTGGTAATCAGAGAAGTGCAATCTGATCTTATAATGTTGAGAATTCTTTCGATGTACTAGGAAAAGAAACTATCCTAAATTCCTCTCCTTATGTTTCTATGCAAAAATCAAAAATGAGCCTTGCTTCGTAAAAATGGGGCTTGATACATCTGAAAAACGTATCGATTCATATTAGCCTGCGCAGTCCGTGCATGCTGACACTGGTCAAAACTTTCTGCTATCTTTAAATTTTCTGCATGCCTATCCCAGGATTCAGTCTGTTGTTAACCCTTTCCCAAACAAGCCCTGGTTTTCACGTGTCTGCAGTACAAGTCTTTTGAAAACACTGTGGGAAAAGGAGAAATTGCTCGTAACGAGCAATTTCTCCTTTTCCACAGTGTTTTCTACCCGTTTTGAGACCTTTTTGCCATTTTCATCAAATTTAAAATTGTCTTCTGCAAACTCTTTCAATTTGGACCAGTCCAAAATTTGTCGTTTGGGAAAGGGAAAAACAAAATGGATTAAAGGGACCCATAACTATGAGATGACTTGCTTGGTATAATGTATCACGGAGATGCACTGAACCCACTTTTGCCAGAGAATGGCTCGAGTTAATTGTATCGAAAGTGTACTCACTTTAGGGAAGCCAACAACGTTTTCAAATTTGTGCATTTCCTATTCCTTGCCTGGTGGATTGTATTAATAAAATTCGACCGTCGATGTCGAAATTTTATCTCTGACAAGGACTTTGGCAAGCATTCTTATCGATAAAGCTTGACAAATTTCGACGATGGTGACTTAGGAAGGACTTTTTTCAGTTTAACCCTTTCCCAAACAAGCCCTGGTTTTCACGTGTCTGCAGTACAAGTCTTTTGAAAACACTGGGGGAAAAGGAGAAATTGTTCGTAACGAGCAATTTCTCCTTTTCCCACAGTGTTTTCTACCCTTTTTGAGACCTTTCTGCCATGTTCATCAAATTTGAAATTGTCGTCTGCAAACTCTTTCAATTTGGACCAGTCCAAAATTTGTCGTTTGGGAAAGGTTTAAGATGATGCTATTTGAAATGAAAAATGCCCCTGTAACCTTCCTGTGATTACCAAATAACCACTTGCCGTCTCCTGTTTCATGCTGATACTTTTTCAATTGTTTGTTTATTCATTGATAATGATTTGTTCGCTCTGCTTTTCAATAATAAATTAGAGCTAAAATTAATATTTAAATGCTTTGATGGGAGTGTCATGTACCGAATTTTTACCTATCACGGTTTGAAAAGCTTTCTTTTACCTGTGTTTAAGTGTTGTGCGTATTTAAAACTCGAAACTTTGATTACATAAGACATTTTCTCTCCAGATGTAGAATTGTGGCGTGTGTAAATGCGTGCATTTCCTTTTGTGTTGCGAGACTTTGAAAAATAAAAAAAACAGAATTTCAAACAATTATTGCTCTTTTTCACCTTCTGTATTTAAAACTTCCAACTGTAACGTGTGAAAACTCCTACTTAAATAGTAAAATAAATATTGAGTGGGAAGAAATGTAAGGCAAAAAACAGGCTGGAGATAATCCACTCATACCTTCGCTACAGTTGTCTCCCTTTTTACCAAGAGGACAAACACATCTATATCCACCTGATGTTGTAGGTAAACACGTGCTTCCAGATGAACATGTGTGGTTGTAGTCACAAACTGTTGTCTGGTCGGTACAAAATATCCCTTTCCATTCCTCTGTGCAATTACAACTACAAAAACCAGAGTATTGCATGAGGTTGCCAACGTTCGGAAATAGTTGCTTATTTAGTGAACCTTTCAAGTCCAAAAAAAGGCACACCTCCTTCGAAAGAAAATGGGTGTTGCAAGCATATCTGGTATGGTTTCCTGTCAAACCCCCGTAGCTCAGTCGGTAGCGTACAGAACTTGAGAACAGGAGGTCACTGGTTCGATCCCCGGCTTGGCCAATTTCTTTCCGAGGATTGATGATAGTCATCGCGACAAAATTCATTCCTCTCTCACCGCTGACCATTGTTTCGACGATGGTTATGTGGGAAAGCAGCCAGTGGCTTGGAAAGAATATTGTGCGGAGTACTGGTAAAAGAAACTCCAGGAAAGCATGGATAGGTGCACTGGCCGCCGCGATATAACTGAAATAATGTTGAAAACGGCGTTAAACCCATACAATCAATCAATCAAATGGTATGGTTTCCCCCGTTGATTATTTACAGCTAACCCGAGTTTGTAGAAAACAACATCACTAACGAAGGAGATGTCAGAAAATGTTAACGTTTCTGCACGATGACGACGATGAAGATTTGACGACAACAGGGTCCGTATTCACCAACCATTCTTAGGAATATTCTTAGTCTTATTCTCCAAGATTTTCTACATTTGAAAGTAACACAACTCCTGATTGGCTAAACCAAATGGTTTAGCCAATCAAGAGTTGTGTTACTTTCAAATGTAGAAAATTCTGGAGAACAAGACAAAGAACGTTCTTAAGAATGGTTAGTGAATACGGACCCAGGGCTATGACAACAACTCTGTTTTTTTTTTTTCTAAATGCCGAGGTAATAAAAAGAGAGTAATGGGATGGTTTTGAAATGCATTGTTTTTTTAAGCCTTTACAAAACGACAAAATTGAAAACTGATCCAAATCGGAAACCATTTGCATGTGACTCTAATGATGTAATTTGTTTTTGAAAGAGTAGAGAACTATGTGGGAAAAGGAGAGATTGCTGGTGACCCCATGTTCTCCTTTTGTCACAATGTTTTCAAAAGGCTTTCCTGTCAGGGTCATTAAACTCAGCTTTGTCTGGTAAAGAGTTATCTCTTTACATGACAACAAAATTTTGGACCTAACCATATTAAAAACCATTACGACAAATTTAATAAGTATCAGGATATGGCACTTTGGTTTCACTGGGGACCAGGATTTTCTCCTTTTTCCGAAACTTTTTTCAACTCTTTCAAAGCCAAATCCCGTCTTTTGATTCATATTTAATAAGCCGTCTTTGAATCTTTTCAAACCAGAAAAGTCTGAACTTTTTGCCGTCAGGCACAGAGTTAACGCAGGTGTCTGCTCAATAAAGTGGCCTTGAACACAAGTTAAACTAGTACACTGCACCCTTTAGTCATCTTTAATTTGTCGTCTGTCAATCCTTTCAATCCGGACAAGTCTGAACTTTTTGCCGTTAGCAAAGCATTAGCAAAGGTGTCTGCTCAATATAAATGGTCGTGAACACAAGTTAAACTACTACATTGTATATTTGAGTCATCTTTAAGTTACCGTCTGTAGCGATCTGGACAAAGTCTGCACTTTTGTTGTAAGGCAAAGAGTTAACGCAGGTGTTTGCTCAATATGAGTGGCTAAAAAACACAGGTTAAACTAGCAGTAATATTATACTCACAATATTGATGCACCAAGATCAACACATTCAGCTCCGTTCTGGCAAGGATTGGGGTCACATGACATAGACGAACATTCTCGAATATTTCGTCCTTTGTCCACGTGAGCAGGGGGACTTCCGGGCTCGAGGAAGTTTGACTCGAAAGTTCTTATCTTTAAATCATAAACACATCCTGAAATCGAGTGTTTGTTTTTTATACTTGGATAATTAAATGAGCCATGTTCTGTGACCTGTGAAAAGGGGCTTAATGCATCTGCAAAAAATATCGACCCAACTCGGCCTGTATAGTCTGCGCAGGCTGACTAGGGTCAAAACCCTTTGCCTTTGGTAAATTTTCTGCATCTCAAAGGACCAGTGTACCTCATATTTCAGTAAACTCTTTACCGCACAATGACGCCTTTTAACGCCCCTCGGAAAGAGGCCTTTTGTAAACATTGTGGGAAAAGGAGAAAATGCTGGTAACCAGCATTTTCTCCTTTTCCCACAATGTTTTCTATCCTGTCAAAGACAAATTGCACCATTTGAGCCACATTGAAATTGTCGTCTGCAAATGGCTTTCAATTTGGACAAGGCTAAAATTTTGTCGTCTGGTAAAGGGTTAAACAAAATCGATTTTACGGATCCATGATTATGTGATGACTTGCTTGGTATTATGCACCACGGAGATGCATTAAACCCCATTTTGCCAGAGCATGGCTCAAATGTCATTCAAACCTGAGCTACAAGCAATGTGGTGGCAACAGTGGATACCACTGTGGACTATAGATCAAGATCAGACTGTAAAGAATCTTTGATTTTAGCCGCTCAGTATTCTTTTAAATATATTTTGGCACAACAGAAACAACAACAACAACAAAATAAAACTGTTTTATACGATACATGTACTCTGAAAATCCTTCTTACTGAAGGAGTTATTTCAAAGATCTTACTAACAAGGTAATGGACTTAGCAAACCTTGCTTTCATTCTTATTTAAATTTTGTCTTGCGATATTTCAATGTTAGATGTATACATATATGTTTAAATAAACTACATTACTGACAGAGTCCGAGTTTTTAACGTCTTTGGTAATGTGACGACACAGTATTGCTTTGACGACAACATGTAAAACTGGTATAAATTGAAAGCATTTGCAGACGACAAATTAAATACGTCGCTTATGATAGATTTTGGTCTTAAAAAAAAAGAATTGTGGGAAAAGGAGAAAATGCTGGTTTCCGGCATTTTCTCCTCCAACAACCTCTCCAGACCTACTTCTGAGGCATAAAAACAGGTGCTTGTTTGAGAAAGAGCTAAACCATCGACTAGGTACCTTTAGCTGGAAATGCTCATATAAAAACTCTTAACCCATACTAAATAACTTAAACTAAACTTTAAAGCCGATGGTAAAATCAAAATTTTGGTAATGCAAAGTAATGGGGATTAGGGAAATATCTCCTTATCGGACAGTGTAGATCCAAGATCAGACTGCACGTTCTGTGCAGTCTGATCTTGATCTACACTGTCCGCAAAAGGTCCGTGAGTCGTGCTTAGCAGCCTGAGGGTTACGCTCATTGAGAAAAAAACATGCTGTCAAGCAACTTTCAGGTGGTTTATGGTAACCGACAATAAAACACTCCTAGAAATAGTACATCTAATACAATACTTTAACTCTTTCGGCGCCAAATAAATAAACTCGACTTCTTTCGGTGACTGTAAATGCAATCCACAGAGACCCAGAAAGATTTTTATCGTAGGGGCTTGACTAATTAAGCGGACGGTACAGATCAAAGATCAGAATGCACGTTCTGTGCAGTCTGATCTTGATCTGTGCCGTCCGCAAAAGTCCCTGTTTTCGCCTATGGCGCTGAAAGAGTTAATTACCTTTCAGCCCATCTTCAAACCGAGCCATGGGGGGTAACCCAAATTTGTCCACGTGTTCATGGCCTCCCACATATAAATAGGAATTGACATTTAAAGCAGTCAGTACTCCCATACTTTGTCCGGTCATATTTTTTTGGTCATCCAGTTTAAGCCAGCCTAGTCTTCCATTTCGACCTAGTTTTACATGATGTTGCGGTGTCGATAGGTTGACTTGACCAGGACTGTATACGTCACCTTGACCTTTTAAGAAAAGAAAACTCGTACGATTGGACAGCTCTTTCTTTAACGCTTTTGATCCCCAGCTTGGCCAATTTCTTACCGACGATTGATGATAGTCATGGCGACATCGCGACAGGATTCATTCCTCCCTCACCGCTGACCATTGTTTCGACGATGGTTATGTGGGAAAGCAGCCAGTGGCTTGGAAAGAATATTGTACGGAATACTGGTAAAAGAAACTCCAGGAAAGCATGGATAGGTGCACTGACCGCCGTGATATAACTGAAATAATGTTGAAAAACGGCGTTAAACACCATACAACAACATCTTTAATACTTTACCTCACAAGCCCGGGTTTTAACGACGCTGAGAAAAAAGGCTTTTAGAAACACTGTCCGATAATGTTTTCAAAAGCCTCTTCCCTCAGGGTCGGTAAAACTGGAATTGTTTGGTAACGAGTTATTGATTGATTGATTGTATGGTGTTTAACGCCGTTTTCAACATTATTTCAGTTATATCGCGGCGGCCAGTGCACCTATCCATGCTTTCCTGGAGTTTCTTTTACCAGTACTCCGCACAATATTCTTTCCAAGCCAACGGCTGCTTTCCCACATAACCATCGTCGAAACAATGGTCAGCGGTGAGAGAGGAATGAATCCTGTCGCAATGACTATCATCAATCCTCGGAAAGAAATTGGCCAAGCCGGGGATCGAACCAGCGACCTCCTGTTCTCAAGTCCTGTACGCTACCGACTGAACTACGGGGGCTCGGCGGTAACGAGTTGAAAACAGGCACATGTTTTAACAAAATTTAATTATCTAGTGTAAACTCTACCTTAAAAGATTTGTTTACATAAAGTTAACATTTTGCAATTAATATTTCTATTTTAATTTTTCGTTTACTTTGCGACACATAAAGTTAACATTTGCTATTAATATTTCTATTTTAATTTTTCGTTTACTTTGCGACACAAAGCAAAATTTCCATCTATTAACGCTCGAAATAACAGTAACTATTATCAATTCATACATAATATAAGCCATGCTCTGTGAAAAGGGGCATTAATGCATTTGCAAAAAGTAGTTGGCGCAGGCAGACATGGTCGATACTTTTTGATATAGGTCAATTTTCTGAATGTCTAAGGGCCATTCTGTCTCATGATTTAGTCAGTTGAAAGACAAAATGGATTTTATCGATCCATAATTATATGATGACTCATCTTCGCAAGCCAAGGATACTAAGGTAGTACCCTTGGCCGCTCGCCTCTTTAAAAATCGAAACTCCCGCTGCGCCATTTCATTGAATGCGATCAAAACCCATCGCGTCCAATCAAACCATCTGTAACAAGAAATCTTCCGCGAAACAGAAAACAATAATGGCGGCGCCCATCAAAAACGAAAGTTGTCGTGTTTGTGACGAAAATTTGCCAAAAAAGAATAGACGATCGATATTTAATGAATTTTTCATAGTTCATGATCAATTATGTGAAATATTAGGACGGGTTCCACAGCCAAATGATTGCGAATCATCGTATGTCTGATTAATTTCAGAAAATTGTGATGAATCCGAAAGCGCAGCCATATTTGATGCATAGCCTAACAAATTTTGTTACGAGCATTTTGATTGGTCAGAAATAACATCAGCAAAGGTTACGCAACTCGTGATATTCGATAGGTGGCGCAGCGGGAGTTTCAATTTTTAAAGAGGCGAGCGGCCAAGGGTACGAAACGAACAAAGTGGAGTTAGTAACCTTGGCTTGCGAAGATGATGATGACTTGGTATGATGCATCTCGCAGATGCACTTTATTCCCCTTTCGCCAGAGCACGACTCATATACGTATATGATTAACACTTAACCCTTATCCTGCTGAATAAAAGAAATGAAACTTTCAAGCCGATAGTATAAGCCCAAAACTTTCCTATTTCAAAGGGATTTTTGGAGGAAAGATATCTCCTTATCGGACAGTGTAGATCTAAGATCAGACTGCACGTTTTGTGCAGTCTGATCTTGATCTACGCTGTCCGCAAAAGGTCAGTGAGTCGCGATAAGCAGCCTAAGAGTTAAGCTGCTGAATAAATGAAACACAAATCCCTATTCAATACAAAAAGCCCAAACATTGAGGTTTCAAAGTTTATTTCACCGGAAAGAAAATACCGTATCGGACAGTGTAGATCAAAGATCAGACTGCACGTTCTGTGCAGTCTGATCTTGATCTACACTGTCCGCAAATGGTCAGCGGGTCGCGATAAGCAGCTTAAGGGTTAAAAAAAAACGACCATGTGACATTCGCTGCAATTGTAACACTTTTTGATTGATCTAAAATTAGACTTCACGGTCTCTATATGATAAAAAATATGAGCACTTACCTGATCCCAAATCAAATCTCATCAAAAGATATCCACGTAATAAAGCGACCACGAAATAATCGGGGGAAATTCCTTCTTCACCATCTGAAAAAGTGGAATCAAATATGCTGATCCAGAGAGAGGTAATTTTCATATGTTGTTAAGTTAGACAGACAGACAGACAGACAGAGAGTGTGTGACAAATAACGTTTAGTCTTGATCAGCTATAGTAAGTTTGAAAAGCGTCTCTGGATAACACTTAATGTCTACACATTCATTAACTTTTACAGAAAAATACCAGAAATTCTACCAAATACTGTATGGTTTTTTTTATACTCCGATAGCTTGTATTTTTTTTAACAGAGAAGATTAGAAAATGAGAAAATGCTGGTTTCTCGAATTTTCTCTTTTACTTACCATATTTCAATAAGCCTTCTTTTTCGAGTTCTTTCAACCACTGGAATGTGTGGTTAATGACTTACCATTATTGCCCATATACATGATCAAGTTACTGTGGGTTGTATTCTCGTCTATTACAAGGCTAAATTCCATCTCAAAGTTATCTTTCACAAAATGAACGTTACTGTAAGCTATATAGGACGTATGTCCGTACATCGTACCACTAAAATGAGGTAAACTTGGCTTTAACTCTGAAAGAGAAAGAGGAAACAAGGCAATGAGAAAATGAAAGTATGGGGAAAAAAGAAAACAAGCAAACAACAACAGAAGCAATAGAGAGTAAGATAATGATAGTAGAAACATAACATAAGACCAGAGCTCCAGATAGAGGGAGTGATTTTGATTTCAAAACTGAAAATATCAATTATTATTCTCCACTAAACCCTATGTTATGGGTACTCATTAGAATCGTCTCATCGAGACGATTCTAATGAGTACCCACAACATAGGGTTTGGAAGAAAAATAATGGATTTAGAATACTATCACTCCCTCTTATCTCTGATAAGACAGTGAAAGTTAAAAGAAAGAATGCAAGAATATGACTGCAAGAAAATGACATTAATAAAAGAATCAAGAAAACGACAGAGGAAAGAGAAAAATTGGATTTAACATTGGAAAATGAATGTTATGGAATAACAGTAAGTAAATGAAACAATGAACACATTGATTAGAAAGTGAACGTAATTTTGGTTTCATTAATAGTTCATCTTCGTAACCCGTTAGTTAGTCGGTAACGCACAAGGCTTAAACCAAGAGTTGTCTGGCTGGATTCCCATCTAAGCAAAGTTCTTTTCGGGGATTTGTAATAATCATATGCGACGTGATTCATTCCTCTCTCACCCTTGAATATTGTTTTTAAAAATATTTTGTGTGAAAGAAAGCAGTGGCCGGGAAAGAATTTTTCTTTGGTAAAAGATATCCCGTGAAATTGTGTAGGCCTATAGGGTCACTGGTCGCCTCGATAGGACCGACATAATGTTGACATCGGCGTTAAACGGCGAACAAACAAAACATACAAACAAAACAAGACACTAATGTGCCTACCTTTTTCACACAGAGTACCGGCGCGGCCGTATGGACAGATACATAATGTAGTTTTTTCTGACTCTAATACAACACAAGACCCTCCATGATAACATGGATTGATCCCACAAAGTTTTGTCTCACAGAGGTCGCCACCGTATCCGGCCGGACATGCGCAATACCAGTC
This sequence comes from Tridacna gigas, assembly GCA_945859785.2. Taxonomy (NCBI): domain Eukaryota; kingdom Metazoa; phylum Mollusca; class Bivalvia; order Cardiida; family Cardiidae; genus Tridacna; species Tridacna gigas. The sequence goes on from OX244028.2 coordinate 107,687,213, forward strand.
CTCTCCAACACTGTGAAACGAGAAGACTGTATCATGAAAATGAGAGTCAAACCAACATATCTTACACAAGACTACTTTTTAAAACATTGTGGCAAAAGATTGCTAGTATCCAGTAGACTATACCTTGTGTGGACGACGAGGAGATACTGACTTGACTTAAGCTCTTCAGTCTTGGTACAATTATTAACCTTGAAATTTAAATGATCCAAGGCTATTTTTTTTAAACATATGTATTTCACATCGATTGAGAAACAAGTTCTTACAACTTAGACTAATCTCTCTCGATTCTGCTTCCTGGGAACTACACCAGTACTCGCACCGAATGTCTGGGCCAATGAAAGGTCCCAAAGTGGACAGCCGCTCCCGGGAATCGAACTCAAGACCTTCTGATTACGAGGCCGACGTTCTACCTCGCAACCACGGACACCCCCAAGTCGTGTGTTTTGAATAAAAATCAAAAGGTCAATGTAAGAATGACCGTCATCATAAAATTTATTGCTGTAAGTTGTCTTGCCAAGTACACACTATCTTTTTCTTTTTTTCTTTTCTCAAATTTGGTATATTCAGTTGAGCCACGCTCTGGCAAAAGGGGGCTTGATGCATCTCCGTGATGCACTGTACCAATCAAGCCATCACATAATTATGGATCCATAGTAGCCACTTTAAAAAAAAAAAAAAAAAAAACGACTGAATCTTGAGGTACACTGGTCCTTGGACGTAGGAAAATTGAACAATAGCGAAAAGTATCGGCCCAGGTCAGCCTGCGCGGACTGCGCAGGCTGACCTGGGTCGATACTTTTCGCAGATGCATTAAGCCCCCTTTTCACAGAGCATGGCTCATAAACATTTGAGTCATGCTCTGGCAAAAGGGGGTTAAATGCGTTTACGTAATGCATCGAACAAAGCAAGTTACCACACAATTATGGGTCTATTAAATCCATTTTATCTAACAACCGACTGTATCATGAGGAAGAATGGTCCTTTGACACACAGAAAATTGACCAATAGCGAAAAGTTCCAACCCAGGTCAGACTGCGTGGACTGCGCCGGCCGACCCGAGTCGATACTTTTTTTTGCATACGCATTACACTTCCTTTTCACAGAGCATGGCTCAAATGCATTACTGTAGACACGTTTAAGATTGATAAATATGAGGTGACGTCATGCAGGAAGTCACTTTATATACAACATTTCAGAGAAGTGAGTCAGGTTTCATTCTTTAAAATTTCTGAATGTACATATCTTATCCTACCGAAATTGTTATATTATGTAAAGAATCTGACATTTGTGGGCTTTTAAGATAAGAAAATTCGTTTACAAAAATACAAGTATAAGCTTGCTTTGCGATCATTTTTTGAGCCTCGTTTAAGATCTTACAAAAAAAATTATCTCAAGTGCCGAACTATGTAAGACACCCTTTATGTCAAATTTCAATCAAGTTAAAATGGTTTTACAACATTAGGTTAAAGTACAAGGTCATAGCGACCTTCAACATAAACCTTGTAAATTACTTACCTGTGACAGGAAGCTCCATTTTTACATGGGTTATACTGACAGACAGGCACATTACAATTTTCTATGTTCATGCCCCGTTTTGCTGTGTTTATCATGTCGATTTCTTTCCCGTTTACTTGAAGGTTTCGCACGCATCCTACGTAGCCGTCAATAACGCCAGAAGTCACCAATGTCCCATTTTCGTAATCATGTCTTAAAATGCCACCTAAATGAGAAAATCTACACAGACAGACAACACTGAACATAGTAATCTACCTTTATTTTACCGTTTTACCACACGACAAAATCTCAGACTAGCCTAAATTGAAACCATTAATTTTGCAAACAACAATTTAGAATAAGGTTCATGTTAAAGAATTTGTCCCTAAAAGGATAGAAAATACTGGACTGAAAGGGATTCTTTGATTTTAGGACTGATAACCTAGTTTCAAGAAAGTAACATGAATCTACCCTTCTTAGATAACGGGATGGTCGTTTTGTTATGCCGCCTATTTTTATAACATCAGATATGACGTCATCATACTGATTTGAATACAATCCTCGTCATCGGCGCATGTTATTGATCATGTGACATTCCCATAAGTCTAAGCGAAATCTATATACATCTAAAGAGACTAAGTTGCCCTATTAAGAACATACCATTGAAAATATTTTTCTTACTTTTGCTTTCTTCTTTACTTGCTGTTTACCAGCTTTTGTTCCACTTAAAAGCCCAATAAAAATTTGCAGGTGTTAGAATGTATTTAAGTTTAAATCATACCATTTAAAAGTAAAGAAAACATAGTGAAGATGACAATCTGTTTTTGTGAAGTCGGTCCAAGCATTAGTTGCCGGCAGAAAAAATGAATTTTAAAATCAGGCAAAAAGAAAACAAAGGTAGAGCGACCCGGCAACCTTTAACCTAGTTTTGAAATTAATTTCTCTCCCAGCGACTAGTACTTGGATCCACTGTACAATAACAGATTGTCATCTTCACAATAATTTCCATACTTTTAAATGGTAAGATGTAAACTTGGATGCATTTTAACACCCGCTTTGTTTACTATTGGCAGCTATTGTTACTTTAAGTGATAAATTTTTTTTTTTTTTTTTAACGTTTAGTGGGATTATAAAAACCTAAATAGCTCCCTTCAAAACTGGAATAGTCATACTTTATGCAAACTTTGTACCTATTACGAAACCTCGAAGATGCACAAGTAGGCACAGGTGTTTGGAATTAACAGGTAACAAGTCTGAGCACCAAGTCATTTAGATAGGTGTACTGACTGACGTGATGTGACTGATATAGAGGGGAGAACTCCGTTCAACACCAATGAACACTGTTAGCGTTTTATTCTGCAAAACTACTACCTATAACAAGATCTCCAAGAGTCTGTGGTGTTTTACAAGCAAGTTCACATGTGCATTAACATATGTTCAACTGTTCACGAGAAGCGTTGCAAAGCATTAGTCATATACATATGAGCTATGCTCTGTTTAAAGGGTCTTAATGCATCTGCAAAAGGTTTTGACCCAGGTCAGCCTGCGCGGACTGCGCAGGCTGACCTGGGTCGAAACTTTTTGCTATTGGTGAATTTTCTGCCTGTCAAAGGACCAGTCTACCTCATGATTCAATTGGTTGTCACACAAAAATGGATTTTTATTTTTATGGATCCATTATTACTGTGATAACTTGCCTGGCATCATGCATCAAGGAGATACATTAAGCCCCCTTTTGTCAGAGCATGGCTCATACAGTTTGGTGCATTGACCACCTAACTAATACAAGTTACTAGCTTTTCGCTATACAAAGATAGTACCTATTACAAGATCGCCAAGTGTTTGCGGTGTTCTAACAGTAAGTACAGGCGCACTAGCATACGTTCTCGAGTTAACAAGCAACGAAGCCGAGCACCATTCACCAGTCGAGGCGGGCCACATCTGTCTGAAAAGTAGACAGTGAAATATATGAGCCATGCTCTGTGAGAAGGGGGATTAATGCATCGGCGAAACGTATCGATCCAGGTCAGCCTGCGCAGTCCTCGCAGGCTGACCTGGGCCGAAACTTTTCGCTATTGGTCAATTTTCCGCATGTCAAAGGACCAGTGTACCTCATGAATCAGTCAGTTGTTATACGAAAAAGGCTTTTATTGATCCATAGTTATGTGATGACTTGCTTGGTATTATGCATCACGGATATGCATTAAGCCCCTTTTTGCCACAGCGTGTCTCATATGAAACCCGGTACAACAAAAACCTACGTTTTAGACTCGAAAAGGGTACCTGTAGTAATTAATTCTGGTAAAGAAAGAACTCGTAGCATATACAGATGTACTGATCACTGTAACAACTGATCTCTGAATAACTCAAACACTGTGAAGCATGGGTGATATTCAAAAGCTTTATACGACCTCTAAGCGATTTTGGACTAGCGAAGCTAGTCTACAGGCATCAAGATTGACCTAGATTCAAAGTAAACAAAAAACCCCACAGTTGCCAAATATTGCCTCACAGAAAATACTTCTTTCTGTTAGAAATCTTAATTCTGTTATATATGACAAATTTGACAAAAACCACTAAATCTCTACCACCCTAAGGTGAACATGTCGTCTTACAAAGTAAGAAAGTGAACAAGATGTCATTTACTCGTATAAGGTACAAGATCCTGCTTATATGTAAATTAATTGACCTATGCAAAGCAGAGAATCACTTATTCCTGCACCACTGTAACATTATGAATGAATCTTTTAATAGATACACCTAGTTAATAACTTGTAGCAAATGCAGGTTATATCAACCCTCACTGGACAGAGAACCCTTATCATTCATTATTTAGATCATTGTGCACAGTTAAATTACTATGCTGAACTGTTATTCTACCTCTTGAATATTAACCTTTAACCAAACAATTCCAAGTTTTAATGACACTGGGGAAGAATCCCTTTGAAAATATTGCGGGAAAAAGAGAAAATGCTGATAACCATCATTTTCTCCTTTTCTTACATTGTTTTCTGCCCTTTTGGAATCACGTTTCATCAGTTCAGCCACAATTAATTTATGGTCTGCCACAGCTTTGAATTTAGACGAGTGTAAAATTTTTGGTTTGTAAAGAGAGTTAAATAGTTAACTACATCTTGTGCTATTGGATATTGACTAATTGATTGTATGGTGTTTAACGAGGTTTTCAACATTATTTCAGTGTTATTGCGGCTGCCAGAGCACCTATCCATGCTTTCCTGGAGTTAATTTTACTAGCACTACCGCAACTCAATGACTTTTTGCGGACAGTGTGGATTAAGATTAGACGACGCAAACACAGCGTGCAGTCTGATCTTGGATGTACACTGTCCGATAAGAGGATAATTTTTTTCCAAAATGTAACTTTGAAATATCAATATTCAGGTGTTTACCATCGGCCTGAAAGCTTCATTTAACATTTTTTTCAACTTAAACTGGATTATAGTTAAACAATAGCACGCATAGCCCCAGCAGCTCAGTCGGTAGTGTACAGGACTTGAGAACAGGAGGCCGCAGGCTCGATCCCCGACTCTGCAAATTTCTTTCTGAGGATCGATGATAGACATTGCAACAGGATTCATTTTTCTATCATATTTCGACGATGGTTATGAGGGAAAGCAGCCAGTGGCTTGGAAAGAATATTGTGCGGAGTACTGGTAGAAGAAACCCAAGGAAAGCATGTGCACTGTCCACCGCTACATACCTGAAATAATGTTGAAAACAGGGTCAAACACCATACAAACAATCAATCAATCAAAATCGCTAGTCTGTCAGTACTTTCAGTACTTTGATTTTCTTTGTCGGAAAGCAGACCGCCTTTGAGTCCTAATTCGCACTGATTACCTTGCTTAAGAATGGTGTTTTTAACGTTGCATGCTGCTTATTTGTTTCAGGAAGAAGGCTTATGGGTAGCTTTTAACCGACGTTTTCTTCTTTTCCCATTATCCCTTTCCCAAACGACAAATTTTGGACTGGTCCAAATTGACAGAGTTTGCAGACGACAATTCTAAATTTGATGAAAATGGCAGAAAGTTCTCAAAAAGGGTAGAAAACACTGTGGGAAAAGGAGCAATTTCTCCTTTTCCCACAGTGTTTCCAAAGCCTTGTACTGCAGACACTTGTTTGGGAAAGGGTTCAGTTTTCTACTTTCAATATATTCATTTGCTTTCATTTTTGATGAATCTTAAGATATTTCGTCTGCTAAAAAATCAATTTAATTAACGCTTTGCCAAACGACAAAATTTTTGACTGGACCAAATTGGGAGCATTTGCAGACGACAAATTTAATGTAGCTGAAATGATAATTTCTGTCTTTGATAGGGTAGAAAACGTTGTGGGTAAAGGAGAAAATGCTGGTTACCAGCATTTTCCCCTTTTCCCACAATGTTTTCGAAAGCCTCTTCTCCAGGGTCGTTAAAATTGGTGATTGTGTGGTAAAACGTTTATCAAATGATATTTGGATGAATTCCGGCGAATGAAATATGTACCTAATGATAACATCATAAACGTTTCCAGTATTAACAAATTCGTCAGTTTCGATGGAAGCAAAAATCAGGCCATCGCAGCTAAACCTGTACAGCAGCATGCCGTCCTCGATATACAGATGGACGAACGAGGGTTCCATGTTCGAGCTTGCCCCGACACTTTGATCGCTGGTGGAAATTAGAACTGTACCATCTGACTGTGTCGTTTTTAAAGACAGGAAGACTTCATTGGCCGCCGTTGAGAAGAACCCGACAGATCCGAAGGCCAGGAACGATTGTCCGTGAAAGTAAGGATAATATATGAGTAGTTCTGAAATAGAAAAAAAGAAGTTTGTTTGATGCACAATGCCTTTTCAACAATAAATGGATTAATTAAAACTTTCAAATCGATAGTAAAATTCCAAATATTGTTAAGTTATTAGGGGTGGGGGATATCGCCGTATCGGACAGTGTAGACCTAAGATCGGACTGCACGTTCTGTGCGGTCTGCTCTTCATCTACACCGTCCGCAAAAGGTCCTTGATTCGCCCTTATTCTAAAGGTTACGTTTTAAAAAGGTGGCCAGAGCACTGATTCAGGCGTTCCATGAGTTTCGTTTCAACTGCTTACAAAAAAATTAAGGATGGCTTGTGAAAAATGCATATATGAGCACTAAACTTGTAATGAGAGCAACAGTGCTTCCGTGTCATCAAACACAATGCCTCTATTGTGCATAACTCAGTCCGTATCTGCGCCATCAGAGACGGCATGACATTAACAATCAGTGACAACCACACAGAATTCAACAAATTTCTCATCGCACGACCGAGCTCCTGAACGAGTTGATGGCACATTGCTGACGTAATCAATGCGCCTATCCAAACTGTCACACAAGTGCTCAAAGGGTGACAAAACGGCACCACAACGAGGCTATTTACGAACAAGAACTAGTTTTGCTTTAGCACCATATATAGAAACAGCATTAGAAGCTCTGGACACGTGCACTTTGCATTACTAGACCTGGGTCTATTTTCACCAACCATTCTTCAGAACATTCGTAGCCTGATTCTCAAGAATTTTCTGAATTTGAACGAAACGCAACTTCTGATTAGCTAAACCATTTGGTTTAGCAAATCAGAAGTTGCGTTACTTTCAAATTTTGAAAACTTCTTCAGATTCAAACGAAGAATATTCTTCAGAATGGTTGGTAACGAATATGTACCCTGGCGTTTGCGTGGAAGTCACAATGTACAGCGATAGTTAAGACACCGAATGTAAAGAAACTATTTTAGCGCCAAATGGGGGGGGGGGGGGGGGGGGGGAGGGGGGGAGATCATCAAATCCAGTACATTTTTGCAACGAGTGTGATAGTTTGCAATAATGAGGACACGAAATGATTGATATTAATTTAAAAAAAAAAATGTTTCGTCTTCTGTGATGAGTGTAAAATGTACCTTGGTCACAAATAGTCCCAGTATATGGCATTGGACAGTTGCACACGGGAACCTGTTGATTTTGTGTTGTTATAACAACTGTACATACTCCTCCGTTTTCACACTGTATTCCATTACAAGCAGTAACCTCTAAAAAGTGAAGAAAAATGAGCTATGCTCTGTGATAAAAAGTGGCTTTATGCGTCTGCAAAAAACGCCGACCCATGTCAGCCTGCGCAGTCCGCGCAGGCTGACACGGGTCAAAACGTTTTGCTATTTGTGAATTTTATGCATTTCAAAGGATATGTATATCTCACGATTTAGACATTTGTTATAGAAGGTGGAGTTTTATGGATCCATAATTATGTGATGATTTGCTTGGTACAATGCATAACCCCTTTTTGCCAGAGCGTGACTCGTCCCTTTTTGTCATTGATAAACAATATAAATCACCCATGCTCTGTTGAAAGGGGGCTTAATGTATCTGCGAAAAGTCTCGACCCAGGTCAGCCTGCGCAGTCCGCGCAGGCTGACCTGGGCCGAAACTTTTCGCTATTGGTCAATTTTCTGCATGTCAAAGGACCAGTGTACTTCATGAATCAGTCTGTTGTTAAAAAAAAAAAATGGCTATTTTGGATCCATAATTATGTGATGGCTTGCATGGTATCATGCATCACGGAGATGCATTAAGCCACCTTTTGACAGAGCATGGCCCAAATGTACTTAAAATTTTACATGAATTCGCAGCGTTATTATACAGCAGTCAAATGAACTCCTAACTCCTTCAGTGCTAAATATATTGTTTAAACATATTTTATTGCCATTACTTACATACATATATAATTCATAATTACAAACAATTAAATTGGCAAACGGGTTGAGCCACAAGTTCAAAAACGTAGTTACGGCTGTCCCCAGTGACCATTGAAATAACATACTCTACTACATGGCATATTTGTTGGCAATGTATCTAAATGGAAAATATATAGAGGATATTTGTTTTTTTCGGTGAAAGATCGAAATTCATTTCATCGAGTGAACATCATCAGTAATATTTTCACGAGTTGCGCAGCCACGAGTGAAAATGTTACCGATGATGTTCACGAGATGAAATAAATTTCTATCTTTCACCGAAAAAAACAAATATTCTATTTATTTCATGCTTCTAACGCCTTTTTTGTCGAGACTTCCATAAAAATCAGTACAAACTCCCCGTGGGCGGTATTCTCACTGGTCGTACCCGTGTAATATCGAAAAATATTTTCACTGCTATTTCTAGATATCCTACAGGAAAGCATGAAATAAAAATAAATATTTGTTAAGTCTAAGGAAGAACAGAGCGTAAAAAATGCAAGAGGGTCAAACATGCTGCATAAAGTATGAAGTATACACGTGCGTGCGTGCGTGCGTGCGTGCGTGTGTGCGTGCGTGTGTGTGTGTGATAATGCTAAATATATAAACCATGCTTTGGTAAAAGGGGGTGTAATACATTTCCGTAAAGCATGATAACGAGCAAGTAAACACATATTTATGGGTCTATGAAAACCATTTTCTCTAAAAACCAATCGAATCTGGAGGTAGCCAGGTCCTTCGACATGCAGAAAACTGACCGATAGCAAAAAGTTTCGACCGAGGTCAGCCTGCGCGGAATGCGCAGGCTGACCTTGATCGATACTTTTTGCAGATGCATTAAACCCCCTTTTCACAGAGCATGGCTCATTTAAACTAGACACCCCCCCCCCCCCCTTTAGACGTTTGAATCAAAAGAAAGACTGGAGGAAAATTAATTTGAAGGTTTAAACTAACAAGCGCACTGTGCAGATCCAAAATTAGATTGATTGTCCTGTGCTGTCTGGTCTTGATCTTTGCCGCCCCGCAAAAGCCCATATTTTCGCCTATGGCTCAGAAAGGATTAACATTTTTTTTTTCTAAAATTTAGAAATGGAAAATCAACAAGTCACGAGGCCTTGATGTGAAAAAGGGCTGTTAAAGTTGCCTCAGATGAGTCTGAGGGACATTAACGAGAAAGGGTTATGATTATTCATTGCAAATTTAGCAAATATTTTGTAAATTGAAAATGTAAACAAAATATCAAAGACATGTATTCATCACAATAAATTCAAAGGCGAACAGCGAGGATACACATAAAACTGTACCAAAGAGGAAGTCTTCCGCCATTCTCCTCTGTGTCCTTTACATGGGCACATGCATTTGAGTCATGCTCTGTAAAAAGGGTGCTTAATGCATCTGCAAAAAGTATCGACCCATGTCAGTCTGCGCATTCCGCGCAGGCTGACCTGGGTCGATACTTTTTGACCTCTGCCAGACCGTTTTGCTTTTGATCAATTTTCTTCATATCCAAGGATAATTCTACCTAAGAATTCAATCGGTTGTTAGACAAAATGGATTTTATGGATCCATAATTATGTGATGACTCGCACGGTATAATGTATCATTAACCAACCCCCCCCCCCCTTTTACAAGCGCACGGCTCTTTTTTTTTTTTCTTAACATTTTACATTGTATCTCCGGCAAATAACTCTACGAGAGCTGCAGCTTACATTTTCGAAACAAAAAGCGAGGCAGGAGAAGCCGTGGATCTTTGCAAATGATATCTCCACAATAATTTGCATCTATGGATGTATCAAACATAATCAATATAAACCATTAATTTTGTACATTACATAGATGTTTTCAAGTCATCTGTTGCAAATTTCGCCCAAATAAAGAGAGCCAACAATAATTGCAGTGGACCAATATTAACCTTTAATTTGCTAAATAAGTAAAATGAAACTTTTAAGTCGATAGTAAAAACGAATATGTTCTTATTTCAAAGTTATTTTTTGGGGGAAATATCTCCCTGTCGGACAGTGTAGATCCAAGACCAAACTGCGCAGCCTAAGGATTAACTTAGGACGCGTTGGCAAAGATGTTGTAATGAGCGTAGAAAACTGAGTTCTAAATACTGAAATACAAGCTGACCTACCTACTGTACATGATGGTCCGATCAAGCCTGTCGGACAATCACAATAAGGACCTAACATGTCTTGTTTACAAATACCACCATTTTCACAAGTGAATGTATCACACGATCCTGGCGGCAGTGTACTTGTAGTTGGTATCAAAGAAGTGCTGGGCAACTCTGCTGAAATGGCTTGTGAAGGATCGATGTTTAATGTTACCACTGTACTTGAGACGACGTAAGGTGACACGGTAGATGACTTGATAAATGATGAACTTTCATTAGCCCTAGTTCTTGACTCTTCAGATCGATATACAGTCGATATAGATTCCGATAAGGTAAGGCTCTGGTGTCGTCGATTACCTTGTGACTTTGAGAATTCATAAATTGACAAAATGGATACTGTTGAAAAGATGTAATAGTCTGAAGTATCATAAGGTGTCTCGTATAAGCTTTCAAACGATGTTGATGATAATATATAGGAAGGACCGTTAAAGTCTATGGATGTTGAGACGTTTGGTTGTTCAACAAGACTGTCTGATGTAAAAACATTTGATGTTACATCTGTCCTAAACATGCTAGGCTGATGTGGATCGCTATGACTTGAAAATTCGAAAGAAGATATGAGATTGGTGTAGGATGAGGGGCTTTGAGCTTCACCTGTTTTGCTCTGAGATACGTAAGATTCAGAAAAGTGTGTTTGAGTAATAGAAAGTTCGCTTGCTCTATCGGTAGATATTGCATTCTCCGTTGACTGGGCCTCTTGTGACGATTGTAGCGCAATCGAAAAATAGGTCTGTGATTCTTCAGTCATAAATAAAGAAACATCTGTTACGCTACTGCTTGATTGTACCTCGCTTGTTTGAATGCCTACAAAAGAGCTTCTGCTTCCAGAGTCAAACGGTGAAAGACTTATGGTGCTGGATGCAAGACCTGGTATCTGTAGTGATATAAGTCTCGAGGAATAGAGAGAACTATGTGTAGGCATGGATGTTTCCAATGCATGATGTTGTGACTTCGTAACAAGCTTACTTATAGTGTAATCATTATACGAACTTTTCGATTCAATGTTTGAGGCTGATGTTGGGATGCTGCCTAAAGTATAATATAAGAATATATCGGAAGTAACAGCTCTGATTTGGGAAGGATCAAAATCCTCAGACTGCGACTGGTATTCTGAAAAACCAACTGACGGTCTATCTTTACTACTTGGTACGAGTGAAATTATGTCACTTGCTCCATTTATGAACTTGGACTCAACAACAGAAGCTGTAGTTGTTAAACTATTAAAGGACGGAATCGTATACAAGGCACTGTCAAGAGAAGCTCGAGATGAAGGCGTAATCCTGTTCAAAATAGATGAGAACGTGTTCGTAAGAAAAGTTGGATACAGTGTTCCGAAGGATTTAGTAACGGGAATGTCATTTATATTCTCACTGCTAAGTCCGCCAGCCGAATTAATCGAGACATCTGTCAAGGAGGATGAGACATAATCTTGGGACGTCTGGTCTATTAGTAATGTGCTAGACGTTACTGTTGTATGTTTATACGATGCTGAATATATATTATCGCTTCGCAAAACTGAACTTTCTAAAGTATATGTTAAAGCCGTAGATGAGCTTCCAGATGATGTCAGTGTTTTATGAGAGTTAGATGAGATATGTTTATCCATACTTTCTGATGAACTTTGTGGATGACTCGAGCCTGGTATTTGAGTAAAAAAAGCTGATTCTCTTAGAGTTTGGGAAAGTTGCGGGCTTGATGACGAATGAAGTACATCAGTCGTAAAGCTTATTTGAGAACTAGCCACAGGTGTCAATAAAACAACTGATAACGAACTCTCTGATAAATCCATATCTGTCTCTGCAGGAACTGGAGAGGAATATAACTTTGAAAATACTGACGAAGAATCAGTATCTGGTAATGACACATAGTGCGATTCTGAAGCAGACAAGGTCGGCGAAATTATACCTAGATAAGAATCATGTGATTGTAAGATCGAACTGCTATCAAAACTGTTCAGAATCGAATCTGTTGTTGAATGCAACAATTCATTGACTGTAACTGGTTGAACCAGTGAGAAGCTGCCTGATATCTCCGGTTTAAATCCATCTGTCACATGTGAAAACGACGATGTAGAGCCTAGAAATGACCGATCGCTTTGAAGCATAATTTCTGAATCAACTGTTTCTGTTATAGACGTTTTAACAGATGATAGTTCGTCCACGTAAGTTGTTAGCTTTATAGACACTACAGTGTCAAACGATGAGTACAGTGTGTCAATATCTGACGAAAAGTCAGATTGAGCCTTGAGTGTAGATATGGAATGAAAAAGGGAATGTTCTGTTGATAATATCGGTGATGACGATAAAAACGAAGCTGGTGGATTGGAAGACAAGACATTTCCATCGTGGAGTGTTATATGATCGTCAGTAGAAGAAACTTCATGAGTAATTGAATTTGTAAGCAGAGTATCTATTTGTGCGAATGAAGTTGAACCTACCTGTATTGTTGGAAAGTTTAGCGTCATAAAGGTAGAAAAAAATGAATACGAAAAGGGACTGAAAAATTCAGTCACAGCCGAATCCGTAACGGATCGTAATGCCGTATGCTTGACATAGACGGTTTCTGAAAATGACTGTGTGCTCTTTACAAAAGAACTGGATTCTGCAGATAGCGGTTCAGTTACAGGAACACTGGTACCCAAAGATACAAGTATAGAAACACTGGACCATTCATCAGTTTGTAACGAGTTAGACATCGGAAAATTTGAATTATCTGATGTGCTCGTAAACAGTCCGAGTTTTGTAGACGTATGCGGGGCTATTTCTACGTCAAACTCACAGAGTTCACCGGTATAATTATATGAACATTCACAAATAAATCCACCTGGTATATTTGAACAGTTTCCAGAGTTCTGACACGGATCATCAGCACAGAAGTCCAATTGCACTTGGCACAAGTTTCCAGTATATCCAAACAAACACATACATCTAAATCCAAACTCATTATTGATACAAAGTCCTCCATTCAAACAGGGATTGTCGCTACAATAGTCGATGAGATCCGTGCACTGTCTTCCAGTAAGATACATCGGACATATGCAAATCCAACCATCCCTGAGCTGACGACAAGAGCCGCCGTTTAAACATGGCTGACTTGCGCAATAATCCGTAATTATGTCACAGTTTTTTCCGGTGTATGGAGGTTCACAAATGCATTCATAACCGCTAGGAGTATTTATACACGTAGAGTTCTGCAAGCATGGAGAACTTCCACAGGCATTTATCAGATCCAAACAGTTTCGACCTGTATATGGAGTCATACATTGGCACTGATAATCTCCGATAAGTCTTATACACGTTCCATCGTTGAAGCAAGGACTTTGTAAGCAAAAGTCGACTGGCTCCTCACAGTGTCTTCCTGTATATTCAACCGTGCAGTTACAACGAAACCTGTTGAAAATGATAATTATAAACAGATTACTGAATTGGTAAAATAAATAAGCTCTACAATTTGTAAATTTTAAATTTGCTCCTTACTTGTCAGAGAAGCTGAATTGATAAAAGTACCTTCGGCAGTCGACCCTTGTCGTTTTTGAGAACCTTAACTCTTTATTAAACAACAAAATTTTGGATTGGACAAAGTTGAAAGCATTTACAGATGAAAAATTAAATGCAGCTAAAATTATTATTTCTGTCTTTAATAGGGTAGAAAATATTGTGAAAGCAGACTGGTAATCTGGTTATATAGGTTCTGTGTACGGATTTATCTTGTATCAATAATACGTACCCATTCAGTAAATCAAAACATGTGGCACCGTTTGAACATGGCTGAGACAGACAGTCGTCAATATTATCTGCACAGTGTTGACCAGTCCAGCCTGCCCTACAGTGACACACATAGCCGTCAGTAATGTCTTCACACGTAGCGTTATTATCACACGGGTATAACAAGCACTCGTTGATGTTGACTTCACAGTTAGCACCGGTAAAACCTGAAAAACAGTAAGACGTATCCCAGTGATGCAAAAATTATAGCAGAAATCTAGCATTCTGATTTATATTTCAGCCGACAGTCAAGCAAAAAAGCAAATTTCTATTGTTTTGTGTGTTAGGCCAGTGCACATTCCCATGCTTTCCTAGAGACCTTTTTCACAGAGTTATTTTTTTCTTTTATGCTTTCCAGTAGCTTAAAGAAATCTAACTGTGAATTGTATCCGTTTATTTCACAGGTGAATGTTATAATTCACCGGTAAATGTTGTCACTTTTACTTTTGACATGTCACAGATATTTATAGAACATGAATGATTTTTTTTAGCAGGTGAACGTCACGTTTTATGACGTAGTCAACATCATTCATGACGACATTATTACAGCTATTCCATATCCGACTAGATTGAATAGATCTATTTCGGTTGAAAAACACACGTATTTTTCACAATGAGTGAAAATTGGACGTGAAAAGAAAGGTGAAAATGAAGAGCATAAATGAAATAGGATAATTGTTTGCTTCAGTGTATGATTGAAATTTCTTTTATCTCGTGAAAAGCAAAGGCCATATTTTCAAGAGTGGCTTCTACACCGAAACAGACAATTATCCTCTATATCTGATAGAATGCAATCGACAATATGAATCATTTGGACTCTTCTCTCTGAGCACCAGATTATTAAACTCGACTTCGTTCTCCAGCTAGAGATACAATCCACTAAGAGTTTTGTTTTTCATCGTAACCCTTTAGCGCATAACCTCTAGTTTTAAAGAACCTGACGAACAAAAAAGAGACTTTTTGAAAGCATTGTGGGAAAGGGGGAAAATGCTGGCGACCAGCATTTTCCAACAATGTTTTATACCCTTCCTAAGGCAATTTTCACTATCAGAGTTATGTTTGATTTGTCTGCAAATGCTTTCAGTTTGAAACAGTCCAAGAGTTTTGTCGTTTAGAAAAGATTTTAAGGTCTGACAAAGCAAGCAGACGGTAAGGATGAAAGATCAGACTGAATGTTCCAAATCTATGCCGTCCGCAAAAGCCCCTGTTTTAGCCTGTGGCTCTGAACGTCTGCTAATTACAAAAATCTTACCTTCCGGACAAAAGCACACATAACCACCGTCTGGTGGAGCAATACAGTTCGCTCCGTTTTGACACGGGTTATACTCGGGGGAGCAGGGATTAAAGGGTGTCTCACACAGCCTCCCCGTGAAGAATGGCGGACATCTACATATAAATCCGTCCACGATATCCAAACACTGGGCACCGTTTAAACATCGGTTGGCCAGGCACTCGTCGACTTCCTCAGAACAGTTCACACCAACCCAGCCAGATTTACACTCGCATCTGTTAGTAAGGTTTTGTTTTCAATGAATATTTAATAGCCATATAAGATCTGACTTGAGTTGGGATTTGAGGTAAAATTTTAGTCTAAGCCATCTTAAAATATTTTTGCCAATGAGTTTAATAATTTTTTTCCTCAAAGGCCAACGAATGTCAGATTTTTTTTGGTTACATAACTGTGCATCAAGAATTGTAGTTCATGATGTATTAAAGCATAGGCCTAGATGTACATGTATATGAAAAAATAAACATGAAGCCTATTCGCTCCTTTGACATGTATATTACGGACGAAAAATATTTCCAAAGATACTTGCATGTAACGATTTTGTTTTGCATCTAAACATGATAAAATTCGCAGCTTTATCAGGATCATCAATGTTGACAGTTAATTTCGCAAAGAAATCTGGGCGAGCAATGTCTTAGATATGAGACTTATAATTACAGTGTTGATCATATACAGCACTATTTGCTTGTCTTAAACGTGTGAAAAATAAGAAAATTGGCTGCATTACACTGATAACAAGGGTAGTTATGTGATAAAATAAGATATCGACAATATAGCGATACCTTCTTGTGCTGAAGATTGTCTATTTACGTTCCTGAAAGAATTCAGGTATTTAGGTTTTGCCAGGATTGATTTACAGTAAACTATACAATAGGGTACCAGCAAACCCACGATACGATGAGTTCATTAACGGGATATGTGTGACTGACAATGTCCTGAAATTTCTCATGCAAACACTGAGACCACTAATCAGATTTTTTCATAAATCATGGATGAAATAAACAAAATAAATTAGCAATGCTCTGGGAAAAAGGGTTTTAGGGGAGTTTAATCTGCGTCACGCATTATACCAAGCAAATCATTCCAGAATTATGGAGCCATAAATCCCATTTAGTCTAACAATCGACTGGGTCTCGAGGTAGAATGGTCCTTTGACATGCAGGAAATTTACAAATAGCGAAAAGTTTTGATTCATGTGAGCCTGCGCGTACCGCGCAGGCTCACATGAGTCGATAGTTTTTGTAGATGAATTAAGCCCCTCCCACTCCGTTCACAGAGCATGGCTCGAATATGGAATACAGCGGGTGTCAGTAAATTTTGACAAATTACCATAACTTCTAAGAAACTAGAGGTTCTAATGACTGAAGTTTATTTGTATGTACTTTATACACAAACAATTCAGTTATGACCAGAAAAATAAACAGTTTCTAAGCAACTATCACAACAACTGTAGAATAAGAAGAAAAATTTGCGGAGGCAAATGTATCTAAAGTTGCTCACCTGTAGTCATTGAAAAGGTCAACACACACAGCCTCGTTTTGACATGGAAACCATGTGGTGCATTCATCACGCTCTCTTTCGCACAAATCTCCTTCATATCCGTCGGGGCATGCGCAAACGTAACCTAAATGCTGGTCTACACAGGTGCCATTATTTCTGCAGTCGTTTCCTAAATATACAGTAAAACAAATAATGCAAGATGTAATAAAGATAAGAATAGATGTTGGGTATTCTTGATCAAGAGTTCTATCGATTGTGCAAAATTCCAAAACGTGTCATACAATTAAATGTAGATCATTACCTGCTAAACAAATCTGAGGTAAAACCCATAAGCACATGCATAACATGGATGGTCGACACAAAATAAGGTGAAATACATAAATACTAATGAAAACATTATGGCAAAAGGGGAAATGGTTCGCCAACAGCAAAGTTTCTTTGCTACCTTGTTCCAAGACCCGTAGCTCAGTCGGCAGCGTACAGGACTTGAGAACAGGAGGTCGCTGGTTCGATCCCCGGCTTGGGCAAATTCTTTCCGAGGACTGATGATAGTTATAGCGCCAGGATTCATTCCTCTCTCACCGCTGACCACTGATTCGGCGATGGTTATGTGGGAAAGCAGCCAGTGCCTTGGAAAGAATATTGTGCGAAGAAGTGCTAAAAGAAACTCCAGGAAAGCATGGATATGTGCACTGGCCGCTGCGATATAACTAAAATAATGTTGAGAACGGCGGTGAACACCATACAATCAATCAATCAATCATTTGCTGCCTTGTTTCAAAGGTGTCATACTTTTGAAAAAATAAAGCTGTCATGTCCTACAAATGTTTGACTTGTGTGCAACCATGGGCCGCTGAAACTCCATTGGTCTATCACGGTATACCGATATTTTGATTAGATGATCATTGGATACCGTTACCAAAAACAGCACATTGACAATTGCCTCTATATCGTACATACGCCATAGAGGCAGTCGCCAATATGCCGATTTTAGTAACGATGTTTGATGATCGACAATGAAAATTTCCGCGATTGTACAAAAACAGTACACTGGCAACTGCTTCTACATCGTATATACAATGTAGAGGCAGTCGCAAATATGCTGATTTTAGTAACGATGTCTGATGATCGACAAAGAAAATTTCAGTGGTCCGCGATAGACCAATGGAGCTTCAAAGGCCTGTGGTGTAACTGGTTTCCGTAGACCTGACACGGTTTTTTGGAGCAAACGGATAAAGTGGTAGTTAGGAATTTTGCATGTTGTATAAAATGAATATTTTACAGTTTAACCATTTATCACACAATCTTGAGTTTAAATGACCCTGATGGATAAGACTTTTGAAAACTTTGAGGGAAAAGGAGAATATGCTGGTTACCAGCATTTTCTCCTTTTCGCTCAAAGTCTACAATCATTTCACATACAAATCCCACTATTTTGGCCACATTTAATTGGCCGTCTGCAAATATTTCTACTTTGGAAGGATTTGAAATCATGTTGAATGGTAAAGTGTTGACTCACCAATACAGTCATTGACAGGAAGCTGGCAAAAGTCACCGATCCAACCGGGCTCGCACAAACAACTGTAGTCGTTGATTCCATCGATACACAGACCGTTACCATTACAAGACGTTCCATTCTCTAGATCACAGTCCTCAAGATTGAGTTCACATCGAAGTCCTGAATTAGATAAAAAAAAAAAAAGCGCTAGAATAAGTCAAATAAGTCAAACTTGTGTTGCTAGACGTCAAATAGGTCAAACTGGCCTCGAAATAGGTCAAATAAGCCAAAAAGACATTGAAACAGGAAAGAGGTGCATTGACAAGGGATGTCCCTAGAAACAGTTCACTTTGCAGGCATGCTTTTTTTTTTTTAGTCTTGCAACAGGGTCCATATTTACAGACCATTCTTAAGAATATTCATAGTCTTACTCTTCAAGATTGTCTAAATTTGAAAGTAACACAACTTCTGATTGGCTAAACCATTTGGTTTAGCCAATCAGAAGTTGTGTTACTTTCAAATTTAGAAAATTCTGGAGAATAGAATAAGAACTTTCTTAAGAATGTTTGGTGAATATGGACCCTGGGCTACTTTTGAAAACATCTGTCAAATGGAGGTATTACTCGTCAGGAGTTATTGTTTACATTTTGACACAATGCCTCTTCGTATTCACGTTTAAACCTTTACATATAGCTATGCTTTGTGAAAAGGGGGCTCAATGCATCGGCCAAACGTTCCGACCCAGGTCAGCCTGTGCAGTCCGCGCAGGCTGACCCGGGCCGAAACTTTTCGCTACTGGTCATTTTTTTGTATGTTCAAGGACCAGTTTACATCATGCTAAAGTCGATTATTAAAAAAGTGACTTTTATGGATCCATAATTACATGTATGCAATGACTTACTTCGTATAATGCTTTACAGAGATGCATTAAGCGCCCTTTTGCCAGAGCATGGCTTATACATTTAATCACACTTTTGTATGAAACCGCGAAGAGAATATTTTTTTTTCATGGAGGTATGAAAAAAAAACCTAATCACACTTTATGAAACCGCGAAGCGGTTTCATACAAAAGTGTGATTAGGTTTTTTTTTTCATACCTCCATGAAAAAAAAAAAAAATTCTCTTCATTCCTTATAATTTAATATTACAGGCAAAAAAAAGCTAACTAATAAACTTGGGACTCTGTATAAAATTCTTTAAAAAAAATGTGGAATATTGTATGTATACATGTTTGTTTACATTAGTTTGACAGCTAAAGTAGTTCCGGAACAACGTGATTTTTTTTTTTTTATGGACCTATGAAAAAAAATTTTCAGCCAATTAGAACTCGCCAATATTCATGAAAACAACTGATATTAAATTATAATCTGATAAACGACGAAGTTGTTATTAAAGCGGTGTATTGTAAATTCTTTCAGAATGTGATAAGTTAAAACAGTTTTAAAAAAAAATATTCCTACCCCATGTCTAAACGACCGTGTTTGAGCAACCCTGACAAAAGTAGAACTTAGAAAAGAACGTGGGAGCAAGTAAAATAACTGCCAATCAGCACGTTCTCATTTTCTTATTTAAGAGGCAAATCTAAAGTCCAGTTATCTGCAGTGTACATATATATTGAAGGTTTTTTGGTCGACCCTGTTTTTGCATCCCACAAATTCTCGTTTTTCTTTTTTTTTTAATGGAAAGCCTTAGTAGAAGCCAATTGTAGTGAGTCGCTCGTCAAATTATTTGAAAAAAAAATCTTACCAGAAAAACCGATAATGCAATTGCACACGTAACCTGTGAGTGACCTGTTAAAACTGACGTCATTTTCGCACTCAGCCTGGTTTTCGCAGGGTACAGTATCACACGGAAGCAAGGAGCAGTTATCTCCCCTGAATGGTGGCGGACATTCACAAACGAAGCTATCGATCAGGTCAATACAGGTACCGTTCATTAGACAGGGATTAGACTGGCACTCGTCGATGTTTATCTAATTTGAAAACAAACAAACAAACAGACAATCTTGGTTGCAATTAGTCTGGTGCCCCGTCGTACTTCAAAAGTACGTCAGACAAAGCGCAATAATGGCGGCCCACTTTGGTAATATGCAGAAGTAACGGATTATAGTTATTTCACGTGATCAAATCCGACTATAGACTGAATTGAAAACAGATCGGTGGCAAAATGGTAATGACAGTTAGTTTTTTTAATTGTCATTTTTATTTAGCAAGTCAGAAATGCTTTAAGTATCCGAAATGTCAATGGACAGACATAACATCCGAAAATAGGGCTACTTTTGAACTGATTCATAGTCAAATATATATTTAAACCATACCCCAACAGCACGTTTTAGATTCGGTAAAGTATATTTTGTACAAATTTGATCTAAGTTTTTTCACTGATCAAACTGGATCACATGAAATGGAGAAAAACAGGAAAGCATGTAGTGCTAAGCTTGAGGTCGCCATTGAGGCCGCCATTATTGCGCTTTGCCTGACCCTATAACGTAGTAGTAGGGACAGGTAATCCAGTCTAGGTTGCAATGTAGGGTTTGTTTTCTGTCCATGGTTCATGAAAGCTGGTTGGTATAAATGTCTTGATAATATATTGTGATAGAAGGAATTTTAATCATTTTCAAAGGACACAGATACACTTGTGAGCTATCCAGCGCTATCATGGTCCGTTTGTCTAAATTCCTAGTTTGATATATTTTCTTACCATTATTTCTTACCGTCCATATATTTGAGCCATGCTCTGTGAAAGGGGGCTTAATACTTCTGCATAAAGTATCGACCCAGGTCAGCCTGCGCAGTCCGCGCAGGCTGACCTGGACCGAAACTTTTCCCTACAAGTCAATTTTCTGTATGTCAAAGAATCATTCTACCCTATGATAGAGTCGGTTGTTAGACAATGAATTTTAAGGATCCCAATGTGACGTAACTCTTGTGATCTCTTACTTGGTATGATGCAGCACGGAGATGCATCAAGCCCCGTTTTGCGAGAGCATGACTCATATGTATGTTGACAATATCTGTGTTTGTTGATGCATTTCATTATTGTCTGGTATCCGGTTATCTGGTATATTGAGTACTTGTAGATATCCACGATAAGTGTAAGCAGTAAAACTGAACATTTTCAAAAAGTTGCTCTCAAGTATACAACAAAAGTGTTTGACAAAAAGAGCAGATACACGTATGTAGTTTAATTCACGTTGAAAACTTATAGGTAGTTATTTTATTGTTCCAAGATTGATTAATTCAGGGTATCATATAATTTATTACATAGTAATAGAGGGACTCCTGCTACAGCTTTGACTTGTCTGTCTCTGCTCAATGAAAGGGCCTTGCTCCTAGTACTTTCAGTACTTTTATTTCGTCATTTCTCGGTGAAAACTATTAATTAAACCTGTAGAGATATGGTAATGACTCCTTCCGATGGTTTTGAGGGTCGTGAGTTTAACTGACGGCCTGTTTTGTGATAAGATTTTTCTTCGCCAAATAGTCTGCAGCAAATATCTGATAATATATTTCAGTTAAAACACAATGCTCTGACAAACAAAGGGGGGGGGGGGGTAAATGCATCTCGGTGATGCATTATACCTGGCAAGTCATCACATAATTATAGGTCTATAAAATCCGTTATGTCTAACATTCAACTACATCTGTAGGATGTAGGAAGAATGGTCCTTTGCCATTCAGAAAATTTACAGAAAGCAAAAAAGTATCTACCAATGTCAGCCTGCTCAGCCTGACATTGAGCGATACCTTTGGCAGATGCATTAAGCCCCCCGTTGGCAGAGCATGGCTCATACTTTTGCACAAAATCCGCTTTAACGAAAATCCAATTTTGTCATGTGATACCTGGCAATCTTTTCCCGTAAAACCACGTGGACAGGTGCACGTGTAATCAGCCACACCATCTACACAAGTTGCGTTGTTCTTACAAGGGCCGCTACCGCAGTCGTCAAAGTTTATGTCGCAGTTTTCTCCCGCAAATCCTGTAAAGATAACACAGTATTTAACCAGAACGATAGAATGGCTTCCCTTTGATCATGCCGTTCTGATCACTCCTCCGTTTCAAGAAAAACAGGTCCTCATAGATCGATGAACAGACGAGTCTGTGTCATTTTATACGCGAAAATACCATGCGGATTGAAATCAAAGCGCTGAAGACGCTGAAGGCCTGGGCATCAGAACGGGTGAAGCAGTAGGAAGATGAGGCCCAGAAGTTCAAAGTTGCTATCACATTTATACAGGCTTAAAAAGTGCTATCATATTTGTACAGACTAATCAAAAATATCTACATGGTCTCACACTGACAGTCTGTGGAGTTGACAACAGAATGGAAAAACAAAAATTTGTAAAGGCCAATATAATAAGTATTTTTGTATAGCCTTGGCTTCGTGGTCTTTCTGGATTGATAGGAGATAATTTTCAAAGGATTTTTTGTTTCCTATTTTCTTCCTATACGTTGCTTTGTCAACAAATCAAAATGGCAACAAACCAAAATGAGCAAAAAACTTCTGATAGAGGAAAACTCAAGGGAACATTGCTGGAAAAAATCCAAAATGGCCAAGCAAGGAATCATATTTTTCTTTCACTTTACCATACTCGGTCTATAACTTGAAATAGTAACCATATCCTTTGAGCAATGACCAGGAAAATCACAAAGTCTTTAAAGGCTAATATCACAGAGCATGATTTGGTGTCTGAGAAGACAGTTTTTTAGGCATTTCTTTTTATTTTTGCATTTTGGTTTCGATAGCTACAAATAAAAGGACGTCCACATTTCGGGCGCCAATGTTCGGCAACAGTTGTGTTTGGTAACAAGAGACCATATGCTGGTGCCAACGCTCGGCTGCAGTTGCTTGATTTTCAATGAATACTCAGAGTTGAAAAAGAGGCATAACTTGATAGTTATTTGCCCTTATTGTTTAGGTTTCCCTTTTGATAGTCAAAAACTTGTCCAAGTTTGAAGTAAACATCTTCAGTAATAACAAAGATATTGTAAAATGACAAAGGTTTCGCATGACGACAACACAAACGACGAAGATGATGACACTAGGGCTATGAAAAGACCATGGCTTTATAAACAGCTGAGCTAAAAGTTCTTGGTCGAAAAAGGGGCATAACTAATTACTTTGCCAAAAATATTTCTGTAGTCACCTGTCCCTGTTGTACTGATATAAATTCCCCTTTTAATAGTTAACAAAATGTCCAAGTTTGAAGACAGTATCTTCATTAATGATAGATATGATAAACTTTCAAAGGTTCTTAAAGTTCAAAGTAATAAAAAGGGCATAACTGTGTCAAAAATATTTTGATGGTTACTTGCCCCTGTTATATGGGTATAACTTGTCCAAGTTTGAAGTAAATATCTTCAGAAATAACAGAGATATTATGAAATGTCAAAGTTTCTGCACAACGACAATGCCGCATATGCTTTGACAATAGCTTGACGTTTTCTACGTAAACACATGAACTAAAGACTACCAGTTGAATAAAATCATATGGGTGATACAAGACTACCCAAGGAACATTTCTATAAACTTCTGTCAAAAATATCTGCTGGAAATGCCACTTTTCAGTTTTCCCGATAAAGTCTATGGAATCTCTAAGTTGCCATGATCAACCAAGTTGGAAAGCCGATTTTCATAAACAAGAGGGCCGTTGGACCTAAAGCCCTCATCTGAGTAAAGTCATCTAGGATTGATAAATTTGAAGAGCTCCTGGTTGTGAATATGGAAAACACAAATGAGCCATGCTCTTGAAAAAGGGGATTTAATGCATCTCCGTGTTCCATCGTTCCAAACGAGCCGTCATATGTTTATGGATCCATAAAATCCATTTTGTGGAGCAACCGACTGAATCATGAGGTACACTGGTCCTTTGACATGCAGAAAATTTGCCAAAAGCAAAAAGTTTCGACCCAGGTCAGCCTAAATACATATGGAGATCAAGATCAGATTGCACTAAACATCAAGTCTGATCTTCGGTATAAAATTCCCACCATAACTTTATACCACACAATCCCGAGTTTGAAGGACTCTATCGATATAGCCTCATGAAAACCTTTTGGAAAAAGAAGAAAGTGCTCTTTTTTTTTCCTACAAGGCTTTCTGCACTTTCACAGCCAGTAACCAACATTTCAGCAGAATCTAACTTGCCGTCTGCCTATGTTTTCAATTTAGACAAGTGTAAAATTTCATCGTTTTATAAAGATTAACTGGTTTTCAATGGCTCATGTTACAAACTTTACTGTACTGTGTAACGTTGCATATTTGATATTGTATGCGCCGAGTTTGTTATTGGTCGAAATGGTTATAGGCCGAGATGCCATATCTGGACAACTCTGACAGGAAGAAATAAGGCATATATACCAACCAAATACATAGTTATAATTACAGACACGAGGTGTACGGTAATTTTACAAAAATTAAAATCTTACCGAGGCAGCCTTTTCAGAGAAAGAGCATACCGTCTGCGTAAAATACGCATTCATTATTTCTCATTCACATGGTGCCTAGAAAAAGGACAAACGCACAATCCCGAATAGTGCTCGGTAACAGCACTCGTCACAACGCGGTCGATTGCGAACCTACATATAAACATTCGATCAACGATCACCCGAGGTTTGCCAATTGTTTCTTTCACTGTTAAGCGCACAAATTTGCAGTTATGAATAAGCTCACAAGGGCCCAAAATTTTCAGTCAACACTTTCGTACGATTAACATCGCACATCTTTCAAAGTTTGTTGTGAAATTAAACCTTACTGTGATGTTCAAATCGAAATATTTTATTATTTAAAGGGGTCGTTTCTTTCAGCGTAAGGAGATGGATTGCAGGCGGTACTTTTCACTTTTACTCTGGGTTTTCCGTAAATGATTGGATGGGGTTGAAAATTTGATATACGATTCCTTTGGCCTTGGGCTTGGCAAGCCAAGCCCAGGCCAAGAACTGTACAAGTCAATTACACAAACAATGAACCCCTGGGTTAAATTTCCTAGAATTAGCTCTAGGTTCGATATTAGCCTCGTTTCGCAGCTTTGACAAATCTACATCGCAGATGATTGAGAGAAACACCCCCAAAACACCCCAAACCACTGTTATTAACCCCCCCTCCCCCCCCCTCCCCCAAAACCGCAAGCTAAACGCTTAGGTAGGCAAATTTATGGAAATAAGTCATGAAATAACGCTAATAATTTTAGGGAAAAAATATTGTCAACCGTCAGATGAATGAATTTTCAATGAAATGGTCCACTGTTAAAACCTATTTGCTATTTTTACCACCACCTTCTACTAGTACTGTCAATACTTTTATTCTATATTCTGACGTGACTTTGTAAAAATGGCACAAAGTACGGAACAAGTTAACTCTTTCAACGCAAAATAGAGAACCCGTTCTCCATCGAAGGCTGAAAATACAATCCACGCCGCTTTAAACAGTATTTCAGTCTTACCACGGCGACAGCTCATACACTCGTGCATGTAACAGTGCTAGGCTAGGGCTCTAAGGTGTCATGCCCAAGGAAACTCCATCGAAAACTCAGTGGGACTCAAACCCGTGGCCTCCAGTTTACGAGTCCTACACTTTACCTTTAAGTAACGCAGGATTGCCCCGTGATGAAAAGACCGCGGTAAGTAATTAACAAACTATTGTCTCTGGACCCCGGCTACAAGAAAGAGTGATCTGAATATCTAAGTAAAGTTAACTTTCTTATCTGTAAACACTGTTAGGTTCACAATAATTAGCAGTTTATGGATGACTCGGTAAACTGCTAATTTTTATCAGCCGTGCTCTGTGAAAAGGGGGTGTAATGCATCGGCCAAAAAAAAAAAAAAAAACCGACGGAGTTCAGCCTGCGCGGTCTGCGAAACTTTTGAGCCGAGACTTTTAGTTATCAGTGAATTTTCTGCATGTTAACCCTTTCCCAAACAAGCCCTGGTTTTCACGTGTCTGCAGTACAAGACTTTTGAAAACACTGTGGGAAAAGGAGAAATTGCTCGTAACGAGCAATTTCTCCTTTTCCCACAGTGTTTTCTACCCTTTTTGAGACCTTTCTGCGATTTTCATCAAATTTAAAATTGTCGTCTGCAAACTCTTTCAGTTTGGACCAGTCCAAAATTTGTCGTTTAGGAAAGGGTTAAAGGACCAGTCCACCTCTGGATACAGTCGGTTGTTGCAGAGAATGGATTTTGTGGATCCATAATTATATGCTTGGTATAATGCATGACGGAGAAGCATTAAGCCCCAATTTGCCGGAGTATGGCTCATTTGTATGTTCATGAACCAATGTTGTTGAAAGGTTATGACAAAAGATTGGGATTTTTCTAGACAAGACTTGTAATAATAGTTTATATTTACGTTGAAAAGAGCCTGGCAGCCTTAGAGTGTTGCACTACATGTACGTACACGTTAACCCTTTCCCAAACGACAAATTTTAGACCCTTCCAAACTGAAAGAGTGTGCAGACGACAATTTTAAATTTGATGAAAATGGCAGAAAGTTCTCAAAAAGGGTAGAAAACACTGTGGGAAAAGGAGAAATAGCTCGTTAAGAGCAATTTCTCCTTTTCCCACAGTGTTTTCAAAAGACTTGTACTGCAGACACGTGAAAACCAGGGCTTGTTTGGGAAAGGGTTAAAGAAATTCAAGCATCGCTTGGACAGATTCACTGGCTGTCATGACATAACTGAAATATTGGGGAAAATGTCGTTGAATACCAAATGGAGAAATTGCAAAACCGTGAAGAAAAAGAGAAAAATTGTTTGTGACAAGCAATCACTCCTTTGCACGCAATGTTGTCTACAAGATATAGGTCAAGAGTTGTCTTTCCCTTACAAATTTCTCAATTGCGCTATATATTTATCCCAACTTACCGAATACAGTAATAAATCATCTCGTTAGATACAAAAGGACTGTTTCAGCTTTTTTTTTTTGCAAAGAATATAATTCTAAGATCAATAGTAAGTTCTGTGCAGTCTGATCTTATGACCTACACGATCCCATACTGTGCGAGATATATATGACAGTTGAAAGGATTTTTTGGCTATGAAAGTTAACTGTAAGTAGCCAATTCTACATTTTTTTTAACTGTAAATAGGCTCTTTTAAAAATTAAACGACGAGAATCAACCTTTTTTTTTTTTGTACGTACCATCAACACAAAAACATTGGTACCCCGTTTCTGTGTCTTCACATATTGCATCATTTTTACACGGGGAACCAGCGCAGGAAGTGACAGCTTGTCCTCCGCTCGATGGGATCACTGAGTGTAAACATGAAAAGAATGTATAGATTATGATTTAATCATTGGGGCGCCGAATAAACACAACATAGATTTGAGCCATGTTCTGTGAAAAGGGGGCTTACTGCATTTGCAAAAAGTATCGACCCAGGTCAGCCTGCGCAGGCCGCGCAGGCTGACCTGGGCCGAAACTTTTTGCTTTTGGTCAATTTTCTACATGTCAAAGGACCATTCTACGTGCAGATCCAGTCTATTGTTAGTAAAAAAAAAACAGATTTTATGTGATGGCTTGCATGGTATAACTCATCATGGGGACGCACTAAGCGCCCTTTTAGCAATGCGTGGCTTATTTCTGTCTAGAAATAAGACTCAGGTACATGTATTTGCAATGTAAAGGTTGCTTTTGTCCAGAATGTCTCAGTAAAACTAAGGCTGTAAATCAAAGATCAGACTCTACGTTGTGTGCAGTCTGGTCATGACCTAAACCGGCTGCAAAGGCAAATGCAGTTGCGAAAGGCGCTTAAAGGGTTTTAGACTAGGTTGCCTGTGACGGACTGCCTGGTACCCCAGGAGTAATGAGGTCAAATCAAGACTGTTTTCCCGAGGCTGGAAGATAGCCGTTGTCATAGAATTAATTCCTCTCTACAAAAAAGGGAGAATACTGTGTTGCTACGCTTATGTGGAAAAGCAGGAATAGCACTGTAGTACTGGTTAACGAAACACCGGGGATTCTTTAAGTAGGTCTAAAGCAGTTCCTAAACGAAATGGGCCGTGAACCACTGTAAATTACTGAAAAGCAGAGGATGCGTCATCTCTCGAAAGAGAGGCACAGAGAGGGCTAGCAACATCGAAACACTTGCTGATATGTAAGACAAGGATAAATAAGTAAGACGTAAATAGAGAGTAAAAGAATCAAAACGGTTGCACGGTGAAACTTGGAGAGACAGACAGACAGACAGAATGACAGAGAGAGAAAGTGAGAAAGAGACGGACAGACAGACAGACAGAGACAGAGAGAGGCAGAGTCAGAAGCAGAGAGGGGGGAGGGATGGCCAGTGAAGGAGAAATAGAGAGCAAAAGACAGAGACACGTGGACATGCTTGCAGAGTAAATGAAAAGTAAAGAGAGACAGACCTTGGATAACTGCAGAGAGAAAGACGGACGGTGACGGAGAAAGAGAGACGTAACACTACAGACATGTACACAAAAGAGAGGCGAGAATCAGTCGAAATAACTAACATGAAATGACTACTTACATGTGAACAAAAGTACATGATAAATCAGCAAACAGTATAAATCCATGGGCATAATGTAACTTCATTTTTGATACATTTGCAAGCGCTCCATGAGCTGAATCATTCCACTTCCTGTCCGTCAGTTCATCCAAAATCACCTGTAATGCTTTGTAAACAGGTAGCTCAATGCATCTGCAAAAAGTATCGACCCATGTCAGCAATCCGCGCAGGCTAACATGGATCGAAACTTTTTACTATTGGCAAATTTTCTCCAAGTCTAAGGAACATCTAACTCGTGATGTCGCCGACTTTTAGACAAAGTGACAACGATTTGCTTGGTGTAATGCATTGCAAAGATGCTTTGAACCGTCTTTTCCTAGAGAGCAGCGCAGGGTCCGTATTCACCAACCATTCTTAAGAATGTTCTTAGACTTATTCTTCAGGATTTTCCAAGTTTGAAAGTAACACAACTTCTGATTGGCTAAACCAAATGGTTTCGCCAATCAGAAGTTGTGTTACTTTCAAATGTAGAAATTCTGGAGAATAAGACTGAGAACGTTCTTAAGAATGATTGGTGGATACAGGCCCAGGTGTTGGATAGAGGCAACATTTGAGTATCTAACAGACAAAAAAATATTCGACTTGTCCAAATTGAAAATTTTTTGCAGACGACAAATTAAATGTGGCTAAAGTCATGGCATTTGTCATCCAAAAGGTTTAAAAAAAAAAAGACATTGTGGAAAAAGAAGAAAATGCTGATGACCAGCACTTTCGTCTTTTCCATCAATGTTTTCAAAGGCTTCCTACTTTCGGTTTGTAAAAACACAGGGTATCTTGGTAAAATTTAATATTTGATTAATCACCAACATGGTATTTTCTTGAGCGGGGAGGCCACGATTGATTGATTGATTGTATGGTGTTTAACGCCGTTTTCAACATTATTTCAGTTATATCACGGCGGCCAGTGCACCTATCTATGCTTTCCTGGAGTTTCTTTTACCAGTACTCCGCACAATATTCTTTCCAAGCCACTGGCTGCTTTCCCACATAACCATCGTCGAAACAATGGTTAGCGGTGGGAGAAGAATGAATCCTGTCGCAATGACTATCATCAGTCCTCGGAAAGAAATTGGCCAAGCCGGGGATCGAACCAGCGACCTCCTGTTCTCAAGTGCTGTACGCTACCGACTGAGCCACGGGGGCTTGGCGGGTAGGCCACGAGTGGAATATTTAATTTTGGTATTCACAAATGAAATTAGTGTCGACCTTACATTTAATACGAATATTTTTCCCCTGTTTTCTATTTCTATCACGATTAAACTCTGCACCATACAACAAAATTTTAGTCCTGTCTAAATTGAAACCATTTGCAGACCACAGTTCCAAATGTTGCTCCATTCAAGATTTTTTTGTCTTTGATAGGACAGAAAACATTGTGGGAAAAGGAGAAAATGCTGGTTACCAGCATTTTCTCCTTTTCCCACAATGTTTTCAAAACACTTATTCACCTGGGTCGTTAAAACTCGAGATTGTGTGACAAAGGGTTAAAGCAGCCTACATTAAGTTTTAGCCTTCTAGTAATGCCGTACAAAAGCATCACGTGCATAACGACGAGAGTACGACATGGTCATTATATAAAATCCGAGGATAACTTAACCCTTAACCCTTTACTGCACAATGACGCCTTTTGACGCCCCTTGGAAAGAAGCCTTTTGAAAACATTGTGGGAAAAGGAGAAAATGCTGGTAACCAATGTTTTCTACCTTATCAAAGGAAAAGTTGCACCATTTGAGCCACATTGAAATTGTCGTCTGCAAATGCTTTCAGTTTGGACAAGGCTAAAATTTTGCCGTCTGGTAAAAGGTTAACAATTCCGACTTTAATGACCCTGAGCCGGAAGGCTTTTGAAAACATTCAGGAAAAAGGAGAAATTGCTAATAACCAGCATTTCCTCCTTTTTCCACAAGGTTTTCTATCCTATCATTTAAAAAAATCCATTATTTGAGCCAAGTTTGATTTGTCTTCTTGCAAATGCTTTGGATTTTGACGAGTCTATAATTTTGTGGGATGGTAAACGATTAAAGCACAACAAAGATACACTTTTATAGTCGAGGAAAAACGTCAAAATTCCCCAGAGCAGTAAATATACTAAAAAATATATAATCTTATAATTTTACTGTGCCGATGATAGCAATTTTAGATAAAAGCTGAAGCAGTGAGGATGGGATTTCACTATGAAAACTTTTATATATCCACTCATTCACTTGTATGAAGTTCCAATTTCGTTTTTTTTTTTTAAGTCACTTTGAACACTTCATCAGAGCAGAATAAATGCCAATAGATACTAGTATCTTACACTGCGTAAAAAACCAGGCCTGCTATCGGTGTTTAATCCTTCCATTATTAACACATTTGAAAGTGGTGAAAAGTTCTCTCATAGAGTAGAAGACATTGTAAGAAAATGAGGAAATGCTCGTTACCAGCATTTCCTACTTTGCCCACGGTGTTTTCGAACGCTTTCTCCCAGAAGGCCGTTAACACTTGATATTGCTTGGGTTAAACCTTTTACCAAGCTTCAGAATTTAGGCTCTTCCAAATTGTAAGCATTTGCAGTCGAAGAGTAGAGTGTCTCAGTTCAAATTATTTGTCCTTGACACGCTCCAAAAAATGCATAGGTGCACTGGCCACATTGACATAACAGCCTAACTGTTGAAAATGGCGTTTAAAACGAAAAAAGAAAAAAAAAAAAAAAAACTTTAATTCTTTATTTAAACAACTCAATGGATTGAAAAGGTATTTTAGTCCGAGATGGTCATGAAAATGTAAGTAAGTAAGTAAATAAGTAAAACATGATTCGACTGATTTCAACGTAGAAGAAAGAATTGGCTCTGTACTTGAGGGCAGTAAAGATTAAGATCAGACTGCATAGAACAGGCTGTCTGATACGGTGAGATTTTTCAGCGAAAAGAAATTTGAAATCCCAATAATTTATTTTACCATGAGCTAGAAATTTTCATTGAGTTTATTCAGCCGTTTCAGTGTTGCACTGGGCTGGTCTCTTTCAGCACCAACTATTTAAACTCGATCACTTTCGACGTCTGAAAAATACATTCCACTGATACTCTGAAAGATATTTATCTTAAAGGCTTGACTAACAAGCGGACGGTATAGATCTAAGATCATACTGCACGTTCTGTGCAGTATGATCTTTGATCTATGCCGTCCGCAAAAGCCCACGTTTTCGCCTATGGTGCTGAAATGGCTTATTCAGTGTGATATTTCACTGTATCACGGGAAACAAACACGCAAGTCAAAGCGAAAATTAACATGATTTCCATGGCGGGTGATTCGACAATGTCGATTACAACATAATGCTAAACTGGCATAACTATCCATCAGTTTCAGTTTTCAGTACTGCAGTTTAGCTTTGATAAAGTAAACAAGAAGCCAAATCAATTGGCCCATGGAATGCATTATAAATGAAATAGACGTTTTCAGAAGTAGAAAAGGTCAAAATATCGCAATTTAACTACTAATCTGACCAGAAAATCAAACAAACGAACGGACAGTGTAGATCCAAGATCCGACTGCACGGTCTGTGCACTCGGATCTTGATCTACAGTGTCCGCAAAATCGCCTGAAGTCTTGGTCACTGTTGAAAGGGTTAGAATAAATAATACATGGCATCTCGGCAAGGTGTTACCTTATTTACTGAATTATTGAACTTGATAAACTTTCTAGCCGATATGTGCGGCATCCTGTTGCCGCTGAATAAACTATTGGAGTGCTAAGCACAAGTAATGTTGCTGTTTAGGACAATGTAGATAAAGATCAGACTGCGCAGCACGTGCAGTCTGATCGTAGATTTACATTGTCCGCTCTTTTGTAGCACATTCTGGCCAAAACAGCATAGAGATAGCAACAGACATGGCAATAAAAAACTATGTTTGTCGTTATTCCTACTTGAAAAGGTCAATATCAGCGAGCTGTGGCCCTAAGGGATAAATTTTACCCCGGTCGTGAAGCTTTCGAAAGGAATAAAGCCACGAATCAAAATGGCCCTGACTACCAAAGCGAATGATATTGATTATATTGTGAAGCAGTTGCCAGACACCATTTTACGTCCATAATCAAACTCCGAGGTCCTGTCACTGGATTGGCCAACCAGATTTTGTATCAGTTTTGTCCATGTCATTACGAGCTCCTCATTTCATTGGTCAGTTGATTTATGCACAATAACAAAGAAAAGCTTGTTATTTCTCTAGCTTCTAGTCATGTCGGTGTTGCTATATATAGACTACGAGTACGAGAGTAATATTCAGTGAAAAGTGAATAGGTCAAGGTTAACATGCATATTTAACCAGGCTTAATGTCATCTCGCTGTTTTGATATGCGTGCAGAATGATTGTGGTCGATTTTCTCGGCAACAAATATTTCAGCTTTACTTTACTCACTTGAAATGATTCCATTCAACGAACCTCCGGTGATCTCGTTTATCAAATTCACTGGCTGTATTTTGATTGGTAATATTCACATACTCATCACATTTCTTCGCCGCATACAGACCGCTTTACTGGTCGTAAAATTCTGAGACTCCACTCAAAAAAGAGTACACGATTTACAATTTCCTATCAAAATCTTTCGTTATTCATTTTCGTTGACACTATGTATTTTTTTCCCCATGGGTTACGTCGTAGTGCAAGGATCTTCGTAACTTCGATGTTAAGGCATTGTGCTGCGATCTTCGTGGCTCATAGGTTACAAGGATGTGCAGGATCTTCGTGGCTCAGAAGTTACGTCGTTATCTGGGATCCTCGTTGCACAGAGGTTAGGTAGGAGTGCAGGGATCTTCATAGCTATGAGGTCGAGGCTTTATGCAGAGATCTTAGAGGATCGTAGGTCAAGGCATTGTGCAGGGATCCTCTTGTATGAGAGATTAAGGCATTGTGCAGGGGTCTTGGGGGCTCTGAGGTTACGTCGTATTGCACTCTCAGAGATTAGCCTTTATCCTGCTGAATAAATGAATTGAAACTTTCAAGTTGACAGTAAAAACCAGAATAATGCAATTTCAAACTTATTTTTGGGAGAAAAATGTCTCCTTATCGGACAGTGTAGATCCAAGATCAGACTGCACGTTCTGTTCTTGATCGACACTGTCCGCAGAGGTCAGTAAGTCGCGCTTAGCAGCCTAAGGGTTAATGCATTGTATAGGGAGCTCAGTGGCTTTTAGGTTGGAGCGCTGTGCAGGAATGTTAGTGGAGATTGCGTTGTTTAGGGATCTTATAGGCTCAAAGGTTATTGTAAAGTGTAGGAATCTTTGTGGCTCAAAGGTTGTGTTGTTGTGCAAATGTTGTTCATGGTTCAGTGGTTGTGTAACGATCTTTGTGTTTCATATATTAACCCTTTACCAAACGACAAAATTTTAGACTTGTCCAAATTGAAAGCATGTGCAGGCGATAAAATAAATGTGACTCAAAAACTGAAATTTGTCTTGGGAAGAGTAGAAAACATTGTGAGAAAAGGAGAAAATGCTGGTTACCAGCATTTTCTCCTTTTCCCACAATGTTTTCAAAAGGCTTCTTTTTCAGGGTCGTTAAAAGTCGGGATTGTGTGGTAAAGGGTTAAGATGTTCTACAGCGTACCTTCGTGGCACAGAGTATATAGCATTGTGTAAGGATCTTCGTGATTCAGAGTTTACGGTTTGCGTACAAATCTTCGCAACTCCTTGGTTTAGGCGTTGTGCATGGATTTACTTGGCTCAGGGGTTGGGGTGTTGAGGAGAGTAATTTTGTGACTAGAAGTATAGGGTGTTGTACAGGTGATCTTTGTGGTTCAGACTGACTGTATGGTGTTTAACGCCGTTTTCAACATTATTTCAGTTATATCACGGCGGCCAGTGCACCTATCCATGCTTTCCTGGATTTTTTTTTACCAGTACTCCGCACAATATTCTTTCCAAGCCACTGGCTGCTTTCCCACAAAGCCATTGTCGAAACAATGGTCAGCGATGGGAGAGAAATGAATTCTGTCGCAATGACTATCATCAATCCTCGGAAAGAAATTGGCTGAGCCGGGGATCGAACCAGCGACCTCATGTTCTCAGGTCCTGTACGCGACTGAGCTACGGGGCTCGGTCTTTGTGGTTCACAGGTCCAGGTGTAGTATAGAGGTTTTTCGTGGCTAAGGAATTACGGCGTTGTGTTTGGCCCTTGATGATTCAAAAGTAAAGGCATTGTGAAGGGATCCACGTCGGTCAGATGTCAAGGCCTTGTGCAGGGACCTTAACCCTTATCCTGCTGAATAAGTTAAATAAAACTTTCAGACCGATGGTAAAAAACCGAATAATGTTTTTATTTTTTTAACTTAATTGTCCACGTCTTTATGGTATTTGAGGGTCGTGGCCATCCCTCAATGCACCTTACAGATCGTTGTTAGTATTCTGTGTTAGTAATTGAACTTTAATACATGTGCAAACATAAGTCGTAATTACAGATTCCAGATTTTTTACTATTGTACTACTATATTGATATGACTACTAAAATATGAAGATTTTAACAATAATGACTAATAACAGGTTTATTTTTCTTATTGGTTACAGTTTTTTTTTTTTTTTAAATATGTGGACGAAAAAGCTTATTTTTATATATAAATGTGTAAAACAAAAAACCAAATTCTGTGAGAGTTGCGTGAGTGTGAAAGTGATTGTGTTGATAAAGTGTTACTTTGATCTTTGACCCGAATAATGTTATTTCAAACTTATTTTTGGGGGGAAAAATATCTCGTTATCGGACAGTGTGGGTCCAAGATCAGACTGCACGTTCTGTGCAGTCTGATCTTGATCCACACTGTCCGCAAAAGGCCATTAAGTCGCACTTAGCAGCGACTTAGGGTTAATTCTAGGGGGTTAATTCTAGGGTGTGGAATTTGCAATCAGGTAGCCCTGGTACGACTTCTGGCGCTAGCTGCATCGGCTCTTTAATGCTGATGAAACTCAATAAAGACATGAATGAGTTGTCGCCGTGATAAAAGTGAAATATTGCTGAAAGCGAAGTATTACACTATTTCAATAAACAAACCAAAAACTTAGCTCTGCCAGTGACAAATACATGAGCCATGCTCTGTGAAAAGGGGGTTAAATACATCTGCAAGAAGTACCCACCTAGGTCAGCCATAGTCTGGTATCCCGCCGTACTTCAAGAGTACGTCAGGCAAAGCGCAATAATGGCGGCCCCCTCGTTGGTAATATGCAGAGGAGACGGGATATTGTTACGCTATTTTACATGATCAAATCGGATCATAGGCTGAATTCAAAACAGATCTCTTGCAATATGGTAATGGCAGTTCGTTTTTCCACTTGTCGTTCTTATTTAGCAAGAAAAACTACATACAGGAAATGCTTTAAGTATCCGAAATGTCAATGGACCTATATAACGTCCGAAAACAGGGCTACTTTTAAAATGATTCATAGTCAAATTTATATTTAAACCATTCCCCAACAGTACGTTTTAGATTCTGTAATGTATTTTTTGTACAAAATTGATCTCATTTTATTCACTGATCAAACTGGATCACATGAAACTGGAGAAAACGGGAAAGCATGTAGTGGTCCGCTTGAGGACGCATAGGAGGCCGCCATTATTGCGCTTTGCCTGACCCTGTAACGTAGTGGTAGGGGTCATCAGGTAATCCAGACTAGGTCAACCAGCGAAGTCCGCGCAGGCTGATCTGGTCGAAACCTTTTGCTTTTGGTAAATTTTCTACATTGACTACTCTAACTTATGGTTCAGTCGGTTGTTAGACAAAATGTATATCATGAATAGTCATAATTATGATGACTTGCTTCACATAATGCTTCACGGATATGCATTAACCCTTTACCACACAATCCCGACTTTTAAAGACCCCAAGAAAGAAGCCTTTTGAAAACATTGTGGGAAAAGGAGAAAATGCTGGTAACCAGCATTTTCTCCTTTTCCCACAATGTTTTCTACCCTTCCAAAAGCATATTTCAGTTTTTAAGTCACATTTATTTTGTCGTCTGCAAATGCTTTCAATTTGGACTTGTCTAAAATATTGTTGTTTGGCAAAGAGTTAAACTTCCTTTTGCCAAAGCGCCGCTTATGTAAATATGCACCATGCTCTTTAAAAACCTTTCGTTATTGCTCAGTTTTCTGCATCTTCGCAAGCCAAGGATACTAAGGTAGTATCCTTGGCCGCTCGCCTCTTTAAAAATCGAAACTCCCGCTGCGCAAATTCATTGGATGCGATCAAAACCCATCGCGTCCAATCAAACCATCCGTAACAAGAAATCTTCCGCGAAACAGAAAAAATAATGGCGGCGCCCGTCAAAAACGAAAGTTGTCAAAAAAGAGTAGACGATTGATATTTAATGAGTTTTTATAGTTCATGATCAATTATGTGAAATATTAGGACGGGTTCCACAGCCAAATAATTGCGAATCATCGTATGTCTGATTAATTTCAGAAAATTGTGATGAATCCGAAAGCGCAGCCATATTTGATGCATAGCCTAACAAATTTTATTACGAGCATTTTGACTGGTCAGAAATAACATCAGCAAAGGTTACGCAACTCGTGATATTCGATAGGTGGCGCAGCGGGAGTTTCAATTTTTAAAGAGGCGAGCGGCCAAGGGTACGTAACGAACAAAGTGGAGTTAGTATCCTCGGCTTGCGAAGATGAGTTTTCTGCAAAGGACTATTCTAGCTCATGATTCAGTCCGTTGTTAGACAAAATGGATTTTATGGTTCCATAATTATGTGATCATTTTCTTTGTATCACAGATCACAGAGATACACTTAGCCCCCTTTTGCCAGAGCATGGCTCATATATATTGGAACTCTTCTGACGGCCGAAATACACGCCACTGTGAAACTTTGGAAGACTGTAAGCGTATAGGCTGGACCTAATGAGCCGAAGATATAGATAGAAGATCAGATCAGATCAGACAGCACATTCTATGCAGTCTGATCTTGATCAAAGCCGTCTGCAAAAGCCACTACTTCCGGCTATGGCGCCTGAAACAGTTAAGGGTATAGTTGTACACATCTTGGCATCATGTGCATACAGGAGTCATATACTTAAATAGTTAAGATGTCGCTGTAAAGATGACCAAAGTGCAGCTTAGACACTGGTCGATCTTAATTTAAAATCATTGCATGTAACCTTATATACAACATGGTAATCGAGACAAAACGGTCTATTCCGTATCGCCCTGATTTTTTCGAATAAAACACAGTCGTGTGCAAAAAGTATAAAGTGGCTGGAGAGAAGGAACCTTCATTGAAGTTCACCTTCTCAGTGTAACTGTCGATTTAAACATGTATTCTGATGAATAGCATTCAATTATGGAGCTAATTACGTTCATAATATAAACAAGACAAATTTTTGATACAATGCATCAAAGAAGCCGGCAATTTTTTTGTTACCATCAATGAGAAAGGTGCTTTAGGAATAAATCGCTTATCAGAAGTTGTGTTACTTTTAAATTAAAAATTCTGGAGAATAAGACTAAGAATGTTCTTAAGAATGGTTGGTGAATACAGACCCAGTAGAAAATTTTACCGACTGCAACAATTTGAGGGCTAATTAAGATTTTTTTTTTTTCTGTGAATCCTATTTTTTGTTTAACTCTTTACCAAACGACAAACTTTTAGACTAGTTCAAATGAAAAGCATTTGCAGACGACAAAGTAGATGTGGCTCAAAAATTGAAATTTGTTTTGGAAAGGATAGAAAACATTGTGGGAAAAGGAGAAAATGCTGGTTACCAGTATTTTCTCCTTTTCCCACAATGTTTTCACAATGCCTCTTTCTCAGGGTCGTTAAACTACGGGATTGTGTGGTAAAGAGGTAAACACTAATATAAACTTCACTTTTTTTCCTGCATGCATTCGGAAAGAGGACAGTTACATTCAGTAAACAGGAACGGTGCAATTTTGCTCTTCAGATAAAAGCATGGTCATTTTGGATTAGGTATTTTCTCTATTTTGACAAGATCAAAATACTGTATCATTCTTACATGAATATGATCCTACATACCGCAGTCAGACCTCCAGGTAAGAGGGAGTGATAGTATTCTAAATCCATTATTTCCCTTCCAAACCCTATGTTGTGGGTACTCATTAGAATCGTCTCGATGAGACGATTCTAATGAGTGCCCATAACATGGGGTTTAGTGGAGATTGATTAATATTTTCAATTTTGAAATCAAAATCACTCCCTCTATCTGGAGCTCTGCCGTAGGTGATGCATATTATTGCATGATCACTTGACATTCCAACAAGCCTTCACGAAATTTTAGCCAAAAGCTAAAAAACCTTTACCAGACAATTACATGTTCTAATTAATGACCCTGAAGAAAAAGCCTTCTGAAACCATTGCGAGAAAAGTATAAAATGCTTGTCACAAGCATTTTCTCCTTTTCCACAATGGTTTCTATCATTTCAGAGCCAAATCTCATCATTATAACCAAATCTAATTTGTCGTCTGCAACTGCTTTGAATTTGGACAATACTGTCCAAAATTTTAGCCCTGTCCAAGTTGAAAGCATTTGCAGACGACAATTTCTATGTGGCTAAAATGATTGCAATGGTTCTGAAAGGTTAGAAAACATTGTGGGAAAAGGAGAAAATGCTGGTTACCAGCATTTTCTCCTTTTCCAACAATGTTTTCAAAAGGCTTCTTTCTCAGGGTCGTTAAAAGTCGGGATTATGTGGTAAAGATTTAATCCTTCACTAAACAATTATATGTTCTAGTGACCCTGAAGAAAAAAGCTTCTGCAACCATTGCAATAAAAGTATAAAATGCTTATCACAAGCATTTCTTCCTTTTCCTACAATGCTTTCTACCATTTTAGAGACAAATCTCATCATTATAACCAAATTGGATTTGTCGTCTGCAACTGCTTGAATTTGGACAAGTTCTAAATTCTGTTGTAGGGTACAGAGTTAAGAGGCTAACTAGTCCATTGAAGAAGTACCATCAATTTGTTTTTCATTTGCTTCTCGCTTTATTTCTTGATTCTTAGTCAGCTATTGCCTTACTAAATTGAGCAATAAAATATTTTCAAGTTTGGTTTGACTATGAAAATCTGAATAGCCCCCTTACAATGTAATAGTTGAACATGTAAATGAGCCATGCTCTGGCAAAAGGGGGTTTAATGCATCTCCGTGATCCATAATACCAAGCAAGCCATCACATAATTAAGGTTCAACAATACATGTAGCCTCTTTTTTAATACAATCAACTTAATCATCAGGTAGACTGGTCCTTAAATATACAGAAAATTTACCAATAGCGAAGAGTTTCAGCCCAGGTCAGCCTGCACAGTCCAAGCGGGCTGACTTGGGTTGATACTTTTCCCAGATTCATTAAGACCCTTTTTCACAGAGCATGGCTCAAGTGCAATGATGTACAACATCAGTCAAAAGCTGTCGAGGGTCATTTATAACCAGGTGCAAAACCCAAGTTTGGCTGGAGCCCTAAAGCCACAAAAATAAGTGCAATACCCTTCAACGCTACATCAAAAGTTCCATTACATTTCCTTTCCAGCCTTACTTTAGACCTTTGAAAGGGTAGAAAACATTGTATGAAAAGGAGAAAACGATGGTAATCAGCATTTTGTCCTCCTGCAACTACGTTTCAATAGTCTTCTTCCTCAGGGTTATTAAAACATATGAGACATGCTCTGGCAAAAGGGGACTTAATGTATCTCTGTCATCCATAATTCAAGCAAGTCATCACATATTTATGGATCCATAAAATCCATTTTGTCTAGCAACCAACTGAAACGTGAGGTACACTGGTTTTCGACATGCAGAAAAATTACCAAAGCAGAAAGTGTCGGTCCAAGTTAGCCTGCGTGGACTGTGCAGGCTAACCTGGGCCAATATTTTCTGCAAATGCATCAAGCCCCCTTTTCACAGAGCATGACTCATAAATAAATGCCCAAGGATTTAGTGTGTCTCAATTGTGTTCTGAGTATGCAAGGCTTGTCACAACAAAGGTACATTCTTACAAAAAGTTATTACAAAAAGTTTCCAATTGTAAACACACCTACAAACTCTCCTGCTAAAATACAATATATTGCACACAGATAAAAATAGACACAGTGGAACAAAAAATCTGAGAAATCTTTAGAAATAAGAGTTCAAATACAAAATCTGTAGTTTTCATGCTCGCAATTTATGTGAACAGCACAAGGGAAAAAAAAGCGTAATATTGCGCTAATCTACTAGCTTTAAACTGGTCCCTTGTTGTATCGTGTATTACACGTGTAGTAGTATCAGGGGAGGTAACCAGTCTATACTAGTTTAAGAAGAGTTACGCTGCCTGTGGGGTCAATCATTAATCAGTTATTAAATAAATATCTATAAATACGAAATCTTTACTTTTCATGCTCGAAATTCATCTCAACAGTACATACAAAAAAATGCATAATTTTGAGCTTAATAGCAACATACTATTAAAAGTATTTGAGTGAATATGTCGGAAAAGTTGTGCAATGATGTATCCCAAAACTCCCCATGTGCATAAAAAAAAAAGCATTCCTATTGGAAGCCGGCTTCAAGAGCCGGCTTCCAATTACGTCCGTCCGAAGTGGGATGTGTCTTTTTTTACCTTGATTACCATGTTGTTTATTGGAGAGGTCATCAGACCTCTCCAACAGTGATGAGTTTAAAAGGCAGACTGTCTCAGATATTGCTGTCTAAATCCAGTCTTTTTGCGAAATTGTTCTGATACACAGTCTGTTTCGTCATGGTTTTATAAATAAACCGAAATCAAGAAACTGAAATAGGAAATAGACGTTGTTTGTGTTTTCGTATGACGGATTACTGAAAAAACTTGAATGTCATATTGATTTGATTGAAAATCACCTCTCCAATAATTGTAATTTTCATTAAGCAAATAAATGTAAGCAAAGAGAAGGGGAAAAAAATCGTTGAAAAAAAGAGAGAAAGAACACCGCGGGAAAAGATCACACAACTTGAAAACGCGGGAAGGAGGTCA
This sequence comes from Tridacna gigas, assembly GCA_945859785.2. Classification (NCBI taxonomy): domain Eukaryota; kingdom Metazoa; phylum Mollusca; class Bivalvia; order Cardiida; family Cardiidae; genus Tridacna; species Tridacna gigas. The sequence goes on from OX244028.2 coordinate 107,729,192, forward strand.
CGTGGCTGTCATTGGAGAGGTCATCAGACCTCTCCAACAGTGGTGAGTTTAAAACGCAGACTGCCACAGAATTCGCTGTCTAAATCCATTTTTCTTGCGAAATTAGTATGGTACACAGTCTGTTTCGTCATGGTTTTGTAAATAAAGCGAAATCAAAAAACCGAAATAAGAAATAGACGTGGTTCTATTTTTAGGAATGACAGACAACTCGCCCCAAAGACAACTCGCCAAAAAGACAACTCGCCCCACAAAAAAATCGTCCGAAGACAACTCGCCCCACATTGTGAAGACAAGTCACCCCAAACTGAAGACAACTCGCCCACGCAGACGACAACTCGTCAAAAGTTTATGAAACATGGGCTAGTTCACAGAATTTGAATAGTCGCGCCCACGTTAAAAAAAAAATCCTAAAATCAAGCAAAATTTTCGTCCTGAGCATAAACTCCTTACATATTGGTTCTCAACTCATGAAAACAACAACTTTTTTTATGCTAATCTATTACAATACAGGTAATTAACTGAAATACAAAAGTAATTATCTAGGATTAAGAGACATTATTTAAATGGCTTATCGTCAAAATTTTATGTACCTATAGATCTTCCAGATAAAAGCAATCATGAATAACTTAAGTATCATCAAACTAACGACTGGTAGGTCAGTTTATCCATCTGTTTTTTCTTTGTGTCTAACGATCGATGTGACTGATTGATTGATTGAAAAGAACGGGTATATGTTAACAGTATACCGGTAATAGAAAATTCATTCCATGAACTGAATATGTCAGGGATGTCAAACTGGTCAAGTCAGCATCATTTATGCTAACTTCAAACTTCAATGTTCACTTGGTGTAAACGAAAGAATGTAATCTTCATTCACTTAAACAAAAGACAGAAGAGAAAGATATATAGATAAAAAAGAAAGAAAGAAGGTCGATAAAAATCATAACAGTTTACACAGGTCTCGGTTTTATAAATACGTTCATGTGATAGTAATAAGAGCGGGGCGAGTTGTCTTATATGTGGGGCGAGTTGTCTCATAACTTGGTCTTCTGAAGGTGAGTCGAGTTGCCTTGTGGCGAGTTTTTTTGGGGCGAGTTTTTTTGGGGGCGAGTTATCTTTGGGGCTAGTTGTCCTGCACCCACTTTTAGATATGACGAATTTCAGAAAAGATTTGTTACATTAATTAGCCATGATTACAAATGACCTCTCAAATAACTTTAATTCTTCATTAAGCAAATAAATCTAAGCAGAAGAAAAAGTATGAAGAATTTTGTTAAAAAAGAGAAAGAAGACCGCTGGACAAGATCATGCGACTTGAGAAGGCGGAAAGAAGATCAAATGACCGTCATGTAAAGCAAAAGAGGTTTCAACGCGGCGGCTGTTTTACACGTTTGTTTATAATGTACCTAAATATATTGAAATTAAAGGCCAATAAATTATTTGAAAACACTGACGCTGACCTCTCCTGGCTTCTTTTTGAAAGAAGCCAACTTGTGTAATGCATAAGTGGCATTAACACAGCGGAAGTTATTTAATGTATTACTTGTTTGTCACAAGTACCAAAATATACTGAAATCAAAAGCCAATAAACTGTTTGAAAACATTGATGCTAACCTCTCCTGGCTTCTTCTTTAAAGAAGCCAACTTGTTAAGTTACATGCAACGATCTTAAATTAAGATCGGGCGCCAGTGAGTTTGGATCGTTGTTAAACACGAAATATGCACACCAAATTTCTAGGCATAACTACACTCGTCACAACTCGGCCGATTCCGTACCTACATCTAACCTCGTCTGTATAAAGGAGGCTTCCATTTTGAACTATCGATCACATGATCTTAAACATGGCGGCGCCCCTGTAGATCGCTTAGCAACGACATGAACAACCACGGTGAAGTTAATCACTTCCATCGATCTGTCGATAAACCACGCTAAAAATTGAATGTACAAACTGTTTGCCGACTGAAATATTCTTAGAAAGATAACGACAGAAAATTTACTCATGTTTTCTTTTTTAAGAGGAGCCTTACAATTTCAATAACGGTAAAGGGGCGTGCTTCCGGAGATGTGCGAAAAGTACCGTGCAGGTGCACAACAAGCTACGTGATACAGCCGAGGGATTTGATCACCAGATCACCCGAGGTATGCCGAATGGGCATAGGTATACACATGACGACAAAATGTACAGGCCAGGGCCATATACTTGACGAACTTCAAACATTAGTAACCTCCAGACAGATGTGCCCCTGAAGTAGGTATGCCACTGTGTCACAAGAAAAATATACCCGAAGGAAAGAAGAATGTCCGATCTGAATACCTGAAAAAGGGACATTGCTTTTAACAAGCCGTTGTTCCTTTTTTCCCATTACTTTCATTGGCTGCTAGCTACAGGGGCCTAAAAGCTGAATGGGCATGCCATGGAGTACCGTGACCATTTTACTAGATCAACAACGTACACCTGTGCAGTCTGGTATTGTGACAAAATCCCGATCGGCGGTATTTCAGTTAATGATATACATTGATGATTTTATCCTTTACCACACAATCCAAAGTTTCAACGATCGTAATGAAAAGGACTTTGGAAAACATTACGGAAAACAGAGAAAATGCGGGTAACCAGCATTTTCTCCTTTTCCCACAGTGTTTTCCACACTTCCAGACGATTTGTCGTCTGCAAATGCTTTTCAGTTTGGATCAGTCTAAAATTGGTCGTTTGTTAGAGAATGAAATTATGATTATTTTGTATTATGGCTTGCATAGTTACCTCTCTTCAATCAATGCAAATAAGATTGGCAAAATAAAGAATTAGAGTGCTCGTGTATGTAAATTAGCTGAGGCATCTACGCCTTTGTTATTGAGAGTGTGGGTTAGAACCTCATGACTGGCCATCTAAAATTACTGTCTTTCGGATGAGACGTTAAACCGAAGTGCCGTGTGACGGTGCCACACACCGAGCACGTTAAAAAACCAGGCGTCACTTAGGATGGGTTTAGTCCTGTGTCTCCCGTATCAAAACTAACAAACTTCAGGGGCGTTGCCCATATGGGCAACCGGTGGCGACGATAAATAAACGCAAATTCAATCATTCTTTTCTACTGAAATGTGGGATGACTCAATCTTTTCGTGTGCAATTGGAGCCCGAGCTTGACCATTTCTTTGTATTTGTCAGGTTTGTGTCTTTTGCTTTTGTTGTGTCATGCTGGTTGTTTAAATTTGTTAAAGTCTACATACGACTCGTTGTAATGATAAACGTTACTCTTCGTTGAAATACTTTAACTCTATAGTAATAAGGCAGTCGTTACTGTTTCTTTTCCTCCTCCCTCATCAAGACCGAATATAAAGCATATACTCTGTCAGATCTTCACAAGTATTTACAGCATTAAAAGCGATATATAAACAATATATACATTTCTAGTATCAGTCTTCTAAGGACCATTTTCAAAGTTTACGCCGGACTTTCGCATTTTAAGACTGACCGAGGTTCTTTCTTCTTCTCGTGGGATATTTGCCATTGTCCTAGGTGAACTGTCTGTCGGATCAGTGGACACGTGATCTGTAGAGAGAAGGGCAGTGTCTGTTATGTCAAGTATGCTATGTTTTCGAAATCTCTTGGTAGACTTCGGGTAAAATTCGTCAGGATGAATGTCTCCGAAAATGTGTCTCATAAACTGACCCTGTTTTATATCAACAGTGTCATCTGATGCCCGTAGTCCTATATTACTTTGGCCGCCATTTTGTGTCTTCAAACTTGACAGCAGCGGGAAGTACGAGAAGGTGTGTGGATGCCGCAGCTTTTCCATCGGGTCAAACTCGTCATCGCTTTCCATTGCAGACCTGAGTCGAGCTTCTCGGAGCGCTTTTATGTACGCAATTTTATGCAAATTAGGATCAACAAGGGGAAAAGGTTTTGCATTACGATATCGGAGCATGGCGGATCGGGTCACGTACCGTGTTTCGTAGTCGTCTTCGTCGCTAGACCAATACCGACCGTCGTCTTCGTAAATTATCGACTCAAGATCCATGTAGTCTTCATCTGAGACGCTTTTACCTTTACTTTTAACCCTTTCTATTGCCTTATTTAGCATCTGTTGTCGGGATCGATTTGAAACGGAACTGGGACTGCGCATGCTCGTCCCAGCAGCCTCGTTTTGAGAGATAGACGATTCACGTGATCTTCTTGCGTTACCATAGATAATTTCTTTCCCACAAATCAAACATGTTGATTTCATAAAACTGCTTTCCCTCGTGTCTGAAGGACAGCGACAGAAACTCTTCCGACTAGACGAGGAGAGGGTTGGCCGTACACGGTGTCGGCTTGACTTCGCTGACCGAGCCTCAGTGAATCGTAATGAAGTGTCGTCACTCAGGCTTTCAAGATAGTCGCCGTCAATAGATTCTTCAATCAATACATTGCCGCTAGCGCCTTGGCGTTCAAGCTCTCGGCGCTCAGCCTCTTTCCTAGCCTGTTCTTCTCTTTCTAGTTGCAGTCTCTCTTCTACAGACGGTGTTGGCGGTATTTCAAAACCAGGATCGGGGACCGAGTCGTCGTCACTACGATGATGATATCTTAAGTGACCTGAAAATTATAATATAAAAAGACAATTGAGCGGCGCTCTGGCGACAAGGGGGCTTAATGCATCTTCGTGACGCATAATACCAAAAAGTCATCATAAAATTATTGATATATAAAATCCATTCAGTTTAAATTTTGACTGACCTTGCAGGTAAAATAGTCCTTGGATATGCATAACATTTACAAAGATCAAAAAGGATCGGCCCATGGCAGCCTGCGCGGACTGCGCAGGCTGACATGGGTCGATACTGTTTGCAAAAACATAAAGCCACTTTTTCACAGAGCATAAGAAGGAAGGAAGGAAGCAAGCAAGCAAGCAACAAAGCAATCAAGCAACCAAGCAATTTTACAATCTCTCTTGAGCGGGACAGATTTTAAACCGGTTTTGACAAGATTTATTCCTCATTCACATCTCACATTCTTTCAACCGTTTGATCATGTCGGAAAGTAGTCGGTATCTAAGAAACAATGTTTTGCTATGTGCTCATTAGTAAAGAGCCTCAAGGAAGGAATCGATAAAAAGGTACACTGGCGGCCGAGACATAACTGATTTACTGTTGAAAAAGTCATTTACAGAAACCACAATCTTTTCTACCGTTGGCAAAAACAAATTTCAATTTTATTTTATTTTTCTAAATGCTTTCAGTTTGGACTGGCCTAAAATTTTGTCGTTTGGTAAAAAGTTTAAAGTGACTTTCAGTTTTAAGTTTCAAGATAAGCCATCTGATTGGCTTGGACTCTCTTTCTCAACCAACTAGATAGGGAGTCTTAAAATCCAACATTTCAATTGGAATCTGAAAACTTAGTGAATACGGACGCTGACGAAATACGTCACAAGGTCCATCATGACAATCATACGAACCTGACCCAAGTCTGTCTGTATCAGTCTCCGTATCTGTCCCATAATGCCTTTCACTCCTGCGAGCACCTGTTGCTCGTTTCTGACTGTTGCCATGACGACCACCATCCAATAGAAAGACCTCTTTTATTAAAGGTTCAGCTGAGTACACTGATCCAAGCCCGTCCGATTTGTTAATATAGGGCGTCGTTATAGTGTTATTGTCTTTGGTAGCTCCACCCACTGTTGTCGCATCGATGTCTTTATCTGAGGTTATTGTTTGTTTTTCAGTGACTCCGGGCGTTGTCGAAAAATCGCTTTTTTCATCATCACTTTTTGAAGCATCATCTTCCTGCGCTGTCGGAATTATTGTGACACGATCCGTCTCAACATTTGAAAATGTGTTAATTTCTCGTGCTGATGACGCTGTTTTTGTAAGTCCAGAGCGTCTAGATTTAGTCCCAGATGATCGAAGCTCAATCGAGCTGAACGTTTTGGCTCGAAATGGCGTATCGATTTTAGAGACAGATCTTAACTCAGGCTTTCCCTTGCTTTCTGAAATAGTTTCAGTCTTAAGCGACGATGCTATTGGCGGAAACCGGCTGGTTCTTGAACTGTACTTGACAGATGGTGTTCCTTTCACAGGGTCGGATTTTACTGGTTCCCGACTCGATACTATCGTCTTTTCTCTACGAGGTGACTTTCCTGATTTCGCGGAATCTGTTTCGTGTTTTATTTTAACGCTGATAGAAGGTGCTACCGTCTCTGTTACAGTGGAGGTCTCATTTCGGTTCAAATCGATTTTGATTGCTCCCCCAACGAATGTAGATTGTGGAGCTTGCGGGAAATGTTCACAGGCGTGAAAGAAACCTCTCTGGAAGAGGTAACTGTTCTGGTTCCGGAAGATACCGCTCGGGTCCAATCGGCTGCACACGTAGCAAAATCCTTGTGGTAGGACTTTCTTTCGTAGCTGAAAGATAAATAAGGAGCATTGACTGATGTGTTTATTGCTGCATTTAACTGTTAACCCTTTACCGCACAATGACGCCTTTTAACGCCCCTGGGAAAGAGGCCTTTTGAAAACATTGTGGGAAAAGGAGAAAATGCTGGTAACCAGCATTTTCTCCTTTGCCCACAATATTTTCTATCCTGTCAAAGAAAAATTGCACCATTTGTGCCACATTGAAATCGTCGTCTGCAAATGCTCTCAATTGGACAAGGCTAAAATTTTGTCGTCTGGTAAAGGGTTAAGGCACATGAGCCACGCACTTACAAAAGGGGGTTTAATGCATCTCCGGGATGCATTATACTGTGCAAGTTGTTAGGTAATTATGGATCCATAAAATCTATTTTGTCTAACAATCCACAGGACCAGGAGGTAGACTCGTCCGTTGACATGCAGAAAATTGACCAGTAGCAAAACGTTTTGATCCGGGTCAGCCTGCGCGTAGTTCGTACATTAACCCTTTCCCAAACAAGCCCTGGTTTTCACGTGTCTGCAGTGCAAGTTTTTTGAAAACACTGTGGGAAAAGGAGAAATTGCTCGTAACGAGCAATTTCTCCTTTTCCCACAGCGTTTTCTACCCTTTTTGAGACCTTTCTGCCATTTTCATCAAATTTAAAATTGTCGTCTACAAACTCTTTCAATTTGGACCAGTCAAAAATTTGTCGTTTGGGAAAGGGTTAACTGTTAAGGCACATGAGCCGCTTTCTGGCAAAAGGGGGTTTAATGCATCTCCGTGTAGCATCATGTTAAGCAAGTTATTATTTAATTATGACATCATAAAATCCGTTTTGTGTAACAACGTACTGAATCATGTTGTCGACTGATCCTTTGACATGCAGAAAATTGAGCAATAGCAAAGGTTTTGATCCAGGTCAGCCTGCGTGTTCTGGATCGATACCTTTTTACAAATGCATTAAACCCCCTTTTCACAGTGCATGTCTCCAATAGTATGTAAAGATATACAGGTAAGAGTTAATATATTTTTTTTTCGATTAATGTGAAATATTCCCTACACTTTATGAAAAGCATGATCATATTACTCTCCATTTTAATGTTTTCCTTTTGGTATACATTAAATACAAGAAGGAAAACATTCAATGAAGATGTGTATATCTTAATTCAGAGAGATATAATGTCAGATCCCTGATGCTTTCATAATAAATCAATTGAACCATGCTCTTTGAAAAGGGGGTTTAAAGTATATATATATATATATATAAAAGAAGTATACCGGAACAAGAAAGTATAAAATAAAAGAGAAATAACACTACAATTTGTCTTTTAACGTGCCAACCGGTTTCGCTTTAAAAAGCTCATCAGGGTTTCATTAAAGCGTTGCCCTGATGATCTTTTTAAAGCGAAACCGGTTGGCACGTTAAAAGACAAATTGTAGTGTTATTTCTCTTTTAATATATATATATATATATATATATATATATATATATATATATATATCACATGGGAGAATATAAGAATAAGATTTATTGCCGACCGGTTTCTTCCATTAAGGAATCATCAGGGCAATCTCTGCCCTGATGATCTGGTGATTCCTTAATGGAAGAAACCGGTCGGCAATAAATCTTATTCTTATATTCTCCCATGTGATGTTATTCTTGTTTTTTTTTTATGTATTATCCTTGAACCGGTGCCAGTTAAACTTTTCATATATATATATATATATATATCGACTCATGTCAACTTGCTCAGTCCGCACAGGCTGACATAGGTCCGAACTGTTTTTCTTTTTTTGTTTTGTGTATGTCAATAGACCATTCTACCTATGATTCAGTCAGTTGTTAGATAAAATTTATTTCTTGCATCTAAAATGATATGATGTCTTGCTTGGTTGATTGATTGATTGTATGGTGTTTAACGCCGTTTTCAACATTATTTCAGTTATATCGCGGCGGCCAGTGCACCTATCCATGCTTTCCTGGAATTTCTTTTACCAGTACTCTGCACAATATTCTTTCCAAGCCACTGGCTGCTTTTGTCTTGCTTGGTATATCAGAATGATGCATTAAACCCCATTTTGCCACAGCATGGCTCAACTGTAGTTAGATTAAAAAAAAAACGAATAAAGACAAAAGCGCCAATATTCAATTCAGTTACTCTTTGACCTACTCGTTGCTTAACCCTTTCCCAAACGACAAATTTTGGACTAGTCCAAATTGAAAGAGTTTGCAGACGACATTTTTGAATTTGATGAAAATGGCAGAAAGGTCTCAAAACAGGTAGAAAACACTATGGGAAAAGGAGAAATTGCTCATGAGCAATTTCTCCTTTTCCCACAGTGTTTTCAAAAGACTTGTACTGCAGACACGTGAAAACCAGGGCTTGTTTGGGAAAGGGTTAAGTCACGGCAGAAAGGGCATGGGGGAACAAGCAGACTTCCTTTATTTAACTCTTTACCAAACGACAAAATTTTAGACTTGTCCAAATTGAAAGCATTTGCAAGCAACAAATTAAAAGTGACTCAAAAATTGAAATTTGTTATGGGAAGGCTAGAAAACATTGTGGGAAAAGGAGAAAATGTTGGTTCTCCTTTTCCCTCAATGTTTTCAAAAGCTTTCTTTCCACGGATCGTTACCGATCCACGTAGCTCAGTCGGTAGCGGACAGGACTTGAGAACAGGAGTTCGCTGGTTCGATGCCCGGCTTGGCCAATTTCTTTCCGAGGATTGATGATAGTCACTGCGACAGGATTCATTCCTCTCCCAACACTGACCAATGGTCCCACCACTGACCATTGTTTCGACAATGGCTATGTGGGAAAGCAGCCAGTGGCTTGGAAAGAATATTGTGCGGAGTACTGGTAAAAGAAATTCCAGGAAAAGCATGAATAGGTGCACTGGCCGCCGCGATATAACTGAAATAATGTTGAAAATGGCGTTAAACACCATACAATCAATCAATCAATCAATCCAAGGATCGTTAAAAGTCGGGATTATGTGGTAAAGGGTTAAGAATTCTTGAATATTTGTTTTTATGAAGTCAGTACTTTTATACTAGGCAATGCTTCTCAAATTATCGGTCGAAGGAGAAAGTCGGCCTGTCATACTGACCCTTTAACCTGCTCTACAACTAAACTGAAACTTTCAAGTCAATAGTAAAGACCTCAATATTGCTATTTTTCAATGTTATTTTGGAAGGGAAAATATCTCCTTATCGGACCGTGTAGATCAAAGATCAGACTGCACTTTTTGTGCAGTCTGATCTTGATCTAAAATGTCTGTTAAAAGTCCTTGAGTCGCGCTCAGCAACGTAAGGGTTAACCCTTTACCACACATATTCCGAATTTTAACGACCCTGAGAAAGAAGGCCTTTTGAAAACATAGTGGGAAAAGGAGAAAATGCTGGTAACCAGCATTTTCTCATTTTCCCACAACGTTTTCTACTATTTTCAGAGACAAATGCAATCATTTTAGCCACATTTAATTTGTCGTCTGCAAATGCTTTCAGTTTGGACCAGTCCCGAAATATTGTCGTTTGGTAAAGAGTTAAAAGCTGGTTTTATTCACCGTTGGATTTTCGTAGCAAAATTTGGACGAATGGTATCGCGTCTTCCACTGTTTTATTCCCAGCCTTTTATTGTGACCCAAATCAATTGTTTTGTTTAAACTGAAGATCTAAAGATATTAGATGTAATTAATCAAATAAAGTCAGATACAACCACACCCATCTATATATTTTTCTATTTATTTGATTTTTACCCTTTACCAAACAATCTCGTGTTTTAAAAGCCCAGCAGTAAAAGCTTTTGAAAACATTGTGAGCAAAGGCGAAAATGCTGGAAACTAGCACAATGTTCCCCCACAATATTTTCTGCTCTTTTAAGGACGACTAGCATTATCTAATCAACATTTAAACGTCCGTATGTAAATGCTTCCAATTTGTGAAATTTTGCCGTCGGCTAACAAAAAACAATTTTTAGTGTAAAACTGGCCCATGAAAGCCTGATGCAGACGACAAGTTATAGTGGCTAACATAATGGTATATTGTCTTCGTACAGGTAGAAAACATTATGTAAAACAGTGAGAAAATGCTGGTAATCAGCATTCCCCCCCCCCCCCCTTTTTTTTTTTCCACAGCGCTTTCAAAGGCATTCTTTCTCAGAGACGTTAAAACATGGGATCGTTTGGTAAAAGGCTGAATCAAAAAATTGATATAGTCGAAGGAAATAAATGTATGAGCCATGCTCTGTGAAAAGGGGTTTCAATGCAACTGCAAAAAGTATCGACCCATGTCAGCCTGCGCAGTCCGCGCAGGCTGACATGGGTCGAAACTTTTTGCTACTTTAAAATTTTCCCTGCATGTCCAAGGACCATTGTGCGTCACGACTCAGTCGGGTTGTTAGACAAAACAAATTTTATAGATTCATAATTTTTCACGATTTTGTAGATATAATGGATCACGGAGATGTATTTAACCCCCTTTTGCCAAAGGGCCGCTCATATTGTTTTCTAACGATGTAGAAAGACAAGCCGCAGGCAAATCATTCCTCATGCAATAGCTGCAGATCTTAAAAACAACTGTCGAATTATTAAATGCAGTGGTTTGAGAAATCATATCAACCCTTTAAGTGCTGCATCAATCGGAAACGAAACTTTCCACGCAGTAGTAATTAATTAACCAAAATATTGCGATTCCAAAGTTGATTTCACCGGATAGAAACCACCGTATCGGACAGTGTAGATCCAAGATCAGACTGCACATTCTGTGCAGTCTGATCTTGATCTACACTGTCCGCAAAAGGTCAGTGAGTCGCGCTTAGCAGCTTAAGGTTAATAAAGTAAAAGATTGCATTGCCTCTCGTAACGCAAGTATAAATTTCAATGTTAAATAGCCCACGTGTCAAATTGCGATTTATTTATCCGATAAGCGCAGATTTACAACAATTCGATTGTCTTAAATTGTACAAATGATTTTACGGTAGCACTTGATATGTTTTGTTGAGTGTTGTGTTTTATGGTTTTGATCCTTTACATTGTAAATACAGCTTTTCATGCCTTGATTTTTTTTACATCTTCGGTAAAACATTGTGGGAAAAGGAGCGACCTCTTCACTTGTTGTAAGCTATTGCTCTTTTTATATATATATATATATATATATATATATATATATATATATATATATATATGTGTGTGTGTGTGTGTGTGTGTGTGTGTGTGTGTGTGTGTGTGTGTATATTTTTTTAATTCATTTTTTTTTTCAGATATTCAGATAATTAAAAACAAAGGAAAAAAAAAAAAAAAAAAAGATAGATGTACATTTTTTCCTACGAATAATGTTATTTTCCTAGTATTCTTGCACTCAGTGAGTACAGCTTACACAAATTAATGGGTAGAAATTATTTGCTATTGTAAACTGTAAGTTTCTCGGTAAAAACGGCTTATACAAAAAACGGCTTTAAAATTTCAATATCTGCATCTTTAGTAATGCCTGAGACTGTCCATTACATTTGAGCCATGCTCTGTGAAAAGGGGTTCTAAAACATCTGCAAACAGTATATACCCGTGTCAGCCTGCGGCAGTCCGCAGAGGCTGACAGTGGTCGAAACTTTTGGCTCTTTGTAAATTTTCTGTATGTCAAAGGACCCTACTTCCGCATGAATCAGTTGGTTGTTTCACAATATGAGCCGTGCTCTGCGAAAAGGGGGCTTAATGCATCTGCAAAAAGTATCGACCCAGGTCAGCCTGCGCAGTCCGCGCAGGCTGACCTGGGTCGATACTTTTTGCTATTGGTCAATTTTCTGCATGTCAAAGGACCATTCTTCCGCAGGATGCAGTCAGTCGTTATACAAAATGAATTTTATAGCTACAAAACTATGTGATGGCCTACTTGGTATAATGCATGACGGAGATGCATTAAGCTCCCTTTTGCCAGAGCGTGACTCATATTCATTTTTCATGGATCCATAATGATGTTTTACTTAGATCCATGGTGATGTTTTACTTAGTAAAGTGTATTACGGAGGTGCATCAACTCTTTTGCAGCCAAATAAATGGATACGACATTTCTCAGGGTCTGAAAGTATATCATCGCTGCTTTTTGAAGCCGATTTTGGTCAGAGATTCGTATCAACTAGCGGACGGTGTAGATCACAGATCCGACCGCACGTTTTGTGCAGTCTGATCTGATCTTGATCCACGCCATCCGCAAATGATGACCGAGGAGACATTGGCAATGAAAGAATCAACCCCCCCCCCCTCCTTCGCCAGGTCATGGCTCGTATATTTAGCACTATATGGATAAATCCACAGAGTATTGAATAAGCCCAAAAGAAATTCGAGTCTAAAAAACAAAACAAAAAAAAAAATAAATAAACCAAAGCACAATAGCAGTTTCAAGGCTGCTTTTGTCCAGAATGTCTTAGTAAAGCGGACAGTGTAGATCAAGGATCAGACTACACGTTTTGTGCAGTCTGATCTTGATCTACAGTGTTCCAAAAGGCAACTGTAGTTGTGAAAGGTTCAGTAAGGGTAACTATGCACTATCATATTTACTCAGACAGACAACTATTGTTTTAACTTTTTTACCGCACAATCCCGACTTTTAACGACCCGAAGAAAGAAAGCCTTTGAAAACATCGTGGGAAAAGGAGAAAATGCTGGCAACCAGCATTTTCTCCTTTTTCCACAATGTTGTTAGTTCAGTTTTTGAGTCATATCTATGATGTCGTCTGCATACCTTTTCAATTTGAACAGGTCCAAAATTTCATCGTCTGGTAAAGGGTTAATTGAGTTTTGCTTGACTTAATTACAACATAATACCTCTACGTTTTGAAATAACAAAACCCTTCTAATTCTGTATGTTGTACAATACATCACAAAAAATATTATTCATTTTATTATTCATTGTTATGATTATTTGCTCTTACCGACAGATGGTGATATTCTTAAAATGTCAATAGTTAATATCAGTCAATGTAATATTTTCTTTGGCTATATTCCATAGAAAGAAAAAAAAATAATAATAATAATAATCATAATCATCATCATCATCATCATTTGAGCGATGTTCTCTAAACAGGGGGCTTAAGACATCTGCGAAAAGTATCGAACCAGGTCAGCCTGCGCAGTCCGCGCAGGCTGATCTGGGCCGAAACTTTTCGCTATTGGTTAATTTTCTGTATGTCCAAGGACCAGTCAACCTAATGATTAAGTCGGTTGTAAAAAAAATGGTGGCCAGAGGGAGGAATTTCGAAAGGGAAATGCTGGGAGGGAGGGAAAGAAAATATATCAGATGTACCTCAAGTGAAGGTTTATGACATTGAAATCAAAGTAAACGTTGTCAGAAAAGTAGGAAATGCTGCATACGGATTTTTTTGAAAACCCGTCAATCTCAGAATGATTATCACCTGAGATTGTGTGGCCAAGGGTTAATGTCGTCTCACTTTGCCAACTTTGGATTAAAAAGTAAGAAAATTTGGGAAAACTTGGGTTGGCAAAGTGAGACTAGGTCAAGAGGTGTTAATTAGCCTTCGGCAATATTGATTTTCGATTTTTTAGCTCAACTAGACCAGCTACCCGCTTTTTCTCCCTATCTATTTATCCAAATAAAGTGACTATTAATGTTATTCTGTTTTTAATCATTTAAATATTTTTTCCCTATCTATTTATTTGATTTAATAATTTGCCTTTTTGCAGATTATTATTTGGTCATCAGTTTGCTGCTGATGAGATTTAATCAGTCATTAATTGGTTAGGGATTTGTTGTTTCAGTTTGAATTCATGTAATTGGTATATAATTATAATTAGTTCATTTCTTTAATTAGCATAGATGTATAAAAGCAGGTAGAACTTCAGTCTGCCATCAGTCCACAATGGCTAATGCTGAAGTAAACATCAAATTTATTGAGAATAGAAGAGGCGGCAGAACACTTGTTCACAATGATTACATGTTTCGTCTGAAAACTGAAAAAGGCGAAAACAGTTACTGGTATTGCGTAAAGCCAACATGTCCCGCCAGAATAAATCTAAATCAAGATATACCGACAAAGGTGAGTTACTTTTTTGTTAAATCACTCTTTTTGAAATATATGTAGTTATTTGTAGTATTTGTCATTAATTCATCAATGTAAACTTTTTTCATGATATTTCCAATTAGATCTACCTGTTTTATAAGCATCGAAATTAGTATTATCATCTTTATCTTATTATCATCATCATAATAATAATAATCATTTTTATACAAAAAATAACTTTTACATTTTCATATCTTGATAGGTAACAAATAACCACAACCATGAAAGAAATCCTACAGACGTTCCAGTAGCATCAATGCTGAATAACATCAGAAAAAGAGTCAGAGAAACTACAGAATCCGTACAGTCCGTATATGAAGATCTGCTGTCAAGTACAAGATCTACAGAGTGGGACGAAGCCACTGAAGAAATCATCAAGAATGTACCAACTTTTTATTCTGCGAGATCCTCTTTGTACAGGTGAAACATTTTACATGATCTATTTTTAAGCTTAATATTAGATTACATTTCTATAAATCAATCATTTCCATTTGCATCTGATCTTTGATTAGTTTTTTGTCTTCATTTTCCTAATTTGGGATATATTTTCAACTTTTTTGTTCTTTCAGAGCCACTGTAAATGCATTTTCATATATATTTCTTGTCCTTTTTTTTCCAGAGCTGGAGGAAAACTCCACCCACCTCTCCCTAAAACGCGACAAG
Organism: Tridacna gigas; assembly: GCA_945859785.2. Lineage (NCBI taxonomy): Eukaryota > Metazoa > Mollusca > Bivalvia > Cardiida > Cardiidae > Tridacna > Tridacna gigas. Next base: position 107,744,295 of record OX244028.2, read on the forward strand.
ATATCTTTCTAGAGGGCAGGTGGCTCCAGACTCAAGCCGGCGAAAATTTCCTTCTCGCCGATAATGGTCAAGAAGAAAGAATACTGATTTTCGCAACTACAGACAACCTGACATAACTATCCAATGCTGATGAGTGGTGTATGGATGGTACATTCTATTCCAGTCCAAACACATTTTACCAGCTCTATACCATCCACGCCATAGTTGGCGACCACATGTTCCCGTTAGTGTACAGCCTTCTACCAAACAAAACCAGAGAAGCCTACAGACGACACCAACTGTCATCATGATGGACTTTGAAGAAGCTTTACAGCTCAGTGTACAAGAAGTGTTTCAAACAGCTAGTGTCCGTTTTTTTTCATTACACTCAGTGCTTATGGCGTAAGGTACATGGTCTAGGCCTTGTTAGAAATTTTCGCGAAAGTGAAGACTTTAAAACACTCGTAAGACGTGCTGCAGTGCTCTCTGTAGTGCCTTCTCGTGACGTCGATGACGTGTGGTTTTACGCGCTAGAAAACAATGACAACGCTATGGAATCATTATGATAACCATGGCCCACGCACTACCAACCATATAGAGGATTGACATCACAAAATTAACAACATGGTGTCAAGGTCTCATCCAAACATCTATTCCCTTATTGACATTATCAAGAAAGAACAATCAATGAATGAAATCAAAATGTTACAATTTAGTAACGGCGGCCGACAAAACCCTCGAAAGAGAAAACACCGACTGATTGACCAACGCCTCGCCAGCCTGAAAGACAGACTTCAGGCAAGAGAAATAGACATCTATCATTATGCTGATGCTGCTTCCCACTTAATCAAATTGGGGGCTTAACCTTTAAATGATTTTTAAAGTTTCAGTGAAAAAAGTTCTCCTTTTTATACAATACTTTCAAGAAATGCTGGATATGTAGTCACAATGTAGGATATATGTATATAACATTTGGCCAATATATCATTATTTTTTATGTTTTGTATGTAATAGTTTATGCTTTCTTTTTTTTCTAAATAAATATATTCAAAAAAATACCTACTCTTTATTGTCATTCTCTTTAATACATGCATTTAAATTTACACTTAAACCAGTAGTGCAAGAACGACCAATTTGACCCGTTGTTTATCCTGGTAAATCAGAGGTGTGAAAATATAATTGGTTGGCAAAGTGAGACTCCCAAAAAACCAATAGTTGGCAAAGTGAGACTGAACCAACTCTGTCACTACCAGTGGCGACTTAAAGATACATCTCTACTCGTTTTCAGCCAGTTTTTAACACTTAAGCTGCTGAATAAATGAAACACAAATTTCTACTCAACACTAAAAGCCTAAACATTACGGTTTCAAAGTTGATTTCACCGGAAAGAAAATACTGTATCGGACAGTGTAGATCAAAGATCAGACTGCACGTTCTGTGCAGTCTGATCTTGATCTACACTGTCCGCAAAAGGTCAGTGGGTCGCGATTAGCAGCTTAAGGGTTAACCCATTTCATCTTTATTTCATGAGACTATAATCATTCTTGTATCTTCATGCAAAATGTTGCCTCTGACGGCTCTAAGGTTTTACAGATTGCGACGGATAGAAAATGCATCTTTAATTTTTTGGCAGCCTTCAAAGAAATCACTATTGTCGTTTCCGGTTCTAAATGAGGACAAATCCCTTGAGTTCCTCTTTTCCTTACACCATACATATTGGTAATTGCTCTATGTTTACACAGCTGACCGAATTCTGTGCCATTCTACATACTTTCAATTTTTAACAGCGTTTTTTTTTTTTTTCTCTCTGGCTGTAAGGGTGTATCTTTAAGTACCGATAGCTTTTGCTGATGGCGTTGGTCAAGATCGGACTGCACAGAACGTGTAGTCTGATCTTGATCTACACCATCCGCCACCTGATGCTAGACTTTGACTCGGTTTATCTTCAATGGCAGTGGAAATCTACTTTAAGACTTGGGGAAAAAAGTAGCAGTTCTTGAGTTGGTATTGAAACAGTTAATTAATAGTATTCACAGACATGTTTCCCATATACATCTAGCACCGACCATCCTAGGCTTCATTTACCAACCATTCATATAACTGTTGTTTTTCTTAACCCTTAAAGCCCCTGTCACAACAACAGTTGCTTTTTCGGACAGTGTAGATCAAGATCAGACTGCACAAAACTTGCAGTCTGAAATTTGATCTACACCGTGCACTTGCTGAAACACTGTGGACTACAGGCATCCTAATATTGCAGTTATTCTGTGTCCATATTCACCAACCATTCTTGAGGACATTTTAGTCTTATTCTCCAAGATGTTCTAAATTTGAAAGTAACGCAACTTCTGCTTGGCAAAAACCAAATAGTTTTCTTACTTTCAAATTTAGAAAATTCTTGAGGATACGACAAAGCACGTTCTTAAGGGTGGTTGGTGAATACGGGCCCTGGTCTTATTTCTAAACTACAAATGAGCCATGCTCTGGCACAAGGGGGATTAATGCATCTCCGTGATGCATTATAGCAAGCAAGTCATCATATAGTATAATGAATCCCTAATAATATTAGTCACTGTTTACAAGAACCGACTTAATCACGAGGTAGACTAGTGGTCCCTGGACATACAGAAAACTGACCAACAGCGAAAAGTTTCGGCCCAGGTCAGTCTGCGCGGACTGCGCAGGCTGACCTGGGTCGATACTTTTCGCAGATGCATTAAGCCCCATTTTCACAGAGCATGGCTCAAATGTTAGTTCGGTTTATTCGGCTCTGTAGGCGTTGATTTCAAGACTTGCGATCTGATAGGACGAGCCGTTCGCTGTTAGCCAATGAGAATGCTGATAGAATTGGGCCATGCTCTGGCAAAAGGGGGTTTAATGCATCTCTCCGTGATACTTTATACCAAGCAGGTCGTCATATAATTATGGCTCCATAAAATTCTTTTTGTCTATCAATGATCGGAATTATGAGGCAGAATGTCCTCGGAAATGCAGAAAATTTACCAAAAGCAAGAGTTTTCCACACAGGTCAGCCAGCACGGACTGTGCAGGCTGACCTAGGTTGATACTTTTTTGCAAATGCATAAAACCCTATTTTCATAGAGCATGGTTCGGTTAGAATTACTATTGGAGTGGTTGGTGAATAAAGCCTACAAATATATTACAAAACAGCATCAAAGAGATTCCACCACCATCAGACCCGACACCTTACGGAAACACCCGAGTGAGACTTACGGGAAACCGTAAAAGGTCCTCGTGAGCATCGCTTTGTATTAAAGCTGTAACTCTACGTTGAGTTTTACGCAGATCAAGCAGGCTTAAGCTTCTCTCTAACTGAATAGCCATTCTGTGATGTAAGAAAACAATGTCAAGAAGTACCCTTCTGCTTCTAAATGAGCCATACTCTGTCAAAAGGGGTTGAAATGCATCTCCGTGTTGCTTTATTCCAAGGAAATCATCACATAATTATGAAATGGTAGACTGGTCCTCGGACATACAGAATTTTCTTTTAAAAAAAAGCAAAGTTTCAATCCATGTAAGCCTGCCTGGACTGCGCAGGCTGACATAGGTCGGTACTTTTTGGAGATTCATTAAACCCCTTTTTCACAAAGCATCGCTCAAATATAAAAACACTGTTGACACTTCTCGAAGCTTATATAAATTTACACAAAACGAAAACGCATTTGCAGAAGACAAAATAACGGTTATCACAAAGGATGGGACTTTTCATTGCAAGGGTGCAAAATATCTTTAAGGAACAGGGTCTGTATTCACCAACCATTCTTAAGAACGTTCTTGGACTAATTCTTCAAAATTTTCCAAATTTGAAAGTAACACAACTTCTGATTGGCTAAACCATATGGTTTAGCCAATCAGAAGTTGTGTTACTTCAAATTTGGAAAATTTTGAAGAACAAGACCAAGAATGTTCTTAAGAATGGTTGGTGAACACGGACCCAGGACAAAAATGCTAATTATTAGCACTTTCTCTCTTTTATAAAATGTTTTCAAAAGCTTTTAGCCTAAGGGTCGTTCATACCAAGAATTTTTTGTAGAAGGAAAATAACACGATTTATCACATAACTAGATCTACCCATGTTTTTAGTGTAACAGGCAATACAGCCATTGCAACTTTCCTAACTCTACACACGTTTTAGAAATGACGTCATTTTATACAATTTTCAAAAAGCTAAGTGAGGATGAACTGCATAGAATTTCCTGCGTGTGGATATTTGGTTTTGAATTTTCTGACCCTGTAAATCGTATACACTCATGTGCCAAATTAATGTCCTCAAAATGGTTGCCAAAATTTTTATTTTTAGCGAGGTTCAACTTCAATACCTGACTTTAGCCAGTTAAACCCTAACTAAGGGCAGGATTTTTCACAAGGGTAATATTTTTATCTTTACACCTTACTTTCAGTAAAGGGAAGCAACTCTTTTGTTTACAATGATGTCATCGTCGTCTGCAGAATGTCATGGGGAGAAGAGGTAAAGATCTGACTGCCCTGTGTCAAAGAATCGATATTAGGACTGTCTGAGCAAGGTTATAGTGGCAGAAAAATTGTAGAATTACTGAAATTAAATAGTTCTACGGTAACCAAGTGTTTGAAAAGGGTAAAACAAGCTCAGAATTCAGAAAATATTAAGGAAAGCAAGCGGGTGGGGAACTGTGGTAGAAAAAGAGGGACAGATGAGAGGAGAGACAGGGTGTTACTGAAAGTGGTAAAGACCAACAGAAGAAAGACATTATCAGAAATAACAAGTTTGTACAACAAAGGTGGACTCTATCCCTTATCAAAAAGATTAGTTCAAATGAGATTACATTTTTATGGCTATTTTAGAAGGGTTGTGTAAAAGACCACTACAATTACTACACGGAATAGGCTGAAGAGGAGGGCCTTTGCTAGATCATATCTTCATGGTCGTGTTGAAGAAGACTGGTCAAAAGTTTTGGTTTTTTTTATGAAAGTAAAGTTGTACCAGGTAAAGATCAGAGTGTTTATCTTTGTAGAACTAATGAGGAAAAGTGGAGACCAAGGTGTTTGGGTGTTTACAAGGACAAGTCTGTTCCAGTTTTGAATGTTATGTTCAGGGGATGTCTCACATATGAAGGAGTTGGAGCATTAGGACCTGTGGAGGGTAATATCAACTCAAAATTGTACATGTATATTGAAATACTTGATGAACATTTGTGGCGTGTCATTGCTAAATTTTCCCAGAATAGGCCCTATATATTTCAAGAAGGTAATGCCCCTGTCCATACATCTAGGGAGACAATAAACTGGAAGCAAGAAAACGACGTTCCCTGTATGAACTGGCCACCACAGTCCCCGGATATCAACGTTATTGAAAATGTTTGGAAAACACTAAAAATCAAACTACAAAATAGAGTAAAAAACATTAAAAGTAATCAAGACTCGATAAACAATGTTATAGATATCTGGACATCTTTATCTCCAACATATATTAAATCACTCTATAATCAACTACCCAAGAGAATGAGAGCCGTCCTTGCAGGTAATGGGTGAATTACTGAATACTGAAAAATTCAGTTAAGTCTGTGTAGTAGTTCTAAAGTTATTCAAAGTTTATTTGTCTTATTATTTGAATAATGGCGACCATTTTGAGGACTTCAATTTGGCACCTGACTGTATATATGATTAAAAAAAAAAAGAAAAAGAATCTGACATCTGTTTGATTTTTTCTTACAAGGTTTTATAAAACACATCTATAAAATGTTAGATCGAGCTAGCAAGAAGCTCACCAAATAACATTTTCCCACACTCGTTTAACAAGATATCAGCTTAAACCAATGTCAGATCCTATATATCTTTCCTGATGTAAACAGCTAACAGCCAGATGACATAACAACGATATAAATTTTCATAAAATTCCAGTGCAGATTTTGATTGGTCAATCCAGCCACGTGAACACTTATAAATAGATCAAAAGGGGAGTTTAAGTTCTTTCCATGTATCAACATGGCCAAGTCACTTTCTTAACTCTAAAGATGCCCAACACAACATAAAGCTGTAGTTTAGACAGTTTGGATCAAGATAAGACTGCACGAATGGAGCACTCTGGTATTTGTTGTACATTGTCCAAAATTTCACAAAACATTCTAATCATGAAAAACAAAAAACCTTGAAACAGCCACAGTTTTTTCGTCTATTTTCTGAAAATATAATTGATCTGCGCTCTAGCAAAAGGGGGCTTAATGCATCTCCGTGATGGATGGTACCAAGCAAGTCATCACATAATTATGGATCTATAAAAATCATTTTGTGTAACGACCGACTAAATCATGAGATACACTGGTCCTTTGACATTTAGAAATTCACTGATGGCAAAAAGTTTCGACCCAGGTCAGCCTGCGCGGCCTGTTCGGGCTGATTTGGGTCAATACTTTTTGTAGATACATTAAGCCCCCTTTTCACAGAGCATGGCTCAATAATGTTTCAATTACTTGGCACCTTCCTCTTTTCCATACATTAGAATTAAGATCAGATTGACAGCATTTGTAAACGACAAATAAAATATGGCTCAAATGATGGCAGCTGTTTTAGAAAGGATAGAAAATATTGTTGGGGAAAAGGAGAAAATGCTGGTTACCAGCATTTTCTCCTTTTTCCCACAATGTTTTCATAAGCCTTTTTTTTCAGGGTCATCCATCCACAGAAGCCTTTAGTATAGCGCTTAAATTCAAACCTACCTTTGAATTTTGGTACCGACTGTTGACTTCCGTTACGAGTTCAAGCATGCTCAGTTTAGGGGCTCGGCCCTTAATTGGGGGCGAAATACGTATAGCTACAACCATCTCCTTTTAGGGGATTCTTGTAACCCTTTATAACATATAATTACCAAATGTTTTCTAGAGCCCTCACAATCGATATATACATGTATATATTTCACATTATAAAACGTAAGTTGTGATGAAGTTCTGTTACGAATAATAATCCTCTTTTGTTACGATGCTTGTGCTAAACTAAGGTCCATGTTGGTCATCCATATTTTAACAGATCGAACACAAAAAAAAATCAAACTTTTAAAACAGTCATCATGCTTTTACGATATTAAACACGCGTGTATAACCAGATAATAATTTAAACATCAGCCCGTAATATTGATTGTTCATAAGCCTAAAACGAATCACCCTTTATTCCGACTTTTAACGACCTTGAGGAAGAAAGTTCTTGAAAACATTGTGGGAAAAGAAGAAAATGCTGGTCACCAGCATTTCCTTCTATTACCCACAATGTTTTTAAACCCTTCGGAAGACAAATTTTATGTTTTGAGTGAACTGAATATCTTAGCTGCTCAAGCTTTCAATTTAGACACGTCTAAAATTTTGTCGTTTTGTAAAGATATAATACAGTTTGTATAACTTTATTAAACTGCACATTTGATCTTTCTCATTCTTTTATTTTGGAGTCGATCTGTCGATTTTTTTTTCATGTATGACAATATTTATTCATTGAACTATTTCATCGGTATTAGTGACTTAATCAGCTTTTGCGGACGGTGCAGTTCAAGATCAGACTGCACAGAAAAAAAAAAAACCTGTAATTTCTGAATTTGGTTGTGAAATGTTTAATTCTTTACCAAACGACAAAATTTTACACTTGTCCAAATTCAAAGCTGTTACAGACGACAACTTAAGTGTGGATCAAATGGTGAGATTTGTCTTTGAAAGGGTCGAAAACATTTGGGAAAAGGAGAAAATTCTCGTTTTCCTATAATGTTTTCAAAAGCCTCCTTCCTTAACCCTTTCCCAAACAACAAATTTTGGATTGGTCCAAATTGAAAGAGTTTGCAGATGACAATTTTAAATTTGATGAAAATGGCAGAAGGTTCTCCAAAAGAGTAGAAAACACTGTGGGAAAAGGAGAAATTGCTCGTTACGAGCAATTTCTCCTTTTCCCACGGTGTTTTCAAAAGACTTGTACTGCAGACACGTGAAAACCAGGGCTTGTTTGGGAAAGGGTTAAGAGCCGTTTAAAATCGGAATTGTGCGGTAAAGGGTCAAACGAATAACAAAGTTTGAGGAACTATCGAAAAAATCACGTATGGGACAAAAGCACACACAACTTCGAATAAAAATAAGCATAAATTTGCACATCCGTCTCTTCTTATATAGTTGTGGGTCTATCGATTTGTTCTCAAGTTCTTTTTTGTCCCCGTTTTACGTTGTGAAGTCTATAAATACGCTTAGCTTTGATTTATGATATAAATTATCACTGTTTGCTACCTTTCCTGAAAAAGACTTGTCCATGTTTCATCATTCTGTTCTATTTGGGTACAATTAAGAAATTGTCTGTGCAATCTCACTGTTTGCTACCTTCTCAGAAAACGATTAATTTACAGTATATGCAATTGTTTTGCTCTCTTTGGATAGATTTGAATAATTTGTTAATTCATGGCTATAAACATGTTTGAGCCATGCTATGTGAAAAGGAGGTTTAATGCATCTGAAAAGTTATCCACCCATGTCTGCTTGCACAGGCAAGCTGACCTGGGTCATAACTTTTTTTTCTGCATGTCCAAGAACCAGTTTACCTCGTGATTCAGCCTGTTGTTAGACAAAAAAGATTTTATGGATCCATATTTGTGTAAAGACTGGCTTGTATATTGCATCACGGACATGCTTTAAACCCCTTTTTGCCAGAGTAAAGCTCGTACGTTTCATGCCAAATAATACTAATAATAATAATGATGATGATGATGATGATGATAAAACTACATGTACCCGTTTTATTTTTACCCGAAAATTCTATCTCATGTGAGAAGTAACTAGTAACCGTGTGTTTTTTGTTGCGGTTTCTATCATAGCAACCGAATGTATAGTCTATACAGGTTAGGATGTTACTCCAACGCTGTTTTATTTCACCCCTCCCTTTCCCTTCAACTCTTTACTAGACAACAAAACTATAGACCTGTCCAAGGCCAAGGCATTTACATGAGACAAATTATAGGGTTTGTCTCTGAAAACGTAGAAAACATTGTGGAAAATAGGGAGAAAACGCTTTGACCTTTTTTTACACAAGGTTTTAACCCTGTCCCAAACAAACCTTGGTTTTCACGTGTCTGCAGTACAAGTCTTTTGAAAACACTGTGGGAAAAGGAGAAATTGCTCGTAACGAGCAATTTCTCCTTTTCCCACAGTGTTTTCTACCCTTTTTGAGAACTTTCTGCCATTTTCAGCAAATTTAAAATTGTCGTCTGCAAACTCTTTGAGTTTGGACCAGTCCAAAATTTGTCGTTTGGGAAAAGGTTAAAAGGTCTTCTTACTCGGGGTCTTTAAAACAAGAGATTGTTTGGTATAAAGTTATCAATATTTTAGTAATAACACAACAACAGTTCACTTATTCTCGTCTTTTCTGTATTTCGACAGTGCTAGGTCTTGAAGTGCTTTGCCCAAGGACACTCCCACGTGACTAGCTTTACCAATAGAGGATCAAACATAGAACCCTCTATATAACTTATTCAGTCCTTTAACCTCTGATACGCTTGAAGCATTATCTATGCAGTTTTGAAGTTTCTTTGATCAGTATTTTGCACAACACACTTCCTAAGCCGCTGGCTGCTTTCTCACTTGAATTCGCGGAAAAAAAAAATGTTTTGTGGTGAGAGAGAAATGAATCTTCTCAATGATGACCATCAATCCCAGGAAAGGTTTTGACAAAGCTATGACTCGAACTCAGAACTAATTAGTAAAGGGTTAACCCTTAAGCTGCTAATCGCGACCCACTGACCTTTTGCGGACAGTGTAGATCAAGATCAGACTGCACAGAACGTGCAGTCTGATCTTTGATCTACACTGTCCGATACGGTATTTTCTTTCCGGTGAGAAATCAACGTTGAAACAGCAATATTTGGGCTTTTAGTATTGAGCAGAAAATTTGCGTTTCATTGATTCAGCAGCTTAAGTGTTCAGCCTTGGTTTCGTGGAAGTCTCCTTGGTAAAAACACTTTCGAGCCAAATGGCCACAGTCATATGTGCAAGTTTCAGTGGATCTACCGGGCCCGGCCTTTTCGTAGGAATATTTAAGACCATGTTCTGGCAAAAGGGGGCTTAATGCATCTCCGTGATGCATTATTCAAAGCAAGACATCACATGATTAGGGATCCATGAAATCCATGTTGTGTAACGAGCGACCGAATCTGGAGCTAAGGTGATCATTGGACACACAGAAAAGTTACAAGTAGCAAACAGTGTCGACCCATGTCAGCCTGCGCGGACTGCGCAGGCTGACATGAGTCGATACTTTTTGCAGATGCATTAAGCCCTCTTTTCTTAGAGCATGGCTCATTTCATTAAATGACAGGCAGTGTAGATTCAAGATCAGGCTGCACAGTCTGTGCAGTCTGATCTTGATCTACACTTGCTGCAAAAAAAAAGCAGTTAAATTAATATGTCCTTAGCAACTGATAGATTGAACAATGAACATGGATCTATTTATAGATATTTAATGCAATGTAAATATTGTCAAGAGAAAGTTGCAGCTCTGTGTAAACTGTAACTAATCGGTTTTCAAGTGTAAAACAAAATGTTCAAACACACGTGAACGATTTTGTAACAAATAGATTAAACAAAAACCTTTTAGAACATTTTCTGTTTTTGTGCATTTTCTAAAGCAAAACCTTGGTTCAAGACAGCATTCATATTTATGTTGATCTGTTCATTCTGATTTAATTTTGAGAGCTTAAATGAGCCGTGCTCTGTGAACTTGGGTGTTTAATGCATCCGCAAAAACTTTCGACTCATGTCAGCCTGCGCAGTCTGCGCAGGCTGACATGAGTTGAAACTTTTTGCTATTTTTAAATTCTCTGCATGCCAAAGGGCCATTCTACTTCATGATTCATTCGGTAGTTAGACAAAATGGATTTTATGGATCCATAATACTAGTAATGTGATGACTTGCTTGGGAAAATGCATCGCGGAGATGCATTAAACCCCTTTTTGCCAGAACATGACTCCAATACTTAATACTATTGTTGCTAATTTCAGTGTTTTAAATGGCGAGAGACTTATGTACAGTCGCGCCTCGTTTATCCGGCCACTTCTGTTTCCTATGAATGTTTCCGGATCAGCCGTATTTCCGGATCGACGAACTGTGATTGCTGGCATGGCATCCAAGTTAAGCTAGGTCAAAAACCTCCATGTTGATAAGGGACACCGTGTATCGTAAGAATTACAGCAGCGTATGTTTTACACAAGCACTTGTATACATGTCATTATTGCTCCTACGATTGTTCAGGTTTATAAAATAAAGGGTGTCATAAATTTGCATTTTGCCTTTTTGTTATTTGTCTGTTTATGTACATGTCTTTTCACTTGTACCTAATTACATGCACATGCATACCTATTGTGCAAACAGGTGCGCTTGTAAAGCTCGGCACATTTATGACTTTTGAAAACACCATGAAAAGGGCGAAACAAAAGGAAAACACGATATGCACAGTACATGTATTTTAAATGTACATAACGTGTTGTCGAATTCCTGCAAAAGTGTTTTTTTTTTTGGATGGTCTTCTTTGTACTGACAAATGTCTTTTTTCACGGAAGTCGAAACTTCAACTCGTCTTTTGCTGGTGGTGTAGACATTCTGTTGGCTTCTAATAGTCGTACTTTCAAAGTGGTAAAATGGCAAAGACTAATTGAGACTGATTGCCAATTGATTCGATATCGAAGACGGGCATATTTTCAATCATCTTTACAGCCTGTTAGAAGTAAAATATTTTCGAAAAACCTAACGAAATTTATCGTGTTTGGCGGCCATTTTGTGTGTACTTTGGGGAACATAAACATCTCGAGTTAACTCATGAATCAAACAGTTTTTTTCCCTATGGTTTACCATTTAAATTGAAAATATTTGTTTTTGAAACGAAGGATTATTGAATATGCAAGCAGACGGTATGTTCATATTTTAGTTTTGCGTTTAGTTTTGAAAGATAAGTTTAAACATGCCCACAAAATCTTTGCGGACATTTCAGTTATTTTTTTAGCGATTGTTACTGTAATCAAGTAGATCCAGTAATAATTAAACAACAAAAGCGTGGAATTGTCACTTCAGTACTATGTGTATGGATAATCTGTTAAGTTGACAATTGTCGATGGCACGAGAACGTCATTCAACAGTTTTCGAAAACAGTACTAATTAACACGCGTGTTTTCAAAACGTGTGAAAATCGTCTGCAACAACTGACACTATTTAGACTGATACCCGTGTTATTCACGACGAACCAGTCCGAAATCGCTCGAAGTAGACTGTATTTATGATATTTATGATAACCAGTCTATGGTCCCGGGGGAAAATAACAAGTCTAAATTGTGTGTAAACTAGTAGCCTGTTATCGATTTTTGTATTTATCGGACGGTTACGGGAGATACAACGGGTACCAGTTTAAATTGTGTGATACACAGTCAGGCCACGTCCGGTTTCTTGGATAAGGTTTGTACTAATTTTTAACCCTTCGTTCCCGATTTTTTCATTCCGGTTCCGGAACGCGGATTTCCGGAATAAAAAGTGAAATTTGTACAGAAAATATCCGTTCCCTGATGTTTTTGTCCGGATCCTGAGATTTCCGGAATTATGGAGCCCGGATAAACGCGGTTCGACTGTAGATTAAGTCAATAATAATAATATTTTTTCTATCTTTGATTAAAAAGAAAACCCTGATTACAGAGTGTGTTTGAATTTTTCATTCGGCACACCACGGGTGATCCGGTGATCAAATCCCTCGGCTGTATCACGTAGCTTGATATGCACCTACACGGTACATTTCGCACATCTCCGGAAGCACACCGCTTTACCGTTATTGAAATTGTAAGGCTCCTCTTTAGAAAGAACGCATGAGTAAATTTTCTATCGTTATCTTTCTAAGAGTATTTCAGTCGGCAAACAGTTTGTACATTCAATTTTTAGCGTGGTTTATCAATTCCGTTAGGAGCTTTCATCGACAGATCGATAGAAGTGAATAACTTAACAGTGGTTGTTCATGTCGTTGCTAAGCGATCTACAGGGGCGCCGCCATGTTTAAGATCGTGTGATTGGTAGTTCAAAATGGAAGTCTCCTTTATACAGACGAGGTTAGTTGTAGGTACGGAATCGGCCGAGTTGTGACGAGTGTGAATTTTTTATTTACAGGACAAGTGTTCCCTTGTCTGAACAACGTGTAGTTCTAGTTAGACCTTTGACCTAATTCAGCAACCGGACAGCCAAATCTCGCTGGACACAAATCGGCCGATTCCGTAACTACATTTAACCTCGTCCCTATCAAGAAGGTTTCCATTTTGAATGATATCAGTCACATGATTTGAAACATGGCAACGCCGATGAAAATCTATTATTAACAACCACAACACACAGGGTGAAGTCATTAGATTCTATCAAACTGTCGGTGGAAACTACCAACGGAATTGATGAACCACGTTGAGAATTAAATTTACAAATTGTTTGTCAACGGAATTGTATTTAGAAAGATTTCGATGTAGTACTCTGACTCGTGTTTTCTTTTTTAAGAGCCATACGATTCAAAGAACGGCAAAGCGGTGTATTTCCGGCGAACAAATGTACGGTGTAGGTGCATACCACCCGTCGTAATACAGCCGAGGGATATGATCAACAGATCACCCGAAGTTTGCCGGAAGAGCCAAGTCCCGGTAGATCAGCGGTTACTCGTTACGGTCATAGATCAGATTACTTCCTTCCTTGAACATTATTATTATTATTATTGTTATTGTTATTATTATTATATAAGTATCAAAATGCTGTAACCTACCTTTTCTTTATATTCTGAAGAAATCCCTGAATTCTCAATAAATTTAATGAGCATTCAGTACAGAATTCACACACTATTTAAAAGTAATTTTAAGACACTGTATGCCTATTGTAAGAGCAACCCCAAATACAGACATACATTTATGCTTTCTTGTCGATATACTGTAAGTATAGAATTACTTTCACAAGACAAAAACTATTTGTTTCAGGGTCATGAATATGAACACCCCCTCTTCCTTTTTTAAACCCTTTACCAAATAATCCTGAGTTTTAACGACCATGGGAAATAAAGCTTTGGAAAACATGGTTGGAAAAGGCGAAAATGCTGGTAACCTTTTCCCATAATGTTTTCTACCCTTCCAAAATCAAATTTCGGCATTTGAGTAGAATTAATTGGTCGTCTGCAAACTCTTTCAATTTTGACAGGCCCATAATTTTGTCGTTCGGTCAAGAGTTGATCCTTCCTCTTCTCCTTCTTCTTCTACACATGAAAAAATTGTGGCAAAAGGAGGAATTGCTGGAAGCGAGCAAGTTCTTCTTTTGCCACAATGTTTTGAAAAGTTGTTTGCTGCGAAACACAAATAGTCGACTTCAGGACGCAATGAGCAAACACAGTACTTAACTGCTTTATAATTTTTTTGCATTTTACAAAGAAATCAGTCATTACAACAATACAGTTCAAGGTCATTTAACGCCGTTTCGTCCCCATCCGTGCCGAATGGCTCTTCTATCTTCGTTCTGATGCCGCAAATTGCCGAGTTGGAGGGACAACTTTCGCTCCAATTTCCAAACGTTCCAGAATGACCGAAGCTGTGTGATATCTCTATATCATTACTTTTCCCGCCAAAATCTCTGCATTTGAATCTGACGTAATTGACTGCTGTGTTGTCACCGTTTGTCTGAGGAAAAAGAATGCTTTATCAATGATTAGAAATAAAAGCTTTCGGAATTACTTCTTTCGTTGTACTTTTTCTCGTATAAATTTGAACTAGGCAGGAACCATGCATATGGAAAGTTATGCTGTAGTAACTTTCCTGGTGCTTGTATCTGATTCGAGCAGCGGGAGGAAACTTGATATCGCCCTAGACCGACCGTCGCGAGAGATGTCAAAATTTTCTTACGCAGCGAGAAATAGTTCAAGCACTAGGAAAGTTACTACAGCAAAGTTATTAAACCCGAGATTGTTTTGTGAAGTTTGAAGGGTTAATAATAAGTACAAGGTATAAGAAGGGGGATATCCTAGCAACAATAAATGTGTACAGGAGTTACCCAGGATGAAGATAAGTAATCATGTCTCTTAAAAATAATAGTGATTTTTTTCAAGAGATGAAATATAAAATGAACATTCAGTGTTACCTGAGATTTTTCGACTTGAATGATAAAAGATGTTAAACAAAACTTAAGGCCATTATGCCCGCCACAATCCAGATCAACAACCCATCGTCCCCATGGATCCATTCCGGAAGTGACCTCACCACCGCTTCCCGTGGTATTGGTGTACCCACAGTGCAATTTTACAGCGTTCAACCCAGTGTTATCTTGATTTGATTGGTATGCTTCAATCTGAATATAAATAATAGATTATGTTTTGGTTTCTTATTGAACTTCTGCAATGATGACCAAATTGCAATTTAATAATCAAAAATACCACCAACAGCAATAAAGTTGCCACAAACAATAACTTACCTTTAAACTATATCCAACTGCGTAACTCCCTCTTGCACAGAAATGTGGGGTTTGCCAATTGCCCCAAGGTCCGCCATTTCCAACCTTCAATATTTTAGTAACGGCCCGAGGAGCACTTTCAATCAGAAGAAACCCAACCGTCTGACTGAATAACAAATTTGTAACTAGGAAGATAAAAATGTCCATCGCTTTTACAGGAATATCCGAGAAGATAAAAACAATTGAGCCGTGCTCTGGCAAAAGCGGGTTTAATGTAATTCCTTAATACATTATACCAATCAAGCCATCACATACTTATGGATCCATAAATGTCATTTTTTTTTTTAACAAAGGTCAATCATGCGGTAGACTGTCCTTTGACATACAAAAAATTGACCAATAGCGAAAAGATTCGGCCAAGGTCAGACTGCACGGACTGCGCAGGCTGACCTTTGCCGATATTTTTCGCAGATGCATGAAGCTCCCTTTTCACAGAGCATGGTTCAATTATTTAAAATTCTTTACCAAACCACAAAATTCTAGAAAAGTCCAAATTTTCAGCATTTACAGATGACAAATAAAACGTGGCTCAAATAATATTTTTGCTTTTAAAAGGGTGGAAAACATTTTCGGATAAGGAGAGAATGCTGGTTACCAGCATTTATCTCCTTTCACTGCAATAATTATTTGCAAAAGCCCTCTTTCTCAAAGTCGTGAAAATGAGAGATTGTTCGGTAAAAGGTTAACTCTTTCCCAAACTAAGCCATGTTTCCAAAACCCTGTGCAGTGTATAAAGATACCAGTCCTTAGGAAAAGGGGCTTTTGAAAACACGGTAGGATGATCAAGGCGATACTAGTAACAAACACTTTCTCTTTTTCTACCCAATTCCGAGACCGATCCCGCCATTTCAGTCAAATCTTATTTGTCGTCTGCAGATACTCTTTATGTGAACAAGTCTAAACTGTTGCAGTCTAGTAAAGAATTAACCCTTTACCACACAATTCCGAGTTTTAACGGCCATGGTGGAGAACACTTGAAAACATTTGGGGAAAAGGGGAAAATCCTGGTAACTTGCATTTTCTCTTTTTCCAACAGTGTTTCGGCATTTTCACAAACAAATCTAAAATTGATTTCGAACCACATCTAGATTTTTAGTCTGAAATTACTTTTGATATGATGTCCAAAATTTTGTCGTCTTGAAACAAATTCAGTGCGGACATCTTAGAAAAAAAATCCTTTTAAAGTAGAACTATCAGATGTATAAAAATGAATCATGCTCCGTGAAAAGGGAGCTTAATGCATCTGCGAAAAGTATCGACTCAAGTCAGCCTGCGCAGTCCGCGCAGGCTGACCTGGGCCGAACCTTTTCGCTATTGCCCAATTTTCTGTATGTCCAAGGACCTTTATACCTCATGATTCAGTCGGTTGTTAGATAAAATGGATTTTATAGATCCATAATTATGTAAAGACTTGCTTGGTATCATGGATCACGAGGATGCATTAAGCCCCCGTTGCCAGACCATGGTCCATTAATGAATTAAGATTAAAGGCATGATTGCATGTGAAAACATCCTGGCAAAAAGAGAAAGCACTTATTACCAGCAACTCCTCTTCTTCGGCCTGAATGTTTTTAAAACTGGCCTTCGTTAAGACAATCAATGGCATGGAAGTGCAGTGTATCGACAGCCCTATTTGATAAGAATGGTAATTCAAACATTTGCATGTCCAAAAGTCGCCGTTGTTTCTTTGTATATAAATGAAGTAAGAGTGAATGTGCGAAAACATTGTGGCAAAAACAAAAATCACTCGTTACCAGCAGTTTTTTTTTTTTGCTTCAGCATTATTGTTTCCAAAACTGGTCTGATACAAGATAATGAATGGCAAAGGTCGTCAGGCAATGAGTGTATCGACAGGCCTATGAGATAAGCATGAGAATTTAAACATTTGCATTTCCAAAGGTCGCCGTTGTTTCTTTTCGAAATAAACAATACTTAATCGAGGTGCGACTTGTCTACATTGCTTTTTTTACGGTGCTTTCAATGCTATTTCACTCACATCAAGGCGACAGTTGAATTTTTTTATGTCGAATTGCGGTTCTACTTACCACAAATGACAAACTTGGATGTTCACATTCCACAGAAATCATCAAATGAAAGTCAGAAGCATATTCTAGATTCATCATTCCATTTGCTCTGTCAAAATAGTGTAGCAATAGTACTTAGTACCTGATTTTCAAACGGGACTACTTTCGACTCAAACGACCCGGAAGCACTCCGCAATGGTATGTCGCCCATTATGATGGTGTCACACCGGTAACTTGTGGTGCTTTGAAAACCAAACTTTGAAAAATCACTCTCTTTGACACTCTGCTGCTTTTCTGTGACAAAGTAGGTGTGCTCATTTTCTCCATTTATTTAATCCTTTTCCAAACAATACCGTGTTTCAACGACCACGTGGAAGAAGGTTTTTGAAAACATTGCGGGAAAGCGAGAAAATGCTGATGACCAGCATTTTCTCATTTTTCCACAAAGTTTTCTAGCTTTTCAAACACAAATCCCAACATTTAAGCAAAATTTAATTTTTCGTCTACAAATGCCATAACCCTTATCCTGCTAAATACGTGACATGAAATTTTCAAGCCAATAATAAAACCCAAATTTTGCTGTTTCAAAAGTATTTGGTGGGGGGGGGGGGGGGGAGATATCTCCTTATTGGACAGTGTAGATCCAAGATCAGACTGCACATTCTCTGCAGTCTGATCTTGATGTATACTGTTCGCAAAAGGCCATTGGATCGCCCTTAGCAACCTAAGAGTTAAATTGGGACCAGTCTAAAATTTTGTCGTCTTGTATAGGGTTACAAGGTATGTCCAACTGCCTGTCAAAAAAAAATGTAGAGAAGGTTGGTTCATGGGTGATCAATGAAATTTACTACTATTCCTCCCAACATACAGCTAACCTCGAAAAATCAGAGTGAACAAAGGCCCTCATTGTTGAATACCATGTAAGGTCACAGACATCAAGTCTTTACCTAATAGCGAAATTTTAGACTGGTTCAAGTTGAAAGCATTTGCAGACGACAAAATAAATGTGACTGAAAAAAAAGAAACACCGAAATTTTGGGGGGAAGGGTAGAAAACATTGTGGAAAAAGGAGAAAAGGCTGGTTACCAGCATTTTCTCCTTTTTCCACAATGTTTTCAAAAGGCCTCTTTCTCAGGGTCGTTGAAAGTCGAGATTGTGTGGTAAAGGGTTAAATAACTCAAGAAGACACTTTTATAGCAAACTTACACTCATTTTCTAAAGAACTGCTCAAATCAACATCACTAACACATCATGGACATGACCTTTTATCTTTTAGGATAAAACAGTGCAGCAGAAGTGCTTGGTATCAAAATTTCAGGTGGAACTATTTTTTTCTGACTACTCAGATCCCTAAGATATCCTTCGTGCTGTTTCATCTAGTGTGAAACCGCAATAAAACTCTATCTGGTCTCAGTATAAAAAAAATAGTTCTTTTTAAAATTTGACACACCAAACTGGTAAAAATGCATTTGTCTCCTCTTGCATGCCAAAAAGATCCTATATCATATTTTGATATCGTATTTAATGACTCAAATCATATATGAGTGAATCTGTTATGGCATTGTCCATGCTCTTCAGATGGACATTATACGGCTTCATGGTCGATCGTAAGACAAAATACCGCCATGGGGTTAGGGTTAGTGTTATTCACCAACCATTCTGACTGAGCCTTATCCTGCAAAATAAGTTAAATAAATCTTTCACGCCGATAGTAAAAACCAGAATACCAGAATAATGTTATTTCAAAATTATTATTATTATTATTATTATTATTTTGGAGAAAGAAAATATCTCCATATCGGACAGTGTAGATTCAAGATCAGATGAATGTTCTGTGCAGTCTGATCTTGATCTACATTGTCGGTAAAAGGTCAGTGGGTCGCGCTTAGCAGCTTAAGGGTTATGAATTTTCTTGTTCTTATTCTCCAAGATTTTCTAAATTTGAAAGTAACACAGCTTCTGATTGGCTAAACTAAATGGTTTGTGTTGCGTTACTTTCAAATTTAGAAAACTGGTGATTACCGACCATGGTTTCAAGCCCTGTACGTTACCGCCTGAGCTACCGTGCTTGACTAGCCGCCTACATGATGTACTTGCATGGTGAAATGTAAATCTGTGAAGGCATTCGTAGATTTTAACCCTTATCCTGCTAAATAAGTTGAATGAAATTTTCAGGCCAATAGTAAAAACCCGAATAATGTTTATTTAAAGTTATGTTTTGGAGAAAAATATCTCCTTATGGGACAGCGTACTTTCAAGATCAGGGTGCACGTTCTGTGCACTCTGATCTTTATCAACACTGTCCACAAAAGGTCAGTGGGTCACGCTTAGCAGCTAAAGGGTTGATCCCTCAACCAAAGTTTGTTTGGACTGCTTGAACCAAAGATCAGACAGCATAATCCAAACCGACCTGACTGATCTTGGGTGGATCATCCTTCCACACCTTTTGAAAATATTATCGCAAAAAATAAGTTACCAAAAATGAATATTCATTCACCTTGATTCTATTGTGTTATTCATATTCAAAACAAAATTCCCTCTCCTGCTGTATTTATGTTAACACTTTACCAAACGACAAAGTTTTAGACTGGTTCAAATTAAAAGCATTTGCAGACAGCAAATAAATGTAACTCAGTTGATTGGATCTGCCTTTAAAAGCGTAGAAAACATTTCGGGAAAAGGAGGAAATGCCTTCTAAAGCCTTTTTCCTCAGCCGGGTCGTGAAAACGCGGGGACGTGTGGTACAGAATTAACTCTTTCACAGCCAAAAGCTATACAATACTTTTACCGGTAGCGTAGATCAAGACCAGACGACAGAGAACTTGCAGCCAGATCTGGGCCCAAACTTTTGGCTATTAGTCAATTTTCTGTATGTCCAAGGATCGGTATAGCGCACAATAAAGTCGATTGTAACAAAAAGTAGCTTTTATGGATCCATAATTATTTGATGGCTTGCTTGGTATAATGCAGTCCGGAGATGCCTCAGTCTAGATGCCTCAGTCTCCTTTTTGCCATAGCATGGCTCGTTATAATCACATGAATACACCTATTTAAAAGTGAAAATAATTTCAGAAATATTGTCATCATTCGCTTATTCACTTTGATAACATCTTTTTTTTTTAACCCTTTCAGCGCCATAGGCGAAAACAGGGACTTTTGCGGACGGTATAGATCAAGATCAGACTGCACAGAACGTGCAGTCTGATCTTTGATCTATGCCCTCCGCTTGTTTGGTCATGCCTATATGATAAAAGTCTTCTTGAGACTCAGTGTATTGTAATTACAGCCATCAAAAGAAGCCAAGTTTGTTTATTTGGCGCCGAAAGAGTTGAAGAAAGAACTGAATGTTGCTGCCCAATAAGGAAGATCACTCTTCATAATTTTGGCGTTAAGATTGTACGAGTCTTCTCCCTTAGCCAATAAAATATGAAAGTGAATCCCATCGTTCACCTACTGATACTGCATGATTAAAGTGAAGCTGCATAATTCATTGTTTAAATTATGATAACCATTGCTATGCAACACAGTTAAGATAACAGACTTCTTCTGAAACCATTTTGGCAAAAGACGAAATTGCTTCTTATTGATTTGGGAAGTTCAGTTTTCACAAATTTTTGAGTCGGCTGGTTGCGTAGCAACCAGGCTCTCATTATCATCCTGATCTATGGGGTGACGTAAGCATAGCTCTGGCCTTCCTGTCACAAGTTCCGGTTTACGAGATAAAACATAGTTTTCTAATTATTCGGTAAACAACCTAGTTTTTTTCTGTTGTAAATACTTTACAATTGTGCCTTTGTGATAATGAATATGTCTATTAAGACTGAGCTATTTAACGGTTCAAACCTTTGGAACAAACATTTCGTCCACAAGGGTACACGATAGCCTAACGCTTACACAGACATCATCTCTAAAATTAGCGCATTACAGCAGTCGTGACCTAAAGTTTGCGGACACGCTGAAAAAAATTCTTCGACTACAAGCGTATTTACTACAGCACGCTTCTATTTGTGGACGATTCTGAGTGAAAATTGTTTGATAATTACCCATTAGACTACACTCTAAATTTTACAATCTGTCCTTAATTGTAAGTCTTATTTCAATTCAACACTCAACCTATGATCGGAAAAAGAAAGGCGATACCGAGTTACCAGAGAAGCTTTCAATGGAGATTTTTCCCAACAGTAGGCTAATTTTTTTAAACAAGTTTGTAACGACTTGGAATGGTTGCGTTGCCTTCTTAGACATTCTTACACTATGCTTCTTCACAGCTTTTTATTCTAGACATTAAATACTTTGCACACCAATGTTCTAGGTGCACATGCAGAGATCGTACATAGGTATGTAATGCGCACGGTTCTAGGCTGTACCAAGTCATCGCTTAGCAGGTGCTTTCTGGAATGTAGCTGTGCGACAAATATAGATATTATAATCACGTGACGTATAACGTCATTTGCACCACGGACTTCTTTATAAATTTACATATTTATGAATCAGTTGCTGAACCATTCGGCATACCTCAGGTGATCCGGTGATCAAATCCCTCGGCTGTATCACGTAGCTTGATATGCACCTACACGGTACATTTCGCACATCTCCGGAAGCACACCGCTTTACCGTTATTGAAATTGTAAGGCTCCTCTTTAGAAAGAACGCATGAGTAAATTTTCTATCGTTATCTTTCTAAGAGTATTTCAGTCGGCAAACAGTTTGTACATTCAATTTTTAGCGTTGTTTATCAATTCCGTTGGGAGCTTTCATCGACAGATCGATAGAAGTGAATAACTTCACAGTGGTTGTTCATGTCGTTGCTAAGCGATCTACAGGGGCGCCGCCATGTTTAAGATCATGTGATTGGCAGTTCAAAATGGAAGCCTCCCTTATACAGACGAGGTTAGATGTAGGTACGGAATCGGCCGAGTTGTGACGAGTGTTGCTGAACGGGCCTTTATCTTCAGCGTACACCGACCTAGAGCTTCACCAATCAAAGCAGAGAGTGTGTTTTAAAGTTTACTGTTTATAATTAATTGTGTTTCTTTTCCATAGAGGTTAATTTGTCAAGGTCTGCTGTTTTTTTTTTTCAATGTGCGATTAACCTAGATATAGCTAGTCTTTCTGAAACAACAATTTATTAGTGCGGGTGTCAGAACGCACTTGGTGCTTTCTTAACTGCCAAAATCTGAATTCACTCGGGAATTCGACTTGAAACTACGCAGTTCTAACAACCAGCAATCTGAGAACTTGACTTTTTACTCCACTATATTTCAAATATAAAAGAACAGATCAATGTTAACCTACTCGAACAACAAGTTCTTTATTGGAGTGTTTGTAATCTTGCAAAGGGTTGTTGTAAAGGGTAATAGAGCGAATCGCAAACATTTAGTTTACCCCAAAGCAACATACATGTAGATCTCTATAATTTTCAACTGGTGTGGAAACAGTACTAATTTCTGGGACGTTATAAAACGTAGACAAAGCTAAAAGGCTGATGATCATGCTATTGGGTTATTTTTTTTTTTTTTTTTTTCTTGATCTGTAGCAGCCACATTCTTAAAGTCCATTGTGGACAAAACTTGAACCCGGACAATAGCAAAAACAAATTATTTCCAAAGGACATGTAGATTACCGAGTCAGATATTTGTGTATGCTCCAGAGGCTACATTTCGGTCCAATGATCATGAAATTGCCCAGCTGTTTGTCTAAATAATATTTTTGACAAAATTGAATGTATGTCACCTGGAATTAAAAGAAAAAGATTGTCACCAGGTCAAATTAGACGAAACCTTAATAGTACTACAGAATCCATTTATGTCCGAAACTCTGTCAGACTGCTTAGATTAGATATGGATGAGTTGCTAAAGGGCATTTTTGGTCTAAAAGTATGTCATAGATCCTATACCAGAAGACAAAGTTCAGTTGAGTTCCATACTAACGATGGCTAAATGGTCCTCTTGTAAAATTGTTCGAGTGGTTCTGCTCTGTTTCTATAAACTTTACAGAAGCTTCAGAACTGAGTAGTAACATTTCAAAATCACCGCCTCTGAAACTATAAGCAATTATACCCAAATTTCATATCCAGCATCCTGTATTTGGAAAGGGCAATTATTCAAGTTAACCAATATATATATGATCACATGGTACAAATTTTATAAAAGTTGTGTCATACAAAAACAACTTGTTCTAATTCTGGAGAGAAAATGTATGCCCTATTCTACTGAAATTATTTAGAATGTTTGTTTTAGTAATATGTGTAAGAATTAAGATATACATGTAAGTTAAGTTTGTCCACATTCATTACAGGCCTTATTAAGCTAGGGAGGAACTGTAAATATTGATGGAACTTCGACAGTTATTATGCCCCATCGAATTTCGGGGTGCGGGGGAGATATATGTAGTTTTCATGTTGTCTGTCCGTTCGTCCGTCCGTCCGATCTTCCGTCCATCCAGACAGATATATTCTAAAATCGTTGAAGAAAGTTAATGAAACTTCATACATGTGTTCCTCATGATAGTCCGCCGATACACTTTTTTTAATGTAATGCCTTGTCATGGAAAAAGGAGGCTTGGTGTCCTCCGGTCTGCTTGTTTTGTTTTATTTTGTTTTTGTTTTTAATGCGGTGTCATGGAAAAAGGGGGCTTGATGTATATTTCCATTATGGACCAACATCTCTTTAACTACCGGACAAAAGTTTATGAAACTTCATCTTTATATCGTTTATCATAAGCCACAGACAATCAGTATTTGTTTTTATTTAATGAAATGCCGTGTCATGGAAAAAGGGGGCTTAATGTATATTTTCACCAATAACAAAAAAGGCCATTTACATGCAAAACACAATACCTCTTATAATTATGTTTTTATCAAAAAAAAATTTTTTTTCGGCGGTGGATATCATTTCAGCAAAATGACTTGTATTATATTGATTGTACCTTTTGAAAACCATTTTTAAATGAAATCACCGGGGTTCGAGACTTAACTTAATTATGATATTAATGTTCATAATTTTAGGATGACAACTCAGAAATATGCTTGCATATAATACTGTCTTATGGTTAGGTTATTTTGTATCTTGAATGCTTTTTATAGATTTGAACAAGAAAAAGTGAAAACTTCTAACCAATTACCCTCCAGGCGACTCTCAGGACTATCAGTCCTTTTATCCTAATTACTTACCTTGACCGTTTCGAGTCGACCAATATGAATTTAAAGTTAGTTGCTGAAATCTTGTGTTTCTATGGCCCTGAGGCCCAGAAGCCTCCTGAAAACATTACATGAAAAGGAGAAAATGCATGTAACAAGCATTAAAATTATTAAAAGGGAATTAAACTAGAAGAATTTTTGCAAGATTTTTAGGAAGTAGATCTATACAAGTAGCCTATCCGATTCCGGTTTAAACCATCTTAATATTCCTTTTCCAGCAATGTGTTCATTAATACAATGAAGGCAAATCCAGTCATTTTAAAATAGCCACATCAAAGTCAAAAAATGTGCGGTCTACATACATACACACGGATTAAAATCCTACTTTATTAAAGTGCCATGCTGATAGAACGTAGGCTGTCTATGTAGATCACGATTAGAAGCAAAAAGTTAGTGGTGTGACACCATATCACCTAAGGGAGACTACTGCGGTAAAAGGTTGTGAG
This sequence comes from Tridacna gigas, assembly GCA_945859785.2. Classification (NCBI taxonomy): domain Eukaryota; kingdom Metazoa; phylum Mollusca; class Bivalvia; order Cardiida; family Cardiidae; genus Tridacna; species Tridacna gigas. Next base: position 107,769,449 of record OX244028.2, read on the forward strand.
CCAGCGTCGGATGAAAAGAGCAACAAAAATTTCTTGTCAAAAACAAACCTTTTTTCATTTTGATGATAGACTGGTAGGTTCATTTTCATCCAAGAGCATTCTCAGATTCACTAGAGAACATTTTCAGCTTGATGTTTTGTTTGAATTGGCTACCGTTGTCAAAAATATTTCGAGGTTTCGTCCGAGAAATCGAAGTAGCTCACGCTTATCTTTTGTTTACTTTTTGCCAGATTTTGAAATTCATTTTCTGTCAGCGACTAACACTTGAACCAACCACATAATATTGTCATCTTCAATCCATACTTTAAAGGATATGATTTAAATTTTCATGCATTTCAACACCTGCACTGATTTTTGAGAGCTATTTGGCGTTTATATCGTATAACATTTGACAGCTTTACAGTATATAGTTTGAGAACAAGACTGTTCCTCCACAAGGCCACAAGGCAGTTCTCCTAGGCAACTTTTCGTGACAGTACCCTGACAGATTTGAAGACAGTTTCCCAACACCTTTCAGTGTTTCTGCCAGCTCATTAATTTTAGGGGTCATCTATCACTCTGTTTAGAATTTTAAAGGTAATTCAGGATTTTTAAAGGTCATGGTCTTTAAAACTAATTTTTTATTTTTTTTTTTTTTCCCCATGTTGACCCCCTTTGTAGATGCTACAAGTTTTTTATGACAGTGTGGCATTAATTAAACAGGGTTCCCATTCACGCACATATGTGCGTGATTCACGCACTGAATTGAATAATCACGCACAAAAATATAAAGTGAAACATGCATGCATGCACAGGTTTCAGGGCTGCCATTGTCGATCACCAGTGGCGCCAGTTGGGACATGTTACCAAGTGTGAAAGTCACTGTTTATCACGGCTAATCAAACTTGGTACCAATCCACTTTTCTAGAGTAAAATTAAAGGTTTTGAAGTTACATGCTATTCTTATTGACAAATCTATGTCACATCATGCGGAAATACTACTCCAAAACTTAACAGGCATGAAAAAAGAATCGCTGCAAGAAACCCGAAAACCCATGACACAACAAAAATTGGTTTAACATGGTCCGATCATACGCATTTCAAACGGTCTATTCAGCTTTATCAATGACTTTGAACAGTAAATTTACATAAGTATCTCTATAAAACAATAAGTGAAAGCTAATTAGTGTCTGAAATTGACAGTGAAATGGAAAATTCTACTGGCCGTCAGGCTGTAAGTTGTCCCTCTGAAACTGGTCCCATAAGGGAATTATAACAAGCATCCTGTTTTTTTAAAATTACCCATACTGTTTTCAAGAGCAGCCGACTGCAGAGTTAGACTCACCAAAATAAATTTTCAATGCAACAGACCCTTACTGTCCTCCATAGATGCTCTATAATTGTCAATATTAAGTGCACTCATAGAATTTCTCTTGCATTCCCAAACTTGTATTCCAGGGAGCGCATGCACTCCCAAAAAGAGATGTGAGTAGGAACACTGATTAAAGGTAAAATGTTAAAAGCAATGAACTCATAATCTAAACTGTTTTGTCTGTCATCTGCTGGGTTTTTTGTGGGAGTGTCCTTGGGCAAGACACTTCAGAGCCCTACCCTAGACTAGTACTGGTGAAACCCAGGAAGTATATGAATATGCGAGCTGTCACCGTGATATGTCTGAAATATTGTTGAAAGTGGCGTAAAACACCATTCAATCAATCAATCGTCTGTCATCCCGAGTACTCCAGCGAGTGACATGACCATCCAAGGTCTAAAATGCGGACAAAAATTATGAATGTGTGTGTTCCATACAATAATATAGGCAAGATGAAAGCATTGTCACAAGAATAGTGTTGCATTTTAGTCCGATGCAGTGTAAATCAGAAATAAATAATTCGGTCGTTGAAACTGATTTGATATGATCCTGCAGATATAAACTTGATGATTTTATAAGATATATTAGTTGAATCTAATTCAATTCGGTCAAGTCCAAAATTTTGTTTTTTAGTAAAGCGTTAAGACTAAAATTTAATGTATATCATTTCTCTATATTCTCAGATTCTGAACCCAAACTGAAAAGACTACCCTGTGAAAGATCAAGGCACTACATATCTGACTAACAGAACAGTGCTCATTCCACATCTCAAACTGATCTTGAACATTACACAGACAGAAAGGCACTCAGTCAAAGATGACCCAACCAGACATGGATGTTATAAAAGAAATCCCAGGCTATAAACTAATTCTTAAGTCTGTTCTGAAGAGTCAAATACAGCAGTTGGTGAGTGGTTAGAGGATGGGTTTTAACCCTTTATTACACAATTCCAAGTTTTAACGAACCCCATCCCCCCAGGAAAAGGACTTTTTGAAAACATTATGGGAAAGGAGAAAATGCTGGTAACCAGCATTTTGTCCTTTTCCCACAATGTTTTCTATCCTTTCAGAGACAACTTTCATATCGCCCCTGGGAAAGAAGCTTTTTGAAAACTTTGTTGGAAAAGGTGAAATGCTGGTAACCATTTTCTACCCTATCAAAGAAAAATTGCACCATTTGAGCATTGGAATTGTCATCTGCAAACGCTTTCAGTTTGGACAAGGCTAAAATTTTGTTGTCTGGTGAAGGGTTAATGGTTGTGAGGGCTAAAGCTTTTGAAAACATCATGGTTACCAGCATTTTCACCTTTTACAACAATATTTTCCCACCTTTCGAAGACAAACCTCATCATTTGAGCCATGCTGAAATTTTCATCTGCAAATGCTTTCAAAATGTACATGTGATAGATTTCTTGACTTGCCCCAATGGAGAGCATTTGCAGAAGACAAAATTGCATGCGGCTTAACCCTTTCCCAAACAAGCCCTGGTTTTCATGTGTCTTCAGTACAAGTCTTTTGAAAACACTGTGGGAAAAGGAGAAATTGCTCGTAACGAGCAATTTCTACTTTTCCCACAGTGTTTTCTCCCCTTTCTGATAACTTTCTGCCATTTTCATCAAATTTAAAATTGTAGTCTGCAAACTCTTTCAATTTGGACCAGTCCAAAATTTGTCATTTGGGAAAGGGTTAAGTCAAAGCCTTTGTTTTTCAAAGGGCAGGAAACACGTAGGAAGAAATGAGAAAATGCTGGTCACCAGCATTTTCCTTTTGCAAAGTGTTCTCTATAGTCTTCTTCAGAAGGGTCCATTAACCCTTTCCCAAATGACAAATTTTGGACTAGTCCAAATTGAAAGAGTTTGCAGACGACAATTTTAAATTTGATGAAAATGGCAGAAAGGTCTCAATGCTGGTAGAAAACACTGTGGGAAAAGGAGAAATTGCTCGTTACGAGCAATTTCTCCTTTTCCCACATTGTTTTCAATGTACTGCAGACACATGAAAACCAGGGCTTGTTTGGGAAAGGGTTAAAGCTTTACCACTCAGTCACGACTTTCAATGATCCCGAGAAAAAAAAGCTCTTGAGAAAATTGTGGGAAAAGGAGAAAATGCTGGTAACCACATTTTCTACTTTTCCCACTATGTTTTCTACCTTTCTCAAAACAAATTTTTAGTTTTTGAGTCTAATCTGATTTGTTGTCTGGAAATGCTTTCAATTTGGATTAGTCTAGGGTTTTGTTTGATGAAGGGTTAACCCTTTACCACACAATGCCACTTTCCAACAACCTTAAGAAAGAAGCCTTTTGAAAATACTGTAGGAAAAGGAGAAAATGCTGGTTACCAGCATTTTCTCCTTTTCTCACAATGTTTTCTACCCTATCAAAGACAAACTCCATCATTTGAGTAAAATTTAAATTGTCGTCTGCAGATGCTTTCAATTTGGTCGAGTCGTATAACATTTTCGTCATGTGGTAAAGGGTTAAGTAGCTTTCTTGTTTCCTGTTCCCAGGTTGATCAACTGTCTGCCTACACAGATGAAGAATCTGTCATTCTCACTGCCAACATGTCAGATGGGACACTGAGTCATCTAGGATCTGATTATGGGAAATTTTTCCTGGAAAACGATGACAGTATGAAGTCGAAGTTTCTCAAATTTTGCATCAAAGGTGATTTTTTTTTTTTTTTTTATTACCTTAGCATCAGGGTAACATCAAGGTATTGTTGTAGGCCTGCCATCATCGTGGTCATTGTGCAAAAGCTTTGATATTTTGTAGTCATTTTGTAATATCTCTGTTATTACTGAAGATATTTACTTTAAACCTTTCCCAAACAAGCCCTGGTTTTCACGTGTCTGCAATACAAGTCTTTTGAAAACACTGTGGGAAAAGGAGAAATTGCTCGTAATGAGCAATTTCTCCTTTTCCCACAGTGTTTTCTACCCTTTTGGAGAACTTTCTGTCATTTTCATCAAATTTAAAATTGTCATCTGCAAACTCTTTCAAATTGGACCAGTCTAAAATGTATCGTTTGGGAAAGGGTTAAACTCGAACTAGTACTTAACTATCAAAAGGGGAACCCATATAGTAGGGGCAGGCAACCCTCAAAATATTTTGAGACAGTTATGCCTTTTTTTTAACTTACAATTTTCACTGAAAATCAAGCAACTGCCTCTGAGCATTGGCACCGGCACGCGATGCTCCTGTTTTATACAGCTGCATGCATTTCATGAGAAAGGTCTAGCATGACAAGAAATATCTTGCTAAGGTTTTTGATGATACCTCACTTAAAACAAATTTTTGCAGAGCCCTGGTACCTCATTCTGTTGCGTACAGGAATTTCAGATAGAGGGTCACTGGTTGGACCCTGGGCTGCACCAACTTCTTTCTGAGGATTGATGATAGTTATTACGATAGGATTCATTCCTCTCTCACTGCTGACCATTGTTTCGACAAAGGTTATGTGGGAAAGCAGCCAGTGACTTGTGAAGAATGTTGTGCAGAGTACTGGTAAGAGATACTCCAGGAAAGCATAGATAGGTGTACTGGTACTTATGGCTTGATGTGGGTAGTTCCAAAAGTTAACTCCCCTCACTACCCGCATCACAGGATTTGAACCCGAAACCTTTGATGTGCTCTACCCCTACACAGCTGTGGCCTAGTTACTTGACCCTTTACCACACAATCCCGAAAGTATTAACGACCCTGAAAAAAAAGTTCTTAAAAAAAAAAGGCCCTAAAAAAATTGTAGGAAAAGAAGGAAATGCTGGTTACCATAAAGTGACAAATTAATTATTTTACCCACGTTTAATTTGTCATCTGCAAAGGCTTTTAATTTGGATGGGTCAGAAACTTTGCTGTGTGATAAGGAGTTAAAAATGGTCATTTCTATGGGGCAAAAAAAAACAAACAATCATTTTTTTTTTTTTTTTCCCAAAAGGGCCAAAACAGTTTTGTAGCAGTTTTGAATCACTCTGAATTGTTTTGTTAAACTTTTCTTTGTAATTCCTATTCTTGGATTGGTATCGGAATTCCCATTATTTAAGTCACATTCATTGTATTGTCTGTAAATGCTTTTAATCAGGACCAGTCTAAAATGTTGTCCTGTATTTACCCTCTACCAAATGACAAAATTTTAGACTGATCCAGATTGAAAGCTTTTGTAGATGATATATAAACCCTTTACCACACGACAAAATTTTAGACCTATCCAAATTGAAAGCATTTGCAGACGACAATTTGTGGCTGAAATGGTGCAGTTTTTGTTTGATAGGGTAAAAAACATTGTGGGAAAAGGAGAAAATGCTGGCTACCAGCATTTTCTTCTTTTCCCACAATGTTTTCAAAAGGCTTCTTTCCCAGGGGCGTCAAAAGGTGGCATTGTGTGGTAAAGGGTTAAATGTTACTCACAACATTTCTTTCAAAGTGTAGAAATAATTGTTGGAAAAGAAGAAACGCTGGTTACCAGCATTTTCTTTTTTTCCCACAATGTTGTCAAAACCCTTCTTCTTCTGGGTTGTTAAAAGTCGGGATAATGTGGTAAAAGGTTAACCCTTTACCAGACGACACAATTTTAGCCTTGTCCAAATTAAGAGCATTTGCAGACGACAATTTCAGTGTGGCTCAGATAGTGCAATTTTCCTCTGATAGGACAGAAAACATTATGGGAAAAGGAGAAAATGCTGGTTACCAGCGTTTTCTCCTTTTCCCACAATCTTTTCAAAGGGCTTCTTTCCCAGGGGCGTTAAAAGGCGTCATTGTGCAGTAAAGGGTTAAAGCCTGAATTATGTAAATGATTTTTATTTTAAGTACACCAAGTCAAAGAACAAGAGAAAAAAGCGGAAGAATCATTAAGAAAACTAGCTACCCCCAGTCCGCTTGTCCTACAGCTATCGAGTCCGTCTCTCACTGGAAATACACAAAAGTCACCAAAGTCACGCCCGACCAAGCAGCAACATCCCTATCCTGTAAACATGTTTAAAGCCTCACCCAAGCCCAAAGGACAAGGGGCCAGTAGATATGAGCCGTATCGAAAGATACTACCTAAAGCAGCCGAGAAAAAATCTGACGTACCGGTAATCCCAGATGTTAAAACAGAACCAGGTAGTACTGATGAAACAGGTGAAAGCAATGGGGCAAATAGTGGCCATTCACCGTATGAAGAAAAACCTCAATTTGGACTTGAAGATGACGCAAAATCAAATTCATCCTCTTCAACAATTTCAGTTGATCCTCAAGATATGACAGTAAAGGATGCACAGCTTGGAGATGGTTACGATTCCAGTGCAAATTTGAATTTAGAGAACATTTCACAGCAGTTAGACAAGAACGATTTGAAAGGTAATTTGTCGGAAACAGACAGAGGCACCCCTCGGATAAAAGTTGAAGCTACGGAGGAAGATGAGAGCGAGTTAGAAATAACTAGTGTAGAGCCAGGCCCTTCCTCGGTTCCCCCCAAAAATTGGACCCCAGGTGTCCAAAGTGGAATTGACCAATCAGGTGCTGCCACAAGTAGTATGGTAGACTTACAAGGATACAGTAAGTATGATTATAGATCTATTCTTATCTGTGCATGTTATACTGAAATGAAAATATGTATATAGAATCAGACTTATTCAAATGATTAACCCTTTACCAAACAGTCCCTTTACCCTAAGGATGAAGACTTTTGAAAACATTGTGGGAAAAGAAGAAAATACTGGTAACCAGCATTTTCTCCCTTTTCTCACAATGTTTCCTACCCATTCTTAGAAAAATCCACTCATTTGAGAAACAGTTAATATGTCATCTACAAATGTGCTCAATTTGGGCTAGTCTACAATGTTCTCCTCTGCTACAGATTGGATTGAATATGTCCAACTTCTTTGTCAGTCTTTGTAATGGTCATCTGCTACAGCAGGGTCAAAATTGGACAACCAGAATTTCTCCTTTTCCCATAATGTTTTCAAAAGGCCTCTTTCTTAGGGTCTTGAAAAAACTGGATTTTTGGTAAAGAGTTGAAATGACAATCCAGAGGTTTATTAAACTGGAGGAAGAAGGCTTTCATGAAAAAAAGGAGAAAATGGTGGTTACCAGCAATTTTTACTTGTCTCCCCCCCCCCCCCCCCCCCCCAACAATGTTTTCTAGCCTTTCAAGGACTAATCCAACCATTTTAGCAACATTTACAGTGTCTATTCTAGAAACTGAAAATGAGGGAAGATTTTTCCCTCCATTTAAAAAGGGGGGGGATAAAAAAAAATAGGGGGGGGGCAGCCCAGCCAGGTAGCTCAGTGGCTAGCGTATCTGACTTGTGACCTGGTGGTCGCGGGTTTGATGCCCGGTTGAGGCAAACTTTCTTTGCAGCGATTTTTCCCCTGTCACCTCTGATGCATGTGAGAAAAGTAGGCAGTGGCTTGGAAAGAAAGTTGCGTGATTACTGGTGTGAGAAGCCAGGAAACATATGTGTAGGTGCACTGACTGTCATGATCTGACCTAAGCTGTTAAAATGGCGTCAAACTCCAATACAAACAACAGGGAGGACAGTTTTTAGATCAGATAGAAGACAGTTCATATAACAGACATTTATTCCTGTCCAAGACTATTCTGTAATGTTAACTGACCTGTTTAGATGTTAAAAGACAGTTTCTTGAACTAAGAGATTAAAATTTACTCAACTTCACAGAAATTCAGAAATTGGAGCTTAATTCTTTACCAAACGACAAAATTTTAGACCAATCCAAAATGAAAGCATTTGCAGACGACAAATTAAATGTAGCGCAAAGGATGAAATTTGTCCTTGATAGGGTAGAAAAAATTGTGAGAAAAGGAGAAAATGCTGGTTACCAGCATTTTCTCCTTTTCCCACTATGTTTTCAAATGCTTTCCACCCAAGGGTCGTTAAAAGTCGGGATTGTGTGGTAAAGGGTTAAGTTGATGAAAAACAGATTCCATGACAACAGTTTACTGCAGCAGCACTAAGGTTTATTGAAGTGTATTGAAATTTATTCAGTAATTTCAACCAATCTGTCAAGGGAGTTTACTTTAATGAACATAATAAGTTGCAAAAATAGTTTCGGCAATGATGCTGCTCAGTTCAAAACAGCGGTATTGTATGTGAGGCAAGAGTAAATTCTGTGTTTTGGGGCTTTTTCAGTGTTTATTTTTTACGCCGGACTGTCACACATTGAATCTGAATTTATGTGGGATCTGAAAAAAAATAACCTGAATCCCACTCTTGCAGATCCTAGAATAGACACTGCATGTAATTTGTCATCATCAAATACTTTGATTTGGACAAGTCCAAAATTTTGTTGTTTAGTTAACCCTATCCCAAACAACAAATTTTGGACTGGTCCAAATTGAGAGAGTTTGCAGATGACAATTTTAAATTTGATGAAAATGGCAGAAAGGTCTCAAAATGGGTAGAAAACACTGTGGGAAAAGGAGAAATTGCTCGTTACGAGCAATTTCTCCTTTTCCCACAGTGTTTTCAAAAGACTTGTACTGCAGACACGTGAAAACCAGGGCTTGTTTGGGAAAGGGTTAAGAGTCAAGTAAAGATCCTGACCTAACATGAAACCAAAGATAAAACAATTCTGTTAACCCTTTACCAAACAATCCTAACGACATTGATAATGAAAGCTTTTTAAAACATGGTGGGAAATGAAGAAAATGCTGGTAACCAGGATTCAAAAAGCATAATTCCAGCCACATTTAAATTGTTTTCTGCAAATGCTTTCAGTTTGGTGAAGAGATAAAGTTATCTGTAACCCTTGTTCTGCTAATTAAGTGAAATGAAACTTTCAAGCTGACTCTAAAATCCTAAATTCTGCTATTTCATAGGGAGTTTTTTGGGACAGATATCTCCTTATTGGACAGTGTAGATCTAAGATCAGACTGCACATTCTGTGCAGTCTGATCTTAATCTACACTGTCTGCAAAAGGTCCTTGAGTCGCCCTTAGTAGTCTAAGGATAAATAAATTTGCTACTGCAGGTAGTGAAACTTAACCCTTCACCACACAATCCCGACTTTGAACGACCCTGGGAGAGACGTCTTTTGAAAACATTGTGGGAAAAGGAGAAAATGCTGGTAACCAGCATTTTCCCCTTTTCCCACAATGTTTTTTACCCTATCAAAGACATACTCCATTGTTTGAGTCACATTTAAATTGTTGTCTGCAAATGCTCTCAATTTGGACCAGTCCAAATTTTCCTCATGTGGTAAAGAGTTAATCAGGGAACAAAATTTTAGATTGGTTGAAAGTGAAGCATTTCTAGAAGATAAATTAACTCTTAAAGCGCCTTCTCTCAACAAGAGATGCTTTTGCAGCCTTCATAGATCAAGATCAGACTGCACAAGATGTGAAGTCTGATCCATGGTCTACTCTGTCTGGTTTACTTAAACACTGTAGACAAAAGCAACCAAAAATATATTAACTATTAAAGCGCTTTCCTCAACAAAAGATACCTTTGCCACCATTATAGATCAAGATCACACTGAACAAAACATGCAGTCTGATCTTTGATCTACATTGTCCCCTTTGCTGAAACAGTGTAGACAAAATCAACCCTAGAACTGCAACTATTTGGGTTCTATTTCTGGACTGAAAATGTCAGTTTGGTTTACTTCGCCAGCTAAGGGTCAGTATGGCTTTAACCCTTTACCACACGACAGAAATGTAGACTTGTCCAAATTGAAAGCATTTGCAGACTACAATTTCATTGTGGCTAAAGTGATGGAATTTGCCTTTGATAGGGAAGAAAACATTGTGGGAAAAGGAGGAAATGCTGGTTACCAGCATTTCCTCCTTTTCCCACTATGTTTTCAGAAGGCTTTTTCCTCAGGGTCGTTAAAAGTCGGGGTTGTGTGGTAAAGGGTTAATTATTCTATTTGTCTTCAAAAAGGTAGAAAAAATTGTCAGAAAAAAAGAAAGTGCTGATTACCAACATTTTTCATTTCGCTGTTTCTCACAGTGTTTTTAACCCTTTCCCAAACGATAAAATTTAGACTGGTCCAAATTGAAAGAGTTTGCAGACAACAATTTTAAATTTGATGAAAATGACAGAAAGTTCTCCAAAAGGGTAGAAAACACTGTGGGAAAAGGAGAAATTGCTCGTTACCAGCAATTTCTCCATTTCCCACAGTGTTTTCAAAAGACTTGTACTGCAGACACGTGAAAACCAGGGCTTGTTTTGGAAAAGGTTAAAGGCCTTCCTCTTTAGGGTATACCCTTTATCAAATATTTTCATGTTTGAATGATCTTAAGGAAGAAGACTTTCAAAAACATTTTGGAAAAAGAAGAAAGTGAGCGTTCCCAGCACTTTCTACTTTTCCCACAGTGTTTTCTACCTTTTCATCAAAGAGATATCTCAGATAACCCTTTAGCACATAATCCCAAGTTTTAACAACCTTGAGGAAGAAGGCCTTTTGAAAACATCGTGGAAAAAGAAGAAAATGCTGATAACCAGCATTTTCTTGCTTTCCCATGTTTTCTTCCTTGCCAAAGATAAATTTCAATTTTTTTAGTCATGTTCAATTTGTTGTCTGCAAATGCTTTCACTTTGGACAAGTCTAATTTTCATTTTGTTGTTTGGTAAAGTCTAAGTGTTAACTGTGACACAGTGAACTCCAAAACTGCTATTAGCTTGGCTGTTTTTAAGGAAACATTGTGGTACTGTCATAGCCCTGGGTCTGTACTCACCAAACTTTTCTAAATTCTAGACTAAGAATAAGAAGCCCACCCGGGTAGCTCAGTGGTTAGCGTATCTGACTTTTGACCTGGTGGCTGAGAGGTCGATACCTGGTTGAGGCAAACTTTCTCTCTGGCAGTTTTTCGCCTCTCACCTCTGTTTCCTGTGAGAAAAGTAGTCAGTGACTTGGAAAGAAAGTTGTGTTAGTACATGTACTGGTATGAGAAAGCGAGGAAAGACATGCATAGGTGCACAGACCACCGTGATATATCCTAAGCTGTTAAAACAGCATTAAATTCCAATGTATTAAAAGAAAAATAAGTGTAAGAATTTTTTTAGCAGATTTGTACATCAAATCCGCTGTGATCGTTCTGACCAGAACCAAAATATATCATGCGTAACGACGCATGCGCGCTCACACTGTACTAAGATATCGGTTTGACCTGAACCTACACTGTCATTCACACTTAAAACTCCCCTTCTAGTTTTAGCTAATAGACCTCAATCTTGCTTTTGTCACTACCGTATATGGTATATACTGTCATAGATGTGTATATTTTAAGTCCGAAATCTAATACCAGCAAAAAACTGCATAAGATTGACGAATCAAATTACCACTCCTTAAACAGTAATAGAATAACAGTTTCTGCGTGGCCTGCATGGCAGATCAATTTTGACTTTCCCTGCCCTTGCTAACTCCATTTTTGAATGATTGCACGTGTCGCATGTGATGTTATTTTTTATTACAACATATTAAAGCTTTCTGCTACTCCACAAATCCGCTTTCCAGGACTTTGAGTCCTTTGATTCAAGTCTAGACTTTCTCAAAAAAATTCATATTCAACAAAGCAGTTTAGAATGGGTTCAATTTGGAATGGGTTTATACATGGTGTAAGTGGCTCGGCACCTACTCTGGGCTCCGAGATCTGAGAGAGCGCATACATAAAACACTACTATCATCTGTTGTCTGTTTCCCATTATGTTGGTATCTTTGTTGTAGTGATGTTTAGACATTTTCTGATATCTCTGCCATAACTCACTGTAGATATTTACTGAAATTTGTGCTTAATGTTAGCTATTTAACTCTTTACCAAACAACAAAATTTTACACTTGTCCAAATTGAAAGCATTTGCAGACGACAAAATAAATGTGACTTAAAAATTGAAATCTGTTTTGGGAAGGTTAGAAAACATTGTGGGAAAAGGAGAAAATACTGGTTACCAGCATTTTCTCCTTTTCCCACAATGTTTTCAAAAGGCTTCTTCTTCAGGGTTGTGTGATTGTGTGGTAAAGAGTTAAGGCACAGTAGTGGCTGAATATAAACAGAGCAGGTGTTTAAATGCATTTAGACTTAAATTATACCATTTAAAAGTACGGAAATTATTATGAAGATGACAATCTGTTATTGTGTGGTTGGTCCAAGTAATAGTCACTGGCAGAGAAATGAATTTGAAAACTTAAGTTTAAAAGTTACCAGGCCATTCTGTCTTTTCTTTACTTTTTACCTGATTTTGAAATTCATTTTTTTGCCAGGGAGTAATACTTGGATCGACTACACAATAACACATTTGTCATTTTGACAGTATTTTCCATACTTTTAAAAGGCATGATTGGAAATTAAATGCATTTTAACAACTGTATTATTTTTTGGCCTCTGTTGGGACTTTAAAAGGGGAAGTTTGCCAGATAACCCTTTACCTAACAATTCTGTTTTTTAAAGACCCTTAGAATAAAGGCTTTTGAAAACATTGTAGGAAAAGGAGAAAATGCTGCTAACCACCGTTTTTTTTTTTTCCTTTTCCAACAATATTTTTTACCCTGTCATACACAAAGTCCATCAACCCAGCCACATTTAACTCTTTACCACACAATCACCATCTTCGCAAGCCAAGGTGACGATCACCACGTGGATCTTACCCCTTGGCTGATCGAGTCGAAATCTGTTAGCCTCGCTATACGAGTATTCATTGGTTGCAGTCAGGACTGAAAGCACCAATCCAATAGTGCGTTACATTTGCTATCCAACATCAGCAGAACGTAAATAAAAATAACCACAGGAGAAAGTTATCGGATATGCTGGAAATTATAACCAACAAAATACAGATGAAAAATATTTTCTTCAACATTCACTGTCACAAATCAATTAAATGAAGTTTTAGGATACATCCCAACACCAGATGATGGACTGTCAAAGTAAGTGTGCGGCTTTTGCTGCGCGAAACTTAAGATTTCGAAATAGATTTTGACTTGATAAATCGGCTGTCAAGTTTGCGATCTGAAAAGGAGTCAGTTGTTGGAGAATTAAAAGAAAAGCATGCTGAACAAAGTATAATTGAACCAAACCTTAGTGGCCAATTGTCAAGGACCCCCATTAAAACAAAAGCACTGAAGCCCTTAACAGATCATAGCCCAACACCGAGAAAGGTAAACAAGTCTTTGGCCAAAAGAGTTATGTTACACGACGTTTGATTGGTTTTCGTTGACGTAGATCTAGGGGTGATAACAATCAAAATCCAGTAGGTGGCGCGTCGTTCTAACAAATTTTGACACGATCAGCCAAGGGGTAAGATCAACGTAGTGATCGTCACCTTGGCTTGCGAAGATGCACAATCACGGGTTTTAACGACTCTGAAGAAAAAGCCTTTTGAAAACATTGTGGGAAAAGGAGAAAATGCTGGTAACCAGCATTTTCTCCTGTTCCCACAATGTTTTCCAACCTCCCCACAACAAATTTCAATTTTTGAGTCACATTTATTTTGTCGTCTGCAAATGCTTTCAATTTGGACAAATCTAAAATTTTGTCATTTGGTAAAGGGTTAAGTTTTTGTCTGTAAATGTTTTCAGTGTGGGCAAGTCTAAAATGTTATCTGTTGGTAAAGGGTTATCCCTCAAAATATTTTTGACACACACTCCCATATGTACAATTTGGAATTTTCACAGAAAAAGCAGCTGCACACAGGGTTGTCACCTGCATTGGGGGCTCTTGCTTTTACAAATTGCAAATTTTATCCTTGGACTCAATATAGAAATCTCAAAAGGATGATGTCATTTTTAGCTTGGCTGTTTTCGAAATATTTGGAGGTATTGTTGTAGCCCTGGGGTCATCGTAATCTGTGTTGTCATCGTTGTTTGCATCGTTGTCGTGCAAGAACTTTGACATTTTCAAAATTTCTAATATCTCTGTTATTTCTGAAGATATTTACTTCAGATTTTGACTAGTTGTTCATTATCAAAAGGAGCCATACACAGGGACTAGCAACCATCAAGCTATTTTTTGACACAACTATGCCCTTTTTTTTGACTGCAACTAAGCGTTGACACTAGCATGCTCCTGTTATGAAGTTAATAATTTGTACTGTCATGCGTATGACATTAATATTGTGACAGAATCAATATTTAGAACCCAGCATAAAAAACCCAGATTATTCATTTTTTTTTGCATGTGGAAAGTGGATGCAAAATCTCTGAAAAGATAAATCTTATTACCCTTTATTTAATATAAATCTCAGAGAAACGGTAGTAAATTCTCAGGATGGTATTGAGGTGCATTAATTTTGCTGTGACAGTTGCCTGAAATATTTATTACTTGTATATAAACTCTGTACAACGAAATTTTGGACTTTTCCATGTTGTAAGGATTTCCCAACAAATTGGGCTAAAATGATAGAAGTTGGTTTTGAAAGGATTAAAAATATTGGGCATTTTCCAACAAATTTTTCAAAAGTGATCTTCCTCAGTGTTGTTTGATAAATGGTTTCAATTAACTATGCAAGACTTTAGCCCTTTCCCAAACGACAAATTTTGGACTGGTCCAAATTGAAAGAGTTTGCAGACGGCAATTTTAAAGTTGATGAAAATGGCAGAAAGTTCCCAAAAAAGGTAGAAAACACTGTGGGAAAAAGAGAAATTGCTCGTTGCGAGCAATTTCTCCTTTTCCCACAGTGTTTTCAAAAGACTTGTACTGCAGACAGGTGAAAACCAGGGCTTGTTTGGGAAAGGCTCCATGCAGCTTCATGATGCATTATACCAAGCAAGTCATCACATAAATACTGGTACTGATCCATAAAACTCATTATGTCTTATGACCAACTGAATTATGGGGTAAAATTGTCCTTGGAAATGCAAAAAATTGACCAAAAGCAAAAACTTTCAACCCAGGACTGCGCAAGCTGACCTGGGTTGATACTTTTTGCAGATGTATTAACCCTTTCCTAAACAAGCCCTGGTTTTCATGTGTCTGCAGTACAAGCCGAAGTCTTTTGAAAACACTTTTGGAAAAGGAGAAATTGCTTGTAATGAGCAATTCCTCCTTTTCCCACAGTGTTTTCTACCCTTTTTGATAACTTTCTGCCATTTTCATCAAATTTAAAATTGTTGCCTGCAAACTCGTTCAATTTAGACCAGTCCAAAATTTGTCGTTTCGTAAAGGGTTAAACCCACTTTTCACAGAGCATGGCTCAAATGTAAATTTTCTTTGTCTTTTGTTCCGTTTCTTCTAAAATATCCTTTTGTTTCTTTTCCTCTGAAGTATTGGGTTTGTAACTATCCAGATATGGCATCAGCCAATATGCCTGTATGTGGCTTCCCTCTTGATGTTCAATCAAAAAGGGACCTTTTTGTTACCCTGTTAACCCTTTACCAAGCCAGCCATCAGCGTATCTGACTTGTGACCTGGTGGTTGCGAGTTCAATACCAGGTTGAGGCAAACTTTCTTTCCTGTGATTTTTCGCCTCTCACCTCTGATGCTGAAAGTAGTCAGTGGCTTTGGAAAGAAAGTTATGTCAGTACTGGCGTGAGAAAGCCAGGAAACAAATGGGTGTGTCACTGACCGCCATGATATGACCCGCGCTGTTAAATGGCGTTAACTCCAGTCCATTATAATACAATAAACCCTTTACCAAACAGTCCTAAGTTTTAATAACTCTGACAAAGAAGGCTTATGAAAACATTGTGGGAAAATGAGAAAATGTTGGTAACCAGAATTTTCTCACCATCCAGCAATGTTTTTTTATCTTTTCAGAGAAAAACATAATTTGAGAGACATTGAGTTTCTCACATGCAACAGCTTTTAATTTAGACCAGTCCAACATTGGTAAAGAGTTAACCTTTTGACGTTGTGAAACTATTGAAGACATGTTTCATTGTCTATTTTTAGTAACAAACCCAATGGATGATGGGGAAAAGGAGGGAAAAGAGATGGAGGAGGAGGGAGCAATAATGCATGATGGCTCATTTTTTGATACTACGTCAATAAAAAAATTCAGGATAAAGTCTGAAGAAGGGGAAATTCAGAGTTCTGTATCTGCTAGTGATTCTGTGCAAGAAGAGAACGTGAAAGAGCACACTGATGATGGAAAGGAATTTTACGAGTGTAGTATTTGCAATTGTTGTTTTAATAACAAGAAAGCTTTAGATGAACATAGAGAAGAGCACAGTGAGATGGACTATCACTGCATCTATTGTGGAAAACGGTTTAAAACCACGGAGTCGTTAAAAGTACATATGATAATACATGATGACAATCAGACAGTTGTACTAAAATGTCCCTATGATTCTTGTAAAAAATCTTTTCTGACACGGTCTTCATACGAGGAGCATATTAATTCTCATATAGGGATGTATACTTGTTTTAAGTGTGGTAGAATGTTTCGAGGTCGAGCTAACAAGGATATGCATGTACGCACATGCACTGATTCTGGAAATTTTCGGTGTGAATTCTGCAATCAAGGTTACTCAAATGCACAGGCTCTCAAGCGTCATAAGGATGCGCAGCATTTCTTAAAAAAGCATGTCTGTTCCTGTGGAATGTCATATAGGTATCAGAGTTCTTTGGTTAAGCATCAAAGAAAAAACTTGCACTGATTTCCCCCTACTGAAGTCTACACCTTTACCTCAAACAGGGATGTGAAACTGTTGTTTTTTTTCCGTTCTTTTCTGAAGACAAGTTTGACATAAATGTCTACTTGCCCAGACAATAATATCATAACCCAATAGTATCCAGTGGTGAAAAGGAGCCTATTTTATGCTTTTTGGTAGTTTATCTGGAAATAATGGTGGATTATGGGTTGATAATTTCATTATTTTGACTAGTGAATTTTACTTATTGATAAACTCAATGGCACAGAAATACCAAGAGCTCCCCTGTACTTCACACATCCAAACAAAAAAGGGTTAGAAGCATATAAGAAATAGAATATTTGTTCATTTCGGTGAAAGATTGAAATTTATTTCATCAAGTGAACATCATCGTTGATAATTCACGAGTGGCGCATGAAATGAATAGAATATTTGTTCATTTCAGTGAAAGATCGAAATATATTTCATCAAGTGAACATCATTGGTAATATTTCATGAGTGGTGCAGCCATAAGTAAAAATATTAGTGTATGATGTTCAAGAGAATCAAATATCCTCTATTTTTTCCACTACTAAAAATGTCTGGCTTTGTTGATTTGAGATATTTTTGAGTGTGGAAAGTAGTTTGCTAAAGGTTTCATTTGGTTACCCCTATAGCTTACCAAACTCAATTTTTAGCTCTCGGTATGTAATGGTAACCAGCAATTTTCTGCTTTTTTTCCACATTTTTTAATACCCATCACAAATTCTTTCCATCTTGTGTGCCACTTTTTATTTGTCATGCTTAAATTTGGATGAGGTTGAAATTTTGTCCTTTTGTGAAGAGCAGAAGCATAATTACACCACACAGTCTGTCCAGAAAAGTCTGAAGATTAACCTGTTACCAAACGACAAGATTTCAGACCTTTCCAAATTCAGAGCCTCTGCAGACAACAGAAAGATATGAAATCATTCTATGATAGGGCAGAAGACATTGTGGGATTAGGAGAAAATGCTGATTACCAGCATTTTCTCCTTCTCCCACAATGTTTTCAGTTGCCATCTTCCACAGAGTCGTTAAAAGGTGTGATTGTGAGGTAAAGGTTAACTGTTTTCCATACAACAAAATGTAGGCTGGTCCAAATTAAAAGCACTAACAAGCGACAATTTAAATGTGGCTCAAATGATGGAACTTCTCTTTGAAAGGGTAGAAAACATTTTGGGAAAAGGAGAAAATGCTGGTTTTCAGCATTTTCTCCTTTTCCCACAATGTTTTCTAAAGGCTGCTTCTTCAGGGTTGTTAAAACTTGGGATTGTTGTAGAGGATTAATTTAATTTAAAATTAATTGTAGAGGAATGAAATATTTACAGTTTTACATGGAAATTACGTGTAGGACAAAATCATATACTAGTCCATATTGAAAGTACCTATATTAAAGATAACCAGCTAACCCTTTACCAAGCAGTACCATTTTAGATTGGTCCAAATTGAAAGCATTTGCAGGTGACAAAATAAATGTGGCCCAAATGACAAAATTTGTCCTTGATAGGGTAGAAAACATTGTGGGAAAAGGAAAAAAAAGGCAGGTAGAAAACATTGTGGGAAAAGGAGAAAATGCTGGTTACCAGCATTTTTTCCTTTTCCCACAATGTTTTCATAAACCTTCTTCAAATATGTGGTAGAGGGTTAAACAAGCCATGCTCATTTTATAGTCCTATGTTGTAAATAGAGGATCTTACATTAGTGTTTATGTATTATCATTTTTATCAAACAAGTTGACTAAAAATGTATGACGTGAGCCTTGGCGATCGTCAGATACATTTTAGTCAAGGAGTTTGATAAAAATGATAATACATAAACACAAATGTGAGATTCTATTTATCACATAAAACGAATGACAGACAAATAAGTATCCTGCATCATCACCTTCAGCCTACATACCGGTACATAAGAAGATAGATTTGATATGTACACTGAAAATTGAATGAAACAGTCCATAATTATAGAGTGAGTAAATTGGAAGATTTCCACAATTTAGTGGATTTAGATACGTTTCTGTGCATTTTCTGTTGTTATTAAAAATGAAAACCCCGAAGCTTTTCACGCATATATGCCTTAGCAACAATGACATCGTTTTCCCACAAAGTGGCGAAGTGGTACAAATTCCGGCATGTGCTGTGGTTGGTTTCACTGGCTTCATGCGCTCATATCTACAGATTTTACAGAACCGGGACCAAAAAACGATAATACACTAGTGTATTATCGAAAATAAGTCATGGTTTTAATACACTGCTGGAGGTGGTTTTATGTGATAAAGTGAATTATTGACAGTTTTGCATGGAAAATATGTGAAGGAAAAAAAATGATAGACTTGTGCATATTAAAAGTACATGGATTTAAAAATAACCAATCAAATGGGCCAAGCTCATTTTAAAGTCCTACGTAGTAAAATGATTTATTTACAGTTTTGCATAGAAGAAGAAAATACATGTATGTTTAGAACAAAATGATAGATTTGTCCATATTCAAAGTACATGGATTTAAAAATAAGGTAACAATTAACTCTTTACCAAACGACAAAATTTTAGACTGGTCCAAATTGAAAGCTTATGCAGACGACAAATCAAATTTACCTGCAATGATTGTAATTGTCTTTGAAAGTGTAGAAAAAATTAAGGGCAAAGATTAAAATGCTGGTTAGAGCATTTTCTCCTTTTCCCTCAAGGTTTTCGAAAGGCTTTTTCATAAGGGTCATTAAAAGTGGGGATTGGGTGGTAAAGAGTTAACCCTTTCCCAAACAAACCCTAGTTTTCACGTGTCTGCAGTACAAGTCTTTTGAAAACACTGTGGGAAAAGGAGAAATTGCTCGTAACGAGCAATTTCTCCTTTTCCCACAGTGTTTGTACCCTTTTTGAGACCGTTCTGCCATTTTCATCAAATTTAAAATTGTCGTCTGCAAACTCTTTCAATTTGGACCAGTCCAAAATTTGTCATTTTGGAAAGGGTTAAGGGAGCCATGCTCATTTTATAGTCCTGTGTAGCAGAATGAATTATTTACAATTTTGCATAGAACATAATTATGTTTAGAATGAAATGATAGACTTGTACGCATTGAAAGTACATGGATTTAGAACTAACCAAATAAATGAACCATGCTCTGTGAAAAGAGGGTTTAAAAATTCAATGCAGACAGTCTCTACACAGGTCAGCCTTTGCAGTCCATGCAGGCGGACTTGAGTTGGAAGTTTTTTTGAATGGTCAATTTTCAGCATGTCAAAGAATCAGTCTCACTCAAGATTCAGTCAGTTATGAGACAAAATGGATTTTATGGATCCATAATTATGTGATGACTTGCTTGGTGTAATGCTTCATGGAGATGTATTTAAGCCCCTTTTACCAGAGAAAAAATTATTAACCCTTTACCAAACGACAATATTTTAGAATGGTCCAAATTGAAAGCACTTTCAGATGACAAATTAAAGGTGGCTCAAATGGCGAAATTTGTCCAAGATAAAGTAGAAAACATTGTGGGAAAAGGAGAAAATGCTGGTTACCAGCATTTTCTCCTTTTCCCACAATGTTTTCAAAAGGCTTCTTCCTCAGGGTCGTTAAAAGTCGAGATTGTATCGTAAAGGGTTAATGCATTTGCAAGAAGTATCAACCAACGTTAGCCCGTGCATCCACACAGGCTAACCTGGTCTGAACCATTTTGCTTCTGGTCAGTTTTCTGCATGTCAAAGAATCAGTCTACCTCAAGATTCAATGGTTTGTTAGACAAAATGGATTTTATGGGTCCACAATTATGTCGACCTTGTTGGTATAATGCATCACAGAGATGCATTAAACCCCCCTTTTCCAGAGCATGGCTTGTTTGTGACTCAAGTAATGTGATTTGCAGATAAAACAGTAGAAAACTCTGTAGGGAACGAGGAAATGGTGGTAACCAGAACTTCTTCCATTTCCCACAGTGTTCTCAAAAGCTATCATCTCCAGAGTTTGTAGAATCAATGGAATGTCCGGAAAACGAATAACTCTTTACCAAACGATAAAATTTTGGACTTAACCAGATTGAAAGCATTTGCAGACGACAAATTAAGGGTGGCTCAAACAATGAAATTTGTCTTCGATAGGGTAGAAAACATTGTGGAAAAAGGAGAAAATGCTGGTCACCAGCATTTTCTCCTTTTCCCACAATGTTTTCAAAAGTGTTCTCCATCAGGGTCGTTAAAACTCGGGATTGTGTGGTAAAGGAGTTAAGAGTTTTTGCTCTATTTTATTTCTTTAAGTCTTTAGTTTACCAACCAACAAAATTTTAGACTTGTCTGAATATTGCAAGCATTTGCAGACAACAATTTCATTGGAACTGAAATTACTGGATTTGTCTTTGAAAGGGTGGAAAACAGTGTGGGAAAAGGAGAAAATGCTGGTTACCAGCATTTTCTCCTTTGCCCACAATGTTTTAAAATGCTTTTTCCCCAGGGACTTTAAAACCCGGTATTGTTTGGTAAAGGCCTAAGATGTAGTGTTTTGTATTGTTGTGATTGTAGTAGTTTTAGAGAGTTGTTAGATATAAAAAGTAAATAAAATATGTTTTTTTTATTATTTTTATTGTTGGCTCGATGAACAGGGAGTTCATATGCTTGGCTTGTATGTGGCAGATATTCTACCGTGCCTTGCCAAAGGACACTAGCCTATTTGGGCTAGCTGGATTTAAACCAGGATTTTATTGTGGTGACTTTTAAATGGGAGGGCATTATAGTATCAACAAACATATGTTTTGTCCATACCAAAAACGTTTTACTGCTTGTTATCTTTGGAAAACATACAAGAGGCTAGCTGATTTCTGCCTAGCCTGGATTCCAGTCCGGATTCCAGTCCGATCATTTTTTCCTCTTTTAATATTCGGACTTTACTTTGTCAAAAATGACATCACTTTTGAAAAAGTAAAGTCGAATATAAAAAAGGAAAAAATGATTGGACTGGAACCCAGACTAAGTTCTGCCATACACGTAATCAAAACAGGTCAGTGGTGTCAGTGGAATGAATCCTCTCACAGTGACCAATATCCATTCTTTGTAAAGAATTTTGCCAAGCTTGGAATCACAGTTGATCCCAGGATCAGTGAAAGCCAGTTTGTTAATTAGTCCCCTACCTGCAAAGCCGAAAGGGACTTTAGGTTTGCACTCCATCTGTCTGTATGTCAGTCCGGCAATTCAGTTGTTCCGGACTTTTTTTCTAAACGCTGGTACATATTGAGCTGAGTTTGGTGTGTAAGTCACCCACACCCACATATTGAGCTGAGTTTGGTGTGTAAGTCACCCAGTTTCGTTCCGGTCCACCGTTTGTCACGGATTTACTGGCCTTTGAGTTACAAAATTTCACTGATAAATCAGTTTTCCGGACTTTTTTCCTAAACGCTGGTAGGTATTGATCTCAGATTTGCTGTGTAACTCAACCACCATGACTTACAGATCAAGTTCGACTTTCGTTCTGGTCCACTGGTTTTTCACGGATTTATGGGCCTTGGACTTACAAAATTTCACTGATAAAACATTTTTCCGCACTTTTTTTCTAAACGCTGCTACATATAGAGCTGATTTTTGGTGTGTACATCAACCACCATGACTTACACATCAAGTTAAAGTTTCGTCCCGCTCCACTGCTTTTTGACGCATTTACGGGCCTTAGACTTACAAAATTTCACTGATAAAACATTTTTCCGCACTTTTTTCCTAAACGCTGCTACATATAGAGCTGATTTTTGGTGTGTACATCAACCACCATGACTTACACATCAAGTTAAAGTTTCGTCCCGCTCCACTGCTTTTTGACGCATTTACGGGCCTTGGACTTAAAAAATTTCACTGACATGCCTGCGATACATACGGCTGGTAGGGGACTGGGTATTGCTATGCAATACTATCAGAATGCTTATTATAATCATCTGGCTCAAATGGTGAAATTTGTCTCTGAAAGGATAGAATGGGAATTTGAGCAGACATACACTGGTACGAGGGAGAACTGTTTAGTTGTTAAACCTGCATACAAGGGTTCTCATGGAAGCATTATGTGGCACAGCATGGGTTGAACGTCTATTAAATCTGGTGCATTTTAACTCTTAAAGTGTCTTTCACAACTATAGTTGCCTTTGCAGCAGTGTAGATCAAGATCAGACTGCACAAAACATGCAGTCTGATCTGTGATCTACACTGTCCACTTTATTCAACCATTTTGGATAAAACTGATCCTGAAATTGCAAAAATTTGGCTCTTACTACTGGACTGAAAATGTCTCTGGCATATTTGGCACTCTAAGAGTTAAAGATATGAAACTTACAGTGATACATGTACTGTAATTACTAAACTGTGAATTGTGATTATTGAAACAGCAAGAGAAGGACCTGACACTGCTGTTGTGATTACTGACACAAGTTCAAGTATATGGGAGTGGAGAGGTCCTTTGAGGCTGGTTGTTTAAACTGGTACAAAATGAATGTTTTTACAGCCCTAAGGCAAAAGGCTTTTGAAAATATTGTGGAGAAAGGTTTTCTTCTTTCCCCACATGTTTTGCACTCTTTCTGCAAAAACAACCCCATCATTTGAGATGAATTAAGTTTTACCTCAGAAAATGTCTGAAGTTTTGTTGTCTGGTAGGTGTTTGATTAACTCTACCAAACGACAAAATTTTAGACTGGTCCAAATTGAAAGCATTTGCAGAAGACAAAATAAATATGACTCTAAAATTGAAATTTGAATTCAGAAAGGTAGAAAAACATCGTGGGAAAAGTAGAAAATGCTGGTAACCAGCATTTTCTCCTTTTCCCACAATCTTTTCTAAAGCTTTCTTCTTCGGGGTTATTAAAACTTTGGATTGTGTGGTAAAGAGTGAACAAGTTTTTCTTCTGAGTTTGGAATGAAGGAGTGAAAGGTGTAGGTCATGACCAAAATGGACATTCTGTGCAGTCTGATTTTGATCTACAGGAACAACACTCCCCAAAAGCAAATTTATGTTTCATGTTCAGATGTAGCTGTTGTCTTGAAATATTAGGTCATATTTAGGAAAATACCACAAAGACTGATTTGATATTTGTTACGAACAAAATTAGGGGAAATAATAAATATTTCTAAAATTAGAGAGGCATGGTGCTGGAATATGAGTTATGAGACTTTTTTACAGTTTAATATAAGAGAAACTAGAAGGTTGCTCAGGGGCAAGATGTCGACCCCACCATGTGGGAGTTAGTAAAGAACTTCATAAGCTGCACATGGAAAAAAAGTAACCAATTACTCAATGTACATGTATTTTATTTCAGACCCTTTTGTTTTCAAATTTGCATTGGGATAGGAATACATGCATTCCCTATTTATGAACCAGAAAAAGCATAATTTATGACCCTGAATTATTACCTTGACCTTGAAACCACTGAAGTAAATAATTTAGAGAAACACTGACTACTCACTAAGTAGAAAAGTTGTCAAAAATTTTATCATTTGACCATCAAGTGTGAACTTGACCTTGGACCTACCAGAACAAATTTAGAAATGGCACATTTACTCATAAAGGAGAACAATTGTGCAAATTTATTTTGAAATCCATCCATATGTGTAGAAGTTATGGCTTGGACAAGACCTATTTATGATCATTTGACCTTAAAGTGTGACCTTGACCTTGGACCAATATGATCAAATATTTTAAATGGCACATCTACTCATAAAGGAGAATAATTGTGCCCAATAATTTTGAAATCCATCTAAAATGTAGAATTTATGGCTCAGACATGCTCCGTTAATGACAACTTTATCATTTGACCTTCAATTATTGTGACCTTGACCTTGGATCTATGTGAAAAAATGACTCTTCTACTGGTAAAGGAGAGCTCATGTCTACAATTATTTTTAAATCCATTGATAAATGCAGACAATTTTACCATTTGACTTTTAAGGGTGACCTTGACCTTGGACCTATCTGAACAAATGTTTCAAATGGTACTTCTACTCATAAAGAAGAATAATTGTGGCAAATTATTTTGAAATCCATCCATAAATGTAGAAGTTGTAGCTCAGACAAGCTCTATGTATGCCAATTTTATCATTTGACCTTCAATTGTGACCTTGACCTTGGACCTACATGTACCTGAACAAGTGTTTAAAATGGCACATCTATTTATAAAGCAGAACAACTGCGCCAAATTATTTTGAAATCTATCCACAAATGTAGAAGTTATGGTCTGGACAAATTTGGACAGATGGATGCACACATGCACACACTAACGCACGGACGGATGCATGTACACCGAACTGACATTGTGACAACTATGTCTTGCTCAAGTGGGCTCGACAGTAATGAAAAGTATCCTTGCCAGTAATTGCCTCTTCATCCTTGTTGTTGTGCATTAAGTTAAAAGATGAAATCTTAGATACTTTTCAAGATGAGATGTTAATCTAAATCGTCTTTGGAAAAAAATACATGTAGTTATTATTATGATTTAATAATATATAAAAAATTGTTTGACTAAAAGTCCATGTAGATACAGTATATAAAGTACTGTGTAAATGGATGATGCTTAACCCTTTACCACACAATCCCAACTTATAACGACCCTGAGAAAGAAGCCTTTTGAAAACATTGTGGGACAAGGAGAAAATGCTGGTAACCAGCATTTTCTCCTTTTCCCACAATGTTTTCTACACTTCCCAAAACAAATTTCAGTTTTTGAGCCACATTTATTTTGTCATCTGCAAATGCTTTCAATTTGGACTGGTCTAAAATACTGTCGTTTGGTAAAGAGTCAAAAAAATATTAAATGTCATATTGGAACAAGAAAAGGATTATAGTGTGAATAAATGCCCCATGGTATCTATTAGTTGCATATTGGTGTCATAAATTAAACTGTAAATAGGCCTGCAGGGGCCCTGCCACTTAACCCTTTCCCACACGACATATTTTTGACTCTCCCAAATTCAGAACATCAGCAGACAACAAATTCAAAACCAATACATATTGGCTTAAGTTCTCCGGTAGTATAGAAAACATTGTAGGACAAGGAGAAAATGCTGGATACCAGCATTTTCTCCTTTTCCCATAATGTTTTCAAAAGGTTTCTTCCTCAGGGTCCATATAAGATGGGTTTTTGTGGTAAAGGGTTAAACATACCCACACTTTTTACCAGTCTCAAATTACTATTTATTTATTAGAGTATAACAACACTAAGAAGTTGGTCAAAAGCCAGCATATTAAGCTACACCAAAAAAAGTTTTTTTCTTCTTTTTTTTTTCCAGAAATGACATCTTCATCATCACTTAAGAAGGACGAAAAAACATTAGCATATGCTCACGAAACCAAGATTACAGTTCAAACCAAGGAAAGTGTACAACACATGAAATCATACACCTGTAAACAATGCGGCAAAACTTTCCGGTATAAATCACAAATGGACAAACACATACGAATACATACGGGTGAACGACCTTTTGCATGCGATATTTGTGGCTTTTCCTTTAAAGAGAAAGGTCACCTGCGAAATCACATGATCACTTTGCATCAAAATGGGTATCAGTGATTCTTTGAATCATGTGGATGACTTTTCCGTGAAAAAGTGTGGCAATTTGTCCCTTTTGCCTCGGTGTTTCCAGATGAAGTGGTGCATTAACCCTTTCCCAAACGACAAATTTTAGACTGGTCCAAATTGAATGAGTTTGCAGACGACAATTTTAAATTTTATGAAAATGGCAGAAAGGTCTCAAAAAAAGAGTAGAAAACACTATGGGAAAAGGAGAAATTGCTCGTTACGAGCAATTTCTCCCTTTCCCACAGTGTTTTCAAAAGACTTGTACTGCAGACACGTGAAAACCAGGGCTTGTTTGGGAAAGGGTTAAGTCTCTACTGGATGACAAAATACTGGGCTTGTCCATATTGAAATTATTTGCAGACAACAAATTAACTCTTTACCAAACGACAAATTTTTAGACTACTCCAAATTGAAAGCATTTGCAGACTACAAAATAAACGTAAATTAAAAACTGAAATTTGTTTTTGGGAGGCTAGAAAACATTGTGGGGAAAGGAGAAAATGCTGGTTACCAGCATTTTTTCCTTTTCCCACAATGTGTTCAAGTGGCTTCTTTCTCAGGGTCGTTAAAAGTCGGGATTGTCTGGTAAAGAGTTAAATGTCATACACAACATGACTGAATTTTGCTTTATGAGGGTAAGAAACTGTGTGAAAAGGAGAAAATGCTGATTTTCTTCTTTTCACACAATGTTTTCTAAAGTTTCCTTGCTCAGGATCGTGCACTTATGTGATTGGTAAATGGTTAAACCACAGTTTCATGTTGATGTTTCATAATTTACAGCAGAGGTTAAAAACAGTGTGTGGAAGAGAAAATTTGGGTTTGCCAGCATTTTCTCCTTTTCATACAATGTTTTCCAGAGTTTTTTCTCTTTTGGATTATGAATTTGTTTGATAGTTCCATAATTTACGAAGAGTGCTTTAAGGAGAGTTAAAAACTCTGTGAAAAAGAGAAAATGCTGGTTTGCCAGCCTTTTCTTCTTTTCACACAATGTTTTTTTTTTTATAGTTTTCTGCCACAGAATCATGAATTTGTTTGATAGTTCCATAATTTACAAGGATGTTTTCATAGTTTTGTACCTTGAATTTGTTTACCACACAATCCCAAATTTTAAAGACCCTGATCAAGAAGACTTTTGAAAACATTGTGGGAGAAGGAGAAAATGCTGGTTTCTTCTTTTTCCACAATGTTTTCTATCCTATCACTGGTGAACCCAGTCATTTTAGCCACTTTTCATTTATCGTCTGCAAATGCTTTTAACTCTCTATCAAACGACAAAATTTTTTAGGGTCCCAAACTGAAAGTCACTTTGCAGACCACAAATAAAATGTAGTTCAAATGATGATTTCTATCTTTAAGAGGGTACATAACATTGTGGGAAAAGAAGAAAATGCTGGTTACCAGCATTTTGTGCATTTCCAACAATGTTTTCAAAAGGCTTCTCCTTCAGGGTCGTTAAAACTTAATGTTGTTAATGTTTTGTTGTTTGGTACAGTCAAATGGAGGTTGGAGTTGTTATCATTGTTTTATTAATTGCATCAAGACTTACTAAAAAATACAGTGATTATCTCAACTTTGTATCAAACAACTATTCGATATAAGAGTGACACTCTTGGAAAGGGGGTTTAACCCTTTACCACACAATGCCAGCTTTTAACGACCATAGGAACGAAGCCTTTTGAAAACATTGTGGGAAAAGGAGAAAATGCTGGTAACCAGCATTTTCTCCTTTTCCCATGATGATTTCTACCCTATCAAAGAAAAACTGCACCATTTTAGTCACACTGAAATTGTCTTCTGCAAGTGCTTTCAATTTGGACAAGGCTAAAATTTTGTCACGTGGTAAAGGGTTAATGCCTTCACAATGCTTTATATACTAAGTAACTCATCACATAATATGAAGCGTCTGAATCATTAGGTAGAATGGTCTTTTGACATGCAAAAAAATTTACTAACAGCAAAAAGATTCAACCTATGTAAGCTTGCGTGGACTGCACAGGCTTACACGAGTTGTTTCCTTTTGCAGATGCATTATCAACCCACCTTTCCATGGAGCATGGCTCATAAATTATGTATTTATAGAGAAGTTAGGAATGTACCATGTTAGTAAAGATACAGATCAGGTCATGTGAAATGTTTGTAGACAATAAGAAATAAATACAATAATGTTTTATAAATGTACCAGTACTTTGTGCTTGTTTGGTATACTCCCAACCCACTGATTTTTAAACAGAAAATCAAGGAAAGAATGTTTAAACATTTACTACATAATCCCGAGTTTTAACAGTCTTGAGGAAGAAGACTTTTATTGTAGAAAAAGGAGAAAACGCTGGTAACCAGCATTTTCTCCTAAAATTGTAGGAAAAGGAGAAAATGCTGGTAACCAGCATTTTCTTCTCTTTGCACAATGTTTTCTACCCTTACAAAGGCAAATTCAGTTTTTGAGTCCCATTTAATTTGTTGTCTACAAAAGTTTTCAATTGGACCAGTCTAAAACTTTGTTGTTTGGTGAAGAGTTAAGCCAGAAAAGGGCAAGGAGGATGACTGGAATTTCCTAGCATGAATAAGCCAAAGGTTGATGTAAAACTTCAAAAGCATTGTACCAAAAACCATCCACATATGAGAAGTTTTGGTAAAACAGTGCAGCAGCTGATCCAATCTCTCATTTGTGCAGTAATGGCAGCCATATTCACCATTCTAAATTCTACTTAAATTCTAAAATTCCAAGGTGTTAACTCTCTGATTGGCGGAGACAGAAATTTAGTCTTGAACTTTAACCCTTACCTAACATCATGTGATTTAAACAATTTTCAGCCAGTTAGAATGCTAGCATTGAAATTTATTCTTTTCCTAAACAGTCTAGGCTTGAAGTTTAACCATTTATTTAACAATCCCGTGGTTTCACACTTTACCCCACAATCCTGAGTTAAAATGACCCTGGGGAGGAAAGCTTTCGAAAACATTATGGGAAAAGGAGAAAATGCTGATAACCAGCATTTTCTCCTTCTCCCACAGTATTTTCTATTTGACCAAAGACAAATTTCATCATTTGAATCATATTTTTCATCTGCAGATGCTTTAAATTTGGACGAGTCTAAAAATTTGTCATTTGGTATGAAGAGTCAAACAATTTTCTGCCAGTTAGAATGCTAGCCTTGAAATTTAACCTCTTACTAAACAAGCCTTTGGTTTAATGACCCTGACAAAGAAGCCTTTTGAAAGCTTTGTGGGAAGAAGACAAAATGCCCTTAACCCTTTCCCAGACGACAAATTTTGGACTGGTCCAAATTGAATGAGTTTGCAGACGACAATTTTACATTTGATGAAAATGGCAGAAAGGTCTCAAAAAGGGTAGAAAACACTGTGGGAAAAGGAGAAATTGCTCGTTACGAGCAATTTCTCCTTTTCCCACAGTGTTTTCAAAAGACTTGTACTGCAGACACGTGAAAACCAGGGCTTGTTTGGGAAAGGGTTAACTATCATTTTCTCCTTTCCTCACAGATTTCTACTCTGACAGAAAAGTTCAGTTCATTTGTACCTATTAAAATTTATTGTCCAGTTTCCTTAGATTTTGAAGAGTCTAAAATGTGTTGTTTGGGAAAGGGTTAATTTGAATGGTGGGTGAATAAGGTTTGTTGTATTTTGTTCAACTGGCTATCTCCTTACTAGAAACAAGAGGGCCATGATGGCCCTGTATCGCTCCACTGGCTTATAAATATAAACCACGAAGAAAAGTCTTCACTATATGAGCCCTTATAAAACTTTGACCTCATGGCTACAGTCTGACTAAATGGGGAATATTGTATTAGAAGAATAACATGCCAAATGTGGGAGTTCTTGGCCTTATGGCTGGTAACAAGATGGTTTCTGAACTTTTCACTCCATAAACCCATGTAAAACTTGTGATCCCTGGTGCAGGGCCAAACTTGATCCTAGAGCTGTAACTTGGGCCCTCTTTGTAACTGTCCACTAAATAATGCTATAATTATATGCAAAATTTGGTAGCCTAAGCCTTATGGCTGTGTACACCAAGATTTAAAAGTTTTCCCTATGTAAGCCTATGTAAATCTTGTGAACCCCCCCCCCTCCAAGTATGAGGCCAAATTGACCCCAGGACTATACTTTGGACACTTTTGGTAGACTCCAACTAGATCAAGCTAAATGCCAAATTTGGTAGCTCTAGGCCTTATGGTTTCAGACAAGAAGATATTTAAAGTTTTCTCTATATAAGCCTATGTATAAAACTTGTGACCCCTGGGGAAGAGCCAATTTTGACCCCAGGGCTATAATTTCAAGAAACATGATAGAGGTCTACTACATAAAGCTACATGCCAAATTTGGTAGCCCTATGCCTTATGGTTTCAGACAAGAAGATTTTTAAAGTTTTCTCTATATAAGCCTATGTAAAACTTGTGACCCCTGGGGAAGAGCCAATTTTGACCCCAGGGCTATAATTTGAAGAAACTTGATAGAGGTCTACTACATAAAGCTACATGCCAAATTTGGTAGCCCTATGCCTTATGGTTTCAGACAAGAAGATTTTTAAAGTTTTCTCTATATAAGCCTATGTAAAACTTGTGACCCCTGGGGCAGAGCCAATTTTGACCCCAGGGCTATAATTTGAAGAAACTTGATAGAGGTCTACTACATAAAGCTACATGCCAAATTTGGTAGCCCTATGCCTTATGGTTTCAGACAAGAAGATTTTTAAAGATTTCCAATATTTTTCAGTTTTGTTGCCATGGCAACCAGAGTTTTTGAAGGAATCAAATTCTTTCAAGAAATTCTGAAGAGGACCATGTCAGGATCATTTCTGTGAAGTTTCGTGAAAATCGGATGGGTAGTTTCAGAGAAGAAGATGTTTGAAATAAAAGTTAACGCACGGACGGACGGACTGACGGACGGACGGACGACCGGACGGACGGACGGACGCACGACGGACACCGGGCCATGACATAAGCCCGCTGGCCTTCGGCCAGTGGAGCTAAAAACTAGAGCTGTCACTAAATGTGATTTAATACCCCCACCAGCACTTTGACAGAAACTAGTATTGATGTTAAGAGAAAAAAAAGTGTCAAGTTCAAGGGGAGATAATTCATGAAGCAGGAGGAGTTGACACTTGAAAATTGCGTCTTGCAAACCCTCAATATATGATAAATGTATGTGCAAAGTTTCAATACAATTGAAAGAAAACTGGAGGAAGAGTTTGTGACACAAAATTAGTAGTATTTAGTACACAGACGGACACACAGACAGACAGGCTGATTCCAGTATACCCCCGAAAACATTCGTTTTGCGGGGGTATAAAAATGTGACTTAATACCCCCGCCAGCACTTTGACAGAAACTAGTATTGATGTCAAGAGAAAAAAAAGTGTCAAGTTCAAGTGTAGATAATTCATGAAGCAGGAGGAGTTGACACTTGAAAATTGTGTCTTGCAAACCTTCAATATATGATGAATGTATGTGCAAAGTTTCAATACAATTGAAAGAAAACTGGAGGAGGAGTTTGCGACACAAAATTAGTAATATTTTTGTACACAGACGGACACACGAACGGACGGATGGACAGGCTGATTCCAGTATACCCCGAAAACATTTGTTTTGTGGGGGTATAAAAAAGATTCATCAAAAGTGAAAGCATTAACAAAATACACACTAAAATTTTAATGTAGTTCAAAAGACTATTTCTGTCTTTTAAATGGTAGAAACATTATTGGAAAACAAGAAAATGCTTGTTACAAGCATTTTTGCTGGAAAAAGAGCTGATGCTGGCAACCAGTATTTTATCCTTCACCTAAAATGTTTTCTGCTCTTTCACATCTAGATTTCATCACTAGAGCTACATTTGATCTTTGAAAATGTTTTCAATTTCGAAAAGCCTAAAATTTTGTTGCCTGGTAAAGGGTTAACCCTTTACCACACAATCCTAACTTTAACAACCCTGTGAAAGAAGCCTTTTGAAAACACTGTGGGAAAAGGAGAAAATCCTTTTCCCAAAATGCTTTCTACCCTTTCCAAAACGCAGTTCAATTTTTCAGTCACATTTATTTTGTTGTCTGAAAATGCTTTCAATTTGGACCAGTGTAAAATTTTGTTGTCTGGTAAAGAGTTAACCCTTTACCGCACAATGCTGCCTTTTGACGCCCCTGGGAAAGAAGCCTTTTGAAAACATTGTGGGAAAAGGAGAAAATGCTGGTAACCAGCATTTTCTCCTTTTCCCACAATGTTTTCTACCCTATCAAAGAAAAATTGCACAGTTTGAGCCACATTCAAATTGTCATCTGCAAATGCTTTCAGTTTGTACAAGGCTAAAATTTTGTCGTCTGGTAAAGAGTTAAAGGAGAAATCTGACAATTTGGACCATAACATATGGTTACCTCAGGCTGGTGGAAGCCTTGGCTGAATTGGCCTTTTCAGTGAAAAATTCTTTGGAAAAAGGGGCTTAATTCTGTCAATAAAATATTTTTATGTTTGCTGCCTTTAAGTTGCATTTTTAAAAGATAAGCCTTTACTGCACAAGCCCTGCTTTTAACAACCTTGGTTAAGAAGACTTTTGAAAACATTGTGGGAATAGGAGAAAATGCTGATAACCAGCATTTTCTCCATTTCCTTTAACACTTTACCACACAATCCCTACTTAATGACCCTGAGAAAGATGCCTTATGAAAACATTGTGGGAAAAGGAGAAAATGCTGGTAACCAGCATTTTCTCCTTTTCCCACAATGTTTTCTACCCTTCCCAAAACAATTTTCAATCTTTCAATCACATTTAATTTGTTGTCTGCAAAAATGCTTTCAATCTGGACAAATCTAAACTTTGTCGTTTGGTTAAGAGTTAATGTTTTCTACCCTTTCAAAGACAACTGCCACCACTTGACCCACATCTGCTTTGTCATCTGGATTTGGACAAGTCAATATTATTGTTATCTTGTAAAAAGCCAACAACTAGCTCAAGTTTGAAGGAAATATCTTTGGTACTGACATGAGATACCAGAAAATGTCACAAGCTGATACATGACAACGCAGTCAATGACAGGGCTATACCTCAACATTTTCTTCAACAGCCAAGGTAATAATGACCCTTGGGCATATAAACCCTTTACCACACAATTCCAAGTTTAAATGACCCTGCAGGAAAGGGCTTTTGAAAACACGAGCTTTTGAAATGCTGCTAACCAGCATTTTCTACCACAATGTTATCTATCCTATCAAACAGAAATCATCATTTTTGTGCTACATGTACATTTATTGTGTCTCCTGCACAGGCTTTCAATTTGGTCAAGTCAGAGCTGTTTGGTAAACAGTTAAAGTTGAGACTTCAACTACTTTTTAAGCGGCAAAATTTTAGACCTGGACATAGAAGCATTTGCAGACAACAAATTAAATAGGTTCATATGATGGAATTTGCTTATTTTGGCAGGTTATAAAATATTGTGGGAAAAGCTGGTTACCAGCATTTTCTACTATTCCAACAATGTTTTCCAAAGCCTTTTGCCCCGGGTTTTTAAAACTTTGGACTGTTTGGTAGAGGGCTAATCACTCATATAAATGTATTTTCAGGTTTGCAGGATATACAGAGACGAAGATGTAAAATATGTAAGAAAATATTCCGTGGCAAAGCACACCTGGAAATGCACATGCGAGTACATACAGGCGAAAAACCATTTCAATGTGAGGTTTGTGGACGCAGATTTAATCAGAAAGGCAATATGAAAAGTCACTCATATACACACTTTGATCAGCAAAAGACTGTGAAATGATGAACTGTTTCAATAATATTTTGCAACTTTTTTTTTTATAATTTCTTTATCAAATGACAGAATGTAAGTTATGTCTCTTGAGAGAAAAATAGCAGAAGCGTTTACCAAACAATCCCATTTATAATAAATGACTCTACAATATCAAAAACTAAGATAATTTCTGTGGAGGGTGAGAATCGTAACAGGACAAAAAAGAATTTACTTTTGTTGACATTATTTATTTGGCTTAGAAATTCCAAATGCACAATGAAATGTACATACATATTGCACAATTGAATTCTGTTAAAAACAATTATAATAGCAAAAGGGGCCTAATGTACCTCCGTAATGCATGACACCAAGCAAGTCATCACAGTATTATACATCCATAAAATTCATTTTGTCTAATAACTGACTGAATCATGAGGTAGACAGGTCCTTTGACATACAGAAAACTGACTTATAACGAAAAGTTTCGGCCCAGGCCAGCCTGCGCAGACAGCGCAGGCTGACCTGGGTCGATACTTTTCGCAGATGTATTAAGCCCCCTTTCCACAGAGCATGGCTCATATCTAATTTTCCACTTTTTTTCTGTTAATATACAGAGACCTGAGCTAGTCAAACTGTTTACCATTAAAATGAATAAAAGATCTTTAATTGCTTTTTGGAAAGTGTACAAAAAATTTACGCTACACAGAATCTGTAGCCTGATTTCCAATCTAGAATGATTTTTTTGCGAGAAACACAATATCATAATTGTAACAGTTGACAAAAAATGACAATTTAGTAGTTGCTGCACCACTAATTCTTTAGCCCATAACAAAATTTTTGACATTTTCAAATAACCCTTTAACTGCTAAATAAATGAAACAAAAATTTCCATTCAATATATCGTAAAAACCCAAATATTGCGGTTTCAAAAAGAAAATGCTGCATCGGGCAGCATAGATCAAAGCTCAGACTGCACATTTTGTGCAGTCTGATCTTGATCTACACTGTCTGCAAAAGGAAAGTGGGTCAAGCTTAGCAGCTTAAGGGTTAAAGGCATTGGCAGACAAAAAATTACATGTGGCTCAAGAAATTGCATTCCGCTTCAAAAGGTCAGAAACAATGTGGGAAAAGAAGAAACTGGTAACCCACATTTTCTCTTTTCCCACCAGGCTTTCTTAACTTTCAAATAGAACAATCAATTCTGTAACATTAAATTTGCCATCTCCAAATACTTCAGTTTGGACAAGTCTACAATTGCAATGTTTAGCAAAGATTAAAAGGAAAATCCTTTTCTTCTTGTATGGAACAAGAGGGCCATGATGGCCCTGTATCGCTCCACTGGCTTATAAATATAAACCATGAAGAGAAGTCTTCACTATATAAGCCCTTATAAAACTTTGACCCCAGGGCTACAGTCGGACTAAATGGGGAATATGTGTATTAGAAGAATAACATGCCAAATTTGGGAGTTCTTGGCCTTATGGCTAGTAACAAGATGGTTTCTGAACTTTTCACTCCATAAACCCATGTAAAACTTGTGACCCCTGGTGCAGGGCCAAACTTGATCCTAGGGCTGTAACTTGGGCCCTCTTTGCAGTTGTCCACTAGATAATGCTATAATTATGCAAAAATTTGGTAGCCTTATGGCTATGTATGCCAAGATTTAAAAGTTTTCCCTATGTAAGCCTGTGTAAATCTTGTGAAACACCCCCGCCCCCTCCCCCAGCATGAGGCCAAATTGACCCCAGGACTATAATTTGGGCACTTTTGGTAGACCCCAACTAGATCAAGCTAAATGCAAAATTTGGTAGCTCTAGGCCTTATGGCTAGGTACAGAAAGATTTTTAAAGTTTTCTCTATATAAGCCTATGGCTAGGTACAGAAAGATTTTTAAAGTTTTCTCTATATAAGCCTATGTAAAACTTGTGACCCCTGGGGCAGAGCCAATTTTGACCCCAGGGCTATAATTTCAAGAAACATGATAGAGGTCTACTACATAAAGCTACATGCCAAATTTGGTAGCCCTATGCCTTATGGTTTCAGACAAGAAGATTTTTAAAGTTTTCTCTATATATGCCTATGTAAAACTTGTGACCCCTGGGGCAGAGCCAATTTTGACCCCAGGGCTATAATTTCAAGAAACATGATAGAGGTCTACTACATAAAGCTACATGCCAAATTTGGTAGCCCTATGCCTTATGGTTTCAGACAAGAAGATTTTTAAAGATTTCCAATATTTTTCAGTTTTGTTGCCATGGCAACCAGAGTTTTTGAAGGAATCAAATTCTTTCAAGAAATTCTGAAGAGGACCATGTCAGGATCATTTCTGTGAAGTTTCATGAAAATTGGATGGGTAGTTTCAGAGAAGAAGATGTTTGAAATAAAAGTTAACGCACGCATGGACGGACGGACGGACGGACGCACGACGGACACCGGGCCATGACATAAGCCCGCTGGCCTTCGGCCAGTGGAGCTAAAAAACTGAAAAAAGATCAGCCCTGACAGCTTTTCACATTTTTACAAAGAAGTTAGATATTAAGGCCCTTAATAACCATTCTAAATAGCATTTTAATTCCAACTCTCACAAGTTTTCTAAATTTCAAAGTAACAAAACTTCTTATTGTCTGAACCAAATGGTTTAGCCAATTAGAAGTTATGTTTCTTTTTAAATATGGAACAAGACTAAGAATGCATAATACCCTAGACCAGTGTCCAACAACCATTCTGAATATTGCCAATTTCTTGAAATTAGAATTAAACCAATTTTGTATAATGATTGGTGAATTCTAACAAAAGTATGATAGGGGTCAGCAAGATGAGAGCATTGAACCAGGACTCTCAAGTTGATGCAGACAGGGACTCCAGGACTTTTTCTATGGCATCTAGAACTTTGGTACTTTTCAGCTGTTCTGAACTCTGAGAGATCTGCAAAAAAAAAAAAAATGGGGGGGGGGGGGGGGGGTTAACTCTTTTTACTACACAATCCTGACTTTTAACGACCTCGACATAGAAGCCTTTTGAAAACATTGTGGGAAAAAGAGAAAATGCTGGTAACCAGCATTTTCTCCTTTTCCCACAATGTTTTCTACCCATCCCAAAACAATTTTCAAATTTTAAGTCACATTTATTTTGTTGTCTGCAAATACTTTCATTTTGTACCAGTCTGCAATTTTGTCATTTGGTAAAGAATTAACTCTTTACTAGATAACAAATTTTATATCTGTCCAAAGCCAAAGCAACTGCAGACAACAAGTAAGATGTGGTTCAAATTAATAGTTTTGTCTATGAAACGACAGGAAAACATTGTGGGAAAACAGAAAAAATGCTGGTTACAAATAATCAGCTGGAAACCAACATTTCATCCTTTTCTCACAATGTTTTCTACCCTTCCCAAAACAAATTTCAGTTTTGAGTCTCATTTATTTTTGTTGCCTGCGAATGCTTTAAATTTGGACCAGTCTAAAATTCTGTTGACTGATAAAGAATTAAACCATGTCACAGTGACCAGTTAATCTATCCATGTATTCCTGGAGTTTCCTGATGCTAAGCAGTTAGAGTTGAAATAATCTGACTAAACTTACTATTAAAGAATTTTTGTGCAGCAAAGATTCAAACACAAACACCTATACTGCTAACTCTTGATCACTAAGTAACAAGCCAAGCCCCGGTTGTGCAGCTGGAAGCAAACAGGACTTGATAACAGAGGGTCACTGGTTTGAATCTCCAGCTTGGCCAATTTCTTTCTGAGGCCTGATGATAGATATTGCGACAGGATTCATTCCTCTCTCACAACTAATCATATTTCCAAGATGGTTGTGAGGGTGAGCAGCCAGGGGCTTGGGAAGAATATTGTGCAATTATATACTGATAACAGAATGTCCTGGGAATCATGGATAAATACACTGGCCACTGCCATATAACTAAAATAAAGTTAGCAACAGCGTTAAACACCATACAATCAAACAATAGAGCAACCTAGGCTATGCAGATTTAATATTGAGCAATCTTAGGTTGATCAAAAAGTTAAAGGTTACTGTTTTTCAGCAGTTTAACTCTTTACCACACAAGTAAAAATTTAGGCTTGGTCCAAAATGAAAGCATTTACAGACAACAATTTAAATGCGACTCAAAAGATGAATTTGTCCTAGATAGGGTAGAAAACATTGTGGGAAAAGGAGAAAATGCTGGTTACCAGCATTTTCTCCTTTTCCCACAATGTTTTCAAAAGGCTTTTTCTTCAAGGTCGTTAAAAGTCGGGATTGTGTGGTAGAGGGTTAACCCTCTACCAAACAATCCTGAGTTTTAAAAATCCTGATGGAGAAGACCTTTGAAAACTTTGTAGGAAAAGGAGAAAATGCTGGTAACCAGCATTTACTCCTTTTCCCACAATGTTTTCTAGCCTATCAAGGACAAATTTTTTCATTTTAGCCATCTTAAATTTGTCATCTGCAAATGCGCTCACTTTGGATAATTGTAAAATTTTGTCATGTGGTAAAGAGTTAATGTGCAGCATACAAGAGACTCACCTGATATTTTTCTTTGATCTGTGCCGCGGCCCAGGCAGCACACTTTGTGTTGACCTGTCTGTTGGTAGATTTGGAATGACCTGTGACCAAGTTTGTTGAAGTCTGAAAAGGAATTAGAGATTATACTCACAAAAGGTGCCCTAACCCTTTACCACACAATTCTGACTAAAAAATAGAAAATTAACGTTGGAAAGGGTAGAAAACCTTGAGAGAAAATTCTGGTAATCAGCATTTTCTCATTTTCCCACAAGTTTTTTTAAAGCTTATTTTTTTCGAGGTCATGAGGTCATTACAACTCGTTATCAGTAAAGGGTTAAGCATGTTTTCCTTGATTATCACCAATTCTAGGCTGTGGCTTGTCATCCCCCTGCCCTACAAAAAACCTACATAACTAGCATCGTCAGGGTAGACATACAACAGGATCTGTATTCACCAACCTCTATTGATTGCGTTCTTATTCTAGATTTAGAAATCAATGCAATTATCTGATTGGCTACATCATTTGGTTT
Organism: Tridacna gigas; assembly: GCA_945859785.2. Classification (NCBI taxonomy): domain Eukaryota; kingdom Metazoa; phylum Mollusca; class Bivalvia; order Cardiida; family Cardiidae; genus Tridacna; species Tridacna gigas. Next base: position 107,808,631 of record OX244028.2, read on the forward strand.
ATCTGATCAGAAACTGTGGTAGCCCATTACCACACAATCCCAACTTTTAACGACCCTGAGAAAGAAGTCTATTGAACACGTGGGAAAAGGAGAAAATGCTGGTAACCAGCATTTTCTCCTTTTCCCACAATGTTTTCTAACCTATCAATGACAAAAGTCATCATTTAGGCCACCTTAAATTTGTCCTCTGATAATGCTTTGAATTTGGACCTGTCTAAAGTGTTGCTGTTTGGTAAAGAGTGAAACTGAAATCTAGAAAATTCCTTACATATACACCAATAGCTTATTAACCCTTTACCATTTAATCCTGGGTTTTATCCAGCTTGAGAGAGATATTGTGGTAACTAGCATTTTCTCCTTTGCCCACAACCTTTTCTACCCTTTCAGAGAGACATGCCATTATTTCACCCACATTTAATTTGCCAGCTACAAATGCTTTCAATTTGGATGAGAGCAAATTTTTGTGGTCTGGTAAAAACTTAAACCTTTTCTGAACAATCCCAAGTTTAACCCTTTTGTTCTCAACCATGCTTTAAAGCAAGCTTCTATATATACAATAGATCTATTACCAAAATGGACAATTTTAATGAGTAAACTTGTACTATGACACCATGTAACGGGAAGTTAATGTCCATATCACATCAAAACAAAAAAAATCTATCTTCTGAGTTTTTTCCAAGACAAATGATGACTCGAAGGATGAAATCTGCCAAGGAAGCAAAATAATACTGCAAATGAAAGGGTTAACGACCCTGAGCAAAAAAAAGGCTTTAGAACACATAAAAGCATTTTCTCCTATTTCACAAAGTTTTCAAAAGTCTAATTTCCCAGGGTGATTTTAAACTTGGGATTGAGTCTTAAAAGGTTAACACTGGCTTTTTCGGACATTTCACTCCATACAATGCTGGATCTCAGGAGTTTTTATTCAATTACTACTAATCAATCCAGGAATGTCATGAAAGAAGTATGTTAGTGCAATGAATGAAATGAAAGTAAGTGACACTTACCAGTAATAATCCAAACTGAGCTCGAATGTTGTTGGGATTTAATTTACAGGCTTGTGCAAAATAAGATCTGGCTATTTCCAAATTACTGGCTCCTCCTTCTGTGTATTTTATCTGACAGACAAGATAAATGGTTCAAATGAGTCATGCTCAACCAAACTACAAAATTTTAGACTTGTCCAAACTGAAAGCAATTGCAGACAACAAAATCAATGTGACTCAGAAATGGAAATTTGTTTTGGGACGGGTAGAAAACATTGTGGGAAAAGGAGAAAATGCTGGTTACCAGCATTTTCTCCTTTTCCCACAATGTTTTCAATAGCTTTCTATCTCAGGGTCATTAAAAGTCGAGATTGTGCGGTAAAGGGTTAATGTATCTCCATGAGGCATTAATACTTAGCAAGTTATCACATAGTATGGATCCATAAAATCCATTTAGTATAACAATTTACTGGAAGTGGAGGTAGATGGTCCTTTGACATGCAGAAAATTTACAAACAGCATAAAGATTTGACCTACGTTAGCCTGCAAAGACTGCGCAAGCTGAAACTGGTCGATACTTTTTGCAGCTGCATTAAGTCCCCCTTTTCACAGAGCACAACTCATATTTTGAAGGCCCTATTTGACACAGCAAGTGAAAGCTAGCAAGCTTCAAAGTATGAAATTCATTCTTACTGCTTCATCAATTTCTTGTAACCCCTTACCAAACAGTTCTCACTTTAAAAGATTATCAGGAAGAAGCCTTTTGAAAACATTGTGGGAAATAGAGAAAAAGGCGGTAGCCAGCATTTTCTCCTTTTCCTACAATGTTTTCCGCCCTTTGGGATACTAATCCCACTATTTCAGTCTCATTTATATGTTATCTGTAAATGCTTTAATTTGGACCTGTCTAAAATTTTATCATTTGGTAAAGATTTAATTCATTACCTCCTTAAATCCCAAATTTGCAACAGATGACTTTAACTCTCTACCACAAAATCCCAAGTTTTAACGATCCTTACAGAGGAGGCTTTTGAAAACATTGTGGGAAAAGGAGAAAATGCTGGTTACCAGCATTTTCTCCTTTACCCACAATGTTTTCTACCCTATGATCAAAGACCGAAATCATCATCTGAACTACATTTGTCGTCTGCATATGCTTTCAATTTGGTCCAGTCCAGAATTTGTCGTCTGGTAAAGAGTTAGCAGGCCTTAAAACCAGATTTTATTTTGCAAGTTTTTTTTTATAAAATTTCAAACAGAGACTGCTACTTTTCATATGCGTGTAAAAATGACTTTAAAATCAAACCATGGGTCAAAATTCATGTTAAAACACAAAACATTTTTTTTTTTCTCTATTTTTTCTTTACAATTTCCTATCCAGTTAAAAAGGGTATAGCCATCATCACATAAGAAGGGATACATACATTTTTCACATTGTAAAGTCACCAAAGCTCAGTGGTAAAGGTGCCGACCCAGGTTGTGGGTTTGAGTTGCACTACAGATTTTTTTTTTTTTTTTCCGCTCTTCTTTTCTTTTGTTTATACCCCAAATGATAGTAATCAATCACATCCTTTTATCCATAATACACATGATAAATTTGTTCAAAGGAAGACATTTCTTGTTGAATACAAAATAGGTTAAAAAAGATATGATGTCTCTAATAACCCTCAACCAGACAATCCTGAATTTTATCGACCCAACTCATGTGAATACGGCCTTTGAAAACATTGTGAGAAAAGGAGAAAATGCTGGTCACCAGCAGTTTCTCCTTTTCCACCCTTTCAAGGACAAATCAAATCATTTGGTCTCCGTTTAATTTGTCTTCTGCAAATGCGTGCTACTTTGGATGTGTCTGAAATTTTGTTGTTTGATTAAAGGGAGTAAAATCTTAAGTAAAAAAGTTTCCTACAATTGTTTTCAAAAGTTGTTTAAAGCAAAGATACAAACACTTGTAATAAGTGTGGCTACTGCTTTGCTCCTTACAGCACACACTATTTTTGGATATACATGTGCTAGAAATGGCTACAAGTGTAACAGTGAGAACATTTGTCAGTATGAAAAAGGTAAGAGATCTTTTCTTGAAAAAAAAAAAAATACTGTCAGAAAAGAAGCTTTGTTCCTTTTTCCACAAAGTTTTCAAAGGCCATCTTCCTCAGAGCAATTAAAACACAGGACTGTTTCATAAAGTTGTTCACTATTTACCAAATACAGAAAGTCTACTCTTGTCTGCACTGAAAGCACTATTGGATGACAAATCCAATGTGACTAAAATAATGAGATTTGTCTGCTAATGAGTAGAAAAATTGTGGGAAAAGGAGAAAATGGTGGTAACCAGCATTTGCTCCTTTTCCCAAAAGGTTTTCGAAAGTTTTCTCCATCAGGGTCATAAAAACTCTGGACTGTGACTGGTAAAGGGTTCAACGCCAAAAACAAAGTATCTTCTCCTACATACCTCGGCATATTTCTGATGAAACAGGTGATTGTGTGGATTTGACATAATTAACTCTTCCATACAGAAGGAAGCTTTAGCATAGTCTTGTTGTTGTAGATAAAGATCACATAGCTCCATCCATGCATCAAAATCTGTCATAAACCTAAAATGAATGAATTAATTTATAGTGTTTTATGCTGCTTTCAATATTATTTCAGTCATATCACTGTGACAGCTAATATATTCATGTATGTCCTGAGTTACATCAGTATTGGGCGAGGGCTCTGAAGTGTCTTGCCCAAGGATACTCCCACAAACAAGAGGGCCATGATGGCCCTGTATCGCTCCACTGGCTTATAAATATAAACCATGAAGAGAAGTCTTCACTACATAAGCCCTTATAAAACTTTGACCCCAGGGCTACAGTCGAACTAAATGGGGAATATGTGTATTAGAAGAATAACATGCCAAATTTGGGAGTTCTTGGCCTTATGGCTAGTAACAAGACGGTTTCTGAACTTTTCACTCCATAAACCCATGTAAAACTTGTGACCCCTGGTGCAGGGCCAAACTTGATCCTAGGGCTGTAACTTGGGCCCTCTTTGTAGTTGTCCACTAGATAATGCTATAATTAAGCAAAATTTGGTAGCCTAAGCCTTATGGCTATGTACACCAAGATTTAAAAGTTTTCCCTATGTAAGCCAATCTTGTGAACCCCCCCCCCCACCGCAAGCATGAGGCCAAATTGACCCCAGGACTATAATTTGGACACTTTTGGTAGACCCCAACTAGATCAAGCTAAATGCAAAATTTGGTAGCTCTAGGCCTTATGGCTAGGTACAGGAAGATTTTTAAAGTTTTCTCTATATAAGCCTATGTAAAACTTGTGACCCCTGGGGCAGAGCCAATTTTGACCCCAGGGCTATAATTTCAAGAAATGTGATAGAGGTTTACTACATAAAGCTACATGCCAAATTTGGTAGCCCTATGCCTTATGGTTTCAGACAAGAAGATTTTTAAAGTTTTCTCTATATAAGCCTATGTAAAACTTGTGACCCCTGGGGCAGAGCCAATTTTGACCCAAGGGCTATAATTTCAAGAAACATGATAGAGGTCTACTACATAAAGCTACATGCCAAATTTGGTAGCCCTATGCCTTATGGTTTCAGACAAGAAGATTTTTAAAGATTTCCAATATTTTTCAGTTTTGTTGCCATGACAACCAGAGTTTTTGAAGGAATCAAATTCTTTCAAGAAATTCTGAAGAGGACCATGGCAGGATCATTTCTGTGAAGTTTCATGAAAATTGGATGGGTAGTTTCAGAGAAGAAGATGTTTGAAATAAAAGTTAACGCACGGACGGACGGACGCACGACAGACACCGGGCCATGACATAAGCCCGCTGGCCTTCGGCCAGTGGAGCTAAAAACCCAAAACTGTGTCCAGTGAGGCTCGAACCCAGGGCCTCCAGATTGCAAGTCCTACACCTTATAAACCACTGAGCCACATAAGACCCCTACCATAAACCTGGTTCGATTGTTTGGTATAAAATGCCCTTTTCAATGTTATTTCGGTAAAATGAAAGCAACCTGTGCATCCATTCATATTTTCCTGTAGTTTCTTTTACCAATTCTTCCCACAATATTTTGTTTCAAGCCACTGGCTGTTTTGCCACATAATCATTGTTGAAACAATCAACAGTGAAAGAGGAATGAATCCTGTGGTAATGAAATCATCAGTCCTTGAAAAAAGTCGGCCCAGTTGGGGATTTGAACAAGCTCATGCAACCTATCTTGGGCGTCTCTGGCAATCAATATAATATTTGTTATAGCCATAAAAAAAGAACAAAGAGGTGCAAAAACATGACTGAAGTTCTTTTTTTTTCTATCATTTTTTTTTTTTTTAAATCAAAAAAGGGGCATAACTGTTTCAAAAATACTTTGAGGGTTATCAGCCTTCCTGGTGTTGGTTCCCATTTTTATAGTTTAAAGCTAGCCCGTTTGATCTAAGTTTGATGTATATATCTTTTAATTATGACAGAGATGTGAGAAAATGTCTGAGTTTTAGCACCACAGCTATATTAGTAACTCTACCCTTTCTTTAAAAACAGCTGAGCTAAAAAAAATTACAATTCATACAGAAAGAAAATAGTGGAGGTAAAAAATTATACTTGGATGCTTACAAACTGGACAATTATCAAATAAACATGATAGGTTGCAGAGTAACCACACTGAAAGACCACAAAAACTAAACAGTTGAAAAAAATTGCTTAACCCTTTCCCAAATGACAAATTTTGGAATGGTCCAAATTGAAACAGTTTGCAGACGACAATTTTAAATTTGATGAAAATGGCAGAAAGGGAAAAGGAGAAATTCATCATTACGAGCAATTTCTCCTTTTCCCACCGTGTTTTCAAAAGACTTGTACTGCAGACACATGAAAACCAGGGCTTGTTTGGGAAAAGGTTAACTCTTTACCAAATGGATAAATTTTAGACATGTCCAAATTCAAAACAATTGCTGACAGCAACTGAAGTGTGCCTCAGACTATAGGATTTATCTTCGTCTGGTATCCAGCATTTTCTCCTTTACCCACAAAGTTTTTAAAAGCCTCCTTTAGGGTCTTTAAAACAAGGTAAATAGTTGAATAGTTGAGAAATGACTAGGCACTTACGACTCTAAATATTCATTCAGCTTTTTTATGGCATCTACAATTTCATTCTTCTCTTTCAGAATGGCTATTTGGCGCTTCCTTGCAAACTGAAAAAGCCACACAATACACATTTGGTTTATCAGTAAAACAAGGATTAGTTCAGCAACAGATGATAAAATACGACACTAAAAAATTGAAAACAATTCTAGGCAACAAGCTAATTGTAACTTGAATGATGGTTTTGATCTTCACCACATGACAAAAATGTAGACTTGTCCAAATTCAAAACATTTGCAGACAAGAATTTAAATGTGTCTCAAATGACAGAATTTGTCTATGACAGGGTAGAAAACATTTTGGGGTTAACATCATTTGCTCCACTTTCAACTGTGTTTTCAAAGAGCTTTTTTTCTCAGGGTCATTAAAACTCTTGACTGTGTGATAAAGGCTTGACGAACTGATCATAACTCTCATAGTACAAAGGGCAATTATTTAAAATCGGCTCTCCGATCTTGCAGATCTTCCCTACCCATTCAGAATTGACCTTATCCTACAGTCAGAGGCCGGTCTCCAGTAGCACAGTTGGTAGCATATGGGACTTGAGAACCCTGGTTGGAATCCCAAGCTCAGCCAATTTCCTTCCAAGGATTACTGCTGATAGTCAATGCGACAAGATTTATTCCTCTCTCACCGGTGATCATTATTTCAATTATGGTTAGGTGGGAAAGCAGCCAGTGGCATGGGTAGAATATTGTGCAGAGTGCTGTTAACAGAAACTCAAGGAAAGTACTGGCAATTACAGTGTAACTAAACAAGAGGGCCATGATGGCCCTGTATCGCTCCACTGGCTTATAAATATAAACCATAAATAATAAACATTTCAATGCTGAGCCAAATGGTTTCAAAATGAAGACTTACAAAGTTTTCTCTGTAAAAGCCCATATGAAAGTTGAGACCCGCAGGGCAAAGCCATTTTTGATCCCAGAGCTATTTAATTACTTGAACCCTGGTAGAGGTCCACAAGATAAAGCCATAAAAATAAGGTGATTTTCAAGTTTTGTCCATATGAAGCCTCTGTAAAACATAAGACCCCTGATGCAAGGCTAATTTAAAAAAAAAATCAAAACAGGAAGATTTCTTAAGTTGTCACTATGTAAGCCCATGTAAAACTTGTGACCCCTGCGGTGGGGCCAATTTTGACCCCAGGGCTAAAATTTTGGCCCACTTGGTAGAGGCCCACTAGATATAGCTACATGCAAAATTTGGTAGCTCTAGGCCTTATGGCTAGGTACAGGAAGATTTTTAAAGTTTTCTCTATATAAGCCTATGTAAAACTTGTGACCCCTGGGGCAGAGCCAATTTTGACCCCAGGGCTATATTTTGAAGAAACTTGATAGAGGTCTACTACATAAAGCTACATGCCAAATTTGGTAGCCCTATGCCTTATGGTTTCCGACAAGAAGATTTTTAAAGATTTCTCTATATAAGCCTATGTAAAACTTGTGACCCCTGGGGCAGAGCCAATTTTGACCCAAGGGCTATATTTTGAAGAAACTTGATAGAGGTCTACTACATAAAGCTACATGCCAAATTTGGTAGCCCTATGCCTTATGGTTTCCGACAAGAAGATTTTTAAAGATTTCCCATATTTTTCAGTTTTGTTGCCATGGCAACCAGGGTTTTTGAAGGAATCAAATTCTTTCAAGAAATTCTGAAGAGGACCATGGCAGGATCATTTCTGTGAAGTTTCATGAAAATTGGATGGGTAGTTTCAGAGAAGAAGATGTTTGAAATAAAAGTTAATGCACGGACGGATGGACAGACGGACGGACGGACGAACGGACGAACGGACGGACGCACGACGGACACCGGGCCATGACATTAGCCCGCTGGCCTTCGGCCAGTGGAGCTAAAAATTGCTAATAATGGCGATAGTACCATACAATCATTCAATCTAATTTCAGAGGCTAGCTATCTGATTGGCTGAGACACACGATCTCAGTCAATCAGAAGGAAAGTCTTGGAATGTAAAATCAGACCATTCATAGCTACTGAAGATTGCAAACCTATAGCTTTGCCTTATTAAGGTAGATGTAATTACTTTTTTCTTTTTTTCCCTTAAAATTATAATGTTTCTGGAAAATTAACATGTACATATCACAAAACAACAATCTTTAAGATTAATTCAAACACAGCAACAAACTTTTTACCATATTTGTTTCATCTTCTTGTAAAATTTCTTTATACACTCTTTCTGCTTCTGCATATCTGAAGAAAGTAACAATAAAAAACTGATAATTAGTGAATATACCCTATCAAGACTGACTTTTGGCATGTTCAATTCTTTACCAAAAAAATCATGTGTTTTAGCAGCCCTTAGCAAAACAGCTTTTGAAAAGATTGTGGGAAAAAGAAAAAATGCTGGTAACCAGCATTTCCTTCTACTTCCACAATGTTTAACCCTTTCCCAAACAAGCCCTGGTTTTCACGTGTCTGCAGTACAAGTCTTTTGAAAACACTGTGGGAAAAGGAGAAATTGCTCGTAATGAGCAATTTATCCTTTTCCCACAGTGATTTCTATTCTTTTTGAGACCTTTCTGCCATTTTCATCAAATTTAAAATTGTCGTCTGCAAACTCTTTCAATTTGGACCAGTCTAAAATTTATCGTTTGGGAAAGGGTTAAGCATTGCAAAAGCTGCTTTTGTCATCTGAAAATCCTTTCAATATGAACAATTCCAAAAAAAATGGTCTTCCAAAAAAGAAAAAAAGCCAAAGAGTTTAAGTGTCAAACATGGAAGACTCAACCTCTTTTGCTTTCTTAAATTTTACTTTCCACATGCATGAAATGACAATTCTCTTTACCTTAACCCTTTACCAGACGACAAAATTTTAGCCTTGTCCAAATTGAATGCATTTGCAGATGACAATTTCAATGTTGCTCAAATAGTGCAATTTTCCTTTGACAGGACAGAAAACATTGTGGGAAAAGGAGAAAATGCTGGTTACCCACAATGTTTTCAAAAGGCTTCTTTCCCAGGGGCATCATTGTGCGGTAAAGGTTTAACTCCTTACCACACAATCTTGAGGTTTAATGAACCTGAGAAACGCAACACCATTGCAGTAGTAAGCTTTTTGATAATCTGAAAAACATTGTAAGAAAAGTAAAAATTTTTTTGAACAACAAATTACACATGTAATATTCTCACAATCTTATTTGTACATGTATCTATCTAACATGGCATCATCCTGTCTTATACCTATTTCTCATCAACTCTTTCGCATAAAGCATTTCACCCTTTACCACACAATCCCTAGTAATAATGATCCTGAGAAAGAAGCCTTTTGAAAATATTGTGGGAAAAGGAGAAAATGCTGGTAACCAGCATCTTCTCCTTTTCCCACAATGTTCTCTACCCTATCAGAGACATATTCAATCATTTAACTCACATTTGAATTGCTGTCTGCAAATACTTTAAAGCTGAACAAGTCTACACTTTTGTTGTGTGATAAAGAGTTTACAAACATAATATCCTAGATTTCTGACCACAAAAAATGTTCGTTTTATATACCTACATGGCAACCTTAACTCTTTACCAAACGTCAAAATTTATGAATGGACCAAATTTAAAGTGTGTGCAGACGACAAATTAAATGTTGCTAAAATGATGATTTCTCTTTATGAAAGGGTAGAAAAGACTGTGGGTAAAGGAGAAAATGCTGGTTACCAGCATTTTCTCCTTTTTCCACAATGTATTTAAAAGCCTTCTTCCTCAGGGTCGTTAAAAGTGGGGATTGTGTGGTAAAGAGTTAAGGTTTATAAAACACACTACCCATTCCCTTCACTTTTCTTCAGCTCTAATTGCAGACTTACCTCCCATGTGCTTCATGGTACATTCCTCGTAATCTTTTCACTCGTAGAGATTTAGGAAATTTGAGCTCCAGTGACATAATGCATTGCTAGAAAACAGATAAAAAGTCAATGACATGATGATTTCTTCCTCTGAAGAAGTAGAAACACTGTGGGAAAAGTAGAAAATGTTGGTTTCCTTTTCCAAAAATGTTTTCCAAAGCCCTTTTTGTCATGATCGTTTAAACACTGGGACTGTTTGATAAAAGGTAGATACTAGTTCATCAAAGTTAACACAAAAAGGTGACTAGCACCAAAACAGTGCTCACTTAAAGCTGTCAGTTGTGTCATACTGGTGGTTTGTAGGACAGGTATTTGTAATGCAAGTTATTAAAATGAAAATCCATCTCAGTAACTGTTCATATACAAACCTCTGCTAATTCTGTGTTTTGACAGTCTAAAGCTGCTACTGTGACTTGTTCCTGTACAGTCCACACTGAAATGTAATGACATGGACTGTTATTTGACAAGTAATAAGGGTTGTACATTGTTTGGATGGAGTTTTACAATACTTTTGAACCCATTACAGTTATACAACGAACTTCTCATGGAGCTTCAAGCCTTTTTGTACAAGCATGATGCATGAAAATGTATGTAAATGATCAACCCTTTACTACACAATGCTGTCCTTTAAAGACTTAAAGACCCTGAGAGAGCAGGCTTTTGAAAACATTGTGGGAAAAGCAGAAAATGCTGGTTCTAACCAATCAGAGACAAACATCATCATTTCAGCAACTTTGATTTGTAGTCTGCAAAGGCTTTCAATTTTGTCTGGTCCAAAATTTTGTCATTTGGTAAAGGGTTAAATATCCATACACAGCAATCATAAGTAAACTGAAAGCTCCCTTTGGATCAGAGATATCTCAACTTTCATGGTTTTTCCTGCTTCACTAGTACTACAAGGCTAGGGTTCTACAGTTACTTGTTGTAATATCTACTAATAGACAGATAAAGCCTGATAATCCTTTTTAGTTTTACCAAGCAATCCAATGTTATAACAATCCTGATAAAAATGGCTTTTGAGTCTTTGTGTACAAAGAGAAAATGATGGTAAAGAACTTTTTACTAGATGACGAAATCTCAGACTTAAATTGAAAGGGACAAAAGATTAAATGTGGAATAATGATGGAATTTGCGACTAATCCAGTTGGACACATTGTGTGAATAGGAAAAATGCTGGTTGCCAGCATTTTCTCCTCTTTCCACAATGTTTTAAGGCTTAACCTGGCTTTCTTTCTCTGGGTCATTAAAACTTGAGACTGTGTGGAGAAGGGTTAATTTTTTATTTACTTATATATTTTTTTTAATCGGTAAGCCAACTTAATTAAACCCATCATACCTTCATCTCCAAGTTTGTGAGCATAATTTTCTAGAATCTCTTTCCAGATGTCCATGACTCTCTGTCCATCTCGGACCTGGTCTTCTCTCAGTTTTCGCAACACGTCCCTTGCATCTGTAAGAGATTTACATTCGCATATACAAGTATGGCTGCCCCCTAACTTAAAATCGATCTTTCTTTATCCTCTAGAATACATAGTCTCTAAATGAAGGCTAATTATTGTATTAAAAAGCGAAATATCTAGGGGCGAACATAGCAAGGTGTCGAAACCAGTGGTAAACATAGTTGTATAGGACTTTCTTGTCTTTGATGGTCGATGTGATTTGTAACTTGTCAACACACAATCAGAAAATATTTTCATGTCTATTCATGAACGTTAAAGCAAAGAAATCAACAACATACCTTCCCAATTCATCGTTCGAGACATTTTGCCTAAGGTTATCTCCCCGGAAGTTGTGAACGAGACTAAAAACGAGAATTCAGTCAGACATGCGCACTTATTCGTAACCAAGGGCAACTGGGTAAATCGTATAGGCAGAAAAACTTATTTCGGTTCAGCAAACATTTTCTGTCAAGATGATCCCTCCAAACGTGTCACTTGTTAAATATGATAACCCTGTTCTTGTTAGCAGGAATACCGATAAAAAGACACCAAGGGTAAGTGTTTAATAATGGTGGTGTTAGATGCAACGAACTGATTGTTTTGGCTTGATTTCAAGATAAGATGAAACAAGTTGCTTGTTGTCTAGTTAACTCTTTACCAAAGGACAAAATTTTAAACTGTTCCAAATTGAAAGCATTTGCTGACCACAAATTAAACGCAGCCCAAATGACGAAATATTACCATTCTTACCATCCTAGACATCTATTGTAGGCAATGACTGCCTTTCTTGATGCTTTATGATAGGGTTCTCTTCTTTGTTTATGTATTTGCCGGGAACGTAGCACGACGGTTTGAATTTGATAGGGTAATCCTTCCAGAACTTGTTAAGTTGGCTTTTGAAGCTGTTAAGGGAGGGTGATAAAACAACACTATCAGGTAGACTGTTCCACAAATTGACTACACTGTTACTGAAGAAATTTTTTCATACTTGCATTCTTCATCGGTTAGAAAAGCATTTCCTTCTTTATCCACAATATTTTCAAAAGCTTTCTTTCTCAGGGTCGTTAAAAGTCAGGTATGTATGGTAAAGAGTTTAAAAAAAAAAAAAAAGAGAGAGAGACAAGTGCACATAAGAAGAGCAAAATATCACAGATTTATTTGTGTATCTGTAGTAATCGGTGTTGGATAGACTCACGACCAGTTGCCCGGCTAGCTCAGTTGGTAGAGCTGCGGTACTAGTGTTCCGGGGGTCATGGGTTCGAGTCCCACATCAGGCACATTCTTTTCTCCTCTGATTTACTTCATTGGCAACGAGGTCAATTGGTGAGTGCGGGTATGGGGCACCCGCGGTCCGTGGGGACCGAAGGGGGAGTTGCTGACTCCCAAGAAATCAGGAGGGGGAGGAATGTAGTAATCGGCGTTGGGTAGACTAACGACCAGTTGCCCGGCTAGCTCAGTTGGTAGAGCTGCGGTACTAGTGTTCCGGGGGTCGTGGGTTCGAGTCCCACGTTGGGCACATTCTTTTCTCCTCTGATTTACTTCATATCTAAGACTTTCTCAGGAGGTAGTTTTCTAGCCGTTTAAAACTTTGACAAGATGACTTCAGTTTGATTTGATTTTTACCCTTCCCTTTGCTCTGGGCCTACTGCCCCCAGTACAGCTTCACTTCTGAACAATAAAAGTCAGGGGCAAATAAAAGTGATGTACCTTGATGAACTACTAACTGATATGGTTATCTCGCATCCATGAGAATGCAAACAAGCCAAAAAATATTTATTTATAATTATATGCACCCTTGGAAATTACCACCCATGTAGACTGTTTTACATTAAAAGCTGAGATTAATGTCAATGACAAAGCTAATTTCAAATGTATAATAACCATGATATAGTGAGTCCTTAATGCATCAGTGGTTAAGACTGAACTTAAACCAGAGCAAGTATTCACCAGCTGTTCTTAACAGTATTCTTAATCTACTTCTCAAGAATGTTCTACATTTTGAAGTAACACAATTCCTGATTAGCTAAACCAAATAATAAAGTCAATCAGAATATGTAGTAATTTCTTAATGTAGCTCAAGACTAAGATTGCTATTTAATAGTTTTTGAATATGTGGCCTGATTTCAGGATACATAATTGGAGGTCAGTCTCTGTTATATGATTTTAAAGTATTGCGTAAACTATCAATAATCACTATTTCTTTGTTTTTTAATTTTATTGATGTATCTGTGATCACCCCTTTGACAACTATGCACAAGAATTAAGTTCAATCCATACCAACCTAAATGCTATCTTGCAAACTACTTATCATACATTTCAGGCATTGATTCTAATGAATTTTGTCTCATCCAACCAGATGGCTAGTCTTGAAATTTAGATTGAATTCAGCTTATAATAGTGGGAAAATACTGCCATGGTTCTGTCAAGCAACAATATATATGTATTATCTTTTAAAACCTAATATTTTGGTAATGTTTTTGTAGGCTAGAGCTCTTAAAGTGAGTCCTGCTCCACCACAAGGTACTGGCCCTGTACCAAACCCACCAGCCAAACAAAAGCTTGCACCAGTTGATGCCAAGGCTGCACAACAAACAGATGAAATTCTCAACTCTATTCTTCCACCAAGGTACCATCCTCTTAACCAAACAGTCCTGAGTTTAACAACCCAGAAGAAGAAGGCTTTTGGAAACATTGTGGGAAAAGGAGAAAATTCTGGTAGCCAGCACTTCCCCTTTTCCCGCAAAGGTTTCTATGCTAACACAAATTCCCTCATCACAGCCAAATTTCTTTTATCCCCTGCAAATGTTATCAGTTTGAATAAGTCTAAAATTTCATTGTGTGGTTAAGATTTAATTAATATCATGTGAATTGTTTGATGAATTTCAGATGAACCTTTTTTGCATAATTTTATGTTTGAAATACTCTTTCACAGTCTCCATGTCCTTCTTCAATGATTTGCAAATTTATGCAGAGTTTTTATAAATAATCTACTAGTATTTTGAAGAAAATAGGAATCAAAACATACATTTACTCTTCACCAGACAAAAAAAATTTTTGTTTGTCCAATTTGAAAACATTTGCAGATGACAAATTAATTGTGGCTCAGTTGATGGGATTCATCATTGTAAGGGCAAAAATCATTGTGGGAAAAGGAGAATGTGCTGGTTATCAGCATTTTTCCTTTTCCTACAATGTTTTTTTTTTTTTTTCAGGATCATTAAAACTCAGGATTGTTTAGTAAAGGATTAATAAACCTAAGATGGCCCCAAAAAATAAAATCAGTCACATAGAAAATTGTAAATCCTAATAACTCTGTTTTTGGCATTACATTTCACTTAACCCTTTACCACACAACAAAGTTTTAGACTCAAAATGAAAGTATTTGCAGATGACAAATAAAAAGTGTCTCAAATAATGAAGATTTTTTGGAAAAGGGCAGAAAACATTGTGGGAAAAGGATAAAATGCTGGTTACCAGCATTTTCTCCTTTTCAAACAATGTTTTCGAAAGCTTTCTTCCCCAGGGTTGTTGAAAGTCGGGATTGTGTGGGAAAGCGTTAATGGTAGTAAACAGTAAAGATCTAAGGTCTGATGTAGTGTCTGTGCAGTCTGATCTTCATACACAGTTCCTGCAAAAAGGAATTATTTTGTGCATGGTATTCTATATTCTAGATTATGTATTATAGTTGGTCAGGATTTTGGACACTCACTGATCTATGGCCATAGACCATGCTAAATTTTGTTTTTATTATAAAACAGCTTATGCAGTCAGTTAGTGGTAACTTTGGAAATTATAATTGAATTTAAAATGGTTGGTAGATTAGGCCTTGATCTTAGCCATTTACCAGATGACAAAATTTTACATTTACTAAACAATCCAGGTTTTAACAACAAGTGAAGAAAACAGCTTCTGAAAACACTGTGGGAAAAGGAGAAAATGCTGGTAACCAGCATTTTCTCCTTTTCCCACAATGTTTTCTTCCTTTTCAAATGCTTGTCCCATCATTTGGACCACATTTAATTTATTGTCTGCAAATGCTTTCATTTGGGACAAGTCTAAAATTTTGTTGTTTGTTAAAGAATTAAATGTGACTCAGAAGATTGTATTTCTCAGAAGATTATATTTCTTTCTAAAAGGTAAAATTAAAAATCATTGTGGGAAAAGGAGAAAATGCTTGTTACCTGTATTTTCTACTTCTCCCACAATGTTTTCAAAAGCTTTTTTTATCAAGGTCATTAAAAGTGGGAATTGCATGGTAAAAGGTTAATCTGCCATTTTCACCTTTGTAGAGAATGGACAGAGAGTGGTCAGTTATGGGTGCAACAAGTGTCCAGTACTCCAGCTACGAGACTTGATGTTGTGAATCTTCAAGAGGAACTTGATCGCCGATTACAGCAACGCCAGGCCAGAGAAACAGGAATCTGTCCAGTCCGCAGAGAGTTATACTCCCAGTGTTTTGGTAATGATATTATTACTTATTATGAATGATATTATGATATCTGTTTTTATAATTATTCCTGCATACAGATGAAAATACTGATAGGTGAAAGGTCGATAGCTGATTTTTTTTATATTCTTTTTCCGTAGTACTATATAGATTGGTTACCTCCCCTGATACAGCAAGTGGACAGGGATCAGTACAGGCTACTAAAAATGGGCGGAATTCTGCCTGTTTATTTTTAGAACAGCCAAACGCTAGACTAATAGAGATTCAGGGGAGGTCATTCTCATTTCCAGAGCAGTAGATTTTCTGTTATTTTTGACCTCACAAATAAGTGAATTGTATTTTTGGTATCACCTTTTATGTTTATGTCTGCTAATATTCTTTTTAGTTTCGATTACCAGTTTCAAATTGTGCAAAAAATCGCAGTGTTGCCTCTACAGCCAAACTGCAAATGTGTATGCTACTCTGATTGGCTATTCTGTAATATACATGTAGCCCAATGAAAAGCAATGATACAATAGCCTGTGCCAGTTGTAGTATGTATATCTACAATGAGGACAATTCAAGTATTATACAGGTCTGTGGAAATATTGGTTTGGTGGTGCAAAGTATATGCTTAAAACCAAGGATTGTAATTTTCGTGTGTGTTTTTTTCCATTAAGTCTTTAGGCAAACGACAAAACTTTGGACTGGTTCAAATGGAAAGCATTTGCAGATGACAAATTGACTGTGACTCAAAAACTTAAATTTGCCTTTGGAAGGGTAAAAAATTGTTGCCTTTTCCCACAATGTTTTCAAAAGCCTTTTTCCTCAAGTTTGTTAAAACTTGGGATTGTTTTGTAAAGGGTAAAGTCATTTTCACATAAAGTTGAAAAATTACAGGTTGGACTGCTTCCGAAACTCTTTAAAAAAAGCAGTACAAGTAATTTTTTAGCAGTAAAGGATGATTAATTGATTATAATGATCATCAGTACACTTTCAGCCTTTTATGCTCCCTTTAAAAGACGTCTTAAAGGGAAAAGGAACAATCACTTATGACAAGCAACTGCTTTTTTTCTCTTCTATGTTTTTCATATAACTCAGTAAAAGTTACTTTTTCCTCCTGTGTCATTCTTTTTTTTTAGCTCACCTGAGCCCAAAGTCCTCATGGTGAGCTTTTGTGATCGTGCTGTGTCCGGCGTCCATAGTCCATTGTGTGGTCATCAACATTTACATTGTGCGCACTCTAGAGGCCACATTTTCAGCCAGATCCTCATGAAACTTGGTCAGAATGTTTGTCATGATAAAATCTTGGACATGTTTAAAATTGGGGCACATGGGGTCAAAAGGTAGGTCACAGGGCCAGATCTTAGAAAAACCTTGTGTGCCCTCTAGAGGCTACATTTTCAGCCTGATACTCCTGAAAGTTGGTCAGAATTTTTATCTGGATAAAATCTTGGTTTGAAAGTGGGTCACATGGGATCAAAAAGTAGGTCACTGGGCCAAATCTTAGAAAAACCTTGTGTGCACTGTAGAGGCCACCTTTTCAGCCTGATACTCATGACACTTGATCAGAATGCTTGTCTGGATAAAATCTCGGACAAGTTCAGAATTGGGTCATGTCAGGTCAAAAAGTAGGTCACATGGCCATATCTTAGTAAAAGCTTGTGTGCACTCTAGAGGCCACATTTTCAGCCTTATACTCATGAAACTTGGTCAGAATGTTTGTCTGAATAAAATCTGGGACAAGTCTGAAATTGGGTTAAGTGGGGTCAGCAAGTAGGTCACTGGGCCAAATCTTAGAAAAACCTTGTGGGCACTCTAGAGGCCACATTTTCAGCCAGTCTGCCTGAAACTTAGTCAGAATGTTTGTCTGGATAAAATTTTGAACAAGTTTGAAATTGGGTCATGTTGGGTCAAAATGTCAAGGGGCCAGATACTAGAAAAAGCTTGTGTGCACTCTAGAGGCCACATTTCCAGCCTGATACTCATGAAACTCGGTCAGAATTTTGCCTGGATAAAATTTGGACTGGTTCGAAATTGGGTCATGTCAGATCAAAAAGTAGGTCACTGGGCCACATCTTAGAAATACCTTGCGTGCACTCTAGAGACCACATTTTCAGCCTGATACTCATGAAACTTGGTCAAAATGATTGTCTGGATGAAATCTCAGACAAATTTAAAATTGGGTCATGTCGGGTCAGTAAGTAGGTCATGGGGTCAAATCCTAGAAAAAGCTTGTGTACACTAGAGAGGCCACATTTTCAGCTTGATACTCATAAAACTTGGTCATAATATAATTATGTCTGGATAAAATCTTGGACAAGTTTGAAAATAGGTCACATTTGGTCAAAAGGTACATCATGGAGCCAAATCTCGGAAAAACCTTGTGTGCACTCTGCAAGCTACATTTTCAGCCTGATAATCATGAAAATTGGACAGAAGGTTTGTCTTGATAAAATCTTAGACAAGTTTGAAATTGGGACACATCAGGTCAAAAAGTTTATCACAGGGCCAAATCTTAGAAAAAGCTTAAGCGCACTCTAACGGCCACATTTTCAGCCTTATACTCATGAAACTTGGTCAGAATATTTGTCTGGATGAAATCTCGGAAAAGAATGATACCAAGTCACGTCAGGTCCAAAAGTAGGTCACAGGGCCAAATCATAGAAAAACCTTGTGTGACTCTAGAGGCCACACTTTTTGCCAGATTAGAAATTGTAAACTAGGCTAAACCAGTCAAAAAGTAGATCACTTACACTCATACATTTTACATCATCACGACCAGGATCTTTTCAACCTTATCAATCCTAGATGACCTTACTCAGGTGAGTGCTTTAGGGCCATTGGCCCTCTTCTTTTTATGTTTTTTTTTATCTGTAAAAATATATGATTGGTCTAGAACTGGCCTACACAGCAATGACTGAAATAGAGCAGGGCAAGACTAGAATTAGCCTACGGATAGAGTAATGACTGAAATAGAGCAGGGCAAGACTAGAACTAGCCTATACAGTAATGACTGAAATAGAGCAGGGAAAGACTAGAATTAGCCTATACAGTAATGATTGAAAAACAGCAGGGCAAGACTAGAATTAGCCAATACAGTAATGACTGAAATAGAGTAGGGCAAGACTAGAATTAGCCTATACACTAATGATTGAAAAACAGCAGGGTAAGACTAGAATTAGCCAATACAGTAATGACTGAAATAGAGCAGGACAAGACTAGAATTAACCTATACTGTAGTCACTGAAATAGAGCAGGCCAAGACTTTTTAAATAGTGGTTAATCCTTTACCATGCAGTCCAGAGTTTCATTCGCCCTGTAGAAGAAGGCTTTTAAAAACATTGTTGGAAAAGGAGAAAATGCTGGTAACCAGTATCTTTTCCTTCTTCCACAATGTTTTCTACCCTATCAAAGACAGAAATAATCAACGGAGCAGTATTTATTTTGTCTTCTGCAAATGCTTTCAATTGGGTCGAGTCCAAAATTTTGTCGTTTAATTGTTAAAGAATTAGAACTACTGTACTATCTAGTGGATTCATAATGTTACATAGAACTTTGGCAGAAATAAATAACAATTCCCTTTCCAGATGAATTGATACGTCAGGTCACCATTAACTGTGCAGAACGTGGTTTGTTACTATTACGTGTCAGAGATGAAATCAGAATGACAATAGCTGCCTACCAGACATTGTACGAAAGCAGTGTAGCATTTGGCATGAGAAAAGCCTTACAAGCTGAACAGGGCAAAGCTGACATGGAGAAGAGGGTGAGTTACTGCTTACATCGTATTTATTTCTTCTTTTCTTATGAGGGAAACTTTTAAGTGAATTTTGGATATATGGAAGTCCAAGAAAAGATTGCTAAGGAGCTCAAAGCTATTGAGATATTGCTAAAAATCAGCAAGTACCGTATATTTATCACAGTTCTTTCTTTGCTAGCATGTAAATCTTTACCCAGGATGCTAAATTTTTACATGTATATCAATGGGTCCATGGAATCAATGAGATTTAACTCTTTACCACACTAGAAAAATGTAGACTTGTCCAAATTGAAAGCATTTGCAGAAGACAATTCAAATGTGACACAAACGATGATCGATGTCTTTGATCGGGTAGAAAACATTATGGGAAAAGGAGAAAATGCTGGTTACCAGCATTTTCTCCATTTCCCATAATGTTTTCAAAAGGCTTCTACCTCAAGTTTGTAAGAAGTCAGCATTGTGTGGTAAAGGGTTAAGCATTACTGTAGAAGAAACTTTTGGGTGGGATTATTTTGTAATTCGGGCTCATTGGTTTGTGGGCCAGGTAGGCCATAGATACAAAGGCCTAGAATTATGATTAACTCTTTACCACTCAGCAAAAAAGTAGACTTGTCCAAATGGAAAGCGGTTGCTGACAACAATCTAAGTGTGGCTCAAAGGATGGAAGTGGTGTTTGATGGGTAGAAAACATTGTGGGAAAAGGAGAAAATGCTGGTTACCAGCATATTCTCCTTTTCCCAAAATATTTTCTAAAGGGATCTTCCTCAGGGTCGTTAACACTGGGGATTTGTGTGGAAAAGAGTTAAGCCACTGTCTTGCCACCACAAAATGAATGTATTTGGGGATATGCTGGACTCAGCCTGGCTGTCTATTTGTCAGTTTGTCCATCCATTTGTTGCATATAGGTTTGCACATTATTGTGAATTTTGCTGTCATTGTATTGATATTGACCAAAAACTATAGATGTGCAAAACGCAAGTGTGGGAGGATATCAGCTCTAAGCTCTGAAGAATGATCTCCCAGTAAATTGGAATTTTGTATGGATACTGTATGTTAGGTCTATCAATACTGTACAGTGTTTTTTACTGTGAATGAAGGCCCCCATTGTACATGTGCAAAACATAAATTTGGGAGGGTATCAGCTTTAAGCCCTGAGAATAATCTACCGTAGATTGGAAATTTTGTATAGATACCATATGTTAGGTCTGTCATTACACTACAATACAATTCTTTTTTACCCTTACAGTGCTGAATTAATGAAATGGACCTTTTCAATCAGGAAAAATATCCAAAGTATTGTTATTTCATGGTAGTTTTGGCCAGAACATGAAATGTGAGTAGCAGGCAGTGTAGATCAAAGATCAGACTTCACATTCTGTGCAGTCTGATCTTGATCTACACTGTCCACAAAAACAACTTAAGTCAGTTCCAGTGCTTTAAGGGTTAATTGTAAATGTAGGCCCCCAGCCCAAAGTACAACATACATTACAGAAAAAAGCTTATTATATTTAGTGCCCATACTTAACATTAGTACATCCAATTATTTAACCTCATTATTATATGTAATCCCATATTTTGATGACCAGCAGATAGAAGGCATGTGAAAACATTGTAGGAAAAGGTATCATCAATTTTTGCCTACCAAAGCACCCAGTAGAGGTATTCAATCACTTTCCTTGTGATAGTTCTGGTACATTATTTCTTTGTATAAAAAGCCTGCATTGCTAGATTCAAGATTAAAGTAAAGGATATAATTAAATTATAGTACAGAATATATGGACCAGTGCCAAAATAGAATTCCCTAAGTCTTGGTTCGAAAAAAGAAAAAGACGACCAAAAAAAAAATCCCCATTAAGACATAATCTTCTGTTAGTCATTTCTATTAAGTAGCCAAACATCTGATAGAGGTTTTTGTTAGGTGACCTATTCAGATTTCATATATATTGTACGTAACATTTAACTTTTTGGTCCTTTTGAATTCTTTACCAGACAAAGGATTTTATACATTCCTAAATTTGATGTTTTTCTGACTTTGTACAGCCTTCTTAATGAAAAGGTAGAAAACGTTGTTGGTAAAGGGAGAAATGCTGGTCACCAGCATTTACTTCTTTTTCAACAATGTCTTTAAAGCTTAAATGTTTTCTTCGGGCTTTTAAAAAACATGGAATATTGTTTGGTAAAGACCATTGCTGAAGACCATTTGCTGAAGACCATTGCTATCTTTACAAGAAGTTAAATTTGACTGATCATTTTTTGTCTATAAATAGAAAAAAATTGTGAAGCATGATTTATCATATAGGGATGCTGATCTAAGTCCAAAATCAAACTGCTCAGAATTCACTCTTTTCTCTTTCTTTGCTCTGTCAAAAGTAGCATTGCTGTTCTGACCTCAAACACCTGGGCCTGTAATCACCAACCATTCTAATTGCATTCTTAGCCTCATTCTGAAGTTTGTTTTAAATTTTAAAGGAGCGCAATTTCTGATTGGTTAACCATTAAACTTTGGTTTAACCAATTAGAAGATTGTGTTACTTTCTAAATCTCAAATTAGACTAATAATGCAATTGAGAATGGGTGGTGAATGTAGGCCCTGTATTATTTAAGACTGTACAATTGTGTTGGTGTTTGAGAAAGTAGAAATATGTATTTGAATATCCTTTTGTGATACATTATATTCATGCAGATGCCATATTTTCTTATTATAATATCATACAATCATGTTAGTTCTTGCCCATTTGAGTTCAGACATTGTCATACTTCATTTTTTATCATCTTAACTTTGTGTTTTATATTTAAGTTTTTACAGGGATATGCAGATGTAACATCAGTGTTTGTTAGCTTTAGATTAACACTTTGCATAAGGATCTCATGATTCTAATACCACATGACAAAATAAATGCTCTGAACAGTATTTTTTTTTTTTAATTGTTCTTTAATTAAATGAAACATTTCATGGGAAAAGCAGTGATTGCTCTGAAAGCAATGGCTCCTTTAAGTACAGTGTTTTCAAAAGCAGTTTACCTGCAGGGAAATAAACATAGGATAATGGATGACTGGTATTTTTAGCTCACCTAAGTACGAAGTGCTCAAGGTGAGTTTTTGTGATCATGCTGTGTGCATCGTGCAATGTCAAGTTTTACCTTGTGTAAGTGAGGCCATTTTTAGTTTAATATTCATCAAAATTATCTAGAATGTTTGCCTTGATTATATTTACATGTAGGATGTGTTTGAAAATGCGTCATGTTTTATCTAAAAGTAGATCACTAGGACAAATCATAGAAAAAGCTTGTGTACACACTGGAGGCCATACTTTCGGTCCAATACTCATTATAATTAGTCAGAATGTTTGTCTTGATGACGCTTTGGCACACATCAGGTAAAAAAGTAGGTAACTGGGACAAGTATTAGGAAAACTTTGTGTCCACTCTTCAGGCCACATTTTCTGTCCAAATATCATGTAAATTGGTCAGAATGTTCATCTTGATGATAACCACAATGAGTTTGAAAATTGATCATGTTAGGTCAAAAAGAAGGTCACTGAGACAAATCCTAGAAAAAACTTGTGTACACTCTAGAGGCCACATTTTCAGACCAATACAAAGTTTGTTATAACGTTTTTCTTGATATTTCGGAAGAGATTGGAAATGGGTCATGTTTGATCAAATGGCTCAGGTGAACAATTTCAGGGCCATCATGGCCCGCTTATTATCTTTATTGAGTGAGTCATTGTAAAAACCCCAAAAAATGAGGGTTTGCCAGGTTTTTATCATTTGGAATGGCAAGTATGATGAACACAGTAAAAAAAAGACTGCAAATGTAATGGGTATTTTTTTTATATAATATTAGACTTAATTGCATAGTTTGCTACAAATCAAAGCAAAAGATTGATAATTTTTCACTAAATGGAGAAGTAAATCAAGCAGTGTTGTACATTGCCTTGACTTCTCTTCTTGGTTTTTTCTCAAGTACTTACACCGTCATGTATCAGGTTATATGGTCTGGAGAAAGATGTTTTTATTTTCATGAAATCTTGTGCCATTAAAAGCTTATAACTAATACCAAACTGAAACAATTTACTTACATTTTTCAATTCTTATCCCATACAGAGAATTGTTGATTTTAAGGTAACCTGCGAACACATTATTGTACATTTTTCATATAGTTCTTTGTTACACTGAATAAATTGTCTGTAAGCTTTTCTTCCAGCAATATTTGTTCCAAGCAAAGATGAAGTTAGCCACTCTAAACAATGTACATACATGTTGTCAGTGCAGTTGTTTTTGTTATATTTTGTCTGAAGATTTATTGTGCATCACTGTACACACTGTAAACAAATTTTGGAAAGGTTTCTTTGATTTTAAAATACCTAATATAAAAGATACACAAGATCTCCTATAAGCAGTAATATAGAAATATAGAAACTATGGTATGCACAGCAACACCTAAGATAAAAGAAAGAAATGCAATTTGTTTTTCAGTTTTACATTTTATTATATAGAGACCCTTCTGTAAATCTTTTTTTCTTTTTTTTCACTTTATTGAATAACATAGAGATATTAGAGAAAAGAAAGTTATGGAGGCAGGCTTGCTATCATGTATGAGAAAATGATCTTTAATCATGGACTGCACAAGCTGATTTTTAGATGTAGCAAGGCACCCTTTACCAAACAATCCTGTGTTTTAACAACCCTGGGGACAGAGGCTTTTGAAAACAATGTGGGTAAAGATGATTACCAGCATTTTCTTCTTTTCCCATAGTGTTTCCCACCCTTTCAAAGAGAATTTCTATCTTTTTAGCCATGTTTAATATGGTGTCTGTAAATGCTTTCAATTTTGAGAGGTCTAAAATTTTGTTATGTGGTAAAGAGTTAAGGAAAATAATCAGAAAGAAAAATCACTTTTTATGATCAGCAAAGGAAGCATTGCCATTACTGTAGTAAAGAGAATTGATCTGAATGCGAACTTTGTCTTTGAAAACCACAATTCAATTTCATTGTCATGTACCTGTCTGATATTGTATCTAGTAGTTATGTCAGTCATCCTCAATAAATTCTAGAATGTTCGTTAACTCTTTACCACACAATCTTGAGTTTTAGCGACCCTAAAAAATAAGCCTTTTGAAAACATTGTGGGAAAAGGAGAAAATGCTGGTAACCAGCATTTTCCCCTTTTCCCACAATGTTTTCTATCCTATCAAAGACAAATTCCAGCATTTGAGCCACATCTAAATTTTCGTCTGCAAATGCTTTCAGTTTGGACTGGTCTAAAATTTTATCGTTTGGTACAGAGTTAAGGTATAACTGATATAAAGCAGCCAGTATTCCATTATTCAGTGCTAACTCTTTACCACACAGCAAGAATGTAGACTTAATTGTCCAAATTTAAAGCATGGCACATGCGCAGACAACAATTTAAAGGTGGCTCAAATGATGCAATTTGTCTTTGAGAGGATTGTAAATGCAATAACTTTCCTTAAGAAAGTATAGTGCGAATTGCTCGTGGTACGAATAGTTGTAATTTTGATTTATGGATTATTTCCCTTAGTTGAGTAAAGAGCGGGTTTTTTGTTGTCCTCCATATTAGTTGTACTATGGAGAAGTTCCATACCTTATCATGGTTTTGCGTGTAAAGAAAGGCCGAAAGAGGTTGGTAATCGTTTATTTCAATGTGAAAATTCATGCTAGTCATGTGTCTATTAACTTTGCGCGAGTTGAAATGCATAGTGCGTTGTTTTTCTCGAGGATTTGAGTATTGTAATGTGTTTCCGCGCATCGCGTTAATAAGCATAGGTTTCGTTTTCCTTATGAGTTTTTCCTCATTGTCGTTTCAGTTTTGACGTAGAATTCAATGTTTACCAAACCAGCTGCGTACTCAACTAAGGGGACTGTATTACAGTGTACGATGAGTCAGAGAAATTTAACATTAAATTCTTCAGTCAACTCAGAGCCAGTTGGACTTACTTATCTTTTGCGTCCCAGTTACAGTCAAAACTCTTGTGACAACCTGAGAATCTACTTGCCTGCATTCCAAGTTTTGAACATTTCCAGACATTGAGTGATATTTTACAAAGCCAAACGTTTCAGGATACAAAAAGCCAGCTTAAAGTGAAGAACTGCAGCTTTAGACATTCACAACCAGAATAGCTATGCAGAATGGAAGGAGAACCAGTCCAAAGCAGAAGATTTGCTACTCTTTCATATCTAGTTTGTTGTCAGACGGATTTCTTCGAGACTCACTGTTAGAAAACTCATGACTTACATCAGTGTTGAATTGAAAGCGATTAGCTTGTGTTATGTTTAATATCTTTAGAAGTATTTCAGTTAACAAAAGCAGACTTTCATGTGATGGCAACGACTGCACAGCGGCAAAGATACTTTCTTTTCAAGAAGTCTGCATAGTGACTTTCCTTAAGTAGTAGAATAGTTTGCAAGGTGTTTTTGAATTTCAAGTCAAGTTAGGCAGTTTTATTTCTGTCATCATAGATTGGCTTTCATATTAGTCAGAAGTCGTCTCATGTAATTACTATTTGACGTATAGAATTATAAAAGGTTGCTTGGCAAGATCCCCTGAATTAGTAACAACTCTTTAGAAATCAAGAATTTAAAATTAGTTTATTTGGCTGAAAATATCAGAATCTCATTCCAAATACAATATGGCTGAAAAGGAAGTTTCTGTTTCAGAGGATAGCTCTCGAAAGCGTATACTTACTGAGAAAGGTCTTGATTATAAGATACAGGTACTTAAGGGTAAATTCAGATCAGCTGTTTCTTCTTGGAATAGTACAGCCACAGACTTGTCAGTACTTCTATCTGATTCTGAAGATTGTAAAAGGATTAGAACTTGCAGAGATGAACTCCAAATTTGTTACAGAGAAATCTGCTGCATCCAAGAGCAAGTCGCTAAATTGGATGAGTCAAATGAATCTGTAACTGAGATTTTAAACAAGTTTGACAAAATTCAAAATGATCACAGGACTTTGATGTCTCAAATTTCAGAAGAAATTAGATCTAATAAGTCTGAAAGATCAACTAGGCAAAGTCGAAGATCACATTCAAATAGTAAACTGTCTAGTCTAACAAAGATGGATTATATTTCAGAGTCTGCTAAATTAAGAG
This sequence comes from Tridacna gigas, assembly GCA_945859785.2. Classification (NCBI taxonomy): domain Eukaryota; kingdom Metazoa; phylum Mollusca; class Bivalvia; order Cardiida; family Cardiidae; genus Tridacna; species Tridacna gigas. Next base: position 107,835,355 of record OX244028.2, read on the forward strand.
CAAAGTTAAAATTTCATGATGCTGAAACAAAAATGAAATCAGAACTTGAGAAGTTAGAAACATTGAAACAGTTAGAGATAGTGCAAGCACAAGCAGAACAGGCTGATATTATGGATCATTCTCCTTTATTTGTACAATCTGAATTAGATAGGCTTCCACAGGCTGACATGAAATCTTATGTGAAAGATTTTTTGGAAAAGCATTCTATTGATATGGAACCTGTTACTTGCCCTCCAGCAGCTTCAGCTGATTATTTTTCAGGTACTCAAATTCCAAATCCTATTCAAACACAAGTTTCGAATGCCCCTATATCAAATTTAAACCCGTCTTGTAACGAGTTTATTCCTCATAGAGCCATTTCTGAGCCAAACCAAGCTTTAATTGATTTGACAAAAACCCTTGCAGATCAAGTGTCCTTAAACAGACTACCCACTCCTGAACCTTCTGTTTTCCAGGGTGATCCTTTGCAGTATCAGTCGTGGAAATTTGCTTTCAAAACCCTGATTGACTCTAGAAATATTCCTCCATGTGAAAGAATTCACTATTTAAGAAGATATTTGGGTGATTCTGTCAAGCAGATTGTTGAAAGTTGCCTCCTTGTACCTAGTGATAGATCTTATGAAGATGCAAGAAAACTGTTAGATGAGAGATTTGGTGATCCATTTGTCATTGCATCAGCATTTAGAGATAGGCTTGAAGCTTGGCCAAAAATTCAGTCTAAAGATTCTTCTAGCCTAAGGAAATTTTCAGATTTTCTTAGACAATGTCTGGCAGCAATGCCTGATATTCCTGAGTTGTCTATTCTAAATGACTGTCGTGAAAACAGAAGAATATTATTGAAGTTACCAGACTGGTTAGTTTTACGTTGGAACCGAGTAGCCAGTACTTATAGAGAAATACATAAGCACTTTCCTTCATTCGAATACTTTGTTGATTTTGTTGTTAAGGAAGCCCGAGTCGCATCTGACCCAATCACTTCCATTCAATCACTTAAAGCAAAGGAACAAGAAAAACATGGCAAGTTTCAAAACAAATCTAAATCTGTTCAAAGTCGTTCATTTCAGTCTTGCATTGAAAATTCTAGTGAGGCCAATGTGAACACTAATACTTCTTCAGTAGAAATGAACATTTGTATTCTGTGCAATGGTACCCATGTGTTAGATGATTGTAAATCATTTCATGAGAAATCCATAGCAGACAGAAAGGAGTTTGTCAGAAATAACAACCTTTGCTTTGCATGTCTCTCTTCAGGTCATTTTGCAAAGTCATGTAGACAGAGAAAAACATGTAAGATTTGTTCAAGGTCACATCCCACTTCTTTACATGGGGATTCCAAAAAAGCCAAGAGAGATAGTTCTTCTAATAAGTGTTCTGGTTTGGATAAATCAAAGGAAAATTCAGAGATAAGAACTGGTGTCACATTTTTGAATAATTCTGGTGCTGAAAGTAAATGCTCAGCTATTGTTCCTGTTTATTTGTCATATTCAGAGAACACAGAGAATGAAAGATTAGTGTATGCTTTGCTCGACTCTCAGTCGGATACCACTTTCATTTTACAAGATACCTGCAAAGAACTGGGGTTATCTGGTACATGTATTAATCTGTCTCTTTCAACCATGTATGCAGAAAATATGGTTATAAGTAGTGAGAAAATTCATGGTTTGTGCGTGCGTGGGTTTAATTGCCATGAAAGAATACCTCTACCACCTGTATACACCCGAGACATTATGCCTGCAAACAGATCTCATATACCAAGCCCCGCTGTTGCTCGTACTTGGCCACATTTGGAAAAAATAGCTCCGAATTTGATGGACATAGATTCCTGTGAAATAGGTCTTTTGATAGGCTACAACTGCCCACAAGCTTTAATGCCACGTGAAATTATACCCCCTCCCATTGAAAATAAAATGGGCCCATATGGTCAAAGAACTGATCTAGGCTGGAGTATTGTTGGCATTGTCAAACAAGGCTGTATTCCAGGTGACTCTATTGGCTTGAGCCATCGTGTTGTTGCTTGCGAAGTTCCTGCAGAGGTTGCGTGCTATGAAAACAATTGCGTTCCTTCTGTTCTGTTTTCATGCAGATCTTCTGTTAAGGAAATTGTTAGTGCTGATGTTTTGCGTATCATGGAAAGAGACTTTTGTGATAATTCTCAGACTTGCGTAACCCTTTCCCAGGAAGATAAACAATTTCTCAATATTTTAGAGAAAGGTATTTGTTTGAAGGATGGACATTATGAAATGCCGCTGCCTTTTCGAACGCCTATGCCAATGCTTCCAAATAATCGCATTGTTGCCTTGCGTCGTCTAAGAGGTATTCAGAATAGACTTAAAAATGACAAGAAACTCTGCAAACACTACAGTCAATTTATGCAGGACCTTCTGATTAAGGGTCATGCAGAAAAGATCAAAAATGACATTCAAGCCGACAAGACGGTATGGTATATTCCTCACCATGGTGTGTACCATACACACAAACCTGACAAGATTCGTGTCGTCTTTGATTGTAGTTCAACCTTTCAAGGTCATAGTTTGAATCAACATTTATTGCAAGGACCCGACTTGACAAACAAATTATTCGGTGTTTTATGTAGGTTTAGAAAAGAGCCCGTTGCACTCATGTGTGATATAGAACAGATGTTCTATCAGTTCAAGGTCTCTCCAAGTCATAGAGATTATTTAAGATTCTTGTGGTGGGACTCTGACGACTTTTCTAAGGAACCTGTTGACTTTCGTATGACAGTGCATCTTTTCGGTGCATCATCCTCGCCGGGATGTGCTAATTTTGGACTTAAAAGGGTTGCTAGTGATAACCAAGATGTTTTTGGTCTCGCTGCCAAAGAATTCATACATAAGGACTTTTATGTTGATGATGGTGTAAAGTCAGTTGCCACAGTAAGAGAAGCCATTGATTTGATAGAAAACACAAAATCTATGTGTAGCAAAGGTGGTCTTCATCTACACAAATTTGTATCGAACCGGAAAGAGGTTCTTCAGTCATTGAGGCCTGAAGAAAGGTCAAAGGACTTGGTTAATATTGATCTTGTTAAAGACATTCTACCTATTGAGAGAACTCTTGGAATACTTTGGTGCATTGAATCAGACACCTTCCAGTTCAAGATCGTTTTGAAGGATCGACCACTTACTAGGCGTGGTGTTCTTTCATCAGTCGGTTGCTTGTATGATCCTCTTGGTTTTATTGCCCCAGTTGTACTATTAGGGAAACAGATTTTGCAAGCAATGTGTGCAGAAAAAGCAGACTGGGATGACCCTCTGCCAGAATATTTACAATCAAAATGGCAAAAGTGGCGAAAAGATCTTGAATGCCTTTCTTATTTGAAAATCAATCGGTGTGTTAAACCTATGGATTTTGGAGATTTAGCTAAGGTTGAATTACATCATTTTTCTGACGCAAGCTCAGTTGGGTATGGTCATTGTAGCTATATTCGCCTTGTGAATAAGAAGAACCATGTTCATTGTAGTTTATTAATGGGCAAGTCAAGAGTAATTCCTCTGAAACCTGTTACAGTTCCTAGACTTGAACTAGTCTCCGCCACTTCAGTAGCAAAGCATGGTCATACTCTTCAGAATGAATTGGGCTATGAAAACATTGAAAACATATATTGGACTGACAGTAAAATTGTTTTAGGATACATCAGTAATGATGCCAGAAGATTCCATGTTTTTGTTGCAAATAGAGTGCAACAAATCAAGGAATTCACCAAGCCATCTGACTGGTACCATATAGGGTCAAAGGAAAACCCAGCAGACATAGCTTCTCGTGGTGTCTCGGCAAAAGATCTTGTCGAAAATCACATATGGTTCAATGGACCAGATTTCTTATGGAAACAAAATCTACCTGCTCAAGAAATAATTGATATTTCAATACCAGAAAATGATCCTGAGAAGAAACTTTCATTTCTTGCAAATAAATGTACTAAACAAAATTTCCCCTCCATGTTGGAACGTCTTGAACGTTTTTCGAATTGGCGTATGGCGAAAAGGGCAGTTGCACTTATTCTTAGATTTATGGCAATACTGCGACAAAGGTCAGTTAGCAAAGTTGATGGTAATCTTCATAGTGTTGCAATCCAGCCTCTAAATGTGGAAGAGTTGGAGAAAGCAAAGCTTGCTATTGTGAAAATTGTACAAGGAAGTGAATTCAGTGAAGAAATTCAACAGTTAAGATCTTTTGAAATTTCCAAATGTCCAGTAGGTAGACAAGATGTTGTTCACAGACATAAGTTTCTGAAATCTAGTTCACGTTTAAGACGCCTTGATCCATTTTTAGATTCCACAGGTATTTTGCGTGTTGGTGGCAGAATTCGTTATGCAAACGTGGACATTTCTCTCAAGCATCCGATTATTTTACCCAAACATGGTCATGTTACACAATTGATAGGACGCCATTTTCATGAAAAGACCAGGCATCAAGGGAGAGGTATGACGATAAATGAAATTCGCCAAAATGGATATTGGATTCTTGGTTGTAGTGGTGTTGTTTCGTCTCTTGTGTCAAAGTGTCAAGTTTGTAGAAAATTTCGGGCGAAGTCACAATGTCAAAAAATGTCAGATTTGCCCTCGGATCGATTGACTTCTACACCTCCTTTTACATATTGTGCTGTTGATTTGTTTGGTCCGTTTTTGATAAAGGATGGTCGTAGAGAGTGCAAAAGGTACGGAGTTCTTTTTACATGCATGGGTTGTCGTGCAGTTCATGTAGAATCGGTCAATTCACTCGAGTCTGATTCTTTCATCAATTGCTTGAGACGTTTCATTGCTTTGCGAGGTCCTATTCGGCAGCTTCGATCGGATAGAGGAACAAATTTTGTAGGTTCAGATAGGGAACTCTACCAGTCACTCAGTCACCTAGATAACTCCAAAATACGTCAGTTTTGCTTGGAACAGAATTGCGATTTCTTTCCATTTAAGATGAATGTCCCAAACGCTAGTCACATGGGTGGGGTTTGGGAACGCCAGATTAGGTCGGTTCGATCCGTCTTGAACAATCTTTTGAACACTCATGGTACTCAACTAAACGATGAATGTTTGCGTACTTTCTTACATGAGTCAGCTGCAATCGTTAATAGCAGACCACTTACTGTTGAAAACATTCATGATCCTCTTTCATGCACTCCATTGACACCAAATCAGTTGCTTACCTTGAAGACAAAAGTTGTTTTACCTCCTCCAGGCAATTTTCAGAGAGAAGATTTATACTCTCGAAGGTACTGGAAAAGAACTCAGTACCTAGTCGAACAGTTTTGGTCTCGATGGAAACTCGAGTTTCTGCAGAACATTCAGGTCAGAAATAAATGGCATTTCAACAAAAGAAATTTTAAGATCGGGGATGTAGTTCTGGTTAAGGACGAAAATATACCAAGAAACCAGTGGAAACTAGCACGAGTTAGTGAAGTTACTGTTGATGAAGACGGTTTAGTTCGAAAGGTGAAAATTGTAATGTCTTCATCAGATCTGGATAAAAATGGCAAACGATCTAGTCCAGTTTCTGTTCTGGAAAGACCAATTCATAAGTTAGTGTTAGTTCATGAAACCGAGGAAGACCCCATCAAGGAGCCATTATAGTATTTTTTTATGTGTGATGACTTTGTTTACGGATAAGTAAAGTAAATTAGAAGGTTGTTCTAATTTAGGGGAGCCATGTAAATGCAATAACTTTCCTTAAGAAAGTATAGTGCGAATTGCTCGTGGTACGAATAGTTGTAATTTTGATTTATGGATTATTTCCCTTAGTTGAGTAAAAAGCGGGTTTTTTGTTGTCCTCCATATTAGTTGTACTATGGAGAAGTTCCATACCTTATCATGGTTTTGCGTGTAAAGAAAGGCCGAAAGAGGTTGGTAATCGTTTATTTCAATGTGAAAATTCATGCTAGTCATGTGTCTATTAACTTTGCGCGAGTTGAAATGCATAGTGCGTTGTTTTTCTCGAGGATTTGAGTATTGTAATGTGTTTCCGCGCATCGCGTTAATAAGCATAGGTTTCGTTTTCCTTATGAGTTTTTCCTCATTGTCGTTTCAGTTTTGACGTAGAATTCAATGTTTACCAAACCAGCTGCGTACTCAACTAAGGGGACTGTATTACAGTGTACGATGAGTCAGAGAAATTTAACATTAAATTCTTCAGTCAACTCAGAGCCAGTTGGACTTACTTATCTTTTGCGTCCCAGTTACAAGGATAGAAAACATTGTTGGAAAAGGAGAAAATGCTGGTTACCAGCATTTGCTCCTTTTCCCACAATGTTTTCAGAAACTTCTTCGTCATGTTTCTTAAAACTCGGGATTGTGTGGTAAAGGGTTAATTGATGATAAACTAGAAGAAATATCCCAGTGTTCATCAATTATTCATACTGTATAAAGTGAAGGTTCTCTTTCTTGTAGTCTCCTAAAGAGAAGCATTTGTTATCATGCAATCTAGAAAGCAACATGGTGTTCAAGTGAACCTCATTCTCTTCAGAGTCCCTTATTTTTTTTTTTAACCTTTTACAACAAATATGCTAACAATGTATCTGAAAGCCTTATAGTTATCGTAAATGTGTTAAAGTTACCTGTATCATATGTTTTTGATTATCAAAACAGAAAAATCAAATCAGTATCCTCAAACAAATGTACATGTATACAATATGAGCCATGCTCTGTAAAAGGGGCTTAATGCATCCCTGTGATTTATTGTACCAAGCAAGACATCACATAATTAGGGATCATGAAAATTCAGTTTGTCAAACAACCAACTGATTCATGAGGTAGACTTGTCCTTTAACATGCAGAAAATTGACTGATAGCAAAAAGTTTCAGCCCCGGTCAGCCTGTGTGGACTGCGCATGCTGTCCAGGGTCGATACTTGTTGCACATGCATTAAGCTCCCTTTTCACAGAGCATGGTTCATATTTAAAAGTGTTCATATGTGTTATTTGCAATTTCAAATACCAAATGATAAAATGTCAGCCATTGTCAACACAAGATATTAATAATATTATGGTGTTTTGCAGTTCTGTAAACTGAACCATTGTCTTTTATATGGTAATATTGTAAATAAATTGTTGTATGGTGGGGCAAGAACTATGTGAGACTATAATGATGACATGTAGCAAAATTAAAGTAACAATAGCTGCCAAAAGTAAACAAAGGGGGTATCAAAATGTAAAGCATTTAAATTTAAATCATACCATTTAAAAGTATGATAATTATCGTGAAGATGATAATCTGCTATTGTATGGTCGGTCGAAGTGTTAGTGGCTGACAGAAAAATTAATTTCTAAACTATAGGTTAAAAGTTGCCAGTTCACTCTATCTTTTGTTTACTTTTTACATAATTTCAAAATTCATTTTTCTGCCAGCGACTATCACTTGGGCTGACCATAAACTGTCATCTTTGTAATATTTTCCATACTTTTAAATGGTAATGATTTAAATGCATTTTAACACCTGCATTGACTTTTTGGTCACCATTGGGCCTGTAAACTACATGTTGTAGTACAAATAAAATCATTTTCAATTGATTATTTTGTTCTCTGACAATTAAATCTTAAAAACAGAAACTTTTGAAATACATCATGTGACATTTTTTACTTAGATGTTGCAATGCAATACTGAATAAAAAGTCAAAAATGCTACATGCATAGATAAAAAATGCTGTCACTGAACTACTTATTCAGACTTTTTTGTAAAGGAAAAAAAACTTGATATAGATAGTTCTTGTCCACAATTTAGAGCTTTTAGGATAATGTATTCAACCCTTTACCAGACAACAAAATTTCAGCCTTGTCCAAATCGGAAGCATTTGTAGATGACAATTTCAATGTGGCTCAAATGGTGCATTTTTTTTTTTTTTTTTTTTTGATAGGGTAGAAAACATTCTGGGAAAAGAAGAAAATGCTGGTTACCAGCATTTTCTCCTTTTCCCACAATGTTTTCAAAAGGCTTCTTTCCCAGGGTCGTTGAAAGGTGGCATTGTGCAGTAAAGGATTAATCCTTTTCCAAATAACAAATTCTAGAGTCTTTGAGGTTGAAATCATCTGCAGATGACAAATTCTAAATTGTTAAAAATGAACCGTAGTTCTCTGAAAGGATAGAAGGCATTGTGGGAAATGGAGAAAATGCTGGTTACCAGCATTTTCTTCTTTTCCCAGAATGTTTTCTACCCTATCAAAAAAAAAAAAATGCACCATTTGAGCCACATTGAAATCACAGAGCTATCAAAAAAATGCTAATGTACAAGATGGTGTTACATACACTTTGTTTATGAGTGTTAAGGCAGTAAACAGCCAATTTACTCTTTACCAAATTACAAGATTTTGGACAAGACCAAATTGAAAGCATTTGCAGACAGAAAAATTAATGCAGCTTAAAAGATGGCTTTCTGCCTTTGAAAGGGTAGAAAAACATTGTGGAAAAAGGAGAAAATGCTGGTTACCAGCAATGTTTCAAAAGCCTTATTCTTTCGGGGTCCCTAACTCAGGATTGTGTAGTGAAGGGTCAAACCGATGTTATGTTCCTAAATATGATTTTTTTAAGCAACAAAAGTCTGTCTTAACAAAAGTCTGTATTAAAGAGCCACTTGCCTTAAATGGTAATTTAATTGATTGTTTAGACCTGTCCAAACTGGAAGGATTTGCAGACGACATAATAAATGCTACCAAATAATGGAAGTTTGTTTTGGGAAGGGCAGAAAACATTGTGGGAAAAGGAGAAAATGCTGGTTACCAGCATTTTCTCCTTTTTCCACAATGTTTTCAAAAGGCTTCTTTTTCAGGGTCGTTAAAAGTCGGGATTGTGTGGTAAAGGGTTATACAGGTTTTTATAGCAACATTTAACCAGGTTTTTTTTTTGTCTTTTTAAACATAACCATATATATTACTTAGAAAATGAATTTGCAACAAACCAAATTACCTTGGCTCAGAGCTAACATCATTCATAGACAACTTAATAAATTGACCCTGATATACCTTGAAAGGAATCTTTATCAATGTTGGGGCCAAAATATTTTTCATTAGGTTTAAACCTCAACCAAACAACGTAATTTCAGACTGGTCCACATTCAATGTATTTGCAGATGACAGAATAATTATAGCTCAAATGATGATTTCTGTCTTTTATTAGGTAGAAAACATTGTGGGAAAAAGAGAAAATGCTGGTTATCAGCATTTTCTTTTTTTCCCACAATGTTTTCAAAAGGTCTTCTACTTCCTCAGGGTTTTTAAAACTCAGGATAGTGTGGTAATGGGTTAATGAATGATCAAAAGACTAACAAGCAATACTACACCATAGTCAATCAGTGTGAGTTAATTAGAATAAATTATTTTGAAAAACATCACTTACAGAAACTTTCTGGAAGAGATAGTTTATTAAAATCTGCAGAAAGTCTGAAAGCCATATTCACCAATCAGCCATTCTGTTTCATTCTTTTGATTCTAAATACAGAAACTGAGCATCTGATTGGCTTAAACAGACTGTGTCAGCCAAGCAGATTTACTTTCCTATGAATTTATAAAGTTGAATTACAATTTGTCATTGCAATTCAATTCCTTAGGTAGCACTTGCATGAGTTGAAGTTGAAATAACTTAACCCTTTACCTAAAAAACCTGTGTTTGAATGACTCTGACAAAGAAGGCTTTTGTAAAAATCATTGGAAAAGGAGAAAATGCTGATAACCAGCATTTTTTCATTTTCCCACAATGCTTTTTTTATTTCAAAGATAAGTTAAATCATTAAATTTCATTTTTTTCTGCAAATGGTTTCAATTTGAACAAATCTAGAGTTTTGTCATGCGGTAAAGGGTTAAATTGTGGCTTGAATGTTGCATGTTAATGTTAAAGCAAGAAGACAATAAACCACCTTAATAAAATATTTGAGCCATGATCTGTGAAAAGGAGTCTTAATGAATCTGCAAACACTATTGACCCAGGTCTGCGCAGGCTGACCTGGGTCAAAACTTTTTGCTATCAGTCAATTTTCTTCATGTCTAAAGGACCAGTCTGTCTCAGGATCTTAGTTAATTGCTAGACAAAATGGATTTCATGGGTCCATAATTATGTGATGACTTGCCTAGTACGAAGCATCATACTGATGTATTAAACCCCCATTTGCCAGAGCATGACCCATTTCTTTTGACATAACACTGTTTGTCATTTCAGATAGCTGAGTTGGAGGATGAAAAGAGAGATCTGGAGAGGACAGTGAATGAGCTGAAAGCTAAATGTGAACAGATTGAGAAAAGAGCCCAGGAGCAGCGCCAGGTTGAGGAAAAGAAACACACAGAGGAAATCCAGTTTTTGAAACGAACCAACCAGCAGCTGAAGGTAAGTGATCGATTGTATGGTGTTTTATGTCACTTTCAACATTATTTCAGTTGTATCACAGTAATAGCTCACATATTCACGTATGTCTTGGGTTTCGCTAATACTAGGCTAGGGCGCTGATATGACTGTCTTGTCCAAGCAAACTCCCACCAAAGGCCCAGTTCTTTGACTGAGAATCGAACCAAGGGCCTCCAGGTTATGAACCCTATCCTTTACCACAGAGCCACCCAAGGTCAGTATTCACAAACGATTCTTAAGAACATTCTTCGTCTGATTCTCGAGAATTTTCTAAATTTGAAAGCAACAGGACTTCTGATTGGCTAAACCATTTGGTTTATGAATCCATAAAATCCAGTTTGTTGAACAACTGACTGAATCATGATGGTCCTTGGACATTCAGAAAATTTACCAATAGGAAAAACTTTCTTCCCATATGTCAGCCTTGGATGACTGCACAGTTACTTTTGTAGATGCATTAAACCCCCTTTTCACAGAGCATGGTTCATATGTAAGTATACTAGAAATGAATATGTTACTGTTTCAAGGCTGTTTTTGTAAGAAAATCTATTAAAGAAGCATATAGTGAAGATCTCTGACCACACTGGATATTCTGAGCAGTCTGATCTTGATTTACACTGTAGCATAAGCAGTTATGAAACCTAGGTCGGTATTCACCAACCATTCTTAAGAATATTCTTGGTCTTATTCTCCAAGATTTTCTACATTTGAAAGTAACACAACTGCTGATTGGCTAAACCATTTGGTTTAGCCAATCAGGAGTTGTGTTACTTTCAAATGTACAAAATTCTGGAGAACAAGACAAAGAATGTTCTTAAGAATGGTTGATGAATACGAACCCCAAGATGGACACTAAGATTTAAACATTATACTACTATAACTCTAGAAATGTACATCCCGGTGTGAACATTTGTTGGCCACTGTACCTAAAAGGCTAAAAAAAGGTGCTGACACTGATTCTGGTAAGATCCTGTGACCTACAAATCACAGTTCACAGGCTTGTTGCCACGGAAACACTTCCTGTTGTATGCAGAGTTCAAAGATGAGTGTTGTATTGCTGAAGGAAACTCTGGTTCTCTCTAGGTGATAACTAAAAAGGCCCCTTATCTCTTTACCATTCAATCCAGAGTTTTTAAGACCCTGAGAAAGACTGCTTTTGAAAACATTTTAGGAAAATGAGATGGTTACCTTTTGCAACAATGTTTTCTACCTTTTCACAGACAATTCCATCCTGTCATCTTCAAATGCTTTCAATTTAGATAATTCTAAAATTTTGTTGTGTTGTAAAGAGTTAATACAAATGCAAGGTAGGAAATAAATTCACACATTTTGTGCAGTTGGATCTTAATTAATCTACACTGGCTGCAAAAGCAACTGAGCCATGCTTTGGCAAAAGGGGGCTTCATATATCTCTGTGATGCATTGTACAAATCAAGCCATCACAGAATTATAGATCTGTTTGTAACAACCACTTTTTTAACAACTGACTTAACCATAAGGCAGACTGGTCCTTGGACATACAGTTAAGTGACCAATAGCGAAAAGTTTTGGCCTAGGTCAGCTTGTACTGATTGCGCAGGCTGACCTGGGTCGATACCTTTTGCAGATGTGTTAAGCCCCCTTTTCACAGAGCATGGCTCAACTATAGTTGTAAAAGGAGCTTTAGGTGTTTAAATAAAAAAAGTCAATAGAAATCCAGAATCAGAATTAACTCTTGTCCAAATGACAAAATTATGGATTTTTTCATTTTGAAAACATTTGCAAAAGATAGATGAACTGTAGCATAAATGGTTGAAATTGTGAAAGAAAAACATTATGGGACAAGGAGAAAATGCTGGTTACCAGTATCTTCTCTTTTCTCTTCCCCCTCCCTCCTCTCCCACCCAAATTCTTTCAAGTGTCCCCAATAAAATCAAAAGGGAACCACCATTAAGAAAATTAGTTTTTAGGGAAAAAAAGATAAATGCTGAGACTGCTTGCTTTGTGAGATTTTTTGCTTGTAACAGTGCTTTTGTGGACAGATTTAGATTTAGCATTTGATTGAGCCTGTGCTTACCCACATCCATTCTTAACTCTTTACCACACTAGATAAAATGTGGACTGGTCCAAATTGAAAGCATTTGCAGACAACAATTTAAATGTAGCTCAAATGATGATTTCTGTCTTGGATGGGGTAGAAAACATTGTGGGGAAAGGAGAAAATGCTGATTACCAGCAATTTCTCCTTTTCCAACAATGTTTTCAAAATCCTCCTTCCTAAGGGTCATCAAAACTCGGGATTGTGTGGTAAAGGGTTAACTCTTTACCAAACAACAAAAGTTTAGACTAGTCCAAATTGAAAGTATTTACAGACAACAAAATAAATGCGACTGAAAAATAATTTGGTGACATACACTGATAAAAGTCATGTTACATTCTTCTTGCTGATTAGTCATGATATTGCAATACATTGGAATATTTTCACCAGATGAAGTGTCCATCTTATTATGGGTAAAATACAAGGAATAAACAATGCTTTACTGATACCTGCAGATGCCAGATTGGCAACACTGGTCAGATAGAAGTGTTCTTGAATAAAGCACTGCAGAGCCCAAGCCTAGGACTGGTGAAAAAAACGCAAATGAGCCATGCTGTGTGAAAGGGGGTTTAATGCATCTGTGAAAAGTATCGATCCAGGTCAGCCTGCACGGTCCGTGCAGGCTGACCTGAGCTGAAACTTTTCGCTATTGGTCAATTTTCTGCATGCCAGAGGATAAGTGTACCTCATGAATCAGTTGGTTGTTATACAAAACGGATGTCATTGATCCATAGATATGTTACGACTTGCGTGGTATCATGGATCATGGCGATGCATTAAGCCCCCTTTTCCCAGAGTTTGGCTCAAATAAGTTGTTACCATGATATGATTTAAACACTAGCATAAAGTCTATTTGGAAAGGACACTTCATGAAATTTGAAACTCGGTGAAATTGAAAGCAAAAGAAAGGGAAGGTCAGATGGAATGAAAGAAGCAGGGAAAAAATTATGGTTGAGTTTATCTATATTGCTGATACAGTGCCAAACAAGTGTCAGTCTTCCTCATTTTAATTGACCGGTTCTTTAGTTGTCCCAATTCATGCATTGCCTGTGGCAGTTTGTGCCTAAAAAGGTATAATTACATATTACATTTCAAAACACTAAAGAGTCAATTTGATGTCTAGCTCTATTGCTTGTGTTCCTGGAATATTGTTTTGAAGGTTGCAGGTTAAATCCCCTCATGTTTTGTTTTGTTTTTTGGGGGTTTTTTTGCAAGGGGGGGGAACAGCGACAAGGGGCGGCTTGGCGGGTTTGTTCCCCCACTAGAGTAAATAGTCACATCCTACTGATATTTCTTTTTGTACTTAAAATTTTGGGTGAAAATCTAGTTTAAAGTGTTTATCTATAAACAAATTACCTGCTTTTCTATCCTGAATTAGATGATGGCAGCTAATGCTCCATCTTGTTTGTCCTTTCTTTCCTTTGTTGTGAAAAAGAAATCAGAAAATTGTGACCTCGTTTTTTTGTGCGTGGATTTTTTTCCTTTTTGTACATTAACCCTTTACAACTCAATCCTGAGTTCTAATGACCCTTAGACAGAAGAATTTTCATAAATATTGTGGCAAAAGGAGAAAATGCTGGTAGCCAGCACTTCCTCGATCCTTTTCGTGAAATGATTTCTATTCTTCCAAAGACAAATTCTACCATTTGAGCCAGATTTACTGTTTTGCATGCAAATGCTTTGGTTTTAGACAAGTCCAAATTTTTGTTGTTTGTTTTAGAGTTAACCCTTTCCTAAATGACAAATTTTGGACTGGTCCAAATTGAAAGAGTTTGCAGACGACAATTTTAAATTTGATGAAAATGGCAGAAAGGTCTCAAAGCGGGTAGAAAACACTGTGGGAAAAGGGGAAATTGCTCGTTACGAGCAATTTCTCCTTTTCCCACAGTGTTTTCAAAAGACTTGTACTGAAACACGTGAAAACCAGGGCTTGTTTGGTAAAGAGTTAAGTACATGTGGCTCAATACCTCTTGATAGGTCCTGCATGGCTCAGTGGTAAAGTGTAGGGCTTGTAACCTGGTGGCTGTAGGTTCAAGCCTCACTGGAAGTACCAGGTCTTTTGTGGGGGTGTGCTTGGGGCAAAGGCTTCAGGGCCCTAGCCTAGTACTGGTGAAACCTAGGACATACATGAATATTGTGAGCTGCTGCCGTGATATGACTGAAATAATGTTGAAAGTAGCATAAGACTGATGAAACAATAAATCATTTACCACTACCAATGACTTTTTTACCATTTTTTCCATTTTTCCACAATTTTTGGTACATTTATTATGACAAACGCCCATCATTTTAGCCATGGGTAATGTCTGCTTATACATGTATATATACTTTCACTATGGCCATGTCTAAAATTTTGTCGTCTGATGAGGAGTGGGCAGTTTCACCCACACTTCCAAATTTTAATAACCTTGAGGAAGAATACCTTTGGAAACATAATGGAGAAAGGGGAAAATGGTGGTAACCAGCTTTTCTTTCTTTTGAAAGGAAGAAAACACTATTGGGGAAAAAGAGATAAAATGCTGGCTGTTGGCATTTTCTCCTTTTCCTACAATGTTTTCAGCAGCCTACCTTCACAGAATGTTACGATTTGGGATTGTTTGGTAAAAAGTTAATCTTAACCCTTTACCACACAATACCGCCTTTTGACGCCCCTGGTAAAGGAGCCTTTTGAAAACATTGTGGGAAAAGGAGAAAATGCTGGTAACCAGCATTTTCTCCTTTTCCCACAATGTTTTCTACCCTATCAAAGAGAAATTGCACCTTTTCAGCCACATTGAAATTGTGGTCTGAAAATGCTTTCAATTTGGACAAGGCTAAAATTTTGTCGTCTGGTAAAGGGTTAATTAAGCTGGGTAACACTTGAACCCTTACCACACAACAAAAATGTAAATTCATCCAAATTGAAAGCAGTTGCAGATGACAATTTAAATGTGGCTCAAATGGTGGAATTTGTCTTTGAAAGAGAAAAAAATATTCTAGGAAAAGGAGTAAATGCTAGCAACCTGCATTTTCTCCTTTTCCCACAATTTTTTCAAAAAGACTTCTTTCTCAGGGTCTTTAAAACTCAGGATTGTGTGGTAAAGGGTTAATTGCTTCTGCAAACAGTGAGTTAAAGATCACAAGTGCTGCTGGCAAATGCGCAGTTGTGGCGTATATTAAAGAACCTTTCTTCTTTCAATTCCAAATTCCATTAACTCAGCTGTACCAAACAACAAAATTTTAGACTGGTACAAATTGAAGCAATTGCAGACAACATGTTAGATTTAGCTAAAATGATTTTAATCATTTGTGAAAGTGTAGCAAACCTTATTTGAAAAGGAGAAAATGCTGGTTACCAGCATTGGAAGAAGGCATTATGAAACATGGTCACTGGAGAAAAGGCTGGATACCAGCATGAATTTTTCTCCTTTTTCCCTTGATGTTTTCTGCCCTTTGAAATACATATCCCATGAATTTAACCACATCTGCTTTCACTTTTGCCATTGCCTTCAATTAACCCTTTACTACAAAATCCTGCTTTTTAACGACCCTGAGAAAGGGGTCTTTTGAAAACATTGTGGGAAAAGAAGGAAATACTGGTAATCAGCATTTTCTCCTTTTCCAACAATGTTTCCATCATAGCGAAAACAAAGTTCATCATCTGAACCACATGAAAATTGTCATCTGCAAACACCTTTTCTATCTTTTTCCTTCTCATTTCAGACTCAATTTGGACAAGTCCAAAATTTTGTCATTTGATAAAGAGTTAAGATAAATCTAAAAGTTTGTTATTTGGTAAAGATTTGAATGAGAATTTGTGATAAACCAAAATTACTAGCATATAAAGCACAGTGGGCTGATCTTATTTACAAGATTTGGCAAAAAAAAAAAAATCTTATTTTTTATCCTTCTCATTTCAGACTCAGCTTGAAGGAATCATTGCACCTAAGAAGTAAACAAGTCAACAGCAGTTCTTGTGTTGTGATAAAACTGTGATAAAGAAATACTGATTTATGGAAATAAAATGAAAGAACTAGCATGACATGTGTAGGTTTTGTTGCAAGGATACATCCTTACTCTTACAGACAAAATGTACAAAGACACTTTTGATTGAAGCATGCATATTTATATATGTATATAATAGATAACAAATGTTAAGTTACATGTACATTATACTATTGACTCTTTTCCAAACAATTCCATGTTTTAAAGATCCTAAAGAAGAGGACTTTTGAAAACATTGTGGGAAAAGGAGAAAATGCTGGTAATCAGCATTTTCTCCTTTTTCCAAAATGTTTTCTACCTATTTATGGATGAATCCCATCAATTGACCCACATCTTATTTGTCAATGCAAATCCCTCCAATTTGGACAAATAAAAATTTTTGTAGTGAGGTAAAATGTTTGTCTACATTCTCCTCAGAAGCAAGTAAACTTGCACTTCGGACCACAACGATTGAATGTTTACCAGGTCCTGTGTATAACAACACTAATGAAATATGCCTAGGAAAAAAATTTATGGAAAAAGAGGAAATACTGATTAACCAGCATATTGTCTCATTTTTTCACAGTGTTTTTCTACCCTTCAAAAAGCCATATCCCAGCATTTGAGTCACACTTTATACATTGTAATGCTTTCAACTTGGAGTATTTCTAAAATTTTGTCATCTGGTAAATGATTATGTAAACATATATTGAAGTAATGTATCAAATCTGTAGGTTTCATCTGCATTCAAAATCCCTTCCTGTAAGTAGTCATTAAAGATGTTATTTTTAATCCCTGTGTTTTGTTTTTAATCCTGTCTTTGATCCTTAACTAAATACAACAAAAAGGCTTTGTTACCTGGGTATTTTATTGTTTTCAACACTATGTCAGTTATTTCACGAGAGCTAATGAATCCGTATAGACCTTTGCAAGCCTTGTATAATCCAAAAATGTTGGTGCCAGTGCTCGGCTGCAGTCGCTTTTAGAAACGGATTGATTTTTAGTGAAAACCTTTAGTCAAAAAAAGGGATTGCTGTGTCACAAATGCTTTGATGGTTAACCCTTTCCCAAACATTCCCTGGTTTTCACGTGTCTGCAGTACAAGTCTTTTGAAAACACTGTGGGAAAAGGAGAAATTGCTCGTTACGAGCAATTTCTCCTTTTCCCAATGTTTTCTACCCTTTTGGAGAACCTTCTGTCATTTTCATCAAATTTAAATTTGCAAACTCTTTCAATTTGGACCAGTCTAAAATGTATTGTTGGGAAAGGGTTAACTGCACTTGTTGTGAGGGTTCCCCTGTTGGTATAGCTCTAACTTGATAAAACTCTCATAAACAGTTTATATTATTGTTTGTTTTTGTGAATACATGTTTAACCCTTTACAACACAATCCCGAGTTTTAACAACCCTGAGAAAGAAGCCTTTTGAAAACAATGTGGGAAAAGGAGAAAATGCTGGTAACCAGCATTTTCTCCTTTTCCCACAATGTTTTCTACCCTTCCCAAAATAAACGTCAATGTTTTGGTAACATTTATTTTGACGTCTGCAAATACTTTCAATTTGGACCAGTGTAGAATTTTGTCGTTTGGTAAAGGGTTAAAAACTATGAACCATGACAAGATTATTAAACTTTATTGAGTTGGGTTTATGAATTATCTTGTCATAGTATGTGGTTTTAGACCTGTTATCCCAAACATAAACAATAATATAAATTGATAATGAAAGGTTTATCAAGTGAGAGCTATAGTTAACTCTTTCCCATACGACAAAATTTGGACTGGTCCAAATTGAAAGAGTTTGCAGACGACAATTTTAAATTTGATGAAAATGGCAGAAAGGTCTCAAAAAGGGTAGAAAACACTGTGGGAAAAGGAGAAATTGCTCGTTACGAGCAATTTCTCCTTTTCCTACAGTGTTTTCAAGACTTGTTCAGCAGACACATGCAAACCGGGGTTTGTTTGGGAAAGGGTTAAACAACTATTCTGAATCTGAAGTAAATATTTACAGTAATGACAGAGATATTATAAAATGTCAAAGTCTTTGCACTGTGCGAAGCAGGCAACAATGCAGAAGGCAACAGGGTCTATTTCTTAGACTGAAAATGTTTGTTGTGTGTATTTGACTCTCTGAGGGTTATTACATATTTTCACATACCAACTTATGAGAGATGTTCAAACTAACATAGACCTTTGATATCAAAAGCTCACTAGACAACAAAAAGTCATTAAAAAAATATGAGCCATGCTTCATGAAAAGGGGGCTCAATGCATCTCTGTGATGCATGATACCAATCAAGTCATCACATAATTACGAATCTCCAGATCCATTCCGTCTAACAACCGACTAAATCATGAAGTTGACTGGTTCTTTGAAATGTAGAAAATTTACCAAAACCAAAAAGTTTCTGCCAGGTCAGCCACAGGGACTGCGCAGGCTGACCTGGGTCAATACTTTTTGTAGATGCATGAAGCCCCCTTTTCACAGAGCATGGCTCATATGATTTTGCGGGAGAATTGATAAGTAATAACAATGTGATTTTTGTATCGATTATATCGATACTATAGGCACAAGGGCCATTTATTTTTCAATGGTAACAGGCACCTAGGGCAGTCCAATTATTTGCTCTCTATGAATACCTTTAACAGCTTCTAAAATAGTAATTAACAAAATGAATTTGCTTGAAATTACGCCAAAATATTGCCTAAAGTCATTACAGCGTTTCCAAAATTAAATGATGTCATTTGCCTGTTGCAAACGAAAGTAAACAACTTTTTAAAGTTTAAAGATACTAACATCAATACTTTGCGTCTCGGTAGCCTGAGGAAGAGATATTTTGAAAATATTGTGGGAAAAGGAGAAAATGCTGCTAACAATCAATTTCTCCTTTTCCCACAATGTTTTCTATCCTTCCCTTAATAAATTTCAATTTTTGTATCACATTTACTTTGTTGTCTGCAAAATTTATGCTTTCAATTTGGACAAGCCCAGGAATTTGAAGTTTGGTAAAGAATTTAGAAAACCTACAGGTATTTCTGAAAAACCCTAGTATAGTCTTGGAAATCGTCAAAGTATAAGTGTTGACAAGATTGCAAAAGTTTAGAGTTGTCCAAATCGAAAGAATTTGGACGACTACTCCAATGTGGATCAGATGTTGGGATCTGTCTCTAAAAGAATACAAAAAATGTGAGAAAAAGCTTATAACCAGTACTTTCTCCTTTTCCAACATTATTTTCCAAAGCCTACTATTTCCCAGTTGTTAACCCCTTTACCACACAACCAAGTTTTAGACCTGTCCAAACCAAAGCATATGCAGATGCCAAATTAAAGATGGAAGTGGTTTTTGAAAGGGTAGAAAACATTGTGGGAAAAGGAGAAAATGCTGGTTACCAGCATTTTCTCCTTTTTCCACATTGTTTTCAAAAGTCTTCTTTCTCAAGGTTGTTAAAAGTCAGCATTGTGTGGTAAAGGCTTAAAACTTGGGATTATGTGGTATTTTATTGTTTTCAACACTATGTGAACAGAAAAGAAACAATAGTTAGCTTTACTTCTTTTTTAATTTACCAAAGAAGAAAAAAATAAGGGCTGTACTCATCAATAATTCTAAATACATTCAGGGTTCTGTTTCTAAACTCCAAACCTAGCAATCTGATTGGCTGCAACATTCTGCCTCATCCAATCAGATAGCTGGACCTAGAATTAGATTTATAATTGATTCAAAGTGGGGTCTGCAGTTTTTTATAGTCTCACCAAACTTCAACTAGAGGCGCGTGAGCGCCTGTATCGCTCCACAGGCCTGATATTTCTATAATGGCGAAAAGAAGTTTTTAACAATTACCATTCAATCCTGCATTTTAGCTCACTGAAGAAAAAAGGTATGGAAAAAACTTGTGAGAAAAGAAGAAAAAAATGGTAACCAGCATTTTCTTAGTTTCCCACAATAATTTCTATCCTTTTTTATATGTCTTACTAATTTGAAGATATGTTGTCTGCAACAGGTCCTTTCACAAACCATTTTGGGTGGGGAAACATCAAAATATAGAAAATATGTCTTTCTCAGGGTCGTTAAAAGTTGTGATTGTGTGGTAAAGGGGTAATCTAAAAGAACAGCTAGGAGGGCAAATGAATGAATGTTATAGCAATATAGATCAACTTACATCAATACACCAGATAGAATGAAATACGCTGGCATACAATGAACACCTAATCCCTAATAATCAACTTTTCACAGTCACAGTTAGAATGTCTTCTGTGGCAAACAACACAAAATGGTCTACAAATGCATTTACATAAATCAAATATCCTGCTCCAGGGCACAGATTAATTCTGGTGTACTGAAGTTGCGGGATCAGTTTGACTGGGTAACATTAATGCCTTATCACAAATGTAAAGCCCTGTCCCACTGTGTACCAGGTCACCAGGATTTACACCCCTTCTCTGTCCACTCTGCATTTACTCATTAGTAGGTCAACAAACCTTTACCAGAACTAATAAAAGTGCAGAGGTTCTCTTGTTCTATATCAAAAGGACTATAAAGTACCTACAACATGGGGGTTTTGTTATTAAAATACTTTTTCTTTTTTATCTTGGCATGGTTACTCAGGCTTAGTAATAAGGCAAAATTGAAAAGCTCAAGTTGTGAAAGGTGCTCAAGTTTTTATCTTATTTATGGCCAGTGATATTTTATTACTAGTACTAACTAATAGCATATCATTGGAGTAAATTGTGATCTTAATACCAAGGAAAATGTGTGGGCTTAAATAGGACAGCCCTGACTAGGTCAAGTCAATCCAATTTTATTCCTTTTTCTTTGTTAGTCGATAAAACTAACACAATAAATAGTTTTGGAGAAGAACATTTTTTTGAAATATAAGCCTTGTCTATAAAAAAATGTGTTTTTAGGTGTATCATTTTTTTAAAAGGAATTTGGTATACAACCACCATAGAAACAATTTGGCAGACAACCACCATAGGAACTTACCTGCAAAACAACAATGAAATCCAATGAATAGTTTTAGAGAAGAAATTTTTCAAAGATTTTACTTTATACCATAAAAGGAAAATGAGTCTCCCATAAAAGCCATGTTTTTTGACAGATCATTTTTTTTTAAAGGAATTCTGTAAACCTGTATCTAAGGAACATTCCTGCAAAATAATAATGCTATCCAAAGAGCGGTTTGGGAGGAGAAGATTTTTAAAGGTTTTTTACTTTGGTTGCCATGGCAACCAGAATTCTTCATGGAACACAATTATTTGAAGGAATTTGAAAGAGGACCACCAAAGGAACATTCCTGTGAAATTTGGTAAAAATCCAGTCAATAGTTTCTGAGAAGTTTTTTAAAGAAAAAGTTTACAGACGCACGCACGGACGAACGGACGGACGGACGCACGGACACACGACGGACACAACGCCATGACAATAGCTCGCTGGCCTTCGGCCAGTGGAGCTAAAAATGATTCGTAACTGATTTAAGTAAGGTAGTAGTTGGCAAACCATCAGCAAAGAAGAAAGACAAATGTAAGAAAAAGTATTTTTCAATAATAGATCTATTTCCTAAACTCTTTACCAAACGATTAAATTTTAGACTTGTCCAAATCGAAAGCATTAATTTTGCAGACGACAGATTAAATGCCACAGCTATGATTGAATTTGCTTTTTGAAAATGGAGAAAACATTGTGGGAAAAGGAGAAAATGCTGGTTACCAGCATTCTTTCCTTTTCCCTCAATATTTTCAAAAGCCTTCTTCTTCTAGGATGCTAAAACTTGGAACTGTGTGGTAAAGGGTAAATGGGCTATGTAGCCTCTAAAGGTATTTTAGATTTCCTGCCAGAGTTTCGCAAAGATTTGTGGGAATGTGATCAATAACAGACATCGATTATATTGGATCATATTAATATAAGAACAATGACATCATACTAATTTGATGTCATCAGTATCGACAAAGTTACAAAATAGACAAAGTTACTGATTGCAAAACTACTGACCCTCTATTTAGCCCTTTACCACACAATCACAAGTTTTAATGACTTTGTGGAATATGGCCTTTGAAAATGTTGTGGGAAAAGGAGAAAATGCTGGGAACCAGCATTTTCTCCTGTTTCCATAATGTTTTCTACCCTTTCAAAGACAAAGTTCATCATTTCAGCCACATTTCATTGTGGTCTGCAAATGGTCTCAATTTCGACCAGTCTAAAATTGTGTTAACCCTTTCCCAAACAAGCCCTGGTTTTCACGTGTCTGCAGTACAAGTCTTTTGAAAACACTGTGGGAAAAGGAGAAATTACTCGTAACGAGCAATTTCTCCTTTTCCTACAGTGTTTTCTACCCTTTTTATTAACTTTCTGCCATTTTCTAAGAATAATTGCTGAGTGTGGCCCCCATTTAATAGTCGAATCTATATTATCACAATACCATTTGCAAGACTTTTGGCTTGAAGGTGTTCACCCTTATCCTGCTAAATGAGCAATGCTCTTACAAAAAAGGGCTTAATGCATATCTGTAATGCATTGTACCAATCAAGCCATCACATAATTATGTATCCGTAATAGCTACTTTTTTTTTTTTAACAACCAACTTAATCTTAAGGTAGAATGCTCCTTGGGCATACAGAAGAGATCAACAGCGAAAAGTTCCGGCCCAGGTCAGCCTGCGCGGATTGCACAGGCTGTCCTGGGTCGATACTTTTCACACATGCATTAAACCCCCTTTTGCCAAAGCATGGCTCAAATAAAGCTCCTGCTAAGTCAGTAAAATGAAACTTTCAAATCGACACTAAAAACCTAAATTCTGCTATTTCAAGGGTAGCTTTTGGGGAAAGATACCTCCTTAATGGAAAGTGTAGATCTAAGATCAAACTGCACATTCTGTGCAGTCTGATCTTGATCGACACCATCTGCCAAAGGTCCTTGAGTCATGCTTAGCAGTTAAAGCGTTAAATGAAACTTTCTGGCCAATAGTAATGATCCAAATATTGCTATTCAAAAGTTACTTGTTGGGGAAAAATATCACCTTATCTGACAGTGTAAATCCCAGACCAGACTGCATGTTCTGTGCAGTCTGATCTTGATCTACATAGTCTGCAGAAGATCTTTCAGTTACACTTAGCAGCCTAAAGGTTAAGACACAAAAATCTATGGTAAAGGGTTAACCCTTTCCCAAAATTTTAGCCTCTCTCTCTCTCTCTAGCCTTTCAAAACATCTGCAGTTGACCAATTCTGAAATTGGTACAATTGGCATTAAGATCTCTGATAGGGTAGAAAACAATGTGAGAATAGGAGAAAATCATGGTTACCAGCATTTTTTCCTTTTCCCACATTGTTTTCAAAAGCTTTCTCTATTAGTCGCATATCTCAAATTTGTATGGCAAAGGGATAATGCAGATTTGACAATAAATAATAAATAAGCATTTACATTTACAAAACATAATAAAATTCACAAAAAATGAGCATTTACAAGCTGTCACATCAGTTACATACTGGAACTCTTTACAGAACAATCCCATCTTTTTACATTGCTGAGGGAAAAGGCTTTAGAAAACAGCTATTTTTCCTCTTCCCACAATGTTTTGTATCTTTTTGCAGACAAATCTCATCATCTAAGCAAGAGTCAGTCTGTTCTCTACAAAATGCTTTCAATATGGATGAAAATTTTGTTGGCTGGTTAACCTTTTACCACACAATCCCGTCTTTTAACGACCCCAAAGAAAAACCCTTTAGAAAACATTGTGGGAAAATGAGAAAATGCTGGTAACCAGCATTTTCTCCTTTTCCCACAATGTTTTTCTACCCTTCACAAGACAAATTTCAATTTTTGAACCACATTTGAATTCTCGTCTGCAAGTGCTTTCAATTTGGACCAGCCTAAATTTTGTCGTCTGGTAAAGGGTTAAGCATTTAACTCTTTACCAAACAAAATTTTAGACTGGTCCAAATTCAAAGCATTTGAGATGACAATTCAAATGTAGCTCAAACAATGATTTCTGTCTTCGGTAGGGTACAAAATATTGTGGGAAATGGAGAAAACACTGATTACCACAATTTTCTCCTTTTCCTGCAATGTTTTCAAAAGCCGCCTTCATGAAGGTCGGTAAAACTCGGGATTGTGTGGTAAAGAGTTAACCCTTTCCCAAACAACAAATTTTTGGCTCTTCCAAATTCAAAACATCTGCTAATGACAAATTCAAAATTGGTAAAACTAAACTTAAGTTCTGTGACAGAGTAGAAAACATTGTGGGAAAAAGAGAAAATGCTGGTTGCCAGCATTTTCTCCTTTTCACACAAAGTTTCAAAAGCCTTCTCTGTCAGGGTTGATAAAACTCAGGACTGTGTGACACATTTCATGAAATGTACAACATTTTGAGAATTGTAACTGAACCAGTGTTATATGTAGACCGTCTTTTATGGCTTTTTTTTTTCTCTCTAACTCTCTGTTGCTTACAGATCAGCAATTTTCTTAACCCTTTCCCAAACGATAAATTTTAGACTTGTCCAAATTGAAAGAGTATGCAGACGACAATTTTAAATTTGATGAAAATGACAGAAAGTTCTCCAAAACGGTAGAAAACACTGTGGGAAAAGGTGAAATTGCTCGTTACGAGCAATTTCTCCTTTTCCCACAGTGTTTTCAAAAGACTTGTACTGCAGACACATGAAAACCAGGGCTTGTTTGGGAAAGGGTTAAAGCGGCATCCAACATGTTTTCCTTTCGAAAGTTTTTCAAAAAAATCCTAACAAAGACTGGTAACTTTCATTCCCTTGCAGAGATGGCTTTCATGCTAAAATATACATAGATACATGTAGAAAACACATTACCCCATTTTTGACATTTGTTCTGTAAAATTTCTTATTCCGTTAGTAACAGGAAAGCCATTATTATTAGCTAGTGATAAATATATGAGCCATGGTCTGGCAAAAGAAGACTCAGTGCATCTCTGTAATGCACTATACCATGCAAGACATCACATAATTAGGGATCCATTAAATCCACTTTGTATAACAAGCAACTGAACCATGAAGTAGACTGGTCCTTGGACATGCAGAAATTTGACTGATAGCAAAAACTTTCAGCCCAGATCAGCCTGCACAGACTGTGCAGGATTACCTGGGTCAATACGTTTTGCAGATGCATTTAGCCCCCTTTGTACAGAGCATGGCTCATATTTTGAACACAGATGAAATAACGAACGGTTTCCTGGGCCGCTCAGTTTTTGGGTTTTGAAGGTTATGAGTTTGAAATCATCACAGTTGAAGCAGAATATTTTAGTTGTATCCGAACCCCCCCCCCACCCCCCTCACGTCACATCCTTACAATCTGTCACCTTTCTTCTCCTTAAAAAAGTTTGGGTCAAAATCCATTTTCATGCTACTTTAACCCTTACAAAACCATCCCTTGTTTTCACGACCCTGAGGAAGAGGCCTTTTGAAAATGTGAGAAAAGGAGAAAATACTGGTTACCAACATTTTCTCCTTTTTCCCACAATGTTTTCTACCCTGTCAAAGAACTTAAGTTCATTGGTACCACATTAAAAATTGTCATGTGCAGATGCTCTCAATTTGGAAGAGTCTAAAATTTGTTGTTTGGAAAAGGGTTAGTGCCAGTGTTTTGAAAGGGATTCCATCAATGTCTGATAGATCCATGCAAAGATGGAATGTTTACTTTCAATTCAAATAACTTCCTTGATCTTGCACAGACCACCTTTGAAAACGTAGTAGCAAAAGTAGAGCAATGTCTACTTTTCCTAATGTGTCTTCACATGTATTCATAAACAAAAATCCTAAATTTTACTGATTTTGCAAAATGCCTCTATGAAATAATTCCTCTAAATGCCAAGAGTACAGGTAGTGGTTTACACAAAAATGAATAAATCATGTAACAAATGATAAAAATTTTAATGTGTTCACCACCCTTGGAAGGACAATGAAAAATTGTTGGAAACCTGTATTTCCTCCTTTTCCCACAATATTCTTATCCTTTCAAGGATCTATGCAACTATAAATGCAACATTCAAGTTTTCATGCGCAAATGCTTTCAATATGGACAAAATGTAATGCACATACATGTATTATCATCACCAACAGAAAAAACAGATCATTATAGAGGCCCGCATTATAGCTGCTAAAAATAAGAACAAAATGGCACAAAGCATATTTAGAGTGGGTACAGGTTTTTTTTCTTGCATTTATTACCAACCAAAATTTTTTATCCTTCATATTGCATAGAAATAAATATCAACTAGGTATGATGTCATATTTTTTTAATGTTGATCCCTGTTTCGATTGATATGACATTCTAAAATTGTCAAATTTGGACATGTTAACCCTTTAACACACAATCCCGAGTTTTAACGACCCTGAGAATGAAGCCTTTTGAAAACATTGCGGGAAAAGGAGAAAATGCTGGTTTCCAGCATTTTCTTCTTTTCCCACAATGTTTTCTACTCTATCAAAGACAGGTATCATCATTTTAACAACATTTGTCACCTGCAAATGCATTCAATTTGGCTTGGTACAAAATTTTGCTGTTTGGTAATCAGTTAACATTGGAGAAGTGAAGGCTGAGCATATGAAAGACAATGAACTGTTATGAAGTTTTTAATTCCAGATGTCTGACATAAGTAAGCTAACTTGAGACATTTATGCACACATTAATAAACATTCAACTTTTTTTTTTGCTAAACCCTTACCCACACAATCCCTACTAACGCCCCCCCCCCCCACAAGGAAAATGACTTTTGAAAACATTGTAGGAAAAGGAGAAAATGCTGGTAATGAGCATTTTTGCCTTTTCCCACAAAGTTTTCTACCCTTTCACGTACAAATTGCATTTTTGAGCAACATCCAATTTGTTGTTTTGCAATGCCTTCAATAAAGACAAATCTAAAATATTGTCATGTGGTAAAGAGTTGTGTCTGAAAATACCTGCACCCACTCTAGAAACATTCGAAGGAAATATAATAAACCCTCTCTGTAAAGTTGCCAACATCTAAAATATCACACCCAGCATGAAAATATTTGCCCAACAGAGTTGACTAAATTTCACAATGATGACAAAATTGACAAAATACAATCACAAAGACGATTTTGTTGCTTGTGCTACTTTTGAATGAGTTGGTCGTCCCAAAACTTTTGAGATAAACTGTCCAGCTTCTATCAATTTCTGCATGTTGATACCCTGAAAATACGTGTATATCAAAATCACAATTTTTGCAATCCTTCCAGCACCAACAGACGCAGGTTTCTTTTTTAACTCTTTACCAAAAAAATAAGAAACTTTCAGTGATCCAAATTGAAAATTTTTGCAGACGATGATTTAGATAGCACTGGAATTGAGTGATTTGGCTGTGAAAGAGTAAAAATGATTATGGGAAAAGGAGAAATTGCTGGTTACTAGCATTTACTCCTTTTCCTATACTGTTTTCAAAAGCTTTCTTTCTCAGGGTCATTAAATTTCTGTAATGTGTTGTAAAGGATTAAATACTGTGAAATGTCACCTCTAACAGTTTTTCAGTCACAGCAACAACTCACTTATTCTCTTTTTGCCTGGGTTGTAACTGTACTAGACTGGATCTCTCCAGTGCCTTGCCTATGGACACACCATGACCCACACCATCAGTAGCAAATCAAACAATCCAAAATCTTTACAAGTGAGCTGAGGAATCAATGAATTAGCGTAAATTAGTGTATGTTCAAGAAAAGCAAATTTTACATTCTAATTAAAGTTTAACTCTTTGCCAAACCACAAAATTTTAGGGCTGACCAAATTAAACACATTTGCAGACGACAAATTAAACACTGTTAAATTGAGAATTTCTTTCCTTGATAGGGTAGAAAACATTGTGGGAAAAGGAGAAAATGATGGTTACCTTTTCCCACAATGTTTTCAAAAGCCGCCTTTTGTAGAGTTGTTAGAAGTTGGGATTGTGTGGTAAAGAGTTAACTAGATGACAAAAGTTTAGAATGGTTGAAGCATTTGTAGATGACAAATTAAATGACAGGCTTTGTTTCTGAAAGCAAATTTTCCCTTTTTCCACAATATTTTCTACCTGTTCAAAAAATTAATCTTATGATCTTAGCAACATTTGATGTCATCTACAAATCTTTAAATTTACACAAGTCAAACATTTTGTTGTCTGTTATCTCTTTACCAAACAACAAAATTTTAGTCTAGTTCAAATTGGAAGCATTTTGCATACGACAAAATAAATGCTCAAAAATTGAAATTGATTTGAGAAGGTTAGACAACATTGTGGGAAAAGGAGAAAATGCTGGTTACCAGCATCTTCTCCTTTTCCCACAATGTTTTCAAAAGGCTTCTTTCTCAGGGTCTCTTAAAGTCGGGATTGTGAGGTAAAGGGTTAAACCATTTACCAAACAACACAGATGTAGACTTGTCCAAATTCAAAGCATTTGTAGATGACAATTTAATAGTGGCTGAACTTATGGAATTTCTCTTTGATAGGGTGAAAAACATTGTGAGAAAAGGAGAAAATGCTGGTCACCAGCATTTTCTCCTTTTCCCACAATGTTTTCAAAAGGATTTCTTCCTCAGCATCTTTTATTAACTTGAGATTATGGGGTAAAGGATTCCTACACGACAAATACTCACAGTTTCTATATTTAGACCATGCAACATGTACACCACATCCTCTGTTGAGACGTTACCACTGGCCCCTTTGGCGTAGGGACAGCCACCAAGCCCAGCTATAGAGCTGTCCACCACACTCACCCCCATCTGAAAAATGGTACCTAACTTGATAATACTACGAAAAAACAACAGTCTATTATTCAATATTTCGGCTATTGCCTTTTTCAAGAGTTTAATCAGTTTTTCCTCTAGAAAATTTTTTACGCATGCATTACTTCAACCATACTGTTTTACAAGAAGAATGTGCTTCTATTAAAACAATATGGTTGATTGATAGAATTGTGTTTTACGCCGCTTTCAACATTATTTCAGTCATATCACGGTCACAGCTCAGCTCACCTATTCATGTATTTCCTGGATTCCACCAGTACTAGGCTAGGGCTCTGAAGTGTCTTGCCCAAGGACACTCCCATGAAAGACCCAGTGGATCCAGTGAGGCTCGAACCCAGGGCCTTCAGATTACAAGTCCTACACTTTACCACTGAGCCCACGCAGGACCCCCCCCTACAATATGGTTGAAGTAATACACATAAAGCAATGGTAAAAATTGTTGGAAAAGGAACAAAATGTTCTACCCTTTCAAAGACTACTTGCATCTCTTTAACCACATTTTATATTTTGTCTGCAAATGCTTTCAATTTGGATAAGTCTATAACACTGTCATCTGGTAAAAAGTTAAGAAGAGTGGCATAGTATTTCATTATCATATTGAAATATAGATATTATCAGTCATTCTCTGTGAAAAGTGGCTTTACTCTGTTTTCAACAATATTTCAGTTATATCACTGCTGCCAGTGCACCTATCCATGCTTTCATGAAGTTTCTTTTACCAGTACATGTACATGTACTTAGCACAATATTCTTCCCTAGCCTCTAGCTGCTTTCCAACATAACCATCGTCGAAACAATGATCAGTGGTGAGAGAGGAATAAAACCTGTATCAATGACTATCATCAATCCTCCAAAAGAAATTAGCAAAGCTAGGGGTTCAAACCAGTGACCCTCCGAGCCTCAAGTCCTGTAACCCCTTACCATGCAATTCATAGTTTTTAAGACACATTTTCTCCTTTTCCCACATTGTTTTCTACCTTATCAGAGACAAAAAACATCATTTGAGCTTAAATAAATTTTGCTGTCTGCAAATGCTTTCAATTTGGACAGGTGTAAAATACTGTCGTTTTGGTAAAGGATCAAAGCATTAGTATACACTATATAAAGCTAATCCTTACCTGTAAAGCAGCCAGAATGTTAGCCAAAGCTTGACCATATGTATCATGACAATGTACTGCCAGTTTCTCTACAGGTATATGCTTCATCACCACAGATAACATTTTTCTCATGGCCCCAGGGGTTCCAATCCCTATTGTGTCCCCTAAAGATATCTCGTAACATCCCATTTCATACATGGATTTTGCGACCTGGAACGTATGCTTGCCATTTCAGTATTAATTCTTTACCAAACCACAAAATTTTTTACTTGTCCAAATTGAAAGCATTTGCAGGCAAACAATTTAAATATATGTAAAAATTATGATATTTTACTATTGAAGGGTAGAAAACATTGTGGGAAAGGAGAAAATGCTGGTTACCAGCATTTTCTCCTTTATCCACAATGTTCCCTCTACAGTCACAATGTACACAAGGTTTTTCTAAGATTTGACCCAGTGACCTGGTTTTTGACCTGACATGATCCATTTTTAAACATGCCCGAAATATTTTCATCATTGAGATGCATTCAGCCCCCTTTTGCCTAAGCATGGCTCAATTATTATCACAGTATTTAACAATCTTTATATTTTGACTTATTTCTGGTCCTACCCCTGTCAATATTAAAATAATCGAGTCAGCCAGAATAGTTCAAGTGAATGGGTATGGCACTTGTAATTGACAAATCTCAGGACACCTGAGGAACGGTGTTTGATTCCCACAGCCAACTACTCTTAGACCTTAAATCCAGGCTTTGTGTGAAATGTGCTATACACCAACCGCATTATAGAACCAGACATTGCACTATCCCCCATGACTAACAGTCTTCTTGAGGGCTTCATCCATGTGGGCAACCCATGGCAATCA
Source organism: Tridacna gigas (assembly GCA_945859785.2). Taxonomy (NCBI): domain Eukaryota; kingdom Metazoa; phylum Mollusca; class Bivalvia; order Cardiida; family Cardiidae; genus Tridacna; species Tridacna gigas. The sequence continues at coordinate 107,866,443 of OX244028.2, forward strand.
TAAACAAGAGCACTGCATGTTGCTGCCTACGCTCCACTGCAGGTACTTGATTTTAAGTAAAATTTCTAATTCGAAAAAGGGGCATCAGTGTGTCAAAAATACTTTGCTGGTTACCTACCCTTGTTATATGGGTTCCCCTTTTGATAGTCAACTACTTGTCCAAGTTTGAAGTAAACATCTTTAGTATGACAGAGATACTGTAACATGTCAAAGTTTTTACACCATGATGACAACGATGCAGACAACGACAGTACTGTGGCAAAAACTCAACATTCACTTTGAAAACAGCGGAGGCTATAATTATCACTTAGTCTTAGACCTTAAACCTACTGGAAGGTCTTGTGTGACAGCGCTATACACCAAGCACATTAAAGAACCAGACATAACTTAAGATGAGTTTTGTCCTGTATCTTGCACTATCCGAAGTATTATAACTAACAGCCTTCATGGGGCATCATCCATATGGGCAACCATAAATAAACAAAAACCCACCAATCAAAATCTTCAAAAATTTTACAGTCTATCATTTATGATATAAAACCTACCTCTGCCACTTTCTCTGGGGATACTTCTCCCTCATATGGGCAACCGAGCACACAGGAAACATAACTGTAAAATGAAAGGTTTATTTGTTACACTCTAACTGATCTGCCATAAAACAGGACCACACATTTACCTAATCATGCCCTTTCAGTGTAGATCCAAGATCAGACTCACATTCTGTGCATCATACATGATCAAACCAAGCCATCTGTACATTGCAATGCGGTGTCCAATGCATATATTAAGGCTTGCATTTCTAATTTTTTTTCCCCTAATGGGTAAGTTAACAATTTTAGCGATGTTAAAGGCACCCTGTAGGTTGTGATAAAATCACAGTATTACTTGTTCATTTTGTTACCTTATATGCCCAAGAGTGCTCAGAGAGATAACTTGGTCAGACTGGCAACAATAAGTATTAAATAGGTTGAAATAATCCCTTCTAAAAACACATGTGTGGCAAACAACAAACTTGGCAAATTAACTTTTTCAGACATTTGCAAAGGCAGACTTTGAGCTTTTGGCAACTTAAACCTTAACCACACTATCCTGACTTTTAACGAGCCTGAGGAAGAAAGCCTTTGAAAATACATGTACTGTGGGACAAGGAGAAAATGCTGGTTACCAGCATTTTCTCCTTTTCCCATAATGTTTTCTACCCTATCAAGGGCATATTTCACCATTTCGGCTGACTTTGATTTGTCGTCTACAAATGCTTTCAGTTTGGATCAGTCTAACATTTTGCCGTTGGGTAAAGAGTTATGGACTTTCTGCTTGAAAAGTCAATAATTATGACCTACCCTCTAACTGGAATTTCAGCATTCTTTGCTGCCGACATGACTGTCTGGAACCTCTGTAGACTTTCCTCTATTGAACAATTTATATTCTTCCTGAAATGGTACAACTTGTCAACTTCACTCCTTTACCAATTAATCAGGTACTCTTATACCTCTGTGGATTTTTTTAAAATGCTAAAGGAAGAAGAGAAGACAATGGTAACTAGCATTTTCCATTTTTCCCACAATGTTTTTCACTCCATTTTAACCCTTTCCCAGACAAGCCCTGGTTTTCACGTGTCTGCAGTACAAGTCTTTTGAAAACACTGTGGGAAAAGGAGAAATTGCTCATAACGAGCAATTTCTCCTTTTCCTACAGTGTTTTCTACCCTATTTGAGAACTTTCTGCCATTTTCATCAAATTTAAAATTGTCGTCTGCAAACTGTTTCAATTTGGACCAGTCCAAAATCTGTCGTTCGGGAAAGGGTTAAGACAATCACAATAATCAGGTTTCAATTTGACAAGCATAAAATTTGGTCATAAGGTAAGGATTTAATTGTACAATTAATACTTAACCTTTTACCAAATACTCCTGAGTTCTAACAACCCTTAGGAAAAAAGGCTTTTGAAAACATTGTGAAAAAAGGAGAAAATGTGGTATGCGTGGTTGTGAGTTAGAGTGTCGGCTTCATAACTGTAAGGTCCTGAGTGTGATACTCTGGAGCAGGTGTCAACTTTTCAGGCTGCTTTGGTCCACACATTCAGTGCGAGTACAGGTGTAGTTTCCACGAAGCAGACTCAAGAGATGTTAGTGTAAGTTGCAAGATTTGATGTGATATTAATATGTATACACTAAATGTTGCCCCCTAAGGTTGCAAGATTGCATAGGGTACGACTGATAGAAAATGTATTTAATTTTCTGGGTGTCATTAAAGAAATCACAGTTGTAACATTTTTGGTTTTAAATCGAAGATCTCGCGTACGTGTATTTATCCCTTATACTATATATTGATAATTTATCTATGTTTACACAGCTGACTAATTCTGAAACATTCTACAGTCTATCAAATCTTTACATCCAGTTTTCTCACTAGCTGTAAGGATGTATCTTCAATCAAAACAATGATCAACGGTGAGAGAGGAATGAATCCTGTCACAATGACTATCATCAATCCTAAGAATGTAATTGGCTGAGCTGGGGATTTAAACCAGTGAGTCCCCTGGTTTCACATCCTGTATGCTACCAAATGCCCTACCAGGCTTGGCACTAGACACAAAAGTATGCCATATCACCCTTAACTCTTTACCACACGACAAAATTTTAGACTAGTCCAAACTGAAAGCATTTGCAGAGGACAAAATAAAAGTGACTCAAAAATAAAAATTTGCTCTGGGACAGGTAGAAAACATTGTGGGAAATGGAGAAAACACTGGTTACCACAATGTTTTCAAAGGCCTTCCTTCTTAGGGTCGTTAAAAGTCGGGATTGTGTGGTAAAGGGTTAACTAGCATACAGTTGACAGCAATCTACAGCAGTCAATCACCTACTTGCTAAAACTTTCTGATGCAGCACCAAATATGGCCACTTCATTTGCACCAGCTTCCAGCTGAAATACAAAATTAACATTTATGTAAGTGCAGAAAACAGCTCTTATAACATTGTTAGAAAAGGAGCCATTACTTGTTCTCTGTTCTATGCAATTGTTCCTCGTTCTACAATGTTTTCTGTATCATCCACAAGAAGGCTTATGAAAACATGCTGGTAACCTACGTTTTCTCCTTTTCCAACAATGTTTTCTACCCTTTCAAAAACATCAATTGGTCAAAGTATCATTTGTCATCTGCAAATGCTTTCAATTTGGACTAGTATAAAATTTTGTTGTCTGGTGATGAGTTAACCCTTTACCAGACGACAAAATTTTAGCCATGTCTAAATTGAGAGCATTTGCAGACGACAATTTCAATGTGGCTCAAATGGTGCAATTTTTCTTTGATAGGGCTGAAAACATTGTGGGAAAAGGAGAAAATGCCGGTTACCAGCATTTTCTCCTTTTCCCACAGTGTTTTCAAAAGGCTTCTTTCCCAGGGTCGTTAAAAGGCGGCATTGTCTGGTAAAGGGTTAAGACTGATTGATTGATTGATTGAATGGTGTTTAACGCCGTTTTCAACATTATTTCAGTTATATCGCGGCGGCCAGTGCACCTATCCATGCTTTCCTGGGATTTCTTTTACCAGTACTCCGCACAATATTCTTTCCAAGCCACTGGCTGCTTTTCCACATAGCCATTGTCGAAACAATAGTCAGCAGTGGGAGAGGAATGAATCCTATCGCAATGACTATCATCAATCCTCAGAGAGAAATTGGCCGAGCTGGGGATCGAACCAGCGACCTCCTGTTCTCCTGATACCGACTGAGCTACGGGGCTCGGCAGGTAAAGGGTTAAGCAAATTTACAGAAGCCAACTTTGCAAAACATCCCTGTGAAATATGAGCCAATGAACATAAGTTATGGTTTAGTACATGACTAAATCATGTGTGATAACTGTTACCCTGTGCTTCAGGTAAACTGTTCTTTTCCAGCAATGTTTTGAAAAGACACAAGACAAAAGTAGTTGTCTGCAGTAGTCATGTGTTAACTGTTTATCAAACAACAAAATTTTAGACTTGACGCAACTGAGAGCATTGCAGAGGGCAAAATAAATGTGTCTCAAAAGTTGAAGCTGGTTTTTGAAGGGGAGAAAACATGGTGGGAAAAGGTGAAAATGCTGTGAATTTGGTTCAGTCCTGAGTTTTGTCATGTGGTAAAGAGTTAAAGGCCTGGTAACAGCCAAAAGTAAACAATGCATATTTCAAAGTGCCACAATCATTTCCATACATGTTCTTTTAACTGGTATGATTTAAATTCAAATGCATTTAAGTGCATTCATTGTTTACTTTTGGCCACTACTGGACCTTTAACCCTTTCCCAAACAAGCCCTGGTTTTCACATGTCTACAGTACAAGTCTTTTGAAAACACTGTGGGAAAAGGAGAAATTGCTCATAACTAGCAATTTCTCCTTTTCCCACAGTGTTTTCTACCCTTTTTGAGAACTTTCTGCCATTTTCATCAAATTTAAAATTGTCGTCTGCAAACTCTTTCAAATTGGACCAGTCCAAAATTTGTTGTGTGGGAAAGGGTTAAAGAGGATTCTTGTTTTATGCAGTTTTGATTGCAGACCAAATCTAACAACATGTCCTATTCAGTGCAACCTGTAAGCATTTTTAACTGTTTTACTCCCAACAAAATTTCAGACTGATCCAAAATGAAAGCATTTGCAGAATGACAATGACAAATTAAAAGTGACTCAAAAAATGAAATCTACTTTTGCAGGGGTAGAAAACATTGTGGGGGAAAGGTCCAAATCAAAAGCATTTGCAGATGACAAATAAAAATGTGACTCAAAAACTGAAATTAGCTTTTTGTAGGATAGAAAACATTGTGGGGAGAGGTGAAAATGCTGGTTACCAGCATTTTCTCCTGTACCCACAATGTTTTTAAAAGACCATTTTCTCAAGGTTGTTAAAATTTGGATTTGTGTGTTTACCCTTTACCAGACAATCCCAAAGAAAATGAATTTTGAAAACATGGTGAGAAAAGGAGAAAAATGCTGGTAACCAGCACTTTCTCCTTTCCCGCAATGTTTTCTACCCTTCATTCTTTTAGTCAAAGGTATTTTGTCGTTTGCAAAAGCTTTCAATTTGAACAAGACTAAAGTTTTGTCACTTGGTAAAGGGTTAAAGGATTTTACAATTTACCGAATGACAAAATTTTGGACTGGATAAAAGTGAAAGCATTTGCAGACATCATATTTATGTAGCTCAAATGATGATTTCTGTCTTTGACAGAGTAGAAAACATTGAGAGAAAAGAAAAAAATGCTGATAACCAGTATTTTCTAATTTTCTCGCAGTGTTTTCAAACATCCTCTTCAGCATCTTTAAAACTTGGGATAGTGTAGTAAGAGGTTAAGGCAAGTCACAGTAAGTACAAACCGCCGCTTCAAATCCTTTCAGGTTTGGCGTGAGAGCTGAATAAGTGACATTTTCCACTCTGTCTATACTCTTCATAACTTCTGTATTGTCTGCCATCTGAAATATGGTTTACAGAAAACACCATTTCATCCTTTACCACACAAACCCAAGATTTAAACCACCTTGAAGAAAAAGCCTTTGGAAAACATTGTGAGAAAAGGAGAAAATGCTGGTAACCAGCATTTTCTCCTTTTCTCACAATGTTTTCGACTCTTCCAGAAACAAATTCAACTTTTGAGTCACATTTATTCTGTCATCTGCATATGCTTTTAATCTGGACCTGTCTAGAATTTTGTCATGTGGTAAAGCGCTAAATCTTTACCACACGACAAAATTTAAATTTGTCCAAAATTGACAACATTAAATGCTGCTAAAGTCATGGAACTGCTTCTAGAAAATGAAGAAAACATTGTTGGAAAAGAAAAAAATGCTGTTTCTTGCTAACAGCATTTTTCTCCTTTTCCACATAATTTACAAAAGCTTTCTTTATCTGGGTTGTTGAAACTCCATATTGTGTGGTACAGGATTAAAAATGATGCATGTTAACCCTTTCCCAAACGACAAATTTTGGACTGGTCCAAATTGAAAGAGTTTGCAGACCACAATTTTAAATTTGATGAAATTGGCAGAAAGTTCTCAAAAAGGGTAGAAAACACCGTGGGAAAAGGAGAAATTGCTCATTACGAGCAATTTCTCCTTTTCCCACAGTGTTTTCAAAAGACTTATACTGCAGACACATGAAAACCAGGGCTTGTTTGGGAAAGGGTTAAAACATTTCTAATGCTTTTTCCTAGTTAACCAAACCTGAGTTTTTTTGCAGCCAACGTGTTGTAAGACTTTCTGATGCACAATGAACACAATCATGCTGTCTTCTCAGCGAACAAAATTTGGTTTTCAGCAGCCAAGTTGCCTTAGAGTTACAAGGTACAAATAATGAAACATTTTATGCAACAGCTTGTGGGATAAAGAAATTTTGAACCATATTGAGAGATAATTCTACATTTTGCATGTAAGTAGCATTTCTGTATTTACTATCATCTTTATGGTTAAAACTCTCAATATTATATTTCTCACAGCTTAATTCTTTACCATACAATCCCAAGTTTTAACAATCTTTACAGAGAAGGCTTTTGAAAACACAGTGCGTAAAAGAGAAAATGCTGGTAACCACTATTTTCTCCTTTTCCAACAATGTTTTCTACCCTATCATAGACAGAAATCATCACAGCTACATTTAATTTGTCATCTGCAAATGCTTTCAATTTGGTCTAGTCCAGAATTTGTGCTTTGGTAAAAAGTTAATGATAGGAGTGGCTATTTTAACCTAATTTGACATATGAGTTAACTCTTTACCACACAATCCCGACTTTTAACGACCCTGAGAAAGAAGCCTTTTGAAAACATTGTGGGAAAAGGAGAAAATGCTGGTAACCAGAATTTTCTCCTTTTCCCACAATATTTTCTTACCTTTCAGAGACAAATTCCATTATATGAGCGACATTTGTCGTCTGCAAATGCTTTCTATTCTGACCAATCTAAAATTTTGTTGTGATAAACGGTTGAATGTCCCTATGTAAGAATGCTTTTTATCACATGGTAAAGGGTTAAACATACCTGAGGTACCCATTTTGGTGAGACAAAACTTGTGACCTCAATATAGGACAATCCTGACCGAGACAGCTTATTTACCAGCTTGATCTTAGCCTCTGCTGGTACCAGTTCTTTCTCATTCTGTAGACCATCACGGGGACCGACTTCTACGACCTTTACAAACTTTGGGAGTCCAGATATCTTTTAAAAAAATTCACACATGTAATTGGGCCGTGCTCTGGCAAAAGTGGGCATAACCCTTTCCCAAACAAGCCCTGGTTTTCACGTGTCTGCAGTACAAGTCTTTTGAAAACACTGTGGGAAAAGGAGAAATTGCTCGTAACGAGCAATTTCTCCTTTTCCCTCAGTGTTTTCTACCCTTTTTGAGAACTTTCTGCCATTTTCATCAAATCTAAAATTGTCGTCTGCAAACGCTTTCAATTTGGACCAGTCCAAAATTTGTCGTTTGGGAAAGGGTTAATGCATCTCCGTAATGCATGATACCATGCAGGTCATCACAGTATCATCCATCCCTATAATCTGTTTTGTATATCAACCTACTGAATCATGAGGTGCACCAGTCCTTTGACATGCAGAAAATTTACCAAAAGCAAAAAGTTTTAGCCCATGTCAGCTTGCGCAGACTGCGCAGGCTGACCTGGGTCAATACTTTTTGTAAATGCATTAAAAATCCTTTTCACAGAGCATGACTCATTTGTAATTGATCCATACAGCTATTAGCACACTTATGATTGTACGTGTATTTTACTCGGTGCACATCAGTCAGAACTAAAAAAGAATAAGCAGTCTGATATTGTACTGTCAGATATTATGTAAAATTATGTGAGAAAAATGTAGAACTGTCCAAATTAAAAGCATTTGCAGATGACAATTTAACTCTTGCCCAAATTGAAAACATTTGCAGACAACAATTCAAATGTGGCTCAAATGATGAAATTTGTCTTTAATAGGGTAGAAAACATTGTTGGAAAAGGAGTAATGTTGGTAACCATCATTTTCTCACTTTCCCACAATGCTTCAAAAGCTTTCTTTCTCACAAATTTTAAAACTCGGGACTGTTTGGTAATGGGTAAAATGTGATTCAAATGATAAAATTAGTCTCTGATAAAGTTGCATGAGAAAATGAGAAATTCTGGTTACCAGCAATTTCTCCTTTTCCAACAATGTTTACAGAAGGTTTCTTCCTCAGTGCTGCTAAAACTGGGGATTGTGTGCTAAAGGGTTAAAATTCTGGCCAAAACAGCTATTATCATTTTTTAACTGTCTCAATACAACACAATCCATGTTACGTTCTTGGGGCAAAAAAGTTCCAATGCAATCTGTAAAATTGAGAACTAATTTTATGACATGCTTGTTATGTAGGCTTTTTTGCAGCCATTTTTGCAGGTCCTTTTTATGCTACCCATACACAAGTGGTAGCTACCATGACTCAACATCACACGGTTATTATTTACATCCTAACCTTTAGAGTGCTTTTCATTACTTTACACTTAGAATGGTAAGTGCGACTCCAGAGTCTGTATTCACCAACCATTCTTAAGAATATTCTTAGTCTTACTCTTCAAAAACTTCTAAATTTGAAAGTAACACAACTTCTGAATGACTACACCAAAATGTTTTAGACAATCAGAAGTTATATTACTTTCAAATTTCGAAAATTCTAGACTATTAGAATGTTCTTAAGAGTGATTGATGAATACCAACCCAGGACCTTTTGCGGAAAGTGTAGATTAAGATCAGACTGCAGAAGACGTGCAGTCTGATCTTGGATCTACATTGTCCGATAAGGTGATATTCTTTCCCCCAAAAATAACTTTGAGATAGCAACATTTGAGTTTTTATTATCAGCTTGAAAAATCCATATAATTTCTGTAGCAGGTTAACTCCTTACCAAATGACAAAATTTTGGACTCAACCAAATTGAAAGCATTCGCAGACAACAGATAATAATTATGTTGCTTAAATGATGATTTTTCTCTTAGATAGGGTAGCAAACATTGTGGGAAGAAAGGAGAAAATTCTGGTAACCAGCATCTCCTCCTTCTACCACAATGTTTTCAAAAGCCTTTTCTTTTAGGGTGGTTAAAACCCAGGCTTGTGTGGCAAACAGTTAACCTTTTACCACTAAGTCCCGACTTTTAACGCCCCTAGGGGAGGAGCCCTTTGAAAACATTGTGGGAAAAGGAGAAATTGCTGGTAACCAGCATTGTTCTCCTTTCCCCACAATGTTTTATACCCTTTGCAAAACAATGTCAATTTTTGAGTTACATTTATTTTGTCGTCTGAAAATGTTTTCAATTTGGACAAGTCCGAAATTGTGTCGTTTGGTAAAGAGTTAAGTGTTTAGCTACCTTTGCAGCCAGTGTACATCAACAAGATCAGACTGCACAAAACCCAGCAACCTTGATAATCCAAATATGCGTGTCTTACTTCTAGACCGAAAATTGTCTGTTGGCCAAACAAGCCAAAGTTTTAATGACAATTAGGAAGAAGCCTTTTAAAGACCAGAAATTATGTTTTGGGCTACATTGAGTTTTTGTCTGCAAATGCTTTCAATTTGGTCGAGGCCGAAATTTTGTTGTTTGGTAAAGGGTTATTTAAAGATTGGTGATATTAAAAATACAGGGTGTATGTACGTTTTAATATGGTGACGAGCCATGACGAAAAACTCATAGCAAATGCAATTCTAAAATCAACGTCTTAATTACCGCAACTTGAGCGTGGCATCTTGCAGTCACTATGGTACTTCTTGCGTAGTATGATGCTCGCTGAAAGGGCTGGCAACTTCGAAAGAGAAACCCAATGAGATTGGTTCGCCCCATTGGACGTAAATTTCACGTAAAAGCGTTTAATTCATACACCGAGAGGTCAAATTATCTCCCCTCGTAACGCATTCTGCGAGCTAGAATAATACTTCAATATTTTGTACATGTAACCTAAGCTTTCCAGTCATTAATTCTGTGTAGAGAGGTATGATTATATGGCCAAATACATGTAAATATTTTGTTGGTCATCGAACTCATATCTGATATATTGTCGAAACTTTAGGAAGCCTTTTAACGTTGGTATATTTTCGAACAGAAGAGTACCCGGACAAAACAGGTTTCTTACTATTTTCACGCTGACATTCAGTTTATTCTACCAAATAACTCGCCATGTTCTATATATTTTATTTGATTGTTTCTCTCCAGCTATAGAGATTCACAGCTCAAATGAAATATCCTTTCTAAAACATACTTTTTCAGTGTCTTATGACACCTTATTACCATGGCCCTCGATTTTTATGATTTTAACATGAAACAATCATCGGTATTATACTTTTCTGTCCCAGATTTTACTATTTACCTACCTCCAAAAAAAATGTTCATGTTAAGCTGGAAAATTTTAGAAAACCTTTTCATTGAAATAAGGCTTATCAGAAATTCAGAATTATTATCAACATACCCATTTCAGGAGGTACCATACCTATTTTTGAACTAGAAAATATATCAGAGTTTTCTTCTTAACCATGGAGTGAATATGGTCACCACTTTCTTTTTGTGAACTGATTATCTGCATGTAAATAGTTAATACTCTCATTGCTTATAATAAGTTATGAAATGTGGTAAAAACAAGGAAGTATGCACATGTCATACGGAAAATTTTTTTTTTACCTGACAAATTTTTTATTAGCTCCACTGGCCGAAGGCCAGCGGGCTTATGTCATGGCCCGGTGTCCGTCGTGCGTCCGTCCGTCCGTCCGTCCGTCGGTCCGTGCGTCCGTCCGTACGTTAACTTTTATTTCAAACATCTTCTTCTCTAAAACTACTCATCCAATTTTCATGAAACTTCACAGAAATGATCCTGGCATGGTCCTCTTCAGAATTTCTTGAAAGAATTTGATTCCTTCAAAAACTCTGGTTGCCATGGCAACAAAACTGAAAAATATTGGAAATCTTTAAAAATCTTCTTGTCTGAAACCATAAGGCATAGGGCTACCAAATTTGGCATGTAGCTTTATGTAGTAGACCTCTATCAAGTTTCTTCAAATTATAGCCCTGGGGTCAAAATTGGCTCTGCCCCAGGGGTCACAAGTTTTACATAGGCTTATATAGAGAAAACTTTAAAAATCTTCCTGTACCTAGCCATAAGGCCTAGAGCTACCAAATTTTGCATGTTGCTATATCTAGTGGGCCTCTACCAAGCAGGCCAAAATTTTCGGCCTGGGGTCAAAATCGGCCCCGCCGCAGGGGTCACAAGTTTTACATGGGCTTACATAGTGACAACTTAAGAAATCTTCCTGTTTTGATTTTTTTTTTTGAAATTAGCCTTGCATCAGGGGTCTTATGTTTTACAGAGGCTTCATATGGACAAAACTTGAAAATCACCTTATTTATAACCATACAGCATAGACTTGTATTATTTTGGCATGTGGCTTTATCTTGTGGACCTCTACCAGGGTTCAAGTAATTATAGCTCTGGGATCAAAAATGGCTGTGCCTTGCGGGTCTCAACTTTCACAAGGGCTTTTACAGAGAAAACTTTTGTAAGTCTTCATTTTGAAACCATTTGGCTCAGAATTGAAATGTTTAGTATTTATGGTTTATAAGCCAGTGGAGCGATACAGGGCTATCATGGCCCTCTTGTTAACTTTTCCGACCCAATATGTGCCACCTTTTAAAGTCTGAAGATTCAGGTCTGTTATTTGATCAAAGAATTTCATCACCTGGTTACCAGCATTTAGCATTTTCTACTTTTCCCCCAATGTTTTCAAAAGACTTCTTCCTCAGGGTCCTTAAAACTCAGGATAGTGCAGTAAAGGTTCCTTAATTGTAAATGAACACATGCAAACACTGTGGCAGAAAAAGATATCGCAGATTACAAGCAATCTCCCCTTTTTTCCAAATATTTGAATAAAGAGCACTGTAATCTCTTGTATGACAACAAATCATATGCAATTGCAAGAGGTTTTGTAATAACCAAAAAATTTATTCTTATTCTAGATACCACATTTACAACTTGACAATAAAACATGGGTATTAGCTGAGAAGTCAATATGCCACAGCAGAAGCTGCCAAGTATATCAGAGATGGTGTCCCCAACAAGAAACTCTATCGAAGACTTGGCACAAATAGTTGCCTCTGGAGAACTTTCAGATGCCCTACGTCTATACAGTGAGGTCAAAAGGGAAGCTGAGAGGGCTGCGGCAATGGTATGTCCTTCCACATCATCGGACCAGCAGCTTGAGACAGATGGGAAGTCAGTGTGTCTGTATAATTTTTCATGCAGTTTATGCAATGAAATCTTTGAGAATGAGAATGATCTAACCTCACACAACTGCCTGCACGATCCGAATGTAAATGTAATGTATGAATGTCAAGACTGTAAGACTTTATTTCAAAGTTTGGATGGTTTAGCTCAGCATATGAAAATCCATGAAGAGAATGTTGTAGTTATTAGAAGTAGCGTGGTAAATAAACATCCAGCAAAAAAGAACATAGGCTATATGTGCCCAATATGTGATAAAGTTCTTAGCAGTAAAGGTAGTGTTATCAAGCACCAGGAATTGCATAAAGGTCTGAAACCCTATGTCTGTAGCTTTTGTGGGAAGTGTTTCTCCATCAAGGGAAACAGAAACAAGCATGAGCAAATTCATGTAGGAGAAAAGCCTCATAAATGTCATATTTGTGAAAAGTCGTTCACCTTGAAAGGAAATCTGACAAAACATCTTCTGACTCATACCAACTACAAGGAGTATAGATGCGAGTTGTGTGACAAATATTTCACGTTGAAAGGAAATCTAGACAAACATATGAAGAGGCACGAGAAGGGCTTAAAGGTCAGACCAAAGATCAGAGAAGTCAACCTGGATGAACATGCAGAGATTCAAGACATGAATCTTGGGCCTCATGTAGCTGATGGAAAAACAACCAATGGAAAAGGAGCTGCAGGTGATCAAGAGACAAGATATGTGACCCCTGGAGCTTTCAAGATCAACATCAAGGTTGTTGAGACATCAGTGAAGCCCTCATCATTGAAGGTTGTGGAGAAGGCCACCCAAAACACTGATGAAGTGGATATAGAAAAGGCCACACAAGACACTGATGAGGTGGATATAGAGAAGGCCACACAAGACACTGATGAGGTCGATATAGAAAAGGCCACACAAGACACTAATGAGGTGGTTAAAGAAAAGGCAACTTGATTTTAACTTGACATTCATTCCATTGATTTTCAGGGATAGGTTTATAAAGGGGTTGCTGCATGTCTCTGTGGTAAAGTGTAGGACTTGGATCCTGGAGGCTCCAGGATTTAGCCTCTCTAGAATCACTGGTTTTTCTTTTTTGTTGGAGTTTCCTTAGGCAAGGCAGTTCAGAGACCTAGCCTAGTGCTGATGAAGCCCAGGACATGTATGAATAATGAATATGTGAGCTGTCACTGTTACTGAAATAATGTTGAAAACGGAGTAAAATACTATTTTAAAAAAAAAACGTTGATTTAACTTTTTACCATATAATCCCAAGTTTTAATGATCCTGAGGAAGAAGATTGAAAACATCGTGGGAAAGGAGAAAATGCTCGTAATCAGCATTTTCTTCTTTTCTTACAGTGTTTTCTATCTACTCAAGGAATTCTGTCATTTTAAAACATTTGAATTGTCTATTAATTTTTTCACTATGGATGAGTCTAAAATTTTGCAGCAGTTAAGTTTTAACACTCCAGAGTTTTAGCAACCCTGAAAGAAAGCTTTTGAAAACATCGTGGGAAAAGGAGAAAATGCTGATAATCAACATTTTCTTCTTTTTGCTCAGTGTGTTTTACTCTTCAAGTTCAAAGATAAACCCTATAATCCGAGTCACATTTAGTTTGTCCCCTGCACGTATTTTCAAGATGGACAATAATCTAAAATTTTGTTGTGTGGCAAAGCATTATGTCCAAATTCAAAGAAATTGTAGACAATGGTTCAAATGCCGTTTAACTCTTTACCAAATGACAAAATTTTAGACTTGTCCAAATTGAAAGCATTTGCAGACTACAATTTAAATGTGGCTCAAATGATGGAATGTTCTTTGATAGGGTAGAAAACATTGTGGGAAAAGGAGAAAATGCTGGTTACCAGCATTTTCTCCTTTTCACACAATCTTTTCAATAGGCTTTTTCCTCAGGGTCGTTAAAAGTCAGGATTGTGTGGAAAATTGGTTAACTCTCTACCAAATAACAAAATTTTAGACCAGTCCAAATTGAAATGTGAATCAAACATTGAAATTTGTTCTTGGAAGAGTAGAAAACATTGTGGGAAAAGGAGAAAATGCTGATAACCTACAATGTTTTCAAAAGGCTTCTTTCTTGGGGTCGTTAAAAGTCGGGATTGTGTGGTAAAAGGTCAACCCTTTAGCACACAATCCCAACTCTTAAGACCTGGAGGATGAAGACTTTTGAAAACATTGTGGTAACCAGTATTTTCTCCTCTTTGCACAATTTTTTTTTTTTCTTCTTTCAAAAATTTCTATTTCTAAATCACATTTAATTTGTTGTTTGCAAATGCTTTCAAGTTGGGCAAGTCTACATTTTTTCCTTGTTTGGTGAAGAGTTAGAAGATGGAATTTGTCTTTGAAAGAGTAGAAAACAATAGTGGAAAATGGAGAAAATGTTGGTTTTAAGCATTATCTTCTTTGCCCGTGATGTTTTCATTCTTGCGGTTTTGAATTCATAGGATTGCTTGGTAATGGGCTAATGCATTATGGCCATAAGATCACTTACAGCTACCAATGTTTTCTCCTTTTCCCATGTTGTTTTCAAAGGTCTTTTTTTGCCGGGGCCTTTAAGTCTTTAACTTTGAGAGGCTAGAAAACATTGTGGGAAGAGGACAATTTTCTGCTTTTCCCCACAAAGTTTTCAAAGCCTTTTTCTTCAGGGTTGTTTAAACTTGGGATTGTGTGGTAAAGGCTTAATCTGCATGCAGAACCTATATGGAAGACATTGTGGCAACTGAAACATTCACTCATTCTGAGTAATTTCAATACTAGTAACTAACACACTGTTTCAAATAACCCTTTACCACACAATCCCGACTTTTAGCGACTCTGAGAAGGAGGCCTTTTGAAAACATTGTGGGAAAAGGAGAAAATGCTGGTAGCCAGCATTTTCTCCTTTTCCCACAAAGTTTTCTAACCTATCAATGACAAATTCATCATTTCGGCCACCTTTAACTTGTCGTCTGCAAATGCTTTCAATTTGAACCAGTCTAAAATTTTGTCGTTTGGTAAAGAGTAGTGATCTAGAGACACATGACATGGGACATGGTTTGACTCGTTACATTTTACCAAACGACAAAATTTTGGACCAGACCAAATTCAGAGCATTTGAAGACGACAAATAAAAGTACTTCTAATAATGATATTTGTTTTTGGTAGGGTAGAAAACATTGTTTGAAATGGAGAAAATGCTGGTTACCAGCATTTTCTCCTTTTCCAACAATGTTTTCAAAAGCCTTCTTATTCAGGGGCGTTAAAACATGGGATTATGTCGTAAAGGGTTAACAGACAACATGATTTTAGACTTTTCTGAATAGAAAGCATTTGCAAGCGACATTGTAAATGGGCCTCATATGATGAGATTTGTCTGAGAAAAGATAGAAAACATTGTGGAAAAAAGAGGTCAGGGTCATTAAAGCTGGGCACTGTGTGGCAAAGGCTTAACTCTTCACCAAACAACAAAATTTCAGACTAGTCCAAACTGAAAGCATTTGCAGACAACAAACTAAATGTGACTGAAAAACTGAAATCTGTTTTGGGAAGGGTAAGAAATATTGTGGGAAAAGGAGAAAATGCTGGTTACCAGCATTTTCTCCTTTTCCCACAATGTTTTCAAAAGGCTTCTTTCCCAGGGTCGTTTAAAGTCGGGATTGTGTGGTAAAGGGTTAACCAGTATTGCAAATGTTTTTCTGATAACTTTTTTAGCAGGATTCTATAGCTGTTCACTAATAGTAGATTTACGTTTCGTCTTGTTTTATAAATATGAATGCAATGTCTATGGGAGGAGTGTTAGCTGATTAACCTTTTACCACATAATTCTGACTTTTAATGACCCTGAAGAAGAAGGCTTTTGAAAACTTTATAGGAGAAGGAAAAAAATGCTGGTAAACAGGGTGCACTTTCATGAAAAAACTGAAGTCTCTTATCTTACTCAAATCTACTAAGGGTACCAGGTTCTGACTTAAGTTGAGTTTGTTATTCCAAACACGTTTTAGCAACATTTACAGACTGTAGTAACATTCTCAAGTCCTCTGTTGACACTACATTTCAGACTTAGCTGAGCAAAATAGATGGACTTAAGTCAATTAACAGACGTAAGTCTATTATTTTCTTGAGTTGAGTCTAAAATATTAATGTCAACACAGGACTTGAGAATGTTACTTAAGTCTGTAAATGTTAGTGAAATGTGTCTGGGATAAGAAACTCATCTTAAGTCGGAAAATAAGTCTGTTTGCAGATTTGAGTAAAATAAGAGACTTAAATTTTTTGTGAAACCAGGCCCAGCATTTTTAGCTCACCTGAGCACGAAGTGCTAAGGTGAGGTATTGTGATGGGTCGTTGTCGGGCGTCCATCTGTCCATCTGTCAGTCTGTCCACAATTCCTTTAAACATCTTCTCCTCCTAATCCGCTGGGCCAGTCGTGATGAAACCTGGCAGGGATGTTCCTTGGGTGAAGCTCTACCAAAGTTGTTCGAGAGATTGAATTCCACCCAAAACTCTGGTTGCCATGGCAACAGAAAGGAAAAAAATACGAAAATCTTTGAAAATCGTCTTCTCTGATTCTAGAAGGTGTAGAGCTTTGATATTTGGTATGTAGCATCTCCTAGTGAACCTCTACCAAGTTTGTTCATATGATGCCCCTGGGGTCAAAACTGGCCCCGCCCCAGGGGTCACAAGTTCGAATATAGGAACAAAGAAGGAAAACTTTAAAATTCTTCTTTTCTAAACCTTTAAGGTATAGAGCTTTGTTATTTGGTATGTAGTGAACCTGTTCTAAATTTGTTAGCCCACCTGAGCACATCATGTTTAGTCAGTTCAAAATTGGGTCACCTGGGGTCATAAACTAGGTCACTAGGTCAAAGAAATACCTTGTGGGCACTCTAGAGGCCACATTCATTGCTCAAATGACCTGAAATTTGGTCAGAATGTTTGTCTTGATAAAATCTTAGATGAGTCTGACTTTGGGTCACCTGGGCTCATAAACTAGGTCACTAGTTCAAATTAAAGTAATACCTTGTGGGCACTCTAGAGGCCACATTTTTGGCTCAATTGACTTGAAAATTGGTCAGAATGTTTGTCTTGATAAAATCTCACATGAGTCTGAATTTGGGTCATGTGGGTCTTAAATTAGGTCATTAGGTCAAATTAAAGAAATACCTTGTGTGCACTCTAGAGGCTACATTTATTGTTCAATTGATTTGAAAATTGGTCAAAATGTTTGTCTTCATGAAATCTAGGATGACTTCAAAATTGGGTCACCTGGACTCATAATCTAGGTCACTAGGTCTAATTAAAGAAATACCTTTAGGGCACTCTAGAGGTCACATTTCTTGCTCAATTGACTTGAAAGTTGGTCAGAATGTTTGTCTTGATGAAATAGTGGGTGAGTTTGAAATTGTGTCAGCTGGGGTCATAAACTAGGTTACTGGGTCAAATTTAAGAAACACTTTGTGGGCACTCTAGAGGCCACATTTATTGCTGAATTAACTTGAAAACTGTTCAGAATGTTTGTCTTGATAAATTTTTTGATGAGTTCTAAATTGGGTCACGTGGGGTGATAAATTAGGTCACTAGGTCAACTTACGGAAATTCCTTGTGGACGCTCTAGAGGCCACATTTTAAGCTCAGTTGACCTGACAATTGGTCAGAAATATAATTATTCACGTTGAGTGAATTTCGCCTATTGACTCAGGTGAGCGACCCAGGGCCATCATGGCCCTCTTGTCTTCTTTTATCACAGTGTCTTTTACCTTATCTAAGACAGAAGTCATCATTTGCACTACATTGAATTTGTGGTCTGCAAATACTTTCAGCTTGGTGTGGTAAAAAATATGTTAGGTAATGGGTTAAACTCTGTTCAGCCATTTAGTGTGTGTGTGCATGAATTGTTGGACAAAATTGATTAAAGATACATCTATACCCGTTTTCAGTCAGTTTTTAACCCATTTCATCTTTATTTTAAGAAATAATGATCATTCTTGTACCTTCATGCCAAATTTGTTCCTGATGGCTGCGAGGTTTCACAGATTACGACAGATAGAAAATGGATTTCATTTTTGGCAGCATTCAAAGAAATCACGATTGTCATTTTAGGTTTAAGTTGAGGACAAATCCCTAGTTTCTCTATCCTTTCCACCATATATATTGGTAATTTATCTATGTTTACACAGCGGGCCATATTCTTTGCCATTCTACACACTTTCAAGTTTTAACAATGTTTTTTCCCTCTGGATGTAAGGATGTGTCATTAAAAGGTACAACACAAAACATACTCTGTATTTTAACCTTTTACTGCACAATCCTGTCATTTACTGTCCAAAAGACAAAAAAGCTTTCAAAAACAATGTGAGAAACATAGAAAATGCTGATACCCAACATTTTCATCTTTTCCAACAATGTTTTCTACCCCTTCAAAGACATACGTGTATTTCAAAATTTGAGTGACATTTAAATTGTTGTCTGCAAATTACTTTGAATTTTTTCTAGTGCAAAGACTTGTTGCTTGATAAGAATTAACTCTTTACCACACAATGCCGACTTTTAATGACCCTGAGAAAGAGGCCTTTTTAAAACATTGTGGGAAAAGGAGAAAATGCTGGTAATCAGCATTTTCTCCTTTTCCCACAATGTTTTCTACCCTTCCCAACACAAATTTCAATTTTTGGGTCACTGTTACTTTGTCGTCTGCAAATGCTTTCAATTTGGACAGGTCTAAAATTTTGTCATTTGGTAAAGAGTTAAGAGAAATATTTTCTAAAAAGACTGGTTTGAAATAGCTATGCATTGTCTTTCATGAACAAGCATTTTTCCCTTTTCCCACAGTATTTTCAAAAGGTATCATTCTTGTGGCTGTCAAAACTTCGGATTATGTGGTAAAGGGTTAGAATAAGCAATTAATATGGGCACAGAGGCTCATGGTTTTTGTTTTGATGCATTGTGAAATTTTGATGAAATGCTAAGGTAAATGGCTTTTTAGCTCACCTTAGCACAACGTGCTAAAGGTGAGCTATTGTGATCGCCCTATGTCCGTCGTCCGTCAACAATTTCTTTAAACATCTTCTTCTCCTAAACCACAGGGCCAATCTTGATGAAACTTGGCAGGGATGTTCCTTGGGTGAAGCTCTACCAAAATTGTTCAAAGAATTGAATTCCACCCACAACTCTGGTTGCCATGGCAACAAAAAGGAAAAAAAAAGCAAAAGCTTTGAAAATCTTCTTCTCTGAAACTAGAAGGCGCAGAGCTTTGATATTTGGTATGTAGCATCTCCTAGTGGACCGCTACCAAGTTTGTTCATTTGATGCCCCTGGGGTCAAAACTGGCCCCGCCCCGGGGGTCACAAGTTTGAGCATAGTCATAAAGAAGGAAAACTTTAAAAATCTTCTTCTCTGAAACTTGAAGGCGTAGAGCTTTGATATTTGGCATGTAGCATCTCCTAGTGGACCTCTACCAAGTTTGTTCATATGATGCCCCTGGGGTCAAAACTGGCCCCACCCCGGGGGTCACAATTTCCAACATAGGAACAAAGAAGGAAAACTTTATAAATCTTCTTCTCTAAAACTAGAAGGCATAGAGCTTTGATATTTGGCATGACGCATTTCCTAGTGGACCTCTACCAAGTTTGTTCATATGATGCCCTTGGGGTCAAAACTGGCCCTGCCCCGGGGGTCACAAGTTTGAACATAGGAACAAAGAGGGGAAATTTTAAAGATCATCTTCTCTGAAACTGGAAGACGTAGAGCTTTGATATTTGGTATGTAGCATTGCCTAGTGGACCTCTACCAAGTTTGTTCATATGATGCCCCTGGGGTCAAAACTGGCCCAGCCCCGGGGGTCACAAGTTTAAGCATAGTAACAAAGAAGGAAAACTTTAAAAATCTTCTTCTCTGAAACTTGAAGGCGTAGAGCTTTGATATTTGGCATGTAGCATCTTCTAGTGGACCTCTACCAAGTTTGTTCATATGATGCCCCTGGGGTCAAAACTGGCCGCGCTCCGGGGGTCACAATTTCCAACATGGGAACAAAAAAGGAAAACTTTAAGAATCACCTTCTCTAAAACTAGAAGGCATAGAGCTTTGATATTTGGCTTGAAGCATCTCCTAGTAGACCTCTACCAAATTTGTTCATATGATGCCCTTGGGGTCAAAACTGGCCCTGCTCCGGGGGTCACAAGTTCAAACATAGGAACAAACAGGGGAAACTTTAAAAATCATCTTCTCTGAAACTGGAAGGCGTAGAGCTTTGATATTTGGTATGTAGCATCGCCTAGAAGACCTCTACCAGGTTTGTTCATATGATGCCCCTGGGGTCAAAACTGGCCCGCCCCGGGGGTCACAATTTCCAACATAGGAACAAAGAAGGAAAACTTTAAAAATCTTCTCTGAAACAGGAAGGCATGGAGCTTTGATATTTGGTATGTAGCATCTTCTAGTGGATCTCTACCAAGTTTGTGCATATGATGCCCTTGGGGCAAAAGTTGGTCCTGCCCTGGGGGTCACAAGTTCGAACATAGGAACAGAGAAGGAAAACTTTAAGAATCATCTTCTCTGAAACTGGAAGGCATAGAGCTTTGATATTTGGTATGTAGCATCGCCTAGTAGACTTCTACTAAGTTTGTTCATATGATGCCCTTGGGGTCAAAAATTGGCCCTGCCCCGGGGGTCACAAGTTCAAACATAGGAACAAAGAAGGAAAACTTTAATTTTTTTTTTCTCTTAAATGGGAAGGCATAGAGCTTTGATATTTGGTATGTAGCATCTCCTAGTGGACTTCTACCAAGTTTGTTCCAAGGATGCTGCTTTGGTCAAAACTGGCCCAGCCCCTGGGGTCACAAGTTCGAACATAGGAACAAAGAAGGAAAACTTTAAAATTCTTCTTTTCTGAAACCGAAAGGTGTGGAGCTTTGATATTTGGTATGTTGCATCTCAGAGTGGACCTCTACCAAGTTTGTTCATATGATGCCCCTGGGTCAAAACTGGCCCCGCCTGGGGGGTCACAAGTTCGTAGATAGGAACAAAGAAGGAAAACTTTAAATTTCTTTTTCTCTTAAACGGGAAGGTGTAGAGCTTTGATATTTGGTATGTAGCATTTCCTAGTGGACCTCTACCAAGTTTGTTCATATGATGCCTCTGGGTCAAAACTGGCCCAGCCCCTGGGGTCACAAGTTCGAACATAGGAACAAAGAAGGAAAACTTTAAAATTATTCTTTAAAACTAGAAGGCATAGAGCTTTGATATTTGGTATGTAGTGATTCTCTTCTAAGTTTGTTTGCCCATCTAAGCGCAACAAGTTCATTGAGTTCAAAATTGGGTCATGTTAGGGCATAAACTAGGTCACTAGGTCAAATTAAAGAAATACCTTGTTGGCACTCTCGAGGCCACATTATTTGCTCAATTGCTTTGAAAATTAGTTTGAAAGTTTGTCTTTATAAAATCTCACATAAGATTAATTTGCGTCAACTTGGGTCATAAACTAGTTCACTGGGTCAAATTAAAGAAATACCTTGTTTGCACTCTGGAGGCCACATTTATTGCTCAAATGACCTGAAATTTGCCCAGAATGTTTGTCTTGATGAAATACCAGATGAGTTTGGATTTGGGTCACCTGGAACCATAAACTAGGTCACTAGGTCAAAATAAAGAAATACCTTGTGGGCATTCTAGAGGCCACATTATTTGCTTAATTGCCTTGAAAATTGGTCAGAATGTTTGTCCTTGTAAAATCTCACATGAGTCTGAATTTAGGTCAACTGGGGTCATAACTAGTTCACTTGGTCAAATTGAAGAAATAGCTAGTGGGCACTCTAGAGGCCACATTTATTATTCATTTGATTTGAAAATTGGTTAAAATGTTTCTTTTGATATAGTCAAAGACCAGTTCAAATTTGGGTCACCTGGGGTCATAATCTAGGTCACTAGGTCAATTTAAAGAAATATCTTTCGGGCACTCGAGGCCACATTTTTTGCTCAATTGACTTGAAAATTGGTCAGAATGTTTGTCTTCATGAAATATGAGATTGAAATTGGGTCACCTGTGGTCAAAAACTAGGTCACATGGTCAAATTAAAGAAAAACCTTTAAGGCACTCTACTAAGGTGAGCGACCCAGGGCCATCATGGCCCTCTTGTTCTGTGCTCAGTTTTATTAGCTCTACTGGCTAAAAGCCAGCAGAGCTTATGTCAGGGCGTGGTTTCTGTCTGTCCTTCTGTTGGTCTGTCTGTTAATCTTTTTCTTGTTTAAGTGATAAAGTCTGCATTTGTGCACAGTTTGTTTATCTCATCAATAGCGTGAACACTATTGATTTTAAAAAAAAAATCTGACAATTAATATAGGAAAAGTAGCCATTTAAAGTTGAAAATTTCCATTTCTCGTTTACATGATAAAGTCAGCATTTGTATTCAGATTTTCATGAAAATGGCACAGTTGCTTTGTATCATCAACAGCTTGAACTCCATCACTTTTGAAAAAAAAAAAATGACAATTAGCATGGGAAAAGTAGCCATTTAGAACTAAAAATTTACATTTCGTGTTTACTCAATAAAGTCTGCATCTGTGGTGGGATTTTTATGAAACTTGCACAGTATGTTTATCTAATCAGTAGCTTGAATCCTACTGATTATGAAAAAATATCTGACAATCAGTATGGGGAAAGTAGCCATTTTAAGTTGAACATTTCCATAATTATCTTGTTTACGGGATGAAGTCGGCATTAGTTACCAGATTTTCATGAGACTTGGACAGTTGCTTTATAACATCAGCAGCTTGAAAGCTATCAATTTTGAAAAAAATCTTAACAGTCAGTATGGGAAAAGTAGCCATTTAAAGTTGAAAATTTACATTTCTTGTTTACACAATAAAGTCGGCATTTGTAATCAGATTTTCATGAGACTTGCACAATTGCTTGAACCCTATTGACTTTAAAAAAAAAAAATGTGACAATCTGTACGGAAAAGTAGCCATCAAAGTGAAAATTGACATGTCTTGTTTAAGCAATTAAGTCCGCATTTTTATTAATTCTTTTGAAACAGGCAAAGTTTATTTGTATCATCAAGGGATTAAACCCTAATAAAAATGAAGAAAATCTAGCAATCTGTTTGGGAAAAGCAGCCATTTGATGACTTAGTATTGTTTACTCAACACAGTGCACATTATTTGTCACATTTCTTTGAAACTTGCAGGGATTGTTTAATACAATGAACACTGAAACCCTATCAAATATGGCTGGAATCCAAACAATTGGTGTTAAGAAATTGCACTTCATTTTTTTTTTTTTTTCGGTATTTGTTCAATTCACCATGCCTGATTATGCTGTCTAAATGGGTTCAGGCCCAGTTGCAACAACATCCACCTACAGCATTCTATTCCTGGGAACATACAAAGGACGGTCAGAAAATATCCATACTTTTGGCTTGTTCTCGAAAACCATTCAACATTTTTTAGAAATTCTTTCTACCGGTATTCTTTATCAAAATATTCCCTATCTACGTCCACACGCTTATTGCCATCTTTTTGTGAGCTTTTGTATTCCAGCTGTGAACCATGATGAAGACCTATATTTCAGGTACTGTTAACCCTATACCACACAAGAAAATTTTAGACCAGTCCAAATTGAAAGCATTTGCAGGTGACAATTTCAGTGTGGCTCAAATGATGCAATTTTTCTTTGATAAGGTAGAAAACAGTGTGGGAAAAGGAGAAAATGCTGGTTACCAGCATTTTCTCCTTTTCCCACAATGTTTTCCAAAGACGTCTTTCTCAGGATCGTTAAAAGTCGGCATTGTGTGGTACAGGGTTAAACAGCAGTTACCAAAGTGACCCAAGTCTTACATTTCTTTCCAACATGCTTTTTTTTTTTTCAGTTCTGAAAACAAATAAAAGTCACAGGGGGCGAGGTCTGGGCTATAGGAGGGTGAGACAACAATTGCCATTTGTAAAAGTTGATAACCTCCACTGTAGCTAAAGCGGTATGGGAGGGGGCATTATTTTGTAGAAGGGGGACATTTTTCCGAGCTAATCTTGGACACATTGGTTTCAGCTTTTCTCTGAGAATTTTTAGAATTACTTCAGAATAATACTTGGTGGTGGCATGAAATGAGCAAGTATCATTCCTTGTGAATCCCAAAAGGCAACAAGCATGACTTTGCCAGCCATAGGAGACAGCTTAAACTTTTAAGGAGGTAGAGAACCAGCTTGTTTCCACTGTGTTGACCTTGGTTTTGACTCGGGTTCAGCATAATGAACCCACATTTCATCTCCAGTGATAATGCATTTCAAAATCTCCTATCTCCTTCACAATTTAAAGGGCAAATCAAGCTCTGTATATACCGGGCTTGGCTTGAGATTTTGTTAGATACCCGTACTCAGTATGATTAGTAAAAAGAAAGGGTTAACCCTTAATCACACAAATCCAACCTTTTAACGACCCTTAGAGAGAGGCCCATTGAAAACATTGTAGAAAAAAAAGAAAACACAGGTATACAGCAGCTTTAGCTCACCTGAGTACAAAGTGCTCAAGGTGAGCTTTTGTGATCATGATGTGTCTGTCGTCCATCATCCTGTCTTCAAGTATTACCTTGTGTGCACTATTGAGGGCACATTTTCAGTTGGGTAACTTGGTCAAAATGTTTGTATTGATAAAATCTCAGATATCTTCGAAATTTGGTCATGTCGGGTCAAAAAGTAGGTCGCTGGACTAAATCTTAGAAAAACCTTGTGTGCACTCTAGAGGCTAAATTTTCAGCCCCATACTCATGAAAAATAATCAGAATGTTTGTCTTGATAATATCACAGACACTCTCAAAACTTGGTCATTTAGGGTCAAAAAGTAGGTCACTGGGCCAAATCTTAATAAAACCTTGTGTGCACTCTAGAGGCTACATTTTCAGCCTGATACTCACGAAAAATGGGCAGAATGTTTGTCTTGATAATATCTCTGACAACTTTGAAATTTGGCCTTGTATGGTCAAAATGTAGGTCAATGAGCCTAATCTTAGAAAAGCCTTGTGTGCACTCCAGAGACCACATTTTCAGCCTCATACTGATGAAACTCTGTCAGAATGTTTGTCTTCATGATATCTCAGACAAGTCTGAAACTGGGTCACATCAGGTCAAAAAGTATGTCACAGGCCCAAGTCTTAGAAAAACCTTGTGTACACTCCAGAGGCTATATTTTCAGCCTGATATTCATAGAGAATGGTCAGAATGGCAAAACTTAGACATTTTGTGCACTCCAGTGGCCACATTTTCTTACGGATACACATGAAACTTGGTCAGAATTTTTGTCATGATGAAACCTAGTACAACTTCAAAATTGGGTCATGTTGGGGCAAAAAGTAGGTAATTGGGATAAATCTTAGAAAAACCTTGTATGCACTCTACAGGCCACATTTTCAGACCAATACCCATTAAAATTGGTCAGACTGTATGTCTTGATGATATATTAGACAAGGTCAAGATTGGGTCATGTGGGGTCAAAAAGTAGGTCACTGGGACAAAGCTTAGAAAATCTTTTGCAGTCTAGAGGCCTCATTTTCCTACTGATACTAATGCAACATTGTCAGAATGTTTGTCTTGATATCTCTGACAAGTTCAAAAATAGGTCAAGTCGGTCAAAAAGTAGGTCGATTACACTCATTTGTTTTACATCATTTTAACCAGAATCTCCTCAGCTTTATCCATCATAGATGACCGTACTCAGGTGAGCACTTTAGGGCCAATGACCCTCTTTATCGTCTGCACATGATTTAAATCTGGACTAGTCCTAAAATTAAAAGTCTATCTGGTTACGGAGATGCAACGGGTACTAATAGCTTATTTGGAGTACTTGAAGTACTTTGATTATGGTATTCTACTTCCGGTTAACCTTGACATTGACAACGGGAAAACCGAAAGAGAACTCGAACGTCTGTCAGACATTTCGTAATACAGAAAGATGACAAGTTTACCTTATTTTGTTGAAGGAACAGTTGTTAAAGGATTTGGAAGAGGAAGTAAAGAACTTGGCATACCAACCGGTATATGTTTTATCTCAAAAACAAGTTTTGTAGTGACCAAACTGACTGACTGACCCTGACCTCGTGATCGAGTAAGTCCATTTGACATATCAGACACGTACTGAAAATTAACCCCGATATCAGTGTCTTACCTCATCCTTTAGTATGATAGCCACTTAACCCTTTACCAAACGACACAATTTTGGACTAGATTAAATCAAAACATTTCAAATTTTGTAGACAACGCATTAATACAGCTCAAATGATGATTTCTGTCATTGATAGGGTAGAAAACATTGTGGGTAAAACATTTCTTTCAGTGTTATTTAAACAAGGGATTCTGTGGTAAAAAGTAAAACGCCATATTTAATTATTGATGTAACGATAGGTTGACTTATCGCTGTACTGTGATAGCTTTGCAGTGTTTCTGCTAGTTCATGAATGTCAGGGGTCATCTGTGACTCAATATAGAGAATTTCAGGGTCATTCAGAAATCTTAAGGATCATGGTCTTAAGCCTTTTAATTTGACATGTTGTTCCCCTTTGGAGATGTTCCATAATGCTTGAAGTTTTATAAGATATTGTGTTATTAAAGGTAAAAATTAAAACAATGACCGCATTGAAACTTAGTTGTTTCTCATTACAATTACTCGAGCTTGTTAGTTGGTGACCATGATCAAGCAGGGTCTAAAATACAGACAAAAAGTTTAAAGTATGGATTCCATACAGTAGTATAGGAGAGACAACAGTGATGTTACACAGAATGTCATGTTTAAGAGCAATACAGTGTAAACCTAAAACAAGTAATTCAGTGGCAGAAAGTTGATTCAGTATGATTCTGCAGTTATAAATATGATGATTATGTAAGATAAATAAATTGGATCAATCTTTTATGTTACTTTTTAGTTCTTTTTTATGTTGTGTCAAGGGAGAGGCTATGTATTGATGTTGTTACGTCAGCCTTTCATTTTGTACGTCAAAAAGGCAAAAACACCGACTTTTGAAATGCTGGCTTTGCTCTCAATAGGGATAGGTCGGTAGCATATTTCCAAGTTGATAACTATTGTGATAGTTTGACCAATTATCAATAGTTAATGAGGTTTTTTTTTTTTTAAATAGACAAAAAAGCTCAACTTGCAGTGTTTACTTTAAAATGCATGCATATCCTTTTAATGTTACAGACATCGCGAAATACCATCAGTTTTGCCAACCATGTCAGGTAAAAGTCCAACAAAATCAGGATTCAGAACCGACTGATTGGTAAAGTTAAGAAGTAGACATGGCCTTATTAAGTTAATGTACATGCCCTAATAACCTATAAGACATGGCAATCAAAACTTGCCTGTTTAAACGGAGTTCTTCTTGGAAAACCACCAACAATACAAGCGGAACTTTTTTGATATGCATTTTAAACCAAAAAGAAGTGAAACTTTTAGGACATGTATTGATGGACATTGCAGAACAATCTTCATGACTATTTCCTTTTTCCTGCTTCAGGAATTTATTCTATTTGGCGACTGGCTAACATGTATCTAGGTTGCATTGTTTTGAAATATTTTCATCTTTGAAATGCTCAGTGAAACACTTAGACACATTGAGGTGTCTTGTGATGTCTTGATTATTTCTTTCTCCTCTGTTGCACCTTTTTAGCCCAATCGAGCTGATTTACTCTAATGCAGAAATACTGTAAAAACAATCAATCAATCAATCATTTTTAGCTAGGGAAGCTAGTCTATAGGCATAATGACTGACCTAGATTCAAAGTAAACAAAAAACCCCAGTTGCCAAAAACTGCCTCACAGAAAATACTTCTTTCCGTTAGAAATCTTAATTCTGTTATATATGACAATTTAGACAAAAACAACTAAATCTCTACCTCTCTAAGTTGAACATGTTGTCTTGCAAAGTAATTAAGTGAACAAGATGTCATTTATAAGGTACATGATCTTTGCTTATATGTAAATTAAGTGACCCATGCAAAGCAGAGAATGACTTATTCCTACACCACTGTAACATTATGAATGAATCTGTTAATGGATACACCTAGGTATTATTAACTTGTAGCAAATGCCAGGCTATATCAACCCTCACTGGACAGAGAACCCTTGTCATTCATTATTTACGTCATTGTGTATAGTTACACTGTTATGCTGAACTGTTATTCTACCTCTTGAATATTAACCCTTCACCAAACAATTCCATGTTTAATGACACTGGGGAAGAATCCCTTTGAAAATATTGCGGGAAAAGGAGAAAAAGCTGATAACCATCATTTTCTCCTTTTCTCACATTTTTTTCTGCCCTTTTGGAATCACGTTTCATCAGTTCAGCCGCATTTAATTTATGGTCTGCAACAGCTTTGAATTTGGACGAGTGTAAAATTTTTGGTTTTGTAAAGAGAGTTAAATAGTTAACTACATCTTGTGCTACTGGATATTGACTCATTGATTGTATTGTGTTTAACACCGTTTTCAACATAATTTCAGTGATATTGCGGTGGCCAGAGCACCTATCCATGCTTTCCTGGAGTTTCTTTTACCAGCAATACCGCAACTCAATGACCTTTTGTGGACAGTGTGGACTAAGATCAGACAACACAGAGCGTGCTTGGATCTACACTGTCCGATAAGAGGATATTTTTTTTCAAAAATGTAACTTTGAAATAGCAATATTCAGGTGTTTACCATCGGCTTGAAAGTTTCATTTAACATTTTTAGCAGGTTGAGGGTTAAACTTAAATTGGATTACAGTTAACCAATAACACACATAGCCCCAGCAGCTCAGTCGGTAGTGTACAGGACTTGGGAACAGGAGGTTGCTGGTGCGATCCCAGACTCGGCAAATTTCTTTCCGAGGATTGATGATAGTCATTGTGACAGGATTCATTTCTCTCTCACGTTTCGACGATGGCTATAATAAAAATGTGGGAAAGCAGCCAGTGGCTTGGAAAGAATATTGTGCGGAGTACTGGTAAAAGAAACTCCAGGAAAGCATGGATATGTGCACTGTCCACTGCTACATAACCGAAATAATGTTGAAAACAGGGTTAAACACCATACAAACAATCAATCAATCAAATTCGCTAGCCTGTCAGTACTTTCAGTACTTTGATTAGACTAGCAAAGCTAGTCTTGTCAAAGTAAACAAAAAACCCCACAGTTGCCAAATACTGCTTCATAGAAAATACTTCTTTCTGTTAGAAATCTTCAGTCTGTTATATATGACAATTCTGACAAAAACCACTAAATCTCTACCACTCCAGTTTGAACATGTCTTCTTACAAAGTAATAGACTGTACACGATGACATTTATGAGGTACAAGATCTTTGCTTATATGTAAATTAAGTGACCTATTCAAAGCAGGATATTAACTTTTATTCCTACACCACTGTAACATTATGAATGAGTCTAAAAATATATACACCTAGGTAACTTGTAGCAAATCCCAGCAGCATTAACCCTCACTGGACAGGGAACCCTTATCATTCCTTCAGTCATTCATTATTTAGATCTTTGTGTACACTTAAACTGTTATGTAAAACTGTTATTTTAGGTCTTGAATATTAACCCTTTACCACACAATCCTGAGTTTTAATGACACTAGGGAAGAATCTTTCATAACCAACATTTTCTCCTTTTTCCACATTGTTTTCGGCCCTTATGGAATTAGGTTTCATGAATTCAGCCTCTTTTAATTTTTGGTCTGCAACAGTTTCGAATTTGATTTCAAAGAGTTAAATAGTTCACTACATCTTCTGCTATTGAATATTGACTTATTGATTGTATGGTGTTTAATGCCATTTTCAACATTATTTCAGTGATATCATGGTGGCCAGTGCACCTATCCATGCTTTCCTGGAGTTTCTTTTACCAGCACCACCGCGACTCAATGACCTTTTGTGGACAGAGTGGATTAAGATCAGACTGCACAGAAGGTGCAGTCTTTTCTTGGATCTACACTGTCTGATAAAAGGATATTTTTTTTTTCCAAAATGTAACTTTGAAATAGCAATATTCAGGTGTTTACCATCAGCTTGAAAGTTTCATTTAATTTTTCTAGCAGGTTAAGCATTAAACTTAAACTGGATTATGGTTAACTAATAGCATGCATAGCCCTGGTAGCTCAGTCGATGGCATACAGGACATGAGAGGAGGTCGCTGGTTCAATCCCCAGATCGGCCAATTTCTCTTCGAGGATTGATGATGGTCATTGCGACAGGATTCACTCCTTTCTCAAGTTTTGATGATGGTTATGTGGGAAAGCAGCCATTGGCTTGGAATGAATATTGTGCGGAGTACTGGTAAAAGAAACTCCAGGAAAGCATGGATATGTGCACTGGCCACCACTACATAACTGAAATAATGTTGAAAATAGGGTTAAACACTATACAATCAATCAGTCAATCAAATTCGCTAGTCTGTCAGTACTTTCAGTACTTTGATTATTGTAGAAAACATCAGTAAAAAGTTGAAGATCGACTATTGTGATACTTTTGCAACAGTTTAGAACTACTGCAATAATACTGCAATAAGGATTTTACTATCACAATACTATCATGAAAGTTTTTTTGGCCTAAATAGTCACACCTTTTTATAAATATTGTTGCGTTTGAGCTAAGGGTAGATACCATCACGATTAGATTGCAGGTTTTAGATAGCCCTATTTTTAAGGCCCAACGTATCTTAAGCAGACCTATTTTCGAAGGGTACCTGTTTTCAAACCCAAGATGATATTCGATATTTCTAGTGAACTGGGAAGTGAATGATGTTGCCCTTTTGTATGAAATGCTTATCTGTAATATGTAAGCAAAGGTGTTAGTGCTGGTAATGTACAAACTATATATGATAAAAACAATTGATGAAATGTGAGGGAAAGGTAGTAAAAGATGTTGCAAATGCTATTTTCAAGCCTATGCTCCACTTTCGACCATGTTTTCAAAGACTGAGAACTGCAGGGGATGTAAGAATTTGTACTTGTTCAGTCATAGGTTCATTGGTTTTACTCTTTACTACACAATCCCAATTTTTAAAGACCCGGAGGAAGAGGGTTTTGAAAACATTGTGGGGAAAAAGAAAATGCTGGTAGTGTTTTCTACCCTTTCAAAGACTAATCTCATCATTTGAAACATTCAATTTATTGTCTGCAAATGCTTTCAGTTTGGACCAGTCTAAAACCTTTTCCTTTGGTAAAGAGTTAAAGTTACCAATCTGATACCCTTTCATATTTTTCACAGCAAATTTCCCCCAAGATATTGTGGATAGATTGCCAGAAGATATTGGTGGTGGGGTTTATTATGGCTTTGCTTCCGTAGACGATGGCCCAGTGTTCAAAATGGTCATGAGTATAGGATGGAATCCATATTACAAAAATACAAAGAAATCCATGGTAAGTTTAACCTAAGGCCACTGAAACTCCATTGGTCTACCACGGAATACCAAAATAGAACATTTTCGCATCTCCTCTATTAGGGATACATGTATGATAATAATTATTATATATGATATAGGCTTAACCCTTTACCAAACAATCAGAGGTTTAACAATACTGAGGAAGAAGGCTTTTGAAGTTTTGAAAGCATTGTGGGAAAGGAGAAAACACTGGTGAGTAGCATTTTCTCCTTTTTCCCCACAATCCTTTCTACCCTTTTAAAGACAAATCCAATTATTTTAGCAGTATTTAACTCTTTACTGCACAATGCCGCCTCTTTGCGCCTCTGGGAAAGAAGCCTTTTGAAAACATTGTGGGAAAAGGAGAAAATGCTGGTAACCAGCATTTTCTCCTTTTCCCACAATGTTTTCTACTCTATCAAAGAAATGTTGCACCATTTGAGCTACACTGAAATTGTTGTCTGCAAATGCTTTCAATTTGGACAAAGCTAAAATTTTGTCGTCTGGTAAAGGTTTAATTTGTCCTCTGCAGATTCTTTCAATTTGGCAAAGGCTAAAATTTAGTGAAGAGATAAGCCATTACCAGACAAAATTTCAGACTTTTCCCAATTCAAACCATCCAGACAAGGCTTCTGTCTTCATCAGGATGGTTAAAACGGGATAGTTAGGGAAAGGGCTAAACTTCAGCTTAACCCTTCACCAGACAATCTCGACTTTTAGGGACCCTGGGGAAGAAGCCTTTTGAAAACATTGTGGGAAAAGGAGAAAATGCTGGTAACCAGCATTTTCTCCTTTCCCCCCAATGTTTTCTACCTTTCCCAAAACAAATTTCAGTTTTTGAGTAACATTTATTTTGCCGTCTGCAAATGCCTTCAATTTGAAAAAGTCCAAAATGTTATTGTTTGGTAGACAGTGAATACAGGATACGTTGTGCGGAAGTTGGTGCTTTGAATAGAATCAAAATAAATTGCATCAAGCTCTAATCCTTTGTTAATCCTTTTGAGTTTCTTTGCTGTAAATCAAAATTTTTAGGAAAAGACCACTGTTACATTCAGTAAAAAGGTGTAACTTATGGTGCCTAAATAACAGGATGGTCGTTTTTGCAATATTAACTCTGTATGTTTTTATGAGATTAGATGACAGCATCATAGTGATTTGAATACAAATTCACATAATTAACATGTGGTTCGTGGGAGTGTCCCTGGGCAAGACACTTAGCACTGGTGGAACCCAGGAAATACATGAATATGTGAACTGTTCCTGTGATATGACTAAAAAAATGTTGAAAGCAGTGTAAAACACCATTCAATCAATCAGTCGAGGTGTGGTATTGATCATGTGACATTCACACAATTTTTTGCAAAACTCTAGTTTAAAAACTGTATATACAGTACATAAAGAGGCTATGTACCCCATTAAGGACCTACCATTGAAAAATATTTTTTTTCTTACTTTTGTCTTTCTTCTTTCCTGATGGTTTGCTAGCTGTTGATCTACATAATTCAGTGATAAATCATATTCGAAGTTCGGTGAGATTGAAAATATCTGAATAGCTTCCTTTAACTTTCAGGAAACACATATCATACATACATTCAAGGAAGATTTTTATGGTTCAACCATGAAGGTTTGTATGCTTGGCTTTGTACGGAATATGAGGGATTTTAGTTCATTAGGTAAGTACTGGTATTGATAATTGTGTATATGAGCCAAGCTCTGTGAAAGGGGGACTTAATGCATATGCAAAAAGTATCGACCCAAGTCAGCCTGCGCAGGCTGACCTGGGTCGAACTTCTTGCTATTGGTCAATATTCTGCATGTCAAAAATTCAGTGTACCTCATAGATCAGTCGGTTGTTAGACAAAATGGATTTTATTGATCCATAAATAGGTGTTGACTTGCTTGGTATCATGGATTACAGAGATGCATAAAGTCTCATTTTGCCAGAGCATGGCTCATATGTAATGGTTTGTTAAAAAAAACTTGACCCTTAGGCTGCACAGAACATGCAATCTGATGTTGGATCTGGAGAGAAGATTTTGGGGTAAAATAAGTTTGAAATTACAATAATTGGGGTTTCACATTTGGCTGGGACATTCATTCTTATTGTTTAGCAGTTTTAGGGTAACCCTTAACGACATAATCCTGTGTTTAAACAACCCCGAAGAAGTAGGCTTTCTGAAACACTTGGGAAAAGAAGATAATGCTTGTGGCCAGTATTTTCTCCCTTTCCCACTAACATATCTAGGGTATGTTTGAAGCTGGCAAATTATGGATCAAAAACTATATCACTGTCTAGATTCATGGTGCCACAGTTTTGATCCAGTCTCTGTGAATGAAAATTTTATTTATTTTATGTATTCTCCAGAGGCAGTACCAAGCCACTGGATGCTTGCCTACTATTGTGGAAACAATTTTTAGGGAAGATGGAGGAATTAATTAGATCCTGCTGCAATGACCATTAATCTTTGGAAAGAAATGGCTGAGCTTGGGTATTCAACAAACTACCTCAAAGGGCTTGAGAAGAATATAGTGCAAAGTGCTGGTGAAAAAAACTCCGGAAAAGCATAGATAGGTGCACTGGAGACCAGGCTATAATGAAATGATGCTGGAAACAGTGTTAACCCTTTACCGCACAATGCCGCCTTTTGATGCCCCTGGGAAAGAAGCCTTTTGAAAACATTGTGGGAAAAGGAGAAAATGCTGGTAACCAGCATTTTCTCCATTTCCCACAATGTTTTCTACCCTGTCAAAGTAAAATTGCACCATTTGAGCCACATTGAAATTGTCGCCTGCAAATGATTTCAATTTTGGATGAGGCTAAAATTTTGTTGTCTGGTAAAGGGTTAAATGCCATAAAAACAAATGATTATTTGAAAGGTGTTTTAAGCCACTGTAAACATTATTTCAGTCATATCAAGGTGAGGGCTCAAATATTCATGTATTTCCTGGGTTTCACTATAAGTACTCCACTTGCCCAATACAGTCAAACAAATTTACAGAAATATTTTTTGTCGTCATATTTGTATAGGCAAAATCTGAGACATATTGGCCAAAAATTTAGGCTGAATACAAACAAAATTTTTCAGTCCAAATATTTTGCTGGTTTAGCTGCGTATGTTACAGATTTGTCTTTCTTTACATTTCAGATGAACTCATAACAGCTATTAAAAAAGATATATCGGACTCAGAGACAGCCCTGGAAAAACCCGAAAATGCTAAATATAGACATGACAATTTCTTTGCCCAGTCTACACAAGCATCATCATCAGCTTCAATATGAAAAAGAATCTCTAGAGTTTAAAGTTTATATACATTTTTTTTTTCTTCCATAGTGGTTAGTTTATCCTTTACCAAACATTACCATGTTTTAAGTCTTTACCAAAAGACAAAATTTTAGACCAGTCCAAATTGAAAGCAGTTGCAGATGACAAAATAAACGTGACTGAACAATTGAAATTTGTTTTGGAAAGGGTAGAAAATACTGTGGGAAAAGGAGAAAATGCTGGTTACCAGCATTTTCTTCTTTTTCCACAATGTTTTCATAAGGCTTCTTTCTCAGGGTCATTAAAAGTTGGGATTGTGTGGTAAACAGTTAAAGGCTTTGGTGAGGAAAGGCTTTTGAAATCATTTTGGTAAAGGGAGATAATGCTGGTAACCAGCATTATCTCTTTTTACCACAAGGTTTTCTACACTTTCAGAGACAATTACCATTAATTCAGCTAAATTTAAAATGTTGCCTGCAAACACTGTCAATTTGGACCAGTTTAAAATTGTGTTATCTTGTAAAGGGTTAACCCTCTACCTTCTGAAATCAATTTGCTGGATACAACTTTGAAAACATTCTTTTTAAACTTCGGAAAAATATCAAGAATTGATGCTGAATGTACAAAACATTGTGAAAAAAGGAGAAAATGCATGCCACAAGCAATATCTTCTTTTATCACCATGTTTTGAAAAATTGCTTTAAAAGAAAGAAGAGGTTATATTCAGGAGGCAGTGAGTTAACCCTTTACCAGACAGTCTGGAGTTTGAACGATCCATGTGGATAATGCTTTGGAAACATTGTGAGAAAAGGAGAAAATGCTGGTGACCAGCATTTTCTCCTTTTTCACAATGCTTTCTACCCTATCAAAGACAAATTCTCATGTTAGTCACATTTTATTTGTTGTCGGTAAATGCTTTCAGTTTAGACAAGTCTAAAATTTTTTTGTTTGGTAAAGAGTTAAGCAAACATATTTATATATATGTTTATTTATATATATGCAAAATCAAATTTTGCTATTGTAAACATTTAGAGCACCACTGTTATAAATTAAACACTTTACCAAGCAATCCTCAGAAAGGGGTTATCGTTGGAAAACATGGTAGGAAAAGGAAAAATGCTCATTGCCAGCATTTTTTTCCTTTTCCAACAACTTTTTCCACCTTTTGTAAATCAAATCCAAATTAAATGATTTTTTGATTTTTTCCTTGGCAAATGCTTTCAATTTGGAAAAGCCTAAAATTATGGCTTTTGATCAAGAGTTAATTCTTTTTCAGATGATAAAATTCCATAATGGAAGGAGTTGCAGATGACAAATAACTCAAATGATGGAAGTTGTCTGTGATAGAGTAGAAAACATTGTTGGAAGAGGTTACCACTACTTCTCCTTTTCCCACAATGTTTTCAAAAGGAGGATATTTTGGGGTATTTAAAACACAGGATTATTTGGTAAAGGATTAATATTTACCTGCTGCTACAAGCAAATACTAGTATACTGTTCCAAATCCTTTTCATCATATTTATCATATTTTTAGTTTAATGTTCAGGCAGCAAATGAAATGTTAACCCTTAGAGTGCTTAATGAACCCAACAGGCATTTTCATTTGAAAACGTGACCCAAATTTCATGGTTGCATTTATTTGTCTATAAAGATTTAGCAAAGCGGACACTGTAGATCAGATTGCATGTTGTGATCTTTATCTACACTGGCCACTTAGGCAACTATAGTTGTGAAAGGCCTGTTAAAGGGTTAAAGAATATTATTACAGTTGGTTTTGTACACAGTTTGAAGTCTGATCTTGGATTTACACTGTCCAGTATTTTTTGTGAGATGCTCTGGCTAAATCAAAGATAAAAAATTGATTACATCTTTGATTTTCATCATTATTTCTAATCTTAGACCCAAAAGGATGGTTACCTTTTTACAAAACTTTAAATTTTTTTAAGTTCAGAGATTCTTCAGAGAACAAATGAAATATGGGGCCAATGATAGGGTACGTCTCAGAAAAATTAGACAACATTTGTTACTTTCTCGCAATATTTTCAGAAACCAGTTTCTTAAGAATCATGAAACCAAGGAATTGTCTGGTAAAGGGCTTAGTGGTATGTCTGTTCATGCACTAAACAAATCAAATGCTTCTTTTCTGGTCACAAAACACATCAGGGATCCTGTATGGCTCAGTGTTGAAGGGGCAGAATTCAAAACTCGGAGGCCCTTGGTGTGATCCTCACTTAACCCTTTCCCAAACAAACCCTGGTTTTCACGTGTCTGCAGTACAAGTCTTTTGAAAACACTGTGGGAAAAGGAGAAATTGCTCGTAACAAGCAATTTCTCCTTTTCCCACAGTGTTTTCAACCCTTTTTGAGAACTTCCTGCAATTTTCATCAAATTTGAAATTGTCATCTACAAACTCTTTCAATTTGGACCAGTCCAAAATTTGTCGTTTGGGAAAGGGTTAAGGTGCTGGGATTGCCCTTGGCCAAGACCCTTCAGAGGCTTAGCCTATTACTGTTGAAACCCATAACAAACTTGAATAAGTGTACCATCCCTGTGATGTGAATTATTTACTGTTCAAAGAGCTTTAACCTTTTACCACACAATCCTAAGCTTTAACAACCCTGAGGAAGTCCACTTATGAAAACATTGTGGAAAAAGGAGAAATTGCCTGTGATCAGCATTTGCTTCTTTTTCCACAATGTTTTCTACCCTTTCACAGACAAATTTCATTATTTGAACCACATCTAATTTGTTGTGTGTCAGTACTTTCTTTCCCAAGAATTTGTCACTTAGTAAAGGTAAAGGGTTAAAACACCTTGCAATCAATCACAGAATGAATCATAAACTATTAAAAAGTGTATATCTAAGGTCAGACTTTATGTTAAGACTGTTTATTCGTAACCCTTTACCACATAATCCCGAGTTTTATCGACCCTGAGAAAGAAAGCCTTTGAAAACATCGTGGGAAAAGAAGAAAATGCTGGTAACCAGCATTTTCTCCTTTCCCCACAATGTTTTCTACCCTAACAAAAACAAATTCTGTCATTCGAGTTACATTTAAATTGTCATCTGCAAATGCTTTGAATTTGGACAAGTCTACATTTTTCTTGTGTGGTAAAGGGATAAATTCTTAACCCTTAACCTGCTCAGTAAGTTAAAGGAAACCTTCAAACCAATAGTTAACTCTTTACCAAACAACAAAATTTCAGACCAGTTCAAATTGAAAGCTTTAGCAGACGACAAAATAAATGTTTCTCAAAAATTGAAAATTGTTTTGGGAAGAATAGAAAACATTGTGGGAAAAAGAGAAAATGCTGGTTACCAGCATTTTCTCCTTTTCCCACAATGTTTTCAAAAGGCTTTTTCCTCAGGGTCGTTAAAAGTCGGGATCGTGTGGTAAAGTGTTAAAGACAAAATATTGCTATTTCACACTTATTTTTGGGAGAAAAAGAGCTCCTTATTGAACAGTGTAGATTCAGGATCAGACCACACATTCTATGCAGTCTGATCTTGATCTACACTGTCCACAAAAGGTTATTGAGTTGGGCTCAGCAGCCTAAGGGTTAGATAAGATATTTTGCCACTCAAGGAATCCTAGAATTAATTTTCTTCTCCACTTATTTTAATATTTAAATCCGTCATACCTCAAACAGATAGTTTTGTGTCTGTTGACCTTGGTTTTAGCCTGGCCGTTTTCAAAGAAGACATCAGGATATTGTCCTAGCCTTGTCATCTGTGTCGGTGTCATCATTTTTGCAAAACTTTTTATGACATTTCTTGATACCTTTTGGTATCTCTGTCATTACCGAAAATGTTTACTTGAAACTTGGGAAATGGCTGGGCCAATTTCTTTCCGGGGTTTTATGATAGTCACCCCTGACCATTGTTTTGACAGTGGTTATGTGGGAAAGCAGCCAATGACTTGGAAAGAATATTGTGCATAGTACTGGTAAAAAACACTCCTGGAAAGCATGGATAGGTGTGCTGGCCACCGCGATATTACTGAAACAATGTTGAAAAATGGCATGAACACCAAACAATCAATCAATCAATCAAACTTGGGATATGTGTGTATCAGAGGAATCCATCACAGAAAAGGAGGTAAACGTCAAAATAATTTTTTTTACTTAGTTATGCTTTTTTTTTAGCACTATTTTTTTTTTTCACTGAAAAAGCAACTTCAGCCAAGAGTTGATGACTACATTATGGTGCACATGTTTTTTTTTTTTGTATGTTATGAGTATATTTTGGAGGTAAAAGGGACCAAATTTTTCTCACCATGTTCATATATGTGCAAAAAACATTAATTTTTTAGCTCAACTGGCCAAAGGCCAGCAAGTCTACATCATGGCCCTGTGTCTGTGCATGCATGCAAGCATGCATGTGTTCATCTGTGTGAATATTAACTTTTATTTCAAACATCTTTGAAACTATTCATCCATTTTTGATGAAACTTCACAGAAATGATCCTTCATTGGCCCTCTTTAGAATTTCTTCAAAGAATATGATTGCAATAAAAACTCTGGTTGCCATGGCAACAAAACTGAAAAAAATCAAATCTTTAAAAATCTTCTTGTCTAAAATCATAAGGTATAGCACTACCAATTTTGGCATGCAGCTTCATCTGACAGACCTCTACTAAAATGCTTCAGATTATAGCCCTTGAGCCACAAATAACCCTACCTAGGGGCTTACAAGGTTTACATTGGTCAATAATATAGTGTAGTTCATGAAGTAAATATGACTAAAGCTGATTAAAGAAAATAACTTCTAACATGTAGTTTGTTATCAAGCCTCTCTAATACATGATTGGTGTTTGGTATTCAATTATTTTTTTGCATAAAACATGGTCAGTTTTCAGTGAGAGTGTTTTTTTTTTTTTATGTTAATTGCTTTGCTCAAATGAGTTGAACATTTAATATAAAGTAAGGTTTGTACTGTGCAGTTTTTTTTTTTTGTTCCAGAACTTTACCATTCGTGCCATTTAAAGAATGTTTCTTGCTACTTAAATATAGGAAATCTTATTATCATAGCACTATTTGTAAGAGTTCATTGATATTTTGTATGAACGCAAGACCTGCTTGTATTTTTGTCAGCGTCTTCGCATATGTGTGTGCAAAGGGTTTAGGCTATTTTCTCTAAAAAAGTTTATTGCTACACAGACTTCCAATGGTTTATGTCTCTGTCAATGCCATTAATCACATGACACATTGATTTAAAAGGCAGTGGAGTGATACAGGGCCATCATGGCCCTCTTGTTTCATATTATGACCTCCTTTCAGTTTGGCCAATTTCTTCCCTTGGGTTTAAGACCCTCTGGAAGAAGATTTTTGAGGAAATAGTGAGAAAAGGATTAGATGCTGGTAACAACATGTTCTCCTTTCCCTACAGCGTTTCCTATTTTTTCAAAGACAAACTTTATTATTTTAGCCACATTGAAATTGCTGTTTGCATATGCTTTCTTGAGGGATGCTAGAGTTAAAAAATTTGTAGAGATTTATAAGAAAAAACGGCTGACTAAGGTGTAATAAAATATTTCATGACTAGCTTACATGCTTCATAAAGCAGCAACATTAATTTTATATATGATGCATGCTCTGGCAGAAGGGGGTTAACTGTACCACATGACAAAAATGTAGACTTGTCCAGATTTAAAGCATTTGCAGACAACAATTTATATGTTGCTCAAATGATGGAATTTGTCTGTGATAGGGTAGAAAACATTGTGGGAAAAGGAGAAGATGCTGGTTACCAGCATTTTCTCCTTTTCCCACAATGTTTTCAAAGGCTTTTTTCTTATGAAAAGTTGTTAGATAAAAAGGATTTTATGGATATACAATCATATCATGACTTCCATGATACCATGGTTCACAGTGATGCATTAAGCCCCCTTTTGCCAGAGCATGGCTCATTAACTGAAAACGAGCTTCGACTTATTCAACTTGGTTGAATCCAATCCTTAGCTACGTTGTGCAATTTAACTTGTTAGCTCCACTGGCCAAAGGCCAGCGGGCTTATGTCATGGCCCGGTGTCCGTCGTGCGTCCGTCCGTCCGTCCGTGCGTCCGTCCATCCATGCGTTAACTTTTATTTCAAACATCTTCTTCTCTGAAACTACCCATCCAATTTTCATGAAACTTCACAGAAATGATCCTGCCATGGTCCTCTTCAGAATTTCTTGAAAGAATTTGATTCCTTCAAAAACTCTGGTTGCCATGGCAACAAAACTGAAAAATATTGGAAATCTTTAAAAATCTTCTTGTCTGAAACCATAAGGCATAGGGCTACCAAATTTGGCATGTAGCTTTATGTAGTAGACCTCTATCATGTTTCTTGAAATTATAGCCCTGGGGTCAAAATTGGCTCTGCCCCAGGGGTCACAAGTTTTACATAGGCTTATATAGAGAAAACTTTAAAAATCTTCTTGTCTGAAACCATAAGGCATAGGGCTACCAAATTTGGCATGTAGCTTTATGTAGTAAACCTCTATCATGTTTCTTGAAATTATAGCCCTGGGGTCAAAATTGGCTCTGCCCCAGGGATCACAAGTTTTACATAGGCTTATATAGAGAAAACTTTAAAAATCTTCCTGTACCTAGCCATAAGGCCTAGAGCTACCAAATTTTGCATTTAGCTTGATCTAGTTGGGGTCTACCAAAAGTGCCCAAATTATAGTCCTGGGGTCAATTTGGCCTCATGGGGGGGAGGGGGGGGGACTTTTAAATCTTGGTGTACATAGCCATAAGGCTTAGGCTACCAAATTTTGCATAATTATAGCATTATTTAGTGGACAACTACAAAGAGGGCCCAAGTTACAGCCCTAGGATCAAGTTTGGCCCTGCACCAGGGGTCACAAGTTTTACATGGGTTTATGGAGTGAAAAGTTCAGAAACCGTCTTGTTACAAGCCATAAGGCCAAGAACTCCCAAATTTGGCATGTTATTCTTCTAATACACATATTCCCCATTTAGTCCGACTGTAGCCCTGGGGTCAAAGTTTTATAACGGCTTATATAGTGAAGACTTCTCTTCATGGTTTATATTTATAAGCCAGTGGAGCGATGCAGGGCCATCATGGCCCTCTTGTTTTTTAGGGAAGGTGTAGGTAAAGATAAGAGTTCACAAAGCATACATTTTGATCGTGGATTTACACCTTCTGCTGCTCTTTTTCATGATAGATAGTCATCATTGAACATTCTCATAGATTGTACTTCATAATAATTTTTCTAAAATCAAAATACAGACTTAACCCTTTCCCAAACGACAAATTTTGGACTGGTCCAAATTGAAAGAGTTTGCAGACAACAATTTTAAATTTGATGAAAATGGCAGAAAGGTCTCAAAAAGGGTAGAAAACACTGTGGGAAAAGGAGAAATTGCTCGTTACGAGCAATTTCTCCTTTTCCCACAGTGTTTTCAAAAGACTTGTACTGCAGACACGTGAAAACCAGGGCTTGTTTGGGAAAGGGTTAATGGAAATTATTGTTCAATGTATTATAAAGATTCTGAGGTCCAAGTTGATTTGTAGATCTGCTGTTTTCGTAGAAAACATGAAGCTATTGTCATAACCTTGACACCGTCTGCTTCATCATCTGCGCCTCCGTCCAAAAACTTTGATATTTTATAATATCTCAGTTATTACTGAAGATTTTTATTTCAAACTCGGACAAGTTGTTCACAATCAAAGGGGGAACCCAGACAGTGGCAGATAACTATCAAAGTATTTTTGACACAGTTATGCCCATTTTTTTATTTAAAATTTTCACTGAAAATCAAGCAACTGCAGTGGAGCGTTGGCACCTGCCTGTGGTGCTCTTGTTTCTCAATATTGTTAAAGCTTTTGTTGTTTTTAGCTCACCTGAGCACGAAGTGTTAAGGTGAGGTATTGTGATGGGTCGGGTCGGGGGTCACAAGTCCTAACATAGGAACAAAGAAGGAAAACTTTAAAATTTATCTTCTCTGAAACTGGAAGGCATAGAGCTTTGATATTTGGTATGTAGCATCTCCTAGTGGACCTCTACCAAGTTTGTTCATATGATCCCCCTCGGGTCAAAACTGGCCCCGCCCCAGGGGTCACAAGTTCTAACATAGGAACAAAGAAGGAAAACTTTAAAATTCTTCTTCTCTGAAACTGGAAGGCGTAGAGCTTTGATATTTGGTATGTAGCATCTCCTAGTGGACCTCTACCAAGTTTGTTCATACGATGCCCCTGGGGTCAAAACTGGCCCGGCCCCGGGGGTCACAAGTTCTAACATAGGAACAAAGAAGGAAAACTTTAAAATTCTTCTTTTCTAAACCTTGAAGGCATAGAGCTTTGTTATTTGGTATGTAGTGAACCTGTTCTAAGTTTGTTAGCCCACCTGAGCACAACATGTTCAGTCAGTTCGAAATTGGGTCACCTGGGGTCATAAACTAGGTCACTAGGTCAAATTAAAGAAATACCTTGTGGGCACTCTAGAGGCCACATTCATTGCTCAAATGACCTGAAATTTGGTCAGAATGTTTGTCTTGATAAAATCTTAGATGAGTTTGGATTTGGGTCACCTGGGATCATAAACTAGGTCACTAGTTCAAATTAAAGTAATACCTTGTGGGCACTTTAGAGGCTACTGTTTTTGGCTCAATTGACTTGAAAATTGGTCAGAATGTTTGTCTTGATAAAATCTCACATGAGTCCGAATTTGGGTCATGTGGGGTCTTAAATTAGGTCACTAGGTCAAATTAAAGAAATACCTTGTGTGCACTCTAGAGGCCACATTTATTGCTCAATTGATTTGAAAATTGGTCAAAATGTTTGTCTTGATGAAATCTAGGATGACTTTAAAGTTGGGTCACCTGGGCTCATAATCTAGGTCACTAGGTCTAATTAAAGAAATACCTTTAGGGCACTCTAGAGGTCACATTTCTTGCTCAATTGACTTGAAAGTTCGTCAGAATGTTTGTCTTGGTGAAATATTGGGTGAGTTTGAAATTGGGTCAGCTGGGGTCATAAACTAGGTTACTGGGTCAAATTTAAGAAACACTTTGTGGGCACAAGAGGCCACATTTATTGCTCAATTAACTTGAAAACTGTTCAGAATGTTTGTCTTGATAAATTTTTGAGGAGTTCTAAATTGGGTCACATGGGGTGATAAATTAGGTCACTAGGTCAACTTATGGAAATTCCTTGTAGATGCTCTAGAGGCCACATTTTAAGCTCAATTGACCAGACAATTGGTCAGAAATTAAATTGTGCATGTTGAGTGAATTTCGCCTATTGACTCAGGTGAGCATCCAGGGCCATCATGGCCCTCTTGTTTTCCTTAACCCTTTACCCAATGACAAAAACTTTCACTGGTCAAATTGAAAGCATTATATGCGGAATACAAATTTGATATGGGTCACATGATAGGATTCATCTTTAAAAGGATAGAAAACTTCATGGAAACAGGGGAAAGTCAATTAGCATTGTCTCCTTTTCCAGCAATGTAATCAAAAGCAGACTCTGTCAAGGTCATTAAAACATGGGGTTGTGGGGAAACCATTGTCCAAACAACAAGACTGTAGAATGGTTCAGATTTTAATCAGAAAGGGTTGAAAACATTGTTAAAAAAGGAGATATATTGCTGAATACATTCATTCCCCATTTCTCACAATGCTTGAAAAGCCTTCTCCCCCAAGGTTGTTGAAAATAAGGATTATGTCGTATAGGGTCAAAAAGATTAGGTTATTTATTGGAAAAACTTACAGACTTAACCCTTTCCCAAACGACGGATTTTGGACTGGTCCAAATTGAAAGAGTTTGCAGACGACAATTTTAAATATGATGAAAATGGCAGAAAGGTCTCTAAACGGGTAGAAAACACTGTGGGAAAAGGAGAAATTGCTTATTACGAGCAATTTCTCCTTTTCCCATAGTGTTTTTAAAAGACTTGTACTGCAGACACGTGAAAACCAATGCTTGTTTGGGAAAGGGTTAACCCTTTACCAAACGACACGATTTTAGACTGGTACAAATTGAAAGCATTTGCAGACGACAAATTAAAGGTAGCCAAAATGATGAAATCTGCCCTTGATAGATTAGAAAACATTGTGGGAAAAGGAGAAAATGCTGGTTACCAGCATTTTCT
The DNA here is from genome assembly GCA_945859785.2 of Tridacna gigas. Classification (NCBI taxonomy): domain Eukaryota; kingdom Metazoa; phylum Mollusca; class Bivalvia; order Cardiida; family Cardiidae; genus Tridacna; species Tridacna gigas. The sequence continues at coordinate 107,911,418 of OX244028.2, forward strand.
CCTTCTCCCACAATGTTTTCAAAAGCCTTCTTCCTCAGGGTTATTAAAAGTCGGGATTGTGTGGTAAATGCTCATTATGTTCTTTGTAAATATTCTCCGCAATCTCCATACATAGGGATTTTCTGCACATGTCATATTCTTCGAAGATTGACCTGCCTGCTTTGAAGCACCACTGTCCTGTACAGGATAGATATTAATAGGCCTAATAAGCCTAAAAACTCTACCACTAAAAAGAAGCAAGTGGATAATGGCAATAAATAATACATCTTTTGCAAAAATCCAGCCTCTTTTTTGCTCCGAATTTCTTGAAAATATAATGATTTCAAACAGGAAAAGTAATTTTTTAAAAATGCTGTTGTACACTTCAAACCTTTGTATACAGTTTCCTAATACAGACATAGGGAAAACCATGATTTTTCAGGCTTTTTCCAACCATACTGGGCTTATAAGTGGCCTATTCCTCAAGCATATAGGAGCTGTGTTTGTAAATGACTAGTGCATTGGTTTTATGCTAGCTAACCTTGGCTGGATGAATCATAGCAGGTAGCGTTGTTTTGAATAGACATTTTATTTTGAAAATCACTGCATGGATTGCTGTCTTATAATGTAGTCCGGTTCTGTAACCAGAATGCTCAAATCAGATAGGAATGTATTTTAACCCTTTACCAAACGACAAATATTAGATCCTTCCAAACTGAAAGAGTGTGCAGACGACAATTTTAAATTTGATGAAAATGGCAGAAAGTTCTCAAATAGGGTAGAAAACACTGGGGGAAAAGGAGAAATTGCTCATTACGAGCAATTTCTCCTTTTCCCACAGTGTTTTCAAAAGACTTGTACTGCAGACACGTGAAAACCAGGGATTGTTTGGGAAAGGGTTAAAGATGCCACCTAGCAAAAGATAAAGCATGCATGGTGACATTTAGTGGGATAAGAGTTGAAACAAAAAAGAATTTTTTTCAATGATTTTAAAATTTGCTGCAGCTTATCTTTAGCTTTTAAGCTCAACTTAGCATGAAGTGCACAAGGGGGAGGTATTAACCCTTTACCATACAATGCCGCTTTTTGACACCCCTGGGAAAGAAGCCTTTTGAAAACATTGTGGGAAAAGGAGAAAATGCTGGTAACCAGCATTTTCTCCTTTTCCCACAATGTTTTCTACCCTATCAAAGAAAAATTGCACCATTTGAGCCACACTGAAATTGTCATCTACAAATGCTTTCAATTTGGACAAGACTAAAATTTTGTCGTCTGGTAAAGGGTTAAGGTGGTTCATGGTTGTGCCTTGTGTCATTTACATGCTCTGTGAAAAGGGGGCTGAATGCATCTCTTGTTCCTGTTTTAACCCTTTACCACACAATCTTACCTTTTGATGATCCTAAGAAAGAAGCCTTTTTGAAAACATTCTGGGGAAAAGGAGAAGATGCTGGTAACCAGCAGTTTCTCCTTTTCCTACTATGTTTTCTACCCTCCCAAAAAAGACCAAATTTTAATTTTTTGAGGCTTATTTATTTTGTCGTCTGCAGGTACTTTCAATTTGGACAAGTCTAAAATGTTGTTGTGTGGTAAAGGGTTAACTCTTTACCAAATGACAAAATTTTAGACTAGTCCAAATTGAAAGCATTTGCAGATGACAAAATAAATGTGGCAGAAAAATTGAAATTTGTGTTGGGAAGGGTAGAAAACATTGTGGGAAAAGGAGAAAATGCTGGTTACCAGCATTTTCTCCTTTTCCCTTAATGTTTTCAAAAGGTTTCTTTCTCAGGGTCCTTAAATGTCTGGATTGTGAGGTAAAGGGTTCATCACCTCATATTGCTAATGCCGTTAATTCTGTCACTGTTCCATATTTACAATATAATTTAAATGAAATATTGGTATGTGCGAAGCAAAAACCAGGCAGACAAATGGATTAACATATCTTTTAATTTGCAGAAACCTGTTTCAAGTTGCAAGTGATTTTAGCTTTAAGTAATTTTTCTACATGTTATGGTCTTTTTGACGATCGCTGCCATAGATTTTTCAATATTTCTTCATATGGGACAATGTGAAAATGGTTGACAATTTCATATAGTCGCTATTATGATATTTGATGCTACTGTTATATTTTGTATGGTGTTATTTTACATGTGATACTTAATTATTTCCATGCACCATGATAAAGTGATGTAATAAAAAATTTATTACAGTATACAAGTGTGGGATAATTTCTAAGCCCAGCTTTCCCCATTAACATGGATTTCTGCCTAACTGTTTACCAAACGATCCCGTGTTTTAACGTCCCTGAGGCAATAGACTTTGAAAACACTGTGGGAAAAGGAGAAAATGCTGGTAACCAGCATTTTCTCCTTTTCCCACAGTATTATCAAAGCTATCAAACACAGATCCCATAATTTGTGCAACATTGCATATGTAATCTGCAAATGCTTTCAATTTGGACCAGTCAAAAAATTTTGTTGTTTGGTAAAGAGTTAACCCATCCCACACAATCTTGAGTTTAAGAATAAAGCTTTTGAAAATATTGTGGGAAAAGGAGAAAACGTTGGAAAATGGCATCTTATCTTGTTCCCACTTTATTTTCCACCCATTCTGAAACACTTTTGAACACAAATTCCATCATTTGAGTAACATTAAATTTGTCGTCTGCAAAAGCTTTCAACTCGGGTGAGTCTTAAACATTGTCATGTGCAAAACAGCAACTAGACCAATTTCTAAGAAACTTTACCTAAGATGCCTTGGGGTTTATACAAAACAGCCACTAGACCAATTTCTAAGAAACTTTACCTAAGATGCCTTGGGTTTATACAAATGAACATGTTTAGCTCGCCTTTTTTCGAACAAAACATCAAGGCACTGTTGTAGCCATTGTCATCATGCAAAAACCTTGGCATTTTCAATAGCTTTGACATTTTATAATATCTCTGTTGTTACTGAAGATATTAACTTCAAACTTGGACAAGTTGTACACTATCAAAGGAGGAACCAATACAACAGGGGCAGGTAACCATCAAAGTACTTTTGAAATAATTATGTGCCTTTTTTTTTTAATGAATTTTCACTGAAATCAAGCAGCTTCACACATGCGTTGGCACCTGCATGTGGTGCTCTTGTTTAACCCTTTACCGAACAATCCCTGGTTTTATGACCCTGGGAAAGAAGGCTTATGAAAACATAGTGGGAAAAGGAGAAAACGCTGGTAACCAGCATTTTCTCCTTTTCCCACAATGTTTTCTACCCTATCAGAGACCTTAAGGTCATTTGTATTAATTTTGAATTTGTCATCTGCAGATGTTTTGAATTTGAAAGTCTAGAATTTGTCATTTTGGAAAGGGTTAAAAGAGTCTGCTTAGACCAAACTTGAATTCCAATCTGGCCTAGACAGAATCTGGATCTGCCTAGATCCTGATCTGGTCTATGGTAGATGTACATAAGCCATGCTCTGGCCAAACGTGATTTAATGTATCTCCATGATGCATTACACCAAGCAAGTTATCACATAATTGTGGATCCATAAAATCCATTTTGTCTAACAACAGACTGAATCATGAGGTAGAATGGTCCTTTGATGAGCAGAAAATTGACTTGTAGCAAAAGGTTTTTACCAAGGTCAGCTTGCTCAGTCTGCGCAGGATGACCTGCTTTGATATTTTTTGCAGATGCATTAAACCCCCTCTTCATAGAGCATGTCTCACATATTTATCATTTACATTATCATGTGACCAAGGTGCTGAAAGCTGCTGAAGAAAAAAAAAAAAAAATTCAAACATTCAAAAGTATTTTGACTGTAATCTCATTGTGACTATGGTGTTGCTTCCACAAACAGCTGGCAAGATTCTGGCCAAACTATCTCCAATGTCTTGGCCAATGACCATATCACTTACTTTGTGTTAGAAGAAAGAGATTTCATTGATTTGCAGTGTGCAATGTACCTACAGTGTGCAGCCTAGAAGTTCATTGTTCAAATCTCAGTTGAGAGTATCATGTTGGGTTGATTGTGTCTTTACACATCACCATTTGCTGATGACCGAGTTTGGTATTGCAATAGATATTGTTTGAAAAGAAGGTAAAAAAAAGAAACAGTGGTTGCAACCAACAGTTTCTGGATTAAATGTCCATTGCCTGTGGACATGCGGACGACTGACTGTTTAACACTTTATAAAAGAAATCTTGTTTTCTAAGGATCCTGAGGAAGGAAGCTTTCGAAAACATTGTCAGAAAAGGAGAAAATGCTGGTTAACAGCATTTTCTCCTTTTCAAACAATGTTTTCAAACCATATAAAGATGAATCTCAGCAAATGAACCTAATTTCTCTTGTCATCTGCAAATATGTTATATTTGGATAAATTAAAGATTTTGCCTTTCGGTAAAGAGTCGGTTAAATAAGTTAGCACAATGACCATCTGACCGTAATCTAAAGGGCGGGGAACGGTATATGAATAGCAAAGGGAAATAATTGATGCGGTCAGAGCTTAAAAAATCAAAGTAATCTCCCTTTGAATGAAAAAAAAAAACCGATAAACCCGCGAAATGGTGCAAACTATTTTCACGTCGGTCTGGATTTTATGCATCTTGTTGCTGAAATCGATTATTTTTCTGCACTTACGTGAATGACCTTTTAGTTGATTCTGATAATTGGGAAAGAAAATGATAAAAGAGAGCAGTATTTTTTTTTTCTGTCTTATCTCCCTTGTTATACTGATTTCAAGATTTTTCTTCAACGTGTGATCGTCAACCTGCAGTCTGTCTGTCTGTCTCCCTCTCTCTCTCTTTCTCTCTCTCTGTCATAAAATAATATTAACCCTTTCCCAAACAAGCCCTGGTTTTCACGTGCCTGCAGTACAAGTCTTTTGAAAACACTGTGGGAAAAGGAGAAATTGCTCATAACGAGCAATTTCTCCTTTTCCCACAGTGTTTTCTACCCTTTTTGAGAACTTTCTGCCATTTTCATCAAATTTACAATTGTCATCTGCAAACTCTAAATGTGCACCAGTCCAAAATTTGTCGTTTTGGAAAGGGTTAAAGTGCACACAACAGCTACGCAAACATTGAATACTTTCCAATGAACGCGCAGATAATAGATCTCTTATTACATTTCCTCTAAGCAATAACTTTCAGTTTATTTATTCTGTGAGAGAGGTCAACTGCCCTGTTAACTCCTGGCCAGTGTTACCATTACCGAATACTTGACCGCTGGTCGAACTTCACGTCTTATTGATCGGACATTATTATATCACGGGTTTTGACAATAACCAGATACACTTTCGATTGAAAAGCTCTGTACACAATGTGTTTCGTTCATTCTTTCAGCTGAGCCCCGGCAGCTCAGTCGGTAGCGTACAAAACTTGAGAAAAGGAGGTCGCTGGTTCGATCCCCGTCTCGGCCAATTTCTTTCCGAGGATTGATGATAGTCATTGCTACAGGATTCATTCCTCTCTTACCGCTAACCATTGTTTCGAAGATGGTTATATGGTAAAGCGGCCAGTGGCTTGGAAAGAATATGGTGCGTAGAACTGGTATAAGAAACTCCAGGAAAGCTTGGATAGGTGCATGGGCCGCCGCGATGTAACTGAGATGATTTTGAAAACGGCGCTAATGAACATAGAATCCATTCTTTCAGCACACAATATATGAGCCATGCTCTGTAAAAAGAGGGTTTATTGCATCTGCAAACCCATCGATCCAGGTCAGGTCTGCTCTGATCCTTTTTGCTATGGGTTAATTTCCTGCAGGTCAAAGGACGAGTGTACCTTACGAATCAGTCAGTTGTTAGACAAAATGGATTTCATACATCCATAATTAATAAATACGGGATTATTTGGTAAAAGGTTACAGTGCAAATAACTTACTGGAACAAATTTGCGGCAGATGACTCTAAAATCCGTCGTAACTCTTTATCACACAATCACGACTTTTAACGACCCTGAGAGAGAAATCTTTTGAAAACATTGTGGGAAAAGGAGAAAATGCTGGTAACCAGCATTTTCTTCTTTTCCCACAATGTTTTCTACCCTATCCAAAACGAATTTTAATTTTTGAGTCACATTTGTTCTGTCGTCTGCAAGTGCTTTCATTTTGGACAAGTCCAAAATTTTGTCGTTTGGTAAAGAGTTAAACGTGTTTTGCTGAGCTCGGTATCGCAGTCGGTAACGTACATGACTTGATACCAGGGTCCGTATTCACCAGCCATTCTTAAAGATACATCCTTACAGCCAGGGAAAAGAAAAAGCTGTAAAAAAACTTGCAAGTGTGTAGAATTGCTCGGAATTTGGTCAACGGTGTGAACATAGATACATTACCATTGAATATGGCGTCAGGGATAGAGGAACTCGATGGATTTGCCTTCATTTAAAACCGGAAACAACAACAGCGATTTCTTTGAATGCTGCCAAACAATGAAATGCACTTTTTATCCGTCGTGATCTGTGCAACCGTGCAGCCGTCAGGGGCAATATTTGGCATAAAGATGCAAAAATGATTATATTTTCTTAAAATAAAGATGAAATAGGTTAGAAACTGGCTGAAATAAGTATAGAAGTATCTTTAAGAACATTCTTAGTCTTATCCTCAAGAATTTTTTTAACTTGAAAGTAACACAACTTCTGTTTGGCTAAACCAAATGGTTTAGCCACTCAGAAGTTGTGTTACTTTCTAAATCTAAAATCAGAGTAAGAATGTTCTAACGAATGGTTGGTGAATACGTACCATGGGAGAGAGTATATATAGGAGAGCTATCGCAAAATACATAAAATTAATGTATATATATAAATAATCTAACCCCCTCCACTTTTTGAATTTGCGTAATTCACATCCCCTTTTTACACATAACCACATTTTAACCATATAAAATTCCCGCAATTTCTCCGAATCGCCCTCCGTTCCTAATCGTAATAAGAATCCCCCGCTTTTTTTTAAGCCCGCGGGATTAACCATATTTCTCTTTATTTTCCCTATTTTTTAAATCTGCGGGATTTTTTCCCAGTAAATTCCCCCAATTTTAAACCCGCGGGATTTATAAAAATTTGCGGGATTTTTTCTCCAAAATCCAATATTTTCCCCATATACCTATATGCACATACCCCATAACCTGCAACAACACCACATATACCGCAATTGCATCCTCCCCCGCATCTGCACCAACATTTTTTTCTTCCCAGCCCCCACACAACCACACACTGGGCAACTGAGAAGCCGGTTAGCCGGTTTAGATAGTTAGACGGTTTTTCCCCGACACACACATCCACACACTGGGCAACTGTGGACCTCGGTTAGCCGGTTTAGATAGTTAGACGGTTAGACGGATTTAGTCAGTTTAGATAGTTAGTCAGTTTAGTTAGTTAGTCGGTTTAGTTAGTTAGCTGGGTTAGCTGGGTTAGCTGGCTGTCTGGCTGTCTGGCTGTCTGAAAAGAGAAAAAACGGTTTAAAAAATAAAATTAATTAAAAAAATGTGTTTTTATGTTTGGGATGTGGGTGAAATGTAAATATATTATTTATATATATACATTAATTTTATGTATTTTGCGATAGCTCTCCTATATATACTCTCTCTCCGGGTTTTTCTGGGGGTGTGGGGGTTTGAGTTTTTAAAGAATAATGTCCAATTGAAAGCGTAGATATATCATCTTCTAAAACATGGCGTACATCTTGAGATGGGTTAAGTGCTATTTTTTCAGTCTCTTCCGTGTATACCTGATGATTAACACTTCTAATATTTGAGTATGTCATATTTTTTTGTACTTTGTTAAAAACACAGTTTATATAATCCTTAAATGTGATTTCTTTACTTTTAATACAACTTTCAACTATTCCCTTACATTTTATTTTCTCTTCTGTTTCTTTTTCGTTTTCAATTGTATAAGCGTAAGACTTAGCACAAGTTCCAACAAATTCTCTAATTATTGAGCCTTTAGCTTCATCTTTAAAAAATCCTAATCTGTTTTTATTTTCATCACTATAAAGCGGGTGATTTTTTGGATATTTTGAAGTATCAAAACAAGTATTAAGTTCTGTTTTCATTTCTTCGAAAATATCAGAAGTTTGAATTTTTAAAAAAAAGCTGTCTGTATCAGTATACAACAAACTGACACGCTCACCAAACTTTGGTTTAAGATAGTCATAGAACAACTGATACATTTTTAATTTAGCAAGTTCAAGAACTACAAAGCCAATAAAAATGGGTTTGTTACAATTAATTAATGTTTTTTTGTCTATGTATTGCAACCAGTTCAGGACTAAAAGTATTAAACCCAATATACTCAGGACTTTTTAAAAGTCTTTCTGCTTGTTTCTCACTGTTTACAATCGTTACATTAGATCTTTTCATGGGTTTTCCATTGTTTTACCATAGATGCTATTAATACACATCTTAAAAAAATCTTGTTCACTTGTTTTCTTTGTTGCTGCTCTTTTTTCCGTGTTGTTTGTTATATATGGTTCAAGCCATTTTTTCATTTTAAAAATATAACCACGGTGAATTTTAACCACTTTAACCCCTAATTTTTCATAATATTTTAATAGTTCATAATAGCAAAGATATTCTGTTTTATTTTGTAAATTTGGGACAAGTTTGCTAACACCATTAATTTTTAAATGTTCCGGTGCCGGTGGGTAATTGTTTAAAAAATCATGTAAATTTTCAGGGATTTCAAGATCGCAAACAACAGCACAAGGAAGATTACGCCAATTGTTAAACTCTGACTTTTTAAGTTTTCTTTCAACAGCATATGGCATTTCTTCACTCATTGCTTCACCGTAAAGGTTGTTTTTATCAATGTAAAAAAGGAAATAATCCGGCTTAGTTTTATCATAGTCACTTAAATATTTGTTGTTTGCTTTTGCGTGTCTAATGTTACACAATGAAACACCACCATAAGTTTCACGGTCTGTAATTAATTCAATTTCTTGTTCTGTAAACTTTAACATATTTTTCCAAGATACCCCAGGTGTTGTATAACCATAAACAACAGGATCTAAACCATACGCTTTTTTGTTTGTTTCTCTAAAGTTTTCAAAGATGTCACATAAAAGCAAAACATCAAGCTCACAATATTTTTTTTGGTAGTCGTTCATTGTTACACATTCAAAAGCAACCCATGCATTTAAAGCGTGTTGGTATTCTTCCGGTGTAATTCCTGATTTTTTTAATGAGGTATAAAAACACTCTATAGGTGGTAATTTTGTTTGTTTGGTTTTTTCTAAACTGTCCATATATTCATAAGGATAAACTCCTTTTCCTGCTAATATTTCAAGTGGAATATTTTGAAAAGTTTTTCGTGTAATAGTTAAATCATTTGGGTTAAAATCTTCAACCAGTCGAGAAAGTGAAAAACCTAAAAATTTAAAACTATCTAAAAAACGTATTTCATGCCTAGAGCCTGAGACATAGCAATATTTACTAAAGCTTATATATTTTTGTTCATTTGCTGGAAGAACGCTAATATTTCCACTTTCTTCATGTTTAGCAAGTTGTAAAATAAAAAGGTGTGAATGATATCCGCTTAAATTGTGAAAAAATACAGGTGTGTGTGTTGCTGTGTCTCCTGTTACTTTTTTAAAAATTTCATTTGCTGTTTATATTTCTCTAAAAAGAGCATTTACAAATATTTGGGCATTATCTTCTTTTTCATTCTTTTTAGCATATGAAACTTTTAAACTTTTATAAATCTTTTCATTTGATGACTTAACAAAGAAGCAGAAACAAGAAGGAATATGTTGATTTTTTCTATTTACTGTTTTTTCTGTTGTGTTTGTTGTTTGTACTAACAAACTTTCAAAGTCTGCATAAATCACAATATGGGGAGGATTACCAGGTTTTGGTTCAAATTTTATCTTTTTCTTCTGGTAGATGTAATAGCGTTGTATCATTACAAATTTTTAAATGGTTGTCTCGTTTTTCTTCTTTCTTAAAAACCTTTTGACATTTGTAACAGAAAAAAATACGACCGTGTGCATTTGAAAACTGAGAAGAAAGCAACCTGGAAAGGTCGCTGATTAAATAGTAATGTTCACAATAGTAAAGTAAATAAACAGTTTTACCTTTTCCTTCACCGTCATATATTACTGGTGTTCGCTTGTTTATGTTGTCAGCTCAATATATTACTATATGAAGATGTGGGTTTTTTATTTGGAATTTTTCTAAATCCTCAGCTGATACTGGATAAGACAAGTCTGTAAAGTCTGCATATTTGTTTGGGTTTTCTTTTGCTATGTTTCTTAATTCTTTGGTAATGCGTCCTTTATCTTTTTCTCTCGGGTTAAAATGTGCAAGTATTGACCAGTAAAAACATTTTTGATCTCCACAAATCATTGAAATTATGGCTTTTTTAACTTGTAACCATTCAGGGAGTTTTAAAGTTGCACACCCACCCTTAAAGGGGTTATATTTTCCATAATTTAAACTTACTGATATAAATTCCACTAAAGCCCACCCACTCCCCTCAAAGTCTTTATTATAGTATTCATTTAACAATTCTTTATATAATTTATCGAATATTTTATTTTTGTTGTTCCATGAATAAATTATATGTGGTCTTGTGTTAAAATATAAAGCTTTATACTCAGGTAACCAGTCACCTTTGTCTTTTGATATTTTTATCATTTTTGCAGTTACAGTTAAAATAACTTTTGTGTTGTGATGTTTGTCAAGTGATTGAATAATTTTAACTTTAAACCTGTTTAAAAGTTTTTCAATATTTAATTCAAAAGAAAAAGGGTTTTCAAAATCTATCTGGGTAAAATATCCATTTAATGCTGATTTTTTTACTTTACCTGTTGTGTCTACTTTGCTTCTTGTTTTACTCGGGGTTGTTTGCTCTTGCTTATAATTAGGATTTTTAACCATTCTTATAAGTCCATTTTTTACCATAAAATTAAATTTCTGGCTCATTTTTATTTTAATTTAAAGAAAATATTTTTTAATATAAAATGAAAAACTCTAAAATTGCAAATACTGACACAAAAAATAAAAATGAGACAGGTGCGACAGTTCTAACTTTAGGACATGAGAACACAATTAAAGGAGAAAAGAAAACGGATAAAATATATTTTTCAGATATCCGACAGAATGGAAAAAGCGGTGTTTTTACTAATATAGTAAGTAGAACACCGGAAGATAAAACAACAATTCAAGAATACGGCTCAACAAAATATATAATTATTGAATACAATGAAATGTTTGAAAGTTTCCTTAATGGATTGGTTCAAAGATTTGATGAAGAATATTTAAACAAGGTTGTGGAAGATTACCAAATTAATGAAGTCTTGGAAAACTATAAGAATCAAGGATTTATAAAATGTAAAATTGAACTACAAAATTATGGTCATTCATTTTTTACAACATTGAAAGAAACAAATGGAACCAAGGTAGAACAAGATTTAACAAATTGTGATTTTTTGTATGATAGAATTATAAAAGGTGTTTATAGTTTGAAGGTAACAGGATTTTGGAGAAAAGAAGAAAAACAAAACAGTAGAAGTATTGTAACCAATTCAGGAATCACAATTAAAGTTTTAGGTGTTTTAGTTAATGGTTATGTAACTGATGAAAATGAAAACGATAATTATGAGAGTGAATTAATTACAAGTCTTCAGAGGGATGCCGTTGATTTGTTCCAAGAAGAAGATGATGAAGAACAATAATTTTTATCTGAATTGTTTGTATACATTTTTACCTGGGCTGTTTTATTCCATCTTTTCCATATTACCAATACATCCGTAATATGGAACATTAAAAAAAATTGAATTTAAAAACTTTTTTTAATATATAAAAAGAGTTCGCGGCGTTATTAATCTGATTTCATTAATATTAAATTTATTATTTTCCATATATATTACCAGAACATCGGTAATATATATACATTTAGTCTTCTTTTTCTTCAGGTAAATAAAAACAATCAAAACCAAACCTATATTTACCCCTGTCTCTGTGACTTGTCCTATCAATTACAACAAAGCCAAAAGGTTCTGCCCAACATTTGTAACAAAATTTTTTAAATTCCTTAATACTCATATCTCTGGCAGCATAGTCTGTATATATGTTATTTATATCTTTCTCAGGTAAGTCAAACAATATTATAAAATTGGAATTACCCCTAATTGTTCGTCTAGGTAAATCAAAAAAGCTTTGTGTTAAATAAAAGCAATCTGTGTTACTGTGTCTACCTCTTGTATAGTATTTTTCAGGAATATCCTGTTTTTCTTTTAGTAAATCGTCAAATATCATTAAGTTTTTATCTTCTGGGTTTAATTCTCTTGGGTCTGGTACTTCTTCATCGTTTTCATTGAAACAGGGTGTGATTTTTATACCCTTTTTACATTTCTCAGCTATTGTTTCAAACATATCAGAAGGTTTAACGTTTTCTTTTTCAATTTCTCCCATATTTTCAAACATTGAATTAATGGCTTCTTTGTTTAATCCATATTCCAAAGCCTCACGTAATAGGGTATATTCTGGCTGTTGTTTCATACTTTTACCAAATATATGTAGTTTGTCATAATCTAACCAACCAGGTCTAAGTAACAAATTTAAAAGGGTTGTTGTTTTTCCACATCCAGCCTCTCCCACAATTAACCCCCTTATACTTTTAGGAAACATTGGGTTATTTTTACGGGTTGTTTTGTTTAAGTTACATGAATGATTTTTTATCTCCATTTAGTATTTTTAATAATTACTTAAAATGTTAATATATTGTGTAAAATGTCGAAAAAAAAAACACAAACAAAAAACTTATCACAGGAAACAACAAGCAACAACAAAACAATTTTAAAAGGTTCCTGTGTTGTGTGTGGGGGCAAGAAAGCCCAATTTACCCAATCTTCAACCCAAGAAGGGGGAAGTATTGTAAACAAAATGATAAATACTTTACCCTTCGAAATGCACCTTCCGGGTCACAACTTCACGGGACCGGGTACTAACTTAAAGAAAAGATTAAACCCTGACTTAACACCGAAAGAATGGAGTAAACCAATTAATAGAATAGATCAGGCTGCAATGCATCATGATATATGTTATTTAAAAAACACAGACACAAAAACACGTAATAATGTCTGTGATACTGATATGCTTAAAGAATTAAAGGGAATTTATAACCCAACCTTGAGGGAAAGATTTGAACGGGGTTTAGTTTCTCATATCATAGGAAGTAAAAAGATGTTTGGAATGGGACAAGGTAAACAAGGTGGACAAGGTGGACAAAGTAAAAAAAAAATAATAATAATAACATTGTCAGATGAATTACACAGACCTTTAAGAAAACATTTTAAAACACGTCGGGTAACTGTTCCAAATATTGATAATACTTGGACTGCTGATTTGATGTTTATGCCTAAAAAAATTAAAGAAGTGGAAACAATAGAAGATAAAGAACAACAACCAGAAACAACAAGACAGACACGACAGACACCAGCAGAAAAACAAACAGACAACCTTAATATATTTTTGGTTGTTCTTGATGTGTTTAGTCGTTATGCTTGGGTTAGACAATTAGAAAACAAAAAAGTGGATAGTGTTGCTAAAGCTTTTAATGATATTTTTAAAGTATCAGGAAGAAAACCAGAAAAGCTTTGGACTGATAGAGGTGGTGAATTTACCGGTTTGATTGATCAAGAAAAAGAAGAAGAAAAAACAGATTTCCAATGTCCACACTGTAAAAAATATTTTAAAAATAAGAGTGGATTAACTCAACATATTAACAGACTGTGTCGGATTTTGTTTCCTGACAAAGCTAAAGAAGCAAAAACAAGACTTAAGGGTGTTAAATTGTATCATACTGAGGGAAGAAATAAGGCAACAATAGCAGAAAGATTTATAAAAACTTTAAAAAATCGCATAGGTAGTTATATAACAAAAAAGAATACAACTAATTATATTCCTCATCTTCAACAAATGGTGAAAGATTATAACAATACACTACATAGAAATTTTAACAATAGATTCACACCAGAAGAAGCAAGTCAGGAAGAGATTGAGAATTATATTTTTGAAACATTTTATGAAAAAGAAAAAAGGCAAATTGAAAAAGTGGATCATATTACACAAACAGACAGGATAGAAGAAAACGACCGGGTAAGAATTCCATGAAGAAAAAAAGAAGGGTTTGAAAAAGGATATACTCCAAACTGGACTAAAGAAATTTTTAAAGTGAGAGAAATTAAAAATACAGATCCTACAACATACTATTTAAAAGATGCAAATAATCACCATATTCAAGGGGCATTTTATAGGCAAGAACTACAAAAAACAGAATATCCGTTTAAAGAATGGATGGGAGACAACAAACCAAGAACAAAAGAAAACGCTTCTCAGGGTTTGGCAGCAGTTGCAGCAGAAACATTAAGACAAAAAGAAAAGAAACAAAGACAAAGAGAAAGGAAAAAACAGGAGCAAGAACATAAAGGGGGAAGTCTTGAACCTTCACAATTAGTTGCACAGTTGCCAAATAAAACACTTTCAAATTATGACTTAATTAACGTTTGTAAAAATTTAAAAGGTTGGCGTGGTGTGTTTTCTCGTGATGCATTACCTAAAACCCCAAAAATTAGAGAATGTGGTATTTTAAACTTAGATGATGTTGAGGGAAGTGGTACACATTGGACAGCTTGGCACAAAAACAAAAACACTAAATACTATTTTGACAGTTATGGGTTACCTCCACCTTTAGAAATGCAAAAATATTTAAAATCTCCAATTATGTATTCATCTGACCAAATACAAGAACCTAATACTGTAATATGTGGGCATCTTTGTGTTTATGTGCTTGAAAATTTAACAAAAGGTTTTAGTTTATACCCTATTACATCCCACTTAATGGATTTAAAAGAAAAAAAAAAATAAATTAAAAAATATGTCTACTGTTACAAAATTTGGAAGAAAAAAAAAGAGAAGAAGAATATGAAGACAGGGGAGGAGTTGCCTTACCTTACATTGTTGATAATTATTTAGGTTTAGAGGGTGGGGAAATGAAGGGAAATTTAAACATGGGGAACAAATTAATTAAAAACCTACCTGATCCAGTTGAACCGCAAGACGCAGCTACTAAAAATTATGTTGATAATGTAGGTAGTCATACATTTTTTAAAAGAAATGTTGACGGGGATTATGTTACAGGTCAAACTTTAAAAATGGAAGGGGAAAAAATCGAGGGGTTACCTTTACCCACACAAGACAATGATGCAGCAACTAAAGTTTATACTGATACTGCTTTAAACAAAGTAAAACAAAACCTGGAAATAACAAACCCTTTCATTTTTCAAAATGATGAACATACTGCAAAAGATAAAATAAGTATGAGAGGTTTTAAAATTGAAAATGTAGGAAAAGCAGAAAACCCGGGTGATGTTACAACATTTGAACAGGTTAAAGATTTAATTCCATTTGAATTAAGAAACGGGGGATTTATTGCTAAAGAACATATTTACTTAAAAGGGAAAAAATTAGGAGAAATTAGAGACCCACAAAAAGAACAAGAAGCAGCAAATAAGAAATGCGTTGATATTAACATAGAAAAAGGTAAAAGAAGACACACTTAATAAATTTAGTGATGGTGTTAATTATAAATTTGATTCTAATTTAAATATGCAAAATTTCAGAATATTCGGAGTACCAGAACCACAGCGAGAAGATGAGGTAGTTAATAAAAAATATGTTGATGAAAACGGTGGGGGTGGTGGTGTTGATAGTGCATATGTTGATGCTATTAAACGAGAACTAGAAAGAACTCAAGCATTTACAACAAAAAACGCTAAATGCAAAAGGAGATTTAAATATGAAAAGCAAAAAAATTAACAATATAGAAGATGCAAAGGATGCGGGTGGGGTTGTTTCAAAAGGATACGTTGACAAGATTAAAACGTTTTTCGAAGAAAAAATTATAGAACTTGAAAAAGCAGACGGTGGGAATGGTGCAGTTAATGGGTATGTTGTAAACAAAGACGGAGATATGAGAGGTTTTAAAGTAGTAAATATGAAAGATCCGGAAGATCCGCAAGATGCAGCAACTAAAAAATATGTAGATTTTGTACACAAAAACCCATTTTTTTTATTAATTGATGAAAACATGGGAAGAAAAAGTTATAGTATGAGGGGAATAAACATAGCTGATTTAGCTAAACCTACAGAAAATTTGGATGCCGTAAATAAATTATATGTTGATGAAGAAATAAATGATGTTAAAAATAAAATACCATATACATTATTAAAAAATCAAGAAATGAATATTAATAATTATAAAATAACTAATATGAAAAATCCAGAAAATTCTCAAGATGAAACAACAAAATTATATGTTGATTTAGAAATGAATAAAATTAAAAGTAAAATACCATATACTTTATTAAATGAAGAAATAAATTTTAATAATTATAAAATATCTAATGTGAAAAATCCAGTAAATCCTCAAGATGTAGCAACAAAAATATATGTGGATGATTTTAAAAAGGAGTTACCATTTACAAAAGCAAATGGTCATTTTGAAGCAACGGCGCTTTTTGATATGGGATTTAATATTTTAAATTTGAATGATCCAGCAAATCCACGAGATGCAGCAACAAAAAGATATGTGGATAAAGTAATAAATGATATTAAAAATGAGCAACCATTTACAAGAGAAAACGGGTATTTTATGTCAACTTCTACTTTAAATATTTAAAAATATTAAAAATATTCCTTTACCAAAAGATGAAGGGGATGCTGTAAGTAAATCATTTGTAGAACATACTTTAACTAATATTGTTAATGATAAAGTTGGAGAAAAATTAAAAGAAGAATTAATCGATTTTAAAAATTCACTTAATTTAAAATATGAAGAAATTAAAAAAGAAATTAAATATGATGCACCAAATAAAGAATATGTAGATTATAAAATTGAAGATTTTTTTCAAAAAAATGTAAAACATTTAAGAAAATCTATAATTTTAATACGTGGTGAGGCAAAAGGTCCCATAATTGGTTATGACGATGTTCTTAACGCTAACAGAAGAGTACCCACAAGACGTGGGGGTCCACATATTAGCCTTGATGAAGCAGGAAAATTTATAATACCTACAAAAATAATTTTTGGTGCATATGATGGAGGAAATGTAGCAAATGTGCCTATTAAACCAAATTTTTTAATTCCTTTTAAAGGAAGATTATTAAATTATAGTATGACAATTAAATTTTTTGATCATAGAACTACAGGAGAAAATCATACAATGAAATTAATATTAGAATTAAGGGAAAAACAAAAATATAAAAAAGAAATTATGAGAATTGATTTAAGATATGGTGAAATTTATAATGAATCAGATGAAATAGCTCACCGTCTTGGAATAATATTACCCCTTGATAAAGAATATACATATTTTTGTGATAAATTTGATCATGAAAGAATTATTAATTTTGATAATTGTACTTCTTTAGTAATGCATTTTAATGAATCAAACCCAAAAATTGAAAGAATATTTATAACTTTAGGTGTTGAAATTGAGTATTAAAAATATTTAACCTTTTCCACTAGGTTAAATATTTAAATTTTCCTTTTAATTTCAGTTACAGTTTTACAAACAGGACAATTTTTAAATTCTTTTAATTTGTTACATTTTTCACATATACATATATGGCCACAATTACAAAAAAGAATATTTGGTTTTTCATTGTAACATACTACACACTCAGGATTTTTAAAAGTTTCTTCGTTGTTTATTGATTTTACAGGTTTATAAATTGTAACTTTTTGTATTTCTTCATTTTCTTCATTTTCTTCTTCTTGATTTAAAATATTCATATTAAATTCATCAAAAAATACATCATTACAAAAAGTAAAACCTTCTTTTTGTTCAAATCTACCATTATCATAATCATTTAAAAACTTATTTCTACCTTCAATTAAAACCCTATTTATTTCTTTAATTGCTTCTTTTTTAACAATTTCTTCTTGTTCTATTAATTGTAGTTGTAATTTTTCCCGTGCTGTGATTTCCATTTTTTTATATACAATATTATTTTTTTAAATTAATTTAATTTTACTGTCGCGCTTCGTCATTTTCTTCATTCAGAAGAGTATATAAAGGGGGTGTAACTCTATTAGAAAGTGGGTTAATACTTTCAAGATAAACACAAGGAACAAAAAGTTTTCGTCCAACTGCTTCTATTGGTACATAACTGGAAAAAAGCAGTTTTTCACAAGTTTCTTTATAAATTTTATAATTTTCTTCTTCTGTTTTGTTTCCTAGTAGCTTACATAATAAACGGACGGGTGTGTTAGTGTTTACATCTTCAAAATTAGGGCAATCACACACAAAAAAACAAACCAAAAGCGAAAAATTGGGGGTTTTGTTTGCTTTGTGTTTACTCCATATAGAAAATATAAATTTTTGTATGTTATATAAATTTTCATATAAATTTTCATACTCACAAATATGATTAAAAAAAATTGTATAGCCTGGAAGTGTTCGTATTTTATAACAGTTATCATCAAACTCTTCTTCATGATCTAAATAGTATAAAACTATTTGGTCTGTTTCTTCTTTAATACATTTTTTAAAGTTTTCATTCATTTTTTTTAACATTGTTAATTTTCTTAAAGTTTTTTATTTTTTCTCTTCTATGGTCTCTTAGTTGGTCTACTTCTTCTAATATCTGTTTTAACCTGTTACTTATTTCACATATCTCATTTAATTCTTCTAATTCTCTAAAAATACTAACCATATTTAATTTTTCTTCAGTGTTACAATATGTAAAAATTTTAATCTCTGTGTTTTCTTGCTTATGTTGTGTTAAAAATTTTATAAACATTTCATTAAATTCATCAATAGTTTTTAAAATATTGTTTGTGCTTTGTTCATTTTCCTCAATTTTAAACAATAGTGATTTTTTCTCCCATTGTTCATTATAATGAATAAAAGCACCAACAAAAAGGGTAAATTCTGGAATTTTTTCTTTTTGTTTACTCCATTTATAGTATATTATAGGTTTAATACTATTAAGTTTAAAATCTAAACAGTCAGAATTTAAATTAAATTTTAAATTTTTAAAAATCTTTAGGTCTTCTTTTTCTTCTGTTTTAGAAAAAAAAAGTTTGTCAATTAATTTAATATTGAGGGATAAACACATATTTTAATTTACTGTAAAATTTCTTAATTAAAAATATGACATCTTTACAAATTGTACTATCAGACAACAAAACAGATTTTAAAACAGAGTTTAACCCAACAATTAGGTTAAATAAACCCTGTGAAATGGCTTTAATTAATCTTGAGTCATATTAGAGTATTCCTAATATTCACGAACAAAACAATGAATTCAGATTTTTAAAAGAACCTAGGGCAGGAGCATGGGATTTTAAAATTAAAACTGGCAGCTATGATTTAGTTGATATTAATAAAACAATTGAAAGTAAATTTAAAGTTAATGGTTTGTATGATGAAAAAAATGACATTTACCCTATGACATTAAAAGCAAATCACAATACTTTTAAAACTATAATGACAATTGAAGAGGGTTATGTTGTAGATTTTACACAAAATTCATTAAATCGTATTTTAGGATTTAAACCTAAAATGTACCAACATGGAACACATGAAAGTGAAAATGTTCTAGATATTTTACCTAT
The DNA here is from genome assembly GCA_945859785.2 of Tridacna gigas. Taxonomy (NCBI): domain Eukaryota; kingdom Metazoa; phylum Mollusca; class Bivalvia; order Cardiida; family Cardiidae; genus Tridacna; species Tridacna gigas. The sequence goes on from OX244028.2 coordinate 107,930,999, forward strand.
TAATTCAATACTGGTAAACCTTGATATTATAGCTGGATCATATGTAAAAGGAGTTAAAGCTAATACAATATATAGTTTTTTTCCAAATGTAAACCCTGGCCACAAAATTGTAGAACGTCCACCATATCCCCTATATCTTCCGCTACTTTTACAAGATATACACAGTATCAGAGCTGTACTAACTGACCAAAACGGGGAACAAATAGATTTAAGGGGTGAAAATTTAACAATGCGTTTTCATATTAGGGAAATTAAACAATAATTATAAAATGACAAAAGGTAATTATACAGAGGTGAAGGTTTCACTTTCAGAAAACCAAAAAGAAAAAATAGCTAATGCTTACCGTAATAAATGTAAAGTCACAATTAGTATAAAACCTGAAGATATAAAAGGAGATGAAGGTATTTTTTTTAACAAAACGACAAATTGCAAGAATGAATAAAGCTTTTAGTAGAAACAAAGGTGTTAATATTCTTCTTTCATTTTCTCAGGTGGAGTACAACGCAAAACATGGGGGATTTTTGGGAGCTTTGCTTGGTATGGCTGCCCGTGCTTTACCTGCAATAGCTAGGGTAGCCGTTCCACTTGCTAAAAAGGTAATCCCTGCTTTAGGTTTAGGAGCGTTGGGTGGATTGGCTGAAGGATTGACAAAGAAAGCAGTGGGAGATGGGTTATATCTTAATAAAAATGGACAAACTGCACAAATTGAAACAGATGGAGAGGGATTGTTTTTAAAACCTGTTCAAGGTAAAGGAATAGAAAGTTTGGGTAATGGTTTGTTTTTAGTTCAACAAGGAAAGGTACAAGGAGGAGAAGGTTTAATTTTAGGGCCTAATTCTCCGTTTAAGAGCATTCCACTGCTTGGGGCTATATTGTAAATTTAAAGTAAAAAAATATATTTTAAAATGTATTAGTTTGTTGAAAAAGTAGAAAAAAGCCAACCAAAAACCATTTATTGGAAACCACATGAGAATTTAAAATATCCACCAGTTAAAAAATCAGGGAGTAAATGGCAAATTTTCACCCAGATGACTGTTAAAATTCCACCAAACGAAGGAAAAAGAATAGCGTTAAGTTTTGGTTATATAATGAGTGAGGGTATAATTGCCATCAGTCCATCTTATGAATTAAAATTAAAACTGGGTGTGTTGAATAGCGTTTTTTGTGATCAAGAAACTAATGACATTCAAATTTATATTTATAACTTTTCTCAAAATGTTCTTTTAATTCCTGAACGTTCACCATTGTGTTTCGTACAATATTTAAAACCCTAAAAATATATAAAAAAGATGACGGAGATAAATGAAGAAAAAGCAGGTATATATCCACATATTAACCAACCAACCGCTCCGGTGGCTGTAATAGAAATGACGGACAGCGGGCAAAGTTTCAGACTTAAAAAGATTTCAGAGGTTCAGGATTTTTTAGAAAATGAAGTAAAAGAAAGGGAAAGACTTGCAAAGAAATATTTAAAGATTAGTCAAACCGTAGACAATGTCGAAGCAGGTTTAACGGTGGTTGCCCTTGGTGCTGGTGCTGGTGGTATAGCTCTACTTAGTACAGTTGTAGCGATACCCGCTACGTTAGCCCTTGAAGCCTGTGCGTTGGGCGTTGGTCTTGCTGCTTTAGTTTCCAAATTCACAGTAAGAAGAACCAGAACAAAAAGCGAAAAACACCAACAGATTAAAGCTATAGCAGACACAAAGTTAAACACGGTAATTAACCATATATCAAAAGCAATTACTGACAACAAAATATCACATGAAGAATTTAATTTAATCATGGAAGAATTAAACAAATACAAAGAAATGAAAGAAGATATTAGAGAAAAGTCGAAGAAAAAAAGCAAGCTAGAGGAAGAAAAGAGCCTAATAGAGAAGGGGAAACAGGAAGCCCGGGAGGAGTTCCGCCGATTGGTAGAAAAGAATGGAGGGGGTGGCCTTCACTAAAGATTAAACCACTAAAATTTAAAATTAATTGTTCTTGTCAAGTGGGTAATATAGACTAATTAATAATAAAATGTATTAACTAAACTAAATGTTAATATATTTTAATATGATTAATTTAATTTAAAAAATAAACAGTTAAACAATGTCTTTTTTAAATATTAAAGATATAAACAAGAGAAATGAAACAGTTAGTAAATTCCTTGAATTAAAAAGAAAAATTCAACAAAGAGACAGAGCGGAAAACATGGGGGAGGTTGAAAGAGAGGAGGAGTTAGCAAAAATATTTAAACCTATTACATCCGCTTCTTCTGAACTTGGAAAAAAGCTAACGGAGAAAATCAAAAAAAATCCAGGTGAAATAACCCAGGCTTTGCCTGCTTTACCTGCTTCATCACTTCCAGCATTAGAAGAAAAAAAAAGAAGAACAAAAAATAATAGGAGTTCCAGAAGATCCTGAATTTTCATATTATATAAAAAATATAGAAAAAAATAAAACCATTGAAAAAGAAGGTGTTCCAGGTAGTGAAATTTTAACAATGGGTGACAGACCTTTCACCATAAAAAAAATAAAATTATATTTAGTGGTAAAGAATATGAAAGAACACCCGAGCTAATGAATTTACTTTTTTCAACAAAACCAAAAGAACAAAATATTAAAAATGAAAAAGCATATGAAGGCTATAAAGAAATAATAATTTTATCTGGTGTTCTAGCTTTCACAAATAAAAAGGGAAATGTTATAGCAAATCCTAAACTAACAAAGGGAAAACGATGGAAAACCCTTTTAAAACCTATATGGGAAGAAATCAAACCAAAAAAAGGAAAAGGAAACAAAAATACAGTTTTTCTTTCATCAGATCCTGAAACTTTGGCTGACCGTTTAGCTCTTTTGTGTGGTAGTGCTCAAGCCGGTAACACTGGGTTAAAAAATGAAATGGTTGAAATTTGTAATGAATTAATAAGGATGAAAGTAATGACAAGAAAACAACGGGACCGGCTTCTTCATGATGTTTAAAACATTTAAATATTAATTAAAAATGATTGTAACAAAACAAAAAGGACATAAAAAAAGCTATGTCTACGGTGGGGCTAATCTTTTTACCCCAGTTTCTCAGTTTGTAGGTCGTCTTTTTTCAAGCGCCGCAGCTAAAACAGCTAAAAATATTGCAAAGACAACAGCTAAAAAGATTGCAGCAGATGCAGGAAAAAAAATACTAGATGTAGGAACAAAAAAAAAACAGAACAAATAGCAAGAGAAAATATAAAAAATCTTCTAACTAATAAACCGAAAAAAACAACTTCAATTACTCCTGCTAAAGTTTCAGAAGTTTCATCATTTCCCTCTGTTCCTCTTGATTCTCCAAATCTTGGAAAAGTTCCCAAACCTTATAAAAAAGGATTAAGTGAAGGTTTAGGAATTAAAATAATATAAACCTAAAAATAAAATATATAAAAAATGGCATCATCAAATATTATGGAATGGACTTCATCAGTAGCAATGGATGAAGGGATTGAATCGTATCAATATCATGAATATCCTCCTGATATAGGTGTAACTCAATTAAATACACCCGGTGAAATTAGGTTGGTAATTGAATCATAGGATGTTTTTACACATCCAGCTAAAAGTTACCTTCATGTTGTAGGTTCACTTTTAAAAGCTGATGATACAAGATACCAACCAACAGATAGGGTAGCCATTGCAAACAATGGAATTTTAAACCTTTTTTCACAAATTAAATACACACTTTCAGGACAAGAAATTGAAAGTCTACTTTATCCAGGTCAAGCCACTGCAATGCTTGGAATGTTAAATTATCCGGATGATTTTAGTAAATCAAGAGGATTAAACCAATGTTGGTTTAAAGATTATGAAAATGGTGATACATCTGCTTTAAATATTGGTTTTGATACAAGACGAAAATTAATTTTATCAGATAGTAACCCAGTAGGTAATTTTTCTTTTTTAATTCCTTTAAGTCATATTTTTGGTTTTTTTGATGATTATGATAAAATTTTATATGGTGTTAAACAAACACTAAGTTTAATTAGAAACAGTGATAATGAAGCAATCCATATATCAAGAGGTTCAAGAGTTGTAAACGGAGTAGATACACAATATGAAAGAGGAAGAATTTTTATAAGTAAATTGTCTTGGTTTGTTCCCCATGTTTTACCTTCTGATACAGAAAAATTTGCATTGTATAAACAAATTGAAGAAAAAAAAGAAGTGAAGGTTGGTTTTAAAAGTAGGCAATGTGAATCAACTATAGTACCACAATCAACAGAATTTACTTGGAGATTAGCAATAAAAACAGCATCAGAAAGACCGCGGTTTTTAGTTCTTGGATTTCAAACAGGTGATAAAGATTTACAAGAAGAAAACCCAGCAATATTTAATAATATAAATTTAACTAATGTTCATGTATATTTAAATACTGAAAGATACCCAGAAATTGACTATAATATTAATTTTCCTGCTAATGAATATTCGAGGGCATTTTTTGAAACTGCCAATTTTAGATATATGACACAAAGCACAGAAGAAGTAAATTCAAACTTTGGAGTTAATTCAATAGATTTTAAAAATCTTTATCCATTGTTTGTTTTTGATATTTCAAAACAAAAGTCAAGACTTAGAGCATCTATCGTAGATGTTCAAATACGTGCTAAATTCTCAGAAAATGTACCAGCAAACACTAAAGCATATGCTGTAATTCTTTCAGATAAAATTTTTAATCTTCAATCTGATGGTAAAAAAATGAATCCAGTATTTTAAATATTTATAAAATCTATATATGTTTAAAAAACATATAAAGATTATATTTTTTCTTCTTCTAACATTTCAAAAGCTAAAGTAACAGAAAAATCTTTTCTTTTTTGTTTTTCATGATATTTTTTAACTCCAAATCTTACACTTGCAGGAAGCAACACATTTTTTAAATTTTTAATAGACTTATTTATTTCATCTTGTAAAAAATAACCATAAACTGGTATTATCTCATCATCATCTTCTTTTTTAATATGAAGTAAAGTTTTGTTTTTATTATATGCATATTTATTTGAAAATCCAACAATATCATAAGTTGTATCATCTTTCATAACTTCCCATGTTTTTTTAAAATCTTTGGGAAACTCTTTTTCTTTAAGTGTTTCTGGTTTTTTGTTTTCTTCTTCAAATATCTTTTTACTTTCTTGTTCTATCTCTTGTAATTTTAAATTTATATCTTTTAAATCACGATCTTTTATAAATTGTTCTAACTCTAAAACTTTTAATTTTTTAATATCTTCACATGATACTTTTAAAGTGTCATAAGGTAAAAATTAAACTGGACATTCTGGTTTATGTTTAATTAATTTTTTATCAAGTTTTTCAAACATGTTAATAATAAATTCTTCTTTATCAATTGTAAATTTTATAGGTCCATCAGCAAAGCATACACCTTTGTTACCATCTTTATCAAAATAAGCTAAACGTATATATTCAACATATTTTTTAAAACCATATACATAAATTACTTTTAAATTTTGTTCAGCTTTTAAAGTGTTACTTCTTTTAAAATCATTGTCAATTTCTTTTTTTCGTTTTTCTGTTTCTTCTGCTTTCTTCCATTCATTTATATATTTTTCTTTTTCTTTTTTTCTCTTTCTTTTTCTTTTTCTCTTTCTTTTTCCTTTAATAATTTAACATACTCACCATTAAAACTGTTTCTAAATTTTTCTTCAAATTATTCTTTAAATTCTTTTTCTCTTTCTTTGTCTCTTTTTGTTCTCATAAAGTCCTTTCTCATTTTAGTTGAAAATGTTGATATTTTAACTGGAATGATATCTTTAATTTCTTGTAATTTAAATTTTTTGGATATTCTCCTAATTCCTATCCTTTTGTGTTCATCTTCCTTATCTGTTCTCCAAATCCATTCAACGTTTCCGACATCAGGTAACCTTTCTGATGGGTTAACTTCATCTAAAACTTTTTTAGGTTGGACTTTAAAAGGAAAACTTGCAGGTGTTGCAATTGTTGGCCCATCTTTTAAAAAACAACGCGGTTTATTAAAAATTATCACTTTATCTTTAACTTCAAATTCAATTAAATGAATTGGGACTTTTTTATATCCAAATTCAGCTATAGTTAAATTAATGCCGTGTTCCCATTCTTTATAAATCTGTTTAATTAATCTTTCTCTCTGTTTTTCTGTTTTACAGTTTTTAAAGTTTTCTTCTTTGTTTTTAACACAGCTCACATTGGTAAAAACAGAATTAAACCTTTTAGTTAAACTTGAACCATAACCTATTAATGTAATATCTCCATTTGTTCTATTAGCAAAAACACAATTCTGTTTAATTCTTTTTGCTAAAATTTCCCATTGTTTAACTCCAGGTTGAATATTGAAAACTTTAGCACCTTTAACCCGGTTAAATTCGAGGTTTAAAATTGTAGAATATATATCAAAATTTACTTTTTCAGTAAAAAAATTATTAATTGTTACTTCTAAACGTGTTAAACCACGATTTATAACGTCAGGATGCCTAAAAGTTTTTTCTAAGTGAGGAAAAGGACAGTGAATATATTCACATAAATGTGTGTACTTTTTCTTTTGTACATCACCAGCTTCAAAGTTACTAACGATTTTATTATAATATTTAACCTCGATAAAAAACTCGGCCATAAAATAAGCAAATTTTACTATATTTGTTCCTGAGTTTTCTTCATCATTTTCAATTAAAACAGGTGTAGAATAATATTCTAAAAGTTCACCTCTTTCTGCTTCCAAAGCAGAGGGGACATTTTTACCTTTACGTCGTACTTTGCCAGTATCTTCTAAATATGTTATTAATTTTGGGGGGTTTAAAGTACCACTGAAATCTTGGATACAATCAAAAGCTAAAAGCCCCATACCTTGTTTATTTAATTCTCTTTCAAATATATTTAAACTTTTTAAAACTACTTCTAATGGCAATTCACTAATTGCTATTTTTAATTTAAATGCACCCACAGGTTTTTCTCCGTTGTTTAAATATCTAAAAGCATTTAATACTCTATTTTCTGTCATTTTTTCATTCCTCCTAATTTGTGACATAATTTTATATTGTGAATTAATAGAAAGAGTAAAAACTATTTTAAAACTTGTAATTTTTTCATAATTTGTTTTTTTGAAAACAGACCTAGCTATAATCCCTACTTTGTTTGTTATATGTTCACCTGCTTCATTTTTTCCAGTTTTAAAAACTAGTTTATTATTATTTGTTGTGTATTCACACTCTTCTGCAAGAATATAACCAAAAATATAAATATCATCGCAAAATGGAGGTAACCCGGATAAAGGCATTAAAGTTGTTGTATCCGTTTCCAAGCCCTCTAAATAATCAATGTTTGATATATCACTAATTAAATTACTGTCATAAATATTTTCAACTGCTAAATGTTCAATAATATTATCAATCGACCTAACACCTAAATTTCTCATTGTAACTCTTCTAGTTACATCTGATTCACTGATATTCACTGATATTAAATGTTTTGTAATTTTCCATTTTTATATAGGGGAAAAAAAAGTTAAATTATTTTTTTTTTTTTTTTTTTTTAATTTAATTTGCGTGTTAAAATTTTGTAAAAATGTGTTTTCACCCACATCCCAAACATAAAAACACATTTTTTTAATTAATTTTATTTTTTAAACCGTTTTTTCTCTTTTCAGACAGCCAGACAGCCAGCTAACCCAGCTAACCCAGCTAACTAACTAAACCGACTAACTAACTAAACTGACTAACTATCTAAACTGACTAAATCCGTCTAACCGTCTAACTATCTAAACCGGCTAACCGAGGTTCACAGTTGCCCAGTGTGTGGATGTGTGTGTCGGGGAAAAACCGTCTAACTATCTAAACCGGCTAACCGGCTTCTCAATTGCCCAGTGTGTGGTTGTGTGGGGGCTGGGAAGAAAAAAATGTCGGTGCAGATGCGGGGGAGGATGCAATTGCGGTATATGTGGTGTTGTTGCAGGTTATGGGGTATGTGCATATAGGTATATGGGGAAAATATTGGATTTTGGAGAAAAAATCCCGCAAATTTTTATAAATCCCGCGGGTTTAAAATTGGGGGAATTTACTGGGAAAAAATCCCGCAGATTTAAAAAATAGGGAAAATAAAGAGAAATATGGTTAATCCCGCGGGTTTAAAAAAAAGCGGGGGATTGTTATTACGATTAGGAACGGAGGGCGATTCGGAGAAATTGCGGGAATTTTATATGAATTTTGAATGCTCGATTGATTGATTGATTGATCGATCGATCGATTGATTGATCAAATGGTTTTTTTTACGTCACTTTCAACATTTTTTCAGCCATATTACGGCAACAGCTCACGTACTCATGTGTTTCTTAGGATAAACCAGTGCTAGCCCGGGGCGCAGAAGTGTGTTGCCCATGGACACTCCCTCGAAACAAAACCCAGTGCTTCCAGTGAGGAACGAACCCGAGACCTTCAGGCTACGAGTCCCATACTCCACCACTGAACCCGTAGGACCTAAATATGGTATGCGACAGAGCAGCCTGTGGCTTGGGACGAATATCGTGAGAAGTACCGGTAAAAGGAACTCCATGAAAGCAGTGAACCGCCGCGATATAACTCAACTCTTTATCACAAAACAAAATTTTAGACCAGTCCAAAACTGAAAGCGTTTGCAGACAAATAAAATGGGGCACAAACGACAGTATGTGTTATTTTGGGAAAAGAAGAAAATGCTGGTTTCCAGCATTTTCTTCTTTTCTCACAATGATTTCAAAAGCCTTCCTCTTTAGGGTCATTAAAATCCGGGATTATGTGAAAAAAAAGGTTAACCCTTTACCACACAATCCCGACTTTTAACGACCCTGACGAAAGAGCCTTTTGAAAACATTGTAGGAAAAGGAGAAAATGCTGGTAACCAGCATTTTCTCCT